>OX402588.1:7500000-8750000 GCA_948098905.1 Tiliacea aurago
TGACCATGGGATATTGCTACAAAAGCTGTATGGCTACGGCGTAAGGGGAAATATCCTAAAATTGATAGAATCATATTTAACTGATAGAGTTCAATGCACTGAAGTCACTCGATTATGTCCCAAAACTAAATTAGAAACTGTATACTTCTCAAAGCAAAGACCCATAAAATATGGCGTACCCCAAGGTGGCGTATTGGCACCACCTCTATTTCTGATTTACATCAATGATCTCCCAAAAATCATTCAGCATAAGATGGTTCTTTTTGCAGATGACAGCACAGCAATAATAGAATGCAATGACATAAATAATTATGAAAATGATATTAATGAATCTTTGACTAAAATAATAAACTGGCTTGAAGATAATAATTTGAAAATTAACCTAAGTAAGACCAATATCATGCAATACCATCAGCGTCGTGAAAATAATAACATTAATATCAACTATAAAGACCATAAAATTCAGGAAGTTGATAGTGCTAAATTCTTAGGAATGACTATTGATAATAAATTGACTTGGAACATTCATACTGACATAATATGTAAAAGACTAAGTAAATCTGCGTATGCACTATTCCAACTTTCAAAAAAGGTTAATATTGAGACATTGTTAGCAGCATACCATGGACTTGCAGCTTCTGTTTTACGATACGGTATTATTTTCTGGGGGCAGTCAGCTAATAGGGAGGTTGTATTTAGGATGCAGAAACGTTGTGTGAGGTCCATGTGTGGTCTAAAAACAACGGATAGCTGCATTCCGTATTTCAGAAAACTAAAGATATTGACGCTGCCAGCAATGTATATAATGGAAACTGCATTGTTTGTAAAAAAAAACCCGCATTTATTTGTCAGCTTATCGGCGGTCAGAAGAAAGCCATTGCGTACTCAATACTGTAACAAACTATGTAATGTCAAATGTAAAACAGCCTTAATGCGTAAAAGCCTTTTCGGCAACGCTCCAAAAATTTATAATAAAATACCGGATGCCATTAAAAATATGCCATTAATAAAATTCAAAAAGGCACTTAATAGCTTACTTAGTGACAAATGTTACTACACACTGGATGAATTTTTAAATGATGACTCAATATAGTGTTTTGCATCTATGTTAAATGAAAAAACTTAAATGACGAATTAATTTGAGGTTGTAATATTGACATGTAATAATTTTTGACATTTTCAATTGCTCTGACTTGTTTTTTTTATTTTTTGACATTTATAACTAAATAATTCCTCATTTAAATCTGACATCGTACAATTTTTAAAATAATATTATATAATTGTTATGATTTATTTTGAAATTTTAATTATGCATGAATTTCAAACATCCTTTTTATTTTTATTTAAATTCATAATAATTAGATAGATGCACACCATATTTGTATGCCTCCTGGCATAACATAGCGTTCTGTTCACCAAACTCAAGATCTGTATTTCCACCTGTGTTAACAAATAAAAGTGATTTGATTTGATTTGATTTGATTTGAGTTACACGAAGCTATTGAACGCACAGAGTTGTATTATAAATTTTGCCTGGAAATGGCTACCTTGTAAATTTGTGATCCGTCTTTATATGTAGTTACTGTACTCTTTGGATCTATCGCAAATTATTTCTAATTTATAACTGTAGGTATAATAATAATAAGTAACCAATACGGAACGCCTGGCAGATGTGAAACATCGAAATTAAACAAACATCCAAAAAAAAGGTCAGGTTCGTGTAGCGAGGGGACCGCGTGCACGGAGTGAGCGGTGAATCGCCACGAGGCATTCGTCGCCCCGCCAGCAATCGGTTTTACAACGTAAAACCGGACACGGTTGTACGTGCGGCTACAGATGTTTCACATTAAAAAGTTTTTTTTTCCTTCCATTCACAAACGGAAAATGAAAACTTTACCCATATGAAAGTTTTTGCTGGAAATCTGGTAGGTATTTTTAGGTTCATGTCAGTGTTGTGTGTGTGTCGTGTTCAGTCATGAAAAATAATCATTAAAGTTAAGCTTTTTTCGTTTCGATTTAGTATTGTTTATTATATATATATATATTATATATATTAATATTGTATATTATATGAATATATATATTATATATTGTATTACTTAATTATAATTTTTGAATAGTAATTACTATTACTATTAAAAATGTATAATAATAATAATAATAAATGTTTTATCTATGATATTATTAATGAAAAACCGGCCAAGTGCGAGTCGGACTCGCGCACGAAGGGTTCCATACCATTATCTATAAAAACGGCAATAAAAATCACGTTTGTTGTATGGGAGCCCCCTTTAAATATTTGTTTTATTTTAATTTAATTATTTATTTTTAAAGTGAATATATAATTAAAGAATTTGTGAATATTTTAAGCGTCTACCTGTTGCCGTTATCAATATCGAGCAAAAACGAGCAAAAAAATCACGTTTGTTGTATAGAAGCCCCCTTAGATATTTATTTTATTCTGTTTTTTAGTATTTGTTGTTATAGCGGTAACAGAAATACATCATCTGTGAAAATTTCAACTGTCTCACTATCACGGTTCATGAGATACAGCCTGGTGACAGACGGGCAGACAGACAGACAGACGTCGGAGCCTTAGTAATAGGGTTCCTGTTTTACCCTTTGGGTACGGAACCCTAAAAAGTACTTTTGACTTACTTTTTTTTTTTCATTTTTCCGAATTTCGTAACTCTTGAACGGGCAACTATGGATGGGCGCGCACTGATAGCGTAGAATTCTAGCCAACAAGTCAAAGAATAAAGAATATAGTATTTGGAAAGCCTGGTCTTTCAAGACATGGCCAAATTTTTGCAGTTTCTGTTTCATTCCATACAAAAAATCTAAAATATTTTTTTCCGGCCAATCTATCAGTTTTAGAGAAAACCACAATTGTAATCACAATTATTCATCGGAATGACGAGATCTTTCAATAGGTATTAAAAAAAATGCAATTTGTAAAAAAAAAACAAATGTCCCTCCAGCAGCATAGCCGTTTCGATCCACTGTGTGACGCATGGCCTCGCCACTATACAGTCAGTAAAGCCGCGTCTGCTGCGCCATGTTTGCGTGTTTTTATTAGATAAAAACATGTTGTAGTACACGGTTTGGGGGCGCGGCCTAAATCAAAATCATAAACATAGCCTAAAAATGTTTGCCTCGATGAACGGATAACATCACCCGCGTTCGCCTGCGGGGGGAGGGGGGGGGGGCTGAATTCACGCATTTCGTGTTTAGTGCTCTCCAGACGACGACGCTTCGTAACTTTTAAAAGTTTGTGTACTTAATGACGAAGTGGAATAATAAAAATACTTTGTTTTTTATACAACTTATTAAAGAAAGACCAGTGTTAAGGGATTCTACATCAATAGACTAAAATAAATATAAAAGGCAAGACGCCTTGTTGGAGATAATTATTATCAAAAACGATTGGAATTACAAAAACCGGCTAACTGCGTATCGAACCACGCACAATGAAGGGTTCCGTAGTTGGGATGAATATATCCCAAAATCAAAATTAATGTTGTAGTTGCAAAACATCCTTTATATCGAATTAATCTCTTATTTATCGATTAACTTGTAACGCCTACTTAGCTGTGATAGTTTTCCTTTTAATTTCGTTATAAACTACTGCCGTGATTTTATTTTACCGCTTTGTCGGCGTGATTAATTTGTACACACGGCTACATATCAAGCTATACATTTCCAGTATAAGCTGATCTCGCATTGTATAGGATTTCCGTACAATGAGAGGTGAGCTTATACTGGAAATGTATAGCTTGATATGTAGCCGTGTGTACATACCATGCCGAATTATAGCTTTCTAGTACTAAGAACCTCTGAGCTAAGCTGGAGACAGACAGACGGACATGGTGAAACTATAAGGGTTCCTTGTTGAATACGGAACCCTAAAAATGAAGGTATTCATTTTTTTTTACTGAATTTGTGTTCAATTTTCAACTCTTGATAAATTTTATACTGAAGATCGTGGTCGCAGGTACGGTAGAACACGGAATCTATCATTTATATTATTTATTTGTAAAACTAAGTTTACTATTGCTAGAACAGCAGACACGTCTTCCTCGTCGGAACTCATTGTTGAAATGAGATTTTAGTAGCAAAAACATAACATCAAACAAAAACACTCTTTAGTCGCAGCGGACGGGCTGGACAAAGCTGAGATGCATAGAACATGTTCCGAAACATGTACGCATACACGCAAATATGGCGCAGCAGACCCGGCTTAAGTAAATGTAAGTCAGTGTGTAATCATCTGCCAGTCGTCCCGTGACGGCTCAATTTTTCATGTTAAATCTATGACATGTACTACTTGTAACTTGGCATATACCTATAGTACTCTGTGTGCAGACTGCAGTGTTTATGAATGCCAAATTAAAAAATACTCTCGATGGGAATTGAAGTTTGCGGAGGGGTTGAGTTTTTTCTCAAAATGGCTTGGGATTGAGCTGCTCTAATTTTTTTTTTTACATACTGACGTGGTTATATTTTTATGTTTTTGTAAAATTTTATTATTTAATGATTTGACATTTAATGAATAGTCTATAAACAATGACATGAATATTTACTTGTAAAGTTTTTAATTATTGTGAATGTGAAGACTATGTGGGTTATTGCTTTTATTTTTTTCCTTTTTCTTTTATTCTCAGTTAGTTTTTAATCATGGTCTGGCAGTTTTGAGTCATTTATACGGCCTACCCAAAAGTCCTTTCTTTGGTATTGATCGTCGCATCGTTGAGCTCCGTAGGTTCTGAGTAGAGCTGCACGATTACTGACAAATGCGTGCACTGAGCACTGACTGGTCAGGTCCACTCAATCTGTGTGGTTCTTTCCTCAAAATACCATTTCAGACACCAATCTACATGGCCTTCACATGATCTGACCAAGATGGCTTTAACAGAGACTGTGACCTCTGAGTTTGTTTCGGCCTTTCTTCTCGGAATTGAAGGTTCATGAAACGCTGACCTCATTTAGTTTTTAAAATATGATTGACGTGTAAAAGTGTTTGTACAGACGCCAGCAGGCTTAGCACGAGAACCCTCTCTACGCGTTTTGTCGACGGAAGAATAGACAAAAATGACGTTTCAGTGTAGACAACAGAAAGTTTTCTACTGTCTGTAGCACGGCGATTACAAAACCAAATGTGAAGAGACTTGTCTTCTCTACCCTAGACAACTGTCTACAACGTCGAGCACGGCGTACAATCTTTCTCCGGTGTTGACAGCTAGGGATAGAAACCTTTCTTCCGAAATAGTCTACATATAAAATGACCTAGACAACGATTCGTTAGTTGTTTTTTCGTTAATTCGAGTAATTATAGGCGGTGCTTTTTTACTTTTATCATGTATTAAGCTGAAATTAACATGTTGGGTTCAAATTGCGCTTTTTATTTAATTAAGTTTTTTTATAGAAAAACTTCAGCGAAGATGGGAAAGAAATACTATTAGCGAGCTTGCTTTGCTTGTTTGGGAGCCTTTGATCTCACGGGAAGTGAGTTCTGTAGAATTATAAAATAAGCAAGGAGATAGTGCAATCAATGTTTATGCGAAGAACTCGGCTAGGACCTGTCGCCCAAAATAAGTAATAGATTTTTGGAATTAACAATAAAATAAGAACAACATTGTATGTATCCTACAGTTTTTACACTATGTTGTCCCTTAACTTTGATTTATTAGATTTTACATTCACAGGGAATATAAAACATCTGACTATGAGCCAAAATCTCCTCATTGAACACTAAATTATTTATTTATGAAGTACTAGCTGCCGCCCGCGGCCTCGCCCGCGTTGCATTAAGGCTTCTACATACTGGCGCGACACAAAGGTCCCGCACGTCGCGTGACGAGCGGTGCCTTTGTGTCGCGTCGCGAGTCGCGCTGGTCTGTAGAAGCCTTTACTATGTAGTGATTATTATTTTCATTTACTAAATCTTACACACTCAGTTTTAAATGGAGCATTTACCTACTAATAAATAAAATATCGATAAACAACAATACAATAACAATGTTAGTACCTAGTAAAAACAAGGGCTCCCGCAGACAGGCGCGACGTGATAGCACGACCAGTCTGCAGTACCCTTAAAGGATACTTCTTGCGTGACGCCATCAAAATAGTATAATTATGGCTCTTTATTTAAATAATGCCTGTACATTTTATGCAATTACCAATATTATATAGTGTTCTGTGTATGCAATACAAATGAGTTTTAAAACTTAGTGGCGCCACAGCCAATGATGTATTACCTATAATACGTCATTGGCTACAGCCATTAAACAATATTTTTAAAAGGGAGATGCGCTAAGGTAGCCCATGAAATTCAAATTTTATTACGTTTTTTGTAATTTGCAAGTCAGTAACACGTTATAAGTTGATTTAAATATGATTCGCGGCCGTAAAAAATATTGCTTTACAGAATTATAATCATTAGAATCGGCAAAACAACTAACTCTCTTCAAAAAATCCTTAGAATTCAAAAAACGTTCCAAAATTTGAATTTCGCGGGCTACTCAGCGCATCCCCCTTGACCATTTGCGTTTTGTAATTGAAGAAATATTCGTTAAAAACACTTTGCTTCATAGATTTGTTTGAGAACGAAACGCAAAAGTACGGTAAAATTGGGTAGTAATACACACCACTAGCGAATACCCCGTTGCTATGGACAAGTCACTGTCTACGAAGAAACCCGAGTCTAGGTGTGTCCTCGTGCTCGCGAAGAAGAGATAACGAGAAGTGTAGACAAGCGATGTCTATTCTATAGTAGAGTAGAGATCGAAAACGCCATGCTAAGCCTGAGGTCAAGCTACCCGAAACAGTCAAATTTTTCCAATCAACCTTGAACCTTATGCTGTAGGGATAAAGTTGCAAATCTATTAAAGAAATTTGACAGATTGTAGTAGCTTGATGTGCTGGCGTCTGTACAAACCTATATTTTACAGAAATAAAAATCATATAACATTCTGACATACAGACGATTACCAAATTTTATGGTAATTTGAAGCACAAATACAGTTGTTTTTTCAACAATTATGCTTCAGTTTACTATTGAGCTAATTAGACCACGCGTAGAGTATGTCAGCACCTTTATATTTAGATTAGGTTTAAATCGTAGCATTTTGCGTTCAAGAATTTCTGCCTATCCTTAAGATAAAAATGTATATCGTATTTATTAGTATTTATATAGACTGCGCATTTATTTGAACTCCTGCTCCTATGCATTTGAGTAAAAAAACGAGCATCATACTCATCAACAGCCCAACTTCACCCATTATTGGGCATCATTGGCCTGCCAATAACCACGCTTCTGACCAAGAATTAAAACATGGAATGGGAGGGACCTTAGATTTATTTTTATTCGTTTTTTATTAAAATTATAAATGTTTTTAAATGGAGTGCTTTTAAAAATGGGGTCAAACATTTTAAAGTAGTCATTTTCTACCAGAATCTGTATATTTTACGATATTGGTAACATTACAGGTCACGTGATACCAGTCTGGTTTTGCAAACGGTGAGTGGAGTGCCTTGTCATCAGTCCTTTGAGTTTTTGGATGATTTTCTTTGGAATTTTTATTCAAAGTGAGTAATTTTATGAACAAAATCACTTGTACAGCATGTATTTGTTTTATTGTGGTGTTTTTTTGTGATTGTGATCCGTGCATTCGCATGACGAAATCGTACCTTGTTCCGTGACTAGTGATATGACGCCATTTTCTTCGTGAATGCCAATTATTAAATTCTTCAATATTTTCTTTGTTTCTGCCGCGTGAAGAGACTGTAGCTGTAAACGATTTTGGTCTAGAACTTTAGTTCCATGTTTTGCCCAAGACTTTTAAGTGCACGGGATTATCTGAAACCAAGAGTGCACTTGTTCATTAGGTACGCATTTTTTTGCATGACACCACCTTGGGAGGCATTCTAGTGTAGTTTCTTTCTTCCTTGCTGTTAGCTTAAATTGCACTACAATTTGTATCTTATTGCCAAATCAGGGTACTCTATCAATTTCACAATATTTCGCTCTTATAACTGCGTACCTACCAAATTTTTTAAAGTATTTTATTGTAGCAGCCCACGAGTTATACTTCCTGTAAGTAAGTAGGTGGCATGTACCCGTTTTTTCCTTAGAAAATGTAATTTTCCCTAGCTTGTAAAAACAGAAAACCAGTATCACAAGTATTTGAAAGTTAAATTATAATAAAATAAAACAATGTACAAGATGGTGATGATGACACAACAGTATTTATTGTAATGGATAAAGTACTTAACTTTTGTGCATGCTGACTGTTGCAGCTGTAATCACTGCCATGTCATTGTCACCATGAATAAACAAACAATTTATAGTTATTTCTAATTTGTTTTTTTTTTTAAATATTTCTGGAACAATTTTTCATGACTTATTTATTTTGGTAATCAATGTAATCATTGGTCATGCTTTCATGGGTTTACTAATTATATTCAATTTTCATTATTTATCCCTGTTTCAGCTGATATGATTAAATTTTTTTAATTATTCTTTTTCATAGCATGTGTGGCTAATCACTAAAATATTTGACAGTATTAATTATCTGTACCCTGTACAGTATGTTTTAAACTTTTAAACATGAACAGAGGGTAACTGTGCCACACATAAAACAAAATACTTGGGGCCAAGCACAAAACATCCAAGTTGTTTATACATTAGATCCATCATTATTCTATTGCAAGTGTGATGGAGTTATACAGTAAGAATATCATCATCCGTTATTTGCAGCAGAACTATTATGGCTTTTACACTTTTTGGTTGAACTGTCAAATTGAAACTAATTTCCACTGATGGTGTTATGCAATTAGCCCGCTGTTCTGTTTGTTAAAATAAAAATTAACATTTTAATTTTAATTAAAAAAAAATGTTTGGAGTATTTACATGTTTGTAGCTCTTATTATTTTGGTGTGATGACTTTCTAGACAGTTTGGTTTTTGTTCATATCTAGGTAGTTTGTATCCTGTATAGTTCTTTAGCCTGTGTTTATTTCTATTTAGGTTTTTGTTTTTGTGAAAATGGTGACTTTTCAAGCAGATAACCACAACCTCAAAAGCCACATTTGGAACAAACATGATAAAACTTATTGTTCTTTTTTATGTTTATATTTGTGTTTTTTACTCCCAACAAACATAGTCATAAAAGTGATGTAGCCAGAACATTTTAGGTTAATGAAATAATATTTACCTAGATAAGTACTTGTGTCAAATTTCTAAACCAAAGAAATAAGATTTGGACACAAAACTGTATTCCCCCTTTTCACCCCAATATGCATTGAATATTGGGAAATTGTTTAGTATGTTTCCATTATTTATACCAATTTTGGAATCAAAGCAAGCAGTATAATCCCTTTTCACCCAGTTAGTGGTAGATTTTCAAGAAACCCATAAACACATAATTATGTAATGTCCTAAATATGTATCAACTGTCGTCCATACAAACATTAACATCCCCTAAATATTTGCACCATGTTTCAAGTTTAACAAATGTATGGAACAGCTGATTTTTTTTTCGTGATTTCAAGGTTGGTCCCATAGAAAAAGTTGTTCAAGGGCCACAATATCCCTTTCGAATAAACTCGCAACCCTGCCAGGAGTTACATGATAATCTTATAAAGTCAAGGAATAAGATTTTTCATACAAATTATATAATACCCCCCTTTCGAATTCCCTGTTGAATTTCCAAAAATGCCATAGTGAATTCCTACATCACAAAAGGAACTTACTGTTCAAATTTAGAATTTCTGCCCTAAGCATTTTGGGCTGGCTGATGATGTCAGTCAGGACACTTACCTTCTAAATAAAGATCGTAATATTTTTTCAGTCACAATTATTATTATTATACAGGGCGGATTTTTGATAAGGGGTAATAAAGCTCCACCTGTCCTTATCTTTTTGAGAAATTATGATCTGCATTCACAGATTTTGAAAAAAAAATTACAGTCAGCAGGAAAATGGGCAATTTTCACAAAAACTTTTTTTTATGCTAATCGATTTTCTTTCTTATAATGATCAAAAACCTCTATTGGACCAATTGAGGTTTGAGTACTAGAAAAGTCATAAATCGCAAAAAACTTTTTCCACACATTTCGTAGGAAATGAGACTAGAACTTAAATTTTTTACCATCGATAAACTGGCCACTGCAAAAAAGATTGATCGAAAAACAAATAAAAAACAATAACGTCTACTTTGGGTATTATTTCATCTTAAAATAAAAAACTTGAAATTATTGAGAAAACATTTGGACTCCTAGAAATTTTACTTTTGTGCTCTGAGATAAGAGGTATTTGAAAGAGGATTGATTGGAATAAAAAAAGGTTTTGTGAAAATTGCCCATTTCTCTGCTGACTGTAATTTTTTTTTAAATCTGTGAATGCAGACCAAAATTTCTCAAAAAGTTAAGGACAGTCTCTAAAGTCCTAAAACGGACTACATTTATTTGGGTTCTTCATTCGGAGCTACATTAATGTAGCTGCCCTTACTGCCCCATCTCAAAAATCCACTCTGTATCTAAGGAAAAGTTTCATGACACTCAAATAATCTGTAGTTTTTCTATAAAATTTTTACATGTAGAGTACACATCACAAAATAAATAATGATAAGTTAGTTGAGTTGTGATACTACAATATTAACGCTTTATCGCTTTTATTATGATGTGATACGAAACTAAAAAGGCAGGCATGTTTTTGTCAGAAAAGTAAGTACCTATTTATTAAGAGATCATTTTTCTTTTATTACAACTCACTTAATTTTTTTTGTGAAATTATGGTAAATAATTTTGTTGTACACTGACAATGAGATAAGTTATCTGTAAATGCTGTGTCATATTGAAACTCATCAAATGTATGTGAATTCAAGCTGCTTAGGTATTATATATGAACATGAGAGATAAGTATAGTGTTATCAGTGTGTTAAATTGCATGATAACATGCTGCCAACATATGGCAGTTTTCTAAAGCTAGTGGCTGCTTTTATTGTTATTACTTAACTGTTTCGTTGATGAAAACAGTTATGGATATGCAGCCTTTTTCAATTTGGTTTCATAACACTATTTTCTGTTAGATAAAAAAGGAATTATAAGGTTGATATTAGTTACAAAGAAGGTACAAAAAACTTGGGTTTGTTTTGCTATTTATCATAATTTTTAGGTACAATAGATTATATGAGTCATTGTGAAATGAGTAGCCTTATTGAGTAATTTCTTAATTTGAATGACTCATACAGTTAGATTAGAGTCCACTTTAGCTTTGTAGTTTGTTTCCTGTTTCTTTTAATTGTATACTTGTGTACCACTTGTGTAGTTTAGATTATATGAATGTAGTGAGTTAATTAGTATATTTAGATTTCACATTTACCCACAGAGTAGTAAGCAAATGGAGTAATAATGTGCGGGAGAAGGGCGCTAAAGGCAACACGAACACCGCGACAGTCGCCAATCGGAATTACGCTGAATGATTCTTCGCCGGCGATCGTCCAATGAAAGACGTATCTCCCCCCCGCGGACCTCACAACTTCGGTGAGTGCGATTCGTTAGGAAATATATACTATAAGCGCTCCATTTCGTTACTACTCTGTGCTTGACAGTACGTATGTTTGTAACTGAATATAGTTAACTTCTATTCAATCAAGAATGAAGATCCTTGTCAAAATTCTGGACCATTCTGTATCAATATCTAAAGGTAAGACCTTTTTCGATTTCAAAAAGAAAACTTGGAACTTTGTAGGTACATGGGTAGGGTTTAATAGGGTAAACCGGGTAATACATTCGCTAGTATTGTTTCTTGATAATTAATAATGACAGGAAGACAGCCTAATTATGTAAGTGTTGGCCAACACAATTGAATGTGTATGTTATGTTGTTTATGACTCAAGAAAGAAGTTAGTCCCATTGAAATTAGGTACATAATAAGGTTACTGATTTATCTTTCCAATACAGTGGGATAAAATAGAACTTTGAGCAATGGTAAATTTGAGCAATGAATGGTAATTTATTGTCGTTCTTCCCTCTTCGTGGTCGGTATTTTTCGACCACGCCACTTTTGTCAATATGGTTATGGTAACTATAATGTTGAACATTTTGTATTCACTAATAAGGTTGCATTACTTAAGGTGTTATTAATTAAAATTAATAAACGTTTTTCATAAAACCATTAACGACAAAATGGATACTGGCCTCGATCGTTTGATTATCTGATTAGCATGCGGGTTATACATGATGTATCAGTATGTAACTATACCCCATTTGAAATAAGATACGACATTCAAATAAACCTTTTTTTTACAGTCCGTTCAACCGATTTTGACTTCTATTGCGTTGATGGCCTGACACATGGCAGCTGTAATAAACAGTTGGTATTGTAACCACGTTTTTGCTTTTAATGCCATCTTTATTCCTACGAAATAGAAGTCAAAATCGGTTGAACGGATGGTAAAAATATTATTTAAGTTTCTAATCTTATTTCAAATGGAGTATACGCTTATTTATTGTTGTCATTAGCATAACAACATCTATTTGAATTTATATACTAATATTGTGTAGGTTGTCTCTGTTCCTTGAAAATATTTGGTAGGATTGTAACAGTTAGGATACCGTCGCGCTAGTTGGGTAGCGGAGCTCAGACGGCAGTCGCTCCAGTAAATAATTATAGCTGTATGTTGTCAGACCGAAAGTCGACCCATAAGTGTGAGAAAATACTAGGATGATGATGATGTGCGAGTAGAAGGCGAGATAATAATACGTAGCTCGATCTATTGTGCATTTGCGCGTTATTCAAAAACCTGGGAATAATAGGGCGTAAATTACCGCATTGTGTTTAAAAGGGACTTGAATCTCACAGTGGACAGTTCCAATAATAGCAAATTCAGAGAAGTGCTCTAGAATTTTCGTAGTAAACTTATGTACTATCGAGGAATTTCATATCTAACCAGTTTCAAAACAAAATCCCGTGAACACGATGACCACATCTGTTTTACGCCCCTTTTTGCATCGACGAAACTTTACAATGATCACAGATGTCTGACTACGGATATGGTGACCCTTTCTCGACCACTAGGAATAGAACAAAAGAAACCAAACTGAGAAAGTTTTTAATTTTAATGTTTTTATACTTTACATTTTGTTCTAACGCATTTCATGGGTTCAGTTGCAAATTTGCAGAGCTTTCGGTAACAACTAACGTTTTTACGTAGCATTTCTGAAACATGTCTTCGTACCGTCTCACCACACAACAGAGGCATGAAATCTTGTTTCTTGGATTAAACATCAGTCAAATCCGAGCATACTATACCGAAACGATACCGCGTTTTGCGCTTTTAAAGTATTATGGAAATTTTCCGCCTCTCACCCAAAAACTGCTAATTGTGAAACTACTCAATTCTATACGTAATTTTATATTATACTTTTCTGAGAGCATAGCAAACCCACTCTTAAAGAAAAACCCATAAACTTGTCCCAAACGATCTCGAACTACGACCGAACGAGGGTTCCCATTGAAATTGTTTCCATTGAAAAAATATGCACCACCTCAGCTGGTTTTTTACTGTCTTTTTTTTTCATTTACAAAAACAAGGGTCTCATCAAAAATCTGATGGTGCGATGCTATTGGTTGATGAGATTTCTATAGCGGCCGAGCGCTGCAACCAAAAATAGTCCTTAAGGTGTATAGATATGAAATTCCTCGATAGTACATAGAGCATTCACAATGAATAATACAACTATTCGTTGTTGAGAGAACATAAAAAGTGCATTAGTTTTAATAGATAGATTGTATTACTTGTCTCAGGTGGCGTGACCATTCATTGTGATGCCGGTGGATGCTGACCTCAACCGTACAGACGTGGTGTCGCCTGGTTGTGAGCTGAAGGGCCTGCGCACTTGGAAAGACATTTGTTTGGTACGAAATTCACTTCAACATCAGGTATGCACTCCCCTTAACCACAGCTTCGTATAGTTTTTTACGACCGTGAAGAGAAAGTACCACTCCCCGGCAGCTCACTTTACTTTTGAATCTGAATCACTTCCACATATTGTGGCCGCAAGGAGCTCAGGGTTCCTCTTTGTTCCTAAACATTTGTCCTTTGTTTTTCTTTATTAGCAAATGAGTTGCAAAATTCACGATGTTACCATGACTAAGTGCTGAAAACAAAGTTTGGTATTCGTACTTTGTTCTTATTTAGACTAAGAAAATATTCGGCACTTAGCGTGCATTCATAGTTATCAGAATATACTGTCTTGAGGGAAATTATGTCAGGAAAGTGTTATCTTTGCGCATAACTGGTTCCTATTATTAGACGTTTGTAAATTGGCTAGTTGCTCTGGTTGAATGTGCTAGGTATATTTCTTTACCCGCCTTTTGTGGGTGCCAAATAATCGACTGCTAAAACGTTTTATGAAACACGTGATGATATAGGTACTGCGTCGTCCTCAGTAAGAAATCGTTTTCAAGTTCCACGTGCTCTTATTTCATTGACCTTTCTTCAATGTTCTTTCTCGGTCTTTGTCTCTTTGTTATAAACTCGACTCAATTATCACGTCGAAGTCTTAACCTGATAATTAGTCACGCTTTGTTTACATTAAATATGAAGATAGTCGGTATCGGGGGGCGTTTTGTTCTGCCGAGGGATGGACGTGGTGCGTGTCCCGCGCGGCGATGATTAGTGGCGCAGCGGCAGCGGGCGCGTGTGGCCGCGGAGGTCAGCGCCCCGGCCAGGACTAATTCGGGGGAGATCGACGACTTGCTCCGTCGCGGCTTTGTCTGCGTCCGCCGCCTCCGCCGCCGCACCGACCACTCCGCACGCATGGTTTTGTTTATAAACGCGCTCGTCTCATACGACCTTTTCGCAATTATCATAAAACTTCTTGTCATTGACAAGTGCGCAAAACAGTACAGCCGTATAGGTAAATAACGCCTCAACACATTGAGGTTATTTTCATCAAGTTGCAAAATTATTGTTGCCTCGAGTTGAAAGTGGCGTTTCGTCCAACTACGCAGTCTGTTAATACCAGGTTGAACGGCCATCGACATTCAAATATTGATCTTTATTGGTGATTTCACTTTTATCTCAAAGTGCAATGTACTGTGGATTTTTATAGTAGGTACTCATTTCTAAGATCCTTCAAACGAATATAATATTATTTATTCTTTATGGGTACCCTGGTCTTATGTCTATCTGTGGCCCGGCTTACCTTTGACTAATATAATTTATTGTGATTTTACTTTGAACCTCTTCAGTAGGTAGTAAATCTACCTACATTTTCAGTTTCGAAGTTTCAACAAACATGACTTGATTTTTTTTAAGTGTTAGTGCACTCAGAATTGTTTTCGTATTGAATGAGTAATGTAATTGTTTGTGTTTGGTAAATCTAAATACTTGCAAGGGCCTTAGTTGTTACAGTTAACCATTAATTGATTCGAGGAGAGCATCGTATAAATCGACAAACTTGTTAAGTTGATGGTGCGGGAACAGGTTCTTGTTCACCATCATTGTTGTTGTCGCGAGACCAGCAAGAAAAGTTGTGAATAATCAAAATAAAACATCTAGGTTTCATGCCCATGTACATTTTGCAAATAAATATTGTTATTATGTAAATTGAGTTAATGAGATTCCTATTTGACTTTTATATAAAACAAAGCTGTTCACATTTATAGGACGAATGCACGGACAATCTTACGTGTTGTGTTGTCAAGGTGATCGTTTTGCGCAGTTTGTGTTACAGCGTGAAAATTCGAACAAAGAGTATCGTGATTACTCATTAAAATAGCCAGAAATTAAAATTGATTTGAGGAAAGTGCTGACTCATAGATGTTTCTCAACACGAAACCGTGAGTCATGCATCAACTGGGTAAGCCCAGAGACTAACGTAGATTGAACGAAATATGTGGCCTAAGAAGTGCTCCGAGAATGTGGTCGTGGTGGCGAGCGATGTCGTGTGATACGTAGTGCTCGGGCGAGATGGGTGATCGCGTCAGATCGGACATGTGTTGTCAGCGAGCGAGCAGTGGCTTGTTTGTATTGGTGAGTGCGTGCGCGTGTAGAATGGAATGACGCGAATAGTTGCAGGCGGCGGCGGGCGGCGCGACCGCTGCCGCTCCTCGCTCAGTTCTCGCCAGCACGTCGAGCGCGTCGGAGCTCGTCCCGCGTGGCCGATACACTCGTTACTTATACCTACAGTTTTCAACATCGGGTGCTACTATTGCACCTTATCTTTCAAGATAATTGTGCGAATTAGTGCGCCGAGTTTCTCCAATACGTTTTTATGTGTCAGTGATATCGTTTTTGTGACTTTAAAGCGCTTTCGAGCGTAGTTTCTACGTGGCCATGGGCTTGTGTTCCCACTCGAAGGTAATATAGTTAAGTGTGCGTTGTTTTTGTGTGCGTCTGTGTTTCGAGATGTGTCTGAGAGGAGCCTGTGCGCCAGCTAGACGAGGCTGTTTGAAGGCCGCCGCCCCCGACCTTGGTGTCAGAAGGTCAACGTCCTCACGTGTTCAAAACTTTATGCAATTTGTAATATCCAATTGTTTTAGAAATATTTTAATGTCGAGATAGCAATTAGTGTCTCGGTTGACTTGTGCTATTCAGGTGTAGACAATGTAGCCTGTAAATACCTACCTAGGTGTATATAGTGATTGTTCGTTCATCAATGTCGCATCGGACCGACATAGCTCGGTTAGCTAACACCGATGAAGGTTGTGCACCGTATTAATGAGTTGAAAACATAAATGAATTATCGTTTACTGATAGGCACTTAGTAAAATGGACCCTGCATATATGTATTAGTACATTAATCAGTTAATACAAGTTACAAGTCATTACTTTTGTTGGACAATTAGTAATGTTGCAACAAAGGATTCATTTAAAACTCCATCGTACGTTATATGCGTAGGTATTAAATTTACACAAAAACATAACCTCCAAAGGCCAATAAACAAGGTCTAAGTGATTGACAGCTGGCGTATTATACTTAAGACTATTCCTTATTCACACAATGTATAAAGAAAACAATATTTTCGATTTGTATATTTAAAAAGAGATACGAATGAATGTGGACCAAACATTTTTACCTACCTACTTATATCCGTATGTGAATTAACTTGGGTATACGTTTATGTATAGAAACGTCAATTCTTCAAACCTCTTGCATGGAGTGATTAACTTAATGAAAAGTTTACTTTTCACATAGTTTTCGTTGACAACAAAATTCGTGTGATAGCTCTACAACGTTATTTACCATTTACCCTACATTTTTGACCGATCACCGTACAAGCTCGGTCACGTTCATAAGAGTGTCGCTTTTATCATGAAATTGTTATTGCGCATACCTACTGTTTGTTTAGAAACTACATGCGTATGTCATCATTACCTTAATCTGATTCCGAGAATTTGGATAGCTTTAATATTCCGTATTGTAAATACTTTTCGAATTAACAACAAGCAGATAACTATACAACCCGCTTTGTATGAATATTAAAATGTTTTGAATAGGAAACGTCCTAATTTGTAAATATTTTGTCTTTTAGAAAAATCCTGGGTTTAGAATTATGTACCCACCTGTTGATAAAACTAAATTGGGTGCGCAACTGACTATTTTTATTAATGTCGTATGTTACTAGCAACTAGTAGCAAAGTGTGTAGAGTGAGCATTGTGTTTCAAACAATGACAGCGCGTCCATTGTGTTGAATAGGTGCGGACGAAAGAGAGAGCGATATACTCGCAATGATATGAGAGTGAAGCTCGCGAAGTGTCACAGCTGCGCTGCGTGTGCGCGATCAGCTGACGCTGCGGCGGCCATCTTGCCGTGCGTGTTCGTTGTCGCCGCGTCATTGTGCAGTTGATGACGCAAAATTCCTCCTCTAATGCTAATGTCATTGTCCTTCCCATCCTGGCTGATTGCATTGTCACCTTATTGATTATTGAACGAGCCAGTTTGAATGATGCATAGCCTCTGCATAAACCGACTTGTTCCTTTGTTGTGTAACCACCCGGAACTGCGGAAGGTGTTGCAAGACCCTGGCTAATCTATTTTTGGTCAGAAACGTTTCCGCTAAGATAGACACACACGCATTTATTATTCTGCTTGATCAGATCACGGACAGATGTTACTTTATTGCCATTCTAATTTTTTTGCTAAGAACTTGTGCCGGGGAAAAAATCTTTGACCTCGATTAGCGAGCGCGTCATCGTACAGTTTCCGTATTTTTGTGTAGATTGTTTCTGTTTGATAATACTTATATTTTGTTTAGCTACAGAGGTACCTATCTTTTCTAAAACACAACACATTTTTAACAGACTTCCAAAAAGGAGGAGGTTATAATTATTGTTTTTTTTATGTAGGTATGTTCACCGATTTGTCTGTCAAATGTGGAGCGATTTTGAAAATATTTTTTTGGTTTCAAAGATTATGCTCTCGAGGTGGTCCCATTGTCACCAAGTCAGAATCTGATGAGGGGGGATCCCATGAAAATCGAGGGAAATCCTTAAATTTTATAGGCACCCCTATACCGATTTGGGTATTTTTTATAGTAACTCGTGCATTTGCTCTCGGAAAACACCATTTGGTGAAGTGGAACTTATGATGAAGACCACAGATGGCCCCCGGAACTGCTTAAATAAAAGTATTTTACGGGTTGCGATTCGATTAGGTATCTTAATGTGGTTGCTAAGCAATGTATGCTCGTCACAATGCATATTATGGAGTAGTTCTCCTGGTTCTTACTTGAACTGACCCACTGCTAAGTAAAAATTAAAAAAAAAATACTAAAAAAAACAACCGACTTCCAAAAAAACACTACTAAGTGAAAAATAATTTTAATTTCGGAAGTCGGTGGCAAAAAACTAAAATACATAGCCAAAGACAACAACTTCCAAAATTAAAGTTAAGTAGTGTTTTTTTTGGAAGTCGGTTGTTTTTTTTTTTGTAAAAAGTTTTTGTAGACGCGCAGTGATCCCGTTATAATGTCGTCGAACCCATTACTCGTGTCAAGACGGATCTTAAAATTATTAAAATTGTCACACGGAAGACATTTTCAAATGTTACTGAGGACTCTACCTACTGTAAACGCAGACAATGTGAGAAATGTGTAAACAGTTGGGTGAAGCTGAGTCAGTCATCGTGCTTCTAAGCTTCTGTAGCTTTAGTAACACTACCAAGTACTTTAGCTAGGTAACACTACCAAGTAGTAACCTAAGTACCAACGAAGCCGGATTTTCGTAGGATTTTTCTTGCGCTGCACGATTTTTGTGTCTTGTACCGTTACTGTTACCGTTGATCGAGTGGTCAGACCTGTATCTTGTCTCAACCAGACGTAAATTCGAGCACTGTACCTATGTATAGAACTGAGTTGAGCTTTCATGCGTGTTATGGGGCTCGTGTCGACCTACATACATATTATTTGTGGGAGGTAGCCTGAATATCAGTGTTTTAATTCAATGATACCAATAATAGCTTCAGCTGTTTTTACTCAAGGGTTATTACTTGACTTATTATTAGTGTTATTTCTGTTAGGGTTAATGGGGCATTTAAAAGAAAGGCCGTTCCTAAGAATTTCAATAATGTGTTTATTATATTATATATTATAAACTAATATTACGTGAGACGTGTGGTCCCAAGCAAGGCTAAAGGGATAGAAAGATGTTGGTTATTCGAAGTACGGATTTAGATCAAGTGGTGAGCGGGCTCGGATAGTGTTGAAGTGGATAAGTTTTTGCCATACTTCCTATTTAATGTAACTATTGATTAAATGTTTCTATAGCATCGTAATGAGTGAATCCTTGAACGATTTTAATTGTATGTGAATCTTGACCTCCGTGTCTATTTTGTCCACGTATGAGATTATGTAGTGTTGCGTTACCAGATGATCGAACTAATTTAAGTTTTGTATGTTTGATGACTTCATTGCTCTGACACTTCTTGAAGGATTTTCTAATTTGCGACAATAGTTTCTTACGTAATAAAATAACGCACTATTGTTAGTTTCATAGTATATGAGTAATAATATGACGCATGTTATTTTAAAGGAAAAAGATAAATGTTACATAGGTACACCGCTGAAACTAAAATAGTAAAATCCCTGTAGTAGGTAAATGAGTGATTGAGCTTTATTACTGACTGAAATATGTAATTAAGTTTCATTGCACTGCGTTTCGCGGTGGTTTACGTGTCTTGAGTTCTTGACTCTTGTTACACTCATTTACCCGTGTGTAAAAAAAATTGTTGAAAAATGTTTTTCCATCTGTTCGTGGGTGGTAATTTTACGCTTGACTGGTGGTATCTGTAGGGTTGGTAGGTGGGGACATGTGTAACTAAAGGGTGCAGTGCCATCGGTGGGCTGTCAGTGTCACGTCATATGGCCGGTGTTTATGTGTGTGTGTCGGTGCACCGCGAAGCGGGTCGCGCTCGAATTGCGTAGCGAACACTCGGGAAGTGGGTCAGCGGGGCACGGCTCAGCACGGCCCGACTGACGCCGTCGCGCGTCGTCGCGACGTATCTCACACACGCGCGTCTCGCAGCGAAGAACACTGTCATACATACCTTAGGAGCACTTCTAGCTCTCGCCACTATTCTCAGCATAACAACATTACAATTGCCATTCGTTCTGAACATATTATTATTAATTGGTTCGAAACTTTTAGAAACTACGCGTGGAAGCATACGTTCATCCTTATCTTACACGTCCACCCTGTAACAGTTAGAAATACCTACCAAAACGGCTGGAACTGATAGCGTGAATTTGGCAACTTGGTAAACATGGCCGTTATTGTACCTATTGCTATAATTGAACATCACGTTTCCGTCTATTTGAATGGGTTGATAGTCGCCTTGGCATACTTATTTGGTATCAATATTACTTAAAGTTATTAATTGCTGCATGCAACCCGTGACTAATTTACCAAGTTATTCTTCGTACGAAATGTTGTTCACGTTATTTTTTGGATACACCAACACCAACAAAAATGAATGATACTTTAAAGGAAAATTATACCTATAAAGAGAAATACCTACATATTTACTATAATGAAAATCAATTTTCCTAAATTCTAAAGTAGGTACCTATGTAATTTCTTAAAACATTACTCACAGCAAGGAGCAACAGTGTGTCGTAATTACTCGACCAATTAAAATTAAAAAGTAGGCTAATGAAAAATATATTAAACGCACACAACCCACACGAATGTTGATTTTACAACACGTTCGGTTCGACAAAGTGAGCGAATTCCATCGAATTAGTTTCTCAACTAATCAGATGGTAGCGTCAGCGTTTCTCTGTCACGTAGGTACGTTACATAGTGGACTTTGGACGAAGATGAAGAGTGCAGTGAATGTGTCGGTACATTGATATTGATATAATAATGGAGGCGGGCGCGAGTGTGCGCGGGCGCCGACGCTTTGCACCCCTGCGTGCAGCCCGGTCGATGACTCCCCAAGTCCCTGGCCCGGTGCTAATGACCTTACCGCACACTCTCCACTCTTAACAGTATTAATGGCAATTTTTGTTGTAGGTATGTTAACAGCTACTTATGACATTTGGCAAGGGAATACAATAGTCTGCGCTCAGCTCACGTCAGAATTCAGTATTGACGCATTTGATTTCTTATCACGTTTAGAGCGGTACTTGTAGTGATAAGTTTATTTTTGCGTCAGCAACACAATAAGTCATACTCGGTAGATTAGGTAATTCATTTTCACGGGTATTTGCAATAAGTTTCTGTATTTGCGAGGTTATATCTGTATTTTACACGTCAATACTTAAGACGATGACAACAGTTAAACCGCGGTCACTGTCAGACTGCATACAAAAGAAAGAGAAGCGCGATGACACAACGCTCGTAATTTATTGCAAAATATGAAGGAATTATCTATTTACTCAAAAATGAGTACTTAATCGAAAATAAAAAAAAAACAACCAAGTTCTGCATTAAAATAAGACTTTCTTCTTATTAATTAAATAACAACCATACGTTAGTATATAATACAGATATTTTGGATTGGAACTCAAAGTAAAAGGTTAGTTTACCGTTAATTTGTATCGAGATTTCTTTTATTAAACGTGTTTTGGTAACAACCATTTTCTGAGAAATATACAAGCTTACTTAGATCATTTGCCTCATGTCAGAGCCTTAACATGCTGGTTGAAAACGTGGTTGTCAGGGGCGCATTATGCAGTAGAAAAAACGTAATCAAATTTTAATTTATTTCTTGGATTGCCTCCGAGGTTGGTGCAAGAGATTACGAAAATATAGATTTTTTGTCGATACTGTTGACAAGATAGATATGCAAGTGTTGTTTAGCGACCTTGGCGTGGAGCGCGGGGCACGCGGGTGATCCGTTTCGCGGGCGCGTTCCACTTTAGCGTTAGCTCTCTCTTGTTACGCAAACCTGTCGTTATGCATATTATGTTTGCTTCTACGAAATCATATACTGCGTCTAATACCACTTTCTACCATGATAATCATGTTCTGTATACTGATACGTTGCTTCGATGCTTTCGGCTGTTTCTCGTACCTACCTCTAAAGCTTTTGGGGACGACTGTGACCAAAGTTTTGAAGATGTGCACGTATAATAATGGAATTGTTTGTTTGTTACAGGGCCCGCTACGATCCTGACATAGACGGAATAGTCACAGCTCATCGGCAAGGAAAGCCACTAGCCGCGGCCACTGCAAGCCAGAGATAATCAAGTCTAAATTGAAACGTTATTAAGTGCAGCATACTTGCCGTTACTATTGTAGAACTTTGTGTGTTACGACAAACAAGTGCAATATACAATTAGTGCAATCGTACATTTGACTATTGACTCGAGTGAAGTGACTTTGTTGCATTAAAAGTGAAATTATATAGTGGAACAATGGAGCGTGAATCGAATCCGATGGAGACGTTGTGCCGCTCGGGGTGCGGATTCTAC
Source organism: Tiliacea aurago (assembly GCA_948098905.1). Classification (NCBI taxonomy): domain Eukaryota; kingdom Metazoa; phylum Arthropoda; class Insecta; order Lepidoptera; family Noctuidae; genus Tiliacea; species Tiliacea aurago. Next base: position 7,522,928 of record OX402588.1, read on the forward strand.
GGAAACCCCTCAACAGACGGACTCTGCTCAGTTTGCTTTAAGGTACCCCATGTTAATTAAATACACTTTCAAAGTAACATTATGTATTATTTGAAACATATTCAGTGGAGTTGTTTTGTACAGTTGTAGAAAAACGTAATGCGAATTGATTAATTGGTTAAAACGAGATCGAGAGATTGGGCTCTTGGCTCCAATTCGTTACTCAATGAATTGTACAGAGGGCTACACATCAAGCTATACATTTCCAGTATAGGCTGACCTCTCGTTGTACGGAAATCCTATACAATGCGAGATCAGCTTATATTGGAAATGTATAGCTTGATGTGTAGCCGTGTGTACCGTAGATCATGTGCGAAATAAGATGTCAGCTCTTAAAAATGTTAAGTGATGCTAATTATTATAAAATAACCGCATCAATTTCTGTCATAGACTGCGATGTTGCATTTTTTAAGAGTTCTACTGTTCTACACCAAGTCCTAAGTATGGTCTGTTCCAAAAGAACCTATCTGATACAAGTAAACAAATGGATCAAAAAACATCTGTGGATTCCAATTTGTAGTACCACTTGCAAATTGAGTGCTTTGATTTGATTTGAATACCACAAAACCCAAAATTCTAATTTTAAATAACCTTGAAAGATGTTTTTTATTTGACAATTTTATTGAGGTAAATTTTATAACCTCAATTTTCGTCGAAGATTTTTCAATTAAGGCTTGTGCTGCCTGTCGGGCCCGCGATGTCCCGCCGGTCTGCACGAGCCTTTACAGTTTAATAATGTTATTCATACGATAATTGTTGGAAAACGTGGAGATATTATTAAGTTAAAATCCTCTAAATATAGATGAATGTGTTACTAATGAGGCTTTAGTCAGCGATTGCGTGAGGATTAAACCTAAACAGGGTTTGTTTACACTTTTATCAGATACTTTTGGAACAGACTGTAGATAGATTTCTGATCATCAGTCCGTACAAAGTAGGTACCGTCGCGTCGTATGCTGTGACTGATGCTGTGCAGTTTTTATTATTAAGTAAACTTTTGTTTGTACCAACGAGACTAGATAGATTGCTTCTGTGACCTTTGATATGCTTGATGACATGTCTAAAAATAAACTGCACGAGATTGCCCAAAACTGAGTAGCAACTGGAAACATTTGTACTTCATACAAATCATGCTGGATGCACGTTTTTATGCAACGCCAAACACGCCTAACGACGCGACTCGGGCCATTTAAGTGCGACCGCACAGAGCCATGTCGATGGCGTGCTGCGAGAGTAAGACCGCATCCAGTTATCCCGCTCTATCCGCCGCCGATTGGTTAGGCAATTGATTGGCTCATTTGCGCGGCTGGCCTCGGAATGGCGTTAGTCGTTTTCATTACAATATTGTTGTTGCACGTTTCAGGAGGCTCTAAAGAAGAAGCAACAGCCGCCGGCGTCGTCGCCGTCGCCCGTGTCGGCGCCTTTCGTGGCGGCGCCGTCGACCCCGCTGGCCGCGGCCGCGCCCACCGTGCCCAGCCTCCCCGCCCAGCCGCAGACCCACACAGATGTGAGCCACATTTCTCTTATTTGTACTCCCACCACACGCACCGCCATTCACGGCACTACCGCTCGCCACTTGCACTTAACTTTGGCCATGCATACGCCTATTTCATTCAACCGAACGTTAACTTTCGATAGAACACATTCCGTTATAATTAAGAATAGTCTAGAGTTGATACGTTAACAACTTCACGATCAACTCATTTCATTTCCAAGAACGTCTAGATTGGCATAAATAAGGAACAACATGTCGAGTCATACACAATCATGTATATTGGTGGTACCTACTCGTAAACAAATGCATAAAAGTAGTATATACAACACATTATTGTAATGCTTTATCATTTTATATCGACTTAAATAGAAGCTAAATTCGGAGAATGTGGAACTAATGATAATACAGGTTTAAATGACATTTTGTGGGCTAATGAGGTCATCAAATTAATCTCTGGCCAAGATTATTATACGGAATTTAGAATAACTTCCAAGTCCGTCTGACTGATAACGTAGGAGGCGGGCAGTCGCGCTGCTAAGTCCAGTTGCACGCTTGTAGTATGGAAGACTATGGTGTTTCATTACATAAGCACGCAGCGCGGCTCACGACTCTAGATGTCTGCTTGAAGTCATATTCCTTTTGCTAGTAGTTCCACAATAGCTTGTTACTCCGTAGTTGTATCGCTTAGTGTGCCATCTTAGCCTTGCTTTCGTTATTACATTTGAGTCATGTTTTAACGAAACAAAGAAACTTATTTTTTCACCACTGCTAAAACTCACTCAAGTCACTGCTGAAATGTGCAAACATTTGGCCTTAGATTACATTCCTTATCACTTACTCTTTGTGTCAATAACATTAATTCTGTACTATAATTTTAATGGTGATGTTGGATTTTGGTTCCAATGGCATCGCAGGTAAGATGACTACATTATTTCGAATTATTGTATGTAGTTATTATTTATTTAGTTTAATATCTGTAGGAATATTACCTTCTTGAAAATTTCAGATTGTTTTTTGATGATAGGGGTAACAGTCTGACGTGTTTGTTGATAAGTGTTTATGTGATACGGCAGAAAAATGAAATAAGGCCAAGCTTCCGCTGATATAATTTCGCTGTATTGATATCGTCTAAATACGAATATTTGCGATGTGAGTATAATGATTCTCAAGAAAACCGTACGATCAAAAAAAGAAAGCTATTCTCTGCAGTGATCGCTTAGTTAGTTCAGCCATTTTGAGATAGGTACAGCTCGTGAAGTTCAATCAGCAATAAAAAAAGAACGACCGAGTCTTACAGAGTCGCATAAGATTTGTAACATCTGACATCTCACCTTGGTAAAATTAGCAACTGAGCAGCGACAGAAATTAACCTCAAAATTTAAAAAAGTTTAATGTTTAAACAACCTAAATTAGCTTAACAATACTGAAATATTCGAATAATGTATTAATTACTAGTGGCCGACTGGTCGAAATTAGACCTCTCTATTTACAATTTTTAAAGTACTTACTAATTCCATGCTCTTATAAAGTACCTACTAATTCCATGCTCAAGCTATCACTTCCGTCCCTCTTCACGAAATCGCTCCCACAGAAAGCGAGAGGAAAGATGTTACACATTAAGACGCAGCTATATATGCCAGTGACCTTGAGTGGTTAACTTGCGTGTTCTGTACTGAGCTCACGCAACGCGTCGTACGTTCAGCCAGTAATAGGACTCGCCCATCAAGGAGCGCTGTCCCCAATTTGACGCATTATTAATTTATTATACACAAAACAAGAGGTATTTTAATAAAACGCGTATACTATAAGATCAATAATTAAATTATCTTTAAATTGGTGAAGGTATCAGAAAAATAATCTTGGTAGACTGCGCCATTCTCAGTTTTTTATCCGCGTTAGACATAAGTTTACAAATGAATTTCAGTAATATAAACATAATCTAAAATATTCACACATATTAAGTTATTGAGAAAATGCTCTAATTTATCATATATTTTTTTCAAATCATTAACACTACTCGTTTAGACGTGATCATCAGTATAAAAACATTAAAAGTCGGTTATCGTCCCCTTAATAACTGATCTTATTCCGGATATACGTGTTAGGTATATTATGTGCTCCTTATTGCCAGATTCATGATGTTATCGAGGCTTGGCGTGAGACCATTATCAAACGTGTGTCAGTACTCACTGCAATATCACGTGTACGTCGAATGTGGCGATGCTTCGTGGAATAGTTCGCATTCAATAATATCAAAGAGATTTAAGATATTCATATTCATATATCCATATTAGATATATATTATAGAGAGGCAATCAGAAGTAATGTCGTCGAAAAATTGTGATCCCATGTCTAGGTGACGCCACCTAGCGTAATATAGCAAAGTTCAATAAAAGCTAAGTTTGACAAACGACACTTTTAACACCATATTGCACAATTAGACATTGTACTAAGAAAATATATTTTTTTTGGTTGACACGAATGCGTATTGCCCCTTTGCATTTGGTGGACACTACACTGAGCGACTTTTGCCCATTAGGACAAAATGTATCGGATTACGATTTTGTTCGTTATGTCCCGTCTATTGTTAAGTAAATAGTTTAATGTCTTTGAATAATATATAATCTTCAGTAAATAGTAATACTAAATGAAATTCAAGTCACAAATTATTTATCCAAAAGGTGGCCAAATAATTTGTAGATGTTGATATGTGGGTCGGTTACCTACTTCTAAAGCTAATATTATTAAAAACTTTTTGCTCTTGAACCACTGGCAGCCAAGCTTATTTTTAAAACAAAAACTTGTACGTCAAGTTGACATTGCGTTTACAGCAAGGAAAACCAAAAAATATTGCTTTGATATACTTTTACAATACAAATTCAATTTATGTTTATTTTTTTAACAAAGCAGTTGTTTGTTTTTCCATAGCTTTTAAAATGTAACATTTTTTATTTGTTTAGTCCCCCCATGTCATTGACTTGAGATGAGGGGCACCTTCACATCGTAACTTGTAAAGTGTTTACTGCTCCGAAAGATTAAAATACGCAACGATAATAATATATTTTATATTCATATCTTAGAATTAGTTTGCCAATTTAAAAAAGTTACAATAAAATTGGAAAGCGTTAATTCCATTCGGTCTTCTGTGAACAATGTTGGTTTGCAGTCAAAATGCCCAACCTGAAGTCAACAAAAAATCTTAATAATGGAAAATGACCCAAGCAAAAAAGAGTCGAAGGGGAAGAGGATATTCAAAAAAGCAATTCGACGCAATAGTAAATCCAACAACAGTAGTCAGAACTCTGCCTTCGAGCAAGGCATCGGCGTGACACGATCTAAGAGCTTCGAGAACAAACGTGTTTCCATCGAGATTAACGACAGCGCGCCGCTGCCAACTCCCGACGGCATCAAGGAGAAGGTGGACGCCGCTCAGAAGATAAAACTAGAAGACAAAACTCAGATCCAGGAATGTGCTCTAACGAGTCAGGATCAGCCCACGGACACGGGCCACAAGAGAAACATCGTTGGCTCACAGGATGCTCGTAAGCAGAACCAACCGACGCCCTCCGGGTCTAACAAGGGCGTTAAAATATCTTCTCCGAAGCCGGAGATAAGAGATGAGTGCCCTTCGGAAGCAGCACCAGAAGGTGTCAAAAAGAATCTTAAAAGGGTTGGTTTTCTGAACCATGTATTAACAATATATTATTATCTTCTCGTCTCACATACCGCAGTGTCTCAAGACGAAAGTCTTTGACCAGTGCGAGTTGCCAGTGATCGCAACGCACGTGGTCGCTCACAATGGGCCTTATCAGAAGGCTAAAAGTCACCCAAAGGGCAATGGAGAGTCCCTACGTGATCGAATCAGAAATGAAGAGATCCGCAGGCGAACCAAGGTAACCGACATAGCCCCAAGAATTGCCACTTAGATGGCTGTGGGCAGGACACATTGCTCGAACTGATGGCCGATGGGGCTGAAAGGCTCTGGAGTGGCGACCGCGTACTGGAAGACGTAGCGTTGGAATGCCTCGTACAAGGTGGACCGATGACCTTGTGAAGGCCGCAGGTATCCGTTGGATGCGGGAAGCACAGAACCGGTAACAGTGGCGGTGCTTGGGGGAGGTCTATGTCCAGGAGTGAACGTCTTTCGGCTGAAATGATGATGCTGAATGATGATTATCTGCGAAAAAGACGGTTTCTAACAATGTCATTAGCACTCATTCTAATCATTTACGCAGTTTTAAAGTTACGTTTAATGTTCCCTAGGCGCCAGTGCATTTTACTTGGCCATGTGTGTTCTCGTAAATGGATGCGTGCGTTCAATATCGATTAATACGTAGATAAACAAAATAAATTGTCGATCAGGTTAAGTTACGCTTGCCGCGGTTGGTACGTGGCAAGCGCCACCCGTCCGTGCCTCGGAAAGCACGTTAAGACGTTAGTCCCGGCTGTCATTCGTGGATCTTTGACAGTCTTTACGGGTCGCCAGAAGCCCGAAAGTCTGACAACCAGTCTTACCAAGGGGTATCGTATCACCCAGTTATTGGGTTGTGGAGGTCAGATAAGCAATCGCTCCATGTAAAATACTGGTATCAACTGCATCCGATTAAGACTGGAAGCCGACTTCAATATAGTTTTGAAAAGGCTGGGCAGATTGATTGGTTTGAAGTTTTAAACTTCTGACGAATTTTTTGATGCCCTGTGACCTACCCCCCATCCCGCCCTTGAAGTGTTTGCCTCATATTTAGTTTATTATTAAATAGTACTAGGTAATTGTTTGTTAGTCAACTAACGTAGGTGCGGGTTCGCGTTTCATACATACCTTTCATGCGTACTTTACATTACTTCATAATTTGTTCTGTTGCTCCATTAAAAATAAATACTAATATTTTTTTTAATATTTTCAGAAATTGGAAGACGAGAGCGGAGCAGGCACAAGTGGCGGCGCGAGCACTGGCACGTCGGACACGGACGCCGACGACAAGGATCCCAGCAAGGACAAAAAGAAAAAGAATAGATGCGCCGTTTGCCGCAAGAAGGTTGGCCTCACAGGTAAACGATGCCCCATAATAATGCTCACAAAAACTCCCAGTATAGTCCATTACTGTATTTCATGTGATTTGCCAGATTGTCGGAAAACTATTTGTTTTTATAAAATGAGCCGTTTTTGGATGCTTACGTTATTAAGATAATTGCCCTCCTATATCCGTGAGCAATTAAGATCCGTAATTCCGTAAAACAGTTGACGAAGCTTGGGCTATTTGAAGGCAAAGGGTCTTTTACTACAGAGTTACTGAATCCGCTTCACATAACCTTCATGCTTTAGTATTTCACGACATTTGAATCACTGATAGCAAACATGTTACACCATTGTGTGCTAAATATGTTCACACACACACATCAACTGACTCAACAATGTATGTGCATTCAGCAAATAGCAACAATTGTTAACTAAGCTAGCAAAGCTGACCTCCAAAATAGTATACAAAATAAATGTCAAGTGAAACTGGTATTGTTGGATTACAGAAATGTATGACATGTAACTGTTTCGGTTCGCCGCCTATGTATGTGTTAATGGCATGTGTGAGTATATAGATGTGTATGGTGGTATTGGCTCAGGGTTCGAGTGCCGCTGCGGAGGGCTGTTCTGCGCGGTGCACCGGTACAGCGACAAGCACGAGTGCTCGTTCGACTACCGGGAGCTGGGCGCGCAGGAGATCCGGCGCAACAACCCCGTCGTGGTGTCGCAGAAGATCCACAAGATATGAGCCTGTCCGCCTGTCCGCCTGTCCGTCGCAGGACCTCCCTCACCGCACCGCATTACATACGTTTTATGATTTTCTCTAAATAAATATTCGATCGAGTTTGTGTTTCTTATTTGCATTTTGTATGTATTTTGGACTGCAGGCGCCGGTGCCGCGCCGTCGCTGGTTCAGTTTCCATTTCGTTTCTTTTCTATTTTCTGTCTGACGAGCGCTCCTCTGGCTCGCGACTGACACCACTATCCGGAAGACACGACCGCGTAGGAAACACAGACTCGATCTTAGTATTTAGATTTATTTGTGGCGAGAGTTTTACTTTTAAATTTTTATTAAAAGTTGTAGATAATGTTCGTTTCGGGTAGGACTTCAGGATTATTTTTTTGAGATAAGTAGAGTTTGAATATTGTCCGTTCACCTCCATTGTAAATATTAGATATAATTAATTATAGAAACAAATCCTATATATTGTAAAAAATTAAAACTCCCAAAAAAAGCTACATTGTTATGATTCCAACGGAGAGCGTAGCGCGCTTGTCTATAACGACGTAACAATGATATGCTGGGGCCGGACGGACAGCGGCTCTCCGTCGATCGCCTAGTTGTACATTGTAAAGGAGTTCGCTGCCGCCGACTTGACTCGTGTTTAAGACAAACATTCGATACGTGATATGAGTAGTGGAGCTCCACGAAGCCGCATCTGTGCTAGACAACGATTAGTTCGCGACTGTGCGCACCGCGGCGACGAGCACATTTCGGACTGTGAATTAACATCATCTTCAAATTGTTAGTAATGTTATTTTGGTTTGGAAGTCGTCGCTTTCTTATTTGTCTTAACATTCGGCATAAGTGACCTAGTGTTTAGCGAGATTGTGGTGTGTATCGGCTAAGGTGAGCGCGCGGCGGCTGCGGGCGTGCGGCCGCAGTGACGTCGGTGCCGAGCGACGCGCGAGTTGTGCCGACGCGCGTTTAGTTTACAGACTGTGTTGGACATTTTAGACGCACGTGAGCACAACGTGCGATGAACGCTTGTCATGTAAAGTTACGTAAACTGCGGCTCGCAGCGACGCGGCCGCACGCGCCGCTCCCACGCCGCTCCGCTCTTTGTGTGAAAATTTAAAGTAAGCATATGGATAGTTATAAATATTATAAGTAGTCGACACTTTATATTATTACACATGTAAGTAGAAAAAGAATTATTTAGCTTTTTTTCTTTTAATCACAATATTATTCAAAATTGTAAGTTGTATTATGTAACTTGTTCATTTTAGTGGTGAAGTTGAACCAATATTAACTATGTATCGCTTCGGTCGTTGTCCACGGTAGACTAACTGATTGGTTGGACTTAATTATTTAATGACTTTTGTTGTATATTTTGTTAGGTCATTGATTAATTTTGGTCTTTTCGCTTGAACATAATCAGATAAAGATGATGTTAATGAATGATTTTTCCTTCTATCTTGCTGTTTTAATTTAGTTATTCTCTTATTAAAGTCATTAAATTTTCAGGAACATAAATATGTTATTATTATTTTATTATACCTACTACCTACAGCATACACTTTACACTACACGCTTGCCATGACTGCACTCGGGGGGGGGGGTCTCCTTATATTTTCTATTCATGAACTGTTCGTGTTCTGCTGTTCATGAACTCAAGCTCAATAAGCTCAATAATTTTAGCATGCCTTTTGGATTATGGTGCACTTTCTTCTTAAAGTGAAGCTTAGTATAGTATTCTTAAGCCTCTGAGTCCCTATGTCGCGTACCTTGTTGCTTTGGCAGACCTCCGGGCCCAGACACGTCTTGTCTAGCGGTCCTACTAAATCTAAATAAATTTTCTGAAATGAAGTTTGTGCATGGTAACTGTAAAGGAATCAATGGTCATCACCTCAATGAGTGCGGCCACCTAACACCGCGGGCCCTGGTGCCCCGTAGCACTTTGCACCTTAGAAGTTATACCATTATCACAGATCCGAAAAAAAGAGTCGAAAATATTTTAGTACGAGTATGTACAAAACTGTGCGTTGGCTTAGGCATTTCGGGGAGGTTTGAACCCTCAAAACCCTCCCCTGTCTACAGTCTTGTATGTAATGTCTAATGTGTTATGTTCTGTATAAATAGGTCATTTGACTACTTCCTATATGCTAGAACTCCATCTAAGGGCCTGTGCACACCACGTTTTTTAAACGCGCCGTTGACGCGCGTTTTAGTAACGTGCGTCGACGGCGCGCTTTTTTCCTACAGAATAGACTGACTTGCGTGCGTATTTCGTCTGTATCGCTACAAACGCGAGTCGACAGCGCGTTTAAAAAATTTGGTGTGCATAGGCCCTAAGTATTTTGGTTTAAAACTTGGCGTCGAAGTTCTATAGGAGCTCTTGTCCGTCGAGATTCCTTACCAATGTAGTGGTCTCGTATTAACTTATAACGTAACTGTGCGTAGGATTTCGCATAGCGTTGCCTCTAAAGGGCTTTAAAAATGATTAATGTATAGTAGCTAGAAAGTTTATAACCTGCATTGCGTGCCCTATAATACTTACAAGATAGGTAGATACATTTAAGCAGTTATTACCTTTTACCAATAGTGAAAGTAACCTCCCATCTCCAGCAGCTCGACCAGAATTATAAAAAATCTGGCGTTTCGCGTGGTTTCTTTGTCCAAACGTTTACTTACCCAAAGCCCCATTTACACGGTGCAAGAAACGAACGAACGGGGTTGATAATCGGAATTCACTTCTGATTGTTCTTCCAACTTTTTACCCCAAGTACAGTCGAATAAACTTATCTATTAAAATAAAAACTTGCATCCTGTATTTCTAAAATCGCATTTTCATTAAACAAAAAAAAATCATTACTTAGCTACCAACTAAAAATAAATCAATAAGAGTACACCCGAGCGAAGCCGAGGCGGGGCAGGTAGTATTTTATAAATTCTGCAATTGTGGCTTCTGGGTAAGCTCACTCCATCGTCGACTTTGTCTCTGTCACCTCTGCTCTAGACTAAGGTCAAGAGCAAACCCATCCTAAATAAATAAATAAAAAATATGTCCAGGAAATCAACAACCCTAATTTCATTATTGAGTACCTAGACGTAATTGTGTAGTGGATAAATTCTGTTTATAATAATAATAATAATAATAGCTGGCAACACCAACGTCAACAAACGTCTCCAAACTGGATCTTATAATTTTCATATTTTTTAGCAGTTTTAATAATTTTCGACTCAATATTATAGTTTATATGTGCTTTAAAAAAAAACCCGAAAGAAGTCTGAAACCAATTTATCCCAAAAAACACCATATTTTATTTAAGACATGAATAAAAAACTGCCGATTAAGAGATGACATCTGTCATACCATGCCACTGAAAAACAGAAAATAATAATGAAAATTTTATCGAGATGTTGACGAGATCAGCCGTAAGAAGTGCACGCCCACCACCTCCGGACTCTTCGCTCAGCTCCGCCTCGCCGCCGCCGGTACCCAGCCCCACTGTGACAACACCGGCCGCGGTAGTTGCGTCGAGCTCGAGCGACGAGTATTTCTCCCCGCCCACGACGCCACCACCTGCTCGTCGACGGGGAGGACGCCGGCCGCCGGATGGTTTAGGACCTCGAGGCCCACCGGCCTCTGATAGGGTCCCAGCTCCCGGCGCACAGTGGGCTGAAAATCGGCTTTCATAGACATTCGATTTTTTTTTCGAATTGGTCAAATTTTTTGATTGGAATTGTTTAAAACAATCATGACCTTGAGGTATAATTGGTATGACGTCATAGAACATAGTGGAAGATAGACTTTTGATTTTTTTTCAAAATACTTGTATGGGAATTATCATAAAATCTTCAATATCTCAGCTATCGCATATTTGCGCAAAAGAATTCTTTCACACAAAAAATCTCCTATTTTTTTGCCAATTTTTGATATATTTCACTTTTATGGCAGAGGTGCGATGAAAAAGAAAAAAAATAAAAATAATTTTATTATTTTTATTTCTTCATTTATAACGATTATAAATGAATTTAATTACGCATTAGAATAATATAACAAAGAATATATAGCACAATAGTCTAGGCCATCGTGAGCCGCTTTTTTAGTCATTGATTTTTATACTACCTAGCAGAAAAACAGCATCTTATACGTAAAAAAACAATTCTTAAATTGTTGACAACAAATACTCGACTTTATCGGAAGCCTGACCCTTTTAGCCTATAACAATTACCGAGAATTATTGCTAATAGGTACCTACCTATTAACTAATAGGTAGGTGATCACTGATCACCTAATTTAAGTTTTATTATGACAATGAAGGGTTTTTAGGCTAATTACTAATCGTTCTCCAGAGGAACTTACAGAATCACTGTGCAGGTGCCTAATGAGTTATAATCATTAGGGTTAATTTAGTTCTGTACAGATATCTCACAGGTATTTAAAGTGCAGTATTGGGAACAATTATTCAGTTCACATTGATTTCCCCTTGTGTTAACAGTGAAATTGTGCTTGCAAAAAATGGAGAGTTTATCTACTTACCTAGATTTCTTCATGATTTTGAAGAATTCGGGGAAGTACAGTGACAGCCTTGCACTATATAATGCTGTAGTTTCTCGTTTGAACTTAAATCTCTCCGATGAAGATAATTTAACATTAAAAGAATATTGCAGAAGGATTACACTAGCTATTACAAGGAAATGGAAGCAAGCCAACAGAAAACTGGAGTGTTTCTTAAAGGAACACAAAAACTGGCTTGAGACTGATATTGATTGGCCTAGTTGCATAAAAGTACCTGCTGCTTCAGGCATTGTGGATTCTGAAGTAAATGCCATATCTCCTCAACCTTCCACATCTACATCAGCAGCAATATCAGTTGGAACAATGACAAAAAGAAAGGCACCAACTCGTAAACCATTTCAAGATCTAGGAAAGAAACAAAAAAGAAGGAGAATTACAGATCAAGAAAATTGTGAGTCCAGTGAGATAGCATATGCTGCTATCATAAAGATGAGACAAGAAGGAAAGGAGAATATTGCTTCAGCACTAGAATTCATGTTGACAAATCCAGGAGCTGCTGATAAGTTCAATAATTTAATTCATCAATCGTCGGCCAAGCAAGTTTTCACACCCGAGAAGGCACTTGGCATATTTCTCTCTTTAAAATTATCTAAGTGGCAATATATAACATTGAGAGAAACAGCCATACGTGAAGGCGTAAAAGATTTGTATCCATCTTATTACAAAGTTCAACAGGCGAAATTACAATGTTATCCTTCCAAACAAACAATAACAGTGACGGATTCATCAGCAAAAATTTCTCTTCAAGGATTATTAGATTTAACAGTCAAAAGAATCTTCGACAGTTTACCTGAGTGCGTAGAACAGAAACAGTTAATATTAATATCGAAATGGGGATTTGACGGTGCGTCTAGCCAGAGCAGATATAAACAGACAATGGACAGTGAAAATGATGATTCTAGTGTCTTCATGACATCATTAGTTCCATTGAAACTAATCAATGGCAGTGACACCATATGGAAAAACCCGAAACCCTGTTCTTCATAATTTTGTCGTCCCGTGCGATTTAGCTTCATGAAAGAAAGCAAACTGGTTGTCAATGAGCATTTAGACAGTATGAAAGAAGAAATAAAAGCGTTGAGACCGACAGCAGGCTTAGCACGAGAACCCTCTCTACGCGTTTTGTCGACGGAAGAATAGACAAAAGTGACGTTTCAGTGTAGACAACAGAAAGTTTTCTACTGTCTGTAGCACGGCGATTACAAAACCAAATGTGAAGAGACTTGTCTTCTCTACCCTAGACAACTGTCTACAACGTCGAGCACGGCGTACAATCTTTCTCCGGTGTTGACAGCTAGGGATAGAAACCTTTCTTCCGAAATAGTCTACATATAAAATGACCTAGACAACGATTCGTTAGTTGTTTTTTTCGTTAATTCGAGTAATTATACGCGGTGCTTTTTTTACTTTTATCATGTATTAAGCTGAAATTAACATGTTGGGTTCAAATTGCGCTTTTTATTTAAGTTTTTTTATAGAAAAACTTCAGCGAAGATGGGAAAGAAATACTATTAGCGAGCTTGCTTTGCTTGTTTGGGAGCCTTTGATCTCACGGGAAGTGAGTTCTGTAGAATTATAAAATAAGCAAGGAGATAGTGCAATCAATGTTTATGCGAAGAACTCGGCTAGGACCTGTCGCCCAAAATAAATAATAGATTTTTGGAATTAACAATAAAATAAGAACAACAATATAAGTATCCTACAGTTTTTACACTATGTTGTCCCTTAACTTTGATTTATTAGATACCTACATTCACAGGGAATATAAAACATCTGATTATGAGCCAAAATCTCCTCATTGAACACTAAATTATTTATTTATGAAGTACTAGCTGCCGCACGCGGCCTCGCCCGCGTTGCATTAAGGCTTCTACATACTGGCGCGACACAAAGGCCCTGCACGTCACGTGACAAGCGGTGCCTTTGTGTCGCGTCGCGAGTCGCGCTGGTTTGTAGAAGCTTTTACTATGTAGTGATTATTATTTTCATATACTAAATCTTACACACTCAGTTTTAAATGGAGTATTTACCTACTAATAAATAAAATATCGATAAACAACAATACAATAACAATGTTAGTACCTAGTAAAAACAAGGGCTCCCGCAGACAGGCGCGACGTGATAGCGCGACCCGCCAGTCTGCAGTACCCTTAAAGGATACTTCTTGCGTGACGCCATCAAAATAGTATAATTATGGCTCTTTATTTAAATAATGCCTGTACATTATATGCAATTACCAATATTATAAAGTGCTCTGTGTATGCAATACAAATGAGTTTTAAAACTTAGTGGCGCCACAGCCTATGATGTATTACCTATAATACGTCATTGGCTACAGCCATTTAACAATATTTTTAAAAGGGAGATGCGCTAAGGTAGCCCGTGAAATTCAAATTTTATTACGTTTTTTGCAATTTGCAAGTCAGTAACACGTTATAAGTTGATTTAAATATGATTCGCGGCCGTAAAAAATATTGCTTTACAGAATTATAATCATTAGAATCGGCAAAACAACTAACTCTCTTCAAAAAATCCTTAGAATTCAAAAAACGTTCGAAAATTTGAATTTCGCGGGCTACTCAGCGCATCCCCCTTGACCATTTGCGTTTTGTAATTGAAGAAATATTCGTTAAAAACACTTTTGCTTCATAGATTTGTTTGAGAACGAAACGCAAAAGTACGGTAAAATTGGGTAGTAATACACACCACTAGCGAATACCCCGTTGCTATGGACAAGTCACTGTCTACGAAGAAACCCGAGTCTAGGTGTGTCCTCGTGCTCGCGAAGAAGAGATAACGAGAAGTGTAGACAAGCTATGTCTATTCTATAGTAGAGTAGAGATCGAAAACGCCATGCTAAGCCTGCAGATAGTGGCAGCAACAAGGTCACCCATGACCTTAAGATGACCATGATCGATGGCAAGGTCTGCACTTACATCTCTGAAGCCAAAGCCAGCTCAGTTTGCTATTTATGTTTGGCAAAACCTTCAGAGATGAACAATTTAACGGAAGTGTTAAAAAGGCCTGTTTCTGAGAATTTATACGAATTTGGGCTGTCTTCGTTACATGCACGCATCAATTGCATGGAATGCCTTTTAAATATTTCTTACAGACAAGATCTTAAAAAATGGATGGCAAAAGGGGAAGAAGATAAAGCTATTCTGCAGGCAAGGAAAAAAACAATCCAAGACGGTTTCAAGCGGGAACTGAACCTGATCATAGGTGTGGTTAAACAAGGCTCAGGAACAACCAACGATGGAAATACAGCACGGAGATTTTTTGAATTTCCGGAAAAAACCGCAGCCATTACGGGTCTGGATGAGAATTTGATTCGGAGATTTGCTGTTATTTTACAGGCTATTACATCAGAAGAAAATATATATATTGAAAAATTTAAAGAGTACTGCCTAAAGACAGCAGAGAGGTATTTGGCACTTTATAACTGGTATTACATGTCGTCAACTGTGCACAAGTTACTTGTACATGGGGCAGATATTATAGCTTGTAATGCAGTAGTACCAATTGGGTGTCTTTCAGAAGAAGCATCAGAGGCTCGTAATAAGGACTTTCGAAGATTTAGATGTCATCATTCAAGAAAAAAGAGCAGACAATGTTCTAATGAAGACATTCTAAACATGCTTCTTCTCACTTCAGACCCTCTCATTTCTTCAGTTAGACCAATTATGGATGTAAAGAACAGGAAAGCTCTCTTCGCTGAAACTCGGGATCTTTTGGATAACCTGCAAGAACCCGATGTCGAATTTTGCGATATAAATCAATTAGATTCCGAATCTGAATCAGAATCAGAATGTAGTGATTGTGACTAACAGTAGGTTAAGATGTTTTTGTTTATTTACTAACTTTTTATTAGTTTTACTTTTGTTAGTATTAATTTAGAGCATGTCTGTAAATAATCAATTAAATTTTATTTTTAGAATGTATTTAGATTTAGGTACTATTTTTGTTCTATTTTTTTTTATATAAAACTATTTAAAATTTAAATGTAAGTCATATTTGTAGTTGTATATTATATGTTTAACTGTTATTATACCCTAATGATAATAACCCATTAGGCACAGTGATTCTGTAAGTTCTACCTCTGGAGAACGATTAGTAATCAGCCTAAAAACCCTTCATTGTCATAATAAAACTTAAATTAGGTGATCAGTGATCACCTACCTATTAGTTAATAGGTAGGTACCTATTAGCAATAATTCTCGGTAATTGTTATAGGCTAAAAGGGTCAGGCTTCCGATAAAGTCGAGTATTTGTTGTCAACAATTTAAGAATAGTTTTTTTACGTATAAGATGCTGTTTTTCTGCTAGGTAGTTTAAAAATCAATTATTAAAAAAGCGGCTCACGATGGCCTAGACTATTTTGCTATATATTCTTTGTTATATTATTCTAATGCGTAATACAATTCATTTATAATCGTTATAAATGAAGAAATAAAAATAATAAAATTATTTTTAATTTTTTTCTTTTTCATCGCACCTCTGCCATAAAAGTGAAATATATCAAAAATTAGCAAAAAAATAGGAGATTTTTTGTGTGAAAGAATTCTTTTGCGCAAATATGCGATAGCTGAGATATTGAAGATTTTATGATAATTCCCATACAAGTATTTTGAAAAAAAATCAAAAGTCTATCTTCCACTATGTTCTATGACGTCATACCAATTATACCTCAAGGTCATAATTGTTTTAAACAATTCCAATCAAAAAATTTGACCAATTCGAAAAAAAAATCGAATGTCTATGAAAGCCGATTTTCAGCCCACTGTGCGGCGGAAGTGTTAGAGGTTGCATTAGCATCAAGTGTATGCTAAGAACTTTTTTTATAGTAAATATTTTATAATGCTCTATGACATATGGATGAAGTAAAATATTAGACAGTTCTATTTAGTCAATGTATCTGCAATAGGTTATGGGCCCAGGAAAATAATTTTATTTCGTATTGAAATGGAAGGTTTTTCGTCAAAGTTGCTAATAGGCAATCTAGAGGGGAAAGACAATTGGGCTACATGGAAATACAAAATTTCAATAATGCTACGAGGTGTAGATGGCGCAATGGAAGCAGCCGAAGGAACCCTTGAAAAGCCCGTTACCCCGGCCCGAGGAGCTGGTGACGCTGAAGTCAGTACGTATAATTTAGCCATGGCTAAATATAGGAAGACTGAATGTAGCGCTCTGCTCATATTAACCACTAATATGTCCGAGGATACACTTAAAAAAATAATGCGATTTGAAACGTCTAAAGAGGTCTGGCAGGAGCTACACAGATTATTTGACGGACAGTCAGACGACAGGGCTTACAATTTGTGTGCAGAATTCTTCAGTTTTCAACGTCACAACGAGGATGACGTATCTTCCCACATGTCGAAACTGAAAAACATCTGGACAAATTTAAATGCAGAAATCACAAAGAAAGATGCCACTGTCAAACTGCCGGAATTATTTCTCATTTGCAAAATCTTAGATACGCTAGATGAAAAATATTTTGCTTTCAAATCAAGCTGGTTATTACTGAACCAAAGTGAACGGACAGTGGACAACTTAACGAGTTACCTGTGCGCATATGAAAGAGCGCTCGGTAGTAAAGAGCACATAAAGCAAGAGGCCTTAGCGGCAACACGCACAGAACGCAAGAGCAAGCAAAGCAATGAGAGAGAGCTCATCTGTAACTACTGTTCCGGTAAAGGACACAAAGTTCGGAAGTGCAAAAAGTGGATAAAGGATGGGAGGCCACCCAAACCCACACCAGGCACATCAGCAGCTGCTTCAACGTCAAAGCAAGTGCAACACATTTCTCTGTTTGTGAATGCCTGTTCTACTGGTCAAACTCAAGACAGGGAAAGCTGGTTCGTTGACAATGGAGCCACAACTCACATTGCAGTAAGAAGAGCGTATTTCCAGGAATTTCACGAATTTGATTCAGACCATACCGTATCGACTGCGGACGGGAGCGTCATACACGCGATAGGGAAAGGCACCGTTGAAGTGGAATCAAATGTCAATGGCAAGAGGGAGCGTATAACACTTAACGATGTGTGGTTAGTACCATCATTAACGAAGAACCTCTTCTCACCGCTTGCAGCACAAGACAGGATGCAGGACAGCATCTTCAGTTCTACGACTAGAGAGTGCAAGCTAGATATTGGAGGCACTACTAGAGTTGTTGGTAAGAGAGTCCAATATGGAGGACTTTACAGGTTGAACATGAAGACGCTCATGCTAATTAAACCATGGGCCATAGAGGTCAACGCTGTGACGGGCTCTAATATGCTACAGCTATATCATGAGCGATTTGCACATCAGGATAAGAAACATGTGATCCGCCTCGTGAAGAGAGAGCTTGGAGTACAGTTGAGTCCTGACAACATCAAATGTGAAGGCTGCATATATGGGAAGTCACAGAGAAAACCGTTCGGAAAAAGGGAAAGAGCAACAGCTGTAGGAGAGCTGATTCACACCGATGTTTGCGGTCCCTTCGTAGATAGCATCTCAAAATACAAATATTACGTACTCTTTAAGGATGACTACTCTGGCTACCGCATGGTCTACTTCATCAGAAACAAATTTGAAGTTAAGAATAAACTTCTTCAAATGTTGCAAGAAGCTAAAACTGCTGGATATAAAATCAAGACAATTCTTAGCGATAACGGAGGTGAGTTCGACAACAGAGAAGTACGAGATATTTTACAGAAATATGGCATTCAACAAAGGCTGACAATGCCTTATACTCCAGAGCAGAATGGATGTAGTGAGCGCGAAAACCGTACCTTAGTTGAAGCTGCGAGATCCATGATGCATGCAAGAGGAGAACTACCGCAAGTACTCTGGGCAGAACTTGTCAACACTGCCGCGTATGTACTTAATAGGACAGGTCCATCGAGAGTTGAGGGTCAGGTACCTTACGAGCTCTGGCATAAAAAAAAACCCAAGATATGTCACTTGAGAGTTATCGGAAGTGAATGCTTTGCTCACGTTCCAAAACAAAAACGGAAGAAGCTCAACAAAAAGGCAATAAAAGGCAAGCTTATAGGCTATGAAAACGATGATGGTTATCGTATTTGGGACGGAAACAAAACGCAAAGGTCGAGGGACATAACCTTCCAAACTGACGTCGAGTTCCGGATCTGTACAGGAATTCCTACAACTTTAAGTTCAGAGGGGGATAACCAAACGTCTATGCAAGAAGCTGTGCCTGAACGTGCTATAGAGCAGCAGGAAATTAATCATGAACATGCTCTAGAGGGAGATGGAGAAAATGATGATCAAGTACATGTTGAAGTTTTGGGAGATAGCAACGAAACGAGAGAGGATGAGAGTGCTAACGAAGAGTTCGTTGACGCTGCCGAGGAGTTAGAGATACTCGAACAACCGTTGTTGGACGCGAGACCTCGATACAACTTACGCGATCGAACTTGCCTCTCACGTCCTAAGAAATTCGAAGACTACGTGTGTTTCGTAGGCACAGAACATTTTCCCGAGACATATAAAGAAGCTATTGAAAGGGATGACAGCGCAGAGTGGGTCAAAGCAATGACGAGTGAAATGAACTCTCTTAAGCAAAATGATGTATGGACACTCTGTAAGCTACCTAAAGATAGAAAGGCACTCCCTTGCAAGTGGGTCTTTCGTATCAAGCGAAACCCAGACAGCAGTATCGACAAATATAAGGCAAGGCTAGTAGTAAAAGGTTTCAAGCAACGGAAAGGAATCGATTATGAACAGACTTATAGTCCAGTTGCTAGGATGGCCACAATCAGAGCCTTATTAAGTGTCGCAGCCAAAGAAAAATTATATTTGACGCAGTTTGACGTTTCTACAGCATTCCTCAACGGCAAGCTAAAGGAAGAAATTTACATGCAGCAGCCGGATGGATTCAGTGACGGAACTTCAAATGTTTGTCGACTTAAAAGGAGTTTATACGGACTCAAGCAGGCACCTAGATGCTGGAACTCATGCTTTGAGGAGACTTTATTAGAGAAAGGTTTTCAGCAAAATGTAGCTGATTGTTGTCTATTCACGAAGAAAATAGGTGACAAGAAAATCTTAATAAGTCTGTATGTAGACGATGGCCTTGTAGCCGCTACAGATGAAGATTTGGCAAACCAATTCCTTAAAGAACTAGGGGATACCCTGAAGATCACAAGCAAGCCAGTGTCTTATTACCTTGGACTTGAGATAGCACAGTCGAAAGATGGCTCCATTACAATTAAACAAGAGTCGTACGCCAAAAAGATATTGGAACGTTTTAGGATGTCAGAATGTAATCCAGTTTCAACGCCAATAGAAACGACTTCTCAAGCAGGGAAAGTTAACAATCAAAAAGAAGAGAAGAAGTTCCCATACAGAGAGGCAGTAGGTGTTTTAGCATACTTAATGATAGGGACGCGACCTGATATAGCGTATGCAGTTGGATTAGTTTCAAGAAATCTGGAAAACCCGACACATGAAGATTGGCTACGTGTTAAGCGGATTATGCGCTACATAAAAGGGACTTATTCTTTTGGTATAACTTATAAACCAGAACATGATTTAAACCTAATACAAGGTTATAGTGATGCGGATCATGGAGGAGACCAGCAAACAGGACGCTCTACAACAGGAGTTGCATGTCTCTTTGCTGGAGGAATAGTGTCATGGCTAAGCCAACGACAATCTTCGGTCGCAATTTCTACTACCGAAGCTGAAATAGTAGCAGCTAGCGAAGGCGCTCGTGAACTTGTGTGGCTCCAGAGAGTATTCAGCTCACTTACTAACATGGATGGAATACCCACATTAAAAGTAGACAATGAAGCCGCCATACGTCTTGCAAACAATCCAGAGTTTCATAAGCGAACCAAGCACATCCGAGTGAGACATTTCTTCGTTAGAGAAACTGTACAAGAAGGACTTGTGGATGTACAAAAGACCAGCACTGCTACCCAATTGGCAGATATTATGACAAAGGCAGTTCCTAGGCCAAGACTCGTTACAATTCGAGATGCCCTGGGTATAAAATGCTATACACTTAATTAATGAGGGAAAGTGTTAGAGGTTGCATTAGCATCAAGTGTATGCTAAGAACTTTTTTTATAGTAAATATTTTATAATGCTCTATGACATATGGATGAAGTAAAATATTAGACAGTTCTATTTAGTCAATGTATCTGCAATAGGAAGTGTGCAGCGCATGAGATGGACACGAACCATCAATGAGAACGTCATGCGCTCATACTATGGGGCTACAGAGGGGGGAAACAATCTGACCGCGTACCGTGTTCGGATGCTCTCTCTTTTTCAGGTGCTTGAACCAGCTGTCAACGTTTCGGCACAACGACTATCGGATCAGGTGCGGGTTATCCAACGTAATCATATGTTGGATGACACTGTACTTGATCGCCTGCGAACTGAAATGCGGAATAGCCATGTCATCGCCCCCCTGTCGCAGACTGTTGTGGTACCACCGCAGTCCCACACAGTCCAAGCTGACGAGGGGAATGATGACAGGGCTACAAACGTAAGTACCCAGTGCAATGAGAAATTGAGGAGTGCTTTGGAGGGTGCGATTCGGGAATATCGGTTTATGTCACCCGAACTTAGACCACGCTTACCTCGTTTGCCCATGCATAACAAAAATAGGGCGCTGGTGGCAGCTCTGGATTCGCAGTTGTCAAACTATTTTGATGACTGCGAAGACCTCACTGATACTCATTCGATTCTGTACTGCGCGGCTGTAGCGGCATGTCGTGTAGCTCACGTAAAATTTCAAAATGACTTTATAGCTACACTACCGAAACCAGCCGTACCAGCCTGGCAGTGCAGAATTGAGCGTCGTATTGGTGGGGCCAGAGCGCTCATCGGTAAACTAATCTGCTTCAGGGAGGGCAATACTCGCCCAAGAGTTATGCGCTTTGTGAGGCGGGCGTTCTCAGGGACTGATACCAGCCCTGAGGACTATTTATCTCGTGTCACAGAGCGCATAGACTTCCTGAAGCAGAAAGTGTATGCTTGGGCAAACCGTATTCGTAGGTATAAGCGGCGTGTGGACCGATACACTCAGAATCGCACCTTCCAGAGCAATGAAAGGTGGGTTTATAGGGCTTGGGAGCGACCGAATCAAGGTGTGACTGACACGCACCTGCCGGATAATGATGCCATGTCTTCTTTCTGGCACAGTATCTGGTCGGTGCCTGTCGGTCACACTGAAGGTGATTGGACTCGAAAAGTTGAGCGAGCCTGCGATCCAATACCAGAAATGGGGGCTATTACCATCTGCCCCCAAGATGTAGCTCGTGCGGTCCGTCCGTTGCCTAACTGGAAGTCTCCAGGACCGGACGGACTGCACAACTTCTGGATCAAATGGTTTGTTGGGTCGCACGCTCGCTTGGCGGCTCAGTACCAGACTTCTTTGGAGTCTGGTTCGCTACCCCAGTTCCTAACGACAGGAATAACCCACCTGCTCCATAAATCAGGTAGCACCGCGGAACCCAAAAATTATAGACCGATCACGTGTTTACCGACGGTCTATAAAGTTCTTACATCCATTTTGAGAGCTAAAATTAACAAACATATAGACACTAACTCCATCATGTCTGCCTCTCAAAATGGATGTAGGAACGGGTCTCGCGGTACTAAGGAGTTACTCCTCATTGATATGGCCATTAGCCAACAGGTTCGACGTTCCCGAAAGGATCTGTCGACATGTTGGATAGATTATAAGAAGGCCTATGACTCGGTGCCACATACATGGCTCATGAGGGTGCTGGAGCTGTATAAAGTAGATCCAACTCTGCGCACCTTCCTGATGTCATGTATGAGGCAATGGAGGACAGTCCTTCGCTATCCAGGATGTCGAAATATCCAGAGGAATAGCGAACCGATAAGGATCGAGCGAGGCATATTTCAGGGCGATAGTTTGAGTCCGCTTTGGTTCTGCTTAGCCTTGAATCCTCTAAGCACACTGCTGGAGGATTCAGGTCTAGGCTATCGGTTGAGGAGAGGTGGTCAGGTTATATCTCACCTCCTCTACATGGATGACCTAAAACTCTTTGCCCCCAACAATTTGCATCTGATGGAGCTACTGAAAGTAACTGAAACTTTCAGTAGTGCCATCAGGATGGAATTTGGTGTGGACAAATGTGCGGTCATGCATGTAAAGCGAGGGAAGATTGTGGAATCCGTGGGAACCCAACTTTCGGATTCCATAAACCTTAGAGCCCTCTCCGCATCCGAAACCTATAAGTATTTGGGTATGTCGGAAGCGTTGGGCATCAATGACATGAAGCAATCGTTGAAGGAGCGCTTCTTTGCCCGCCTGAAGAAAGTATTTAATAGTCTTCTATCAGGCGGGAACAAAGTGCGCGCCTTCAACGGTTGGGTCATGCCGGTTTTGATGTACTCTTTCGGCATACTCAAATGGACTCAGACCGAACTTGACGCCCTGGATAGGAGGGTTCGTACGCTGCTGACTGCATATCGAATGCATCACCCACGGTCCTCGGTAATGAGACTGTATATCCCGCGAAAGTGTGGAGGTCGTGGCTTTTTAAACGCTAAGACACTCCACAATCGCGAGATATGCAGTCTCAGGGAATATTTCCTAGAAGCCGGCGTGGGGATGCATCGAGATGTGGTCGTGGTGGACAAGGGCCTCACCCCGCTCTCCTTGGCTACAGAGAACTGGCGCAAACCTGTAGTGCTTGACACTAATGATCGCAGGGAGGTATGGCAAAGTAAGGAGCTTCACGGACGCTTTTTCCGGGCCCTACATGAACCCGAAGTAGACTTTTTAGCGTCCGTAGCCTGGCTGCGTTTCGGTGATCTCTTTGGGGAAACCGAAGGCTTTGTCTGTGCAATTATGGACGAAGTTATCATGACTAAGAATTATCGGAGATTTATTGTGAAGGACGGCACGGTTGACGTGTGTCGGGCATGCCACCGTCCGGGAGAATCAATCCGACACATTATCTCCGGGTGTTCTCGTCTAGCTAACGAAGAGTACTTGCATAGACACAACCTTGTAGCCAGGATTATCCATCAGCAACTTGCTCTGAAATACAACCTTGTGGAATCGGAGGTGCCGTACTTCAGGTATGTGCCCGACCCAGTTCTCGAGAGTGGAAATATCACATTGTACTGGGACCGATCCATCATCACTGACAGGACTATTGTTGCCAATAAGCCTGATATAGTGGTGGTGGATCGAATAGAGCGGCGCACAATGATTATTGACATAACGGTCCCTCATGACGGGAACCTCGTGAAAGCCGAGAAAGATAAAGAAATCAAGTATCTTGACTTGGCTCGCGAGGTTGTCGACATGTGGGATGTGGACTCAGCAATCATTGTGCCGATAGTTGTATCAGCCAATGGCTTAATTGCCAAGAGCCTCGACCAACACCTAAAGAGGCTCTCGTTGGGCAGCTGGATTAAGGGCCTGATTCAGAGAGCGGTACTTCTGGACACGGCTCGCATTGTTAGGAGGTTCCTCTCTCTGGAGCCCTGACCACCGGTAGCTTGGACCTTGTTCCTGATACCGGTGGGCTACTATTTTTTATATTTTTAAATGTTTTTATATTTTGTTTATATTCTAATATTTAAAAATATAATTTATATGTATATTTAATGAAATAAAGGAATAATAATAAATAAAATAATAAAAAAAAAAAAAAAAAAAACTGGCAACACCAACGTCAACAGACGTCTCGAATTTTGATCTTCTAATTTTCATATATTTTAACAGTTTTAAACCATTTTCGACGCATTATTATAGTTTTGAATGTGAAAAACCCGCAAGAAACGTGAAACCATTTTATCCCAAAAAGAGGAATATACACCCTTATTTTAAACATGATTCAAAAACTGCCGAATAAGTTATGACTTCTGTCATGTCACATCTGAAAATCAGAAAATAGAAATCAATGAAATAGAATGGAAGTTATTATGAGATGTTGACAAGATCAGCGGCACTAAGAACACGCCTACCACCTCCGGACTCTTCGCTTAGCTCCGCCTCGCCGCCACCGGTACCCAGCCCCACTGTGACGACACCGGCCGCGGCAGTTGCGTCGAGCTCAAGCGACGAGTATTTCTCCACGCCCACGACGCCACCACCTGCTCGTCGACGGGGAGGACGCCGGCCACCGGATGGTTTAGGACCTCGAGGCCCACCGGCCTCTGATAGGGTCCCAGCTCCCGGCGGAAGTGTGCAGCGCATGAGATGGACACGAACCATCAATGACAATGTCATGCGCTCATACTATGGGGCTACAGAGGGGGGAAACAATCTGACCGCGTACCGTGTTCGGATGCTCTCTCTTTTTCAGGTGCTTGAGCCAGCTGTCAACGTTTCGGCACAGCGACTATCGGATCAGGTGCGGGTCATCCAGCGTAATCATATGTTGGATGACACTGTACTTGATCGCCTGCGAACTGAAATGCGGAGTAACCATGTCATCGCCCCCCTGTCGCAGACTGTTGTAGAACCACCGCAGTCCAACACAATCCAAGCTGACGAGGGGAATGATGACAGGGCTACAAACGTAAGTACCCAGTGCAATGAGAAATTGAGGAGTGCTTTGGAGGGTGCGATTCGGGAATATCGGTTTATGTCACCCGAACTTAGGCCACGCTTACCTCGTTTGCCCATGCATAACAAAAATAGGGCGCTGGTGGCAGCTCTGGATTCGCAGTTGTCAAACTATTTTGATGACTGCGAAAACCTCACTGATACTCATTCGATTCTGTACTGCGCGGCTGTAGCGGCATGTCGTGTAGCTCACGTAAAATTTCCTAATGTCTTTATAGCTACACGACCGAAACCAGTCGTACCAGCTTGGCAGTGCAGAATTGAGCGTCGTATTGGTGGGGCCAGAGTGCTCATCGGCAAACTAATCTGATTCAGGGAGGGCAATACTCGCCCAAGAGTGATGCGCTTTGTGAGGCGGGCGTTCTCAGGGACTGGTACCAGCCCTGAGGACTATTTGTCTCGTGTCACAGAGCGCATAGACTTCCTGAAGCAGAAAGTGTATGCTTGGGCGAACCGTATTCGTAGGTATAAGCGTGTGGACCGATTCACTCAGAATCGCACCTTCCTGAGCAATGAAAGGTGGGTTTATAGGGATTGGGAGCGACCGAATCAAGATGTGACTGACACGCACCTGCCGGATAATGATGCCATGTCTTCTTTCTGTCGCAGTATCTGGTCGGTGCCTGTCGGTCACACTGAAGGTGATTGGACTCGGAAAGTTGAGCGAGCCTGCGATCCAATACCAGAAATGGGGGCTATTTCCATCTGCCCCCAAGATGTAGCTCGTGCGGTCCGTCCGGTGCCTAACTGGAAGTCCCCAGGACCGGACGGGACTGCACAACTTCTGGATCAAATGGTTTGTTGGATCGCACGCTCGCTTGGCGGCCCAGTACCAGACTGCTTTGGAGTCTGATTCGCTACCCCAATTCCTAACGACAGGAATAACCCACCTGCTCCATAAATCAGGTAGCACCGCGGAACCCAAAAATTATAGACCGATCACGTGTTTACCGACGGTCTATAAAGTTCTTACATCCATTTTGAGAGCTAAAATTAACAAACATATAGACAACAACTCCGTCATGTCTGCCTCTCAAAATGGATGTAAGAACGGGTCTCGCGGTACTAAGGAGTTACTCCTCATTGATATGGCCATTAGCCAACAGGTTCGACGTTTTCGAAAGGATCTGTCGACATGTTGGATAGATTATAAGAAGGCCTATGACTCGGTGCCACATACATGGCTCATGAGGGTGCTGGAGTTGTATAAAGTAGATGCAACTCTGCGCACCTTCCTGATGTCATGTATGAGGCAATGGAGGACAGTCCTTCGCTATCCAGGATGTCGAAATATCCAGAGGAATAGCGAACCGATAAGGATCGAGCGAGGCATATTTCAGGGCGATAGTTTGAGTCCGCTTTGGTTCTGCTTAGCCTTGAATCCTCTAAGCACACTGCTGGAGGATTAGGCTATCGGTTGAGGAGAGGTGGTCAGGTTATATCTCACCTCCTCTACATGGATGACCTAAAACTCTTTGCCCCCAACAATTTGCAACTGATGGAGCTACTGAAAGTAACTGAAACTTTCAGTAGTGCCATCAGGATGGAATTTGGTGTGGACAAATGTGCGGTTATGCATGTAAAGCGAGGGAAGATTGTGGAATCCGTGGGAACCCAACTTTCGGATTCCATAAACCTCAGAGCCCTCTCCCCATCCGAAACCTATAAGTATTTGGGTATGTCGGAAGCGTTGGGCATCAATGCTACTGACATGAAGCAATCGTTGAAGGAGCGCTTCTTTGGCCGCCTGAAGAAAGTATTGAATAGTCTTCTGTCAGGCGGAAACAAGGTGCGTGCCTTCAACGGTTGGGTCATGCCGGTTTTGATGTACTCTTTCGGCATACTCAAATGGACTCAGACCGAACTCGACGCCCTGGATAGGAGGGTTCGTACGCTGCTGACTGCATATCGAATGCATCACCCACGAGCTTCGGTAATGAGACTGTATATCCCGCGAAAATGTGGAGGTCGAGGCTTTTTAAACGCTAAGACCCTCCACAATCGCGAGATATGCAGTCTCAGGGAATATTTCCTAAAAGCCGATGTGGGGATGCATCGAGATGTGGTCGCGGTGGACAAGGGCCTCACCCCGCTCTCCTTGGCTAAAGAGAACTGGCGCAAACCTGTCGTGCTTGACACTAACGATCGCAGGGAGGTATGGCAAAGTAAGGAGCTTCACGGACGCTTTTTCCGGGCCCTACATGAACCCGATGTAGACTTTTTAGCGTCCGTAGCCTGGCTGCGTTTCGGTGACCTCTTTGGGGAAACCGAAGGTTTTGTCTGTGCAATTATGGACGAAGTTATCATGAGGAACAATTACCGGAGATTTATTGTGAAGGACGGCACTGTTGACGTGTGTCGGGCATGCCACCGTCCGGGAGAATCAATCCGACACATTATCTCCGGGTGTTCTCGTCTTGCTAATGAAGAGTACTTGCATAGACACAACCTTGTAGCCAGGATTATCCATCAGCAACTTGCTTTGAAATACAGCCTTGTAGAATCTGAGGTGCCGTACTACAGGTATGTGCCCGACCCAGTTCTCGAGAGTGGAAATATCACATTGTACTGGGACCGATCCATCATCACTGACAGGACTATTGTTGCCAATAAACCTGATATAGTGGTGGTGGATCGAATAGAGCGGCGCACAATGATTATTGACATAACGGTCCCTCATGACGGGAACCTCGTGAAAGCCGAGAAAGATAAACAAATCAAGTATCTTGACTTGGCTCGCGAGGTTGTCGACATGTGGGATGTGGACTCAGCAATCATTGTGCCGATAGTTGTATCAGCCAATGGCTTAATTGCCAAGAGCCTCGACCAACACCTAAGTGTGCTTTCACATTAGGACGTTAGCAGCGCGACAGTAGCGCGGCAGAAGCGCATTCCTTCACATTATAAGAACAGCCGCGCGTTAGCAGCGCCGCTGCCGCGCCGCAGTTAAGTTCAGTGTGGCGCACTTCATTACTAAAATGGATTCCGACGGTGAAACATTGTTGCTCCTACTTTTGATAGTACTCATTCGGCGCCATCGATGTCGCGTAAAAAATCGAAAAAGACGGTACTGGATTAATCCTTTATTTCGAAATCGTCATGTGCATAGTGATTATATAACAGTATTTAATGTAGTTAAAAATAATAATAATAATTTTTTTAATTATGTTCGAATGTCAAAACCGAGTTTCTACGAATTATTAAGTCTTCTTGAGACTAGTATTCAACGTCGTGACACTAGATTCCGCAATAGCATTTCAGCAGAGGAAAGACTTCTTATAACACTGAGGTAAGTCATTTACATACTTACCAGGTAAATAAAAAACCTTATATTTATGAAATCAACTTTATAATGAAAAATCAAACATTAATTTGTTATGGCTCCGGACTATCCTCAAACAAATGTGTGTCAATATTAAATTCGTCTGACGTTACATTTGAGTAATTTGACTGAGCTGATAGTGGAGCTTCATAATGATTATTAGAAGACGAAGTATTAAATTGTTGAGTTTGTGTGTAGTACCCATATTGATAATTATTGTACATTGGATTGTTATATCTTTTTATTATGGTAATCAACTCCATTTTCGCATCCATCTTTTTTTCTGAGGGTATCTTCCGAAAATCATCATATAATGATAATATGAAATGCATATCGGAATCGTGTGTAGGTTGGCTATTAATATTTTGAATTTTATCTGCAATAAGTGCCATCACGGTAGTATCATCTACCTTGCCTCGCTTAGCTGTAGATTTAGAAAGATCAGGTGCCGATGGCGTTGCTGGCCTTGATGGTGGTGCAATCGATGTGGAAGAGTTATTAATTTCGGCGGATTCATTCTCTTGTGATCGTTCTGTCGTAAAAAGAGGCGATAAAAATTGAAGCTGTTTAAAATGTACATATTCTCGCCGTGATTCAGCAGCTGCACCACTTTTCGTATTTTTTTTTTTCAATTCTCGCGAATAGCAGTCCCTAATACTTTTCCATCTTTTTTGTAAATCGGTTGCTGAAATAAAAAAAAAATCTTTTTCAGATATTTGGGCACTGGATGTACGTTATCAGACCTTCAATACTCATTCAAGTGCGGAGTTTCAACAATTAGTTATATAGTAAGGGACACCTGCAAACATATATATAGTATCTTGAAAGAAAATACTATTACGTCCAAATCAGTAGCGGACTGGAAAAATATAGCACAAGGATTTAAAATAAATGCAAACTTTCCAAATTGTCTAGGAGCAATTGACGGTAAACACATCCGAGTGATAAAACCAGAACACAGTGGCTCACTGTACTTTAACTACAAAAAATATTTTTCAATTGTATTGCTAGCTATATGTGATGCAAATTATAATTTTACTTATATAGATGTGGGATCATTTGGAAAGAGTGCTGATTCTCA
Organism: Tiliacea aurago; assembly: GCA_948098905.1. Classification (NCBI taxonomy): domain Eukaryota; kingdom Metazoa; phylum Arthropoda; class Insecta; order Lepidoptera; family Noctuidae; genus Tiliacea; species Tiliacea aurago. Next base: position 7,552,767 of record OX402588.1, read on the forward strand.
AATATTTAAAAACAGTTCAATATCTAAAGCAATCACAGAAAATAGACTACAACTACCTAGTCCTGAAACTCTTTGTAGTGATGGACCACATCTTAACTACACTTTCATTGGTGACGAGGCGTTTGCACTCACTGATCATATGCAACGTCCGTACGGTGGAAACAATTTGACTGTGAAGCAGAGAATTTACAACTACAGATTGTCAAGAGCACGTCGCTATATAGAATGCACGTTTGGTATACTAAGTAATAAATGGAGAATATTCCACCGCCCGTTGAACGTATCAACTGATTTTGCTGAAGAAATAATAAGGGCCTGTTGTGTTCTACACAATTTTGTACGACAGCGAGATGGATTTAATTATAATCACACGTTATCATACGTGTTCGCAGAGGACGATGAAAATATTATACCGTCTAGTCCAACTGATGTTCACAACGTTTCCGTTGGAGGAGTTACAACTCGAAACCTTTTCGCCGACTATTTTGTATCACCCGAAGGAGAAGTACCGTGGCAGAATAACATGATATAATTACGTACCTACCTACCTAAATAAAGTAATAAAACCTACCTGCTGCATTTTTTTCGGGCCCACTTTTATTTTTGAAATCAGGAATAAACAATGCACATAATTCTTGCCAGTTATTCTTTTTTAGGGTCCTGTTGTTGTAATTGTTGCTTCTTGAGTCCCACAAAACAGGACGCATTTGAATTTCAATAATAAACCGTTCGGTATCAAACTCGCTCATTGTGTAGTCCATAAGTACGTACGTTTGCAACACTGGCTCATCGCCGACTGAGCGCACGCGGCGGCCGCGGCGGTAGCGCGCGACCGCCGCGCTTCTGTTTAAACTATGAAATTTTGACAGCGCGACAGGCGCGCGTCAGCCGCGCGACTGTCGCGCTGCTAAAGTCGCCTATATGTGAAAGCGGCCTAAGGATGCTCGCGTTGGGCGGCTGGATTAAGGGCCTGATTCAGAGAGCGGTACTTCTGGACACGGCTCGCATTGTCAGGAGGTTCCTCTCTCTGGAGCCCTGACCGCCGGTAGCTTGGACCCTGTTCCCGATACCGGTGGGCTACTATTTTTTATATTTTTAAATGTTTTTATATTCTTTTTCTATATTCTAATGTTTAAAAATATAATTTATATGTATATATAGTGAAATAAAGGAAATAATAATAATAATCCATTTATTTCAGGCTACGCAGGCCCATAGATAAATACCTTAACCTAAACATACATATTTTTAATGAAATTAAACTATAACTAAACACACGTTGTCGGCGTCGTGTATCGCTGCGTGGTGTCGCGTAACCGTCCTCGGAAACGTCGATATACGACACCTTTCGGCAAAAGTCCTCCTTCAAGCAGGTCTGTAGATGGTTGGTTGGGATTCGTACCACAAATGACTTAAAGTTGATGTTGTGGCGCGATTCCAACCTTTCGACCCTCAGAATCCAGTTGGTCTTCACTTTCACATACTACACGACTTCCTCGATCGTCGTGGAGTGGTGCAGACGTGAAATGTACAGCTGCGTCGTAGGCACTGCAGGGTGCAGCAGCATGTTGGGTCCACTCGGTGCGGTACCGCACAGGTTACGAGAAAAGAGCTTCCTTTTCTTCCTTTCCACTTTAGTGAAACCCTCTTCATCCACCTGTCTCGTTCTTGGAATGGAGCTACGGACCGCAGTCGGGGAAGGTTGAGCACCCATTTTCATTTTATCCCCTTTTCTGTTTTGTCGCTTAGGCTGCGACGCATCACGCGTTTATGCTTTGACATTTCAAAGAAGAAGAATGTATGTATTTTTGTAGCTATGGTAATGTCTACTAAGTATCTTGGGCCAGTTTCTATCATGTTTCTCTAAGACTGTGCACAGCCGATGGTGAAAATCTGAAGAAAAATAATACTTTTTAAATTCCGATTATCCACCCCGTCTGGGGCGGATACATGAACTCGCGTTTCCGACTATCCACCCTAGGGCTAGGGTGGCTGTTGTAGGGTGGATAAACGGAAAAAGCTTGCAAGTTTATAGATAGATTTATTGCCTGTGGCATACCATAAAATTGAAGCAACAATTGACTGGCACCGTCTCAACAACACTTTTTTCACGATACGGGCAAGTTAATTGCCGTTCAAAACTTGTCTGTGTTGCTATATGTTCTGTTACTGGCATTTTAAAATGGTGTAAAAGTCACGTACCTACAATAAAATCGTATTCAATACCTACTTGAATCAATTGTACGTATATAAGGACGTCCAACTTTGAATTTAGAAGAGGCAAAACTTGTATGCAATAATCGCCTTGCAATAAATAATTCCCTTGGTGTAAACAGAAGTCGCATGTAATTATTGAATGGCAATTTTGCATTCAATTATTGTATGCCTAAAATGGCATACAATAATGCAAATCGCACGCGTGTAAACACTTGCATACAATTCTTGAATGGCAATAATTAAACGTGCTTACTGGAATGCGATTGGCTCTTGAACGTTCCAGAAACTTTTAATCTCACGTGAGTCAGTTCTAGTTGTTCACAGTAAACCCAGAAGGTTTACTGTGAACAACTAGAAATTCGATCGATGATAAATAACGAGTCGATGACCTGTCGGTGCCCGGCGCTAGCGTTTCGGTTGATTTCGGTGCCCCCGTGATGACGGCGTCCGGTGCATTCGCACCGCTCGCACTGCCCTAGGGTTGCCACTTCCAGAACCTAATCTGGGAATACGTATAAATATGATATTATATGGAATAGGTACACTCAATTCACCATCATGCATAACCCTACAGTTCTTCATAATGTAGCAGCTTTAGGTGGCAGCCTGGTTTATGCCTCTCATTAATATTAAAAAAAAAAAATCGTTTCCAGGCTCGTTTATTTGTCTATGTATAAAATTACAGACGCTTGAAGGAGTAAGGCAACAAATGCGAGCTCTGGTTGTCTACCTACGATTAATTGTAGCATGTTCTGTTGCTCGCTGTAGGCGTTGCCAAAATCGGCACCAAAAGCGCATCTCTGTCAACGTCATTCGGGCGCCAAAAGTCCCTTGAAGCACCGTATATTGCTGCCTTTGTTTACCACAGCAGGGTTCTATGGTAATTTATTCTAAGTATAACCACAAATGCTGCTAGAAGCGGTCTTCAACTCGACTATACTGGGCAGTGGGCATACAGAGCACTAGCAGATGCCTCGGATAGCCGATAACTGACTTATTTTAACCGTGTTTTATCCAACGAGAAGACAAATAATGTGGTCACCACCAGCTGTGTGGTGGTAACACGTTTTTTTGCGATAAATCAATGGATACACCCATTTTCCAGTGTGATCTGGGACCCTACTTCGAAGTGTCAGTGCCATTACTGTTCTGTTGCGTTAAAATAATCCTTGTATGGTTAGACTCAAGACTAGATGACATGTGTGGTTTTGTTATCGGGCCACTAATAAATGTCTGTAATGTATACTGTTAAGTTGGTTATTGGATTAGATTTAGATTTTCTTGTTCCTACTACCTGATGTGATGTTGGCTGTATGACTTAATGTCGGGTCGTGGTCGATTTGATCAGGCAAAATCTGTCTCAAAGAAGTGGTTAAATAGAAAAGTGTTTATAATACTTTTATAGTACCTACGATAACGCTAAAAACAATCCAATTCTTACCCCAACATAGCGGGGTCAAATTTAGCTCTAGTTGGTAAAACATCTTTCAAGAAATGCACCCAAGTAACAATCAACCTGTCTAATATAGCTTGCATTTTAGGGACTAGCGCTTTGACTAGCGTCAAGATTTTGTAAAACATCTTTCAAGAAATGCACCCAAGTAACAATCAACCTGTCTAATATAGCTTGCATTTTAGGGACTAGCGCTTTGACTAGCGTCAAGATTTTGTATCTTTGAATCATACAATCAGCACTGCACACATTGCGTAACAGTTTGAATCGGAATCGGAATGATTTTGAAGTTTATTTCTAATCCATTGCTTTATAAGTTAGAAAAATTTGTCTGCTCAACAACGTTAATAACGCAATGTATGTTGTTGAACTGTCAAAATGAAAACGATTTCTACTGATAGTCTGTTACGTAATTAGCCCACAGGATAGGTACTATAAATACAGTAGAACGATTCCTTGAGCGGAAAGCAAAATTCTAAAACACAAAATATCATTTGTAAGTTTATTTAAAAAAATATGGTCACAAAGGTCACATCGTTAATTCTAATATTTTGATGATCTGTTTACTAACAGATAAACAATATCACAACCAGACCGATATCAATATTATATACAAGTTTGTACTTCAATCTAAACTTAAAGAAATGCTAAGTACAAAATAAAGGCTACGAAGCTGGGGTCTAACTTCAACAGTTGTCATGAAAATAAACATGTAATTTAAGTATTGAATTGTATCTAAAGTAAGTATCACAAGTTACTTAATAAAATTCTTTGGAGAACAACTTTACTTGACTAGTCAACATATTGTTTCATATTGATCTGATGTTGTATACGTATATACCTATTGCTGTGTGGACGTGTTCTTAGACTTTGGTGACTTGTTTGATCCAGTCGCGTACGCTGGATACTCTGGAGAACACGACGAGGGCTCCGTTAGAGCAGTCGTGGGCATCGTTCTCGACCCAGGAGGCAACGCCGATAACCCTGCCGGTGTCATCAACTAGACCGCTGCCGCTGTCACCCTGGAATAGCAAAAACAGGGGTGAATTCGACCAAACTTGGATACATTTTTTACACGACTGCCCAAAAAGGAGTGTAATGTGTTTAGGGTTCATGTATGTACCTATCTATGTGAATTTCTTTGTGCCACCATAACTTTTAAATGCCAGAACAGATTTAGATGTATGGGGTATTTAAATTTATGACAGTTTTTCCATAAAAACTCAAACGTCAATTTTATTCCACGGATAAATATATCTGACTGGTAAAATCAGCTTTAGCCCCTGAGTAGGATATGACCACTCAACTTCTTCACAGTTTTTTGCAGCAATAGATACTCGTGAGTCTTCGGGATTTGTGTTTGAGTCTAGCGAGTTCCATAATAATGATTAATCGTTAAAATAAGTACCTTACACATGGATCCACATTCTAGTTTTATCGAATTGTTTTAGAAACTGTAAAAAAAACCCGACCATCTGTAATGCAGACTCACATGAAGCTACTACAATCTGTCAAATTTCTTTAAAATATTTTCAACTTTATCGTTAAAGCATAAGGTTCAAGGTTGATTGCGAAATTTTCAGTTTCGGGTAGTTTGACCTGCTGGCGTCTGTACCTACTACAATTCTTGCAAATAAATATAATTTTATTGTTGATGTTATTCTTGCAAGTGGCCTACCTATAATGGTACCTATTTTAGGAAATGAGTAAATTCGCTTCGAACGTGTTTCAAATGGATTGGGGAATACCTACCAGCGACATACCTAATTCTTTTCTTTTTCTTTTTTTTTAATTAACGTTGCCCCACACTAAGAATTTCTCCTGTATTGTAGGTACGTTTACAAACATTTAAACTCACATACACAAACAGCCAGACCCGGAACAACTACTTGTAGGTCATACAAATATTTGTTCCGTGCGGGAATCGAACCCGCGGCACGCAGCGCAGCAGTCAATCGCTTAACCACTGCGCCAACCGTGTCGTGTCGTCAATTTGAGAGTGACCTCAGGGCCATAGAGAAGGCTAATTGGAATATTCGAGTATAGGTACAGAAAGAGGAAATCAGTTTTTAAGGCCCATGCAGACCGGCGCAGAACAATTTCTATGAAATTTTCATAGAAATTGCTCTGCCGGTGCCTTTATGTGCATGATTGGTATCACTTGGCGTTCTGTAATTTTTTATCCCGTGGGAAAAAAGGTGTCAGTGTTACCTACACTGACACCGGTTAGTGTACATAGCTGGGTTGTTGCGAGCATCAGCATCCGCATTGATCGATGCTGAAATTCGAGTCGTGACATAAACGTAAAGGGCGGGGCTTATAGCGCGTGTTATTTTCGTTTGCGAGTTTTGAGTTTTTGACCAATAATGCAATGGATTTGCTCTTTCGAAATGATCCATGCATTTAATGATTCTGATAGTCTGGGTACCATCGCGAACGTTCCCGGTCAACCACTTTTCGCCCTTATGCCAATAGTAATAAGGTTGAAAAGTGGTCGACCGGGAACTTTCGCGGTGATACTTAATTACTAATCTAGTAGGTACTAATTATTACTAAAACCAGGTACCTACCTACCTACTTAGTTTGATTCTATTTTCTATTAAAAGTCACAAAATTATTGAAACAATATTTTATTTCAATACCAAGGAAAACTGTGCAACTTTTAGGTATAAATTCATAATGGTCACTACTTTTTCCCTGCCTTTTTAAGAAAATAATTAAAATCAGCATCAGATCCGCTGATGTGAAAAAATAAAGCATCAGCAATAACCCGTGTACCTATCCTAATTCGTCTCAACAGTCTCTGGGCGTCTGAGGTCTCTGAAGGATATAGGTACTCTTGTGTTCGAATGCTAAGCGACTAAACAGTTACCTCCGATAGTTTTAAGACTTTTTAATACAGAATTGGTGTTTGATAGTTGGTAGATAAGGACGCACGTATGCAGAATATGGTTACTTACGCTGCAGGCAGAGTCGAACCGCGGGGGAAGTCCCTTAACGCACAGCATGTCCTTGCTTTTGTATTGCTCCAGAGTCGAGCACACGTCATCACTCTGCACTGCCAGGTTCATTTCGTGCATGTCGCTGCGCATGGTACCCTGGAGGGAAAAATAAAGCAAGTTAATATGACTCGCTTTCGAGTGTTTATCACTACTTAGCTTACTGTAGAAGGTCTAGGTACCTACTACTATTTCGATATTCATGGTAATTATTATATATATTATAATATAATGTTTATTGTCATAAGTAGGTATGTTAGGCATTCATTTTTATGAATTCCCTAGAGCTCCTGCGCTAGTATACATTGTATTACAGGAGCTAGTGTCAACCCCTAGTTACATGATACATGTTCTACATCCAAAGATTACAAGAAAATCAAAAGAAATAGAAATAATAAAATTAGTTGCATGGTTGTTATTTTGTTAGGATCCTGCCAGGGTTGCGAGTTTGTCCGAAAGGGATATCGTGGGCTTCGTGGCCCTGGCACACAGGCAAATGAAGGAACACGGGTGGGTTTTAGTCAGTAAAAGTCTGACACGCCCTCCCGCTCCGCCTAGAGCGGGAGAAGTTATTTGATAATTTCCCAACCGGGAAAAAAAGAATAAGGATCATGAGTCATGAGATGATTACCGTTACGATTTCAGCGTACCTACAGATTGTCTCCCAGCAGTTAAGTTTGCATAGAAAGTTAAACTGAATTGAAGTCACTTTCAAAATTAGGTGCTTTTCTCATCGAATAGAATTGCGACGATTAAAATGAAAGGCATAAGTACTTAGTTGCGATGCAGTTGTTACGATGTAAAAAAAAAGGAATTAGCATGGTCTGTTGAATTTCTAGGATACCTACAGCTCCAATAGTTAGGTTTTTAGGTAGGATTTATCAACTTCGGTGATTTCAAAATAAAAATATTAAGTATTTCGACCAACACAAGGATCAAAAACTTACAAAATAAAAAAAACAATTAAAAAGACCACAATCATAAACATAATTACATATTTCGATTGCTCAGTACAGTACAGAACCATACACCAATGGTTCAGGTACTGGCAATCGAACCTCTGCGCGAATGCCCTCAGGATGCCGCTGGAGCTAGCCCGAACCCTGCGCACCAAGGATGTACACCATTGTCGCATAGTAAAATAGAAACAGTCTCATGCGACTCGGCGAACATCCCTGATGCACTGCAGAATCGGGGTAGCCTCATCAGCACCTGAATGAATTATTATATTGCACACGCAAGGCGTTATAGATACCTTGGCTATCGGCGCGTGTATAAGACCCACAGGCTACTGGTGTAGAAAGATGTACAATATGCTCTACTCTACAATGTTGTTTTCACTTCAATATGATGGCCCGCAGGTTTGCTCGTTTTACCACTGTACAACGAGCAAACCTGCGGGCCATCATATTCGCCCTAACAGGCAATGCCCAGGCAACGCCCTAACAGGCAATGCTCTTTAAGATCAGAGATCATCATATGTCCAAGATATTTAAAATGTTCCACCCTCTTCAGTGGTGTTCCACATAATTTGATGGTAGATATCTTGTCGGACATTTTCCTCTGGCATGAAAGACCATGCATTCATTTTTAGGGTTCCGTAGTAAACAAGGAACCCTTATAATTTCGCCATGTCCGTCTGTCTGTCTGTCTGTCTGTCTGTCCGTCCGTCCGTCTGTCCCCAGCTTAGCTCAGAGACGCTTAGTCCTAGAAAGCTGTAATTTGGCATGGGTATACATATTAATCATGCCGCAAAAATGGTAAAATAAAATTATGAAAAACATTTTTTTTCCGGGTACCTCCCTTACACGTGAAATGGGGATGATATTTTTTTTTCTCGTATATTCCATGGTGTGGGGTATCGTTGGATAGGCCGTTCAAAAATATTGTGGGTTTGGCACAACCATTTTTCAATTAAGGAATCCGTTTGCGTAATATTAAGCTTTAAAGTGCTATTTTTTGTTAGAGTCAAGTGTCCCCCCCCCCCTGCCAGCTAAATGGTTGGTTTTGGATATGCGAAAAAAATTCATGGCAATAGTATATATAACGAAATTAAAAGGAAAACTATCACAGCTAAGTAAGCTTCACAAGTTAACGAGTAATAGTCGACCAACTTAAATTTGCAGTTGGAGAATTGACCGTAACGTATATCGATGTATGGGAGAGCATGTTTTTCAACTACAATGTTAAGTTTGTTTTTAGGATAAATTCATCCCAACTACGGAACCCTTCATTGTGCGTGGTCCGACATGCACTTGGCCGGTTTTTTTTTATATTAAAATGGACGGTTTGGCAGAATCATAATATAATCTGCGTACAATTCATATCCCGCAATTCATCTGTTTGACAGTTTTGTATGGAGTTTGGTAAAATGGTCCACAAACTATGAATTGCTGTAATGAAGTCTAATGTCAAATAGCAGCTGTCAAACAGATGAATTGCGGGATGTATGAATTGTACGCAATAATTATTATGATTCTGCCAAAGCGTTCCATCCCTACCATTATTGCGTCCCCCGGTCTACTCTTTGATATACCTACAATGGTCTCTGTAGTCTCATGGAACATGAGGCTTCAGGGGCTAGGGTGAATCTCTGGGTTCATTCAAGCAATCGAGTCTGGTTCAACCACGCTGGGATCGGTGCATTTCATTAATTCATTCATAGAAATTAGAGACTGACCCCGAAGTGTGCAGTTCCGTAGCCAGCGTATCTGACGTTGAGTCCAACAGGTAGGCTGGGCTGGTCGTCCAGTTTAGCGGCGGCAATGACCTGGCCGTCCAGGGGCAAAGGCTCGCTCAACTCGGCCAGTAGGAAGTCCCAACGTGCTGCCACCTGTAATGCAAAGTTGGTGGTAAAAAGAAAAGTTTTTATGGCTGCAGTGTTACAGGTGTATCAAATAGTCAATTGTTAGCAGTATAAAGGTTATATTAACTTTGGAGGAGTTAAGGCTAAAGGAGCATTGCAAAAATCCTCCTTCATCACTCACATTTTTTATGAACCAACGCACACTACAAACCAACGCACACTACAGCCGCATCGCACTCACCGCAATTTTTTGTATGAAAATGCTTTGCCCTGAGGCCCATTGCGGCTGTAATGTGCTCTTGGCTAAATTTGTTTTAGGGTGCAAGTCTTCTTTCTTTCGGATTATAGACGCGGCTCAAATGAATGCATCAGTCTTTGAGGCATCAGTAGGTTACCATTGTTCGAATAGGTACTCTTTGTTTTACGAGTTTGTGTACCTACAAAGGAATTGTGCCAACATTTTAGTTAACAAACAGCCCGTAGGATTGCTCTTTCTTGTAAACCACGAACGAATAAAAACGTTTAATTCTGATTAATCGGGATAGGATGACTTGTGAATTTAATGTTACTCTGACTCATGAGTCTCGACTGTTCCATCTGTTGTTGTTATTTCGAGGTTTCAGGAAAAATGTTATTCGTCACCGGTTGCATACTAATTATTTGCCTGCTATTCTTTGTTTACCTACTACAATGTTTAATTACTTAGGTTATCTCTTGTCTTGACGTTTTTATTTAGCCCAAAAGCCCACTACCAGGGCCTCAAGTCTGCTATTACAATAGTGTCAGAATGGTCGATCATAGATTTCATAATTGTTGATTGTGACAATTTTGGTAATCTACTATTATAATGGCGTCATTATGACTTTCCAATGGTCGGCCACTGACACTACATTGAAAGAAATTGCATTTATTCGTAATCTCGTAGGTAAATAATGACAAATGAATGACATTTCTACTAATGGGTTTTATAATAATGGCAATACGACAATGCCATTATAATAACACAATTCTATTACAAGAACATTGACCGACCAATGATCGACCATTATGAACTTAGCAGATTACGAACTTTTAGCAAAATGACAATGGCATGACAATGGGATCGTGTTGGAATGACTGAATTTATAAAAATAGCAGACTTGGGCCCCTGGACTGATGTGGTATCTTCTGGTTAGCTTGAATCTGACACCATCTGGACCTGTGGTCACTATACCTATTACATTTGCCAGTGTTGTAGCTGACATATTTGTTTGAAAGTTTTATACTTAAGCAGTTTTTCCTGACCTGTTTGATGTTGAAATCATCAGCGTCGAGCCAATAGGGACCCACGGAGAACAGCGGGTGGATGACTTGTCTTTTCACTCTGCGGGTGATTCCACTATCGTTCTCTGTGTTGTTGGTACCAGCCAGGATGTACCGACCGCCGGAGAAGAGGGTGCTGTAAACGAAAGGATTTTGTAAAAATGTTGTAATGTAAATTATTTTTCAATACACTTCCTCGAAAACTGGTTCATATCGCACTACGATTAGGTTCACAATGCAACGTATTTCACACGCGTGCGATTTTTATTTTCCATCACGTGTGTGGGAATACAAATTGCCACATATAAATTATACTTACAACATAGACCTATTTAGTCCAAATTGGTTCAATGCCTCTATTCACAATTTCACACCGTCTCGCGCCAGAGACGGTCCTCTCTATTCGGAGGTGATTTTTTTTTAAATCTCGGCAAAGATGCGTCTTTACGGCGTTAATATTTTTGGAATATTTAAATAATGTTATAAAAAGAATACCATAAAAAAACGTTTATGAACAAATTAACATTTATTTGTGTTCTAAACTCAAAAATATTTGAATTTTCTATTTTTCTTAATAGGCTGTTTATCGGCTTTATACCTTTACTTCTCCTTCAACCTGGCGTAAGCAAAGCGCGGAAAAAAAGAAAATTATATCATAGTTTCCTAATAATTCATGACAAAAATATTTTTCGTTATTTTATTTTATTTCTTCAAAAGTGTATTGAAAAACGTCGTTAAATACGTGGACATTTGTTATTGCAGTTCTCGGCTCAAAAACATTCTCTTGTAAACTTGTATCAAAATGTACTATTACATACTATTGTATAAAATCAAGTTTTTCTAACTGAACTGACACCTATGCTGCTGGGGAGTGTGTTGCGCCACTTCTTCTTCCCAGCTACTAGGAAGTGGTGAAGGGTGGGCGTTTTTGGGGAACTGTCTTATGTAATTTTGACGTTCGAAAAGTGCTGTTTCTCAGCCTAGTTTGAATATAGGTATGACTTTTGATTTTGTCGTGGTCTATTCAAGTTTATCAAGAAAATAATGATTTTGTACTTGTTCTGGTTCTGAACCCGCCTATAAGGCGATACCAAAATAAAATTGGGGGCTTTTTCGTAACCATTTAATTCATTAGATATAGCATGTGGATGGATTAACTATTTGATTAATACTCTGACTGAAGGAAAACGCAATCGGGTTAAATTTCCTCGATAGAATTTAATTCCGAAAAGACTTCTACTTTTTTATTACTTTTTCTGTAATTCTATAATCCTAAGTAATTTCATTGCAAATTTGCATTCAAAATGTGCGTTTATGTACTGGCTGAAAATATTTTTGATACAATTGTCATGTATAGCTTGAATTTATTTATAAACATTTTTTTTTGGTTTAGTGCTCTTACGTTGTTTTATTTTGGTTCCAGCAGCGCATTGTTGCGCTCCTTTTTCGCATGTTTGACGTAAATGAGTCTGTCACTTTCATGCGCCCATTTCGCTATCATTTATTTTTTACGTATCACCATAAAGTAGTGACTTTAGACGAATTAATTTTCAAAACTGCAAGCCGTTTTAATCTCAACAGGTTACCGAATGGGCTAGTTTATTTAATTTAATCATTTTTCATTATGTGGCAGTGTACCTACCTAAGTGCAAGTTCATGGCCAAACCATTCCAATTCAATTGATTAATGCAATTTTGTTGCTTCTGCTATTATGCCACTGGGTCATTGTTCGGTTTTGAGTTCCGGGTGACAGCACATTTTCATTCTAATCCCGATAGATCTAGGCGATATGGCTAGAGTTCGATAAATATTGGTTACTATGTTTCTAAGTATAGTATAATAACACTTTTCTCTAAGATTAACCAGTAAATATAATATACAACGCGTCAAATTAAGGCGACGATAAGGGACTTTTAATGATTTTATACTGGAGATGACGTCTAAACGAGGAGTGTTAATGATTTGAAAAAAATATATGTTAAATTAGAGCATTTTCTCAATAAGTGAATATTAATATAATTTTATTTTAGATTATGTTTATATTACATAGTGAAATTAATTTGTAAAGTTATGTCTAACGCGAATAAAAAACTGAGAATGGCGCAAAATCTATCAAGCGTATTTTTCTGAAACCTTCTCCAATTTAAAGCAAACTTCATTAATGATCTTTTAGTATACGCGTTTTATTAAAATACCTTTTGTTTTGTGTATAAATAAATAATGCGTCAAATTGGTGTCAGCGCTCCTTGATGGGCGAGTCCTATTACTGGCTGAACGTACGACGCGTTGCGTGAGCTCAGTACAGAACACGCAAGCTAACTACTTAAGGTCACTGGCATATATCTCCGTCTTAAATGGTAGCTCTGACGTGCAGTAGTCGCTAAGCGGTACCCCACCCCTCATCCACGCAGACACATGAGTCCGAGCCACCATAAAGTTTTAATCGGGCTATTCCACAATAGTACCTAACTGTGGTGCCTACTGGTTTGTCATAAAGAAAAGTATATTTACTTTTTTTTTACCAGATGGTGACGTCAGTAACTTATAATAGGTACTTGTGTCACTTCGAGAGATAGTGGATATGATCTTAAACAGTGTCAATGCCGAATGATTAAATAAAAACAAAACTGTTGAAGTAAAACTTACAAATAGTAATACTAATTATACTTACTTACAACAATAGGCCTGCACTGTGTCTTAGTTATACGAAACGCAACTGGCTATGAGATAAAGAGAGCAAGAAAATGTGTGCTCGCACCTCTCTCTCTTGCCCCTACAGTAATATACGGAGCATTACGTAACGTAACTCACTCTTTCTATCTTCAGTAACTTATATCTCCCTCTTAACTCCCGCTAGCTCACTTCCGTAACGCTCTCGTCATGCATTCACCAGCTTACTCTCCAAGTCAAGCTCAAATCCAAATTATTAGAAATGGAAATGTTTTTAGAAAAAACTAAGTTTAACATTGTTTGTTTTACTGAACATTGGATAAAGGATTACCAAATGTTAATTAATTATGAGAACTATATCGTGGGCAGTTGTTTTAACCGTAAATTGATGCTGCGTGGAGGTTCTCTAATACGAGTATTCTTTCAAATGTAAGCAACGTAATGACATAGTTGATTTATCGGTTGAACATAGCATCGAACTGTCCAGTGTTGAGCTGGATAAGCATGTTGTAGTGTGCGTGTACAAACCTCCTAATTATCAGAACTTTTCTTTAATTGAGTCAATAATGGAAGATGTGTTAGCGAAACCTGCATCCAGTAACAAAGCCGCAGTTATTTGTGGTGATTTTAATACCAATATTCTGGAAAATAATTTAAATAGCACTGGATTATTAAGCCTTTTTAAATCGTTTAATTTATTTTGCTTTGGAATGGGCAACTAGCTTCATCTTGCTGACTGAACCCTTGACAATTCAAAAGTGCTTGTAATAGGTTTATTTGAAATAAATGCTTTGACTTTGAGTTTGAAGCGTGCCTAAAGAAGTTTTACTTCAACAGGCAAGTGCGAGTCCGATACTCGTGGGACATCAAAATATTATTTTATCCACATAGCCTCAGATACCTATATACTACCTACTACAACGACATACATTTTCCAACATTAATTCAAAAAAGTTACCTATTAAAAATATATTTAGTACAGTACGATATACCGGTTATTTTTTTTGGCATGATCATTTTGACGGGTTTAATCTTAATATCTCGGACATCGGTAGGTCGGGCAGGTACCCACGTTAAGCTTCAGAAACAATAAGAATCAACAGGATATTATCCAATGTGAAGGACACATTTTGCATCGGAGCTTGCGCAAGTCCCTCAAATTGTTTTCGGCGGAACAGTTGTTTCAAAACTGAAAAATGGAAAAATGAAAAATATTTGAGAAGTTGTGACTCACAGAAATTAAACTGAGAAGGCGTGACAGTTGTTTCAAAGCTGCATATAAATATCCTCGAACCTAAGTATATTGTTACTAAGCCACATCGAATGCCAAATCATCGAATATCAATTGATCGATCACTAATAATCGAATGTTTCAATAGTCGAAGGTTCATAATTATCGAAAATAAATCCAACATTCTTTAAATTGTAGGTACTTACACGCAATACCTCGAGTGTTCAAAATATCGAACAAGCGTTCAACGCATCGCATATTTACCTATTGTATCGAACTATATATAAACATACTGATCGACTAATTAATTACTTTTTATAATTATTGAATATTAGTGTGTAAAAGATGATGATGTGATGATGGTATGTGAATAAAAATGTGATTAAGTAGCAAATTCTGTGTTTTTCTCGGACATAGCCATGTTTGTTTATTAAAGTACTAGCTGTTGCCCGCGGCTTCGCAGCGTCGCTTTTTCTAAACATATAAACCTTCCTCTTGAATCACTCTATCTATTAAAAAAACCGCATCAAAATCCGGTGCGTAGTTTTAAAGATCTAAGCATACATAGGGGCAGACAGGAAGCGGGAAGCGACTTTTGACGTCTCTATGTAGTGAACCCTCGTCATAGTTGCGTCGTAGCATCGTCGTACCGTTTTCGTAGTTTTGTCTTAACGCCATCGTAGCATTGTCGTAGCGACGTCGTAGCTTGACCGAGCGTTGTCGTAGCAGCGTCGCAGGTTGGTCGTAGCGTCGTAGTACTCAATAAATCGTACACTCAATACATGAAGTATTAAGTAAATATAATAAGTAGTCAGTATGTTTATAATTCAATAAAATGTATGAATAATGCTATGCGTTGATCGCTCGAACAAACATTCGATATTATTTTTTTTGGGTGTAGGTACGATTTATTGATAGTTCGATTTATTTACCATTTATTTATGTATTTTCACCATAAAACGGAACTTCGACTATCGATAGATCCGAAATATGAGTAATCGTGGTCGATCAATTGATATTCAATGATTTGGCATTCGATAGATACGCCATAGTAGACAATACATAGACATAATCTTTTTCTTTATATATAAAATAGATTTTAAAGGATCTAATCCCACGCACGAGTGATTTTTTATCGTGCACTGCATTTTCAACGCACTACTCAACGCCTAGGGTTGAATATCCAACAGTGTATTTTTTGAGGCGCTATGATGCACTGTGTTGGATTCTCAATGGTTGGCTCAATACCGTGAATAAAAAATCCAGTTCGCGATAAAAAATTGTCGCGCAAACCATCGCTCGTGCAAAAAAATTGCCCGTGCGATTACCTCGGCTAAATATTATTTTAATATTCCACCATTCATT
Source organism: Tiliacea aurago (assembly GCA_948098905.1). Taxonomy (NCBI): domain Eukaryota; kingdom Metazoa; phylum Arthropoda; class Insecta; order Lepidoptera; family Noctuidae; genus Tiliacea; species Tiliacea aurago. The sequence goes on from OX402588.1 coordinate 7,568,810, forward strand.
TAAAACATTTAAGCACGTAATACACACTCCATTGACCACGTACCTACATGTTAGCCAAGTTATTTTATGACTTTAAATTGTAATATTTTTTGACCGAGGTGACCGATTTTTATTTATTTTATGTTATGTACTTCAAGATACATAATTATGACTATATTTCAAAACCCTTATTAAAAAGTACATTAAATACAACATTATTTTTAGTATAATTATGTGAAACCCGAAACACGTGTCTAGTATTTTTATATAAAGAATCTATGTACAAAGTTTCAAAACTGTATCATGAAAAATCACAAAGTTATAAGGTCGTCATTTTACCGGGTTGTCCGTACAAAAACATGCTAACGCCGCCCCCACGCCGCCAGGGTCGTCTTGAGCTCATTGATAATAATTTGGCAGTAGGTACCTAATTGTACGACGATTGTATTGTAAGTAATTAAATGGTGATAACATTTTCAATCACACTTAAATATTTTTGGGGAAAAAAAAACATGGTGTAAAAATCATTGAAATCGATTCAGTTCCTTTGAACAAACTATATTTAGGTTTCGCATAATTATACTAAAAATAATGTTGTATATGTACATACAAAAACATCAATATTTAATGTGAATTTTCAAATCATCCCCAATTTTAACCCCTTGGGGGGTGATTTTACAAAAACGGTGAATCATATAATTTTTGCCGAAATGCCGGAATTCCCATAAGAACTTTCATCCCCTAAATTTTGGTCAATTTTTTAAGTCAAAAAGTAGCCGATGTCGATCTCCAGGATGCAAATACAAATACAAATTTTATCGAAATCCGTTAAGTGGTTTAGGAGAGGAGAAATTCGAAAGTAATTATGTCCTTATGTTACCTGACATACAGATTACTTTCGTAATTACATTATTAACATGGAGTATACTACTTGCAATTTTTTTCACTAAAATAATTCTGACAGTTAATAACTACGCTATTGCTACAATATCGTCGGTCATTGTCGCAGTTTCACATGTTCAGAGAACTGGGGTTATCTAGTGTCACGGTACAGTGATAAAAATTATAAATTACGATCCAATCACTATGTTATTGAAAACCACTTAACACCGAAACGAACGTGGATTTAAACAAATATTTTATAATCTATAAAAATCAATGCTACTTTTCGTTGTAATTTTATAACTCAAGAACGGGCTCACCTATCCAAACTAAATGTTTAGGCTTTGTTCGGACTATTTAGTAGATGGTTTATGTGAAGTTTTTTTGTTTTTGGTAGGTAGGGTAGGTAGGTAGGTAGGGTAGGCAGGTAGGGTAGGTAGGTAGGGTAGATACTTAGCGCTACCCGTGCGTAGCCGGGCCGGGAAAAGCTAGTATTACCTATAACCCTGTGTTACAAGTTACAATGATCTATTATTTTATTTAAAGAATACTGCAAGGTATGAATAGTGTTTGATTTAAAAGTATTTACTTATAACGGATAGTTTATTCAACCCAGGCATCACTTTATTATACTATCACGTGGACCGTGGTGGTATAATCCAATAAAACATTTTTTAAAAGAAGTATAGTTACTAACTAAATAATTAGTACTGACTGATGATTGATGAATTAGTAATAAATAGTATTAATTAGTAATGAATATTGTATGAAGCTAAGTTTCTATGTCTGTTTTACTATGGAATGCTGCAACAGGACATTCATACCATTAAAATTAATTATAATAAATAATAATTACCCTTGGTGACTAACAGTAGGTAAATAAAATATTTCATGAGATATCATCACAGAGTAAATGGACAGAGGGTAAGCTTCATACAACCGCGCTATGATGGTATACTAGTACAAGCATGAGGCGCGTGTGTGCGGGAACTGGCGGCTTCGTCGCGTACGAAGTGAAACGTATATCGTATTTATAAAGCTTCGGCCAAACCTGAGTGACCAACGCGGGAAGCGGGAGCGTCAACTACGCTAAACTAACGCGGGAATTATCGTGCACACCTGCGCGACTACAACGCGAACAGCGAACATTATTTTGCTCAGTGAATAGTCACTTTTAGCGTATATTTTTGTATGCAGGATATTTCAGATCGTATAGAAGAGTATGTTCTCTTACTTTTTCGATAAACATCTCTGTATTGTGACGGAAGCGTCATCGTGGAGTTAAAATAATGAGACGTCCGTAATAATGTAACGATCCGTACACACGTCTGACCACTAGACGCGTGCTTCCCCCTCACTCCCGCTTTCCGTACGCGGTGTTCCCGCGTCGCGGTCGCGTAGGTGTGCAAGGCGCAATATAATAACATGAGCACAGCGTCCGCCGCGCGGTAGTCGCTTCAGCTTCGCTTCCCGCCTCCCGCGTTGTGGTCGATCAGGTTTGGCCGAAGCTTTAGTACGGTTCATATCGGCTCAGCCAGTAAGCCGCGTTGCCCGCAGAGACGCGCCTCATGCTTGTAGTGAGGCATATCATAGCGCGATTGTACGAAGCTTCCGCTCTGTCCGTTTACTCTGTGATAATATCATGAAGGAAACAACGTGTTAATTAGTTGTTCTGTTAACGTTTGCTTATCGCTGACGTGTCCTCTCCTAGGTTAGAGTCCCATATTGTAAAATGTGTATTAGGAGTCAATAATATTTCAAATAGGTAGTAGCATGATCCTCCGTTATATCGAAAATACTGCACCATTCATTTTGAAATAAATATATGGTAAAGTTGAGGAGCAATTAAAAAAATACTTACTTCAAATTAAATCATGAAACTTTGCATAATAACTGAACTAAATATAAAGTAGATAATTTTTTTTAAATTACCATTATTTTAACCGTAAAAAGAAATTACCTAAACTATCGGCGCCTTGGAGACTTCTCCCTGCTGCCCTGCCTCGCTTGCTCGTATGACCGCGAGTAGTAGAGTAAAGAGTGAGGTGGCGCTGATGGACTTTTAATTAGAATAGCCTCTACGAATCTACGGCTAGCGCACCCTGGCTCCCCTACCACCACTGACAGGCCAAAACTAACACGGTCGGCATTCACTCAAGTAATATTTTGCGACGCGGCATGAGAGAATAAGAAGCAAATCTTTGTGTGGGCAGTTCAGATGGGGCATCAGGATATAGCGTGGATAAAAATGCGCTTCTTCCTTGCCACTACACGTAGCTATGGTGTATTTTTGACATTTAATTGTAAATGAGGTAATAATTATGTTGCAAGCAGGTTGGTTTAAACGATATTAGCGAGGATTAAAGCGAATCCGGCTGATTAGATAACTTTTTAATTTAAACATTATTAAGATGTTTGTAGTTTTACGAGTAGGTATGAGGCATATCGTAGCAGACTAGGTATCTAGGACCTAACTGTGGTCTAGCTTAAGTTAATAAAGATATTTTTAATGTAGGTAGAATCATTTTATACTAATTTATTAATACATTAACAGAACTGTTGGACACAAGTTTTGGTCGTTTTTCTAGTTTTATTTCTGAGTGAATACCAGATGTGCATTCCTCCCCTTTGAATTAGGATCAGACATCATTTATTTATTTGGTTTGCAGATCTTGATTCATTTTTTATTACAATAAAGAAGGTCCTATAGATTATGATGAACAGAAAAGATCAATCAAACTAATTTGCGATTTGCCAAGCATGTTTTTGTGATTATTTTTTGCCAAGAAAAACTCGATCTCTTCCTTTGACGATTAAACGATCATGTCACGCATCCTCTTAAAAAAAAAACTTAAAAATAATAACTAGTTACAAGGTGGAGTATATGCGCAGCGTTCATATTATGACGAACAAGGAAAACCCAGATGTTTTGTTATGCACGCACATGACATCCATCTTAATATCGTGTGGGCTGTATTCAACTAAAAGGAACCAGTCCAAAGGAGGGCTTTACGAAGTAATATATTTAAATGAGAGTAAACAACAACAACTAAGGTTGACTGTTAAAAAATGCGTCAGGCATTAAGTCCGCCTTTGTACAGTATTTTTTTTTACTTGTGCATAAAGTTTTAATAAATAATAAACATTTAAAACAAATGAAATTGAGGTTTATTTAAAAAAATATGGAGCAAAAGCTGTGTCTTCTATTTATTTTATTATTTATGTACACAGTAAACTATACAGAGATACGGCATACCTACTTATAATTTTGAGTACAAATGACATCATTGCAAATGAACTATTGTTTTTGGCATTGCGTGTATATACTAAAAGCTTTTAGCCGCAATAATAATGGCAGTCTTAAACCAAGATATGAAATTCAAGTGAGTCAGATGAATAATGAAGGAGATGCCTCCTGCTTTAAACTGACTTGTATTCTGAATACCCACACCACTCACATCAATGATATTATAAGTATAAAGACGTAGATAGGTTACCTACTCAATTCGACCGATCATGACTTACGCCTGCGTAGTCTTCGCTCACGCAAAGTCGTTTCAAAGTCGCACACATTCATAAGATGCAGACGCTTCAAAACCGATTACTCCGTAGAATTACGAAGGCTCCTTGGTTCGTTCGGAACGAACAACTTCACGTAGACCTTAAGATGCCTACCATCAAGCAGTTTATGAAGCGCCTTGCAAAGCGCTTTTTCGAATCCGCGGAACGTCATCGCAACCCCTTGGTTGTGCAGGCCGCTAGTTACAGGCCTTCTGCCATTAGTCAGACTCGCCGACCGAGGTATACTCTCTTAGATCCGGATGACCCCTTCACTCTCCTTCAGGAAAGCAATAAGGCCACGAGTACAGTGCACAAAATACACAAACCGACCTTCCGTCCTCGCCGCCGAGGTACCACGCGAACTTCCCGAGTAAATGGTAATAAAAGTCCTCCCCCCCGTCCCTTGAATGTCGATGCGCCAGCCGCCCGGTTAGAGGCTGAGAGCGCCGTAGCAATAAATATAATATCCCCTGATAATAATCATGATCAAAATGTTGATCCAGCCCGTCCCCAAATTGTTACTAATTTTGTGATCCCCCAACGACGCCCTAAGCCGAGGTCCGTACCCCACAGGGGGTGCCCTTAGTGCGCTGTCGTTTAGTTTTAATATATATAATATTGCCCTGGCTGGAGGCTTTAAGATTAAAAACCTTAGGGCAGCCACAGGAATATCCGGTTAAGTAGCAACGACCTCTCTAGGTCTGCTACGAGATGCCATACATAAAAAAAAAAAAAACCTATTCAAGATTCGATCTTCAAAAAAAATACAGACGACTTGAGAACCTCCTCCTTTTTGTGAAGTCGGTTAAAAACGGCACAATGTCGCACGTGGAAGTAGGACGACATGTCGTAATTATCGGGAGTGAAAAAGAGACAAGACGAAGAATATGTGGTTAATTAGCCAAATTTTTACTTGCCACTTGCGGAGTGTGTATAACCTATATACCTACCTCTTTAATGGTTCACATGATTAATCCTAGCCTTCAAGATTATAAGGACGTCGGGTATTTCTGAGTTAATATATCTTACACTAAAGGTTTAAATAGGTAGTTCATCTGTGAATAAACAATGCTCAAAAACTTCCGAGAAAAAATAAAATTAAGATAATAATTATATCGTCACCAGTCAATTATAACTTAAGGCGACGATAACCGACTTTTAATGATATTATACTGAAGATCACGTCTGAACGAGTAGTGTTAAAGATTTGTAAAAAATATATGTTAAATTAGAGCATATTCTCAATAACTTAATATGTGAATATTTTAGATTTTATTTATATAAAATTAATTGTGAAATTAATTTGTAAAGTTATATCTAACGCGGATAAAAAACTGAGAATGGCGCAAAATCTACCAACCGATTTTTTTCTGAAACCTTAGTAACCACCAAGATAATTTGGTGGTCTTTTAGTATACGCGTTTTATTAAAATACCTTTTGTTTTGTGTATAATAAATTAATAATGCACCAAATTGGGGACAGCGCTCCTTGATAGGCGAGTCCTCGTGGCTGAACGTACGACGCGTTGCGTGAGCTCAGTACAGAACACGCAAGCTAACCACTCAAGGTCACTGGCATATATCTGCGTCTTAATGTATGACTCATTGTTTGTGGAGTTACAAACAAACTGTTTATTAAATACCATCTTGTCTAAAATATTAAGTAATAGTTGTTTCCTCTGTTAATGACACCTAACCTTTACACGATGAGTTTATGACTAAATATTGCTAAGAAAGATAACAGTATGCGTTGAAGAGGTCATGGTTTATTAGCATTTGCTTAGAAGATGGTTAGGCTAGGCATTTATATACGCACGACGCAGACGATATAAACGAAGGTTAGTGGAGACAGGAAGAAATTGATTTTGTTTGAGGAATAATTAAAATTGTTTTAGCAAAGTTGCGAGATAAATATTTCAGTAATTGTTGATGTAACTTTTTTACTGTAATATTATTTTATATTTATTACTGTTATATTTCTTTAGGCAAAATTGGGCCTAACAGAAAGCAGTCAGCTGTGTTATTGCATTTGTCAATATTGTTACTTGTTGTAAGTGCCAGAGATCGATTACTACATAGCATTTCCTAGTTATACTTTCTGTTTTCTAAACATTATTACTGTGTGAAAAGAAAAAACGCGGGAAAAGATACGAATTGATTATGATTTATGACGATGTCTCAATAAACAATAGTAGGTATATCTTAGAACTTCATTCGTTCTTCACATCCATTAAGAATACCTCCTGCCCCACTGATTGCCATATTATTATGATTTGTGGAATTTGGCAAAAAACTATAGTCACGAGTAATTTGACCATAAACTGTTTGTTAATTAGCCCATTACATGATATTCAAGTTTTTTTTGAAGATTTGAGCGTTTGATGGTGCCGTCGCTGTCGGGACGACGATCGGACATCGGTAACGTTGTTAAATAAGTTTGTGTCATGTAAATGGGGCTTAACCACAGATTTAAGGCTTTTACATACTAGCGCGACTTGTCGCGCGACGCGACACGGCACAAAGGCCCTGCGTGTCGCGGGACGAGCGGTGCCTTTGTGTCGCGTCGCGTCGTGCGACAAGACGCCCCGGTATGTAGAAGCCTTTAGAGTAGGCTAGGTACTACAAGCCGTCCGACCAAGCGTGCCCCGAAGTTTGTGGTCCACGAGAACCCTCTCTACGCGTTTTGTCGACGGAAGAATAGACAAAAATGACGTTTCAGTGTAGACAAGGAACAAGTTTTATAACATTTTTGCACACTATTACTCGTATTTTTCGTTCAATGTTATCGCGTTCTCACTTACTTGTTAGTAGTCCTCACTTGCGCTGGATGAAACAACAAGCTTTTCAACCATGCTCGCGTTGACGCGCCGGACCGGGAAGGGCCTCTTAAAGATGAGTATGTATCAGTATTTACCAATGTCCAGCGGTGAGGATCCACGTGGGGCTGATGATGGTTCCTCCGCAGGTGCCTCCGAAGAGCACGGCATGAGGGAACCGCTCGTTCACGGGCTTCGGAGGAGGGACGCTAACCACAGGGACGGTGGCCGGAGGGATAGTGGCCGTAGGGACGGTGGCCGCAGGAACGGTGGCCGCAGGAACGGCCTTTGAGTCCGTATCGGCTTTCGACGGCACATTGGCTGGAAACAGAAGTGAGAACATAAGTTTTTAAATACCTTCATAGGTACTTAGTACGTGTACTTATACGTAGGTAGGTACTTGATTATTTTGGACGTGATTCGCTGAACTTTTTTCCTCAAGCTACTACAAAGTATGAGTACCTAAGTTTGTGTATGTCATAGATATAATATTGAGTAGTTACTCGTTCCATTACAAGTGTTAATTCCAATGCAGTTTAACTTTAAAGGAGTAAAGGCTCGTCCAGACTGGCGCGATATAGCGGGCGCGACAGACAGCGCGATACTTTCCATGAAGTTTTCATAGAAATTGTGCTACTATAGTGTCGCGTATATTTTTTAACCGACTTCCAAAAAGGAGGAGGTTTTCAATTCGGCGTTTTTTTTTTTTTTTTTGTGTTTGTTACGCGATTACTCCGTCAATTATGAACCGATTTTGAAAATTCAATTTTTTGCTTGAAAGGGTATGGTCCCCCGAGATGGTCCTATTGCCACCAAATCAAAATCTGATCTCATGGAAATCGTGGGAAACCCTCAAATTTTATAGGCAAACCTATAGCGATTTGCGTATATTTTATAGTAACTCGTGCATTTGCTCTCGAAAAGCACCATTTGGTGAAGTTTAACTGATGATGGAGACCACAGATGGCCACCGGAACAATATAATTATGAGTACCTATTTAACGGGTTACGATTAAGCAATTTATGCTCCACACTATGCATATGGTGAGTGGCAGTTCTCCTGGTTCTTACCAGGAGAACTCCTCAACAATCAACGTCCCAGCATCGGGAAAAGCAATATTTTGTAATAGGTGATGAACAGTTAACATTAGACTATTGTAACTTAGATAAATTCAAAACTGACCCACTAAAAAGAGAAAAAAAAAACTTTTTACAAAAAAATAATAACCGACTTCCAAAAATGACACTACAAAGTGAAAAATTACTTTAACTTCGGAAGTCGGTGTCTTTGGATCGATATTTGAGTTTTTTGCCACCGACTTCCGGAATTAAAGTTATTTTTCACTTTGTAGTGTCATTTTTGGAAGTCGGTTATTATTTTTTTGTAAAAAGTTTTTTTTATTTGGTAAAACACATGCACAACATCACCGACTCAGATCTAAGTTATTGCACAGTTATATTTCAATAAAAATAGATACATTTACAATGTGGAAGGAATAACAATAAGAAATAATACAAAATAACTAACAAAACAGGTAAAACTAACAAATAACAATCAAATAATATTGGCACCTCATCTTTCGTCCATCATCTCGCAGAATCTCGAACATGCATGACATTTACGTCTATCCATTTTGCGGCAAACAAATCACACTCCTGTGTCGATGCCAGTAGAGCAGTATATAATAGCACCATCCCATTTCTTCCCGTGGGTGTCGTAAAAGGCGACTAAGGGACTTACTAGAGAATGGGCAGCAGCATTCTCTATGCATTTTAACACCATACTGCGATCGCCAACCCGCCTGCCAAGCGAGGCGATTATGGCAAACCAGGGGGGGTTTGCCAGTTAGGGGAGGCCTATGTCCAGCAGTGGACGTCTTTCTGCTGGAATGATAGTGTCGCGTCACGCCTGTCTGCGGGAGCCTTAATGATAATAGGTATACGTTCGTGTTGTGTCAGTGATATCAGAATTCGGAGAAAAATTCACAAGTTAATAACTTTAACATTAATAATCCCATCAGTAAACGACATCCATAATTAGAATAATTATAATTACTAGATAAGTTGTACCCACAACTAAGTACCTAGTGGAATCATATCTAAGAAAAAACCACAATTTTCCCTATGACAATTAATATTGACGTAGGAAGGTAGTTTGTGTTATTAACGACACAAATTGCTCGCAACACGATCAGAGCAATTTATTGTTACCATGTCCATGCGTCGGGGCAATTATGTAACTTCGATGGGAAACTGAATTCGTTTCAGTTGATAGCTCCTGAATACACGTACCTACTATGTCGTATTTTCATGGTAAAGGTCAATCATGCTACTAGGTAGTATAAGTAGTTAAGACGCTTACAACAGATAACCGCGGTCACTGTCAGACTGCATACAAAAGAGAGAGAAGAGCGATGACACAACGCTTGTAATTTATTGCAAAATATGACGCAATTATCTATTTACGCAGAAATGAGTTGAGTTATCGAAAATAAAAAACAACCAAGTTCTGCATACAAATAAGACGTTCTTGTTATTAATTAAATACCAACCGTACGTTGATATTTAATACAGATATTTTGGATTGAAACTCAAAGTAAAGGGTTAATTTACCGCTAATTTGTAACGAGATTTTTTTTTCTAAACATGTTTTGGTAATAACCAAATTCTGATAAGTGTTCAAGAGTAACATATATTTTTCAACACATTTGCTCAAAAAATGCATTTACGAAGCCTGTATACATTGTTTGAAAGTTAAAAATTACGCACCATACAACGGAACGGACGGTAAAATAGGTACTCTCACCTAAGTACATGTTTTACCGCCCCCTTCGTTCGGAAAAGGAGGTTCGATCACTCAACTTATTTATTCTCGTAATGTGAAACTCCTTGGTGGAATTAGTATACATATATTTTTTATGAAAATAAAAAAATAAAACTTTAAAGGATACGCACGGCGCGGCGCTATACAACGGAGTATTCGGTAAAACATGTACTTAGGTAAGAGTGCGTAATTTTTAACTTTCGAACAACGTATACAGGCTTCGTAAAAGCATTTTTTAGGCAAATGTGTTGAAAAGACATAAGCGGGTAAAAAAGTGTAAAATCACTCAATCAAGTTCATTAACCTAATTGCCTTGAAAAACATTAACCTAGGTAACTTGTAAAAGCTACCTAATTTAATCTCTACCCTTTAAGATTTCGGATACATTTCCCCGTTGCTAGGCAACCTGAGTGTTACAAGACGTATCCGGGTTACTAGTGATAACGGTACTCAAATTCTATAGGCGTTAATCAGCTTTGCATTAATCGGTCAAGAGGGTATTGTTGTGTTTGAACCAGTTCATTCAGTGATACACTTCATGGACAAATGAGGACATTGCTAACGGTGTGTTTTTTAATGATTTTATTAGCTGTAATGAAACGACCAAGTGACAAAGTATTAATTGGTTCGTTGCCGTTTCATTTGTTTCGAATAAGTGAAAAGACTAAATTAACAAAAAAATCATTGATTAGAACATTTCTTCACTACTAGCGAATAACTACTTATGACTTGTCTTGGAGAAAATGAAAGGAGCAGTCAGCTATAGAGTCAGTTCGTTTATTTGTCCCTTTAGGCTAACTTGTAGTTGGTGACTATTAAGACAACCATCTACTCAATCAACTTCAATAAATATTGAAGTTTCAATCCATACATACACAAATGTAAAAATAAAAAAATATAGTCAAAGTCAAATTATTTATTTCAAATAGGCATTATGGCACTTTTGACCTTCAAAATTTACAAAAAATAATAATTGATTCTAGTTGCCCCTTCCAAAAGGTAGTTTCGTATGGAGAATGGGCAAGAAACTCCACCGTTACTCTTTTAAAAACGTTTTACAATATTTTGTTTGAGTACATTAATTATTTGATTTTAAGTGAAGACGATAACTTAACTTAAACTTAAGTTATCGTCTTCAACTTAAACGAAATAACTTAATTATGAGATAGATACATGGTGCTCACATATTTACAACCATCGTAAAAGTATATGTTTTCCTAAAAAAAATAAAATAATACGTCAGTGTGTGAGTATATAGGTAATCACAGAATGTAAAATCAATGTCATACAAATTATACAATTAATATAGCAACCAGTTTAATTTTGTCTAGACTCTAGCCGCCTTATTACAAAACAAGTTTTATATTTTGACATGGCTTAAACCATGCAGCCAGTTTTTGTAACAAGAACGTAACAGTGAATGAAATACCGTTCTTTATACAAAAGTAAAAACTTAGTTCGGTACTAAGTTGTCAGTTTTGTGTTTAGGAACTTTACCATAGTCGGAATAAAGTTCGAAATTCAATAATGGCTCCATATTTTAAACCTGGGTCTGAAGATAAACCTTGTTTTGTAATAAGGGGGTAGAAGTCTAGATTGTTCTATGGAGCTGGACTAGCATGTTTCCTTCCTATCCTGGATATAATCCTCTAACTTATAAAAGCGTATTTACTTTTTACTATAATTTTTCACCTTTACCTCATAATATCATGACGCTTATCTTGATAATGTATGTCACGATATTTTTTTTTTTTTTTTTTTTTCCCTTCTGGCTTCGCACGGTTTGTGCATTTAGCCAATGTCAAGTTTTAGTTCTTGTTTTAAATATTGATGAAATGAATTATAAATGCATGATGATGATATCCCCGCCCACTCCCCTTGAGTTTCAGTAAAGATGTGGCACTTTACTGAGTCCTCACGCGGACTTCTTGAGAGAACTTGAAGCGAAGTTGCACTGTTTTGTTTCATTTGCCTACACTAATGCACGTTCACAAACACTTAATGGTTAATAATCCACCATTATTACACATTAATATTCGGCTAAACACTAATTTTGGAAAATTAAACAACCTGCTGAACATGACGCTTCACTTTCCCGCCAAGAAGTCCCACGATAATGTTATTTCATTATGCTAATGACATCTCGTTCAAACCAGTTTGTCTGGAATTTGTGGTTGTTTTGTTTATGGTTTGCTATGTGATTATTTTAATTATGAATACCAATAAACTATTGTTGGTTTGGTGGTGGCTTTTATGTGTTATACAATTACGTATTGTTCTTTATTATCTATATAAACTAATGTTATGAGGTATTTGTGAGTTTGTTTGTAGGGGGGCTGTGGTAGGGGTTGCTAATCTTCGGAACTACTGATCCGATTAAAAAAATTCTCTCACTAATGGTATGCTACAGTATTGCCGAGTGTCATTGGGTAAGCAATGATATTATATTAAACAGATAATGTTATACACTCACAAAACGACCGAAAAAAGTGTTCCGCGCAGCAGCGGCAGCACACATACCCACTTTTCATTCATTTTACATTTCACTACAAGTAAAAATGATGGCTTGATAAAAACAACAAGAACAAAAGAGACAGCAGCAGCAGTATTTGTTTTTTCTTAAAATCACAACCTAATAATATATTATTTTTGTATAATATCAGCTTACTAGCTCTTAATAATAGGGTTTATAGTGTCCAAGTGGCAGTAGAACACTGACTCCTAAGTCACAGGTATTCCTAGTTTAGGAGTCAGGATTTCAACTTTTGTGCGCCTTTAATTATTGTGAACTTTAGCTAGATTTAAGCATTTTGTATGGCAGGTCCATACAATATGCTTAAATCTAGCTAAAGTTCACAATAATTAAAGGCGCACAAAAGTTGAAATCCTGATTTCGCATCCTATTTTAATTATATAATACCAATAAACTATGGTTGGTTTATAATACTTTCATGTGTTATACAATTACGTATTGTTCTTTATTCGGTGAATGGTGGCCAGAATAATGTTTGTTTACATTCACGCGCAATTGACAACACTAGCTAATAATAATAATTATATACTTTATTGATAATGGTAAAGATAGGATTTCAACTTTTGTGCGCCTTTAAGCATATTGTATGGACCTGCCATACAATATGCTTAACATATTGTATGGCAGGTCCATACAATATGCTTAAATCTAGCTACTAGATCTTTACCATTATCAATAAAGTATACAATTATTATTATATTATTATTATTAGCTAGGGTTGTCAATTGCGCGTGAATGTAAACAAACATTATTCTGGCCACCAATCACCGAATGCTGGCATCACAGACTAACAAATACGTCCCAATTAGGCCATTTTCGAGTCTTCACGATTGCGCGCTCACAACATAATCTGTTTAATATAATATCATTGAGGATAAGTATATTTTGTGTTAAGGTGAATCCACAGCTGTAGTCCGCGAAATTCAAATTTTCTTACGTTTTTTGCAATTTGCACGTCAGTGTCAGCTAGGTTATATGTTGATTAAAATATGATTCGCGATCGTAACAAATATGGTTTTACAGAATTATAATAATTAGAATCAGAAAGTCCTTAAGTTAGAATTGGCTTCGAATGTCATGATTTCTTGAAATGGTCATTCAAAATCAAATTATTTATTTCAAATAGGCACTTTTTAACGTCAAAATTTACCAAAAAAAAAGAACTGATTCTAATTGCCCCTTCCAAAAGGTAGTTTCGTATGGAGAAGAATGGGCAAGAAACTCCACCTAAAAATGTTTTACAATATTTTGTTTATGTACATTAATTGGTGTATTCCCGTTCGTCCCACTGACTTCGTCCCCGTAGTGGGACGATCGGGAATTTACAAAAATACATATTGGTCTGTCAACATTGAATGTAGCTTACGCCGTTTTGGACTTTGTTTTATTTTCACGCTGTATAAGTTGGAGTCTTGATGTAACACCGAAAGCAATTTTAAAATATTTGTTTTTTTTTTGCCTATAGCACTATTTAATTTAAAATGCCACCCTTCGGCAAAGTAATTGGTACGGTGTCGTTTACCAAAACTGCACCACACTTTTACGAAATTTGGTTGAAGCCACTGCGACAGCATGTATTGCCGAAACGGCGTAAGCTACATTCAATATTGACAGACCAATATGTTATGAATTGCCAAATGCAACTTCTAAATTCAGAAATAACCATAAGACATTTTCTAGAAAAACTTACGTAAATATTAATCATAAGCAAAGTGCTCGATGGTTGTACGTTGATTTAATCTTTGTGTGCAATAATTATTATCGCCTTATTTTTTATTTTATGGTCTCAACTACTTTCTTAAATCCATGTAGTTTTTTTATTATTGTTACTCTTTATATTCTTCTTGATTTTGTGATATTTTGGGTATTTTTATTATGATTTTGTTATAGTTTATTGTTTATTGACGCTATTTATGTGTAAAATTAACGAGTTCACTGTCCTGCTCACTTATATAATGTTTAACGCAAAAATGTGCCACTGTATACCTACATACGCAAACTGTGTGACTTTGTAATAATTAGGACGTTTTCTTTTTTCAAAAAGAAGCTGATTTAAGAAGCTGACTGTTTTTTTAATCATATTTTTTAGTTTTATGGAGAATTTTATTTTGTTTTAATGTTTCAGTGTATGTGTATTTTGATACCTAGGTACGTAAAGTTGATTCTGTGATATTAACTGTGATTTTTATTCCTTAATAAATGACTGATTTTTATTTTAAAATTTGTTTTTATTTACCATGAAAACAACCAGTCTGAAATTAATTGGTGGGACCAAGAGGCCTAAAAGATAATTAATAAATTATTCCCGTTCGTCCCCCTAAAATCATGAATGGGACGATCGGGAACAAATTTAATATTATTTTTGTAAATTCCCGATCGTCCCACTACGGGGACGAGGTCAGTGGGACGAACGGGAATACACCAACTAAACTTATGATTTTAAGTGAAGACAATGCACCTAGAATAAAATAAAATTACTGTACCACAATAGGTAAAAATAATTATCAAATTAAACAATGAAAAATAACTTAATTATGAGATAGATACATGGTGCTCACATATTTAGAAACATCGTAAAAGTATATGTTTTCCGATTCCGAATTCAATACAGTTATATGAACTAAGAGAGTTGTATTTATGATTTTTATGATTATAATTCTTTAAATAAGTATTTGATACGGCCCGAATCATACTCGTATTTAGATCAACATACAACCTGATACTGACCTGTAAATTGCGAAAAAAATTAAGAAAATTTCAATTTTGCGAAGGGCGCGGGCAGACGCCGCTGAATACAAAATATGTACATAACATTCTTACATTTGGGATATTGAACACATCAAATCCCACATAATAATAATGACCAGTGCCGGATTAAGCAAGCGCGGGGCCGTAGCAAATTTTATCGAGGGGCCCTTGATCTGCAATGGGTTCTTAAGGACAGTGGTAAAAAAAAATGTTTGGTATAATAATTACTAAATTATAATAAAAATAATGTAGACTGTAAGTCTTACAAAAAAATAGACAACTTCAACATTTTGAATCGAGCCATTTCAATTCTGCTACGTATCCACACTGAGTGTCGAGTAAGGGTGCTCGGAGACGTCAGACTTTATGTAGAGCCGATTCAAATTCTACACATTTATGTGTATGGAACTCTTTTTTTTCTTTTCGCCCACAAAATAATCGCTTTCCGATTGTATGATGTGGATTTTTTTAGTCGGAAAAGGTGTTACGTGTCACGTATTTGTATCAAGTAAATTCAATATACCATGTCTTAATAAGTTTCACTCAAAAAATTACCCCCAGGCAGACGTGTTGGATACCCCCTTTTACGCGGGGCCCGTAGTAATTGCTACTCTTGCTACGTGGTTAATCCGGCACTGATAATGACATAAAATCCATGTCTATTTCAACTAGTTTGCTCACACGGTTTAGTTACATAACATGTAAGTACTATTGACGTGTGTATTCAGCTGACAATTAGTTATAATTGAACTATTGTCATGTCCTCGATAAAAATAAATGTACATAGTTTTTCTACCATGATTAGCCATGAAACCGTCGGCTACTGACAATTTATTTCTTTACATTCCATTAGTACTATTACCGAAGGCAGCAGTGTATAAAATAAAAACCCAATAACACTTTGGCAAACCCGCGTTTGAACCTAGGAGTTGCGCTTGCGACCAGTAAGCAAGCTCTTTCCTCGTTTATGATATAGTACATTATTATACTAGGGTCGAAAGGAATTGGTGACTTTTACCCGTGTTAAACACTCTCATTTCGAATATATGGAAAGTAAAACTTTTTAGTTTTTCTAAAATATTTTATTTTCTAGTTTGCTTCATAAAATAGCATCATCATCATTATCATTTCAGCCGAAAGACGTCCACTGCTGGACATAGGCCTCCCCCAAAGGCGGGGTTTGTCATAATCGCCACGCTTGGCAGGCGGGTTGGCGATCGCAGTATGGTGTTAATATGCATAGAGAACGCTGCTGCCCATTCTCTAGTAATTAGTCCCTTAGTCGCCTTTTACGACACCCACGGGAAGAAATGGGTTAGTGCTATTCTTTACGTCCGGCACCACACGGATGAAATAAAAATGGATAAATAAAATAGCACATAAGTACGGTATGTATTTAAATATCTTTCCTTTGAAATTTCTGACAAAAGATTTTCGATTACTGTATTTGCCTCGTCTTTAACCGAATCTGGGGTCAACATTTGAGAATCGCTTGAACTCATATTTATTAACTAATCAAATGTTAGTCTATAAAACCGAGATTTTGAATTTCGTTGCAGCTTACAGAGTTAGTATCCCGCCTCTTTTTAAAATTTTAAAATACAGTCACAAGACCACCGCATTTTTTATTTATTTTAATCGGTATTTATTTTTAATTGTGTTAAATTATTCGTAGCTGACTACCTAACCAAATTTAGTTCTATTTTTAAAATTAATTCCCGCCCTAGAGAGGGAAGCAATTACTATGAGTCTTTCCCGCCCAAGGGTGGTGAGCAGCGCCTTCCACCCGCTACTCGGAAGTCTCGGATCAAACAAACATTACTTTCCGAGTATGAGAAATGAAAAAGTATATTATTGAATTAATGTGTAGGATACCCTTAATTATTTTTCACAATAATTGGTCCATTTATAAAAAAATACGTTCCTAATAGTGGGTATAGTTAAAGCATTTTATTTAACTTCGCGTTGTTATCTTGTTATGGTACTTTAAACCCAAAATACTATGTATTTCTTTATATATAGGAGTTCTATTATTATGTTAAATTTGTCATGTTACGCTATAATCGATCATGTAAATGAAACTAGTGTGTTGTGTGTGAACCTTGTTGATAAAATGTTTTATAAAGAACAACAATGCCAAAGTAATTTGCTGTGAATCAATGGTTTTTTTGGCTAATTCATACTAAGTACTTCATCATACATCATCATTTCAGCCGAAAGGCTTCCATTGCTGGACATAGGCCTCTCCCAAAGGGGGGGGGGGTTGCCTTAATCGCCACGCTGGGCAGGCGGGTTGGCGATCGCAGTATGGTGTTAAAATGCATAGAGAACGCTGCTGCCCATTCTCTAGTATTTTTTTATTCTTTACCTTAAATTGACACTTTCTGCTTTAAAAGAGATCTAGTTTTGCATTAGAAAAACAATGGACGGTTAAAGGGTCCCCAAAAGGTTAATTGCAATTGTAGTAATAATTTCAATTGCTTCAGTTGCATTTTGTAGACGATCAATTTGCGCATTTAATGTGTATCAATCACGTAAACATTGACAATTGAAAATTGATCTTTAAAAAAAAATTATAGGTAGGTACAACACATTTTGTTAACGCTACCTACCTGCAAAATACAGTTATTTTTGTAGTTACTTACAACATTCACTGGCAGAACTCTGATTTAAATGAAATATTAATTGAAAAAATAACATTAGATTATTATTTGTACAGAACTGCATTTTTTCACTGTGTAATATCAATATAATTTAATATCAATAACACTTGCGTTAAAAACATCACTATCACATTATTTATTAAATTGTTGTGAACTGTTTTTATTGGAAAAGAAAATCACTGATATGTAATCAGGATTTGTTTTATCGCACTATCTTATATTCACACTATGTTCACAAATTACCTTCACTAATTTTTATCGACCGCTTTTCATTTGACGAATACTTATCAACGGTAAAAAACCGGGTCAGTTTGTGTATTACAAATAATTTAATTTAATTATATTTACGAAACAAATAAAAAAATATCTTACCTGGATATCACAACACAACTACTTACCTGCATTTTCACTTTAAAATATTTATTACACACTTTTTTTTCACAAAACATATTTTTAGTTAAAAAAAAAACTGTGTCACTCACGTGCTTTTACAATTTGTTGTATCTCGTTCCCTCCCGGTCCCGGGGCGGCGACGGCGAGGACCGCCAGCACAGAGCACACGATCAGCCGGCTTGAGAACATCGTGGAGTTTGTGTGCGTACGCGCAACTGCCGTACTTTATATATCAATCATAACTTACTCTGGCCACATCACGCTACTCGACGAAGTGATATTATCATTAACTTAGTATAATTATTGGTGATGATACGCGGTGATATGCTGCGGTTCTTATGGATTTTAGCTGAATTTGATAAGTAAGTTTAAAAAATTACCGTTGTTTTTGGTTATAAGTAAACTAAGTAAATGTCAACAAATAATTATGTTTAATGGATGAAATTCCGTTATATCATATTTTTCCATTCATAGTAAATAATAACTTTAATGACAACTTTGTTACGTGGTTTTCTAAAATAAAAGTAAAGTTTTGGAGATTAGCCCGAACAAACAGACAGACACACAACAATTAAAAAATGTTTTTTTGTTATAAGTACCAATATAGGTACTTCCACAAGCATTTAGTAAAAGCCTTTTTAAGCCTTAAGTCTTTTGGACATTAAAAACAGACATTTCAATTTTATTTAATGTATCTACTACTACTAGGTGCTAAATTTATTCAATTTCATCTTTAAAAAGGTTTTTTTTTTATAATTGTAATCTAAGAAGAAAACATGCGTTATTTATTAATTGAAAAATTATGTAAAAATTAAATAAAAACTACAGGTTTTAGAAACATGTTCTGAATTAATGGTAACAGCTTGCACGCCAATGTCCCTGACACGCTGTATATAAATGATTTCCTTAAAAAAAAAAGTCGTAAAGTTCTCATCCCTTAAAAGTCGTAGAAAAAGCTACGCGCTACGTGCCAACAAGCTAAGCATTTTTTGACGGTGTACCTAACATCTTTCTGGGTTCTGCGAGAGTGATTTCGTGAAAAGGGACGGAAGTGTGTAACAGGAAGTGACAGCTTAAGCATGGACTAAAGAAAGAAACTACGTTTATTTGCGGTAAACATGACGCAAAGAAAGAACATAGATACAAAAAGAACAAGTAGGGGGAAAATATGCGTCACATCCACGCAAAACGGCCACCGCTCAGCATAATGCTGCGACCCTATTCTAGACAGAGCCCCAACGCTGGTTAATAAGAATAAGAAAGGTAAGGTGAGGTGGTTGGAATAAGTAAGTACTTTTTAATAGCATGGAATTAGTAAGTTCTTTATAACAGCATAGAATTAGCGTACTCATGGAATTAGTGTAGAATTAGTGTACTCTGAGTTTGTTTCGGCCTTTCTTCTCAGAGTAGTCAGAAAGGAAACGCCGACCTCATCTAGTTTTTAAAATATGATTGACGTGTAAAAGTGTTTGTATAAACCTACTTACAGAAATAAAATCATTTATCATTAGTAAGTACAGGGGTATACATAGATTATAAGCAGAGGGGGACGAATTTCGACCAGTGGGCGACCGAATTAAATTCGAATAAATATTTCAATAAATAGCTTTTTTAAATTTCTGCCGCTGCTCAGTTGCTCATTACCAAAGTGAGATAGAATAGAATAGAACACTACTTTAAGGATCGCTCGTTTTTTTTAATTAATTGTTGTATTTTTTTTTTTATCCTAACAACAGGGTGTTATTCGTGTTATTGTGGATTTATCCATCGTATGTAATAAAATAAAAATAATAAGAACTTTATTGTTCAAGAGAGAAATCTGCGACTAATATAAGAAACTTTGAAAAGTGTTTAACTTTGAAAATAATCTAGCGTGTACAGTGAGGTTGTATGAGTTACACGAGTTCAATCTTTGTGTAAGCATGGTGTGGAGACTATTAGATCTTTATGCAAAAGAAAACCTAACTAGTTATTATAATGAAAAATCATAGGTAGCCGACTCATTCAATAGAACATAATCTTTCTGTTGTAGGCTTAATATACTGTAGATCTGTAGACCATTTTCTATTTTGTTAAGTACTCCTACCTGGTACTTTTGACGGGCCTACGCTGTCCTTTCATACTTTGAAAATATTGTAAAAGCCATTTTATTTTTTAAGTTTAACCGTGGAGTTTCTTGCCGGCTCTTCTCCATAGGAAACGACCAATTGGAACCGTGCACCTAGCTTCTGACGTTTCATAAGTGCCCATGGAGGCTTATGTGTAATAAAAATATTTTTGATTTGATTTGATTTGAGGACATGCCGGTTTCCTCACGATGTTTTCATTCACCGTTTTGAGAGCAGTGGTGTTGAAATTATTTACACAAAGTAAAGCGCCTGTCTGGGTTCGAATCCTAAAACCTACAACTCGTAAGTCGGGGCCACCGTTACCACTGGGCTACCACTGCTCTGATTGTGTACAAGTGATTTAGGTTTAATTTTCCATGTAAGTGCAGGTACCTATAGGAAAATACTGATTGTTTTTCAGAAACAAAAAGCTTAATCCAAACATAAATTCATTCAAGTAGTCTTTAAACAACAGAAAGATTATGTTCTATTGAATGAGTCGGCTACCTATGATTTTTTCATTATAATAACTAGTTAGGTTTTCTTTTGCATAAAGATCTAATAGTCTCCACACCATGCTTACACAAAGATTGAACTCATGTAACTCATACAACCTCACTGTACACGCTAGATTATTTTCAAAGTTAAACACTTTTCAAAGTTTCTTATATTAGTCGCAGATTTCTCTCTTGAACAATAAAGTTCTTATTATTTTTATTTTATTACATACGATGGATAAATCCACAATAACACGAATAACACCCTGTTGTTAGGATAAAAAAAAAAATACAACAATTAATTTAAAAAAACGAGCGATCCTTAAAGTAGTGTTCTATTCTATTCTATCTCACTTTGGTAATGAGCAACTGAGCAGCGGCAGAAATTTAAAAAAGCTATTTATTGAAATATTTATTCGAATTTAATTCGGTCGCCCACTGGTCGAAATTCGTCCCCCTCTGCTTATAATCTATGTATACCCCTGTACTTACTAATGATAAATGATTTTATTTCTGTAAGTAGGTTTATACAAACACTTTTACACGTCAATCATATTTTAAAAACTAGATGAGGTCGGCGTTTCCTTTCTGACTACTCTGAGAAGAAAGGCCGAAACAAACTCAGAGTACACTAATTCTACACTAATTCCATGAGTACGCTAATTCTATGCTGTTATAAAGAACTTACTAATTCCATGCTATTAAAAAGTACTTACTTATTCCAACCACCTCACCTTACCTTTCTTATTCTTATTAACCAGCGCTGGGGCTCTGTCTAGAATAGGGTCGCAGCATTATGCTGAGCGGTGGCCGTTTTGCGTGGATGTGACGCATATTTTCCCCCTACTTGTTCTTTTTGTATCTATGTTCTTTCTTTGCGTCATGTTTACCGCAAATAAACGTAGTTTCTTTCTTTAGTCCATGCTTAAGCTGTCACTTCCTGTTACACACTTCCGTCCCTTTTCACGAAATCACTCTCGCAGAACCCAGAAAGATGTTAGGTACACCGTCAAAAAATGCTTAGCTTGTTGGCACGTAGCGCGTAGCTTTTTCTACGACTTTTAAGGGATGAGAACTTTACGACTTTTTTTTTTAAGGAAATCATTTATATACAGCGTGTCAGGGACATTGGCGTGCAAGCTGTTACCATTAATTCAGAATATGTTTCTAAAACCTGTAGTTTTTATTTAACTTTTACATAATTTTTCAATTAATAAATAACGCATGTTTTCTTCTTAGATTACAATTATAAAAAAAAAAACCTTTTTAAAAATGAAATTGAATAAATTTAGCACCTAGTAGTAGTAGATACATTAAATAAAATTGAAATGTCTGTTTTTAATGTCCAAAATACATGCTTTTACTAAATGCTTGTGGAAGTACCTATATTGGTACTTATAACAAAAAAACATTTTTTTATTGTTGTGTGTCTGTCTGTTTGTTCGGGCTAATCTCCAAAACTTTACTTTTATTTTAGAAAACCACGTAACAAAGTTGTCGTTAAAGTTATTATTTACTATGAATGGAAAAATATGATATAACGGAATTTCATCCATTAAACATAATTATTTGTTGACATTTAGTCTCTCTCTCTTTTTTTTAAAACGTGCCCCACACTAGGAATTTCTCCTTTAATAGTTACGTACGGTAGTTCGTTCATACTCATCCCTAGTTCATTTATTTTTTAGGGTTCCGTACCTCAAATAGAAAAAACGGACCCCTTATAGGATCACTTCATTGTCCGTCTCTCTGTCTGTCCGTCTGTCTGTCTGCCTGTCTGTCTGTATGTCTGTCAGTATCTCAAGACCCTTTTTCTCAGGAACGCGTGGCCTCCACACGTTATCAAGTTGAAATTAATATCAAATACGTAAGTCCATGGTCCCTTGCAGCTCTAAAAAAATCAAGCTTCTAAGTCAACGTAATAAAAAAAATTGTAACACCCGTTGTCCTAAAATCTTGAAAGGCAAGAAGTCCGAAAACCGCTAATTTGAAATTTTATCATTAAAAATAAATGTGATTATATTTGCAGTTGGGTTTTAACTACAATGATAAGTTTGTTTTTGGGATATATTCCTCCGAACTACGGAACCCTTCATTGTTCGTCCTCCGAAACGCACTTGGCCGGTTTTTTATATACCAATTAGCTGCAAACTAGTTACAGTTTGTCGAAAAAGTGCTACGATGTAGGAAATTCATCAAATTTAAGCATTCTGACCAATGACGTATTTAAATAGACGCATCATACACGAACTTTAGTGCACTCAAAAACAGCGTAAGCCATGATTGTAGCTACATACTTGCATACAATCATACAGCGCGTGAAGAAAAGGAAATCCCTATACCGATATCTGTTGTTAGAAAGAGACGAACATACATATTTAGTTACGTCACTATCTGCTGCATGTTCATTGGCGCGTACGTAATAATAATAATTATTATTGTAAATGTCAGGCAATTGTCTGGCATTTACTTTGCCATTATTGAGCGCAGGTAACGCACCTAAAGGTAATCATATCATTGGTTCTGACTCACAATATGTATCGTCACTGGTAAATCACTGTGGTCTTCAAGTGAACTGTTCTCCTATTGTTTCTGGTCGTGAATCAGAAACAGCATTCTGATTCATGATTAGTGGGTTTTTGGAACTTTTTGGTGATGAGAGAAATGACAACATTATTAGGTTTTTGTCAACATTTACTGAAGGAGGATGGTGGAAAGAAGTCTGACCTATTCCTCCGTTTACACTAGATGGAAGGTGTTTATAAGGCATGGTAAAATATATGGGTAAATATATTTGTAGTTATTTATATAGCGCAAGACAGACCTCCTCGCGAAAGAGTAGGTACAGACGGCTACACATCAAGCTATACATTTCCAGTATAAGGTGATCTTGCATTGTATAGGATTTCCGTACAATGAGAGGTCAGCAAATGTATAAAGTCAAAGTCAAATTGTTTATTTCAAATAGGCAATAAAAGCACTTTTAAACGTCAATATTTACAAAAAAATAGAATTGATTCTAGTCGCCCCTTCCAAAAGGTATAAGTATAGTATAAGTTTTTATTTATTCTCTCTTCACAAGGTGACTTATAGCTAGTGTGTACAAAAAAGTCTCAGTTGCATTCCACCTTTGTGAGAGACTGGTGCCTGATATAGGTTTTTGGGAAAAACCTGTGTTACAGGTCACCAGGCCTCCACGGCTAGAATCAGCTTTTACAGAAATACCGTGCAAGAGTTGAAGTTAAAGAATATGCATAAGAAAAATACAAACAACGTAAGAGTTAAAAATGCTTAATACAAATAAAAGAAGTAGTAATAACAATAAAAAATACCTACCTATAATTATGCAAAGGTTATTGAGTCATGTTGTGTGTGAGACGATGTGTGAGTGAGTGTTTGTCTTGTGTGAAGTGTTAGACTAGTAGGAGATGTATGTCATGTATGTGAGTAATTCAGATTAGAAGTGTGTGAAAGAAGGTGACTTATGTGGAGTGAGTGCAGCGAGAGTTGTTTTTCAAGGAGGTGAGGAACAGCTATGTATGTGCGGGGTTGGTTAAAATTACATTTATTTCAGAACGGTCAAAAGATTCTCAGTTTTATGATAGTCTAGGGTTTTTAAGTATTTTATTATTTCCTTAATACAGCTTGATCGAGTTTTTGGATACAGGTTTAGGAATTTATTAAGTTTATTGTAGATATAATGCCCAAGGAAGCAATAGAATCTATTAGGGAGCGTGGATTTGAATTGAGCCGTGGGACATACCCTACCCTTTCGTCGGTTGTCTTTGAGTAGATCAGCGTCAAACTCCATTTGAGAATGTTTTTTAAGTGCTGTACGCAGTATGAACGTTTGTCTAACAGTGAGAGTGTCCCATTCTTTGTATAGGTCAGTAGTTGGAAAACGAAAGGGGAGACCAGCTCCTACCTTGGCAGTATGGCCCGCTGTGCCCTTTCAACTTCGATGAGGTGTGTTTTGGCGGCACCTCCCCATGATGTGATGCAGTAATCAATAAGTGATTGGCATAATGCGTAGTAGACCATCTTAATAGTCTTTAAATATATAAATTACTTTTCGTAGCCTGGTGACGAGGATTTCGATGTGTGGTTTAAAGGAGAGATATTGGTCAATAGTGACTCAAAGGTACTTAATATTCTCGGTCATTTCAAGGGAGGAACAAGAGCACTGGGCATTTTCAAAGCCACACGTGTGAGCAGTAATCGTTAGACTTGAGGGTGGGAGCAAGTTAGATCTTTGAGCAAATGCTATGTACTTTGTTTTAGAGACGTTGAGTGTCAAAACATTGTCTTGCAGCCAGTTACTAACACGATTTAGACCCAACTGTGCTACATCAAATACCCTCCAAGGTACTTAATATTCTCGGTCATTTCAAGGGAAGAACAAGAGCACTGGGCATTTTCAAAGCCACACGTGTGAGCAGTAATCGTTAGACTTGAGGGTGGGAGCAAGTTAGATCTTTGAGCAAATGCTATGTACTTCGTTTTAGAGACGTTGAGTGTCAAAACATTGTCTTGCAGCCAGTTACTAACACGATTTAGACTCAACTGTGCTACATCAAATACCTCCTCCCATCCGTCACCACTAAAAAACAGTGCAGTGTCGTCAGCAAAGGTAAATGATCTTTCCTTTTAGAAGAGAAAGTTGGCAGAGGTCATTAATATACACCAGGAATAGTGTTGGGCCAATTATACTTGGTAGTTTCGTATGGAGAAGAATGGGCAAGAAACTCCACCAGTACTCTTTTAAAATCTTGTACAATATTTTTATAGGTACATTAATTATATAATTAATGTACATGTGAAGACGATGCACGTAGAATAAAATTACTATATAAAAAGAGTTAAGAATGAAGCAATGACAGATAAATTATGTGATAGATACATGGTGCTCACATATTTACAAAAAAAAATAAAAATATATACGATTTCCTAAAAAATTACAATATCAGTGTGAGTTAAGGTAATCACAGAATTTAAAATAAATGTCATAAAAATAATAAATTATACAATTAAAATAGCAATCTGTTTGATTAATAAATTCCAGTTTTGCTCCATTCATTATGATATTACATTCACTACTTCTAACATTAGGTAATTGAAATCGAATGCATTTGGTTTTTGCTTTATTTAGTACCATATTATAGCCGTGTTTACTACAAATATATGTGGTCTTAGTAACCTTTACAAGTTTACGACACTTGTGAAATAGCAGACAAAAATATCGATTTGAAATGAAATGAAATGAAATTGTTTATTCTGTAATTATGATATCGGAATCACTTTTAAACATCGTATTAAAAATATAAAAATAAGCTAGTTGGAGTCGTCATTTCTTAAATGACTACCCCTGCGAAGAAATGGCGAAACAACCTCATTGGTCAAAGTCTCTTTTAAAGAATTGTGTTCGTTACTTCAAAAACTAATAAGGGACCCGTAGATTTTACCCATACGTAATTAAAAGTCACTAATAAATTATCATTGCAAGTGTCTTTCCAGAAAGTCGTAGTAATAAAGGTGATAACTATTATAATAAGGGATCGCTGACGTCAGCAAACTGACGAAAATCTTCACCTTGCCATTGTACGGTTTGTATGAATAGATACGACTTAAGTAGATGCGGGTACAATCGAGTTTTTCATCACGCACACGGGTTATTTATATCTGTAGGTAGGTAAATGTTTTTAATTCCTTTGTTACGCTTACGCCATTGGGTAAAGTAGGTTTTTTATTAATAATTATGTAAAAAAATTCGTAGCCGACTAAAGTAACCAAATTTAGTTCCATTTTTAAAATTCATTCCCGCCCTAAAGAGGGAAGCAATTACTATGAGTCTGAGTATGAGTAGCGTATTCCACCCGCTACTCGGATCAAATAAACACTACTTTCTGAGTATCGGAAATGAAAAAATAATTGATAGGTATCTTATAAAATATTATAATAATTTTAAAAATTATATAATCAACATCTTTCTGCCCATGTTATTTGGTGTCAGAGCAACACTATTTCTCTTTCCATTCTCACCTGTCGACTGTCACTCTATCATTCACTCACTCCTTTTATATCATTCCTCACACAATCCACCCATCTAAGTATTCTTTGGCCTTCTACTTCCTCTCCATCCATCAACATTTATATTCATCATTCTTACGAAATTTTGAATAAGTCGACGATAAATTAATTGCTAGATTCTAGTTGACACACACAATGTGTAGGTTTGCTAAACCATTGTGACGGGTACACAATGCGCAATATTTTAATAATAAGGATAATTTGTTGCTTTGCATCATACCTACTTATAGCCTAAAAATAATCAGTGCGTTGGTCCTGGAAATTATGTCATGTTAAGACTCAGATATATGCCAGTGACCTTGAGTGGTTAGCTTGCGTGTTCTGTACTGAGCTCAAGCAACGCGTCGTACGTTCAGCCAGTAATAGGACTCGCCCATCAAGGAGCGCTGTCCCCAATTTGACGCATTATTAATTTATTTTACACAAAACAAAAGGTACCTATTTTAATAAAACGCGTATACTAAAATATCAATAATTAAATTATCTTTAAATTGGTGAAGGTTTCAGAAAAATACGCTTGGTAGATTTTGCGCCATTCTCAGTTTTTTATCCGTGTTAGACATAACTTTACAAATTAATTTCACCATGATATATAAACAATCTAAAATATTCACATATAAGTTATTGAGAAAATGCTCTAATTTAACATATATATTTTTTTCAAATCATTAACACTACTCGTTTAGACGTGATCTTCAGTATAAAATCATTAAAAGTCGGTTATCGTCGCCTTAAGTTGTTTATGCCCCCGGTGACCACTGAAAATCAGCGTTGTGCTGTGGCACTGTGGTCCCCCATAGCACAGCAACATGCTGAGTGCAAGCCTTCTTGTCACAGTCATGACGTGCAGCTGACGACTATTTGTTTTTCTCTCATACTTAGATCTATTTTACTTAGATCTATTTTGTTTAATATTTTGGGTTACCTACTCGTGTTAATTATTTTGTATGCACGTGTTTCTGTGACAAATAAACTTATTTTTCTTTCTTTCATGTACTTAATAATATTTTCAAAACAAAAACAATATTAGATTTATTTTTAGCCTGATTTTAACCCATTGTTTCAGTGGGGTTACCTACATATTAATATTATTTGTTGTAAGTTGGTCATGGACGTATAAAAAGTTGGTCTAATACAAACACTTTTACACGTCAATAATATTTTTGAAACTGGATGAGGTCGATGTTTCCTATCTGACTACTCTGAGAACAATCACAGGAAAAAACTCGGAGGTCACAGTTCCTTTTAGAGTTCAGATATTATCTTGGTCAGATCATAGGAGGACCATGTAGATTAATAGAACCATGTATAGTAGTAGAACCATTATGGACCATGTAGAACCACACAGATTTGAGTGGACCTGTTCAGACAGTACCTACACGCATTTTTGTCAGTAATCGTGTAGCTCAACTCAGAGGAGCTCAACGACTCGACGAACAATAACAATGTTTTATGCAAAAGTCTAGCCCAGATATACAATATTAGTTTTAGTATATGAGAAAACCGTGGGCTAATTGCGTAACACACTATCAGTAGGAATCGGTTTCAATTTGACAATTCAACAACATTCATTGCGTTATTTACGTTGTTGAGCAGATTTTTTTTTTAACATATGAAGCAATGCATTAGCAATATACTTCAAAATTATTCCGATTCCGATTCAAACTGTGGAATTAGGGGACTGAAACACGTTTCTAGTATTTTTATGTAAAGATCTATGTACAAAATTTCAAAACTGTATCATGAAAAATCCCAAAGTTATAAGGTTGTTATGTTACGTTACCGAGTTGTCCGTACAAAAATATGCGAACGGCGCCCCTGCGCCTCCAGGGTCGTCTTGCGGTCATTGATAATAATTTGGCAGTAGGGACCTAACCGTACGGCGATTGTATTGTAAGTAATTAAATGGTGATAGCATTTTCCATCACACTTAAATATTTTTGGGAGAAAAAGTGTAAAAATTATTGAAATCGATTCAGTTCCTTACTCTGAACAAACTATATCCAGGTTTCGCATATATTAAAAATAATGTTGTTTATGTAACTGCAATAGGCTTTTCTATTTTTTTTTTCAGACTTTTACTGACTAAAACCCACCCGTGTTCATTCAGATGCCTGTGCCTGTGTGCCAGGGCCACGATATCCCCCTTTCGGACAAACTCGCAACCCTGGCAGGCATTGGCCCTACCGGACCCCGTCAGTTGGGTGGGGCTGACATCTGTTTGAGGCCCGCGTGGAACACAACGCGCCGTCGTCGACCCGGTCCTTATCGGACGGCGAGCTACCCATCCGCTCACCGTCCGCAAGCCCGCGCCTACGGTGGCTGGGAATCGCCCTGCGACTCCCGTATTGCAATAGGCTAAGGCATCTGCTAGAGGCCAATGTGAATTTAACACATCTAGGGTTCTGGTTGGTCGATTTTATTTTTTATGGGAACGGTTTTTATTTTAACGGTTCGAGTCAGTATTAGGTAGGTACCCAATACCTATTCGTATTATCTAGTTAACGCATATTCGCGTAATATTATCTAGAGATCCGTGTGGTGCCGGACGTAAAGAATAGCGCACCATTCTATTTCTTCCCGTGGGTGTCGTAAAAGGCGACTAAGGGCCTTACTAGAGAATGGGCAGCAACGTTCTCTATGCATTTTAACACCATACTGCTATCGCCAACCCGTCTGCCAAGGGTGGCGATTATGGCAACCCGCCCCCTCCTTTTGGGGGAGGCCTATCTCCATCAGTGGACGTCTTTCGGCTGAAATGATGAAGATGATGAGTTATCGCCACAGATCTTTGCATTTTTGTAATATTTTGAATCGAAATCTTTTATTTGAGCAGTTTTAGGATCGGTATCTATAGTTTTTAGTATGAATGAATGTAGGTACAGAAAAATAAACGTGGTACGACGTAATACACAAACAAATTTAATAGTTCCCCGCACTGTACGATTGCACTGTATGAAAATACCATAATTTACCGTAGGAAAACCCACTTTTAAAGGTTATCGAAAGCATATTTTTATCACGTAGTTTCCGAGGCGTGAGTTACGTGGATTATCCACGTCGATTATAGGAAAATGACCTAATTATTTTCGAAAACACTGTGTCATAGTTTGTTTCCTGATAAGTACAGGAAACAAAATATGACAGGACACATTGTTTTCGAAAATTATTAGGGCATTTACCTTGTTTACGTCGCTGTTCACCCAAATTATAAAAGCGCCATCTATGGGTGAAAGGCATGACTAGTTAAACTAGTTAGATGAGTTTCATCAATTAGTATGTAAGGTGGAGTCGTGTAATTGCAACTATCTGGTTATTGCAACTAACATAAATAACTCCCTCTAGGACCACCGTTCTGAACAACGACAGGGATGATATTGTTCTTTACTAAAATTCTCAATGAAAAAAAAATAGATGGCGCTGCTATCTCAAGAACTATGTGAATGACAGTTCTTTTCATCAAACCGCAATTTTTTTCGTAGTGACGCCGAGAACACGCGGAGCAAATTTGGATGTAAAATTCGGTTTTTTGTGGTTTTTCGAAGGTTTGTTCACAAGGAGAGTGATTATTAACCACGGTAAGTTACTTTTTACGTATTTATTTCATTCTACGATAAATCTACTCCGAGTTATGGATACAGTTACATTTACCGGACTAAAAATCATAAGTCTGGTTATTGCAACTATTTTTAAATTTTTAGGTTAGTTGCAATTAATTGACCGTTTTTCTATGAAGTATGAAAATGCTAGTGATGTGACCGATGTGACGTTGAAAATAACTATTTCGGTAAGTAATATTTTACCGAAAGGGTACCTACTATCCACACTTCCATACTATGCTGTATTGCAGAATGCTGTCTATGTCATCTGAATTCATTCAAGGGATGATAATTCTAAATACGAAACAATTAAATTAATGTTACAGTTAATAACATTAATTTAACTGTTTCGTATATTTTTCTTTTATTTTGTAGATACCAAAATATAAACGTAAAAAAGAGACGAAATACTCTTTAACCGATCTAATAGAAGCAGTCGAAAATGTACGGCAAAAAAAATGAATAGCTACGAAGCCTCCGTAAAATACGAAATCCCGAGGTCAACTATTATTCACCGTCTTTATGGATCGCGCGGCGCCAAACAGCCAACGCCTGGCAGACCACCTGAACTTTCGAAAGAATGGGAAACTAAAGTAGCTTCCGATCTCCATGTGATGGAAAATGTGGGTATCCGTTGACCCTAAGGAAGTAAAATGTTTGATTTCTTTATTTAAAAAACTTCTCATTTTACCTTTACCCTGCGTGTACATCAAAGAACTATGTATGCTAGTAAAACAATATCCGCACTATTTTCGCATGCAATCAGAAGTGAGCCACAAAAAGGCTTCTGCTAGAAATAAGTATAAATACGAATTAAATGTACCTCAATGTAGATTGCAAATATTTAGGAGGAATGTATATGTGAATGCCATTCAGGTGTATAACAACTTACCTAACTCATTTAAGGAACTTTCCATCCTTATGTTTAAGAAAAAGCTGACAAGTTGGTTATTGGATAATTGTTTTTATGACATGGGCGAATTTATGGAATATTGTGAAAATTCAAGATGACATTTGTACTTAATTTTAAATTAACGATTACCTAATTATTATAATATTAATTCTTATTTGACTTATTGTAAATCACAAATCATATAATTAATTGTTCTTAGTGTTATGAATGACATTTGAATATTTGTACACCTATTGTGGTAGAATGTATAGAACTAAAAAAATATTAACACCATACCATGTAAAACTACATTCTTACAAATAAATAAATTCTGATTCTGATTCTAAACTTAAATGCTAATATTTGAAAATTACTAATGTTTGATTACGAATCTTAATTACTGTGATATTACACTTAAGCAGTGAGTATTTTAAGTAAAGAGTAATAATTCCTTAATTTAAATATTGAACGATGTTGTGCTGTGATTACGCGTAAAATAAAAACTGTGATATCCCTGACTTTCACTTTTGTTACCATGCCAGTCGATAAAATCACGTTAAGGTTCCCATCACTATTTGTAGGTAAATAGTTGCAATTACCCGTCCCACGGCTAAAAGTTATTTTGTGCAAAATTGGACTTTATTTTAAAGGCATATTTATTGAAATCCTATGAACTATTATTCAAGGCATGTTTTTGCAATTTTACAGTAGCAGCATCCATAGAATAAAAAGTAAAACAAGCACTTAGTTGCAATTACCCGCCAGGACGGGTAATTGCAACTATTGCTGTCTGTGTCTGAAATTTATTAAATAAGGTTTTATTCTTTACAGCTTTCCTTTAGTTAAGAGGCTAATATAAATCTACATTAAATTTACTTATTAACGAATCTTTAAAAAAATACATGTGCTTATAAATATAGAATTATCAAGCCATTAAGTGAGGACTGCAATATTTTTAGTTGCAATTACAAGACTCCACTTTACTACTAGCTTTTACCCGCGGCTTCGCCCGCGTGTAGGTCGGAAATAATCCAACGGAACTGTATTACCGGGATTAATTTAACCTATGTGTTAGTTCAAGTTATTTTTTCTTATTAACTATCTGTGTGTCAAATTTCACCCAAATCCGTTCAGCCGTTTTTTCTGTCGTAGTAATAGCAGAGGAAAAGGTCATTAACTCCCGCGCCACCGTCAACCATAATTATTTTGTCATGCATTGTCATGATTTCATGAAAAAGTCGTTCAATGGAACAAATACAACTTAGAGAGATGTATTAATGATTCTAATTCTGTAAATACATATCTGTTATAGTCGCAAATCATATTTTGATCAAGATACAACCTGCAAATTGCAAAAATCTTAAGAAAATTTGTATTTCGCGGGCTACAGCTGCGGCTTGGTCCTTCGAGCCGGATTTATTTTTCTCACGTAAGTTCATTCAGATAATGCGGGTGGAAATGTGACGTGCGCTTTTATTATATACTCATTAGTATTATTATCTGCATGAGATGTGAATGTGAGGTGACGTTGGTCGTTAGTAGTCAATTGTTGATCAAAGCATGACGAAGTGCACTCACTTCGTCATGCTTTGATCAAAAAATGACTTGATGGACTAGAAACTTACTGGTTTGGCTGTCCCTACCAAACTTAAGGTTAATTTGACAGCTGTTTTACTGGGGGCCTAAAATGGACGCTTTGGCAGAATCATATACGATCTGCGTACAATTCATACATCCCGCAATTCATCTGTTTGACAGCTGCTATTTGACATTTACTTCATTAAAGCAATTCATAATTCGTGGACCATTTTAGGATATTAGATTATACAATTTCAATCATTTATAGATTATACAAAACTGTCAAACAGATGAATTGCGGGATATGAATTGTACGCAGATCATATTATGATTTGCCAAAGCGTCCATTTTAGGCCGTCAGATCGGAGGTTTTATCAGGCATGTAGAAATCGTGGGTTTAGGCTGGACAAGTGCGAGGAACCGTGAAGGCTCGTACAGACTCGCGTGATATCGCGGGCGCGACAGGCACCGGCAAAGAAATTGTGCTACTAGTGTCGCGTCGCGCCCGCGATATCGCACTAATTTGTACAAGCCTTGAGGACCCACCAGCATGTACCAAAGCTACGATGTTCGATTATTGGTATAATAAAGTACCTTATTTTCTTTTCTTTATTTTAAGGGCTTTATCGCTGAGCGATAACGTCACCCTGTACAACAGCACAATCAACTTAACCTAAAAACACTTTATCATTCTAACATTAATACTTTAAAACACAAAATGCCAGTTTGTACAGCATCCTAGCTTGTTCCGATAAAGGACAAGCCAGAATAGCATTACACTCTCCAATATAGCACTTATTTGTTGGACCAAGTAAATTAAATCGCAAAACTTCATTCCGCCCACACTCCATCAAAACATGTTGCACATCTTCGACCACTCCACATTCTTCACAGTTGGGTGATGCAACCTTTTTCATGAGGAAACCAAACTTTTTTTATGGTATGTGACCGAAACGAAGCGTAGTGTCATAAACTCAAACTCAAACCGCCATAATATTACAAAACAAGATTTATATTTTGACATTGCTTAAACCATGCAGCCAGTTTTTGTAATAAGAACGTAACAGTGATTGAAATACCGTTCTTTATACAAAACTGAAAACTTAATTCGGTACTAAGTTGTCAGTTTTGTATTTCGGAACTTTACCATAGTCGGAATAAAGTTCGAAATTCAATAATGGCTCCATGTTTAAAAATCTGGGTCTGAAGATAAACCTTGTTTTGTAATAAGGGAGTAAGCATTTATTTCAATTAAACCATTGACAGGCACTTTTGAATTGTCAAGAAGTCGGTCAGTTACAATTATGAAGCTAGTTGCCCATTCCAAATAGTAGGTTCCTATGGAGAAGAACGGGCAAGAAACTCCACGGACACTCTTTTACATTAAAATATTGATACAAAATATTCGTTACATCATTCATATTGAAGTTAAACATGTGAGAACGATGCAATACGTCAGAAGCGTCCGTGATAAAAGACAAAAAACAAAAAAAAAAAAACAAAAAGAACTTAAATAATTAAAAATAAGCAGTGGCAGCTACGAGATGACCAGTCCCAACTGACAGCGCCCGTTCACGAACAAGACGCATGGATCAGCACCATTCAGCTCAACAATTTTGAAAAATGAAAATGAAAATGAAAATGTTTTATTAATTATACAAGTAAAATTTAACAACTAGTGATTGGAGTCTCCTTTTAAGCAAAAAGCCTGTGTTAGGAGACTCCGCTCTTCCAAAACTTAAAATATTAACATAAAATTACTTGTTTTAAGTGTTATAAAAACAGACGATTTAAAATAAAAAGAGAAAATTAAAACTAGACAAGAAGCATGCAAATGTGTGAGTGAGAGTAGGGGTGTGTTACTGTGAGTATAAAGGTGTGTAAATGTGAATTTGCATGTTGAATGTGAGCATCGGTGTGTATGAAAGTTAAATGATAGTGTGAGGGTTTGTTAAATTTAATGTGAAATACAGAGTGAGTGTAAGTGGCAATGAATGAATCAGACTGTATACGACAAGTACGAAAGATGAGAGCATTAAGTGTAAGGTTTTATTTTATTCCAGTAGCTTCTCCGTGTCTGAATTTTGAAGGGAGCTAAATGATCCAACACACACGCCACCATCAGCGAGACATTTGAGTGAGCATGACATACTCTCATCCGCCAGGGCACATTCAAGTCAATGAAAGACATAATTACCAGGTAAATGGTAGCTCTATTGTACATACTCGTAGTACTCACACCTGTGATATGCAATTATATAATACAAAGGAGATTCGAGTTTATAACATAACATAACTAAATCTCTTCTGCTAAGCAGATTTTGATGAGTCCAATTATTCACTGGGAGCTGTGGTTGGATGGTCTTGTACCAAATTCCCTTTTCTGTTGACCTCTGGTTAAAGTATTCACTCCACACAATGAAGTACCTAATATGTATGGAAAAGAAAGAAATGTAAAAAAGAAACACTTTTTTTACCTTAATTTAGAGAACTTCTTCCGGGAGGTTTTTTTAAATTTAAACTTAAATATAATAAATCAATCTCTTCCAGTCGTTAAAACCGTGCGAAGCAGGGACGGGTCGCTAGTCACACTAATATAATATTATAAAGGCGAAAGTTTGTGAGTGTGGGTTTTGTTTGTTACTTCTTCACGCTCAAACAGCTGGACCAATTTTGATAAAATTTTGTATGGAGGTAGCTACACCCTGGATTAACAAGTCACATAAAATTAGCTAGCGAAACTCCGCAGACGTGATGGGTCTCAATAAAAAAATTGGGGTCATCAACCGCTGGTAGTGTAGTCACTTGAAATATTAGTTTTTTTTGTGTAAATATTGATGACTAAATACGATAAAATAAAAATAAACAAATTTTCTCAACTTATACTTCCAGTAACAACATACAAGCGGTCGTTGATCCCAAAAAAACATTATCAAAATACTAAATAGCCTGCCTAGTTGCAAGCGACTTGGAAGTTTGGAAGTAGCGCTCGCCGGCCGCTCTGCCGCGGTAACGCTCGCTACGCTCGCTCGGCTCGCGCGCGGTTGGTCACAGTTCTAACCTAACCCATTACACCTAGTTAACAATTTTTCTACAGTTTATAATCTACTAACGGAACTGTTTTACAGTGACATAATAGGTACCTGAATAAAGTCTGATTTGTCCAACCTGTGTTTTATGATGGTCACCCTACAATAACAATCAATGTCGGAATTGAACAATTGAACGAAGTGCCAATTTGCCTTCGACATATTTCAGAACTGCGAGCGTTTGTAAACGGACGGCGCGGCGCCGTTTGTATATGACCTAATGACGAATCATACAATCTGCCTACGATAAATACACTGTTGAACAGCCAGCCATTTTGCAATATTTTACTATCACAAAATATCTTCACGTTCAGCTTCAAAGAGTAACATCTGAAAACCCACCAGTCAGCGTATTTCTTCCAATAAGATGATTAATATTTCGTCAAATAATTCCCATTTTTTTCTTGAGAAGGAAGTAGTAAAGGTCTGTTGAACTTGTGAATGTCATGTTCTGCTCGATCTACATCAGTACGTTTATTTCAAATAGGCACATAAAAGGCACTTTTGAACGTCAATATTTACAAAAAAATTAAATTTATTCTAGTCGCCCCTTCCAAAAGGTAGTTTCGTATGGAGAAGAATGGGCAAGAAACTCCACCGGTACACTTTTAAAATCTAGTACAATATTTTTATAGGTACATTAATTATATAAACTATATGTGAAGACGATGCACCTAGAATAAAATTACTATACCACAATAGGTAATAAAAAGAGTTAAGAATGAAGCAATGACAGATAAATTAATTATGTGATACATGGTGCTCACATATTTACAAAAATTGTAAAAAATATATAGGTACGATTTCCTAAAAAATAACAATATCATTGTGAGTAATCACAGAATTTAAAATAAATGTCATAAATATAATAAATTATACAATTAAAATAGCAACCTGTTTGATTTTGTCTATACCTACTCTAGATTGACCTATGGAGCAGGACAAGCATGTTTCCAAGCATTCTTATCTTGTATATAATCCTCTAATTTGTAATATGCTTGTTTACAAAGTGATCTTTTAATATGAGTTTTAAATTTTCTTTCATTTAGTTGCAATATATCACAAGGTATTTTGTTGTAACATTTAACACAGTACCCCATAAAAGATGTATGTACTTTAGATAACCTGAAAAATGGTTGATCTATTTTGTCTTTATTTCTAGTATTAAAATTATGTCTATCACTTATTTTATTAAAAAGATGTAGATTTTTCCTTACATACATAATATTTTCATAAATGAATGGGCAAGGTACCGTCATGATATTAATATTTTTAAATAGTTCCCTAAGAGATTCGCGGCGACTTAGATTGTAAATTGCTCTGACAGCTCTCTTTTGCAAAAAAAAGATGGACTCAATGTCAGCAGCCCGACCCCACAGTAAAATGCCGTACGACATAATGCTGTGGAAGTAGCTAAAATAGACCAACCGCGCGGTTTCTACATCTGTTAACTGTCTTATCTTTCTAACAGCATAAGCCGCCGAGCTTAGCCGCCCCGCAAGAGATATTATATGTGGTCCCCATTGTAATTTCTCGTCTAGAGTGATTCCTAGGAAAACCGTTTGATTAATAAATTCCAGTTTTGCTCCATTCAATATGATATTACATTCACTACTTCTAACATTAGGTAATTTAAATCGGATGCATTTGGTTTTTGCTTTATTTAGTACCAAATTATTTACCGTAAACCAATCTTGGACCTGAAGAATAGAGTTATTAACGTCGTCAAGATTTTGTGACCGTCGGTCTACTTTAAATATCAATGATGTGTCATCTGCAAATAACACCATCTTCGGTTGATTTTGAAATAATTGGGGTATCCATATAAACGCTTTTACCAAGATCGAAAAGCTATCAAAGCTTCAGGTCAAGGGTGAAGTACAACTATTAAATAAAGATTTTTTTTTTCTAACTCTAATGTGTTTTGTTAATCACCCTGTAAATAAAATAAGCATAAAGGCTTCTACATACTGGCGCGACAAGTGTCGCGCGAGGCGACATCGGTAGAACAATTTCTTTGAAGTTTTCATAGAAATTGTTCTACCGGTGTCGCGTCGCGCGACATGTCGCGCCAGTTTATATGTAGAAGCCTTAATGATAATACGATCAGTTTTTAGCGTAGCGACCCAATCATGTTTACCCACCCAGCACAGCTACAACTTGCTTATCCAGATAAAGTCATGAGCAGCAAAGTCGAGGGATCTCATTGAGTATAAGCGAGGCCTTGCCCTGATATGGGTCACGTTAATATTTCTCGAACTCCGGGCTATTATCAAGACTGCCAAAATGTATTTTTTATTTTTATCTTGTTTTGTAGAGTTAATTTTGAGATTGAGGAAAACGGCTTCTTTATTTGTTTTTTTAGATAGATATTTCATATTCAACGTGTTACGTTGACTTTTCGACTAACATCATCGGCATATTATATACTTAGACTCTGCCCACGACTTCATTCGCGTTTCTTGTTTTAACATATACAACATTCGTTTTTGTTTATACTAAACCCGAAAAGGGGTCATTGTACTCATAATTTTGAACAATTTCTTCTATGGGACCAACCTTGAAATCGCGAAAAAAAAATCAGCTGTTCCCTACATTTGTCTTCACTTAAATCGACAAAATGTATGGAACAGCTGATTTTTATTTCGCGATTTTAAGGTTGGTCCCATAGAAAAAATTGTTCAAAATGATGAGTATAATGACCCCTTTTCGGGTTTAGTATAAACAAAAACTAATGTTGTATATTATAAAATATGTAACAAAAACCCTGTTGTTCCTTCTACCTACGTTTTAAGAATCGGTATACATACGTAATAAAGCAAGTCATTTATAAAAACTGTTCAACAAAAATAATTAAAATAAATATTTAATTATTAATATTTGTAATGTTTAACTGATTTCTTACCTCTTTAGTTCTTTAAATTTGGATTCTCGACTAGCCAATTCTTATTTTTTTTAAATTATAATATCACCAATGCTGTGCTTGTAGGTTAATGTATTATATACATCCCTAAAAGGAACAACAGAGTTTTTGTTACATACTGTATACATATATACTTTTTTTGGGTATAGAGGGAAGCTAGGTGTATTAAAAAATAAACTGAATTCAAATAAACTTTAATAATCTCTTCAACGTCTACAGCTTGAGAATTTTGATCAATAATCGTCAATTACTATGAATAATACCAAGATAAGTGCAAATACGCGTAACATCGGTTGTCACAAAGTAACCTCGTAAACAATCATAATATTATGTTATGTAAGTAGTATTAAATACTGTCATATTGCTCATCATTATCACCTACAGACGATAACTCTTACAAATTAACGTGAGATTATTTTCCTCTTATATGTCTACAAAATCAGGAATGTCCAACATCTTCAAACGCTATAGATACAACTACAAAATTAATTAAATTAACATAATTACAAGTGTGATACATTATTGCGTTTTTAATTTAGTAAATAATAAAGTCAGGGTGACGAGTGGCCACACGTAGCTATGGAAAGCTTCTCATCTCCAGGTCGATCTCTGTCAACTTAGAAGCTATTGTGTGCTCAACTATGCCCGGCTGCTCCTCCTCGGCACAGCCTCGTCTTTACTCATAGTGTATACTTATCTAATTCTTACACAGTTATTACAAGGGCGACTTACGCCTTGACTCGCCGATCTAAATAACTATATATAAAACGTGATTCCAGTAATTTATACATTCCGTGTAAATAATTGATATTTAGGCAAGTAAACAGCTACAAATTATATCCCTAATATTAACATCTCAAATATTCAACAAACTAATTTGCCCCTAAGATAAAATAACATCTGTACAATCAATTCAATTCGT
This sequence comes from Tiliacea aurago, assembly GCA_948098905.1. Lineage (NCBI taxonomy): Eukaryota > Metazoa > Arthropoda > Insecta > Lepidoptera > Noctuidae > Tiliacea > Tiliacea aurago. Next base: position 7,608,904 of record OX402588.1, read on the forward strand.
TTCGAAATATTAGTGAATAGTGAAGTCTTTAACTATTATTTTGGTGTAATTTTACAGAAAAATAATCTTTGTGATATTGTAAATATGTGCCTAGATGAAATAATGTATTCCAAAAATATAAATTAAAATACTGAGTTTATATTGTTGATAAACTGTGGCGGGGTACGTGTATTATCGCGGGATGCGCGCACGCAGGCGAAGCGCTGTTCGGACACGCTCGAGAGACATCGGGAGTGTCTCGTCGACAACCACTAGTAAAAAACCTCAAGTACACTTCGTTTCTTCTAAAACACTACTTCGTTTAATAAATAATTAATTAAAAACAATAGAACTTTGACAAAAGTAGAATATTAAAGCCATCAAAAAGATGCGTTAAAAATTTTCATCAACAATTATTGTGTAAAATTGTTAGCAAATGCAACCGTTTCATGTTAAAGGTTTACTCGACTACTTTTGTCAAATTTCATAACAATTGTCTTCTATTTATTGCTCGTAAACTACCTACCTACTGTCGCTACATTATACTACTTGTTATTAAACTATCAAACTGACTAAGAGAGGTCGTGCACGAAGAGACTAGGGTCTCAAGTTCACGCGATGCTTTTGTATACAAGCAGTAAAGCACACAACACCGAGAATATAAAAATATACCAACGACTGGTCACTGATAGCAATAGTCCACGATTAACAATACAACTAAATAAACGACATCAGAAAGATGGCGACGTGAAAGGAGATAGAACAATGATCGTAGTAAGAATTATTTGAAGGTACTTTCATAATTAGATTTTAGTGTAGTCTTCGACCTTGGTCTTAATATCATCATCAATTGATTAGCATTTTTGTAAAATGATACTTCTTTTAAATTGAATGAAATGAACTTGATTGAGATTCACTACGAGTATCTTCTCAGATAGGTTAAGTAACCGTGATGTTCTTAATAAAGATTAATTCCAATGTTGTTCCATTCTGCACGTGACTAGTACAGTAATTAAAATGTACAATGGCAAGTATTGTAAGGATGCTGTCAATTATATATCTGATAGCTTTTAAAGTTTTATAGTCCGTGGCGGAGTAAAATTAGCCATTGTTATGTCACGTCACGTTGTCAAAAACGAAATCTAAATAAAATATCAGTTGTAAAGTAATGGCGCGTTATATAATACATTAGCTCGGGCAATTTCCCTTATCTATTTTATTTAGCTAACATTTTATAGGTACTGAAGGCAGCTTGTTTTTACACTATTTGCTCCCTGGAACAAACTGTATAAAAAGAAGCTACCAAAGAATTATTTTTTATAAATTAATTTCAATTTTTTTCTCAGATTTAGCCTCCTCTCAAGCTTTTTCATTACAACGAAGTTAAAATTTGTTTTTTTTTCTAAATTGATATGTTTAACAAATAAATTGACAAATTCTTTTAAATATTTACCTACATAAAACTGACATAACGAGCAGCGTATGATAACACAATGCTTTTTCTCGACAAATATTTAATAAAACATTTAACTACAATTTTGTCTTATATTCCACTATATCTTGACCACATTTTGGCAAAGATTTAACGCACAACAGTATCTTGAGATTCAAATTTCAAGGGCGAAATGAAGATATTAGATAGTTTGTATTGAATAAGTAGGAATGTAGTTAGAAATATATAAAACAGATATATAAAGAGATAGTATAGATTGAAGGAACGGTGTAAGGGCAGCTGGTAGTAGAGTAAATTTTGAAGCAAGCAAATATGAGTGGCAATCCAAGAGTGACTACATTCTGAGGCTTAAGGTAAAAAAACTTTATGCAACATTTAATTTCGCACGACTAAAGCCCGTGAGAAAATCAGGTGAATTCAAGTGATCATCGTGACAAACTATCATCAATAAATTGAAGACACAAATAAACTCCACTCGCAGCTGTCCCATCTCATCTACCTCTCAGTAGACTCATATCCATCGCGAATTCAAAAGCGAATATGCAGATCCAACTCCTTATTATCTAATCTATAAAAACGTGTGTAATAATCCAATATAATAATTTAACTATTCTTATAAGCTTACTAAGATTTGAAGTGTTCGTTTCGTTAAAAATAAACTCCTAATATGTTCGATAACTTATCGCACTAATTGTTATAACTATTAATAACTGATCTAGTGTAATTACCTAGTTATTGTTAAATGGCTTTTCATCCATCTTGTGGTACATTATCAGGTTCGTCTCTATCTCCGATCATAATGACGACTTGTATTAATTTAATAGATACTATTGTAGGCCGCGATATTGTCTAATAACGAGTTTATTTTACAAAGTAGTTATTGGTTATCTTTCCGCCGTCATGTAAAACAGTCAGTTGATTGATTATTTTTCAATTGTTTATTTTATTGTTTTATTTATTCACGCCTGAGGATGGACTTCGCCGTCGAGGTAGACCGCGACGAAGGAGGTGTGACGAATGATCATGTTTGCAGGCAAACATGGCCAGAAGTCGCACGAGGTTTTCAAAAAGAAAAGGGAGGCCGTTGTCCAGCAGTGGGACGCAATGTAGGCTAACAAAAAAACATATATATAAATATATATATATATATCTTCGCTTGGATTAGCGTGATTCAATTACACGAACCGAGAAAATGAGGGCACAATTTTTTCATTAAGTTAACTTTTAAAGTATGGGTTTTATTTGAGTTTTGTTTTGAATGCTCCTTGGTTTGCACTAGGTCCGGGTTCCAAAAAAACTTTAATGATGCCTGTAAACTTAACAAAACCTGTCTATGTATAACAGGTTTCGCTTAACTTGTTGCTGTAAAAGGCACTTTGGATATTTCATACAATATTAATGCCAAATATTTCCTCAATGCACTTATGCAGTTTATCTGACTGTCTTACAAAAAGGCAGGAATGGTCAATTTGAGTAGAAGTTATTTTGAAGATTCAACATCTCTATCAACCGCTGTCAACTATACTAATAAAGTCTGTGGTTGGGAAGGTCCGTTTATGAATACATCGACGTTGTTATTGACATAAAAAATATAATTTATGATGAGAAGAAAGAAAGAAAAGAAAGGAAATATGTTTATTCTGTACAAATAAAACGCACATTATCAAATAAATATAAAATACACTTAAAAATACAAAATAAATAGCCAAAACCCCAGTATTCAACAAATAAAAAAAAAAGTACATAAAAAGAAAAGTAGGGCGGCTACTGGGATGTGACCACGTGACCCATGATTATCGCTCAAAACATTAGTTGTATAGTCAACATGGCTGCGAAAAATTACTTTTACTGGAATTACACGTCTGTCCTATGAATGTAGGTACTGTTATTACATGTGTGTGAGCATCAGGTATAGATATGTTTGCCATACGTTTGTCGAACGCATGCGCCGCCGGCGCAACGTGAACACGCTACATACTACGTTATTGACTAAGCTACAGCCATTTCCATAAGACCAAATGATAACTATAATATTATTAGGAAGAATTCTTGCACATCTTAATTTGGCATCTAATCATTTTGTCAGATGTCCAAGTTTCTAAAACTAACTTGCTTCTGAAAACAGAATTTTCCTATTAGGAAAATAATGCGTTATTTCACGAAGACATTTCTGGAGGATTACTTACGATATCTTTACATCCGACCTTAACGCAAGACTTCGGAAGACTGATCGTTATCCAACAAAGACCGTCGTGATTTTGTAGGTTACGAATTTTTAAGACTTCCTAATGATTTGTTTCGAGCCAAAGTTGTGTTACGTTGAAACAAAAGTTGATTCGCTTTAGGCGTTTTGTTCAAAGACAGAATCAACTAAATTCAGTGTTAAAATAATAGAACAAGATTATTATAATTTATTAGCTTAGAAGGTTTACGCCTCATTGTTATTCGACGAATATTTTGTAAGAACTTTATAAACAATTGTGTAAAAAATGTAATTAAATAAATCCTGTTTTTACTTTGATTAAAGTGAGGCAGAACCAACTATGTACATAAAAGTGTTATGTTGATATATGTACGAGTATTTAGGTTGATCTTTCGTGTTCTGATTGCTGTTATCTATTCGTGATACACAACAAATTTTCACTCCCACTACCATACCTAATAAAAGTAAAACTGGACTCTTTTTTAATTTCTTTGATTTGTCATTGCATAGTCCACTCGTTTGGTCTTACGGTTCTACAATCATAGCTGTCAAGTCCAAACAGCGACTTAGGAAGCCTTAACATAGCGTGCGTGAGTTCAGTAGAAGTGAGTAAAGTTGAGTAGACGGAGGCGATGAGCGGTCGCGGCTAGGCGCGGCAGAAGTCGCGAGGTCGCGCGGTGTGGCGTGCGCTGTGCGTCAGAGAGTGCGCAGCGGCGCGCGACAGTCCACGCGAGACATCCACTCTATGTCGCGCGTTGTCACCTGGAAACCGAGAAGAAGTTTTTATTAATTTTATAATAAAGTTCTCGTAAGTTGATAATATGCTCATTTGTGTTTGAAAGAAAGAAAAATTACGTATTGGGACTCACACAGGAGATCACAAATTAAACTAAGACACACTAGAAACATAAAATGAACATAAACATGTTTAATGCAGCGACGTAACGTAGAGTTGGGGGTAAGACCTTTGTCTTAACAAAACTACTGCATGTCTGTCCATAAAATAAACTATATTATAATGATGGCAGAAGACCTTAACTATTTCTGCTGCTGGGCAGTAAGCACTTAAGCAGCATTTGCTGCCCCGGTTTGAAGGGTAATTGTGCCGAATAAACGACAACTTTTTCTCTAGGATGGACACCGGACCTGCGACGCATTTGACACCGGACCTGCGACCAAAACCGGCTGAACCGGCTGTCGCCGCAAATCATAAAAACCATTAAAAAGAAGACCTTTTGTCTTCTGTGCTAACCTGGTGCATGGAGTACACGGCAAGCACGACCAGCACGTGCATGATATTGTGCGAGTTGAGGCAGCGGTCCACCGTCCCCGGGAACCACTTCTCCGGTATGTGCATGGCACCAATCACGCCGCCGCCCAGGGATACTGCATCCTGAAAAATTGAGTAAGTCATCGTTTAGTAAGCTCCTGGTCACACAAAAAGAATGAAGAAATATAAATAGGTTTATTTGTCACAGAAACACGTGCATACAAAAAAGATAAGTTCATTATCATCATCATCATTTCAGCCGAAAGACGTCCACTGCTGGACACAGACCTTCCCTAAAAGGAGGAGGGAGTTGCCATAATCGCCACGCAGGCGGGTTGGCGATCGCAGTGTGGTGTTAAAATGCATAGATAACGCTGCTGCCCATTCTCTAGTAAGTCCCTTAGTCGCCTTTTACAACACCCACGGTAAGAAATGGGATGGTGCTATTCTTTACGTGCGGCACCACATGGCAAAAAAGATAAGTTCACTCAAATATAAAAAAAAATATCAATCACGAGCACCAATAGGAATGGTCGGCAGCTGTTCGTCGTGACTGTGACAAGAAGTCTTCCACTCAGCGTAATACTGTGCTATATACCACAGCACAGTGCTGACTTTCAGTGGTCACCCGAAAATGATGTACGGAAACCAAGCACACCGTAGGTACATCATATTACATATTACTGTAGACCACTTTAGTTCGCAGTAAGCTGGAGACTAGTATTTGTATCTGGCATCCCTATAACTACATGTTGGAAGGCACGACTAGAATCAATTCAATTTATTTTGTACATTATGACGTTCAAAAGTGCTTTTTATGTGCTTAATTTAAATAAATAATTTGACTTTAACTACTATTTGGTTAAATTCATAATTATTTTACGGTATGCACGTGATTCGTGTAGTCAAGATGGGAATTTTAATTATTGAGTTTACCTTGTGCAGTCCCTACCTACTTAAGGAAAAAGATAAAGTTAAACAGAAATAGATGATGTTCCTCGCATGATGATTCTAAGTTATCATGTATTTATATTTTTTTTATCATGTATTATGCGTGAACAAAAAAAAAAGAATAGGACAGGAAGGATAGCTACGCCCCGCGGTTTCACCCGTATAAGTCTCAATCCCGTGAGAATATCGGGATAAAAAGTATCTTATGTCCTAATCCAGGTCATGGTCTACCCATGTGCCAAATTTCATCGAAATCCGTTAAGCCGTTTTAGTGTGAAAGCGTAACAAACTAACTCACTTTCGCATTTTATAATAGTTAGGGTGTGAGAACGATGGACCTGTAGGTATGGGAGTACTGTATTTGTAGATTAGCGTGTAATGAAATCCTAGTTTGGGACTCTGGGGCCACGCTATGACTCCTAAACTACATGAACTATGCAGAAGTGCCTTGACGCTGCGTGAGCGTGTGTGATCCATTGCCGCCCGTTCGATGACCACCGCGCACAGTATGGATAGAATGCAGCACATTAAATATTTTGTTTGATCCGTTGGTGTAATTGCTGTATGGCGTTCCAGTAATAAATAAATAAATGAATTGTCTACAGACATTTTAATATGCTCAAACACCCACAACACTCAGAACATCAATAGGTTTTGTTAATATTAAAGTATGTTTTTAGGGAAATTGAACACGAGTTCGCGGGAGTTGTTATTTCTGTACCTATTCAAGTGAGCAATATGAGGTACAAAAGTAACAATTTTCTGCTTCTCTTCTATCAGTACGAATTTAATGCCGAGGTAAGGGTATGGTTTAGTCATCTTGAGAGGATGAATGAAAGGAGACTAACAAAAGGTATTTACAAAGCCTCTGTGCGTGGAAACGCCGGGAGGGGACATATAGTGACCTAATTGGTGATGTTCTTCAGAAAGGTCAGGTGCGTAGTACTTACAACCGGCGTGCGTGTTGACGATGTATGAACGTAAACAAAGCAAAAGGAGTATGTAAGGAACGTAGCAGGTGGCGTTCTATACTTTCTGCCTACCCACATGGGAAGAAGGCGTGAGTTTATGTATGTACCAATGTATGTATAAAACAATATAGCCAGTCAGCAAGATGATAGTGTCGTGATTACTTTGATTTAATAAAAAAAATAAAAAATAATACCGAATTATAATATTCACTGTAGCAACACTGTCAAAATACAAATTATTAATGTTGTAACAAACTTTTAATTGTATTTTCATTATGGCAACTGAATGTATTATTTTACTTTAGTAACACATAAAAATAACTGTTAAGATGTTATCGTTATTTCTGAGTGGGGCAAAAGTCATTTTAAATAATAAAATGTAGTGCAGAGCCAGTCGTCGTTTAGTTGTGAAATAGTGCAGTTGTGCGGAATAAAAGTGTTAGCAAGAAAAGTGTTCTTGTTTAAAATAGTCAGTTTGACTGCCCAGAATGCGCCGGACTACGGCTGGGTTAACTACGGCTCAGTAGTAAACAAACCACAATTACTTTGACCAAACATACTTCCATTAATTTTAGTTAGCAGAGAGCAGGAGCAAGTTAATTGCGCATCTTCATAACTGAAGCCGTACAGACGGCCTGAGGGCCGAGGGCAGCGGTTTCATTTGAACCTAACGAGCTATGTAATCGCTTTACGCACTCCGATCCAATTATAACCGACCTGTCATCATAAGGAACTGTTTTGTGGATATTATTTATGGAAAATTATGTAGTGTAAGTTGTGGAAGTTTTATGTCGACGTAGGACCTGAGTAGATACTTGATTTGGTATTAGGGATGTTGTATGAAAATCGAAGCAAAGTTCGTTTGTTTGAAGAGACTTTTAAATCAATCTGCCTAACCTTTTCTCAACCTTTTCTTCCTCCGTTGGGGTCGGCTTCCAGTCTAACCGGATGCAACTGCAACTCCTCAACCCAGTAACTGGGTAATACGATACCCCTTGTTATTTTTTTGGGGTGGGAAATTATCAAATAAATTCTCCCGATCTTCGTGTCGGACTTTTACTGACTAAAACCCACCCGTGTTTCTTCATTTCAGGGCCACGATATCATAATATAATATATAATACGATACCCCTGTGTTATGTTCTATGTTAGAGGGTTTGATTTCCGCACTTAGTCCTTCATGTGGACCATTGTGCGTGGGCCATGGCGGCCGTCAGTGGTTCATTCCAACCAGCCTCCCTCCAGAAGCTGATTAGGTCTTCTGATCTGCATAGGATATCTGTGAAAGATCTGGGTGACCCGAGGGTTTCTGTTCTGATCTGGGTGACCCTGTGATACGATATCCTTTTAAAAGACTGGTTGTCAGATTTTCGGGCTTCAGATGGCCCGTAGCGACTGTCAAAGATCCACGAATGACAGCCGGGACCAACGGCTTAACGTGCATTCCAAGACACGGAGGGGTCTTGGTGGAAAAAGAGGAAATTTTGTTCTGCCTAATACTTTGGGGATTAAAGGCGTGATGTTAAGTGTATATGTTAATTAGGTACTTATAACAACTGGTTGTTTAAATAAAGGTTCTATGAGAAATTGACAAATATAAAATCTAAATATTTTATTTCGCATAAGCCTACATGGGCACTTATGGAACGTCAGAAGCCCGGTGCACGGTTCCAATTGGTCTTTTCCTATGGAGAAGAGCCGGCACGAAACTCCACGGTTACTCTTTTAAAAATAATTGAGTTTTACAATGTTTTCAAACCCACACCGTTAATAGGTATGAAAGGACAGTGTAGGCCCGTCAAAAGTACCAGCAGTCTATTAAGCCTACAACGTTCTTACAATAACAAAACATAAAAAAAATATATTTTATAAAATATTATTAAAATAATTAAATGTTGAACCTTGTTGAAATCAAAATTGTTGGTATATAATGTCAAATAAAAAAAGATTATGTCAAGAAAGTATGTAAAAAAAATAAAATAAAAATAAACATCGTGATTTGGGAGCAATTAATAGATATTTACATATTTTTGCCGTTAATGAGGTACCATAATTACTTATATTTGTCAATTTCCAGGATCAATACAATCCTGCACATGTTTACTATAAACCCCATACGGCGACAATTCGGTTTCACTACAACCCAGAAACTCTCCATGTTATGGATTATGGAACTGGCAGGCCGCCAGACAGCGTAATGACTGAGCCAGCGACTGGCAGGCGGGACCTAGGAATAATCTAGGCGAATACTAAAAAAAGAAACATAGAGCCAACATTTAAAATCGTGGAATTTGGCCGTTTGTATGGCCTCGCTCTGCATGAAACAACAGCCTTTAGGGGAGTGTTCTGTCTTGGATGGGACTTAATAGGAAGGTATTATCCATATTCAGAATCTACCGACAAATGTGGCTTTGTAATTCATCTATGTTTCCATGTGGTGCCGAACGCAAAGAATGGCACCATCCTATTTCTTCCCGTGGGTGTCGAAAAAGGCGACTAAGGGACTTACTAGAGAATGGGCAGCAGCGTTCTTTATTAATTTTAACACCATACTGCGATCGCCAACCCGCCTGCCAAGCGTGGCGATTTTGCTTCATTAAAAATGTCAGGATTAATTATGTAACTATAAAGTTTTATCATTTAGAAATTCACAAATGGAGTAATAACATATATCAATGAATAAGACTGACAATTTCTTTTTAAACAGTGGAATGGACTCGATTTTTATGGTATTTTGTTAAAGTACATTTACTAGTATATTATAATTTTTTAGGTTGACATTTTATATTTATTGTGCAAGTGTGACTAAACAATGTTCTGGGTGGCATCGATCGATATTCTTGTAGAAAATTCAACCATATTTTACGACATCATCAATATTATTGACAGCCTTGTTCCACCCACTGTTCAAGACTGACTCAGCTCGTGTTTGTGACGTGCTATCATTTTTCACACAAATTTTATCTCTGCTCTTTAGCATAAACGAAGGATTTACCTGAGTCACTTTTTACATTTGCGGTCCACATTAATTTAAAAGCCTCTTACATGCGATAAGGTAAATTGAGACAATTAATAGCCGCAAGCTAAGGAAGTCAGTTCTATCTTATCTTTTTTTAAATTACTAACTGGATGCTTTCTCCTATCACCTACATAGAAAACTAAGGTATAATGTTCTTTGCGATACGATTAGTATTTTGATGCGGGATTTAGCTACAGTTCAAAATAGTTATTTATGATACTAGTGTAGGTGAGTTGGTTTTTACAAACGAGAAGACGAATGTAATCTCGAGACGAAATCGAGGCTTACCATAGTCACGAGTTTGTACCAATTTCCGCACGTGTGTTATACAACGATTTTCAACACAATTGCGAAAAAACAGTACAATAGGTAATGAAACAAGCCATCAAAATATTTTCAGAGAATGATTGAGTAATTCTTCGAGTCTTCCATGATATAAAATTATTGTAAATCATTTATTAGCGCTCTCGCGATTTTGGCGGCCAGAGACCATTTTCTACAATTTGCGCCTCATTCAAGATATCAGGTGGAGATATAGGTTATCTATAATTAACTGATATTACAAAGAGGTAAGTAAAGTTTTTGAGTTTGTGAGTAACGGGGGTAACCTTCGGAACTACTGATCTGATTCCAAAAATTCTTTCACTAATGGGCAACTATAGTATTGCCGCGTGTCATAGGATATATTTTATGTTAAAACAAGAAACACGCGAACGAAGTCGCGGGCAGAGGCTAGTTGTATACAGGTATGTGTTTATTCTCGTAATGTGAAACTCCTTGGTGGAATTCTTATATAATTTATAAGGAACTTAATAAAAACCGTAAAGGATACGCACACCGGTATACAACGGAGTATGTGGTAAAACATGTACTTAGGTGAGAGTACCTATTTACCGCACATTCCGTTGTATGGTGCGTAATTTTAAACTTTCGAACAGTGTATACAGGTTTCGTAAATGCATTTTTTGAGCAAATGTGTTAAAAAGTTATTTTATTTATTAATTACATTTACTTCGTTTCAAGTAGTGTTTGGTTTCCTCTTTCAAAAGTTTTCAATGTTTTCAGTTATCCAACTGGTTAGATACCTCGCTAGCTTCAACAGGGACTATGATAGACCGAATTAATGAATCTTAGAACGGCAACCCACTTAATGACGCAGATATATGCCAGTGACGTTGAGTGGTTAGCTTGCGTGTTCTGTATGTCTCACGCAACGCGCCGTACGTTCAGCCAGTAATAGGACTCGCCCATCAAGGAGCGCTGTCCCTAATTTGACGCATTATTAATTTATTATACACAAAACAAAAGGTATTTTAATAAAACGCGTATAGTAAAATATCAATAATTAAATTATCTTTAAATTGGTGAAAGTTTCAGAAGAATATGCTTGGTAGATTTTGCGCCGTTCTCAGTTTTTTATCCGCGTTAGATAACTTTACAAATTATTTTCACTATGTAATATAAACATAATCTAAAATATTCATATATTATGTTATTGAAAAAATGCTCTAATTTATCATATATTTTTTTCAAATCATTAACACAACTCGTTTAGATGTGATCTTCAGTATAAAATCATTAATAGTCGGTTATAGTCCCCTTAATAATTAATAACTACTGATATATTTTAGACGAAGTTGTCACCAGACACTCGCGCTCCCATCCATCTCCCCACACCGGTAACACGCGGTTCCATTACACATGAGATTAATGTGTTACGTGATACCGAAATATAATATTATACTCGGCTTCGTTTACGTTCGTACACAAAGAAATAATGTGTTCAGGATTTCCATTCTCCGCTTCCGGTACCGCATCCGATGACACTACCTACGTAAAAGATTTTAGGCACTTTGTGCACTGAATAAGTTTAAGGAAAATTTCCTTATGTTTAAGTAATTCAAACATACCGAGATTACCCTTAACCAACTTAGAATTTGGAAATACTTTGTACTAAGACCGATTCAATTCTCAAAATTTTGAAAAAAAGAACAACCGACTTCTAAAAAAGAAACCACTACAAAGTGAAAAATAACTTTAATTTCTTTGTGTAAAGTGTCTTTGGATCTGTATTTTAGTTTTTTGCCACCGACTTGCAAAATTAAAGTTATTTTTCACTTTGTAGTTGTTTGTTTTTTGGAAGTCGGTTGTTTTTTTTTTGTAAAAAGCTTTTTATTTTTCACTTTTTAGTGGGTCAGTTTGTAATTTATATAAGTTACAATAACCTAATGTCAACTGCTGATCTCCTTTTACAAAATATTGCTTTTCCCGATGCAGGGGCGTTATTTGTTGAGGATTTCTCCTGGTAAGAACCAGGAGAACTGGAACTGATGGTGACTTCACCATATGCATTGTGAGGAGCATAAATTGCTTAGAAACCATATTGAAATGTCTAATCGAATCGCAACCGTGAAATACTTATTATTAAGTAGTTCTTGTGGCCATTTGTGGTCTTTGTCATCAGTGCCACTTCACCAAATGGTGCTTTCCGAGTGCAAATGCATGAGTTCCTATAAAACATACCCAAATGGCTATAGGTGTGCCTATAAAGTTTGAGGATTTGCCTCGATTTCCATGGGATACCCTCATCAGATTCTGACTTGGTGTCACCACCTCAGGAGCATACCCTTTCAAAAAAAAAAATAATAATTTCTAAATCGGTCCACAATTGACGAAGCAATCGGTGAACAAACATACAGCCGAACATATAACCTCCTGCTTTTTGGAAGTCGGTTAAAAATTAACTCATGACGTTATGATATTCTTATTTTTTTGTCGTCCGGAAATAGTTAAAATAAAAGGGTACATTTCTAAACACATTTTGGAAGAGCCATTTATTGGTGGTAGTGTACGGAACCCGAGTCATTTGGCAGGGCTCCAACCCCATTGTGTCGTATTGAAAGGGATGGAAGGGAATGGGTTGTATCACGAGCAATGTTATAACTATGTAGTAATTATTCTGTGTGCCAGTAGGTTTCTAGTTTGTAGGCAAAGGTTGTGGTTTGTATTGATCCAGCTGTTTCTGGCTTGGCCTTTTTTTGACCTAGTGGAAGAGCAAAGATGTTTTCAGTGCAATTTGATAACTGTCAAAGCAATTGAAGTTTAACATGATTTTTTTGAAGTGTTTTTTTTAAGTTCTTTCTTGATTTGTGGTAGATAGGGGGGGGGATAAAACTTATCCGCCTTATTACAAAAAAAAAAAGATTTATATTTTGACATGGCTTAAACCATGCAGCCAGTTTTTGTAATAAGAACGTAACACTGATTGAAATACCGTTCTTTATACAAAACTGACTTAGTTGTCAGTTCGGTACTAAGTTGTCAATTTTGTGTTTAGGAACTTTACCATAGTCGGAATAAAGTTCGAAATTCAATAATGGCTCCATGTTTTAAACCTGGGTCTGAAGATAAACCTTGTTTTGTAATAAGGGGGTAGAGGTTCGCGTTACCAACATGCTAGTGTTTTCACTTTAACAGTATAACTGTAGCTATGTATAGTTTTAAAATGTCACTTCTGTCGGCACTCCCCAGGACTGCCAGAACTCTTTAGGCGCGTTTAGCAAATTTTTGGGTGAACATAAATCATGGAACTCGCGTCATCGTCACCGAAGGCTTTCCATGAGCCATATTATGTATGCTGTTTTTACTTCTATCGGCAGTCCCCAAAGACTGCCCCGCATGTTTTTTTTTGAAGATAAATTGCTTTAGGCGCGTTGAGCACTTTTTGGGTGAACAATAATCATGGAACTCGCGTCATCGTCACCGAAGGCTTTCCATGAGCTATATAGTATGCTGTTTTTACTTCTATCGGTAGTTCCCAAAGACGGCCCTCATGTTTTTTTTTTAAGTGAAGTTTCTTTAGGAATGTGGAGCACTTTTAGGGAGAACAAAAATCATGGAACTCGCGTCATCGTCACCGAAGGCTTTCCATGAGCTATATGTATGCTGTTTTTACTTCTATCAGCAGTCTCCAAAGACTGCTTCGCATGTTTTTTTTAAGTGAAATTTCTTTAGGCGCGTGGAGCACTTTTTGGGTGAACAAAAAACATGGAACTCGCGTCATCGTCACCGAACGCTTTCCATGAGCTATATGTATACTGTTTTTACTTCTATCGGCAGTCCCCGAAGACTGCCCGCATGTTTTTTTTTCAAGTGAAATTTCTTTAGGCGCGTTGAGCACTTTTTGGTTGAACAAAAATCATGGAACTCGCGTCACCGTCACCGAAGGCTTTCCATGAGCTGTTTTTACTTCTATCGGCAGTCCCAAAAGACTGCCCCGCATTTTTTTTGGCAATCGGGATGTTGATTTAAAAAGCCTCTAAGTACAAGTGATAATTAGGCTATTCCAGGACGTCCTAGGCATGCCTACTTAAACACGTAGACCACACGGTAAACGCATAACGTGCCTGAAACCTGCAATAAACACCAGTCAGGAGTCTACAAGGTAGCAAACGTCTTTTAGTGCCGCTAACGGTCCTGTAACACCCGTAAAATGTGTTAATTCAAACAAAGAGACCGAATGACGGGCTGTATCAGATTTTACTGCTTCAGCAGCATTTCAATAATGAATACTTTTATTTTTATTAACGGTCTAGACCAGGGTTATATAATATTTTATAAGGAAACAGGCGCCATATTTGTAGGATGTCCTTTCTACGTTATTTATTTCCAATAGAAGAAGTCTTATTTATGAGTCGTATATTACGAGTATATACCTAGATGAAGGTTTTCCTTTTGAATTCACTGGAAAGTCTTATTGATGTCAAGGGTATGAGATCACCGAGTTGATTTATGCAAATGTTAGATTGGCTAACACATTTTATTTTCTGAACCTGTACTGGCCCACGGCTAGGCTAAGGCTTCCCCCAAGTCCTTCCAGGAAGTCTTTTCCCGCGTCACCTCAAACCATCCCTCTTGATATTACTAAAATATAAATAAAATAAAAATATTATTCTTTCATTTATTATAGTTTAGTTGTTTCTAAGGCAATATCCTAAAATTAATTATTTGTGGAATTAAGTAAAAATATTTTCTACATAATGAAAAAGCATCGAATTTAAGTGCCTCAGTTGATTGATCGCGTCGCGTGTTCCTTAGCCACAGCGGAACAATCAATAAACAATTATAATATCGTTACGATCAGCACTTTCCATGTGCTCCTACAAACAAACTCGACGTGGAATATTCTTTATTTTTGTAAAGGTCACCATTCTTGTGTTGGGATATTTGTCTTTCTTGACAGTATTTTTCGTTAACTTATCATGTTAGTACGATATGTACAGAAATAGAAAGATCGGAAAATACGGAATGCGCTCAATATACGTCCAAGTAACAATGCTTAAATCTATAATAATTTTATTGATAGCCGCAGCGTCTATAATTACCAATTACTTACCTAAGTGCAATAGTAGATAGATAAATGGATGATCAACCATTTTTCAGATTATCTAAAGTACATACATCTTTTATGGGGTACTGTGTTATATGTTACAACAAAATACCTTGTGATATATTGCAATTAAATGAAAGAAAATTTAAAACACATATTAAAAGTACACTTTGTAAACAAGCATATTACAAGTTAGAGGATTATATCCCGGATGGTCCAGCTCCATAGGATAATCTAGAGTCTAGACAAAATCAAACTGGTTGCTATTTTATAATTGTATGATTTGATATTTCTCTAACATTGATTTTACATTCTGTGATTACCTAGACTCATAAACTGAATTATTATTTTAAATTTTTTAGGAAAACATATAGTTTTACGATGTTTGTAAATATGTGAGCACCATGATCTATCTCATAATTAAGTTATTTTTTATTGCTTCATTTGTAATTATTTTTACCTATTGTGGTAAAGTAATTTTATTTTATTCTAGGTGCACGTCTTCACATATACTCTTATAATTAATGTACTTAAAAAATATATTGTAAAACATTTTTAAAAGAGTGACGGTGGAGTTTCTTGCCCATTCTTCTTCATACGAAACTACCTTTTGGAAGGGGCAACTAGAATCAACTATATTTTTTTTTTGTAAATTTTGACGTTCAAAAGTGCCTCTTATGTGCCTATTTGAAATAAATAATTTGACTTTGATGCACAACCCGAATTTAAGACTACGAATAGATCCTAAAAGGGAGTTTGTAAAGTACGCGGATATATGCGCGGGTTTCTCATGTTAAGATTTTTATTTTTGGTCATGCCTACCTAGTTATGCATACCAGGCATCAGTTTTGCCCTGTTTCTAACCCCTTGTATTTATTATTTAGTTAAATAGCCTTATCGCCGATTCCAATTGAAGGGTCCACTGCAATAGTGATAAATGTAAAAAAAAATTAAAATTCAAACTTCATTTGGTTACTTGATATATGCAGTTTATGATCACGTTTACAAACTTGGCAATATCGCTTCCAGTCTCGAGATAATTGAGTTTTTAATATTTGGCTACACGGTTAGAACGCTCAACGTCACAGGTGTTCACGGCAATAATGATCAATGTCCATTGCTTCGTAGGTGCCTTCTTTTATCCCGCCAATTTGTTTTGTCTGTCATTCTCGATTCGTCTAGCGTTGAGAATTTAAATTACCAGGTTTAGCTTATAAAGACAGGCTGCCTATATCCAGGGAAAAGTATAATGACCTGCAGATTTTGAAAAGATTCTGTAGGCCTGAAACAAGAGACTATTACGATAAGCTTCCTAATGCTGCAATTAGATATTTAAATGTTGATTAATTACTATTTTAACTTCGTTTTCTTTAATCTAGGACAACTATCATTATTGACCCTGGTCAAACAATAGTTCATAAGCCATTCCGTCTGTATCGCTCTAATCGAGCACACCTCCTCATTACTGTAATAATTGTAATTAAAGGTTTATAAACTAAATCACTACCGTTCATATTTGACTACCTCTCTTTCGCTGACTAAACAAGCTCCATTACTCTTTACAATAGATGAAAGATGAAACTACATATCAAAGCAACAAACAAAAGCGAATTATTCGTCTAAATCTTCTGTGTTGTAAATATGAACGAAGCATCTAAGCTCGGGTTACATTTATGTCTGAGTGTCTGACATTTATTGCGAGACTCCCCGCGTCTTTAAGAACACGACGAAAATTAGCTCGACAGATATTACTTTTTATAGTTAGTTTTGCAATCGGTCTTGTCTGTATACAGCTTATGTGAGGAGGAATGGCCTGTGGATACCTACTCATACGTTCTGTAGCAAACTTAATTTTTTATCCTATGGAATTTACGGAATGGTGAGATTTTTCGAAACCACATTATACAAGATGTAACATAAATAACGCATAACCTCTTAAGAGCGTTTACGACGTACGGCATTTCATACAAACTTTCAAGCTCTTGTTTTTCGAAATGACTGAACCGATTTATAATACTAGTAATATACCGATAAGCTGTAAACGCTCTTAACGGGTCATTGTACTCATCATTATGAAAAACTTTTACTATGGGAACAAACCTGAAATCTCGAAAAAAAAAATCTGCTGTTCCCTACATTTTGACGCGTTACGAGAGCAAAAATGTAGGTAACAGCTGATTTTTTTTTCGTGATTTTGGGTGTGGTTACATCTTGTACACACAGCTCAGCAGTATTAATCACGGATTTAAAAACGAGGGCAAATTATCAACAAGTTCCAAAACTATTCGATACCTTTTTTTTATTTTTTTTTGGGTGTGAAATTATCAAATAACTTCTCCCGCTCAGGGCGGAGCGGGAGGGCGTGTCAGACTTTTACTGACTAAAACCCACCCGTGTTCCTTCATTTGCCTGTGTGCCAGGGCCACGATATCCCTTTCGGACAAACTCGCAACCCTGGCAGGCATTGGTCCTGACGGACCCCGTCAGTTGGTGCTGACATCTCTTTGAGGCGCGCGTGGAACACAACGCGCCGTCGACCCGGGCCTGGTCCTTATCGGACGGCGAGCTACCCATCGCTCTCCGTCCGCAAGCCCGCGCCTACGGTGGCCGGAAATCGGCTTGCAACTCCCGACGCCCGGGGCGTCTCCTGCGGCGACTAGAGGTGCGAGGGCGCAAACCTTGCCTTTCCCTCACGCGTTCCGCCTTCTGCTTCGCGAGCATTACTGCTTCGCAGAAGGAGGTGACGGCCTCCCATGCACTCTCGCTCCGAACCATGGCCTGAACCAGTGCCGGACGCGAGAGATCGTCGCCGCCGATCGCCTCCGTGAGGACACGGCGGTGCTCCGCCCAAGCCGGGCAGATCTCCACCGTATGCTCCACCGTGTCCTCCGGGCGATCCACACAGTGGTGACACCCGGGCGTTTCCTCCCGCTTTATCCTGAACAGGAACCTCCCGAAACAAACGTGTCCGGTGAGGACCTGCGTCAGGCGGAAGGTGAGGACGCCGTGGCGCCTCTCCAGCCACTCCTCAAAGAGGGGACTTATCGCCACAATTGTAACGTGCCCAGCGCTAGGTTGCGATAATCGCACTCTCCATGCCGTTATGAGATCCGTCCGCTGTACCGTGATTTCTCGCGGCAGCGGAGTTTCACCCCAGCTTTTCGCCTCCTCGCGCCACTCCCAGATGTGCGCGAGGACTTTTGCCTCCAGATCCCACGGCGGCAATCCGGCAAGGAGGCTCGCCGCCTCACGGGAGACCGTGCGGTAACCCCGTACCAGCCATGCCCGCGGGCCATGACCTTTTAGGACGCGTTCAACCACTGGGCTGGTCGCAGCCTCAGAGAACGCGCCCACACCGGTGCCCGCGTAGAGCCTCCGGCAGGAGGCGTTTGGGCCTACCTCTTTCAAATCTTATTTTTTTACTATGTTGCATTTTCCTAATCTTACTGTAGGTCCAGCATCTACTTTGGTCTACTATGTCATCAGTATCGGTATGTAAGTATTAGGTTATTTGCTATCATATGCCAACTCATGTTTAGTATTTTCCTTCATGAAATATGTTATAGAAGGTTTGTACAAACACTTTTAAAAATCAAAAAAATCAAAATCATTTATTTGCGCAAATAAGGTACAGAATGTTCTTAAAGATAAGTATATTGATCTCTTATTCTGCCATTAATTTCGGCGTGCAAACACGTCATTTACACGTCAATCATATTTTAAAAACTGGGTGAGGTCGGCTTTTCCTATGCGACTACTCTGAGAAGAAAGGCCGAAACAAACTCAGAGGTTAGTCTCGTTTGAGGAAATAACCACACAGATTGAGTCAGTGCTCGCATTTGTTAGTAGTCGTGCAGCTTTACTCAGAACTTATGGAGCTCAACGATTTGATGAACAGTACCAAAGAAAGACATTTGGGTAGGCCGCATAAATTACTCAAACTGCCAGACCATGATGAAAACAAACAGTGAAAAAAGGAAACAATAAAAAATGACCTATGACACTATGAAAGTTTTTTTTTCTCTTTCTCAGTTCTCACATTCACAATAATTAAAATAATATAATACTTTACAAAGTAGATATTCATGGCACTGTGTATGTATGCAATAATCATCAAATGTCAAAGTGTATAAAAAATAAAAAAGCGAAAAAAAAAACTAAATCCAGTATGTACAAATTGGAGCTCAATCGCAAGTTTTTTGTCCTCAATAAAATCTTTAATGGTACGAAGATTTTCTGGCACAACACAAATGAATGATTTGAATTTATTAAGGCTTAATCTTGAACGTGGCTTGGAAGTTAAAAAAGCATAATTATACTCTTACATTGACATATAAACGAGCCACCTATTTTATGAGCATATATACCGAAAATTGTGTTTTATCCTAGTATTTATATAATAAGGATATCTCTGTATTTTTTAAACAATGTTATATTGATATGGGCATGTAAAAGATTTTCAAAAACATACTGAGAAGGCACAGTCATACATAACACACATTAATCCCCTTAAATTTTTCTCTGAGAGTGTCTCGTACTTAATGTATAAATTGACCAAACAGCTCTTTTCTGCAATACAAAGATAGACTGAATGTCGGCGGCATTTGCTCACAACAGAATACCGTACGACATTACACTATGAAAATAGCTAAAGTACACTAAACGGGCTGACTCTATGTCAGTTAATTTGCAGCGTATGCTGGGGGGCTTAGCTTGTTGACAATTTATCTATATGTGTAGTACTGTGCTATTTTCAGGATTTAAATCTTCGCCCTTTATCAACACATTAGTTTTTACCTGCTACGTGAGGTAGTAATGCATTTCGATTTTTTCATTAAGAAGTATATTATTAACCTTGAACTAGTGTACTACTTTTGGGATCGCGCTATTTACATTTTTTATTACATTACAGTAACCAAGTGCTGACGTTTAAGTTTAAACAAAAGTGAAGTGTTATCCGCAAACAACACTATTGCATGCTGATGATTATCCTTTATCAGATAAGGCAAGTCATCAATATAAATCGCGCGCGAGCGACCACAACAAATTGATCACTTTATTCTTGCCTGAGCAACCGGCAGCAAGTTCGTCATGCTCCCTTAGATGTCACTGCTTGCGGTAGCGTCGGGGGTCGGGTTGCCTCCTTCCCTCAAATATGGCGAGGGGTGATGGCTGATCTTTGCGTTATGCTCGTGTACGGGTGCTGCTTGTGCTGACTGGTCGTCTTGCTGACCATGGTTTTGTTATTGTTATTAATAATTAACTGTTTTTATTTTACTTCGATGGTGCTAGTTTATCATTTGTGACTTCGAGTTATAGCTGTAGCTTTATTTAAGCGGGCACGCCCATTATGCCTGGAGGCTTTTATTTAGATACGTTTTGTTTACGTTATTTTTGCTTGAGTATAGTTTTCGACGATTATTATATATATATATATTTTTGTATAATGGTGTGTGCTAGCTAACATAAGGCAAATAATTTAATTTAACGTTTTGTGTTGCGTAATGCAAATTATTTTATATTGTATTGTATAGCTTCAAGTTTTATATGCAAACAGACAGCTGTGCTGCTGGGCAGTTTGTTGCGCCACTTCTTCTTCCCAGCTAAAGCACTAGGAAGTGGTGAAGGGTTTTTGGGGGACTGTCTCATGTAATTTTTGACGTTCGAAAAGTGCTGATTCTCAGCCTAGTTTGAATAAATGAGTTTTGATTTTGATTTTTTGAAATAAGGAACAAGAAAGGACCAACAATTGAGCCCTGTGGGACTCCCATTGTTACTATAGTTCCGGGAGATCTTTTTCCATTAACGGCAACGCTCTGAATCCTATTACTCAAGTATGAAGTAAGAAGATCCAGAGCGGTGTTCCGGATCCCGTATATGAAACTTTACACCCGAACACATCAATTTTTGACACATTCCGCAAAACTAAGGATATACATACCATCTATTGCTGATATTAGGAACATCAATCTATCAACCTAGACGACTGACATCTTGTACCTACAGTACAGCACAGTTGTATTGACTCCCAGTGTAAGGTACATCTGCGTGACGTCACAGGCCAGATAAAGTGGGCTATAAATCGCACGTGTCAGCAGCAGGGAGTCTGGACATGTGCCAGTTCCTCGACCATAAAGCTGCAAAGCTCTGCTCGTGATAATTGCACTCTAAATCAGCGTCTAAAGAATTTTATGGTTGATTGGAAACTTGGAACTTATTGGGTGAAAGATGGTGGAATGAATCGTGTTAAGTTTGAGATTTTAGTAATAAACCGCTTTTCATTGGAACTCGTCTTCACTACTGTTTTATTTTCTCATTTTATTAGTTTGTAAAAAAACATAAAATATGGCCTGAATTCTTCGAAAGGGTTATGTTAGACTTGGATGCATCCTTATTTCTGCCAGACATATTTTAGCTTCATGTAGTACGAGGCGAGCCTATTGCTACTAAGGTATAAACTGATAATATTGAAACTTTGTCAGATCTTAAATGAGATTTGATTCATATGACGCGTGACGGTTCGATTATTATGCAGTAGGTACATAATCAGCCTATAATGTTCCCACTGCTGGGACACAGGTCTCCCCTTTGGGAGAGGGTGTGGGCCATAATCCACCACGCGGGCCCAGTGCGGGTTGGTGGATGCAATAGGTACACATTTTTCCAATGCCTGCATTTGTAACCCTCTAATTTGTAACCCTCTAATTTGTAACCCTCTAATTTCATAGTTTTCAGGATGTAAATCTTTTAGTTATAAAGGCCTACAAGTCAAGGCTCCTGCAGACAGGCGGGACGCGACAGTGCGACGAGATTTTGGTAGAAAATTTTCCTTGAAGTTTTCATAGAAATTATTCTACTAGTCGCGTCGCCGTCGCGCCTGTTTGGCGGAGCCTTCATGAGATTACGTCGGGCGTTGACACGTGGCCTACAATTACAATAATAAATATTTATTATAATTTTAAATATAATATTTTTTCCGTATCTGCCAGTTGCACCACAGTGGGCTACATCAGTATACCATTAATGCGAATGCCAAACAGATTCAATCCATTTGGCCTCGTATAGATTTTTTTTTCATTTATCTACTGGGTTTTTATTTCTCTATGTTGTATCAAGGCTTCTACATACTGGCGCGACACGCGACGCGACACAAAGGCCCCGCGTGTCACGCGATGAGTGGTGCCTTTGTGTCGCGTCGCAAGTCGCGCTGGTCTGTAGAAGCCTTCATGTGTGATATTACTTTTTCTTGTGTAATCTTCCTGTGCGAGGCCCTCTATCTTTTTTATGAATTATTTAATACCTGCAAGAAGACGTGCAGTATAGCGTGCGGGTCGCCTCCACCGAGGCGTGCTGCGCGCGCGCCGGCCAACAGCACGCGCATGCAGAACGGAGCCGCGAAGCACAGCCGCCGCTCCCACGGAGACCACGCGCGCATCGCCTGGGGGCAGGGGAAATTGTAAGAACAGTCACATTATACACACATTAACATACAATATTTCAACTAGGAAGACATCGTCGGAATCAGCTCACACATACGCATGCAAACGCGTTTACACGAATTCCAAGCATGCTTCAGGTAACAGGTTACTCGTAAGTCTTAGGCCCGTATTTATAGAGGTTACTCAGTACTCAAGCATTACTTAGGACTAGATTCAAGCCATTGGATTGGTGGAAACTAGTCTTAAGTAATGCTTGAGTACTGAGTAACGCTCTTTAAATACGGGGCGTAGTCTATCGCATCGAGACAAGTGGTTACATTTTATGTCTGTAGTGCATTTTTTTTATATAATTCGCCATTTTAACGAAGTGTGTCCACAAATGTCTCAAAATTATTTCTTGATTATGCCTTTTTTTTAATTCTTTTTTAAGGTGCGTGTGTTTTTTCCAATACGAAATTTGGAAAAGTCATCTTATTTATACTGTGGTGAAGTTCATAGGATACTCAACAGCATATCAAATTTTTGAATAAGTCCGACATCTTCTAAGCTTAGAGCTCATTTTCTTAGGACTAAGAAGGTATGTGTGATTTCATCGTCTTCTCTCGTGTAGTCCACATCATAATGATGGTCATGTAACAAAGTAAAATTGGAAGTCAGTATGTTATTTTTTATGCTAGCTAGCTGTTACAGTGCCGCACGGTCTTGTGTTACTTTACTTAACATACATCTTGGCAAAATCAAAATCGAAAGTCATTTATTCAAACTAGGCGGAGAATCAGCACTTTTCGAAAGTCAAAAATTACATGAGACAGTCCCCCAAAAACGCCCTCCCTTCACCACTCCCTAGTGCTTTAGCTGGGAAGAAGAAGTGGTGACAACAACGAACTCACCAGCAGCACAGCTGTCTGTTCAGTTAGAAAAATTATACAATAATAAGTAAAATAATTTGCATTACGCAACACAAAACATTAAATTAAATTATTTGCCAAATGTCAGCTAGCACGCCACTATAGCAAAACAAACAAAAATAACATAAAATAACATCATTCCTATTTTCCCAGAAGGGTTAGGCAGAGGTGTACCTATAGTACACCCCACAGTAACCAGTTTTTGAAATCCCATGTAATAGGGGCGAGCCTATTACCATCTACCTGGGCCTCAAATCTGCTATTACAATAGTGTCAGAATGGTCGATCATTGATTTCATAATTGTTGATTTTGACAAGTTTGGTAATCTACTATTATAATGGCGTCATTATGATTTTCCAATGGTCGGCCACTGACACCTACATTGAAAGAAGTTGCTTTTATTGGTAATCTCGTACAGAATGACAAATTAATGACATTTCTACTAATGGGTTTTATAATAATGGCAATACGACAATGCCATTATAATAACACAATTCTATTACGAGAACATTGACCGACCAATGATCGACCATTATGAATTTAGCAGATTACGAACTTTTAGCAAAATGACAATGGCATGACAATGGGATCGTGTTGGAATGACTGAATTTATAAAAATAGCAGACTTGGGCCCCAGGTCGGCTTGAATTATTAGCTTACCTTATAAAGTCCGATGAGACTGCCGAGGCTATAGACTGCGAGCGCGAGGTACCGCAGCGGCGCCGGCGCACAGTACACCGTCGCTGTCACCATTGGGATCGCGCCTGCGGACAATGAAAATAATCCTTATACTTACTTTGTGGTTAAGTATACCCGGTAAGCAAAATTGGGGTGTGTCTTTTATTTGTGCGGAAATCTATATGATAACCCTCTCCATGGAATAGGTGATGGATACATAAATCTTTCTCCTACCGAGTTTAAAATTAGTATAAGTCCAATAATGACTTGTAAAATGACGGGTGAAATGTACTACTTAGTTCATCTAGGTGAAATATACTACTTGTACTTAGCAAACCCAATACTTAAGTGCACCGATAATGGGCACTACACATAAAGTACATGAACACTTTAAAAGAAATACAAAACAGTACACTTTTTCCATGATGTTTATGACTAAAACTCATACACAAAATCAAAGCATTTATTTCAATTAAACCATTTACAGACACTTTAGAGTTGTGAAAGAGTTGATCAGTTAGAAATATGAAGCTAGTTGCCCATTCCAAGGCGTAGTAGGTACATATATTATGGAGAAGAACGGGCATGCAACTCCATGGACTCTCGTTTAATTAAATCTTATTACAATTGTCTCTTAATAAAAATAGAATTAATACTGTATTTAGATTAGGCCACTTTTTGTTTTGAATTTTTTTTTTGTTTTTAATTTGTTCTTCTTTATTTGTTTTTGTTTTTATGTTATTGTTTCTTTAAGTACTTGCATGACACCCAATACCAGTTGTATGCCTTTATATCTGGAGGAACATTGACTCCTAAAACACAGGCTTTGACCCTAGTTTAGGAGGCATCAGTTCGCCCTTTAATGTGACTATATTGTACAACATTTATTTAATCCTTGTGTACTGTATGTTTGTGTACAAGTAAACATTTTATTTATTTTTTTATTTTATTTATTTATTTAAATTATAATGTTACAAAAATATTGTTACATCTATAATATTGAATGTATACCTAACTAAATATGAGGACAATATAAAAATTGCAAAAAACCGTTCATAGTAGGTACAGCAAATAGAAACAAACAAAAAAAAAAACAATTCAAAATTAAAATAAAAATAAACCGCAGAAGCGTACATTTTCTATTTTTTTGGTGAGTAATTATCAAATAACTACTCCCGCGTAGAGCGGGGCACAAGTTATTTGAAGTCAGACTTTTACTGACTAAAACCCACCCGTGTTCCTTCAGTTGCCTGTGTGCCAGGGCCACGGTAGGTATCCCTTTCGGACAAACCCGCAACTCTGGCAGGAAGCAATTTTAAATGACAACGCAAAAGTAATAACGCAATTGACGAATTTTATTCTGTACCCCGCAATCAGGGATCTCACAAGAAAATAAAAATCAACTATATCGCTTAACATGTACTAAAAGTGGAATCGAAGTATTTTTTGTACCATTCAAACTTTCTATGAAACATGGCAGCTGCAATGTAGCCCCGGGAAATAAAGGTACGGAGAAGTTTCGAAATTGGAGATATTCCTTTCTGGTCAAGTTACAGTTAATTTGTAAATACTTTTGTTGGTGAAATAACACGGTATTTACATTGTTACATTTTCTGATTTGAGTGGAGATGATTTAATTTATGCCCAGAACGAAACAAAAGGAGACGTTGTCGGCAAATTAGTTATTACATTTAGCTTCCATTTGCATTTCTCTTAATTGATACGATTGTGTGTTTGCGAGGAAAAAATATCAGATTAAATAAATCAGCACAAAATCTGGGTCATAGTGACTTATTGCAGCGGAGGTCACGAGTAAAAGTTGAGCACTTCCCAACATTCTTCGTTTCTTTTACCCTGGCTTCTAGCCAGGGTCCTGTACGCTTGGTGAGTGCTAATTGATATAGGGCGCGTTTCCGGATAATACTTCTGTGATTATTAAATTATTTACTTAACAATAGACGGGACATAGCGAAAAATATCGTGATCTGTTTGTTCTAGCGGGCAAAAGTCGCTCAGTCTAATGTGGTACGCCTGCATGTCAAGTCGCATTCGAGTCCACAAAAGAAAAATATTTTCCAAGAAAATGTGCCGCCGAGCTGCGCATTACGATATTGCAAATCTCGTTATGGTAAAACGACTGGATCTAACTTCGGTTTATTTAGATGGCGTCACTGAGAAATGGCATCAAAGTTTTTATTTTTTTAAAACGTTGCCCCACACTTGGAATTTCTCCTGTATTGTGGGTGCGTTTACAAACATTTAAACTCACATACACAAACATCCAGACCCGGAACAACTACTTGCAGGTTATACAATATTTCTATTGTTTTTTATATATATATATTTTTTTTTTTTTAATGTTTTATACATTTCTTCGCGTAAGTATCTTAAATCTCTTTGATTTGAGTAGAGAAAACGGTGATGCTCCCGAAGTTGAACGAAATTATCTTTTTGAATCTCTGACCGCATTAGCCCCAGTACAAAAAAAAACAAACTGCCCCCTCAATTTTTTGCTGATATTTTTCTTTAAGTTTCCTTCATGAGCCTTAAATTACGCCTAAATATTTACGTAAGTAGTAAGGTCTATGTGGTGCCGGATGAAAAGAATAGCAGTCCCCTATTTCTTCCCGTGGGTGTCGTAAAAGGCGACTAAGGGACTTACTAGAGAATGGGCAGCAAGCAGCGTTCTCTATGCATTTTAACTATTTTTTCAAATACATTGCAAGCTAGAGTTTTGTATAATTTAGAAGCAATATTTGTTTCATTTTTGTTAATGTGAGTACCATGGAGCCGTTTATTATGATAAGATGTATGTTGACTTAAAAAAGCGTGGCAGTTGAGAGTATGTCATGCTCACTTAAATGGCTCGCTGATGGTGGCGCGTGTGTTGGATCATTCGGTTCCCTACAAAATGGTTGAGTTGGATGGTGCTGATCCACGCGTCATGTTCGTGAACGGGCGCCGTCAGTTGAGACTGGTCTTCTCTTAATTGCCAGGGCTTATTTATAATCTTTTAACTTATATTTTGAATTGTTTTTTAAATAAACAATTTTTTTTTACATTGTTCTCACATATAGAAGCAACAAGAATAATGTACCCAGGATTTTGTAATATCTTGCTTTAAAAGAGTGTCCTTGGAGTTTCTTGCCTATTCTTCTCCATAGAGATCTACGCTTTGGAATGGGCAAATAGCTTCAACTTACTGACTAACTGACCGACTCTTTGACAATTCAAAAGTGCCTGTAATAGGTTTAATATAAATAAATGTTTTGAGTTTGAGTTTAACACCATACTGCGATCGTCAACCCGCCTGCCAAGTGTGGGGATTATGGCAAACCCCCCCTTTGGGGGGGTCTAAGGCCAGCAGTGGACGTCTTACGGCTGAAATTATGATGATGATGATAATTTACGTAAAATAAACAGAGCTTTGACCTATATAAGTTACATAACTGGCCATTAAAATTAAGAATGACCAGCTAAACTTACAAGCCATTACATAACTAGAGCACGATTACATATTGTACGCCGTCCAAAATGTTCCTCGTTACTTGTCAATCCAGTGATTGATGCGTTACTAATGACCCCTTTCAGAAATAAGTTTTATTGTAGGTAATAACTCCTCTCGGTTAGCGAGACATGTTATTTTTGGGTGCAGATGGTAAGAGAAAAATGTCAAGTCTGAACCTCATTTTTAAGAGGCTTTAGTCCGCGGCACTGCCAATTTGTGGTGTTTCGCCGAAAAAAAAATCTGTTGTTTTAAAACAAGCTTCGCTTTGCTTTTGTCGTAAAGAAGTTGTGACGAGAAAAGAACATTGAATTTTGTTATTTCAAGTAAAGTGCACTTCTGTAATAGGGTGAGTCATCATTTCAGTCGAAAGACGTCCACTGCTGGACATAGGCCTCCCCCAAATAGGGTATGCCATAATCGCCACGCTTAGCAGGCGGGTTGGCGATCGCAGTATGTCTTTAAAAATGCATAGAGAACGCTGCTGCCCATTCTCTAGTAAGTCCCTTAGTCGCCTTTTACGACACCCACAGGAAGAAATGGGATGGAGCTATTCTTTACGTCCGGCACCAAACAGAAAATAGGGTGTGTAAAAGTTTGAAATATCGGGTCATACATACATACATAAACTCACGCCTTCTTCTCATGGGGGATAAGCAGAAACGCCACCTGCTACGCTCCTTACATACCTACTCCTTTTGCTTCGCCTACATTCATACATCTGGCCATACACGCACGCCGGTTGCGAGTACTACGCACATGACCTTTCTGAAGAATATCACCAATAAGCTCACTCTAAAGTCCTTCTAGGCCCCCCCACCCGGCCTTTCCACTCATCGACTCACGTCTAGTTTGGGGATCACCGTTAAAATTGATATGTATGATGTACTCGATTATTAATAAATTATTTCAATTAATATCGGGGCTTGTGGTCCAAAAAGGAAATAATAACATTAATAACTTTTTTCGTTTCCTAGTTTATTTTTTTTTGTACAGAAACATGAAATACAGTTAAGAAATCACATAGATTACCATTGAAAAGTTATGCGAATAAAACAGAATAGTTAAACTTGGGCATGGTAATATTTATTGCTGGCCGAAATTTTTGTTAAATTAAGTGCCGATTGTTTGCAATACGGATGCGGGCAGATTTACCGGGTTAGAATCTGCATATGAAATAGAACGGAATAGGTCAGCTGATCGATACTAATATCGAGCTTTCCATTCCTAATATTTTATTCGCGAAGTTGTTCTTGTTCATTTCGATGATACGACAACTGCATTTAGTGACTTTTCGAGTTGCTGTTTGTTTCATGGTTCGAGTCACTTCCTACTATTAAAAAAACGGGTTCCCTTCTTGAAATCGAATAACGTGAATAATACCTACTTGCTTGAAAAGGTTAACTCGATTGTTCTTGAAATCGATAAATTATGAACGCTGAATTATTACGTTCACTACCTCGATGCATCAAAATCGCGAATAACTATAAGGTCGAATCATCGGCAGCGCGAAAGCCTGCCGCCTGTCTTGAAACATCATTTCTCGAAAGACCATCTAATCGATTTACAGAATAGTAATAAGGGTTTTTATTCGAGTACAATGTATTGAAATAATCTATGCGTAGAAATATAAATCAGCTATAATCATAAAAAATAATGATGGTATTACAATAACATAACAAATATCTAGTTATTTTACCAAATAGGTAGGAAGTAAACCTCAAGTAGGAAATAAATCTATGTACGAGTATGGAATAAATTTATTTTTTAATAGGTAAAAACTAAAACTATCTTATTTTTTAGACTGTCTTTATTTTTTAATAGTAGGAAGTGACTTTATAACCGATTTGAGTCATAAACCAAACTGTTGTGTTCAAAAAGTTTTGGTTTATTGCTTGAAGTAAAAGTGATTAAATAACATTTTGTAACGAAACACGTACAAGTGACTGAATGAGTTTTCCTGATTTTCAGGAAACCGCAACCTTGCCAAGTATAAGCTGAAAATGTTATTATATCGAAGTAAACAACTGGCTGTTCTGTTTGGTGCCGGACGTAAACAATAGCACCATCCCATTTCTTCCCGTGGGTGTCGTAAAAGGCGACTAAGGGACTTACTAGAGAATGGGCAGCAGCGTCCTCTATGCATTTTTAAAACCATACTGCGATCGCCAACCCGCCTGCCGAGCGTGGCGATTATGTGAAACCCGGGCCCTTTGGGGGAGACCTATGTCCAGCAGAGTACGTCTTTCGGCTGAAATGATGATGATGAAACATCTGGCGCTGGCGGCACGTGCTTTTTACTTCTACATTTTTCATGTAAAACACGTGTTTACTTAACGTTGCTAACGATGTTTGATCATTATAAGAAAGTTAGTTTGAGCGATAAGTGATCCATTTTGGAATTATTCCTGAACATGCGAATCTAATTTTACCAACTCTAAGGCCCGGCGCCCATTGGCAGCACGGCATGGCAAGGTATTTTTAGGCAACGAATAAAAATATAACTTAATAGTATGGAAATAATGTGCCGTGTGGTGCCGGACGTAAAGAATAGTACCATCGTTTTTCTTCCCGTGGGTGTCTTAAAGGCGACTAAGGGACTTACTAGAGAATAGGCAGCAGGGTTTTCTATGCCTTTTAACACCATACTGCGATGGGCAACCCGCCTGCCAAGCGTGGCGATTATGGCACCAAGCGTGGCGATTATGGCAAACCCCCCCTTTGGTCCCAGGCATATGTCCAGCAGTGGACGTCTTTTGGCTGTAATGATGAATGATGATGGAATTAAGTTGAAATTTCAATGTTAAGACGCAGATACATGCCAGTGACCTTGAGTGGTTAGCTTGCGTGTTCTGTACTGAGCTCACGCAACGCGTCGTACGTTCAGTCAGTAATAGAACTCGCCCATCATGGAGCGCTGTCCCCAATTTGACGCATTATTATATTTTAAACAAAAGTTTTAGAATTAGTGAAGGTTTCAGAAAAATACGCTTGGTAGATTTTCCGCAATTCTCAGTTTTTTATCCGCATTAGACATAACTTTACATTTCACTATGTAATATCATTAAAAGTCGGTTATCGTTCCCTAAATAGAATGTTAGCATTCCGCGGTATTATTTTTGTACTTACGACCGCTAACATTGAAATTTCTATTTTATTTCCATACCATTAAGTTATATTTTTATAATTCATTACCTAAAAAAACCATTGCCATGCCGTTCCGCCAATGGGCCGGGCCTTAAGTTCCATCTCCACGGGTGACAAAATCGCTGCGATATGTCTCGCCGGGCTATCAAATTCAATAGAAACTCTCACAGCGATATCGTCGCGGCGATCATTTGAAGGCACATCGTAACTATCGCCGCATTCTCTCGTCTGTGGAGATGGCGCTTGAATAAAATTCAAATGCGGAAACTTTCAAAGAGAACCAGACGGTCGCTTTCCAACTTTAAGTTTGTACCCGATTTTCTTTTTGAAGTGAAAACTTCTTTAGGCGCGTTGAGCACTTTTTGGGTGAACAAAAATCATGGAACTCGCGTCATCGTCACCGAACGCTTCGATACAATTCACTTAGTTTTCACTTCTATCGGCAGTCCCCAAAGACTACCCCGCATGTTTTTTTTTTAATTTGTGTTTGTACGGTGTTCCAATGACATAAAGATTAAAGTAACTACGAGTATCCACGGTTCTTTAGCACATCTAAATTGAAAAAAATATAACTGCACACACAAAAATAAAATTCAGTCAATTTAGGGTCAGCTTAAAAAGTGAATGTCCTCCTTTTCCCCCTCGCTGTGTATTTTAGGCTCCCTCCCCCATGTTTGTAGCTCTAGAGGGGTGCACGTCACCCCAGGATTTCCCACTTGAGTTATTAAGATTAGTCATTCAATATAACGAGATCGGCGAAAATGCCTTTTTTCTGTGTTGGATTAGCACTTTTTTGGTTTTATAAGATTTCATGGCGAGATTGCGCATGTAGTTGGCAAGCTGGCTAAATATTTTAATTAGATTGATAATGTAGTACGGTTTCACCTCACAGTACCGAACACGGGCCTGCTAATAACCGCTAATATGAAGAATCGCTACCGCTGCCGGTTTCGGCTATCGCCGAAAACCAGCGCTGGGGCTCTGTCTCGAATAGGGCCGTTTTGCGTGGATGTGACGCATATTTTCCCCCTACTTGTTCTTTTTGTATCTATTTTCTTTCTTTGCGTCATGTTTACCGCAAATAAACGTATTTTCTTTCTTTCTTTTTTCTTAATCGCAGCGAATTTTGCCATAGTTTAGTTACAATGCTTAAAGCCAAAGTCAAAGATTTATTTGCTAACTAAGTGTACATTTAGGTGATATTTTATAATGTAGGTACTTACAACTTAGCGGCCTTTTCGAGGCATCCCCAATTTGAGGGATGTATAAAATTAAAAATTAAAATAACTATGCTATTGACACGATCTTACATTAATAATTTCAATAATTTAGTATTACTCATTCAAATAATAATACATACACACTTTTATAATTCAATAATAATATCAATACGTGCCGTCAGTCATAATCAATATCTACATGTCTCTGAGATTCACAAACAGAATCGCAATATATCCTCAAAAGCGCAAAAGTTGACTTTGTTCGTTAACCATAAAGTTAAGTCACAAAGACCCAAGAAATCCTTTAAAAATATAAAGGAAATACAAACAACATCTTTTCATGTAAGGTTGCACAACGTTTTCAATTGGCAAATGTGTTCCAGTTTGCTGGCTTACGAGTTCCGACTTACGAGTTTCGAGTTTACGAGTCTCGGGAGTACGGAGCTGTAACAAAGACTTGTCATACTTTGATGTATCTTTTGTCCACCGAGGCTTAAGGCGATGCTCCAGTTAAAAGTCGGATTCGTTTTAGCTTAAGGGCTGTTTCGTGTAAAATCGGATGTGCTTTGAGTTTTTATTTGTTATATTATTTTTAACATCAAATATAATATGTACGCTTCTTAAATGTATTGTTTGGTTTCTGATCATCTATGTTGGATAGATGTTTATCTTTTTCTTTACACAAAAACAATGATGTCCTATGTCCTAATGATGAACCTACTCTCACATAACAAACTTTTACTAACCTATACATCACCATCATCATTTCAGCCGAAAGACGTCCACTGTCGGGCAAAGGCCTCTCCCAAGGGGGGGGGGGGGGGTTGCCATAATCGCCACGCTTGGCAGGCTGGGCCTGGCGATCGCAGTATGATGTTATAATACATAGGGAACGATGCTGCCCATTCTCTAGTAAGTTCCTTAGTCGCCTTTTACGCGTGGTGATTATGGCAGGCAACCCCCCCCCTCCCTTTTGGATGAGGCCTATGTCCAGCAGTGGACGACTTTCAGCTGGAATGATGATAATGACAACATTTATCTGTAACCTGTACCTATAATTGTAACCGCCACGTGTACCTAATTACAATTTAATTATCAGAATTACTATATTTTTCGGTGCGTGGGTGACCAGATCGAAGTATTGTTGAAAGAGACGTGCTTTTTATAAGGTCCACATGGTCTTGAGGGATTTCATTCACCTTTATTTAAAAGAAAATCAATGTTTAATGTAAAATTAATTTAATTTAACGACAAAAGGGATAAAAGTAATACTTAACAATAAAACGTTTCGCTACTGTGATTCAGGCGTGATCTGTGTTACAATTAACGAGTTGTGGACGGGGTGCTCACTAGACTCGGACTGTACCCCGTCTTCGTGAGGTCGTCTCTGCACCTCCGAAGGGGGCGCGAGGAGTCTGTGTTGGGGCTTTATGGCCCCTTGCCCGAGAACTTTTTCTGTCGGTCCCCAAAACTGGGGACCGGTCTTTGGATTCCCAAATATGTTGGGATAGTCTTTGTAGGAGTGTTTATTGTACACCTAGTCGCTGAGGGGTTTACCTCCCTCAGTGTTCTGAAGTGTTTTTCTGGGGTGTAACTGTAGGAGCGCCTGAAGTGCTTCACGACGACGTCCGAGAGTCCAGGCCCCTGCTAGGTGAGATCCCTAGTTCCCTAGGGAAGGCTCGGCAAGAGCCGATCTAGCAGCGAGGGCGTCGGTTTTGGTTGGCGCTTACCTACAGAGGAGGCTGTCCTTGCCCCCAACAACGTAACCAGATCTAGCCGGTAGCGTTGCAGGGTGCGTGGCGTTGAGTGTGTATCGAGTGAATTGAGGTGTGTGTACGTCGCTCGTTTGATTTACCTATTGCGTGATTTGCGAGTGTGGACTATATTAACTTAGAACGCTTTACGCACGGCGATTGTCATGCGGTGAGTGTGAGTGTGGAGTTTTGTCTCCCATTGTATTGTAGTCGTAGTTGACCTTGAGAGGTAGTGGATGACTACTTAACCGGACTATCCTGTGGCTGCCTTAAGCGAGCTTAAAGCCTCCAGCTAGGGGCGAATTTCATAAAATACTAAGCGATTGCATGCTAAGGGCACCCCTTGTGGGGTACGAACCTCGGCTTAGGGGAACAAGTTGGGACAGGCTGGATCAAATCTGGATGATTATTATTATCGGGGGTTAATACCTATTAAAGCTACGGCGCTGTCAGCCGTGGCGTGACGGAGGGGACAGTATGTCTGGGTCTTCGCATGGGACCTCGCCGGCGAGGACGGAATGTCGGTTTGTGTGGTTTGTGCACTGTACTTGTGGCCCTACTGCTTTCCTGGAGGAGGGTAATGGGGTCATCGGGGTCGGTGAGAGTATGCCTTGGACGGCGGATCTGACTAATATGAGAGGGTCATTAACAAGCGGCCTTCACAACCAGAGGGTTTGCGATGTCTGACGGGTCCCCCATTGCACGGTGCGCCGTCTTATAAAGGCCGGTCCCTTCCACAACTTGCCTGATTCACTGAGTGGGGCGATGATGTCACTAAAGGTTGCGTTCCGATACACGTTATACCGCTGACATATTCGTTGACAACATAGCACAAAAACAGCTCATAGGTTACATCACTAGCAAATAGACTATCATAGACATTCTGTCGTCTACACTAATATAATATTATAAAGAGGAAAGATTTTTGTTTGTTTTTATGTTTGTAACGAATAGGCTCGGAAACTACTGAACCGATTTAAAAAATTCTTTCACCAGTAGATAGCTACATTATTACGGAATAACATAGGTTATAATTTATTTTCAAAAAAAATAGTGC
Organism: Tiliacea aurago; assembly: GCA_948098905.1. Lineage (NCBI taxonomy): Eukaryota > Metazoa > Arthropoda > Insecta > Lepidoptera > Noctuidae > Tiliacea > Tiliacea aurago. The sequence goes on from OX402588.1 coordinate 7,643,848, forward strand.
TCCGTAAGAAAATTGCAATATTGTAACCCAAGGTAGAAAACCAAAAATTGTTTTTGGCGTGCGCTGCGAAAACTATTAATGATAGAACAAAATAATGTACTACAGGTTTATAGGTCTTATTAATATGTCGACCTCCACGCGGGCAAAGCCGTGGGCAAATGCTAGTATATTGTACAATGAGTCCATGTACAGACTACATAGTACACAGTCACCTTTGAGCATGACTAGGGCACGTACAGAAAGCTGGCTCTGCTCTCTGCGTGACGTTTCCTTTGTCCACACGATCGTTCACGGTTTATTGCCATTTGATGTGGAAACTATCTCCAGTGTCCGCTTATATAAATTACGCTTTTGTTTTTATCGCTAGAGTAACCTTGGGATTGATGTTTTGATCAAAATGAAAGAAATAAAACTACCAATTGTTTTTAATTTATTTGGGAGCCATTAATTGAATTGAAACAAAACAAGAAAACGCATAAGAAATCCGCAAGCATTTCATTTATAAAAAACCGGCCAAGTGCGAGTCGGACTCACGCACGAAGGGTTCCGTACCATTATCTATAAAAATGGCAAAAAAAATCATGTTTGATGTATGGGAGCCCCCCTTAAATATTTGTTTTATTTTAATTTAATGACTTCTTTTGAAAGTGAATAAATAATTAAATATTATGTGAATATTTTCGTGTATTCCCGTTGTCCCCGTACGCCGTGTCCCCGTCTTACGGGGACAGCGGTACTTCAAATAAATATTTAAAAATACTCCCCGTTGTCCCCGTGGTTTGGTTTTACATTCAAAAATATGTTTCTGGCACCCGCCAGCCCCTGCCGCGGCACCGCTCGCTACGCTCGCTCGGCACGTGCGTTGTGTGGTCACAGTTCTAACCTAACCTAGCTGTTTCGATTTAAAAAAGGTTTACTTCGTACGTTATGGGGACAACGGGAAATAAATTTAATCACGTCCCGCTGTCCCCGTGACGGGGATAAGGCATACTCTACCTGTTACCGTTATAAATATATAGCAAAATTGAGCAAAAAAATCACGTTTGTTGTATGGGAGCCCCCTTAAATATTTATTTTATTCTGCTTTTTATTTGTTGTTATAGCGGCAACAGAGATACATCATCTGTGAAAATTTCAACCGTCTAACTATCACGGTTCGTGAGATACAGCCTGGTGACAGACGGACAGACAGACAGACGGCGGAGCCTTAGTATAAGGGTTCCCGTTTAACCTTTTGGGTACAGAACCCTAAAAAAGATTGATTGAAACGTTTTTTCCATTTTTTGTGAGACACGGTCTCACATTTCAAACAATTTACTTATTAAAAAACAAACAAATAAGCGCTTAAGCTGTAAAGAGATAAAGCGACCCACAACTTTGTATTATTAATATCAGGGTTATTTTAGGCTACCTACAGTCACCTGGCTCCTGTTTACTTAGGACTAAAATACCACTATTTGACCCATTATTTCGCTGAACCGTAAAAGTCAGCTGAATTAGGTTGCAGCGGTATTTATGGGCGGCAGCCCTGTTACTGTTTTTGGCAAGGATATTAAATCTCACAATTTTATTATTCTAGCTGGTTTTAGGTTTTACACCTAGATTTTTTTGGCACTCATTTTGAGGCAGCGGATGTCCAGCAGTGGACGTCTGGCTGGTGTGTATTATAATTATTCATTAAAAAAAAAAAAAAAAAAAAAAACAGGATATTTGATTTAATTCTTGTGGAGTAGATGTTAACGTAACTTAAGACGGAGATATATGCCAGTGACCTTGAGTGGTTAACTTGCGTGTTCTGTACTGAGCTCACGCAACGCGTCATACGTTCAGCCTGTAATAGGACTCGCCCATCAAGGAGCGCTGTCCCCAATTTGACGCATTATTAATTTATTATACACAAAACAAAAGGTATTTTAATAAAACGCGTATACTAAAAGATCAATAACTAAATTATCTTTAAATTGGTGAAGGTTTCAGAAAAATACGCTTGGTAGATTTTGCGCCATTCTCAGTTTTTTATCCGCGTTAGACATAACTTTACAAATTAATTTCACTAGGTAATATAAATATATTCTAAAATATTCACATAATAAGTTATTGATAAAATGCTCTTATTTAACATATTTTTTTTTCAAATCATCAACAGCACTCGTTTAGACGTGATCTTCAGTACCTATAAAATCATTAAAAGTCGGTTATCGTCGCCTTAAATTACTTTAAATCAATGAATTCTTTGAGACTTCTAAGGGCCTATTACAACGACTTTCTTATCATTGTAAATTAAGGAGATAGGCCTAGAATACTAATCCATTTCTCATTAATGTCACTAGTTCTAAGGGCTTATTTTTTCTAGATTGCTCTATGAAACAAAAACATGTTCAGGAAACTAGAATTTTATTTTTACACTGTTTAATATAATTCTAAAGGAAGGATAATTAACTCTTTAATAATTAAAATAAACAATCTTGAGTAACAAAAAAAACAACATTTAATAGCTATTTAAAAGAGTTTGTTTATGTAATTTTATTTGTGTAACTGTAATTAAACTTATCAGATTTTACACCTGATAATATGAGATAAACACCTGGGATTATTACCCTGCTATACCCTGCCCCTCACCCCGCGCGATCATTGATTGTTATGTGGTTTTTTAATTACTGAACGCACCTAAATACTCAAAAATACGAAAATAACACACATTTTATATTGATGAAATCCTACTTTTCTGGCCTTAAATTTGAAAACGACTCAAACACGAAGATAAGGCCCGCTTTAATATAATATTAATCATATAATGCTTATCCTCTCCAGTGTAGTGCTATCCAACCTGTTGACCGTATCCACTTACGGACCAAGTGTTTTCACTTCAATTCTCTAAAGGATGAAAAGTATCGCCTCATTAACGAGTATACGATAACAATTTAAATAGACTTTATTACTTAAATCCCAAAAACTCTGTTAGGTGTGTAGTGGTTAAAAAACCGGTCAAGAGCGAGTCGGACTCGCGCACTGAGGGTTCCGTACGTATACATGATGTTGATGATTTCTGAAAAACTGTGATATTTAGAGACATAGTTTTATTTTTCCTGTAATCTTTACATACACTTCTATCACATAGAATAATTTCAGATTTTTAACTATACAAACTTCGGAGATAAGGGGTTAAGGTTGGGGGGATAAGAGTTTTTTTTTAATTTTTGATCAAACGTCGGAAACTATGCGACTTCAGTCCCTTTTACAAAAAAGAGATATTTTTTTAAATTTTTTCTTGTTGGCAAAATAGTTGGGCAAACGTCATCTAAAACTATTCTAAATTTCATGTTGGTAGCATCAGTAGTTCTTGAGATATGCAGGTGTGACAGACAGACAGGCAGACAGACTTAGTCTCACCATAACGGTTTCTTTTTACCATTTTGGTACGGAACCCTAAAAACACTGTTAGGCATACAAAATACGAAGTAAATTCTGTAAAGGTGAATTCACACCTGTACAACATTTTTTGCAATTCAGTGTCACGTTGTATTTTGATCAAAATATGATTCGCGACGAAATTAACCGCAAAGTGCCGCGCGGTGGCAGCGCAGCTGCAGCGCCACCGCCGCTGCAACGGCTAGGTTCGAGCATCACAGTGTTGTACTTTTAGTTTCACTGTTTCACGATGGACTCTGACGACGAAACATTGCTGTTAGTGTTACTATTAAAACGAAAAATGATTTTGGAAAACGAAAATAGAAACCTAAATAAAACGTTGCCGTTATTTTATATAAGTAAACGAACTGAATTTCATAAAGTAAAAGGCTACTGTGACCAACAATTTCAGAATTACTTACTTACGATTATCAAGAAAACAATTCTACCAATTACTTCCCCGTTCGGAACCATAATTATATTGAAAAACAAAATACATCCTTCAAAAATACTATTTGTGCTGAAGAAAGAGTCTTGTGTGTGAAGTTCTCAATAAATATATTGCATAGGTATTTCTTCCCAAGCCTTTTTCTTTTCGATTTTATTATTGTACTTATCTGACTTCGAACCCCATATCACTGGACGACTCTCAACCTGATGAGGTTAAAGAATTTAGCGATGGCTAAATTCTTCAACCTGATTTTCGTTCATGTTTAGACTTGAACAAAAACTACGTGCGCATCGTCACAAGTCGATCGATGAAATGATGTTCTCGTTCGTTTTTTATGTATATGGATTAACAAAGCAGCGCGGCGGCATCGCTGCCACCGCACTGCCGCCGCGCGGCACTTTGCGGTAAATTTGAAGGCGTAACAGAAAATGTATTTACAGAATTATATCATTAGAATCATTAATACATCTCTCTAAGTTAAGACACAATACAGGAGAAATTCCTAGTGTGGGGCAACGTTTTTATTTCATGAAAAAATCATTCAATGGAACAATTAATCTAACATAAAGCAAAAACATGGTTTTTTCACAGGGATTTACTTTTGCAGGCATCGTAGCTGTAAAAACATCTATAATATTCTTCACGGTAGAAAGGGCCACATGATATTTTTGCTTTACGATTCGGTAGAACGAGCGACTGTAAAATAAGTACAAAGAATAGTAGCGAACCCAACTCTGGACGATAAAGTTTATAGGTATTATGTGTGTGTCGCTGAGCGCCAGGGCGGCCACCCAGCGGCGATTGAGGGGCTAATGTTACATTCTGAATGTGTACATGGTACAATTAAATGTTAGGCTTGTTCTGGATATATACTGTATAGTCTAGTTTAAGTTTCATGTAAGAACCGGAGCAGGTTTCTGCCTACCTCCTTTGGAAAAAGGCCAGACTTTATGTATGTATGTAATTATTTATGTGTCTTCAAATGTGTCGTGAACATGTTGAGAACGTGCACGGTTATTAACGTCAAAAGTTACAAAAATCAGACACCAAACTACCCGCGCAGACGAAGCCTTCCAGGACAAAGCCTATCATGCTGCTGACCACCCTTAGTTGCATTTAATTACACTCACAAAACGAAAATGAGTATCTCTGTAGAATAGTACTTTCCTAGAACCAGAAGACGGTGTAACTAATGTTTCGAAAAAAAATATTAGCGTGTATATTTCTAGTAAACACTAAAACTGATTAAGAATCCCCTAATTCTAATAAAATAATAATAATAATAATGTTCCTGACGCCGATGGACTACTGTTTTTTATATTTTTAAATGTTTTTTTTAATTAAAAAAAAAAAAATATAATATTTAATATGTATGTTTATGTAATAAATGAAAATAATAATAATATTAATAAATAAATAAATTAATTAATGTACCCTGCCAGCAAAACCAGCTTAAACTGAAATAGCAGTGTACTACTTGATAAGTAAATGTGTTGCTCGACCAACTGAATATTAGATTACGTAAAGGTACGCATGTTTTTGTGTATTTGACGCAGCTACGCTTGAATCCTTACAAACATACAAATAGAGATAAAAATCTATGTTTGTATTTAGGATTTCAGAATAACCCGTTTGTTTGGCGTAGGCGTGCTACGGAGCTACGCGGGTTACGAGTTTCGTAGCAGATTTCGTAGAAGGGCTATTTTTGCTACAGTTCTATTTTGGGACGATCCGAGGTGGTGTTCCGAGTAGGATTACTGTGAATATATTTAATTACCGGCCATCCTCGTCCACAATCCCTTAGAAAGTGCAAAGACAGTGTTTTTTTTTTGTTAGGTGGGAAATTATCAAATAACTTCTCCCGCTCTGGGCGGAGCGGGAGGGCGTGTCAGACTTTTACTGACTAAAACCCACCCGTGTTCCTTCAGATGCCTGTGAGCCACGTCCGGTTTTCGGACAAACTCGCAACCCTGGCAGGCATTGGCCCTACCAGACCCCGTCAGTTGGCTGACATCTTTTAGAAGCGCGCGTGGAACACAACACGCCGTCGACCCGGGCCTGGTCCTTATCGGATGGCGAGCTACCCATCGCTCACCGTCCGCAAGCCCGCACCTACGGTGGCCGGGAATCGGCCTGCGACTCCCGACGCCCGGGGCGTCTCCTGCGGTGACTAGGGGCATGAGGGCGCGAACTTTCCCTCTCCCTCACGCGTACCGCTTCCTCCTTCGCGAGAATTACTGCTTCGCAGAAGGAGGTGACGGCTTCCCATGCACTCTCGCTCCAAACCATGGCCTGAACCAGGGCCGAACGCGAGAGATCGCCGCCGTCTATCGCCTCCGTGAGGATACGGCGGTGCTCCGCCCAAGCCGAGCCGGTGACACCCGGGCGTTTCCTCCCGATTTATCCTGAACAGGAACCTCCCGAAACAACCGTATTCGGTGAGGACCTGCATCAGGCGGAAGGTGAGGATGACGTGGCGCCTCTGTAGCCATTCCTCAAAGAGGAGACTTATCGCCACAACCGTGGCGTGCCCAGCGCCAAAAATAGCTCTCTCCATGTCGCCATGAGGTCCCGCCGGAGCTCTGTCCGCTGTGCCGTGATTTCTCGCGGCAGCGGAGTTTCGCCCCGGCGTTTCGCCTGCTCGCGCCACTCCCAAATATGCGCGAGGACTTTTGCCTCCAGATCCCATGGCGGCAGTCCGGCAAGGACGCTCACCGCCTCACGGGAGACCGTGCAGTAAACCCGTTCCAGCCTGATGGCCATGACCCTTTGGGAAGCGTTCAACCGCGGCGGCTGGTCGCAACCTCAGAGAATTCGCTCACACCAGTGCTCCGTAAAGGGCCATGGACCGCACAACCCCTGCGTAGAGCCACCAGCAGGAGGCGTTTGGACCCCCAACTTTGGGCAGGAGTCGCTTCAAGGCAGCCCCGGCCCGCTCCAGTCTGGGAGCCAAACGTCAAAAATGCTCCACGAAGTTCCACCGGCTGTCGAGGACGAGTCCCAGGCACTTCATCGTCGACTCGACGCCGATGTGAACCCCTCCTGCCATTATCTGGGATATGCATTATTATAAATAAATCTCGATGCTGACTGTATATGCATTCGCTTGTAAAAACTTTGAAGTTACCCGAATACAAGGGCCAGTGTAGATTAGAAAAACAGCCAGCTATAACCACAGTTAATGTTCCACTGTGCCCCCAAACGTCATGCCCAGACTTGTGCGCTTGCCCGGCCAGCGTAAAGTTACACATTGCCCGTCACTGCTACGTGATTAGGATAAATCGTTTCCTACCCGCCTGTTTGAGTCGAGCTGTCGCAAAAATATCCCAGTCTGGGTCACTAGCGTTTAAGCATTGTTTTAGAGGATTTACATTCCATTGATAAGTTTTGTTGGAGGATTATTACATTATAAATAGAATGTTGAATTTTTATAAGTGGAAAAAGAGTTTCAATTATGTAAATTCCCTGAGGCGTTTGCTTGTACAATTTACAGAGTTGATTTTATGCTTTTTAGGCACGTATGTAAATGTTCATTGTGGTTATTAATTTAATTATAGCATAATTAGCCTATAATGTCCCCACTGCTGGGACACAGGCTTAGGACTCTTCGAGAGGGACTGGTTTGTAATCTACCACGTCCGCGGGCCTAGTGCGGGTTGGTAGATGCCACATGTTGTCGAATTTTTCTAGGTCATGCCAGTTTCCTCACAATGTCCTTCACCATTTTGAGAGCAGTGGTGATGAAATTATTTACACAAAGTAAAGCGCCTGTCTGGGTTCACAACCCACGACCTATAACTCGTAAGTTGGGCCGTTACCGCTGGGCCAACACTGCTCAAAATTTTCTGCTAAAAAAAATTATGCCCACTACGATTACCGGAATAATATCTAAAAGCTCTAATTAGACTGCTAGATCAAGGACTTGATGCTGAAAATGGAAGGTGTTCTTCACAACACACGCATCACGACGAGCTTCTTCCTGGGACACGGTCACCACCCTCAGTGGAATGCCTTCTGTCTTGATATATAGGTGGCTGCCACGCTAACCGTGTGGTTATAGCGACCTATCTTATGTAGATATATTCCAATTCGTAACGTTTCACTTCAATCACACAGTAGGTATGCAGAGAAGCATTTACCATTGGATATTTCAATTTATAACATCAATTTTTTTCTTTTTTTTTAAGGAAATTTAATATTGGTTAAACTATTTTTAATTCATAATCCGGATACAGTTTAGATATATTGCCGCAGTCATGTACATACACAGGACACCGACGAACACTGCTGCAAAATTGGATCCATCGAATAATGATTGAATCACCGGTATTTGAGGTAGACAAGATTCATCCTCTGAGGGGCGGCCCATAATGGTCGAAGTAGCTCGTCTCTTCTTATAATATTTTATAGCACACGTCTATGGCGATACGAGATTTAAATATAATAAATAAACTAAATATATAATAATTAAGTAATACAAATTAGTATTCCAAGCTAGAATGTACATTTTGTATCAAAACAAATTAAGTATGTTTTAATGTCAACTGTCAAGGCCGTAGTGTTGCCATGGAAAAATATGAAATGTTTCACATCACTGGCAACATTGTTTAGATTCGTATTACAAACTATTTATATTAGTTAAGTTAATAACGTACTACGTGGTAGGTGTTTAACGTATTTTGAATGGAATTCACGCTATATTTTGGCTTTCAATGTAATTTGTAAAATTTTGACAATATTATGCTAGGCACGCTAAAGTTCTTGCCATATCAGTCAGAAATAACATTATTCCTATCATGTAATTAATTAAGTATTTAATTATTTTCATAAGGTTTCTCTAAATGTCGAAGTGTGTTACAAGATCTTTCTTGATTACGTCATGTTTATTTCCCCTGGTCAAGGCCTAGAAAACCAATAGAAAATCTAGCCTTTTACGTTAAATGAGGATATTTACAAAGAAGTTTACGAATCTGACCTTTTTATAATACTTTTTTATGTGAGGCTTCGTGATCTCCTATTTTATCAAGCAAACTGAGACCAAAAGAATAAGATAAGTATACTTAATGTAACAGTGAAGCACCGACCTCGCTTTGGTTGTGCCATTGTCCACACTCCTGGACCAGTTTCCCCCAGGTTTGACCCGCAATGGCAATAATGTCGCCTGCCAATCTCGGGAATCTAATTTAAGCCAACTGAATTCCCGCTCCGAAAATAGAACTAGTATTTCCAAATCAAATCCAATTCTGCTTGTTACCCAGATCAATGCTCGTAGGTTCTGACCCGAATACGTTGAATTATACGTCCTAGGACCTCGAGGATGAATTATATTAAAAGATACATATTCTATGAACTAAACTAATACAGAACAGTATTCGCGCTTCAATATCAAGTCAAACACTAGGAACCGTTTAATAATGCTCAGCTCATAGTTCCAGTTCGTGGTATTAATGAAAGCCGCGCGGCAAGTTATCCTCTACCTACGTATTTTCATGAATAAACTCTAGTAATCTGTTGGGATGCAATCGACATTTAATTTTATTCAAGGATTATTTATTTTTCTATAATTATACCTAATAAAAAAAAAAATGCTGTTTGTTGGTAAGCGTAACACTTCAGAACGACTTGACCAATTTGTTAAATTTTTGTTTTAAGGCCGCCATAGACGTTCAAGTAATTTGATCAAACAGGCTGGTTCAAACAGATTGATCAAATTGGCATGAATGTCTGTGGCAAAATTTGATCACATTTAATGAGTAATCAAAGGGTAATAAATAGTAATCAAATCATGCCAATTTGATCAAACTGCTTGAACCAGCCTGTTTGATCAAATGCCAGTTTTTTCAGTAAAAATCATATTTTTACTGAAATTATGACATTTTAAAGTTGGTGGGAAAATTCGAAAAAACTGAAATTGAATTTTCTATGGAAATGTAGTGTTTGTATGAATTATTGAAATTTTGACAGTTAAATAAATATTTATATATTTCGGAAACGAATTCGTGGAATGGCAGGTTTTACAGACTTCTTAACTCAACATTTTATTTAAATTTCATTCACAGAGAATGGTATTCCAAATTACATTGGCATACGCTAGTGGGGCGAGCACGGCCTACTGTGACATGGCTTGAGTCACACACAAAGTTCGGGCGATAAAACCGTTTTTCTTAGATGCACGGGGGCGCCGGCATGAGATAATTTCTTGACATAACTTCTTGACGTTTATTTGGGACTCCTACGGCCTTATTATAAAACAAGGTTTATATTTTGGCATGGCTTAAACCATGCAGCCAGTTTTTATAATAAGAACGTTACAGTGATTGAAATACCGTTCTTTATACAAAACTGTAAACTTAGTTCGGTACTAAGTTGTCAGTGTTGTGTTTAGGAACTTTACCATAGACGGAATAAAGTTCGAAATTCAATAATGGCTCCATGTTTTAAACCTGGGTCTGAAGATAAACCTTGTTTTGTAATAAGGGGGCTAGAGTCTTGGTTTGGATCAGTACTTAAGCATTTTTTGTAATATGACGGATCTGCATGTCTTATAAATTGCTAATACGGGTAAGTACACCCATTTTGTCATAAATGTCACAGTTTGACCGATGACTAACCAACATTTATCACGGTTGGTCCGTTCACATCAAAGTAGGTAGGTACATTTGAATACCAATGTTATTACAAAAGCCCATTGATGTATTTTCGACTTTAGTATCTACATGTCTATCTTTCCCATTTCCCAGGTTCGCACATGTTTAAAATCATGGATGATGGGAGCTACCAAAGACTTTACAACTTTTTCGCTAAATTTCCAAACCGAACAAACCAAATAAGATAAGATAAGATAAATTTATTTCTACAAAGTTTACATTCAAGTTGGTTGAATTCCTAGACCTCACACTAGGATTCCCTGTGTTGTGAGATCCAGGCTCCTTCGTTCCGATCACAATTTTATCCATAATATTAAGAATTAAGGTAAATTTAAAAAAAGCATAAAAATAAAATAGATATAAAAAGAGTGTATGTATAGTGGTGTGATTTGAGTCAGTTGTGTTGGTGTTGGAAGGGAGTGTATGTATGTTATACGTATGTTAGTGAGTGCACGTGTATTTGTGAAATGTCAATGTGTGTACTGTTAGTTTTTACCTAAACTAAGAGACTTTCTGTCATGTCGTAGTCCAGTGTAAGAAGCCAGTTTGTCACCGTCTCTCTGCATTTTTTTGTGTTAGTTTTAGTATGTCATGTATACCGTTGAGTTTTGCGTATATGTGTGGTCCCATAAAACCGTAAGACCTTCTGCCGATTGTTTTACGGCATCGGATTTTATCTCAACTTACCCTACGACTTGAAATGATACAAGTGCTCACGGCTGTTTTATGGAATCGTTGGGTGACAGACAGTATGTAAAGCTGTCTCACCCTAAGAACTCCCACTTCAGTGTAGAGTTTATTCGTAGGGTACCGGTAAGGTCGTCTATAGGCAACTTTTAGTAGAGCACGCTGAGCTCGTTCTACTTTAATTAGTGAGGTCTTGCCCGCACCGCCCTATGCCACTATGCAGTAATTAAGAACGGACTGACAAAGCGAAAAGTAAATCATCTTTAGGACAGAATCATCAGCAATCTTGCCTAGTTGCTTAAAAATACGTAATAATAAAAAATTAAAAGTCGAAGAAGAATCGCAAACGCCCAAAAAAAAAAAGCCAAAAGCGAAAGCAAAAGTGAAAGTGAATTAGTTCCCAACAAAATTAAAAAAAAATGTTTAGCCATATGAAATGCACTCTTTTTACGTATTATTTTATTTGGTCGCATAATCAGATATATATATTAATATTTTTAATTTATTCGGTCACACTATGAGGTTAACAAACAAGAAAGGCATGTCGCGCCTCTAGATTATGTCACATGTTTAACTCGTGCTAGCCAATTAAAACAAATTGTATGACATGACATAATTTATCATGTCTTGTCACTAACGTCTTGGGTACGGCCGTGCTCGGCCCGCAAGGCTTCCCATGCTTAAGTCGACGGTAATCAAATCGACCTGTCCAAACAAGTGTTGTGAATTTAAGTGGCTCGGCTCTTGGTTAAACATGGCGTCATATTTCGAGATTATAATGTACGAATTATCAAGTGTCGCAGTTAGTAGCAACACTCGGTCTTCGGAACTATTAAATAATATTAAAGGAGACTGGATATACAACATTAGTTTTTGTTTATACTAAACCCGAAAAGGGGTCATTGTACTCATAATTTTGAAAAAAGAAATCTATGGGGCCAACCATGAAAACGCGAAAAAAAAACAGCTGTTCCCTACATTTGTGTTCACTGAAATCGACAAAATGTATGGAACAGCTGATTTTTATTTCACGATTTCAAGGTTGGTCCCATAGAAAAAGTTGTTCAAAATGATGAGTACAATGACCCCTTTTCGGGTTTAGGTTAAACAAAAACGAATGTTGTATTTGTATGGAAAGTGTTCTGTGGATCGATAGCGATGCAGTTTTGATATTTTTGTAAGGATATCCTTAATTTCCGGGCATCAAAATCTGCCCGGAAATTTTGAAAAAAATATGATTTTACATTATACAGTATTTACAAGGGCCGTAAGCGTTTTACCTACAAAGCTATAGGAAAACGTTCAGAGGCTGCCCTTAACTTTTCACGTTAAGATTCAATGGTGAAATTCAACCTAAACCTTCCACAATATTTCCATCACCGGCATGTCCTAGAAGTGGACATTCGAAGACATGTGACATCCACTAACCCGCACTGGGCCCGCGTGGTGGATTTCAGTCAGATTATTTGTGTGGGAAATTATCAAATAACTTCTCCCGCTTTGGGCGGAGCAGGAGGGCGTGTCAGACTTTTACTGACTAAAACCCACCCGTGTTCCTTCAGATGCCTGTGTGCAATTAATTTCCCTGACTTTACCTAAAATATTCTAAAACCTCTTGCGTAATTTTCTTAGAAAGTAGTCCTGTTTTAAGCTAGCAGCTCTTACAGAAGATAGGTATAATAAATTTCTACTAATATAGGTATTAAAAAAAGGTATCTGCAAAGCTATTTCATAGATTAGCCTTGAAATATGAAAGGCTTATGGCTTAACTGATGAAACTAAACATATTATATTTAAGACCAATTTATCTTAGTCTAAGACCGTTCTCATCCTAAAAGAATAACATCTTCAAAGTGCTTTATAAATAGATAGAATGTGGCCATAAATGTATGTAGGTATATTTAGGTGCTTGTACACGGTTCAAGCGTCTTGAAAGAGTGTCCGTGGAGTTTCTTGCCCGTTCTTCTCCATAGGAACCTACTATTTGGAATGGGCAACTAGCTTCATATTTGTAACTGACCGACTTCTTGACAGTTCAAAAGTGCCTGTAAATGGTTTAATTGAAATAAATGCTTTGAGTTTGAAAGATGATGGTTTTTTTATTTATTTATTATAACTTATCACACACGATAATGTACAAAAGCGGACTTAATGCCTTAGGCATTCTCTACCAGTCAACCAAGGGTGGAGAAGAGATAAGATGGAAGGTGCTCTGGTTCAGAGAAAATAATAATATTAAAATATAACATAATTGATTATAAAAACCGGCCAAGTGCGAGTCGGACTCGCGCACGAAGGGTTCCGTACCATTATCTATAAAAATGGCAAAAAAACACGTTTGTTGTATGGGAGACCCCTTAAATATTTGTTTTATTTAAATTTAATTATTTATTTTTAAAGTCAATATATATCTACATATTCTGTGAATATTTCAAGCGTCTACCTGTTGCCGTTATCAATATAGAGCAAAAACGAGCAAAAAAATCACGTTTGTTGTATGGGAGCGCCCTTAAATATGTATTTTATTCAATTTTTTAGTATTTGTTGTTATAGCGGCAACAAAAATACATCATCTGTGAAAATTTCAACTGTCTAGCTATCACGGTTCATGAGATACAGCCTGGTGACAGACGGACAGACGGACAGACAGACAGACGGCGGAGCCTGAGTAATAGGGTACCCTTTGGGTACGGAACCCTAATAAAAATGGATAGACAAGTCCAGTACGTAAAAAATTGGTTATAAACTATTATTATTTTTTTTTTTTTTTTTTCCTTCTGGCTTTGCACGGTTTGTGCATTTAGCCAATGTCAAGTTTTAGTTCTTGTGTGTGTTCTTGTGTATTGATGAAATTAATTATAAATGCATGATGATGATATAGACCTAGCTAGATATAGCCCACTCCCCTTGAGTTTCAGTAAAGATGTGGCACTTTACTGAGTCCTCACGCGGACTTCTTGGGAGAACTTGAAGCGAAGTTGCACTGTTTTGTTTCATTTGCCTACACTAATGCACGTTCACAAACACTTAATGGTTAATAATCCACCATTATTACACATTAATATTCGGCTAAACACTAATTTTGGAAAATTAAACAAACTGCTGAACATGACGCTTCACTTTCCCGCCAAGAAGTCCTTATAAACTATTAATACACATACATACATATTTACTATTATTATATATTGTTCGTTTGTATTTGAAATTGGAACTGGAAAACACAGAAGAGAGCCAGAAGTTCGGAAACATAAATGGATCAGTATTTGAATATTCAGACTATTTCAGTTTCATCAGTCCCCTGGCAAAATGAGGTAGAAATGATTATATACCGTAGCTTATAAGTATAACCCTTTTATTCGCGTCTACTCATTTAGTCTGATTGCATAATGTGATTACCATGTAGCTATGTGTTATTTGTACACACAGCTCCACATGAAGCTATACATTTCCAGTATAAGCTGATCTCGCATTGTATAGGATTTCCATACAATGCTTGATATGTAGCCGTGTGTATAAGCACTGCAGACTTACCTCATAAATATTTACCCTTTCAAAGAGCTCAAATATGCTTGTGTCAGAAGTTAGTGGACCACAATCCGGGGTCGGATAATAACATACACCTACAAGTAACGCAAAGGTATCTGCATTTAAACTGTATCGTGGAAATTCCACTATTTTTAGACACAGACGTTGACATGATTAATTAATTTTAAAAATGCATTATCTATCCGCTTTCTGAGTACCCCTCGTCAAATTAATTATGTATTTATTTTAAATTTTGGATGGAGGAGCCCCTCAAGCCCCTTTAAATGCTTAATTGTAGCCTAGCAGACTTTGCCGTTGAGTTTGTGGATTGAGTCAGCCAAAACTTACAACAATTTTTATTTTTATTATACTCGTAACTAATTAATACCCAGTTTGTTTTTAGCAATTATTTAGTTTTGGTTAAACCACAAATTTACCAAAACTTTAAGTTTAAAGTTAGTGTTGGGGAAGTTAGTTACCGTCTTTTGATGTAAGTGTAGATATATTCCTATATCGAAACGCCAGAAACTCTTTGTAAGAAAATTTGCTTGGCAGCTTACACACTGTTCTCACGTATACTCCATTGGTTTAGGTAGTTAAATAAAGGTAAACAAATCGTTAAAAGGGTTTTTATAGAAGATGACACTTTCTTGTTTAAAAACACATTGTAACTTTTATACAAATTAAATGGATTTTTGATCTCTTTTTTTATCTTTTATTCTTAAACTACTCTTCGTTGATGTAATTGCTTCTTGAGCACAATTGTTTAATTAGATTAATAATAATACTATAATATTTTGTAATCTGTCTATTGTAAAGAGCCCAAAAATACAGGTTCTCAAAACGTCAACGAATTATCACGTTGCTAAATTGAAGAGCATATCTGAGAAGTAGCATGACAACTGAAGTGACAGGTATTACGTTTAGTCGGTTACTTCACAGCTGTCTCGTCACATGGTTTTTTTGTTTGCCTTTATTTAACTACTTAAACCAACGGAATACTCGTATAGAAAAAATCATAGTACAAAGTTACTAATGGATTTAAAACATTTACCTCCACCCCGGCCAGTTAAGCACAAAGTTACCCGTCGTGCGTGTTACCCTGTATATTTACATATATGATCTGATCCCATATGATACATTTGCATAAGCCGAGAGGGTCCCGAACAATATGAATAACTTGGCTGGAGTTATTTATGTGTTGCTGCGTTTTCGAGCATTATTTCACGACTGACCTGGATTTTGGAAGGAATGTTTACTGTGGGCTTGCTCTGTTATCTTGAGAGTAAGGTATACGCGACCGCACAGTTGGAATATTTGGTCTGTAGCGGATAATAAATGAATTCTTTGGTTCTCCGTGGCTAAATGGCTGCATGGGTGCTACAAAGACGAGTGTTGTCAAAAAGATGCGGCTCATTTATTTGACCAGACCGGACAGTGCCTAGTGCAGAAAGGTTTTGGTTGTATGGTTAATTCAATCTAATGCAGATTTTGTTGTTTATCAAATGACATATTGTAATGTTTTCGGTGGTTATATAAGGTCGCATGGGTAATGAGTCACTTCTGTGTGGTGCCGGACGTAAAGAATTGCACTCCCCTATTTCTTCCCGTGGGTGTCGTAAAAGGCGACTAAGGGACTTACTAGAGAATGGGCAGCAGCGTTCTCTATGCATTTTAACACCATACTGCGATTGCCAACCCGCCTGCCAAGCGTGGCGATTATGGCAAACACCCCCTTTGGGGGAGGCCTATGTCCAGCAGTGGACGTCTTTCGGCTGAAATGATGATGATGATGGGTAATGATTCGCCTTTGCGAGTTTGCGAGCGTTTATCGCATGAAGGCTCGTACAGACTGGTGCGATATCGCGGTCGCGACGCGACATTAGTAGCACAATTTCTTTGTCGGTGACTGTCGCGCCCGCGATATCGCGTGAGTCTGTAGGAGCTTTGAATGTACCAACGCGACTCGCGGTGGTATAAAATGGTAGTGAATGGAATTTTTGACTATTTTATGAAAATTGTGTCGTGTAGCAAAAGGAGTATGTAAGGAGCGTAGCAAGTGGCGTTCTATAGTTGCTGCCTACCCCCATGGGAAGAAGGCGTGAGTTTATGTTATGTGTCCAAAACTTTCAGGTATAATAAGTCAACTATTCTCGCTATAAATTAATATCTTAGTCCATACATTTCTCGGTTTCACAGTTTCGTCTGCGCTGAAGCGAGCCGTCGTGTAGCACTATTCATCTCGCCGTAGCTCGTAGCGCTGCTGCACTACGGAATTGGCGGGATTTTAGCTTTGCTACGCCGCTACGCTGCTACGCTCTCTTAATGTGTTATCATTTTATCATACCGTATAAATCCATCTCTTTTTCAAAATGAAGTATGATTAAGATAATACTCATATAAGATATGGTAGTTTGCCCCCAGGTATGTGGAATGAAATCTCTTGTCAGGCTTAGTACACTAAACTTTAATTATGTTGATGAAAACTTGTTGTTTTAGTTATTTTTCACTTTGTAGTGTTTTTTTGGAAGTCGGTTGTTTTTTTTTGTAAAAAGTTTTTAATAAACTATGGAACCCTTCATTCCGCGTGGTACGACACGCACATTAAGAAAAAAATGTTTTTTTGCCAAAAAAATTAAAAGGTGATGACAGACAGTGATATTACATAAACACAAATGAGTTTATACATCACAGTATTTTGTTTTGATCATTGACCCCCAAACTAAGCAGGGCTTGTTGGGGGGATCTTGACCGGTTGTTTTTTAATAAACTACGGAACCCTTCATTGTGCGTGGTCCGACACGCACTTGGCCGCTTGTTTTTAATAAAAAGCGTCTTTTTTTTTCGTACGAACAGTTTTACGTCGATGTCCCATAAACCGTGTACATGTTTTATGTCATCATCAGTCAGTCAGATCTACACGCGTGAAACAAACATTAGGCAATTTTCAAATACATTCCTTTTCTGTATAGCGAACTTATGGCCCATGCAAATGCCACCTTTTCCAACTGTCATTGTAATTTAGGTACTTTCATGTTGATGGCTGTGGTTATAGCTATACTAACATAATCTCGGTAGGTGTAACTCACTTATTAGAAGCCAATCAGTTAGTTCGAGGAAGGTGTTAGCTGAACTTTTGTAAATAGACCTTATCTACTCTCATATCGTTAAATAGAATCTTAACCTCAAAACGAGTTTATATTGACCTACTTTATAAACACAGTACCGACCATTTATATAAAGAATCATATTAGAGCGTCATACACGAACATTAATGCACTCAAAAACAGCGCAAGCCATGATAGTAGCTACATGCTTGCATACAATCATACAGCGCGTGAAGAAAAGGAAAGACCTATACCAGTATCTGTTGTTAGAAAGAGAGGAACATACATATTTAGTTACGTCACTAGCTGCTGCATGTTCATTGGCGCGTACGTAATAATAATTAATATTATTGTAAATGTCAGGCAATTGCCTGGCATTTACTTTGCCATTATTGAGCGCAGGTAACTCATCTAATATCTTTTCATGTATAATTTTTTTTTTCACACCTTTTCTCTAACATAATAATGTGATAAAGCAATTTTTTGACTAATACGATACAGGGCAAATCCAAGAAGTTAAAATCAGGAGCTTTCATAAATATTTTTTTTCTAATGGAACGCATAAGCGAGGCGCGCCATTTTTATAGCATTACAAAAAGTTTTTATTACAATTTTTGCTTGTCTCTGGCAGCGCCCGCTAAAGCGCATGTGCGGTGATGTGCTTAATTAGTAGGTTCAATCCCAATGTATAAGAATAGAATTAAGTAGTAGGAAACTGCACTATGATACTATTAAATCACTCTTATTTTAATACCTCTCATCATCATCATCAATTCAGCCGAAAGACGTCCACTGCTGGACATAAACCTTCCCCAAAGGCGGGGTTTGCCATAATCGCCACGCTTGGCGATCGCAGTATGGTGTTAAAGGGCGTTATCATACTAGCGGATTGCGAGCGTCCTCAAAGCGGAGCGGGCGCGCAACGAACACGCCGCGGCTGCGCAGCGAATTCGTTGCGGACGCGCAACAAGATCGCCGTGAATACTGTCTCGTACAAACGCCAGCCCGGCGGCCCCGCCTCACTTACTTCTTCCTCACATCCGCGACGTCCTCGCTGCGCAGCCGCGGCGTGTTCGCGACGCATGCGCTGCTCGTCCGCTCCGCCCCGCAGCCGCTTCCAAACCGCTAGTATGATAACGCTCTAAATGCATAGAGAACGCTGCTGCCCATTCTCTAGTAATTCCCTTAGTCGCCTTTTACGACACTCACGGGAAGAAATGGGATGGTGCTATTCTTTACGCCCGGCACTACACGAGACAACCTTGAAGAATAAAGTGCTGTAACCAATTTTCTTTTATAACATTATTAGAATCCCTTATTGTGATTAATTGTTTTCAAAATTAACAATTTTCGTGTTATCAAAAATATTGTAACGTCATGCATGTACTTGATGGGATAGAAAAACAACGCCAACTGTGTTAGGGTAAATTAAAAAACGTATTCTGTAAATATTTCTCAAAATATTTTATACATAATATGTGATGGTGAAAACTATGTCAAATGATGAAAACCGTATCAAAATCCATGACTACTTCATGGACTTTGATACGGTTTTCACGCGACTTTTGGGAGTTATTACGCGAAAACACGAACAAACGACTTTGTATATGTAACTTAATTTTAACCGCTTTTGCTTTACATAGTTGTAGAAAACCGTGATAAAGCCGCAAACAATTTTAAATTCCTTTTAGCTTTGACAGAAACCGAAAAAAGGGTGAAATTTTGTTTTAGACTGAGTTTGTCTGAAAAGCTTTTTCACAAAAAATATGTTTTATTTTGACGTGAATTTGACTCGGTTTGATGCATGCGGCTCGCGGGTGACGGTTTGATCGTAACTAGCTTGGCTTTTTAGGGTTCTGTACCAAAATGGTAAAAAAGAACCCTTATGGTGAGACTAAGTCTGTCTGTCTGTCTAAGTGTAAGTCTGTCACTTGAATATCTCAAGAAATACTAATGCTATCAACTTGAAATTTAGAATAGTTTTAGATGACGTTTGCCCAACTATTTTGCAAACCAGAAAGAAATTTAAAAAAAAAAATCTTTTTTACAAAAGGGACTAAAAATTTAATATCATATTATGAAAGAGCGCTGTTTGCACATTCTCAAACATTTTTTGTTTTTTTTTTGGCAGCATCTTTTCCGACTTTTGATGAAAAATTTAAAAATAATACCGCCCCCCCCCCCCCGCCTTATCTCCGAAGTTTGCATAGATAAAAATCTGAAATTACTTATTCTATGTGATAGAAGTTTATGTGAAGATTACAGAAAAAATAAAACGATGTCTCCAAATAGCACAGTTTTTCAGAAATCATCAACATCATATACGTACGGAACCCTCGGTGCGCGAGTCCGACTTGTGTATTCAATCTAGTGGTCGCCCACTGGTCGAAATTCCCCCTCTACTTACAATCTATATAGTACTTACTGATTCCATGAGTAGTACTTACTTATTCCATGGTTAATCTATTACTTCTGTCACCTGTCTATTTTCCAGTCATGAGTCCCTGATAGAGTGTGTGTGTCAAACCCATGGCAGTGTGTGTAATATTTTTGAAGTGAAAACTTCTTTAGGCGCGTTGAGCACTTTTTGGGTGAACAAAAATCATGGAACTCGCGTCATCGTCTCCGAACGCTTTCCATGAGCTATAATTATGTATACTGTTTTCACTTCTATCGGCAGTCCCCAAAGACTGCCCCGCATGTTTTTTATTAAGATTCATTTAAATTATTTCATATAATGCATATTATATAAAAAATATTAGCTTTTAGCTTTACTCCCTTTTTTTAACAGAAATAATAAAATGCTTTTAACCATCATCTCCGTACTATGTGGTTTGTGAATGTCGGTATCCCATGGCATTTTCACTTTCATCAAAAACAGCATGTCATGTCTTATTTCTTTACAGAATTTACAATGTAACCCCTTTAAATACTTCCAATCTATTATGTAATTAACGTTCTCGGAAGCGAATCCGATTAACTTTTTTTGTTCGAGCCAACTTAATCAGTAATCAAACTGTCTTCAGAACTGAAATATTGACAGTAAGGAAAATGTTTCAGTAGCTTGAATTATATAATACATTACTGCCGCGGTCTATAATGACTACTTGGCAATCATAGCGTGACCAGCGAAGCAGTCATAGTGGGCCAAGGCTTGTATAGTGCTTTACTCAAAAATGCAAGTACCTAATCTAAATAAAACCAGCAAGTAATTTCAATAAAATATATATTAATTAATTAGAAATTTAATTAAAATGACAGTCCAGTTACTAAAATTCAACACCGACTTTCCCGGTTTGATATTACTAATAGTTTGCGATAATTTTAATGCGGTTTTGACTGCTGTATTATTTCTTCATTTATTTCATCATTTTTTTCTTCATGTTCTTGAGCAGATGTTGAAGATTCCTAGAACTCGTAAGACGTTGTTCGTTTTAAGTTTATACTTTGACCGATTTTTTGTGTAATTCTGTTTTTATTCTCCACCGATTCTTCTATATAGCTCTCAGCAACTCGATCGGATTTCCATCCTCCATGCCTTTTTAGTGTAATAAGATTGGCCCCAGTATCGGCAAGAATAGTGGCCGATGAACCCCGGAAACAATGACCTGTAAATTGTTCCGGATGGGGCAGTTCTAAGTATGTAGCAATTATTTTGGGCATTTGAGCAACTTTATGCCTCCCTATCACTTGTTTGGTGCATTTGCAGTTTTTATAATTTAAAAAAATCGGTCCATTTTTACGTCAACTGGACGTAGTGCGTAATATTTTTACACCACTGCAAATAAGGCGTCACGAACAACGAAATTACGATCAATCTTCGTTTTTGTATCTCGCAACGTAATTATCATTACGTTGATGTGAGTTTCAATGTCATTAACGGTGATATTGGTAATTTCCAAACTGTAAATGCCAAAAATAAGAACCACCTGTAACAATAACAAGTACGAGTATTAATTATGAGAACGTGTACAGTACAAATTTGGGTTTTTAGATATAAATACTTACTTTCACCGCTAAGTACTCAGAGTCGGGGGCTTCATTTATAAACTTTTCTACATTTTGTGATGTCAACACTTTTGAGTTTTTACATTTATATCCGTCTGACGGTCGTTTTAGCATACTCGTTAAATTGTGGTAATTTTTAATGTTCAAATTGTGCTTTATCAGAACCATGCAATTTAACATTGAATAAGTATTCCAGAGAGACGAAGGCTTCATTTTGTTGAAAAGATCATTGAAATACGCAAGAAAAACATTTTCGGATAAAGATTTAGATTTCCTACTGATTTTCCACTGCACAAATTTTTCATATGCAAGCTTATATTTTTCCTTTGAGTTTCGCGGTATTAAATTTTCAACCACTAATTTAGCTTCATCTTTAATGTCTGGCGGTGTTAAACACATTGAATCGGAAGAATTTTCGCTTTGAGAGCTCATTTTTAGCAAATAAAGTCACTAAATAAAAATACAATTTTCGCTGAACCGCGCTTTTGTTACTTCTTTGTTGTTTTTTTTTAACAATGGTAGTTGGAACTATACAGCCAAATATGGAATAAAATCTTTTTGTACCTATCTCGTTAAATACAAACAGCTGTGTTTTAAATAAAATCTTTTTGCATTTGATTTTTTAAAACGTTGAAACGTCAAAATAGCGGCAATGTTTTGCCGGCCTGTTAGAGCGACCAGCAAAACTTTGCCGGCCGCTCCTTGAAACAGAACGGCAAGGTCGACTTTGCTCAAACAAGGTTGTCAAAATAATGACCACATTACATGCATTTTTGAGTAAAATAATGTATTGTGTTTCAAATGTTTCAATCGATACATTTAATATGCAGTTTAATACCGACAATAATCCTTGATGCAATAATTAGATATAAATAAGTTATTATTGAATAGTTGTTCGATTTTTTATTTTATGTACTGGAATCGAGTCAAGCAGAATAAAATAAAGGTATCAAAAGCTAGATGATATGTGGAGACGATACGGATTTGTCGTGCTTTAAGTTATGGTTCTTTGTTGTCGTTTTATTGGTTTTAGTGGTCTTGTGCTCGCAACCGTGACTGCTGAACCTGGTCTTGGGTTCGATTTCCGGGTCGGGAAAAGTGTTATTGGGTTTATCCATTAATCATTTCTTGTAACATCCCGGAGTTTGGAGGATGGCGGTTTTGTGCCTGATGTCTCTCCGGTCATGTCGGATTGCTGTCCCATCGGGACTATGAGAGTGAGAGACGAGAGAATGCACCTGTGTCTTCGCACGCACTTGTGAGATGCGCACGCACTCCACTGAGATTGGTCGCCATGGACGAAGTTTGGTCTGGAGGACTATTATTAAACAAAGAAAGTTAGTTAAATATATGGATTTATGTTAGCATTATTGTTGGAATAATTATAAAAACTGTGGGAAACATGGTGGAAAAAAATGCATAGAGAACGCTGCTGCCCATTCTCTAGTAAGTCCCTTAGTCGCCTTTTACGACACCCACGGGAAGAAATGGGATTTTGCCATGCCTTTTGTTTATTTAAGTTACATACATGTGATAAATCGTTTCGCAATCGTATACCAATTACATAAATGCTTTCCTATCTTACACACAACGTCCGTTTAATTGCCACCGTTTATGTTGAACCGTAAACATGAGACTTTGCAAATGGATTCTGCATAACTTCCGAAAGATTCTCCCTCACTGTTTCATATGAAAATAAACTTAAGAATCTATTCATATTCCACAGACAAGAACGCCGCTTTTCATTGCTAATTCTCATTAAAAGTCAGCACTGTACAAATTGTTCGCGTGGATGAGTCGAAATGAAATCCAATTACTTGTTTTAATTTGAGGAACATATATTCGGTAAAGAGCTTTTCATCGCCCGACGCTTGCGTCATTTTAGGGTTCCGTACCCAAAGGGTAAAACGGGAACCCTAAACCTACCCGGTCTTTCTGGCTGTCTGTCCGTCTGTCACCAGGCTGTATCGCATAAACCGTCATAGTTAGACAGTTGAAATTTTTACAGATGATGAATTTCTGTTGCCGCTATAACAACAAATACAGAATAAAATAAATATTTAAGGGGGCTTCCATACAACAAACGTGTTTTTTTCGCTCGTTTTTCCTCGATATTGATAACGGCAACTGGTAGACGCTTGAAATATTTACAGAATCTTTAGTTATATATATTCATTTTCAAAATAAATAATTAAATTAAAATAAAACAAATATTTAAGGGAGGCTCCCATACAACAAACGTGATTTTTTTGCCGTTTTTATAGATAATGGTACGGAACCCTTCGTGCCGACTCGCACTTGGTCAGTTTTTTTGTTCACACGCCGCGAAAAATTATTTAACGGTCGAGCCATAGAAATATAAAAAACAGGGTCGAGCCGTCATGTTTAGCTTTAAATAAACGTTAGTTGGCCAAACATTTGTGTTGAATTGAACTGTAATTAGGCAGGTAATCTTCTTTTTTGCGTTGTTCTGTAAATTAGTCTTGCAGGGAATCTTCTTTTTTGCGTTGTTCTGTAAATTAGTCTTTTTGAAATTATTTTCTATTACTTGGTGTTACAGATTGAAGCGGAATAAAATGCAATCTTGGTTTCAGAATTAATATGGAAGGTGCGGGTGGTTGCAGGGCTTCGAAAAACAGCTTCTTTTCGAGTTTTAACAATTAAAATTAAAAGCAACGTTGTGCTTGTTCACACAGAGAATTCAAGATTGCCAGCAACAAAAAAAATACTTTAGGCCGGCCCTCTCGCACCTTGCAACATTGTAATTTATTTTCAAATAACGTTTCACGCATTCCTGCCAGATGGCATTACCAAAGAGTCCAACTTAATATTTAATTTACATAAAAAAGTACCTATAATTATTTATACCGATATTGAGGCGTGCGTTGTCCACACTTGGTTTACTTAATTATTATTATTCATTAGAATGGTACACCTAAGTATACTAATACGTATGTCTATAAATTATATTTAAATACATATTTTTTCCACAATTTTCGTTATTGCACCTACCACTGCTTGTCTCTGCATCACCCAAAGGTTGACTGGTAGAAAATGCCTATGGCATTAAGTCCGCCTCTGTACATTTGTGTGCTTAAAGTATTAAATAAATAAATAAATATGTCTGTGGATAATATATGTCTGTCAATAATATTTAAAATTAAAATATAGTTGGTTATTTGACTTTTTGATAAAATAAATTATTTATTTTTCTTATTTTTACGTATTTAAACTGACATGCTTGTAATGTATCCATTAACATACCTATTATTGTAGCCAGTGACATTTGATGTAATATTATGACATCTCTTCTTGAAATTAATGTGTTAACTATTGTGTTCTGAATGTTTATTATAAAAATTGATTGTATTCAATGTTTGTTAATTGTATGTAATTTAGATTTTAAATTCTTGTATTGTTAAATAGTGTATGCCCTAATGGGTAGTTTTTTGAGTTACCATAACCTAACATTAAGACCTACTATATCACCAAAAATCACACAATACATACTTTGACTTTGATATTTATCAATATTTTCGGAAGGAATAATATTATTGCCAACACGAAAAATAATAGGCTAACATGTAGCCTTAGGTTATTTTAATGTTACATTATTATTTTTTCTAATTAGATACCACCATTACCACTTAGTACGATAGGTACAAACTCTTCTAAGACGATAATAACCGCTACTTTCTTCATTGCCTGTAAACCTTTGTATTGCCTGATCCCATCTTTAGAGATTACATCAAGCTGATATTGTTGAAAACCTTGGCCTGATTGGCTTAGAAGCTATTTCTACATTTCTATAAGTAAGCATTGAACTAAGAAAATAATGTAATAGCTATTCTTAGATATAATAGGATTTTAGAGAAAAACTAAACTTTCTGTGAACAAATAAAATGTATGTATGTAAGTACCTACAGTATGTAACAAAAACCCTGTTGTTCCTTTTAGGGACGTATACATTAACCTACAAGCACAACATTGGTGGAATTATAATTAAAAAAAATTAAGCATTGGCTAGTCGAGAAGTCAAAATCAAAGAACTAAAGAGGTAAGAAATCAGTTAAACATTACAAATATTAATACTTAAATATTTATGTTAATTATTTTTGTTGCACAGTTTTTATAAATGACTTGCTTTATTACGTATGTATACCGATTCTTAAAACGTAGAAGGAACAACAGGGTTTTTGTTACATATTGTATACTCTCCTATTATAAGTATGTTTATATTTAAATGAGTGAATAGTTTTATTTTTTATTTTGTGTATTTCGTTTTCTCTTCTACTCTTATACACGTTGTCCACATCTTTTTGTCTACTTTTCTATTGCAAGTATGCTGGAAGAGATTTCTTAAGAAATAAGCACCACCTTTGTACGTATTTTTCTGTTAATTTATTCTTTTTATAAAAAAAAACAACCGACTTCCACTATAAAAAAAAACTATAAAGTAAAAAATTACATTTCTTTCGGAATTCGGTGTCTTTAGATCTGTATTTTTTTTTGCCTACGAGTTCCGAAATTAAAGTAATTTTTCAGTGTAGTGTTTTTTTTTTAAGTCGGTTGTGGTTTTTATGAAAAATATTTTTATTTTTTTATAAAATCCACACTTTTAACTAAGTTACATGCTCATCACCTTTTACAAAATATTGCTTATAAAAAATACCCAATTCGCTATCGGTGTGCCTATAAAATTTGAGGATTTCCATCGATTTCCATAGGACCACCTCGAGAGCATACACTCTTTCAAACAAAAACATTATTTTCAATATCTTTTTAAGATTTTTAATTTCTTTTTCATACATAATAAAAAAAATACAAAAACATTCAGACGAACATAATAACCTCCTAATTTTTGGGAGTCGGTTAAAAATAAGGTAGGTAATATTGTAGGTATGCGATAAATCAGGGTAGTTCCGTTTCTACCCAGCAGGGTGACAGCTGACCTTTGTCGTGCCGGGAACCGCACCCAGCCTCGTTCTATGTCATGACAGCTAAACCTATATTAATCACGGAATCGGAAAATATACTTAAATGAAAAAAGAAAACTAAAAACATTGTTCTTTTTTGTTGTATTTTGAAATAAGAGAAACTAATGGAGTCCCATTGTTGTTCGTTGTTTTTTCCACGAATTTTGAAACACGAGTTTCACGAGTGGAGTGGTTTCGGATAAATGGTAGCAGAAAGTGGTTGTCGGCACGTGTACCAAGTGTCTATTTTTAGCTAAAAAAGTTCATTTCGTTAAACCAAGGTAGGTTTCTACTAAACAAATGCTACGGATACCACTGTCCCGCCTGTTAACCATTTTCTAAGATCACCGTTGCACAGTGTGTTAAAGAAACCATTTTTCGGACGTCATCTTTTTAATAGAAATACGGATATAATTAGTAATTTAAAACATGAGAGTAGAACTCCCGAGTGACAAATATGCTTATATCTACATATATAATCAAGTAGATTTTTTTTTTCAATTCTCATAAATTTTCATCCGTATAAAGTTTAAAAAAATCTACACCAAAAACGAATTGCAATAACTCATGGAATTAGTAGATTGTAAGTAGAGGGGGTCGAATTTCGACCAGTGGGCGACCACTATAATGAATAATTATTCGATTGGGAGTGAAAAGGGACGGAAGAGTGCAACAGGAAGTTAGGGACAGGGAGTAGCCTGAGCATGGAATAAGTAAATACTTTTTAATAGCATGGAATTAATAAGTACTTTTTTATTTTTTTTATTCTTATTTATTTAGGGACTTTTATAATCGCAATGCGTATGACAGTCCCATCATACCCTGATTATATAATAAAAAATACCTAACACTGTTATGGACTAAATTCGGAACCTGAACAGACTCTTCGCATCATCACCATTTGGTTGAGACAAAATTCTATGGAATGTGCCTAAATCCTCAAGTCGATTCAACCTCAACACCCGAAACACTAAGTAGAGGGGGTCTAATTTCGACCAGTGGGCGACCACAAGTAATGAATAATTATTCGATTAATATTTCCTTTCTAATTTTTTCCATATTTTATTTTTGTTTTTTTCTTTTATTATTTGTTGCAACCCGGAGTCTGGATTTGTGCCCGGTTGATGGCAATAGGCTCGCCCCTTATTACATGGGACTCAAACATAACTGGCGAAATGTGGGTGTACTATAGGTACACCTCTGCCTAACCCTTCGGGGATTACAGGCGTGATGTTATGTTATAAATATTTCAGTAATTTAGCGTTTTTAAATGTTGAGGTTAATTTCTGTCGCTGCTCAGTTTCTTATTACCAAGGTGAGGTCAGATGTTACACGTCATAAGAGACTACTGTAATGCTCGTTTGTTTTTGTTTGTGTACATTATATGGTAAAATATATAAATAAATAAAACTGACTAGTTGCCAAAACAGATAAGGTTCATGTGCGTGTAATTTCTTTACGTTTTCTATTTTTTCATCAAATGAGGTTATTTCTCAAGAAAATGTAAAAAAACATGGCAACATTCTAGGCAACTGAAGGCCGAGGTCAGCTTTGTGCTGGGAACAAATTAGAATAAACGTGAAAGCTGTGGCGGAATACGAAGCAGAAACCTGTTGAAAATTACTACACTAGAGAGAGAACATCTTAATTCTGTGCTCTGGCTGTTTATGCTCTTTTATCTACCTAATAATGGATCAGATGAAAATGTTTTATTATAGCCCATATTACATCGCTGCAGAACAATTTAAAAAAAATACCGGAACAAATAATAGAAGAAACTAAATTCAATAAAAACGGAAAATTAAAAAATAGACTCAAGGGATATCGCGGGTGCGACAGGCAGCGACATAGAAATTGAGCTACTCTAGTGTCGCGTCGCGCCCGCGATGTCGCACCAGTCTGTACGAGCCTTCACTCGGTCGCAGAATACCTAAAACAAAATATTTAGTAAAATATGATAGCTAGATAAATAATTACTTAATATAATATTATAGTCATGAAACAAAAACTATATACTAATAATACAAACCTACTCTTATTATTAGGTATTAAGTTAAAATTATTATTATGTTGCCGCGCCCTCACCGGGTTTCATGTTGGTACTTATATTGTAACAACGAAATGTACACAAGAATGTAATAAATAATTTGAATTTGAATTAATCATCATGAAAAACATAGATTTAGCTCTTAACAGCAAATCGACATATTATCGCTCGAAAATAAATAATAAATAAATAAATAAACATTTTACTGACGCCTTAAAAATATGAATATTATAATATACAATAAATCCTTTGTGGGACAGGTATCTGCACTAGGATAAGCCGTGACACAAATTACCAGCCCCCTCCCCCCCCACAAAAAAAAAACAGTGTTTGAGTATTAAGTCTTAAAGATAATATAAATTAACAAATTATTTTAACGTTTGGTAGAAGAACACATTAAATAAAAATAAAAGAGATAAGTACAAATTAAAAGTTATTAGGTATTTAAAAAGCTAAAAAAACCACTTGTTTTTGAACCCTATTTTCCTTTCATCAATCAGTCAACTCCTTTCCAAATCACTACCAATCACTGTCAAGTTGCACCAAGTTGCACCATGTTGCACCACGTTGCAGTGGCGAAGGGTGATTTTATAAGATAGTTAAGCCGGAGCAAAAAAAATCTTTTCTACACAAAATAAACTCGTCATGACGTCGATTTTGTATAGAAATTGAACTCACTGAGTTATTTTAGAGCAAAATGTTTTGTTGTTTGGATATAAAGACAAAAAATGTAATGTAGGCGTTTTGTGGTATTTTAATTGTATGGAGTATTAAATACCTACAATGTGATTATTATTATATTTGGCATTATTCAACACTACTGACTGTGTACTATTTTTAAATAACGATAGAGTAGTTGCGTACCGATTTCCGAAGGGAAGCCGGTAGGAATCGTGTTATACGGTGCTTTCGCCACTGCCACGTTGCTTTAATATTATAAAGTTGAACATTTTAGATGTTGGCTCTTAAAACTTCCGACGTAAAATTCACCTTGTTTTCACAGAGAACATGTTTTTAATAAACTTAGCCTTTCTTGATGAAAGGCGATTGGCCTTGAAACTTCTTATTACCGGAACATAAAGGCATTGGGGGTAAGGCCTTACAGATTAAGTTCTTAGCTGAGGAGCTGGTGTTAAAAACTTAATCTGGTCTCTCATTTCAATGCTTCGTATTTAATGTTGCTGTTACTCGTTGAATGGCGGAGGTACTAGTAATTCTTTGGAGGATTTAAAGGTGGATTTAATGGGTTGCTACGCTACGGATTTATATTCTTGAAGAGTAAGCTGAGGTGTTGATTGAAAAAAAAATGTACAGTCCGTTGGTTTAGATACCTAGTTAAATAAAGGTACTTAAAAAAAACAAGTGACGAGAGAGCTGTCAAGTAACCGACTAAACGTAACACCTGTCACTTCAGTTTAGTATTAAATCTACCAAAAAAATTGTGCTCAAGCCAGCTCAAGCAGTAACACATAACTATTCATAATAAAAGAGTAAACATCAAAAACAAATTTAATGTGAAGTTACAACTTATTTTTAAACAAAAAAGTGTCATTTTTATAACCCATTTTACGATTTTTTTTCCTTTATTTAATTACCTAAGCCTAGATATAGAGTATTGATACTTGTATACCTACTGAAGTGAAGATGATTATATTGTTTCTTTTTCTGTTTTATTAAAGAAAATTGCACTCCCAACTTTTGATTTTAGTAACTTGATGTACTTGTCTTACCCCCGCTAGCATGATTTTGGGAGGTATTTACTGCGGTCCATATAGCAAAAGTTTTCAATCAAATGAGGAGGAACAAGTATTTACGTATCTACATATTTATCTAAAGTAATAGGGTAGGGTAGGTATACATAGCACTCAATAAAAAAATTACCTACAGTTTATTTATGTTTCCATTTAAAGGCTCCCCGCAGACAGGCGCGACGCGACACTAAAGTCGAACTTTTAGTTCACTGGAGTAATCTGACATGTGCCAGCTGTCACTTTGTGTAATAAAATGATCATAACTATTCAATTGTAGACATTTCAATTTGTTTTTTTGTTTTTTTTTTAAGACTCGAAGCAGGTGACGTTCTAAAGTTTCTGCCTACCCCCATGGGATGAAGGCGTGAGTTTATGTATGTATTTATGTATTTTACACTTTTATAGATCGATTTAACAAAACGATCACCATTACAATAAATAAGACTATTTTATTACACAAAGTGACAGCTGGCACATGTCAGATGACTCCAGTGATTTAGTAGAATAGTTCGTTAGCAAAATTTCTATAAAAACTTCATGGAAAGTGTCGCGCTGCCTGTCGCGCCCGCGATATCGCGCCTTCTACACGAATCTGCCACAAGCATTCGACAAACAAAACTAACATGAATATAAATTTATACTCCGAGTTTACCAAACCTAAAGTGATTGGTTGCATTAAAGAAATTATGAGCAAACACTACTAAATAAAACCGGCCAAGTGCATGTCGGACCACGCACAATGAAGGGTTCCGTAGTTGGGATGAATTTATCCCAAAAACAAACTTAACATTGTAGTTGAAAAACATGCTCTCCCATACATTGATATACGTTACGGTCAATTCTCCAACTGCAAATTTAAGTTGGTCGACTATTACTCGTTAACTTGTGAAGCCTACTTAGCTGTGATAGTTTTCCTTTTAATTTCGTTATATATAGTATTGCCATGAATTTTTTCACATATCCAAAACCAACCATTTAGCTGGCAGGGGGGGGGGACACTTGACTCTAACAAAAACTAGCACTTTAAAGCTTAATATTACGCAAACGGATCCCTTAATTGAAAAATGGTTTTGCCAAACCCACAATATTTTTGAACGGCCTATCCAACGATACCCCACACCATGGAATAGACGAGAAAAAAAATACGATCCCCATTTCACGTGTAAGGGAGGTACCCTAAAAAAAAAATGTTTTTCATAATTTTATTTTACCATTTTTTTGGCATGATTAATATGTATACCCATGCCAAATTACAGCTTTCGAGGACTAAGCGTCTCTGAGCTAAGCTGGCGACAGACGGACGGACGGACAGACAGACAGACAGACAGACAGACAGACGGACATGGCGAAACTATAAGGGTTCCTTGTTTACTACGGATACCTAAAAAAGTTAAAAGCTCTCTGCGGAAATATTCTGAAGAGAATTTATCAATTTACGTTTTATGCCAAATGTGATTTTAAGTCTAATTGAAACTTGTTTTGGCACATTATCTGTCTGAAAGGTTTTCCTTTTTAAAAACATTCTGTGATGCTTAAAAAACATGGGCGAAAACTCAAAAAGTTGTTCAGAAAAAGCGGTCTGTAAAAGTCATGTTTATGGGTCGGGTAAGCGCCATTGACCTTGGCCATAAAAAGCATAATTTAAGCTTTGGGTAGACCTTACTTCCTAAGTTTATTTCATAAAGTATTTTACTACAATACTTAAATATTCACATATAAAATTGATGTGTACGCGTTCTAGTTTGATATACATTTTTTGCATAACTTACTTGCATTATATGAAGGCGTAATAATAGTTTTAAAAGTCACTGAAACTTAAATAGATAAAGTAAGTTTGTTGAACCACTGCGGTAGAAGATTTTGGTGTTACATTTTCTGTAAAATACACGGGAAAGCTCTTTCCTTTTTCCTCTAAATAAGAAACAGTTTTAAGTCCTTAGTTTGAAAACTAGTGTCTTGATACTGCAAAATAAATGTTTACTGAAGTAGATTTCGTCACTACGGGGAATACAGGCATAAGAAAGAAAGAAAGAAAGAAACGTTAATTTGCGGCATAATCCTAATATTATAAATGCGAAAGTATGTTTGTTTGTTTTTTTGTTACCTTTTCACGCCTAAACCACTGAACCGATCATCCTGAAATTTTGCATGTACGAGTATGTTGTCAGGTGTACAGAAACGGACATAGGGGTTTCATCCCGAAAAAAAGTACTGTTCCCGAGGAAAACAACTATAACGTTCTTATGGTAATAGATGGCACCACGTGTCTTTCGAATTATGATTGAACTAGCTGCGCCCCGCGGTTTCACCCGCGTAAGTCTCGATCCCGTGGGAAAATAGGGATAAAAAGTAGCCTATATGTCAATCCAGGGTGTCAGCTAGGCCCTGCCAGGGTTACGAGCTTGTCCGAAAGGGATGTCGTGGCCCTGGCACACAGGCATTTGAAGGAACACGGTGGGTTTTAGTCAGTAAAAGTCTGACACTCCCTCCCGCTCCGCTCAGAGCGGGAGAAGTTATTTGATGATTTCCCACCCAAAAAAAAAAAAAAAAGGGTGTCAGCTAGGTACCTCGATACAAAATTTTATCAAAATTGGTCCAGCCGTTTTTACGTGAAAGAGTAACAAACATCCATCCATCCATACTTACAAACTTTCGCGTTTATAATATTAGTAGGATTATATTATTATAGAAACTTTAATAGTGTTAAGAGTTTTTTGCCGCCAAACACAAGCAGTGTACAACCCCAATTGATTGTCATATTCTTAATTAACGCGAGCGATGTCGCGGGCAAAAGCTAGTGATATTATATTGTGTAAAGAAGAAAAGAGAGAAAGGTATCTTTAGATGGTTTGGTCATATTGAGAGGATGAGTGAAAGGCGACTAACAAAAGGTGTTTATAAGGCTTATGTCAGGGGAAACGCCGGGAAGGGATACTCGCCCTAGAAGCATCTTATTTCAGGTTAGGTGCGTAGTACTATGAACAAGTAGCGGCATCAACATCGCCACATGTGAACTACGCGTCATACTGACGTCACGCAAAATCCTGCATCGCGCAAGCAGAATTTACCGCACAACTGGCGCAAATATACAACATCCCGACATCAATCGTCGGGCAGTTGCCCACCAGATACAACACCCGTCTGGTCGGAGGATCCTCCCTTTTCTATAGAGGATGAGTGAACTTTACACCCTGTTCCTCATACCTCTAAAAACATAACCGAAGGATCGTAGAAGATGACGGTCTGTAGTTTCTGCCTATCCCCATAGGAAGAAGGCGAGAGTTCATGTATATGTGTGTATTGTGTAATTAAGTACCTTTTTCAATAGTTACAGCTTCAAGAAAGTTCACGAAAAATAGTCAGCAAGTAAGTGAAGATAATTATTACTTTAATTAAACAAAGAGACCAACTTTAATGTTATTTCTACCATTCAGGGCTAATTTCAGTATACGAGTATGTAGGACCTACAAAATAAAGTCACTACTCCTTGTAAATGTCTTAAATGTGCTGAAAATGATGATCTGTTTCACGCAACACTGAACTGTTTAATGTTTCGTAAGATTTCTACTAAATGTATAAGTTTAGAAAAGGATACTAAAGATAGCTTTGTAAAATTCCTTATTGGTTCAGTGGCCGCAAAAATGTATGTTAATCGTGAAAGCTCTTTTTGGTTTTATAACGTTTAATTTGTGTATTTATTTATTTTTAACATTAATTAACACGGTTAAACCAATTACATTAATTAAAGGCAGAGACACATGCACATAGAAAAGAAAATATAACATTTTAAAATGCTGGTAAAAACATAAAAACACTTAAAAAAACAATACTTTCATGAATCCCTCTCACAGTATTTCAGGCATGCCAATAAAATCTTCGTCCATTCAACCGCAAACAGGTCGTTTGTTGGATTAGAATCCAAGAGATCATTGGAGGTACTGGGGACTTAGCACGCGCAACGGTGCGACATGGAGGCACAGCAAACAGCCTGTGGTTTCTATCGCGGCAGTAATTATCTGGGACAAAGAAACGAGCCAGCACAGCATTCAAGTAGGTGCGTCAATAGTGCCACGGAGCGTCTTGCAGGCTATGGTGAGCTGATCTCGTGCTCGCTTTACCTCTAATGAGTTATATCCCAGGCATCCCAATAGAAATTTAGTCGGATAGAGGTAAGGGTAACAACCGTGCTTACACTTATATTAAAACCTCAGAAACGCTTTTTGTACCTTTTCCAATAAAAGCGCGTGTATATTGCAATAGGTAAGTTAGCTTTGTAAACTTTCTTATTGGTTCAGTGGCTGCAAGAATGTCTGTTAATCGTGAAGGCTCTTTTTGGTTTTATACGGTTTAATTTGTGTATATTGCAATCGGTTCCTACCATTTTAATCTAGAATTTAAATACTACAGAACACGCAATTGCCGCGCGTCCAGCATCGAGTAGAGCCGACTTTACGAATAATATTCATGTCTGAATTTGGCGCAACTGAGCTTACAAGCGTCACAGAGCTTTGTTAGAATTGTCACGGGCTGCCAGTTTCTATTAGCAAAAGGTGACGTTCACTGACACGCTTGGTTTACTTACTGGCAAGACAGTACCGTCTCCATCAGGTGCCGCCGAGGCGTCTCCGTACTATGAGAGAAATCTCTTAGTAAGAATGAATTATATGTGTATTAGTCCACTAAACTAACTGTAACTTTGCTTTACTTTACTTTAGTCCTGATATCTATCTTGTAATGACTTCCAAATATTAATAAGATTTGTAGTGATTTCAAATATAAAATTGAAAGTATGTGATATAAATAAATAAAATTAATTTAATTCAGATAACTTAATCCATACATTTACAATTTACATTAAAACACACACACCACTCAAATTACCCGCTCATTAAAGGATCTCCACAGCAGAGAAGAGATCCTGTCGGCAACAGTCTTCAGAATTCCGTTGCAGCTGCCACGCATTCTGCAGATCAGGGATACGGTTTTCTTGCGGATGACGGCATAAAAGCCGTCAGTGCGATACAGCGCAAACATCCCCGATGCACTACAGAAGCGAGGCAGCCCCAACATCATCCTGAAGATGTTGTTATACTGGACGCGCAGGACATCCATTGATCTTTTGGTGTGACTGGCCACAGATTCCCCGTATAAAATCTCTGACAATATGCCTTGAACAACGTTAGTTTCACTTGTTCAGAGCAGCGGGAGAATCTACGGGCCAGCATGTTACCTCTGATCGCCAAAGCCCTGCGCTCCCTCTCAATATCCAGATCATCTTCAAGACCCTCAGAAATGAAATGCCCCAGGTATTTAAATTTCGTGACACGATTTATGCACAAGCCATTTAGGGTAATATTATGTGAATCATTGGGGCATCCACCAGCGGTATTAAAAGTACATATATTCCGATTTTTGGACATTGTATACAAGCCCATGTGCACCTGCATAGGCCTCACACACTCTTAACAGCTCTCCGAGACCTCTTACCGTCGGACTCAGCAGCACCATGTCGTCTGCGTAGCTAATGTTGTTGACGCAGACGCCATCGATGGAGCAACCGACACGCTTGCTACTGAGCTCGACGATGAGATCATTTATGTATAGATTGAAAAGCTTGGGCGACGCCAAACCTCCCTGTCTGACCCCGCTTTCCAACGTGTATGCCTCAGAGAGTGTATTATTCCATCTCACAAAATTTTTTTGGTGAGAATACCAATACCTAAGCATATTAAGCACCTCCACCGGTACACCCGCGCTCCCCAACTTTCTCCAGAGCACATCGTATGAGACAAGATCAAAAGCTTTGGAGAGGTCAAGGAAACACGCATATACCGGTGTCCTGCGGTCCGTATAATATTGGACAGTATGCTTGAGACCTACGATGGCAGCTTCCGTAGATAGCCCGGGTCTAAACCCGAACTGCGCATCATGTAATTTGATGTATTTATCTAGACAGGAATCAAGCATATCGTCCAGCACTTTAGCAGCTATCGTTGCTAAAGATATGGGCCTGTAGTTCCCCCGGTCCGAGATATTCCCAGTCCTGTTCTTCACAATAGGCACTACGATGGTTTTCATTTGGATGGATTTGCCTATAATGATTTTTTTATTAGGGTAGTCATGAAGTTTAAAAGTATGTCATTTGACACTTACGGTAAAAGTACTGGTTTTTTAACAGAATGGAATGGAAACATGATATTTGGGCTGTCACGTAGTTGATAAGCGAATTTTCTTCGAGCGTCGGAACCTAAAGGTTGTCTTCAAGAAGTCTAAACTGATATTATAGTTAGTACCTAATGAAATAGTTCGTTACATATTGCTCTAAACCAAGTTTGGATATGAGCAATAATATAAATACAGACATATTCGTACTGAAAAGGCCTTTAATTAGGATCTAGGATCACAAAATACATCAGTTACGATAATTATATTAAATTTTAAATACCTTAATGAAACTGTGGTCTTTCCTGCACTTGAAATTAATTAAAACATACGTCTATTGAGTCTATATTATGTAGGAACTTAGGTTACTTAAACGTCCGGGGGATTAGACGAAAATGTTCACCTGCACTTCTCAAAGACAACTTGATCCCGAGTCTTACACAAAAGCTGTAAGTTCTTAAAGGCTTTCGTCAAGTTTCCGTCTGTGGCTTTAGTAAGTAGTTTATAACATTAGCAAAACAAATAAGTTGTTACCTTAATTATATATTCCTTTTTCTTCCCGTGGTTTTCGTAAAAGGCGACTAAGGGACTTACTAGAGAATGGGCAGCAGCGTTCTCTATGCTTTTTAACAACGTACTGCGATCGCCAACCCGCCTACC
This sequence comes from Tiliacea aurago, assembly GCA_948098905.1. Classification (NCBI taxonomy): domain Eukaryota; kingdom Metazoa; phylum Arthropoda; class Insecta; order Lepidoptera; family Noctuidae; genus Tiliacea; species Tiliacea aurago. The sequence goes on from OX402588.1 coordinate 7,681,277, forward strand.
AAGCGTGGCGAGTATAGCGAAAATAAATAAAAATAAGTCTCTTCGTACTTTAACGGACTTAGGACCGTCAAATAAAATGTAGGTACTAAATTAGGTTGATCTTGCAATATTTTTTTTGTGTTCATTTTTTTTTCCTGGGTTCCTTTATCGATACTGAACCTACCCTTAAGCTATGGCACGCAGTTACTTTAACACCCTGTATATGAAATTAAAATTTAGAATAATAAGATATTATGTGAGTAATTGTCCATTACCGTATAAGTATAGATTGATAGCTTACAAAATGACGTGAGCTAACATAGCTAGAGCTAGTATACAAACATCTCCCAACTCCAAAGAGACATCTTAAACGTCTAAAAAACCTGAGCATCGAGCTCAGTTCCACAAAGTCCGTTTACAAGTACAAAGAGGGTGCTCTTGTGAAGTGGTGGGGAAAGGAAATCACGTCGAGACTCTCGATGGGCCTCCGATGAGGACCGTCCCTCTGCGGGCATCCGACGAGGCCCGTCGCCGTCGCTCCGCGGGCCGCTTGTTCATCCGGCTTGAGCTAATACCCGGTATTGATCTAATTAGGAATACTGGGATATTGTATAGGTATTCTGTGAGTGAATCTGCTTCTTGTAATAAATGGAAGGTTTGTACTCGTAAGATGTGATTATGTGGATATTTTGAATAAAGTAGGTATTGGGTTTGATATTTTTTCCACTTAATACTCGGTCGGTGGTTGGGGTTTGTATTTATGCTTGGTAAATAACTATAGGATCGTCCCCAATTATAAGGACTTCCAGTGAAATAAGTATACTTAAAAGCTCCGAATAAAGATACTTAATATTTTAATTATCAACTGAAAACGTACCTGTATGGTACCTATAATCAATTTTTTTTTTGGCTCTTAAGGCGACGATAACCGACTTTTAATGATTTTATACTGAAGATCACGTCTAAACGAGAAGTGTTAATGATTTGAAAAAAATATATGTTAAAAAAAAATCTCAATAACTTAATATGTGAATATTTTAGATTATCTTTTTAATACATAGTGAAATTAATTTGTAAAGTTATGTCTAACGCGGATAAAAAACTGAGAATGGCGCAAAATCTACCAAGCGTATTTTTCTAAAACCTTCACCAATTTAAAGATAATGTAATTATTTATCTTTCAGTATACGCGTTTTATTAAAATACCTTTTGGTTTGTGTGTAATAAATTAATAAAGGCTTCTACATACCAGCGCGACACAAAGGCACCGCTAGTCCCGCGACACGCGGGGCCTTTGTGCCGTGTCGCGTCGCGCGACAAGTCGCGCTGGTATGTAGAAGCCTTAATGCGTCAAATTGGGGACAGCGCTCCTTGATGGGCGAGTCCTATTACTGGCTGAACGTACGACGCGTTGCGTGAGCTCAGTACAGAACACGCAAGCTAACCACTCAAGGTCACTGGCATATATCTCCGTCTTAAAGGTAGATAGATAAGTTTAATAAAGGAATTGGGTCAACTCTTAAAATAAACTTCGGTCTAGACTAAACTTTTTTCCACACAATTTAGACACAAAAGTTGAACAATGTGATGCTATACAAAATGAAAGGGTTGAATACAAAAGTGTATTCAAGTCTCCTAAATAAACCTAGCTTTTTGTATTCATTAAATTTTCAAGTTTTTCTGTTGTTATCCACCTCTGTAGGTCGTCCATTTGGTTTCTAGCTTTTTGCGTTATTTTGTAGTTGTATTGTTATTTGTCGTGACTCGTGATCGGTCGCGTGCGAAACATGATAGCGGCAAATTAGAACGTGAATATTTGAATTAAATTAATTATGGCAAATTAATTAAAAGTGATATTGATAGCTTTTATATCCTTTATGTGATGTAAACTTTTGTACGGTATTTTTTAAGGATACAATCTGGAATGATATTATCGGGAAAAGAACCGGCGTTACCGACATAGCTTGAAAAGTAAGCAAACTGAGTGGCAGTGGGATGGCCGTGTTTGTCGAAGGACCGATGGCGGATGGAGCAGACGAGTCTAGGGGTTTACTCCGAACATAACTCCGAAGTGTCGGCCGAATGTTCGGCCGTTGCTTGACTACGGCTATCTATGGCGAACTACTAAAACTACGGCGAAAGAAAAACGACAGTCAAAGAGATAAGCCAAAGTCAAACATGAAAGAAAGAAAGAAAGAAAATACGTTTATTTGCGGTAAACATGACGCAACAAAGAACATAAACACAAAAATAAGAAAAGGTTGGGGAAACATGCGTCACATCCACGCAAAACGGCTATCGCTCAGCATTATACTGCGACCCTATGCAAGACAGAGCCCCAGCGCTGGTTTTCAGCGACAGCCGGCGCCGACGTATGACGTCGTACGGTGCAGCAAACAATTAATAGGATCATAGATAAAGAAAAATAATATAATAATAAAAATAAGTGGTAGAATAAACTAAACAGAAATATTAATAAAAATGGACATACATGCTATGAGAATATCATCCTCCTTAAACGTTTTACGCTTTATATGGTGGCAACATTTCGAAAGTTCACATCTCCGTTAGGAGTTTATGTGTTCTGTGCATTTGACGAGTACTACGTAATCTGTGATTTGACGTAAGTACTTCCTACATAATAATTATGATTAGGGATGTTCCGATACCATCAAAGTATCAAGTAACATGTGACTTTAAGTCAGGTAAGGAAAAAAAAAGGAAACTATGGAAGTTATAAAACGGGCGAACATTCGGCCGATACTTCGGGTTAACGCTTCGGAGTAGACCCCTAGACTCGTCTGCTCCATCCGCCATCGGTCCTTCGACAAACACGGCCATCCCACTGCCACTCAGTTTGCTTACTCTTCAAGCTATGTCGGTAACGCCGGTTCTTTTCCCGACAATATCATTCCAGATTTTATCCTTAAAAAATACCGTACAAAAGTTTACTTTACATAAAGGATATAAAAGCTATCAATATCACTTTTAATTAATTTGCCATAATTAATTTCCCCTAAAATAAAGACCCCTTGGAGTGGAGACCGTATCGGCAAGCGTAGTTAGTGTGGGACGCCCCCAGCTAGATGGACTGACGACCTTAAGAAGGTGGCTGGGTCAGACTGGATGCGGAAGGCGGAGGACAGGGTGTTGTGGCGCAGCCTGGGAGAGGCGTATGTCCAGCAATAAACTGTGATAGGCAAAACTGTTGTACAACGTATACAGTTTATAGAACTTAATTTGTACCAAAACACTTAGCAGTATTTTGGTTAATTTGATTGTCATTTGTCTGTCAATCGGTTTTACCGGAGAAACATTGAACTAAAAGTTCATTACGCACGCTTGACTTGGGGAGTAAGCTGGTGAATGCGGGACGAGAGCGTTACGGAAACTGATCAGGCGAGGCGAATGGAAGTTGTTTCACAAAAAACAAAACTCAAAACATTTATTTCAATTAAACCTATTACAGGCACTTTTGAATTGTCAAAGAGTCGGTCAGTTAGTCAGATAGTTGAAGCTATTTGCCCATTCCAAAACGTAGATCTCTATGGAGAAGAATAGGCAAGAAACTCCAAGAACACTCTTTTAAAGCAAGATATTACAAAATCCTGGGTACATTATTCTTGTTGCTTCTATATGTGAGAACAATGTAAAAAAAAAAAAAAATGTTTATTTAAAAAACAATACAAAAATGAAATGTTTAAATTTTAAACATCAGGTTAGACTGGAAGCAGACCACAACATAGTTGGGAAAAAGCTGGGCAGATTGATTAATAATTTCAGTGCATTATGTGCTTTAAATAAGTGACATCACTCAATTTTGCCTACCGACATAAATTACCGAACAATAATTTAAGCGATGTGATACAATTAATTGTGGCACGGTAGCGTTATCACATTGCTACAGCCCGCGAAGGGATTGTTGTTACAGCAACGGTTATTGCAACCCGTTATCGGTATCGGCTTAGTGCGCCCGTAGCAATACGTGTTTTGTATACGTGTCTATGGAATCGAAGCTTTGCAATAACTTCAAAGCTGCAATTCTATAGAAGTTTATAACGTTTGTTCTATAGATGTTTATAACAAACACAAACGGGAAGGGAATTTAATGGAACACTGCTAGAATCCTAATCCTAACTTAATCACACTAATATTACTTATAAAGGCGTAAGTTTGTGTGTGTGTGTTTGTTACTTCTTCACGCTCAAACGGCTGGACCAATTTTGATAAAATTATGTATGGGGGTAGCTGACATCCTGAATTAACATATAGGAATAGAATAGAATAGAATAGAATACTCTTTATTATGTACACCATAAAAGTTACAGATATAAATACTACTACTAGGCTACTTTTTGTCCCGATATTCCCACGGGATCGAGACTTACGCGGGTGAAACCGCGGGGCGCAGCTAGTAATATTACAAATGTGGAAGTGAGTTTGTTTGTTACGCTTTCACGCTAAAACGGCTGAACAGATTTGGATGAAATTTGGTATATGGGTAGACCATGACCTGGATTAGGACATAGGTTACTTTTTATCCCAATATTCACATGGGATCGGGACTTATGCGGGTAAAACCGTGGGGCGCAGCTAGTATTAAATATATGTAGCATAGCATCATCTGTCAGCCTTCTCCCAACCATGTTTGGGTCGGCTTCCAGTCTAACCGGATGCAGCTGAATACCAGTATTTTACATGGAGCGACTGCCTATCTTAACTCCACCACCCAGTTACTGGGTAACACGATACCCCTTGGTAAGACTGGTTGTCAGACTTTAGGGCTTCTGACGACCCGTAACAACTGTCAATGATCTACATCTATAAACTGGTATTAAGTGATCTGCCAAGACTTGCCAAATATAATAAAAACTGCCTAGCAATGTGCGTACGCATTTATAACAAAATGCCAAGTCGCTTTAAGGTATTAAACTCGAGGAAATTAAAAATTGAATTACACAAGTGACTTAATGAATGTAATTTTTACATGATTTGACCAAGATTATGTCTGGACTTTGAAAGAGACTGTGACCTCTGAGTTTGTTTCGGCCTTTCTTCTCAGAGTAGTCAGTTACGAAACGCCGACCTCATCTAGTTTTTTTTTTGTTTTTTTAAATATGTTTGACGTGTAAAAGTGTTTGTACAAACCTACTTACAGAAAATAAATCATTTATCATTTACAGTTTAAAAGATTTTGTGGATCTAAAATGTTGATTCCTTGCTCATTTTATTAAAACAAAAAATTTTGCATTCTATGTTTTATGTTAGCGAACATGTTGATCTACTCTAAATATTAACACCAATGTATACCATGTTTTACGCAAATAAATGATTTACTGACTTACTTACAAATGAAAGCAACAAAACAGACACACTGATCATTAGTGCGGGCTCCAAATGAATTCATGAACGGCATACAAATTCGAATGGAATTCATGCAACGCTCATACTCGTATAAAGAAATGTTTTTGTGGATTTTACCATAAATTTGCAGGTAAAAACTTGCAAATGTATTTAAAAATATTCAGTCATCACTAACATAACGTTAATAAATAATGGAAGATGTTAAATAAAAAAAAACTGGTCAAGAGCGAGTCGGACTCGCGCACCGATGGTTCCGTACGTATAATGATGATGATGATTTCTGAAAACTGTGTTATGTAGAGACGTCGTTTTATTTTTCCTGAAATCTTTACATAAACTTCTATCACAAAGAATAATTTTAGATTTTTATCTATGCAAACTTCGGAGATATGGGGGGGGGGGGAAATGGTATTTTTTTTTAATTTTTACCAAAAGTCGAAAACTATACTGCATAAAAAAAAATTGAGAATGTGCAAACAGCGTTCTTTCATATGATACATGCCCTAGTAGCCCCATTTCAAATTTTTAAGACCCCCTTACAGTCCCTTTTGCAAAAAGGTATTTCTTTTTAAATTTATTTTTTGTTTGCAAAATAGTTGGGCAACGTCATCTAAAAGTATTTTAAATTTCAAGTTGATAGCATTAGTAGTTCTTAAGATATCCAGGTGTGACAGACAGGCAGACAGACTTTGTCTCACCATAATACCATTTTGGTACGGAACCCTAAAAAGATTGCTTGTTGCTATGAAATCATCACATCTGTGAAAAAATGCGAGGGTTTCCAATTAAAACGAGTCCAGAGAAGCAGATCTATTCACTATATAATATGTACCAGGGCAGCATACAGTGTAAGCGAGCTATCTTCCTGTTCTGTGAACACTGTTTATCGACGTGGAAACTACGCCAACTAGGCCAGGATGCCACTGCTACCGACTAATGGCCATGTTTGTAGATAGTTGGCAAAGTCTCGCCCTCATAATGTATTACGAACGACTATTGAAAGAGGAAACGCCGATATAAATGATACGTCAAATGTTCGAACAAATATTCACCAGTGTGTGTGCGATCACGTAAAATATCAATTTTTCTCAACGGAAATTCGAAGATCAAAGCTAGATGCATTGATTTCCTCTCCTCTTAAACTGTCGGAGAGCGGGAATTGATTTTTTTGGGATGTCGCTGTACGGTAGCGTGATACGAATCTACGTATTCGACGAGCTTGATTAAAAAGTTATCCAGCTCACGGCACCCCACGAATAAAATGATTACAGCCTTTCAATTTGTCGGAAACAAACAATTCTGAATTCGTAAATCTACCATTAATTTGTCAGGAAAGTGACATGAGCGGACACAACCGAAAGTAGCAAGATAATCCTATTCAGTGAACCATCTGATCCTGGATTACGTGCTTAATCCAGCCCGCAGTGGGGGCGTACACTGTAAATATGTAGTACATTATTAACTATCTTTTGTTGAGGTTCTGTATCATAATGTTGCCCTTTAGTAGCGTAATTACGAAAACTCGGGAAATTAACGTTACATAATTTATTAAGCGCTGAATATTGCACAGTTTGTGTGGAACATTGAAGTACTTTCGTGTAAAGTTCGCGGACTATGATTTTTTTTACCCGGAGGAAGGAGGGTTATGTTTTTCGAGTGTATGTATGTATGTCTATTTCTTTGGCACGCTCTGTAGCCTAAACGGCTTGATGGATTTTAACATAAGAGGTATCTTTAGATTCTTTTTAATTGCGTGGGTGGCATAGGGTAACAAAAATTTATATGGCATCTGTGTAAGTATAAAAAAGGGTTAAAACATATATTTTGTGATTATAATAATATGGGTATCAAATAAAACCTAGTAAATACCCAACTCCAAATATATATATTTATATATAATATTATTTATAACACATTTAACCCTTCGTGACGCCGCGCCGGAACGTGGATCCACGCGAGACACAATGGCTTTTTAATTGTTTCTGTAATTACGGCATTCTACCGGTTAAGCTACTATTTTGACACAAACTACAAAAAAGTACATTTACTTTTCTAAAACCTATCCTATCTTGCTAACTTTACTTTATCGTATAGTTTATTAACTTACCAATACTTAACTGAACAATTTGTTGATTAATAACACTAAAAAGCTTAAAATAAAACAAATGATTAAAAAAAAACCCGGCTGCAAAAAAATTTACTGAAAAGATGGAAACAAGATGAAAAGAAAACGAGTACCAATTTTTGTTTTTGTTTTTTTTTAATAATTTGTTTTATTAAGTGTGAAGTTCTCTTGTAGACTGGCTACTGTAGGTGTCTACAATATTTTTTACTATTCAGAAGCTCTTTTGGAAAGCAAAAGAGCTTCTGAGTAGCAAAATATATATAATACTTTTGCTTTCGTCGTCGCTTTTATCGCTGCAACGTGAGATTTTTCCTTTTTGAATTTAAAATGTAAGTTAAGAAAAGTACGTAAAAGTTGGGTGATAAACTTAATACAATGGACAAAGTTTTGAGCACTCATAGAGGGAAGAGATATCGTTGTACACTGTACATCGTAAAACTAAGCATTAAGTTTATCTTGTATTCGTGAATCTATTTAATGGTTTATCACAAGTCATAGATGTGTGGGTTTACTCATTAAATACATATATCAGTCAGTTACGGAAAGCAATGAAAGATTTATATCATCTTCCACCATTTTAATGTCCCGTCTTTGATTAATAAAATTTAAAGAAAATATTCAAAATCACGCTCAAAAGTTTGTTCTACCTTGTTTTACCAAATAATTTATTTGTAAAATTTATCTTACAAAGAAAGAAAATACATTTATTTGCACTTTCTTTTAATTCATCTTAAAAATGATCACAACTATAACCTCAAGCAATCAGAAGCGGCAATTTCCGGGTAGGTAGGCACTCTAGAGGAGTCAAAACATTATTAAACATAAAACGTCCAGTCATCAAGTCGATGCCGACTCAGGTGTCTCTGCATAATGCCATGCAAATTAGCGACACTCATTAATACTAGCAAAGCGTTTAATTAGTTTCCGGCAGAAGGCACAGGTTTGCCTCAAGTAACGAAGCTGCTGACACAGAGTAGATAGGAACAGTAGGCCGAGCTGTATCGTGGGGCTCGTGGCTTTTAGGGGGATGCGCTAGGGTAGCCCGCAAAATTCAAATTTTCTTAAGTTTTTTGCAATTTGCAGGTCAGTAACAGGTTGTATGTTGATCTAAATATGATTCGCGGCCGTAACAAAATTATAATCATTAGAATCAGCATTAAAACTCTCTCAAGTTCAAAAGAAAATGAATTGAATTTCGCGGGCTGCCTTAGCGCATCCCCCTTAAGGCTACCGGTAAACGTTTGTTGATAACAACGGCTTGGGACCCTCCTTTGTCTATGAGGGACATTAAAGTGACAGCCTTCGGTATTTCCTAATCATTCGCAAATCCTAAGTAATGATATCGTCAAGTACCTTTGCAGCTTTTCTGGCCAAAGACGAAACAACAATATCTGCGACTCTCACATCAGGGGGTTTACTTCGAGCGATAATCAGAAATATCGGCCAAATGTTCCGCCGTTTCTTGACTTCCAAAATTTCCTTTTTTGACTTTGAGTCCTTACCTAACTTCAAGTCACATTTTTGACTTTGACTTATCTCTTTGAATGACGTTTTTTTTTGGCCGTAGTCAGGCTTAGTTAGCCGAACTCAGGAAACGATTTTCCCGAAATGTATACTTCGGATTTATCTTCGGAGTATTTTTATTTTATCTTTGTGCAGACAAATTCAGATTCAGATTCATTTATTGTTAAACATAGGTACATTATAAGTTCTTATTTGAGGGCGTATTCGTATTTATTTTCGGGGGTTCGTATTTATACATTGAGGGCGCTATGTTTTGCCTCTAGGGCGTACAAAAATATTAATACATAAAACAAGAAATTAATATAGTTAAACGAACAATAAATAAACAAGTATAATTATAAATTAAATCTTCTATCGCATTAAGAATTTCAATCACACAGAACAATGTCGACAGTGAGTAACAGTTAGCGGAAAGGTACATTTATTTAGAAACTCGAATCAGCCTCGATGTAAGTATAACTTAATAATAAAACAGTTTCCAAACGCAAACAATAACATTTGCTCAAACATTCTATTAATAACTCATTCAATTTGTGTAACAGTTGACGAGCCACGAGCCCCTCACGGTAGGCCTTCTGATCTTTTCATTTGATGTTGCATTCCCTTAATAAGGTGACCCAGTTAGTTCTGAGCCGGCCTAGTGACATTTCGACTGTGACTGATGTAACCAGTTTTTTTTTGTAGAACGAGACGTGGCAGCGAATAAACTTGACAGATTTTAATCTTTGAATTGATGTATTTTTTCGCTAGGTAGGTACCTATAGATTTTTTCGCTAGGTATAGATTTTTTCGCTAGGTATAGATTTTTTCGCCTGGTATAGATTTTTTCGCCTGGTATAGATTTTTTCGCTAGGTATAGATTTTTTCGCTAGGTATAGATTTTTCACTAGGTATAGATTTTTCAGAAGGAATCATCATCTGCCTAGCCTTTTCCCAACTATATTGGGGTCGACTTCCAGTCTACCCGAATATATGTATTTATACTATATTTTACATTGAGCGACTGCCTATTCTGACCTCCACAACCCAGTTACTGGGTAACACGATACCTCTTGATAAGACTTGTTGTCAGACTTTCGGGTTTGTGACGACCCGCAACTACTGTCAAAGATCTGCAAATGACCGCCAGGACCAACGGCTTAACGTGCTTTCCGAGGCTTCAGAAGTTTTAAATAACGAAGATTATTTAAAATACATACCTTCAAAAATAAGTACCCAGAGCAACATTTTTGTACAAACGAGTTCATTTCGAAGCCTCGGTTCTCCGTCAGCTGTAACGAATCGGATGAGATCTGATAGCAGCTTTCCAGAGTACGGATGGAGGAAGTCTAGAGCGCCTAAGGCACCAAACTGATCGAACCGACATTTCATACCGGAGTTGTTTATGAAAAAAAAAACCTCAAAAATTGCGTCAAAATATATAGAAATCCGAACACTTAGAACTCTACACACTCTCTGGTGTAAATGGCTTGTCTCAACAGTTGGGCCCTTTACGCGCTCTAGACCTCCTCCATCCGTTCTCTGGAAAGCCGTTATTAGATCTCATCCAAATTGTTACCTATTAAATTATGATTAATTTCTGTCGCTGCTCAGTTTCTTATTACCAAGGTGAGGTCAGATGTTACACGTCATAAGAGACTACTGTAAGGCGGGTGTCTTTGAATTAAAACTTCTTTACGCACGCTTGACTTGGTGAGTAAGCTGGTGAATGCGTGACGAGAGCGTTAAGGCTTCTACATACCGGGGCGACTTGTCGCGCGACGCGACGCGACACAAAGGCACCGCTCGTCCCGCGACACGCGGGGCCTTTGTGCCGTGTCGCGTCGCGCGACAAGTCGCGCTGGTATGTAGAAGCCTTTACGGAAAGAGGCTACGGAAGTTGTTCAAATTTTAAACATGGAACACTGCCGCGGGCCGTCCCGCTTAATAGGTATTTTTTTAAATTCACACTGGCTGTTTATACACTCACAAGACCGCAGCTTTTTTGAAGTAAAACTTCTTTTGCTAGCGAACGGTGATTTCTGTGTGGTCTAAAGCACACTCCTTTTTTTTTGCTTCATGATTTACCGCAAATAAAAAGTATTTTCTTTCTTTATTGTGAAATATCCAAACTATCAGAAAGTTGACAGCATTTGGAATATCCCATAAAATCCCACGCTTGGCTACCATACAGTAGGTATTCAGTGGGCCTCGCGAGGCTTTTGTTTAACGTAGCTCCTCCTACCTGCCCGCGCGACTTTCCCCTTCAATTACTCCTACGTTTATCTAGTCGGCGTATTGTTCACCGTTGTGACGTTTTGTGACTACTGCCTTTATTTATGGAGCCACAGTTTATATATCGTTGTTGCCGGGAGCTGCTTCTACTTGACACAATCGCAAAAATGTCGAAAACAAAATGGTTTTATTTTTATTTATTTTTAGGGTTCCGTTCCATACGTCAAAAGAATGTGTTTTAGTTTTTTTTTGATAGCAAATAAATAAATAAATAAAAAACGGAACCCTTATAGAATCACTTCTTTGTCCGTCCATCTGTCTATCAAGACCCTTTTTCTCAGGAACGCGTGGAGGTATCAGGTTGAAATTAATATCAAATACGTAGGTCTGCTGTCCCTTGAAGCAATAATCAAATAAATAAAATCAATAAAAAAATACAGCCATTTATTCATTGATATATTAAAAGGTGGAATATATGTTAGGCGCTAACATCGCAATCAGTAAACCTGGGTCCGAACTCCGAACATAAATCTGAAGTATCGGCCGAATTTTCGGCCGTTGTTTGACTACGGCGAACTATGACTGACTACGGCGAAAAAAAAAAACGACAGTCAAATAGATAAGCCAAAGTCAAAAATGTGACTTTTAGTCGGGTAAGGATTCAAAGTCAAAAAAGGAAACTATGGAAGTTATAAAACGATCGAACATTCGGCCAATACTTCGGGTTAACGCTTCGGAGTAGACCCCCTGGGCTCGGCGCACGACTACATTCAATCGGTGTGATCACAGTTGCAAACCTACAGTTACCGATAGACAAGAACAGAGATATGAGACAAATCAAAATCAAAAGTCATTTATTCAAACTAGGCTGAGAATCAGCACTTTTCGAACGTCATTATTACATGAGACAGTCCCCCAAAAACGCCCACCCTTCACCACTTCCTAGTGCTTTAGCTGGGAAGAAGAAGTGGCGCAACAAACTCCCCAGCAGCACAGCTGTCTGTTCATTTACAAAACTTGAATCTATACAATAAAATGTAAAATGCAACACAAAACATTAAATTAAATTGTTAGCCTTATGTTAGCTAGCACACACCACTATACAAAAAAAAAAAATATAATAATCGTCTAAAATTATACACAAGCAACGTAAACAAAACGTATCTAAATAAAATCCTCCAGGCATAATGGGCGTGCCCGCTAAAATAAAGCTATATCTATAAAACGGCCAATCGAAACACTGTACTAACTGCATATCATGGTCTAGTAGCCTCAACATTAAGATATGGTATTATGTTTTGGGGAAACGCCTCGGGTAAAGATGTGGTGTTTAAGTGTCAGAAGAGGTGTATTAGAGCGATCTGTAACCTGCAAACCACTGACAGCTGTAAACAATATTTTAAAAGTATGAAAATTTTAACAGTGCCTTCAATGTACATATACCAGACATCTATCTATGTTCGTCAAAAATTATATGTATAAATTTGACCGAGTAGGTAGTCAGCGTCGAGCAGACCGGCTACAAACTGTTGGTTCTAAAACTGCTTTACACAAGAACAGAGGGCCTAAAATGGACGCTTTCGCAGAATCATACGTACAATTCAAATCCCGCAATTTATCTGTTTGACAGTTTTGTATGGAGTTTCGTTAAATGGTCCACAAACTATGAATTGCTATAATGAAGTCTAATGTCAAATAGCAGCTGTCAAACAGATGAATTGCGGGATGTATGAATTGTACGCAGATCGTATTATGATTCTGCTAAAGCGTCCATTTTAGGCCGTAATGGCTCCAAAATTATACAATAAATTGCCAAAGTGTATCAGAAGTGAGGAAAATGTCAGCCATTTAAAAAATAAGTTGTTCCTATTTCTAGTTGAAAAGACGTATTATTACTCGATTGAAGACTTTTTAAATGACAAATTATGACTAAATTTAATTTTCTTTGACATTTTTAATAATTAATAATGAAATTCAATTACTTTATTTTATGCGGCTCATGACATTTTTCAAGTGCTTCATTTATTTTATCCTAGAATTTATTAATTATGATAGTAAGATAACCAGCCCACTAATATTATATTTATATTTGTATGCCGATTATTGGCCGAACATACAGATCAGCCAAAATGTATAAATAACACCTTTTTGTACTTATGTTCACAAATAAAGTTTGAATTGATTTGATTTGATTTGAAGTCACAAATGATAAACTAGCACCATCGAAGTCAGACAGCACGGTTGGCGCAGTTAGTTAAGCGATTGACTGCTGCGCTGCGTGTCGGGGGTTCAATTCCCACACGGAACAAATATTTGTATGACCTACAAGTAGTTGTTCCGGGTCTGGCTGTTTGTGTATGTGAATTTAAATGTTTGTAAACGCACCTACAATGCAGTAGAAATTCCTAGTGTGCGGCAACGTTTTATAAAAAAAAAAGAAGTAAAACAAAAAAAAACAGTTAATTATTAATAACAATAACAAAACCATGGTCAGCAAGACGACCTGTCACGACAAGCAGCACCCGTTCACGAGCATAACGCAAAGATCAGCCATCACCCCCCTCGCCATATTTGAGGGAAGGAGGCAACCCGACCCCCGACGCTACCGCAAGCAGTGACATCTAAGGGAGCATGACGAACTTGCTGCCGGTTGCTCAGGCAAGAATAAAGTGATCAATTTGTTGAGGTCGCTAGCTAACCACTTATTGCAATGCAACTCATAAAAGAACACGTAATGAGTAGATTTTGTCACTAATAAATTAAAATAAATTGACTTAGACAGTCAAATAAAATAAACAAATATAGGAACTCATATAACCTGTCAGTAGGTAATCTATATCTGGAGAAAGAACATGAACATTGTCTTGAGTTAATCACAGCGATCAACTATTCTTATCGTTTAAGTAGTCGTTGATAGAATAGTATGCCTTTGAACAAAGATTAGATTTAACTTTAACTTTAAACGCATTAATAGGCAAATCTAGCATGGAAGAGGGTAGCTTGTTATAAAAAGTTTTACCAAGTCCAACAAATGAGTTATGAACCTTATGAAGCCGGTGAAATGGAGCACGTAATTTGTCCTTATTTCTGATATTAATATTGTGGAGATCACTGTTTTTAGTGTATAAGTGTTATATTGCCTAACATATAAGATGTTGGCGAAGATGAATTGTGATGCCACCGTGAGAATACCAATATCTTTAAAAAAATCTCTTAGAGAAACTCTGGCACCCAGCTGGTAAATTGCTCGAACAGCTCGTTTTTAAAGTACAAATATATTTTGAATGTCAGCGGCTTTACCTCACATCAGAATACAGTAGGACATAACGCTATGAAAATAACTAAAATAGACTAAACGGGCTGTATCAACGTCAGTGTATTGTCTTACTTTCCTGACGGCGTATGCAGCCGAACTGAGCCTTCCCGCTAGGCTTGATATATGTGGTCTCCCCACTCACACACACTACCGAGTCTACAGTTTCAAGCACCTCTTTATCTAAGACGATGTTGGGACCTAAATTTCTAATATTCGGTAAGGCCAACTTTATACATTTCGTTTTCCTGGCATTGAGAACTAAGTTATTTGTCGTAAACCAATCCGTAACCATTGAGAGTGCAATGTTTACGTAGTCAAATCTTGTCTATTCCTTTCTACTTTAAAAATTAGAGAGGTATCATCTGCAAACAGTACAACGACACAGATACCCTTTATATAGAATGGTAAGTCGTTGATATATAGGTACCAAGAATAAGAATGGACCCAGTATAGGTGAGGTACACCTAACTGAACTGGTAGCTCGGAAGATTTCACACCATCAACATCTACACATTGGAACCTATTATGTAAATATGAATATGAATTTATTACTTTTAGACAGCGCTGTCGTGCGAGCAAAATTGGGTTAGCTGCCGAATGTTGGCCGAATGTTTGATCATCGATAACCCGTGCGCGACAGAGTGGCACTACGGGCATCACTTAGTGCTGTAGAGTGTAACGTCAAGCAAAATCCTGCATCGCGCAAGCAGAGTTTACCGCGCAACTAGCATATATACAACGTCCCAACATCAACCGTCGGGCAGTAGCCCACCAGACACAACGCCCGTCTGGTCGGAGGATCCTCCCTTTTCAATAGAGTATGAGTGAACTTTACACCCTGTTCCTCATACCTCTAAAGTTTGATAGGACCAGGGCGCTGTTACTAAGTCCCGTATCTACTCGTACCGCTTTTAATACGTCAATGCATTTATGCGACATATTTTGATCCGACTAAGACTACACTACTACTACTACTCACTACTTCTACTACTACTTTTTGAGGCGACTGAGGGACTTACTAGAGAATGGGCAGCAGCGTTCTCTATACATTTTAACACCATACTGCGATCGCCAACCCGCCTGCCAAGCGTGGCGATTATGGCAACCCCCCTCTGTTGGGGGAGGGCTATGTCCAGCAGTGGACGTCTTTCGGCTGGAATGATGATTTTGATCCTCGCAAATAAATTCAAAACTTTGTACCTACCATTTTTTTGTTTTTAAAAACATGGGATTTAAATATCCCGTTCAAAATAAGTTTAGTGGTTGTTGTTATGTTTCAAGACGAAACAGAATTTCACAAAATAATAGCACGTCAAGTTCACTGCCAATACCTTACTACTCGGGATGGCTGAAGTAGTCTATTATTGGACAGTAGATACTTATTGCTGATATCATATAGGTACAACTAATGTGCCCACTAGAAGCATTTATTGGTAAATTATCAGATAAGTGCTCTAATAAATACTTTCCCCCTTATTACAAAACAAGGTTTATCTTCAGACCCAGGTTGAAAACATGGAGCCATTATTGAATTTCGAACTTTATTCCGACTATGGTAAAGTTCCTAAACACAAAACTGACAACTTTGTACAGACCTAAGTTTTCAGTTTTGTATAAAGAACGGTATTTCAATCACTGTTACGTTCTTATTACAAAAACTGGCTCCATGGTTTAGACCATGTCAAAATATAGAACTTGTTTTGTAATAAGGCGGAAATGGTTTTGCAAACAACATGTTGGAGATTAAGACGTGTTTACCTTTATTCAGTGTAAAGGAAATTGTGGTTTCCATATTTTTGTGTACTAAGCTTTAGTATAATCATCCATTTCTAGCGCACTAATTCTTTTGTCAATTTTAATTATTGATTTATAATAAGTTATAGCTACTTTATGATTCAAAATCTTACTTGCAGGTATTTAGTTACAATAAAAGGTTAATAATTTTTGCCTTTGTCACTTTTGGTAAATTGTACCACACGAATTTCGTTTAACCCTAGTTTCGTGCTAGTTCGCGGCTGAACGATTCCTTCTATTTTTAAACGGAACGCTTTCTCTAACCTGAAATGCAAACATGCAACTGCTTTCGTTGTTACGTCACCTTTGCCTGACTTTCACAAATTTCAGGTTACCTATTCGTGTTAAACATGGCTTTTTTCATTCTAGGTCGGTTTTAAAGAGAAAACGGTCGTGGCTATCTGTCTTTGGGAGTCTATACCTCATCATCGTCATTTCAGCCGAAATACGTCCATTGCTGGACAGAGGCCTCCCCCAAAGGGAGGGGGGGGGGGGGTTGCCATAAAACCGCCACGCTTAGCAGGCGGGTTGGTGATCGCAGTATGATGTTAAAATGCATAGAGAACGCTGCTGCCCATTCTCTAGTAAGGCCCGTATTTATAGAACGTTCCTCAGTACCTATTCAAGCATTATTTAAGACTAAATTCAACCAATCCAATGGCTTGAATCTAGTCTTAAGTAATACTTGAGTACTGAGTAACGTTCTATAAATACGGGCCTAAGTCCCTTAGTCGCCTTTTACGACACCCACGGGAAGAAATAGGATGGTGCTATTCTTTACGTGCGGCACCACATGGAAATACATCCGGCACCACACGGAATAGGGAGTCCATACCTACCAACAAATGATTGAAGTGCTAGATCAAGATTTTAAAGCCAAATGCCAAACAGAATTTTAAAATTCCCAGTAATAACAAATGAACAGAATCCATTTTCTAAAACCCCAATTTACTGTCTATTTGTCGTTTTTGAAATACGAGGAACAAACGTTTCAAATAATGGACTCTCGTGTTTGCAATACAAAAATAAACACATTTCCTTTATAAAGAGCCACTTGTCCCGGAATTGGCGTCGGTCACTGAAGGCTGTTTGCGAATTACATTACAAATTGCGATTTCCTAGAAAACAGCTACAGACGGTCGGTCACAAACTTCGTGATTTCCGAAAATTACTGCTTTCACATCAAATATTTACAATTTGTGATTGATAATCCAATATTTATATTTGATGAAAGATATGACGACGTGATTAATTCTTTTCATGGAATTGTTAAATGAGGTCGCGAATATCGTAAAGGCTCGTACAAACTGGTGCGAAATCACCGTCGCGAAAAGGGTCGCGGTACCTATTGCACCCGCAATATCGCGCCTGTAGGAGCCTTTATAAGCTGATTACAGCTGATTATTTGAGCTAGTTAGTTTAACTATACAGGGTGTTAAAGTAAGTGCGTGCCATAGCTTAGGGCTAGGTTCAGTATCGATAAAGGAACACAGGAAAAAAAAAAACATATTAATTAAACATAAAAATAAATAAAAATAAGTCTCTTCGTACTTTAACGGGCTTAGGACCATCAAATAAAATAATTCTCAACGATTGCTATTTTAAGTTAGTAAGTAGGTACTAAGTTAGGTTGATCTTGCAATATTTTTTTTGTGTTTTCATTTTTGTTTATTTTATTATTTATGTACATACAGTAAAATACAAAGCGATATGATATAATTATAATTTCAGTACAAAGGTACTGCTTATTTCTTAAGAAATTTGCATTTTTTTTTTCCTTGGGTCCCTTTATCGATACTGAACCTAACCCTTAATCTATGGCACGCAGTTACTTTAACACACTGTATACCTGGACAAAAACACATACCTAATTTATAAGTTCACTTGCACGACGAGAACTACTTACCTGGGGACAGTGATAGGTTATGTAGTTGCAAGAAGCGTTGTCGTACTACTATTTTATTTCCCATGCCCTGATGAATGGCTGGATAATCGATCGGATGATCGTTTGACCGAAAAACACTTAAAAACGAAATTAGGAGAATTAGGAATACAATCCAAAAAATCATGGCAGTCTTTTCAATAATTACAATCATCTTTTCTATTTATACCAAAAAGATCAGCGCTATCATGTACACATGCCTATTTTTCGGGAAAACGTCCAGTGACCAAACGATCATTCGGGCGAACGTTCTTCGGGCGCTCGTTCCTTCGACCAACAGCTTTCATCGGGCAAACATTCTTCGGTGAAGTGACCTCCGAGCAAGCATGACGTACTAACCTTGTCGCCCTGACATTGCACTTGACCTCGCACCCCTTGCACTGCCACGTGTACCTATGAACTATGGTAATTAACATGGAAATTTTGTTGAGAAGGTCGCTTCATACAATGTCCTTAGCAGGGAATGACTACGAAACAAAGAGAGACTGTAACAGCTTAGTTGTTTCTCTTTATATTTCTCAAACTCCATCTTCGACTCTCGCGTTAGTATCACTACAAGCAATGCGAGGCAATTCACGGTAAGACTTATGAACAAAGTAACTACAGTTCAGTTGTGCAGAACGAAGCAGTACCTTTTTACTCGTCAAGATTAGCAATACAACATTTTCGGACAAGTTGGAAAATAGTACATTTTGATACAAGTGGAGAATGTTTGTTATTGCATTCGAGGCGAAATTAACACCCGAGCCGTAGGCGAGGTTGTTTTTGAGCCGAGAACTGCCGAGAAATTCCGCCTCGAATGCAATAACAAACATTCTCTACTTGTATCAAAATGTACTAAAACGGCACACCTGATTTAAAGTATCCTCTGCTTAAAGACATCTGCAACTTTCGTATACCTTGCCAATCTTTGACACAAAGCTAAAATGTCTACCTGTTAATTAGTAAATAGAAGGAAATAAAGAAAGAAAAATAAGTTTATTTGTCACAGAAACACGTGCATACAAAAAGATATTTAACTCGAGTAACATTACCAGAAAAATAAAACAAAATAGATCTACTTAAAATCACGAGCACAAAACAGAAATAGTCGGCAGCTGCTGGCACGTCATGACTGTGACAAGAAGGATTTCACTCAGCATGATGCTGTGTTATGGGGGGACCGCATAGCACAGCGGTGATTTTTAGTGGTCACCCGAAAGAGGTTTTTATTTAACGAATTCCCTTAACCTCCTTGCAAACCAGTTAATTTGATTTGACTTGATATTTTCCGTGTAGGCACCAATTACTTTAACACCGATGAATCAGGAACAGTATAACCCTACAAATTTCCGCTCGACCCGTCAGCTCATCCGACACTGTAGAAGAGCACGCAAGCCCTGACATTGCTCTTGAAGTGCTGACCTCGCATGCAACACAGTCCTATGTTAATTAGTTGAACGTTGTCAGGAGTTTGTACAGCGTAGTGGTGAGGATTTCATTACGTGAGCGAATTAACATGTGTCTGTCTGCGTAGTTGTACGGTCTAAGGGCTAACTCAGACACGTTAGCGGCGAATGTCCGATACCTGAAAAGCTTAACTAGTTTATTTTATTCTTTATCAAAGTCGGTAAGTTAATATAGATCCGGCACACTATGGGCAGTCAGTCTCGCCTGATACCTTGCTGACTGGCTAATATTTTCACATGGGCATGAGCTTTTCTGTTAAGACGTAGATATTTGCCAGTGACCTTGAGTGGTTAGCTTGCGTTTTCTGTACTGAGCTCACGCAACGCGTCGTACGTTCAGCCAGCAGTAATAGGACTCGCCCATCAAGGAGCGCTGTCCCCAATTTGACTCATTATTAATTTATTATACACAAAATAAAAGGTATTTTCATAAAACGCGTTTACTAAAAGATTAATAATTAAATTAACTTTAAATTGGTGAAGGTTTCAGAAAGATACGCTCGGTAGATTTTGTGCCATTCTGTTTTTATCCGCTTTAGACATAACTTTACAAATTAATTTCACTATGTAATATAAATATAATCTAAAATATTCACATATTAAGTTATTGAGAAAATGTTCTAATTTAACATATATTTTTTTCAAATCATTAACACTTGTCGTTTAGACGTGATCTTCAGTATAAAAACATTAAAAGTCGGTTATCGTCCCCTTAAGCATAGTTTGTGCCGATATACCAACAAGAGACGAAGTGTAGATTTTCACCGTTATTCTTCGTTTCGTTTCGACGGAGTACATCTATACTGTTTGGGCTCAGTAGGTGGCTACATTTAATGCGGCGTCACAGGCGTTGTTCAGCGTAACTAAAGAAGTGCAGTAGCAGTGCAGTTGCAATTAAGTTTCGATCAAAACAACGCATTTCGTATTCTACTATTCTCTACGGCTGTCAGATACTATATATATTCAGCTATCACTCAAACTTAAACTTCATTGCACCTGCACTGCAACTTGATCGGCGCGTCATGAAATTACGTGAATTAGCCCTCTGATCGTCAAGGGAGAGCAGGTGAACAGACAATTGGGACACTAGCAGATGGGACATAGTCTGTTCAGGAGCACAGCCCTTGCTGAATGTTGTGTGAACCGACTATGCCCCACTTCACCTTATATTTGCAACGGCCTACTTGGGTACGCAATCGATTCAAAGCTTTCCAAATAGGCCTCTGCAGTTCGCGAGCTGGACGCAGGTGTTCTTGGGGCTTTACGAAGTCTTGAGGTGGTGGATACCTCTTCCCACAATTTACTTCGCTCGTTGAGTGGCCTGTCTTTGATCCTGTGTGGACCGTAGGAAGCTCCTGCAATTTTTAGTCTACTCCGAGTAGTCGTGCAGTCGTAGAGGGGAATTTCACCCTAAAGCGTATGAATTCCTTGAAAGGACCGTTTCATAACGTTAAAAATATAAATAGGTACATATGTGTAGGCTTTACTATGTCCAAATCTGAAGCATGTTATGTAAAGGCTTGCTTTTCTAAGTAATTAAGAAGGTGTGCGGTATTTAGTTAGTAAATTACAGCTAGAAACATTACTTAAACTTAACTATACAAGTTTCGGCAACTTTGATTAGGCCAGTTAGTGAAGATAAAATTAGCTCGAGAACTGCCTCATTGGGCTAGTGATCGCAAACGCGACTGCTGACTATGAGGACCTGGGTTCGATTCCCAGGTTGAGAAAACTTTTACTGGGTTTTTCCATCAGAAATTTCTTGTGCCCGGTGATGACAATAGGTCCGCCCCTATTAGGATATGGGACTTCTGGCCAAATGTGGGTGTACTATAGGTACACTTCTTTCTACCTAACTCTTCCGGGAAATACCTACAAGCGTGATGTTATGTGTTATACTTAGTAGTGATTGTACATATTTGTGTACCTTATCAGGTAATCTTTGTGTATGATATTCTGAGAGCAAAATAAACACTAATTTCCTCAACTCCAGTATAAACGATATCTGACCCAAATCTTTACTTTCCATTTCAAGAGAATTTGGAACACATTAAGTACTTAGGCATGTAAGAGGCCCTCGAGAAAGTTATTTATTTAAAGGCTAATCTAACATTAATCTTGGTTTTCGTGTCGGGCTTTGAAGTAAACAATTTTCGTAAAAACTCAAGCATGCTCAATAGCATTTGGTCAGTCATTTTTCAATGAAGAGGCAACTAGCGATGAAGGAAAACAGGAATTCTGTATTACTCTAAAGTAAGGCCCGTATTTATAGAGCGTTACTCAGTACTCAAGCATTACTTAAGACTAGATTCAAGCCATTGGATTGGTGGAAACTAGTCTTAAGTAATGCTTGAGTACTGAGTAACGCTCTATAACAACGGGGCTTAGAGTATCCAAAATCTCTAAGAATGGTGATGCACTCCTAGAAAACACTGCTTTCTTTCTCCAATTTAAATAATCTTCAGTACCCTATGCAAGCAAAATTCTATTCTGCCTAGCTAGAGGAGCGGGAGCTAACTTTATTATGTCTAATTTCCACATTTGATACACAAATACAGTCTACTTACACCAAGACTTAATTAAATCGCCTCACCCCAGGCACTGCAATATTCTGTTCGTAAACATGTTACAATATTGTTCTAAATAACTTTTGTTATTTAGTAAAATAACAACAATATTGTACTTGGTCCCCAGAAATTATTTGACAAACAAAAGCGAAACGAAATTGTAAATTTCTCCGAAGCATATTATTAAACGACACCAACAATGGTGCTCACAAACGAATCCACTCGCAAATCGTAAAAAACTCGACTTAACAAACTCTAGAATAGAGCTTAAGTCGAGAAGTTTTATTCAATTTCTTTCACATATTGTACCAACCTTCTCTTTGTTCGCAAATCCACATCAAAAGAGCAATAGTCATTAATTTTCCTTTTATATTTCTTTAGCCTTTAATCTGGTATCGAGTTGGAGTGGCCATGACAGTTTTGGGTGACGGCTGACTGATAGGGACGCGCTTAACAAAGGCATGATGACCGACAATTTTCTCCATCACCGAAAGAAATTGAGCAAAGAAATTATGTAAGATTGATATCAACGTGATCTTGAGCTGTCATGAATCTTAGTTTTTTGTTGAAAAATAACGAAATTTTTCTTAAAGTGGGCTGTTTTGGTGAGTTTGCGATCTAATTTACGATCAAGCGATTAAGGGTATACAATTTTCTCTCATTCTTCATAGTTCTCTATTGTTAACATAGTTATTAAGTTTTAACATTTCTGTGAAACATGTCACCTGTTACGCGGAAGTGCCAGTGCACCACGGAGAGATGCGAAATAATAAAACGCGTTTGATCGCACACGCACGAAACTTCATGTAGTAAGTTGAACAAGTGCCACCAAAATTTAGATTTTTGCCTGGACAAACTTTGATCGAGTATCCTGTGCTTTTAAATTAGATTTTCTAATATGGCTTAATTGTTTTACAAAATAGTTAATTTTTATTCTACCTTAAATTGTTACTTTGGTGAATGCAATTATATCAAAAACTGGAGCTGGGACAAGCCACCCATCTTGAAAATTATAAGGCATTTTTTTTTCTTGGTTATTTATAAGCACTTATAAAAAAAAATGTGGCCCTAATTAAACCAAGTTACGTAGATCACTATAAAAAATAAATTTAACCATCCTGTCATTTAACACCTCGATTCTCAACGTGGAGACGTAAAATTTGCCGCAGAGATATTCACCCATATGGCGCCAAAGGATGTCATGTATATAAATGTATGAGGATAAGATCGTATTCAAAAACATCAAAACAAGAAACGTAAAAGTTGAAAATACCATATCTAAAATGGACAACAAATCAACAAGTAAACTAATATTCAAACCTACAGCGTATAATTAGTAGCTACGGAAATATACATAGACTTGGGGACACTTGAGTGAACTAGCGCTTTGCGTACAAATTAATACAGCACTATAATTAAAACAATCAGACATTCAGGTCGATCGCCAGGACTAATCGCTTAATAATTTCACCATAGACGCAAATAACTGTAAAAAAAACGTACATATTCGTATTTGCCGACGGATTGCCGGTTTCGGCACTGTGCAATATGAATGAGCAAGACGGTTCGATGGAAAATTTAAAGCTTCACAGTGTTTCAAATATAGGTACCGTTCTCATTCACAAAGTGAATTCCTTATCAGTTTTTAAATTACAATTTGAATCTTAATTTCGACTATGAATTTCTGAAAAGTATCTATTTTAAAACAGGTTTCCCTCCCGGCTTTCGGAATTTCCTTTATTTTATTTAAAGGGTTTTGGCTTGGAAACTTTACTTCAAGGTCTTCTAGTCGGTAGAGCAAAGGAGAATTTATTTATTAAACTCCAGTGTCTAGAGATTTTAAATTCTGGTTACGGAGATTTGTCTTATCGGATAACATGTATTAAATAAGACTAAAACAAATAGCTTGGGCATCTAAACAAAGGTCTACCAAGGTATTATCTGAGATTCATCGTCATAACTATCAACATTTTCTAGTTATGCATTACATAATCTGATGGCTATTGGTGCTCATGGCGAGAGATCACCCGAAGTCAAAGTCAAATTGTTTATTTCAAATAGGCACCTACAAGGTACTTCTGAACGTCAATATTTACAAATAAATAGAATTGATTCTAGTCGCCTCTTCCAAAAGGTAGTTTCGTATGGAGAAGAATGGGCAAGAAACTCCACCGTTACTGTTTTAAAATGTACAATATTTTTTATAGGTACATTAATTATACAATTATATGTGAAGACGATGCACCTAGAATAAAATTACTATACCACAATAGGTAAAAAGAGTTAAGAATGAAGATTAGATAAATTAATTATGTGAAAGATACATGGTGCTCACATATTTACAAACATTGTAAATAAAAAAAAACGAGTTCCTAAAAAATGAGAGTGTGAGATAAGATAATCACAGAATTTAAAATAAATGTCATAAAAATAATAAATTATACAATTAAAATAGCCGAATGTTCATAATATATACTTATTTATAACTTGTCCCTCATTCGCAATAATCATCATCATCATTATTTCAGCGTCCATTACTGGACATAAGCCTCCCCCAAGCACCGCCACTTCGACCAGTTATGTATTTCTCGCTTCCATGGCATTCGCAAAAATCATGGTTAAGAAAATCCTTGCACAAAAGCGCGTTACTTCATTCAGTTTGCAATCACTTCCTATTACATCTATTCAATTCATTGAATGCGTTGAATGCTATTCTCAATACAATTCAAGCCAAAGAATTTAATTTTACCACGCGAGTGGTACCGTGCCGTCTGTATGTATTCAATGTATTGGCAAGTCAGTCACGTCATGCAGTAGGGCTGCACCTAAATATTTCAGCTGCATTTAAAGGCTCGTACAGACTGGTGCGATATCGCGGGCGCGACAGGCACCGACAAAGAAATTGTGCTACACTAGTAGCACATTTTCTCGTCGCGTCGCGCCCGCGATATTGCACCAGTCTGTACGAGCCTTAAGAGTAGTTCGCATGACGTGACTCACGTGCTGGCTCATTGATTGGCAGTTTTGTTGAACGATTTTTTTTATGGATAGTTGGTACGTATTCTATTTTCGATGTAAGAGAAAGTTTTATTTATAATGTTGAATTAGTGTGTTTTATATGCTTGCGAGATTTTTTTTGAGTTCAAACCAATGAGTTCAAACTCAATGACACTGATGTCTTATACTTATTATCCAATAATAAAATATAATTTTCGCAAACATGCAATGAAAGGAAACTCGAGCATTATTTTGACAACCTTCTTCGAGATAAATCGAAAATGCTGTACCTACTGGTCAAATACATACAAGTTACTTCTTGGCGGGAAAGTGAAGCGTCATGTTCAGAAGTTTTGTTTTATTTTCTAAAAATTTGTGTTTAGCCGAATATCAATGTGTAATAATTGTGGATTATTAACCATTAAGTGTTTGTGAACGTGCATTAGTGTAGGCAAATGAAACAAAACAGTGCAACTTCGCTTCAAGTTCTCTCAAGAAGTCCGCGTGAGGTGTCAGTAAAGTGCCACATCTTTACTGAAACCGGGGAGCGGGTGGGAATATCATCATCATGCATTGAATAAAATTCATTTCATCAATATATAAACAAGTTTTCTAACTAAATAAAGACTTGGCTAAAAGGTCCTAGCAACCAGGCCATTAAAATATTACAAAAAAAAAATACATACGAGCAGGCGGCCGGCAATGTTAGTATGAAAATCCATATCCGTAGTGTTTACGTTTAGCGGCCGATTATAATAATATGAAAACTCGTATCTGTCGTGTACTTTAGAAATGGAACGAACTTTTTACGTCGACACATGGCAACCAAGCAAAAGATTTTATTTATATTTCGAACTGGCTTGCAAATAGAGCTGTTAAAGTAAAAAAAACAAACAAATTAACATAATTGGCGCGTGTAAAATTATCGTTGTTCGTCATTGAATCTGGAATTTATAAATAACTAGCTGACCCGTGCCCACTTCGTTGGGCGGTAAACATTTTACGGTCTTTTCATTTTTCGGATTAAATTATGGCCTTATGTTATGACACTCACAAAATAATAACGTGGCTTTCAATGGGTAAAAGATTTTTCAAAATCGGTTCAGTAGATCCAGAGATTACCCCTACAACCTCACAAACTATAAAATATTAATATAAGTAGATGAAGCAACGGTTTAGCAATATCCTTAAAAAAATGACTCTCATTCCGTTTGCTCACTATAGGCAAGCGACTTCTCGACAAAATCAATAGCAGTGAATTGGGACTGGGATTGTGAATTCAACTGCACATTTACCGCTGAGTCGGTGACGGTCGGTGATTCTTCAATTTTGCTGGCGTGAGGGGTCAAAAGATATTTTTAGAGTTCTGTACCCAAAGGGTCGACACCATTAACAACATCTGTTAACACATCCAATTCATTAATCTCCGAAAAATAAAATAAAGTTATTATTAAATGTGAAAAATTGCGTCCGTTTCCCGCCAACCTTGTTCGCGCGTTCACTATATTAGATTCGCTATCAATAATGTAATGTATTACAGAGTAAGGATCGGATAAACTTATGAAAATTAATGATCCAGTGCTGCATACTTACGTAGTAACTAACTTCGTCTTTCAAAACTGTTGAGAAGGGTTTAGTGTCTTTTTACGATTCCTAGAGTACCTAATTAATATTCTGGTTTTCTACATTGTGCAGAGAGGAGCTCCTGGCTAAGTAATAAGTACGGTAGCAAGTAAGTAAGAATAAGTTAAGCCGTAGATAGGTGACCATCTTTACATACCGAGTCAAATTTGACAGTTTGGTATAACCTGATGTGCTGGACTGTACGTAATACCTATCATATTTCTAGATTGTAGTATTCGTCCGAGTGTAGTATAAATGATAAATAATTTTATTTCTGTGAGTAGGTTTGTACAAACACTTTTACACATCAATCATATATTAAAAACTAGATGAGGTCGGCGTTTCCGATAGGAAATTTCTTCTTAGAGTAGTCAGATATGACTACTCTGAGAAGAAAGGCCGAAATAAACTCACAGGTCACAGTCTCTTTTAAAGTCCAGACATAATCTTGGTCAGATCATGTGAAAGCCATGTAGGTTGGTGTCTGAAATGGTCTTTTGAGGAAAGAACCACACAGATAGAGTGGACCTGACCAGGCAGTGCACGCATTTGTCAGTAATCGTGCAGCTCTACTCAGAACATAAAGAGCTCAACGATGCGACGATCAATACCAAAGAAAGGACATTTGTGTAGGCCGCATAAATAACTCAAACTGCCAGACCATGATTAACACTAACTGAGAATAAAAGAAAAGGAAAAAAAACAATAACCCACATAGTCTTCGCATTCACAATAAGTAATTAAAATAATATTGTACTTTTCAAGTAAATATTCATGTCATTGTGTATAAAATAATAATGAAATGTCACTGTATATAAAATAATAAAAGTTAGCAAAAAAACATCAAACAATAAAAATAAACCACCTCAATATGTAAAAAATATAGCATAGTATACTATGCTATATTTTTTACATATTGAGGTGGTTTATTTTTAAAAATCTCAGCTAGTACTATAGTACTAGCTGAGATTTTTAGTAGGTATGTCTAGCTTGAAATGCTGTGGGGCTGGAATATTTTATATACTTACGTATTATAATTTGCTTGTCCATGGGCTGATTTTAATAGCCAGTTAACTTATAATAACTGAAAATAAATATTGCCGTATGACAGCTTTTTTAGAAAACGTCAAACTGTCATATTTATTCTTCAGATGAATGAATATGAAACTGATTATTGAAAAATCTGCCCTAAATAGGAAACAAAGCATTATTAATTTCTCAACCATTGATGAACGTTGTAAAAAGTTTAGTAAAATAATAATAGCTGATTTAAATTACTAGGTATGTTGAAAGAATGAATACATAATCAGCCTATAATGTTTCCACTGCTGGGACACAGGCCTCCTCTTTCTGTGAGATAGTGGTTCGTAATCCACCACGCGGGGCAAGTGCGAGTTGGTGGATGTCACATGTTTTCGAATTTTTAGTTCTAGTACACGTACGTCGGTTTCCTCACGATGTTTTCCTTCATCGTTTTGAGAGCAGTGGTGATGAATAACTAAATATTCAAAAAAAAAATACTACAACTCGTAAGTCGCGGCCAGTACCACTGTGCCACCACTGCTATGGAAAGAATGAATATGACCTATTTATTTCGCTCTTTTTATTTATTCCATAGGAGCAGCATTCAGCTTTTAATATACCTATTACAACAGTCTTTGTTCATTTTGAAATTTACTTCTACGGAAACAATGGCTACATTTTTTCGTTTCCATTTTATTTCACAATGCCAAGTTCCATAAATACAATTATGTTTTATGTCCATTATACAGGGTGAAATTAATTTCAAGATGGAATTGTGTCCTCAAAATATAAATACGTGAAATAAAGACAAGTGTCCAATGTGTAGTCAAGAGCTTAATTTGTAAAGTAAAAAATAAAAGTAGGTATTAGGGATTAGGTCACACTCCATGTCCCATTTCAAAAATTCAACTCGTGTTTAAACTACCTCGTGTTTAAACTACGGAGAAACTTCAAACTGGATTACTTTCCATTTATCCAAGTAAACTTTCAAGCGAACATTTAAGTGAGGTTTCAGCGGTAAGACACCACGTTCGACATTGCGTCTTGCGTGGTGGTGTGTTTCCGTCAAATCCTCATTAGTTATTCAGCAGGGCACACACGCGCGGGCAAACCCTGAGTTTGTTGGCTGTGTACACACTCACGAATTCCAGGAATAAGTTCTGGATCACTGTTGGGTAATATATTGAGACGGTGTGTTTTAGCAACTCATGCGAGGGTCATATAAACTTGTTTATTTAAGTTGGCTATGTCGTAGGCGCTCGCGCTGGAAATATATAAGTACATTACGTGGTTTTAAACCGATTGCTGGAGGGGTGACGCATGCCGCGTGGCGATTCACCACTCACTCCGCGCTTGCGGTCTTCCTGCTACGCGACTGTGACCTTTTTTTCGATGTTTGTTTCTTTGATTTCGATGTTTCATATCTGCCAAGCGTCCCGTGATGGCTCACAATTTTTGTTTCGTTTTAAGGATCTATGTATATTATAAAGTACCTTTAACATAATGGTATGGTGATATGGCAGTGGTATGGTGTCAAACACGCAGTGTGTGAGCGCTTTGATTACTTTTCGTCCCTTTTCTGTCGTTGAAAACACCTTTAGCATTCAGTTGGATAAAACCAATAAAAATTTCAGAATTTCGGTCATTTGTTGTGAATATAACAACGTTTCCATTCAATTTATTATTTAAAAGGAAAAGTTGCAAAAACTGGACAGAAACATTGGGCATTTCGGCCCCATCTCTTTTAATATTGCTCTGGGGAGCCACAGTTACAAAGTTTGTTATCATTTTCTACGACCAGGTTTTTAAGTTATTCAAACTTACCTATTTCCATTATTAAAGTATTTCCATTCCGATAGAATATGAATGGAAAAGTTTATCAGCAATTTATTGTTTGTTTGGGCGTGAGGTTTTGTGCTCCATATTTGATGTTTTAAAAACTATTGTGTCCTAAAACCGTAATATTTCACAAACACTCTTTGAGTGAAGTTACGAGGTGACGAATCCATCTGATAGAATAAACATGTTCCTGAAATCAAAGCGAATTTGAAAGACCGAAAATGAAAAACCCCGTATAAAGTTGTGAATGAATGTACAAAACGTTATTTACCCCATATTTTTTTTTTTATCAATCTGGTTTTAAGGTGTATGGCGGTGTAACAGGTCTAAAAATACCCATGATGAAGCCTAGAGTCTTCCCGTAATTATGATATTTTTTGAGTACTAGACCATACTTGGCAACCTTCTGGTTACAGAGATATTAAAGGTCAAAATTCGAACTATTTTTGGTGATTTTTTTTACGAAAATAAGTTTTAAATGTTATAACTTAACTTTAAATGCTCCCACGATCCCTGTACCATTGCAAGCACCTATAAGCACAATGTTGTGGGTTCGTTACGTTGCGCACTACCGTAAAAAGCGAATTTTCAAACTTGAGAACCCCATCGTTTTTGTGAAGTCGGTTAAAAAAAAAATCAGACCCCTTAAATAGTCGATTTGATTAGTATACACACGACTTAGAAACTAGTGTTAGTACTTAAATCTACCAGAAAACAACACAAACTATTAATTACTACGCCACAGTGGCATGTAGGCGTACCCAATGTCCCAGTATAGGGCTGTCCCACCTTTCAGCTATAGTTTTCAGGATGCTGTTGGGGCTGGCGAGTAAAAAATAAAACTCGTTTTCCAAAAATTATTTTTGCACAAAGTAACTTTGTTTGATGAACAGAATGTGTAGATTACGACTTCTTGAAGGGTTTTGTTACACGCTGTGTTGTAGGAATCTGGCGTAAAGTTATTAAAAGTTTATCAGTATTGAAAACAACAATTTATAAAACCCCTTCTCTCCGAAGAATTTAAGCTTACTTTGAAACTTAGGGCGGTGCGGTTACCCCCAGTAATGGGCAATTGTGGGCAACATGATAGCGATATGTTTTATAGCCTTAACTTCGCCACTTAATAACTTACGCAGTTTGCGAAGTAATTAACGTTACAGTGTAGTGGGGGGGGGGGTTCAGATGTTCTCTCTCTATGTGCTCCTATGAATAGTATTATTGATATTATCTAAAGAAAGTTGGCGGGTAAATGCTTGCGGCTTTATTATTTCAAGCAAAAACATGGACTTTTTTGTAGTTTGGCATTATGGGCATAATCTTATAATTAACGTAGGTACTAAAATAAAATATTGAAAAACATTTTTAAAAGAGTAACGGTGGAGTTTCTTGCCCATTCTTCTCCATACGAAACTACCTTTTGGAAGGGGCAACTAGAATTAATTCTATTTTTACTTTTGTAAATTTAGACGTTCAAAAGTGCCTCATATGTGCCTATTTGAAATAAATAATTTGTAAAGTTTTAATAAATAAATAAATAGTATTTTATAAAAATATTAGTTTCTGCTGAAATTTGGCAGTTGAAGTTTAATATGGAGGAGGAGTTCCTCCATGGTAAACTTCAACTGCCAAATTTCAGACTCCTCCATCCGCGTATTTTTCGTAAAAATTGGTACAAAGTATTCGCTTCACGTATTATAATGATTCTTAAAAATATAAATTTAATAAAGTGAATGTCGGAATCGCACACGAAGGGTACCCCGTACAACCGTACAATAATAAACAATTTTTTTTTTAGATTCGCGTTTCTTGTCTGCGGACCTCCTTTATTTAGTTTTAACTTTATTTTATGTTTATTATTTTTTGTTATAGTGGCTCAGTAGTACACATTCTGTAAACATTTCAAGTGTCTAAACATTACGGTTTAAAATATACAGCCCTGTGACAGACGGACGGACAGCGGAGCCTTAGTAATAGGGTCCCGTTGACACCCTTTGCTACTGAGCTCTAAAAGTATTACATAACTACTTGCCCTCAAAAGGAAATTCTCGAATAACTTTACAATGCATATTATAGGTATTCGTTTTGCATTGTAAAGTTATTTGTTTATAGGTCAAGTTAATCGTTCCGTGCCAATTCACAATCCTTCGTATCCGCATTTATCCGCTCCGGACCGACTGCGAAGCGATGCGGACGCTGGGAGTGGAATTGTTTCTGATATTTTAAATTCGGTATTGTAAATGAAAATTGAGGGAAACTGGCTGTATTATTTTGTTTGAATTTCATTATCTGAATACGAAGGGTACTTCGGCCACGTCCGACTTTGTTTCGTTTTTGCACATTATTTACAATAACTTTTCTTAATCCACACTTCTTTTATTTATTAAGGCACCAAGTCGAAATATACCAATCACAATAAGTCATAAAATGAAAACAAAAATCATTACTACATCATTAAAATACAATACATTAAAATTCATTATATGATTACAATACATTATATTAAAATTGAATAGACATTAAACAATTAAAAATCTTTATCGTCGGTTAGCACTCCAATGAATTTCGAGCTAATACCCGTGGATCGGACTGTTCCAACCCTCACTAACGACCCGCAACAGTTGCATTACATTATAATAATAATAATGTATTTATTAACTCAGACAACAATGATCCATTTGTTAGTTAGTTAGGTACAACCTTAAAAGCTAAATTAGTGTGTTATAATAACAAAATACAGAAAAAAGAAGCGAAAACGAGTATAAGTGCGATTATGTGCGTACATGAGTTTATGGTTCCCCTTTTCTATTCCAGGCCAATCGTGTGGAATAATCCTTCCACACTGCATACCCGATCAATCGATACGAGCATGACATGAACGTATGTAAACCTAAATCCTAAACTTATAATCCTTTATCTATAAACGATGTCTAAAATTAATTATTCATTAGCGACTGTTTAACCATACCTAGTGTATATTACCTAGACTCATACACTGACTTATTATTTTAATTTTTTTAGGAAAATATATACTTTTACTATGTTGGAAATATGTGAGCACCATGTATCTATCTCATAATTAAGTTATTTTTCTCTTGATTATTTTTACCTATTGTGGTATAGTAATTTTATTTTATTCTAGGTGCATTGTCTTCACATAATAGTACATTATTTCAAAGGCCGTGAAATAGGCAATTGCAGGTCGAGTATGAGTTTGAAGGCCGAGCCGTAGGCGAGGACTTCACTAATACAAGACAGGCAATTGCCATTTCCGCCGAGGCATATATAGTGCTTTTCTCAAAAGAATGCAGGGAAAGTAAACTATTTATAAATTCCATATTCAATGACGAACAATTGACGAACAACGATAATTTTTCACGAGCCAATGTGTTCATTTGTTCTTTTTTTCAATATACAGCTTTCTATTTGCAAGCCAGTTCAAAATTTAAATAAAACCTATGATAAGTTACTTCCTTGGTTGCCATGTTTCGGAGTAAAAGAGTATTTAATAACCCCAGCACGCCGTTTCATACAACATTGCTGGAGCGTTGTAATGTTCCAAATTCGAAAAACGCTCCTGCAATGGATTTGATTTTCTTTGACCGTAAATTCGATACTTCGCGTGTTCTTTCTTCGAAAATAAATGACAATATTTCCATGTATGTTTGAGAAAAATCTTATAATTTAATGTACTTAAACAAAATATTGTAAAACATTTTTAAAAGAGTAACGGTGGAGTTTCTTGCCCATTCTTCTCCATACGAAACTACCTTTTGGAAGGGGAGACTAGAATCAATTCTATTTTTTTTTGTAAGTTTTGGTGTTCAAAAGTGCCTTCTGTGTGCCTATTTGAAATAAATAATTTGACTTTGACTTCATACATTTTTGACGTTTAAACGTCTCTTAGCTTTTTTGGTGGTATTATTTATTATCTTTATTAATCCACCATAGAAAAGGGAGGATCCTCCGACCAGACGGGTGTTGTGTCTGGTGGGCAACTGCCCGACGGTTGATGTCGGGATGTTGTATATATGCTAGTTGCGTGATAAACTCTGCTTGCGCGATGCAGGATTTTCGTGACGTCAGTGTGACGCGTAGTTCGCATGTGGTGATGTTGATGCCGCTACATCACTCCCCTCCGGAGACCGGAGGTCGATAGTGGGCTGAGTCGTGTTTCTTGCGATGCTTGCCTGTGCCAGTAGACGGTTCCATTGAGTTGGAACCGGGTGCCGCATAGTTCTCGGTGAGTCGGAACTGTCTGCGATGATTCCCCAGTGAGTCGGGGTGGCGCTGCGTTATGATCTGGCTGGCTGCTATAATATGCTAGTTGCGTGATAAACTCTGCTTGCGCGATGCAGGATTTGCGTGATGTCAGTGTGACGCGTAGTTCGCATGTGGCGATGTTGATGCCGCTACACTTTAATAAACGTTTATAAATAAACCCCATAATTGTCCACAAATTCGGTATAGTCCGGCCACACTCGAAGCTTGTTATAAAGGCCGGATCAGACAAATCCGCGCGGCCCCACCGAGGCCGCAGTTGCTACAACAGATCCTGTAACATGCTACTCAACGAGCGGATTAGTACCTACGCCCAAGTTGAAAGTAGTTAAATAACTAAAATGTGGGCGTTATAGATACTTACTTTTTTTTGCTCAAAGTCTTGTAAAGTTTGACATGTCTAGTTTTGTCGGATTTTTTTAAATTAGGCAATGTTTTACGGACAATATTCAATTATTACGTGCCATAGAGTTTTAGAACAAGTTCAGCTTCGTACGAGCCGTCTTTGCTTTCAGTCCCGGTTCTGTAAGCCCACGTTAAAAGTAATAAAGTAACTAAACAAGAGGTGGTCCCCAGGGACCGAAAGCAATAATGTTGAACTAGCCTGGGAATAGAACGCGGTACCTGCGCGTCGCTGATTAATAACGCGCCTAAATAGCACTCACCTAATCACCGCCTAATCACTTTTTCACCCACAGGGTGATCCACAGGATCACCACAAAACTATTAAATATTATGTAAGTATACTAAATATTGATAAAACCGCCTGACATTAGGGACTGCCAAACTGTTGCAGTTTTTAAAAGAAGAGTATCTTTCCATAGTTGCATATTAAGTATATTTTTTTTTATACTTATAAATATTTTAGTGATATTTATTTTAGAAGTATGTTTGTAAGTATATTCTCTTATTGAATGTTTATATTTAAATTAGTGATTAGTATAGTAATAATATTAGTAAGTTTTTATTTTGATTTTATGTATTATGTTTTCTCTTCTATACTCTTACACACATTGTCTACATCTCTTCGTCTACTTTCCTGTCGCAGGTATGCTGGAAGAGATTTTTTAGAAATAAGAATCGCCTTTGTACGTATTTTTCTGTTCCTTTCTTCTTGTCTGTATATATAATATGTGTGTACATAAACTGTTAAATAAATAAATAAATAATAGCGAAAATCTGGGACGATTTTTTAATTTATACAAACGTCATACGACTGACATCCTCTCGCTATATTCTGTGCATCCTCCTATCTCGTCGAATTTTTGTTATTGAAACATGTGAATAATAATAATAACACTTAATTTATACTTCTCTATTAATATTATAAAGAGGCACACTTTGTGAGTTTGTGGGGTTGTAAGGGGTAATCTTCGAAACTACTGATCCGATTTTGAAAACTCTTTCACTAATGGGAAGCTACAGTATTGCCGAGTGTCATAGGATATTATTAATTTATTATACACAAAACAAAAGGTATTTTAATAAAACGCGTATACTAAAAGATTAATAATTAAATTATCTTTAAATAATATAAAAAAGTTACCTTAGGAAACCAGATGATTTACCTACTTAGACGCCACCTAGTAGATATTTTTTTCAGATAACTGCAAACGAGGTCTTGGTAAAAGTTCGGAAAGTCTAGTCATGCCAGAAAAAAGCCTATTTGGTCAAACATGACAAGTTTTACAAACTATGTAGTAAAACTAAAGCCCAGTCATCGTGTAATTAATTAAATATCGCCAACAAATGGGAACGTGACTGTAGATGTTTTTAGTATGATTTATTTTTGTAGAATTAGAAAGTGTTTGTCAAATAGTAAAAAGTAATCGGAGCCCATCACTGACAAAAGTATATTTATACGTAATTTAATTAACTTGATAATTATTGAGTTAAAACAAGTAAGGGCACACCACGTTTTACGCGCCGTCGACGCGCGTTTGTAGCGATACAGACGCGATACACACGCAAGTCAGTCTATTCCGTAGGATAAAAGCGCACCGTGCGTCTCGACGCACGTTTCTAAAAACTCGCGTCAACGGCGCGTTTAAAAAACGTGGTGTGCACAGGCCCTAAAAGTCACGCGTTTACAGGACTTATTATAATTACACAGACGCGAAAGCCCACGCTTGCGTACCGTTATTAGGTTTTATGCTTATGTATGTTTTTTCGTTTTACGCTTTAACAAGATTTTATCGTGTTAAATCTCATACCTACAAGTTTATTGTAATTAGGTAATCTGGTTAACACATTAATAGCGGCACTTTGTTACTTGTGAAAATTAAATGGAAATCGTGAACAAAAGAAATATTAATTTGCAAAAGCTTTTGTTACATTCTTTTATGATGGGTCTTTCCTTTGGCTTTCTGTGGGAGTGATTTCGTGAAAAGGGACGGAAGTGTGTAACTGGAAGTAACAGCCTGAGCATGGTATAAGTAAGTATTTTATAATAGCATGGAATTAGTGTACCTACTTTGTTCTGTGTGGTGCCGGACGTAAAGAATAGCACTGCCCTATTTCTTCCCGTGGGTGTCGTAAAAGGCGACTAATAGACTTACCAGAGAGTGAGCAGCAGCGTTCTCTATGCATTTTAACGCCAAACTGCGATCGCCATCCCGCCTATGAAGCGTGGCGATTATGGCAACCCTTTGGGAGAGGCCTATGTCCAGCAGTGGACATCTTTCGGCTGAAATGATGATGATAATGAGTGTACCTACTCATGGAATTAGTAAGTATTAAGTACATGCGTAACCCGACCCCTCTACCATTCCTCATCTTTGTCAAGGTATTATAACATAAGGGGTCAGGTAATGCAGGGTAATGACCGTACTATATAGAGTGAGATGTCAGATGTTACACATCTTATGCGACTAAGGGCCTTATCATACTTGCGGTTTGCGAACGACTGCGGGGCGGGGCGGGCGCGCAGCGAATCCGTCGCGAACGCGGCGCGGCGGCGGCGGTGCCTGCACAGCGAAGACAACGCGGATCGCGGATGTGAGGAAGAAGAAGTGAGGCGGGGCGGACGGGCTGCGGTGTTTGTACGAGACAGTACAAATGGCGTCCACGCTGCTATTCGCTGCGATCTTGTTGCGCGTCCGCAACGAATTCGCTGCGTATGTGCGGCGTATTCGTTGCGCGCCCGCTCCGCATTGAGGACGCTCTCAATCCGCTAGTATGATAAGGCCCTAACTGTAAGGCTCACTCGTTTTTTTTTTGTAAGTAAGTAATACATTTCTGTAAGGGTTGTACGCATTATGCTATGTTTTGACATATATCTGTTTTACTTCTTTTACACGATTTAAATTCAACAAAGTTTAGTACAACTAAAAATGTAGGTAATTTCAAAAACATCTCAGCGACTTTTTCCTGGGAGTCTAGTAAGCAATTTATATCTACGTTAAAAGCAACCGTATTTTTATACAACGCTTGATTAATGTTAGGATTTTCTAAAACAATTCATAAAGTAGCAAGCTGATTGTTTTAAACGTATGTAATTAGATAGATTACCTGTGGCTCAGGAGCGAGGGCTTTTTTTTTTTTGTGTGGGAAATTATCAAATAAGTAGTCCTGCTCTGGGCTGACCGGGAGGGCGTGTCAGACTTTTTTACTGACTAAAACCCACCCGTGTCGGACCTTTCGGACAAACTCGCAACCCTGGCAGGCATTGGCCCTAACGGATCCCGTCAGTTGGTGCTGACATCTCTTTGAGGCGCACGTGGAACACAACGCGCCGTCGACCCGGGCCTGGTCCTTATCGGACGGCGAGCTACCCATCGCTCACCGTCCGCAGGCCCGCGCCTACGGTGGCCGGAAATCAGCTTGCGACTCCCGACGCCCGGGCCGTCTCCTGCGGCGGCTAAGGGCATGAGGGCGCGAACCCTGCCTCACCCTCACGCGTTCCGCCTCCTCCTTCGCGAGCATTACTGTTTCACAGAAGGAGGTGACGGCCTCCCATGCACTCTCGCTCCGGACCATGGCCTGTACCAGGGCCGGACGCGAGAGATCGCCGCCGCCGATCGCCTCCGTGAGGACACGGCGGTGCTCCGCCCAAGCCGGGCAGACCTCCACCGTGTCCTCCGGGCGATCCACACAGTGGTGACACTCGGGCGTTTCCTCCCGCTTTATCCTGAACAGGAACCTCCCGAAACAACCGTGGTCTGTGAGGACCTGCGTCAGACGGAAGGTGAGGACGCCGTGGCGCCTCTCTAGCCACTCCTCAAAGAGGGGACTTATCGACACAATTGTGGCGTGCCCAAGGAGTGAGGGCTAGTCTGATGGATCTTAATCGCGAACCACAAAGCTACCGATATTACAAGACAAGGCAAACATTGGGGCTATTTGACCATTCCCCGCGGCCAAATTTTTACTCACTCTCAAATCCTGATGAATAATTAAAAACTCTGAAATATCAACTCAATGACGATTATGAATGGATGAACGCAAATTCATATTCGTCGTTAATGGAATTTACATGTACATCACCGCCTGGAACAATTTCAACTTTAAAGTCATGGTTGCAAAGTTGATTTTAAGTTATTTCAAATAGACATGAAACAAATTCAGTTTCAATGGAAATTGAGCTATGTGTTATTAAAATAAGGTTTCTAATCCCAAAGCATGATAATACGTACGATTTGAGGAGTACCGAACCATAAATATTTAGCGTTCTGTAGCGGCTTGTAGCGTTTTAATACTCAGCTTTAATATAGAATATTGTGGTATTCAACATTGTTTGTTAAAACAAACTGAGGTGTGTTTGTTTTATTATGTATCAATTGTTTGTTGAAATCAACTAAGATAATTTATTTAATAGGTAGAAATAAATAATTCTAGTATTTTCAATGTAAATAACAGTCACGAGTACATAAGAGCCTTTACGACTTACGGCATTTCATACAAACTTTCAAGCCCTTGTTTTCCGAAATGACTGAACCGATTTTAATGAAACTTCATACACATAAGCAGGATACAAAGGTCTAAAAAGTTAGCAAGAACATTTTCGTAAAATAGTGTTACAGCCAAATTAGACCGATTTTAAATAAGACATTTCGAAAATGTTCTTAACTAACTTTTTAGACCTTTGTATCCTGCTTATGCGTATGAAGTTTCATTAAAATCGGTTCAGTCATTTCGAAAAACAAGGGCTTGAAAGTTTGTATGAAATGCCGTACGTCGTAAACGCTCTTATGATGCTTATTTGTTACTTCAAAATTCAGCTTACTAAGAAAAGTTTACTAATCTCCGGTTTTTCTTTGCTCTCGTAGCATTGCGTAGCGGCGCGTAGCATTGAACTTTGCGTTTTAACCTCTCTTGAAATATCATTTATTTCTCTTTAATTTTTTTACCAAGGCGTCTGCTTGTTGCCGTCCAATGACATAAGAAAAACCTTGTTTATGAATAATACCTACTATTAAATCATAGTCGCTCAGAACCTGACCTTAAAACCAATGACTAAGTAACGGACTATATCGGAATTCCCTTGGAATCTATGCGGGAAGCAATTACGAGAGGTTCCATGATTCATAAGGGCTGCACTGTGGGCCCGCGCCGGCTCAAGAGGCGACATCTATCGAGTAATGACGCTCGTCTCACTTGGCAAGCTTCTTCAAGTATCTGTTAAAATTGCTGCTTGCATGATTTTGATTTGGAATTGTGTTGTTACGAAATTGGATACGAAATTTCGTAACAACACAATTCCAAGTCACATCTTGAACGATTTGCAAAAGTGCCACATTAAGACTGAGATATATGCCAGTGACCTTGAGTGGTTAGCTTGCGTGTTCTGTACTGAGCTCACGCAACGCGTCGTACGTTCAGCCAGTAATAGGACTCGCCCATCAAGGAGCGCTGTCCCCAAATTGAAGCATTATTAATTTATTATACACAAAAACAAAAGGTATTTTAATAAAACGCGTATACTAAAAGATCAATAGTTAAATTATCTAAATTGGTGAAGGTTTCAGAAAAATACGCTTGGTAGATTTTGCGCCATTCTCAGTTTTTACCCGCTTCAGACATAATTTTACAAATTAATTTCACTATGTAATATAAACAAAATCTAAAATATTCACATATTAAATTATTGAAAAAATGCTCTAATTTAACATTTATTTTTGTCAAATCATTAACACTACTCGTTTAGACGTGATCTTCAGTATAAAATCATTAAAAGTCGGTCATCGTCGCCTTAAGAAGGGATGGAGTTACAAGACACATCTCCCAAATGAACAAAGAGCTCACGATTTTGTGCTATTGTAACTTTTGACGTTCGAAAAAAGCAGATACTCAGCCTGACTTCACATAGGTTAATTTCTTAATAAATGGCTCATAATATACGTATACGTTTTCGTGGACCTTTGACAGTCGTTAGGTACGATTTGTCAGAAGCTAGAAAGTCTGACAACCTGTCTTTCCAAGGGGTATCGTATTACCCAGTTACTGGGTTATGGAGGTCAGATAGGATACAGCTGCATCCGGTTAGACTGGAAACCGACCCTAACGTAATTGGAAAAAGGCTGGGCAGATAGATAGATGGCTCATAAAATAGTTACGAACTCGCAATATTTTAACTGCTGGTGTACAACGGATACGTTCCCGGATCAATCATTGTTGCAAACTTTTGGGGTCGACCCGGAAAGGCTAGTTATATGTAAGTATGTACACACGGCTACACATCAAGCTATACAATTCCAGTACAAGCTGATCTCGCATTGTGTAGGATTTCCGTACAATGAAAGGTCAGCGTATACTGGAAATGTATAGCTTGATGTGTAGCCGTGTGTACCTACATTTTACACAAACAAAGGAAAGTTTTGATTGTTTCTGGAAAACCTAAACATTGATTGAGGTATTCCATACAGATTCTTGTCATAACTCCAGGATTTTAAGAGAATAATAAAGAATGATTTTTGTTATTTTGGTAACGAACCTCTATGTTAACACGGCTCGGTCAATATTACATCAACAAAACAATAAGTCGCTAGTTTAAATTAATAGGAAAAGTTTGCAAACTTAAATCAGAAAGTACAAAATTCGTAGAATACTTTGTATTCACAGACACACAGACTTGTCTCGAGTCTGTCCCAAAGTATTGAATTATGAAATCTTATGAAATTCAGATTCACAATAAAATTCAAATAGTCTTATGCAAGTCCGAATTAAAGAGATTCGAATTTGAAATTCAGCCAGTTCTTTTGGTCGCATAGATCTATGTATTACGAATGTTATAATTTCAAAGGGATAAACGTATGAATTAGAGAGCTTGAAATCTCCCAGTTGTACCCTACCTAATCAGTAAATCTGATGTAAATTAAATCTAATGTTACCTACATCAGATTTACTGATTCAAATAGGCAATACCTACTCTAAAAAAAAAACTAATCAATGGCAAAAATCTGATGTATCTAAATTAAATCTAATATTACCTACATTCAATGACGTATTATAAATAGACGCGTCATACACGAACATTAGTGCACTCAAAAACAGCGTAAGCCATGAATGTAGCTACATACTTGCATACAATCATACAGTGCGTGAAGAAAAGGAAATACCTTTATCGATATCTGTTGTTAGAAAGAGATGAAGATACATATTTATTTACGTCACTAGCTGCTGCATGTTCATTGGCACGTACGCGTGGGTTGCAGCAGTCAGAGACATTTCAAAAGACTTCTTGGCGGGAAAGTGAAGCGTCATGTTCAGCAGTTTGTTTAATTTTCCAAAATTTGTGTTTATCCGAATATTAATGTGTAATAATGGTGGATTATTAACCATTAAGTGTTTGTAAACGTGCATTAGTGAAGGCAATTGAAACAAAACAGTGCACCTTCGCTTCAAGTTCTCTCAAGAAGTCCGCGTGAGGTCTCAGTAAAGTGCCACATCTTTACTGAAACTCAAGGGGAGCGGGCGGGGATATCATCATCATGCATAATATATACGTAATTCATTTCATCAATAATAACAAGTTTTGTAACTAAATAAAGACTTGGCTAAAAGGTCCCAACAACCAGGCCATTAAAATATTATTTAAAAAAAAAAGACATTTCAAAACAAATAACATTTTAATATGTTATAATAAAAAAATATAGTAAGTATAGTTACGCATGAAATGAGTCTTTACTCTCACAGTAGTAGTTTATTTTATACTTCGTGTATAGACACAGGAAGACATTTTCTTTACAAATAATTG
Source organism: Tiliacea aurago (assembly GCA_948098905.1). NCBI lineage: Eukaryota > Metazoa > Arthropoda > Insecta > Lepidoptera > Noctuidae > Tiliacea > Tiliacea aurago. The sequence continues at coordinate 7,723,504 of OX402588.1, forward strand.
CTGAGAATTGCGAGTGATAGTGACGTGTAGCCGCGTCACTGGATGGCGCGCGACTAATTCCAAGTCAGGCAATTGCCTTGCGTTTACTTTGCTATTATTGAACGCGGGTAACTCATCTAACATTAGATTAAATTTACATCAGATTTACTGAATAATCAAAACTGAAATCATCTATGTTGTCATGTTGGTAATAAGGATGCCACAAGAAAGATCGGAAACATTTGAAAGAAGTGCAGTATCTTAATAATCCTGCGTCCTTTAATCCGGCGTTACGGTTAAACCTATGTGCAGGTTACTTGGCTTTTGGCAGCACGAGGTATCACTCATAACCAAACACTGGTGTCGGATTTAGGCTGAATCCCTGGTTAAGCATATTAAAATTCATGAAAGGAACTTAGCTTATTCTTGCTCTCTATCAGAAAGAAAATTCTTCCATCTTATTTATTGTAGTCATAAAAGTAGAACTAAACCCTCCACATATTCACAAGTTTATAATAGCAGTCACGTGACTTGCTCACTAACAGCGTTACGTGTCTAAAATAAATATAACAATGGCCGTCTTAAGAGTCTTGTAATAAAATACATTTAATCTTAAAATAAATTAGCTACTTGAACGACGTTATTGTCTTCGCGCTATCACTTTTATGAAAGCTTAATTTAGCAAAAAGTTATATTGTTTCGGGCGTTTTGCCAATCTTTTCATACGTGCAGTCTATGGGAGGGTTAAGTCAACGCCCTGCGCGTGCCGTTAGGATGTTGAATCGGCTGCCGACGCACTGCAGCGCGTCGGGCATGTTTCTCGATCCTCGTATTGATGGCTTCCATGCCATCCTCAGAAAGAGAGCTGCATCGTTGCTAAGCCGTACCCGCGGCAGTGGCAACAGAATTCTTGGCATTGTGGCTGGTAGATTTGACTGCCCAATATTGTGCCATTGTGTACAGTTGCATGATAAAAAGAACTGATGAAATGATATTGTTTTTATATTTTTTTAATTATTCATTTTTATTCATATTTTGTTGTTTTATGATTTTAGTAAATTTTCATAATAATATTGATGATGTTAGACATTTGAATGAATTTAAGGATTTTATTTATGTGAGTAGGTACTTCTGCTATGTTAACTATCCACGTTTTCTTCGTCTTGTCTTTTTTCGCTCCCGATAATTACGAAACGCCATCCCACTTTGACATGTCATCTAATAGTGTGACATTGTGCCGTTTTGAAAATCGAATGTTGAGTAGGTAACCCTATCTACGTATTTTTACTTATAATATCATTGAGTAAATGTATCATATCCTATTCCTTCCCATGGGTGTCGTAAAAGGCGACTAAGGGACTTACTAGAGAATGGGCAGCAGAGTTCTTGCATTTTAACACCATACTACGATCGCCAACCCGCCAAGCGTGGCGACTATCATAAATCCTAAAAGTTCCATGTTGCAATATGAATTTAATAATTTCCGTATATATTTTAAAACATTCCACACTGTTATTAATACGTCTTGGTTCACAGCCTGTGAACTTTTAAAAGAAGAACTTTCCAGGTTTTTAGTGTATTTCAGTTTAATTACGTGTTTCCTTCGCCTACGAACTTATGTAAGTTACTGCTGGGAAGAAATTATTGTTTACTATCTGTTGCCCGCGATTTCGTCTGAGATCCAGGATGAAAGTTAGTCTATATCCTTCTCCAGGTAAAACAAACTCACTTTCGCATTTATAATATTTTAATATTGCTATAGCTGGGATATTTTTTAGTTTAATGTTTTTTTAACTAACACGGTGTAGATCAGTTTAAAGAGTTAAAAACCTGTACTTGAATAAAGTTTTAAGTAGGTACGTACTTCATTTAGGTACAAAATGTTTAATAATATTTTCCTGGCACCATACATGCGATTGTGACCAATCAGTCGATGCCCAAAAAGGCTCGACTGGCTGTTCACAATGGTGTGCTGGTGCCTACGCTTATGTATGGAAGTGAATATTGGGTGTGGCAAAAGAAGCATGAAAGTAGAATAAATGCTATGGAAATGCGTTCCTTGCGAAGCATGTCTGGCGTTACTATGAATGATAGACTGAAAAATAAGGTGTTATGGCAACGGTGCAGTTTAAAAGAAGATGTAGTAACAATTTTTTTTTAAAGTATGCTTAGATGGTTTGGCCATGTGGAGAGGATGAGTGAAAGGCGACAAACAAAAGGTATTTATAAAGCAGAGGTGAATGGAAACGCTGGGAGGACATATAGACCATAAATACTAACTTGCCGCGCTTGACTCGGTGGAGCACAGAGCTAAGAGGCTCATTGACGACGTAAAACTGGTGGATGCCAATCTTCACACCTTGGCCCATCGTCACAAGGTTGCCTGCTTGTCGGTCTTCTACAGATTGTACTTCGATGAGTGTGCCTAAGAACTCCACGACCTCATTCCACCGGCCCCCTTCTACTATCGGACATCTAGACGCACTGCAGGTTACCATCCCTTCCTTGTTGCTATTCCACCATTTCGCACTAAGCGTTTCCAAATGTCTTTTATAATGCGCACAGCAAAAGAGTGGAACTCTCTGCCTGCGTCTATGTTTCCGAACGCATACAACCCTAATCTCTTCAAAGTTAGAGTGAACAGGCTTCTTCTGAGTAAGCTTACTCCATCATCGACTTCGTCTCTGTCACTTCTGCCCTAGACTAAAGTCAAGAGCAAACCCATCCTAAATAAAATAAAATAAATATAGTGACCAAATCGGTGATGTTCTTCAGAAAGGTCAGGTGCGTAGTACTTCGCAACCAGCGTGCGTGTATGACTAGATGTAGGTATGAACGTAGGCGAAACATAAAGAGTATGTAAGGAGCGTAGCAGGTGGCGTTCTAGTTTCTACCTACCCCCATGGGAAGAAGGCGTGAGTTTTTGTATGTATGTTATATTCACCTGGCTGGCTTCAGTCAAATTTTCCTGCTTTGCGTAGGAGGCAATGTCGTTACATTTGCTTTGCCAAGTACAAGTATCTCGATTACTCTACCTATAATATTTGCACACCTTTTGTGCGAGACAAAATTAACATATTTTACCTTAATAATGTTTTACATTTTTTGTTTTACTCGTATTATTATGACAGTAAATTAATGAGATTCTTAGTTAATTTAAAGTTTTGTGATACGCTGTCTTTACGTCAGTACTTTTTTACGGTTCCGAACCCGAAGTGTGCCAAATGGAATCCTATTATTAAGCCTTCGCTGTCCGTCCGTCCATCTGTCTGTCAGCGGGCTGTATCTCATGAACCGTAATTGATAGACAGTTGACATTTTCACTTATTATGTATTTCTATTGCCGCTATAACAAAAAAATATAAAAATAAAATATGCAAGCGGTTCGTGTTTTTCAGCGTTTTTTTGGTAAATATTATACGTTGGTACGGAATCCTTCGAATCGCACTTTGCCGGTTTTTTATATTTTCTGTACCTACTCAAATTTTACTAATTCAAAATCAGTTTTTAGTTACCAACCTAAAAATAGGCAGACAACTGAGAATTGGGACAAAAAATGCCACAGCCTGTCTATACAAACCTCATTCATTATAAACTTCCAGTAAAGCGTGTCACTTCAAGTGACACCCGCTCAAACGGAATATTATATAGGCCACAGGGGCAATGCTCATGGGAATGGATGCGAAAGCGTAGGACTACCTGAGTTCGACAGCCGTAGGCGGATACAAACGGACAGATAAAACCGATCAATTGCTGTCGGTTTCACGAATAAAATGGTTACTCTATGCTAAGTGTACTTACATATGTAATAAGAAAGTTTATCGCTTGCCTTAAAAAAAACTGAAGTCTAGTTAGCAGGATCTGTGTCTGTGATCGTCTACCTATATTATTGTCAATCCAACTATTGTAGGATAAGTAATAGTACATTGTTCACCGAGGGGACAAAGTGACCGATTACTAATGAGGGTATAGTTTGAGGCCCGAGGCTCATCCGAGGGCCTTAATACACACGAGTTGGGAATCGCATTTTCTTTCGAGTGATACATTAAGTAGTGCTTTATTCTATACCTGCGAGGAAAATACAACAAATCTTCACTATCAATAACTAATAGACGACATTTCGACTAGATCGTAAACATAAATTGAAAATTCAGATAAATTAAACAAAAGAAAGATATCCGCGCGCGCGCGATTTTCACTTGTTCATTCTTCTTTTTTTTGTCACTGTTCTGCAAAAGTAACCAGTATCATTTCGCGCTTGGCGATAAAAACTTTTGTCTTTTAGCATTATACTATTATATATTTAATTAGGTTAGCTACGGAATAGCCCTTAATAAAAAAAAAAAGAAACAGCACGTTAACAATGGTTTTTCATTGATTTTTTCAACCCGCACATTTGTACAGTAATCTAATGACGTACATTCTGCCTCATAAAAAAAAAGTAGTAAAATGCGTTTCGAGCAGGTACCTATAGTAAAAACAACATTTTATTTTCTTAAACCATACCATACGAGTAGGTAAGTAATGTATACTTCATGTATAGTCGAGATCCATTCATGAATATCTGTGTCGGACAGGCAAAATGGACGGACGTACAATTACTGACATGTGAGCGGTCAGAAAACACTCAGCTACCCGTCGATTCCATAATTTATTGTGCTGGTTTCGAAATAGATGCTGTAAAATTATAGGTTCGTGCATTGTTGTCTGTTTATGTTGACAGGCTGGTTCTATCTATACTTAAATAAGGCTTTCCTTATTTGGTATTTCTGTGTGTACACTAAGGCCCCGCTTGCCTCAGAAAGCATGTAGCATTAAACAAATTTAAAATATCCTGCTATTTCTAGCAATTTTTTGAAGATAACAGATTTATGTTCTAAATCTCTACGTTTAGCGCTAAATGCATTTCGTGATTTGTGGCGCAAGCGGCCTTGTAGTACCTATCCTTTCTAAAACTACTTTCCACATAATGATTTGTGGTGCGAGCAGACCTTATTAGTACTTATCCTTTCTAAAACTACTTTCCACATAATGATTTGTGGTGCAAGCAGGCCTTAGTAGTACCTATCCTTTCTAAAACTACTTTCCACATAGTGATTTGTGGCGCAAGCAGACCTTAGTAGTACCTATCCTTTCTAAAACTACTTCCCAAATAGTGATTTCTGGCGCAAGCAGGCCTTAGTAGTTATTATCCTCTCTAAAACTACTTTCCACAAAGTGCTTCATAGATTCATCTTCCTAACGCCGTCATGATGCTAGTGGTTGTGGTAAAGAGCCACCCACGATGACTATCGAACTTTCAAACCATTAGTGGGCGAAGGTTGAACTATAAATGGAATAATATGTAGGTTGGCTATTCATGCTTGCGGTTTGCGTAGTATTGGGCACAGCACTGACAAAGGACTTTAAATGGCTATATCTATTAAGTCTATATTTAGTCGTGTGGTCAATTTTGAGAAGTTATCTACAAGTTTCGTGTCTCGCTCATGCTCCTTGGGCAGGTATCTTATTAAATCTTCGCTAAATAACTTCTGCAATTTCCGTTCCGACTGATAACTTCATCCACAAAATAAAACGTTATTTTTAATCCCTACAAAGTTGGAATTATGTCCATTCAGTCAATTCTGGATTAACCTTCTGGTCAAACAGATTGGAAATGGAATCACGTGAGCTGTTAAATTGTTTTGTAATTTTATCATCCTAGAAATAACAATGAAGATCGAACCAAACGTACCCTATAACTGAATTTATTCACTTACCTATACTCTGGCTGACCCATATCCCCAGCATATCCAGCTGCAGCAGCCGATGGTACAGCTGCTCCCCGCGGGTGTGGTTCATGAACAGGTGGTAGAGGAAAGAGCCGCACCACGGCGCCAGCGCCCCCAGGAGGTGGCACATCGATAGGAACCAGGCACCAGGCCCGCTCCGCCACGGCAGCAGGCCTGGGAGCACCGCCAGTATGTACACCAGGGATACTCCTGTAACAACGATATAAAAGATGTAGTGACGAAAACTGAAAAGAGTATGCTTACATGGTTTGTTCAAATTGAGAATGTTGATGTGATTTACAAGGCAGATGTGAGTGGAGGACATACACTGACTGGTTGGTGGGTGATTGGTGACGTTCTTCAGAAAGTCAGGGGTGTAGTACTCGCAACCGGCGTGCGTGTATGACCAGATATATGAAAGGTTCGTAGCAGTTGCCGTTCTATACTGTCTCCCGCCTCTTATGAGAAAAGGCGTGACTTTGTGTATTTTATTTGACGAAGTAGTGATGTTGGTTTAAAACTTGGTGACACCGTTTTTTTTGTAATTTTTTTTTTTTTTTTTAACCTTGCCCTACACTTGGAATTACTCCTGTATTGTGGGTGCGTTTACAAACATATAAACTCACATACACAAACAGCCAGACCCGGAACAACTAATTGCAGGTCATACAAATATTTGTTCCGTGCGGGAATCGAACCCGCGACACGCAGCGCAGCAGTCAATCGCTTAACCACTGCGCCAACCGCGCCGTTAAAATGTAAAATTAATAACGTTCTATATTTAAAAAATAGTGTTTAAAATTAGAGGGAAAAATTTATTTGCTCTAGCACTTCGCCAGAAAATAACTAGATTACTATAAAATATTTATAGATAACTAGTTCTTATAAATAATGAGGAAAACTCTTCTCTTAAAACACGGCCATGCTGCAGAGAAATGGTTTTATATTAAGTGTCGCCAAACTTTTTAATAAGTATCTAACCGATGAAAAATTTGTTTTCTAGAATCTTGTGCAGAATTCATGGTTATAGTTTGCGCGTCGATATCCCTGCCACCCTGTTTAAGGTAATATAAAATACAAATTAATTGATGTCACCACTGTGTCAAACATTCTGCAACTCATTATACTAATAACTAAAAGCTTGACTACCCTCCCCCCCAAATTACGACAGATGACGTCACTTTGACACTGATTGTAAAATCAGTATTGTAAGCACGTTGCGTGACTCGTAATGAACTAATTTGTCGCCCATGGCATGGAAATGATAAAAAATCGATATTTTTGTAACTCTAGACAGCGGCAGGTATTGCATTGTTATTCATAATAAGCATTGTTATCTTCTATATTGTATATAAAAATGAATTGCTGTTCGTTAGTCTCGCTAAAACTCGAGAACAGCTGGGCCGATTTGGAAAGTACAGGGAAGGTTTTAACGGTGGGAAACATAAATAATGAGTAAAGGAAAATACTAAAAACGACAATTTAATTTTCCAATACAAACTGTTCCTAGCTGTGAAACATTTGATAACTTTTGTCTTTTTAACTGTCACTTAATTGTCAAATATTTCAAGGTGCGTTCAAAAATTTGTCTGTTCCGTAGTATGAGGTCCGATCTCTTTGGTCTGTTTTGTTGGAATACAAAACAGTTCTGTTTCAGAAATAAAAAAAGTGTAAAAGTGTCATTTGGTTGTCGAAAAAAGAAAATAAAGTGGAAGTTCAGGTAAGGTTTAAAAGGTATGAAAAAAGAAAAAAAAAGGTAGGTAGGTAGGTTGTAGGTAAGTTGTATGTAGGGTAGGTGGGTAGTTAGGTAGGGTAGGTAGGTAGGGTAGGTAGGTAGGGTAGGTAGGTAGGTAGGTAGGTAGGTAGGTAGGGTAGGTAGGGTAGGCAGGTAGGGTAGGTAGGTAGGTAGGTTAGGTAGGTAGGGTAGGAAGGTGAAGTAGGTAGGTAGGGTAGGTAAGTAGGGTAGGTAGGTCGGGTAGGTAGGTAGGGTAGATAGGTAGGGTAGGTAGGTAGGGAGAGTAGGTAGGTAGGGTAGGTAGGTAGGTAGGTAGAGTAGTTAGGTAGGGTAGATAGGTAGGGTAGGTAGGTAGGGTAGGTAGGTAGGATAGGCAGGTAGTGTAAGTAGGTAGAGTAGTTAGGTAGGGTAGATAGGTAGGGTAGGTAGGTAGGTAAATGGGATAGGCAGGTAGTGTAGGTAGGTAGATAGGGTAGGTAGGGTAGGTAGACAGTGTAGGGTAGTATAAATACTTAGCGCTACCATCATAATATAATTGTGGTCCGGTCCAACTCGTAGTTCAGTATTTTACGTAACAGGTGTAAAAAAACGAACGCCGAAAATCACTGGTTCTTCCCGTTATTATGTTTTACGCAGATATTGAAGACAATGTTTCGCGTGCGTCAAGGCTCGTACAGAGTGGTGCGATATCGCAGGCGCGACAGGCAGCGTCACCCTTGTCGCGCCTTTACTTTGCGCAATACCGCTGTACGAGCCTTTACTTTGTGCAATACCGCTGTACGAACCTTTACTTTGCGCAATATCGCTGTACAAGCCTTTACTTTGTGCAATACCGCTGTACGAGCATTTACTTTGCGCAATACCGCTGTACGAGCCTTTACTTTGTGCAATACCGCTGTACGAGCCTTTACTTTGCGCAATACCGCTGTACGAGCCTTTACTTTGTGCAATACCGCTGTACGAACCTTTACTTTGCGCAATACCGCTATACGAGCCTTTACTTTACGCAATACCGCTGTACGAGCCTTTACTTTGTGCAATACCGCTGTATGAGCCTTTACTTTGTGCAATACCGCTGTATGAGCCTTTACTTTGCTTACTATACTTAATACTATAGCTATATATATATACTTAATATATATCTTATTTTTTTTTCTTATTTTGACATGTAATTTTTTATTTTTGAGAAGATTAATTATTATCGTTTGATTAATGTAATTATGTTATAAATTTTTAGTATATATCAATGACATCCATTAATATTTGTACGCCTTCTGGTATAACATAGCGCGCTTGTGTTTTTTTCTATAACAACAATTTTATTGTACCTATGTTAACAAATGATTAAATGATTATGATTATGATTACTTAACAGCGAATTTACACACCAAAAATAAATTTCGTTTCCCAGAAATTATTTTTGCCTAAAGTTATTTAGTTTGATGTACAGAATGCGTAGATAACGGCTTCGTGAAGGGTTTTGTTACAACCTGTATATATTACTTATCTTTTTCATTCGATTGATAACATAGCCAGTCGTGTCTACATAACTATTTGAAAATCAATTTTCTAATCCAATATAAAGGTATAATCGTCATATTACTATCGTTATGTTATTATATTATAACCCTTTGTTGCTTTACGTTTGTTTTTTTGTAAACAGCAGTCAATGGTTTAATCTCAGAATCAACGCCTAGGAGCCCTCTAAGCCTGAGATCGCATAATGCTTACCTAAACCTAATGCTGACGCTTGAACCTTTTGCTCCCTGGTATTATAGTGTTGTTTATGTAGGTAGATGTACCTACTACTAACAGCCGTAATACTGGAAATAATATAATGTATCCTTCTAATCTTACCTACTATCATTTGTTCAAACTAGAGCGCAGTAGACTTAAGGCTTCTACATACCGGGGCGACTTGTCGCGCGACGCGACGTGACACAAAGGCACCGCTCGTCCCGCGACACGCGGGGCCTTTGTGCCGTGTCGCGTCGCGCGACAAGTCGCGCTGGTATTAAGGTAGATCCGCCTTTACCAGATAAGCCAAGAAGATATCGAGCCAGGTTATAAATGTCTGTTCCAATAAATTGAGGGGATCATAATTGGTTCTAGCACTTCGCATCTCATCTGTTGACTAAGTCCATTTTAGTCCAATGTTAATGATAGTTCGCGAAAATGACTCAGCGGTAGCCCGCGAAATTAAAATGTTCTTACGTTTTTTGCAATTTGCAGGTCATTGTCAGGTTGCATCTTGATCAAAATATGACTTGCGACTATAACAGATATGTATATTTACAGAATTATAATCATTAGAATCATTAATAGATCTAAGTTAGATTTGTTCCATTGAATGACTTTTTCATGAAATCATGACATTGGGCAACAAATCTAACTGAGATGTGTTAATGTTTCTAATGATTATAATTATGTAAATACAGATCTGTTATAAATGTTATACTCTACTTGCGCGATGCAGGATTTTGCGTGACGTCAGTGTGACGCGTAGTTTACATGTGGCGATGTTGATGTGGCCATGCCGCCACACACCTTAAACTTGAATCACTACCTAGGTACGTTATAGTTACTAACTCAATACATGCTATCCACACATTTAACGCAAATAATGTCGTCTGACCTCTGCATGTCTAAAAACTAAGGTTTCCCATTGATCTTATTAGCACTGATACTGACATTTAAGTTTGAAGTTTCTATAGTAAGTTGATTATATAAAATAATCAATAAATGCGCGTATGCTTACGCTCCCAAACACGTGATATTTCCCACACCTCACCGAAATCATTTTATCAACATGATGTAGGTACATGATGTATGCAAAATACGCGCTTGGACGTGGTGTCTCAAATAATACCAATTAATTAATTTATTTGTTTCTATTATCATTTATATTTATTTATTTAATTGTTAATATTATTAATATATTTAATTTATTTTTAATTATATATTATTAATGATTATATTAATCATTAATAATTATATATAAAAAAAATGATATAGTGGTGTAGTGTTGTAGTGGTGGTAGTGTGGTGTTATATGATTACATTAAAAACAAACATTAAAATTAAAAAAATCTTTCTTTATTTTTGCAAGTTTGCAAAATTTTGCTGAAAAGCTTCGTTAGCACCTAGTTTTCTTCTGTTACAAACACATGCAAGTTAATTCAATCTAGATAACTTTAAAAGCAATTGTACCCACTTTGCTTTTAATAATAATAATAAATTCTTTATTTCACCAAAAGAAACTCATCGCAATACAAAGTCCAAAGACTAAGAGCTTAAAAGGCACGGGTATAACTAGGTCACAAAAATTTGAATACTCCTAAACTAGGTGTATGTGCCTATGTCTTAGGAGTCAGAAAGTAATGTATTTTGTATTATGTTGTTAGAAAGTGCTAGCCTACAATTATTGTGTTCTCTACTTCCTACTAATGTCATCTATGCTATAGTTTAGATCATTCTTAATTAAAACTTGGACTATAATTACTATTATTTTGTTTTCTTAACTCCATGTTCTGAATATAGGATATTGTTCATGTTCACCGTTAATAGGATACGTTTAAATACATTTTTACCCTTTCTAGATCACGATGCAAAGTTATAAAGGATAGCCCGTACCAAGATTAAGATACAGAAGGCAAGAGGGAAACATATCCGAAATCTGATACCAATTAAATAATTCCGAACCTGTTCTTTTGTTAAAAATACAAAACCTTGTTTTTGTTTATCCTAACTAATATTATAAATGCGATAGTAAGTTTGTTTGTTTGTTTGTTACCTTTTCACGCCTAAACCACTGAACCGATCATCCTGAAATTTTGCATATACGTTTTCAGGTGTACAGAGACGAACATAGGGTGCCTTTCATCCCGAAAAAAAAGTACTATTCCCGAGGAAAACAACAATAATGTTCTTATGATAATAGATGGCGCCACATGACTTTCGAATCAGTATTAAATTATAATATGGGACAAGCAGAGCACCACCCGAAATGATAGTCAAATTCTAAATTAACGCGAGCGAAGCCGTGAGCAAAGGCTAGTTTACCCATAACACGGAGCCGTAGTTTCCAGCTCGGATAAAATAGGATCAAATCAACACAATACAATTTTGTTTTCTGATAGAACAACTTTATTTACATATTTTCTGTAGTCTCTGAAGGCATATTTATAAGAACCAGCCTACATTTTTCACGCATTTTCAGGCTGGCTTCGTTTTTATATTGAAATCCTAGGTATTATAAGAACTAGCAACCCACTCCTGCTTTGCCTGAGATTATACTTAGCTGTATTATTATTTTTGCATATTTTTTTTTTTGGAAGTAATGTACATATAGTATCACATCACTCGCGCCTTTATTCCCCGAAGGTTAAGGCAGAGGTGTACGTATAGTTCACCTACATTACGTAATGATTAAGTCCCATGTAATAGGGGCGAGCCTATTGTCATCAACCGGCCCCAAATCCAGACTCCGGACTGCTACTGAGATTTTCCAGATTGAAAAAACCCAATAAAACTTTGCCCGACCTAGGAATCGAACCCAGGACCTCATGTTCAACAGAAGCGCTTGCGACCAATCACTAAAAGCTCCCGCGCACAGGTGCAACGCGACACTGGTAGTACAGTTTCTATGAAAACTTAATGGAAAGTGTTGCGGTGTGCGTCGCGCTGCCTGTCGACCCCGTGATATCACGTGAGTCTGCACGACCCTTAAACCAACCAGGCAGTCCAGTCAGATAAGAATAATGATTCAATAACACATAAATTTTATATTACATATTAAGTATAGTTTAAACTGATGACTGCCCGCGGTTTTACTCACATCTTATCAAGAACAACTTTTCTTAAAATAACCCATGTTCTAATCCAAAACAATATGATTATCCGTATACCTTTCATACAAATTCGTCCTACTATTTCTGCGTAATTTATTGGCGTCAATGCTTTAGTTTTTTAAAATGTTTGCTAAAATTGCACAAGACCATGAGACAGTATTAAAGTTTGCAGAAATACGGTCAGGTAATCTCGTCCTTTGGTCCAAAAACAGACGTCTTGAAACGCCCAGCTTTTTATACGAACAAACAAGAATACATCGTGCTTCTTTTGCTATGAATAGGTTTCCTAAACTTGTAGGTTTAGGCACTAAGAAGGATTCTGCCAAAATCATACAATCATAGGCTTCGAAAGTATGTGATTATGATATAAATCTAATATGTATATACCATACATAAGATTATGTTTATGTGTGTTCTCGATTCAAATCCGATGCATATATTTTCATGTATAGGCGTATTATAAGATAAGATAAGATAAGATTTATTTATTTGCATAGAATGTGGGTAAATACAATTAGGTGTTACAATATTTTTGAATCCATTCTGCCTCATGGCATGCAAAAAATGTTTATTAACATAAAGGTACTAACAATTATTCTATTTACTTAAAAGGTATTTAATTACTTAATATAATGAACGTTATAAATTAAATAGTCTTATCATTGAATAAATCTGATACGGAGTTATTTTTGAGTAAGTAATTTTTTTAGGTACTTTTTAAGTATTATAAGATAAGATAAGATAAGATTTATTTATTTGCATAGAATGTGGGTAAATACAATTAGGTGTTACAATATTTTTGAATCCATTCTGCCTCATGGCATGCAAAAAATGTTTATTAACATAAAGGTACTAACAATTATTCTATTTACTTAAAAGGTATTTAATTACTTAATATAATGAACATTATAAATTAAATAGTCTTATCATTGAATAAATCTGATACGGAGTTATTTTTGAGTAAGTAATTTTTTTAGGTACTTTTTAAGTATTATAAGATAAGATAAGATAAGATTTATTTATTTGCATAGAATGTGGGTAAATACAATTAGGTGTTACAATATTTTTGAATCCATTCTGCCTCATGGCATGCAAAAAATGTTTATTAACATAAAGGTACTAACAATTATTCTATTTACTTAAAAGGTATTTAATTACTTAATATAATGAACATTATAAATTAAATAGTCTTATCATTGAATAAATCTGATACGGAGTTATTTTTGAGTAAGTAATTTTTTTAGGTACATTTTAAACCTTATTAAAGGTTGCTCTTTGATCAGTTTTGGTACATGGTTATATATAAGAGGAGCCATGTACATAACACTCTTTCTCAATAATGCAGTTTTATATCCACCTATGCATAACTTGTCTTCGTATTGAGTTCTTAAACTTGTAGTCCTGGTTCTAGTATTTGTCAAAGTCGGGAATAAGTGATCATTTGTTTTAACAAAAATTGCTATTTCTAGTATATATTGGCATGCAAATGTTAATAGATTATGTTCTTTAAAAACAGGTATGCAGCTGTCGGTCACTTTGAGGTTAAAAATAGATCTGATACAGCGGTATAAGAAATGGGAAAATAGGCAATTGTACGTGTGAGTGAGGGCAAAAACCTTAAATACCAACATTTTCATCAAAAGCACCCATTTTGTGACTGACGAATTGTTTTCCGAGTTACGACATCAGTTCGTCATCACTCACAGGTATAGATATAGAACGCGAGATATGTCGCGTCGCCTTTGGGACACATTTAATGAAAGTCATAAGTCGATAACGCAATCGGTACACCGTCTGCGGGGAATCCCCGTAGTGGGCGTATATAGCGAATGACATTTCTCGGTCGGTAAAAATCGTGCGTAGACTCACACCCAATGAAAATGAGCCTTCAAAGCAACTGGCAATCGTGTGGTGCAGGTTCTCCGTATACCGCAATCGTTCCCTATCAACTAATGAAAACTGTTCCCCGGATACGGGCCCTAAGGTACACTTTACAGAAATCTCCAGCACCTCACATGCGGGCCCAATTGACTAATGAAAACGGTTCCCCGAACACCGGGCCCATGTTCGGGGAACCGCAATCATTTCCTATCAACTAATGAAAACTGTTCCCCGGATACGGGCCCTATGGCATGCTTTACAGAAATCTCCAGCACCTTACATGCGGGCCCTATCGACTAATGAAAACGGTTCCCTGCATGCGGGCACTATGACATGCGTTACAGAAATCTCCTGCAACCCGCATTACGAGCACGATTGACCAATGAAAATGAGCCTTTACAGATATAAATCTTCTCTCTCTTATTTTTCTTATGCAGATACGTACTTAGTACAAGGTGCTATTTTTCTAGTCAAATAATAGTGTTCGGTACAATATTTGTGACCGAACAGCTCAGTACTTTTGCCTGCATGCATTTCCATAAATGCATGTATTGCAACTAGTACCAGTTAGTACGTATTCGACCACCAATCGCGTAAGTCAAACCAAACCACGTCAAACCGTTTTAGTGCTAATTTAGCTTAGACTTACCATTTAATTGTATTGTAAGAACTAGTAGTAGGTATTCAATATAATCTTTAAACCATAATCTAGATTCGTATCATTAAATCATAACCAGTCTGATAAACTTAGTACCAAATCCACCATATTAACCAATCCAGAAGTTAGTGCTAAACCAAGCAGGCGTTAACTTCTACAAATATAATCGTCTTCCCTCATATCAGCACCACCAATAAGATATGAGTGCTCATATTCGTAGTAAATATATAAGTCAGTCAGCTAGGTGACTAGTGGGGGGCTAACTGCACTGAGTGTGCGCAACAGATGTAGTCAGCATCCTCATTCTTGCAGGCTATTTTACCGAACCTCTCTCCTTTTATGTGTGAACTGGTAACCTACGGTTTCCCGAACCTTTCTGAAATCACTAAACGATTTCTTCAAAATTGCTTCACTTTGCGCTGATATTTTGTACCGTCCAAATATGAATAGTAGCAAACATATTTTTCTGAAAAACTTCGAAGTCGCAGAGCAAGTGATCGAATTTGTATATAAATTGCAATTCTAATACTGATAGGGAATTGAACTCAATCTGATTATTCATCCCACAGCTGTCACTTACATTAGATTATGTATCAAGTTCTCGATTGGATACAAGATGAGATGCATTTATAAAGCGATGCAGGAGCGATGATCTGATAGGGTTTAATTTTGACCTATGGCACTCATGCACGGTTCATTTATGAACGTTCAAACCCATCCTAAATAAAAAAATAAAAATAAAAAAACGGTCAATTTGGATTAAAATAATTAAATTCAATTCAATTTATTTATTCAGTAACAATTCACATTGCATTTCAATATAATCCAGAATAAAACATTAGTATTTAGATGTACAATATAAAAGAAAACATGCAATTCAATTTAAATTAGAAATTATTATTTAGATAAAAAAATTAATACCATGCAAACATAAATTATAAAACTATATGTCAATAAATTAATAACGATTTAAACGTAAACAATAATCAAAAAATAAAAGT
Source organism: Tiliacea aurago (assembly GCA_948098905.1). Lineage (NCBI taxonomy): Eukaryota > Metazoa > Arthropoda > Insecta > Lepidoptera > Noctuidae > Tiliacea > Tiliacea aurago. The sequence goes on from OX402588.1 coordinate 7,739,378, forward strand.
CACATAAATAAACGCAATACGCCTTAGATTATACATATAATCTAAGATAACACCATATACATTATGATATATAACAAAAATCATCTAATTAGTAGATATATTTTTCCAATAGGAATGCCTTGCTTGCCTTGAATAAGCCTGTGTATGCTTTTAAACTCAAGCGGTATTTAATTAAATATTTTAATTGCCTGATACCGTGGACTATGTTTAACTATTCTAAAAGCCGGGATGATTTTGTTTCCAAAATCTTTTCTACGCGTTTTTTCTCTTACCAGCCTATCCTCGTCTGTTTCGTAGTCATTTAAATGTTTTTTTTAAAGGTGTTTAACCACAAAACAGGAAAAAGAACCCTATTTAACAGTACTACTAACTACGTAAAAGCTAGGCACTCTGAGAATACCAAGTTCTTTAAAATATGCGGACAATAGTCCGGATCGCTCTTTTTTGGAGAATGAATGTCTTATGCCAGTTGTAATGTTAGCTGTTTCCCAAAACTGTACGCTTTAACTCAGTTTGGACTCAACCAGCGCAAAGTATACCATTTTTAAATGTTTTATTCTCACTTCATCCCTAAGAGTTCTTAAGGCATAGCAAGCAATATAAATTCCTAAAACCTTGACTTCCCTGACAAGCTCAATTTTAACTTTATCTAGTTGAATGTTCATATTATATTTGTTACGCGCAGTAGTTTTAAATAACATAATTTTGGTTTTAGTCGTATTTATCATAAGATCTGTTTTGTGTAACCTTCGAGTTTATTACATATTATGTTTTCGTACGCGTGCGTTTTTTCTGTGACAATTAAAATTATTTTTCTTTCTTTCTTTCTTTATAAGCATATTTACATTAAACCAAAATGAAAGGCCTGCTACAGCTGCATTCACCTTAACAGTAAGGTCTACGATGTGGTTAAAAGTTTATGTATTTTTGTTTAGATAATTCGTTTGTTTAGTTAATTCGTTTGGTAAAAGTTTATGTATAAAATTGATTAGGTCATTAATGAATAATATATTATGTATATACCATAGGGCCTTGTAATAAATAATACCAGCCTGTTACTGTTCCACTGCGAACATGAAATGATACACCGAAATATATGTACGCTTATTTTTAATATAAAACTTTTATTTCACTATTTCAATGCGCAAAATGCAATATGCGTCACCTGAAAATAAAAGTTTGTCATAAAAATGATCATGCTCCGGTGCATATTAAAGCTTTAATAAATATGAAATGGAAATGGAGTTCATGGATATAGAATATTTTGTTTGCAAGTATGTACAATGTTGAAAATATGTCAGTTATTTGACGAGTAAACAATACAACTAACTTTAGTTTACTAAAAATAGAAATAAGTTTGGATGAAAGATTTATCAGTGCTTATTTTCTTCTGCATTGTATGTACCAAACAAACGTTTTCATTTCCAGTTGCTATGCCGTCAATGGTGATGCATAGCAGAAAAAACTCGTACTAAAGTATGTATACCATTATTTTTTATTTAAAAATGATCATGCTCCGGTGCATAAAGCTTTAATAAATATGAAATAGATATGGAGTTCATGGATATAGAATATTTTGTTTGCAAGTATGTACAATGCTGAACATATGTAAGTTATTTGACGTATAAACAATACAACTAACTAACTTTAGTTTACTAACAATAAAAATAACTTTGGATGAAAGATTTATCAGTGGTTATTTTTTTTTGCATTGTATGTACAGACGGCTACACATCAAGGTATACATTTCCAGTATAAGCTGGCCTCACATTGTTTATGATTTCCGTACAGTGCAAGATCAGCGTAAACTGGATTTGTATAGCTTGATGTGTAGCCGTGTGTACCAAACAAACGTTTTCGTTTCCAATTGCTATGCCGTCAATGGTGATGCATAGCAGAAAAACCTCGTACTAAAGTATGTATACCATTATTTTTTATGCGTTCTTATCTCGGTTTCAGTAATCCTGAACGATGTCCCACCTCTTATCCTGTCCTTTGTGTCCCAAAAAATGCAGCCATAGTGGCCTCTGCGCTGCCACCGACGATGCTGTGGAAGTAGCGAAGATTTGGGCCAACAAAATCGAATTCACTGTCGTGCCATCGACACGACGAGGAAGTATAATCGGAACATTCATAAGTTCCATAACGTATAAACTGCCATTTTTATCGATATAAATAAAAATAAAATGGAACAAAGACTCGTTTCAATATTCTCACATTTAGTAGGTAAACTGCCGAGCGGAAAATATTAATTCATTTTCGACAAAGTGAAAACCTTTTTCATAAAGTATGAGAAATGTTTTAGATATTGTTTAGTAATGTCCAAGAATACATTATTTATTGTGTTCAAAGAAGATAATCGTTTATTGACTACATTTATTTACAGTGATATTTTTTGAAGAAATATTTGATTTGGATTTAATTTACGGTATATGTGTACTTAACTAGTGTCTCGGGTTAGTGATTTTTAGATCTGCTATTACGCCGTGTTTCAACAAACTTACTTTATCTATTTAAGTTTTAGTGACTTTTAAATCTATTATTACGCCTTCATAGAATGAAAGTAAGTTATGCAAAAAATATATGTTAAACTAGAACGCATACACATCAATATTATTGTGAATATTTAAGTATTGTAGTAAAATACTTTGTGAAATAAATTCAAGAAGTCATGTCTACCCTACGCATAAAAAACGATATTACTTTCAAACTACTTAAGATATTTTAATGTTTTTTTTTTTTATGAATAGACTGTTTTATTACCTATAATTCTATGTGTGATTTTTTTCAAATATTTATAGTTTCGTTACTAAAAATAAATATTCTCTATGAAAGTTAATAGTGGTGCGGCGTGAGCGCGACGCGCATTTGTATGGCCAAAGTCAACAGCAATTATCTGATCCTTAATTACAGTTAGTATAGTTACTGAAAGAGTATTTTTTTCAGATACCTAGTGAAATCACGAATAATTTTATAATCTTGCAACGGGTTTCGCGTTTATTGTATGAATGTTATAATCTTGAGGCTTTGGGTTACCTCGCCTGCCGACGAAATGGCGGGGAAATAAAATATAAATAAAACAGAAAAGTATTTATTTACTTAGTATTATTTACTAAACCAAATATTGCTAACGGATTGTTATATGTGGCCGTCCAAGCGAAAAGGGCATGTCCATTCTCGGCATTTAGTTTCCGAGATATACGCAGTTTGGTTAATAGCAAGTTCGTATAGTTTTTCTCAAAACAAGCTTTTTCAGTTTCATCTTCAAATGTCTGCTATAAAAAAAATGTGCCAGTTAATATTGAATATTTTTTGAATCCTTATTTTCATTTGACTATTATACAGGGTGTTAAAGAAATTGCGTGCCATAGCTAAGGGGGTTTCCGTATTCACCAAGCCAACCAACCAACAAATAGTTTCGCCTGCTGTTGGTAATAATCTTCGTTTCTTTTGAGTAAATAATAAACAGTACGGAGTTCGACACACTTTTTCGGGTACATTCGAATCCGCAGTATTTATCAAAATCAAAATCAAAAGTCATTTATTCAAACTGGCTGAGAATCTACAACGAAAAATTACATGAGACAGTCCCTCAAAAACGCCCACCCTTCACCACTTCCTAGTGCTTTAGCCAGCTAAAGCACTAGGAAGTAGTGAAGGAGATGTGGCGCAACAAACTCCCCAGCAGCACAGCTGTCTGTTCGCATATAAAACTTGAAGTTATACTATACAATATAAAATAATTTGCATTACGCAACACAAAACGTTAAATTAAATTATTTGCCTTATGTTAGCTAGCACACACCATTATACAAAAATATATTTAAAATAATCGTCATAAACTATACTCAAGCAGAAATAACGTAAACAAAACGTATCTAAATAAAAGCCTCCAGGCATAATGGGCGTGCCCGCTTAAATAAAGCTACAGCTATAACCCGAAGTCACAAATGATAAACTAGCACCATCGAAGTAAAATAAAAACAGTTAATTATTAATATCAATAACAAAACCATGGTCAGCAAGACGACCAGTCACCACAAGCAGCACCCGTTCACGAGCATAACGCAAAGATCAGCCATCACCCCCTCGCCATATTTGAGGGAATATCTACACACTTGTTCGGGTAGATTCGATTCGGCAGTTTTTGTAGAACAAGGAAGCCGACTCGAAGCAGATACCCAACACATCATGTTGATTTTTCATTCGGCTCATGCCGATCGGCAAAGTGCGTTCGGTATCTACCCTCACTGAATCATGTTCAGGTCGGCTCGGCACAATTTGAACAAATTCGAGCTTTTCCCGATCATTTCTCTTCATATAGTCAATTTTGTCACAAGTGTGTAAGATGGCTAAGAGATAAGTAAACGTGTAACGCTTAGGGAATACGGACCGTTACGCCATCTGTCGCCTAGAGAAAGAACTATTGTTTCCAAGTGGATGCGTAGGTAATATCTGCTATCAACTTGATTTACGACATAAGAACAATTTCACACTACTTTGTTTACTCCTCTAGGGAAATAAACGGTTTTACGTGTTATAACCAACGAAATAGAACTGACATGCTACTTTGGATTTGGTTTTCGAAGATCAGGAGGACATTCTATGTCCTCCGGATCTTCGAAAAATACAAGAAAAAAAAAATCAGTGCCAGCTTTTGTTAATGTTCAAAAACACGGTGCAAATGAAAATTATAGATTTGTGCAAAAGAAGATCAATTGTGATTGCTGGTCTCACATATCATTAGTTTTAAACAGCCCTAATTTTCAAAGGATCTGTATTAATGTAACATAAATATAAATATGTATGAACGTGAACGAAGGAAAGGAGTATGTAATGAGCGTAGCAGGTGGCGTTCAGTGGCGTTCTATATTTTCTGCCTACCCCCAAGGGAATAAGGCATGAGTTTATGTATGTAAATATAAATATATAATTTATTTATAATTTTCGAACATCAATAAAATTTATGTAAGTACGAAAATTATAAATAAATATTACGACAAAAAAACTAACGCAAAGCAAAAACTCCTCGAACTTTCAGAATGAAACTGTTACGCATAACCTTTTATGATATCCATGATTCTAAAACACCGGGAATGTACTCGTATCATAAGTAATATTCCTAGCCTAATCTTTAATGATCCGCTTCATTTCATGCTTCTAAGAATTGATGTCCGATTACATACACGTCATGTTCGTGAACGGGCGCCGTCAGTGAGACTGGTCATCTCTTAACTGCCAGGGCTTATTTGTAATCTTTTAATCTTATATTTTGAATTGTTTTTAATTTTTTTTTTTAACATTGTTCTCACATTAAACAAGAATAATGTACCCAGGATTTTGTAATATCTTGATTTAAAAGAGTGTCCTTGCCTGTTCTTCTCCATAGACATCTACGTTTTGAAATGGGCAAATAGCTTCATCTTTCTGACTAACTGACCGACTCTTTGACAATTCAAAAGTGCCTGTAATTAGTTGAATTGAAATAAATGCTTTGAGTTTCAGTTTGATAGAAAGTGCGAGCTGCGCGGGCTTTAACAGCGGAACTTTCTTACATTACTAGTACACAGAACTTTTGGTAGTAGGCGTATAAAGCAATTAGGAAGGATCCCTTCAGTTTATATCCAAAACTTGCGTGGGTTTACTCCCGAAAATTCGTTTCTTTGATGTTTTTGTGTTGGTGGATGAATGAAATATGAATCGAGACGAAGGCGGCGAATTGCTTATTATATATTTGGTATTATTTTCATTTCAATTCAAATTGTGCAGTAGGCGGAAAGCATCAAATTACATCTGTATTTTGATTAGGGGTAAGGCGTATTTATCGTACGAGTAACAGATAAAATAACAGATTATTAAAAATACCAAATAACAATTGCTCCTACCAATATAAATTGTCTGTTACTTAAAATAACAGTCCTTGAGGGTCTGTTATTTTAAGTAACAGATAATTTCAAAGAATTGTTACCGTGGCTGTTTCTTACATACACACTTACACAAACGAAAGAATATAGCAAGGTTATCAATTTCTCTCTTTCTCATAAAAGAACGACCGTTACTAAAATTACCGTGGCTGTTACTTACATAGACACTCACACAAACGAAAGAATATAGCAAGGTTATCAATTTCTCTCTTTCTCATAAAAGAATGACCGTTACTAAAATTACCGTGGCTGTTACTTACATAGACACTCACACAAACGAAAGAATATAGCAAGGTTATCAATTTCTCTCTTTCTCATAAAAGAATGACCGTTACTAAAATTACCGTGGCTGTTACTTACATAGACACTCACACAAACGAAAGAATATAGCAAGGTTATCAATTTCTCTCTTTCTCATAAAAGAATGACCGTTACTAAAATTACCGTGGCTGTTACTTACATAGACACTCACACAAACGAAAGAATATAGCAAGGTTATCAATTTCTCTCTTTCTCATAAAAGAATGACCGTTACTAAAATTACCGTGGCTGTTACTTACATAGACACTCACACAAACGAAAGAATATAGCAAGGTTATCAATTTCTCTCTTTCTCATAAAAGAATGACCGTTACTAAAATTACCGTGGCTGTTACTTACATAGACACTCACACAAACGAAAGAATATAGCAAGGTTATCAATTTCTCTCTTTCTCATAAAAGAATGACCGTTACTAAAATTACCGTGGCTGTTACTTACATAGACACTCACACAAACGAAAGAATATAGCAAGGTTATCAATTTCTCTCTTTCTCATAAAAGAATGACCGTTACTAAAATTACCGTGGCTGTTACTTACATAGACACTCACACAAACGAAAGAATATAGCAAGTTTATCAATTTCTCTATCTTGACCGTTGCTAAAAAGAGAAACATCTATTATTTCATTTACTACTAAATATGTTTACTTCTCCCTCTTACTAAAGCGGTTAAACTATGCTAAAAAGAGAAGCACTTCGTATTTATTATCCCTGGTGGTCTTACAAGAACAAACATTTTCGAAAAAGTGACTCTTCAATTAGGTCATGCTACCTATTACTCGTACGAGTACTGTGACCAGTGACTATTATAAAACAACTTAATAAATACGTATTTATCGTCCGTACAAAAATAACAGGCTGTTTTTTAATAACAGATATTTGGATCAGTTATTTTTGTGTAACAGTAACAGTGATAACAGATATCGTGTTAAACCTGTTACAACCCATCTCTAATTTTGATCAAGCGTCTGCTGATTTAAACAGATGCAAATGAAGAATTAAATTATACAATTTATTTTAGTTTCGGGACATGTCAGCCACGGCTTTGAAGTATTTTAGTCAGTGGCATTGTACTGTGTCCATTGTTAGTCCATGTGTCCGAATTAGACTGATGGACGGGTGGATTAAAAAACAATAGTCATCCACGAATCTTTACCTACGTGAGTTTTTTTTACAACAGTTTGTGTTAGCCTCTTTCCCGCAATTTCATCCGCATCGGTTTCAGATTTTCTTATAGAACAAGAATTAATGAGAAGAGTTCTTTCTTACGGTACCTATAAACTTTAACACATCGAGCCATAAAGACTCGTGCAGACTGGCACGCTATCGTGGGCGGGATAGGCAGCGCGACACTTTCCATGAAGAAATTGTGCTACTTAGTGTCGCATCGCGCTTTCGCGTCCCGCCTTTCTGCAGGAGCCTTAAAGGCATTGAATAAAAAAAAAAAAACTTGTCTTTCCTTAGGGTCCGAGTTATTTCTAGGTACCTATGTATAATTTCATCAAAAACCCAGTTTAGCCGTGAAAATGTAACGGATAGCCAGACACACACTTAGACATTTATTATAATATTGAGTCTCGACGGTCCTCACAGCCCCCAAAGTATGAAAATAGATTTTAAGTTTTCTGGTTTTTTACAAATTGTGAAATGTAAATGATTCCTTCTATTTTCATTTTATGACGTAAGAAAGAACATTTATAAGTAATTAACTAAAATTAGACTCTGTAACTGGCAAAAAGCTTCAAGGGTTCTTAAAATAAAAATCCACGCAGATTCGGGTTATATTTTAAAAGGCCTAAAAATAAAACGGCTCTCCAATTAACTACTCAATATTGACATTGAATCGACCTTTCCGAGCGAAAAAGGAAAGGAAATCGGATTAGGTAGAGTTATTTGCGATTGGTGTAGGTAAAGGGGGAGGCCTATGTCCAGCAGTGGACGTCTTTCGGCTGAAATGATGATGTTATATTAAAATTAACAGACAGTGTTCAGGTGGAAATTCATAGCTGACACCGCCCTTTTTTTTTTTGTGTGGGAAATTGTCAAATAACTTCTCCCGCTCTGGGCGGAGCGGGAGGGCGTGTCAGACTTTTACTGATATCCCTTTCGGACAAACTCGCAACCCTGGCAGGCATTGGCCCTAACAGACCCTGTCAGTTGGTGCTGACAAATCTTTAAGGGCGCGTGGAATACAACGCGCCGTCGACCCGGGTCTGGTCCTTATCGGACGGCGAGCTACCCATCGCTCATCGTCCGCAGGCCCGCGCCTACCGTGGCCGGAAATCGGCTTGCGACTCCCGACGCCCGGCGCGTCTCCTGCGGTGACTAGGAGCGCGAGGGCGCGAGCCTTACCTCTCCGTCACGCGTTCCGCCCCCTCCTTAGCTGACTCCGCCCTGGAGTGTAAATGTGGTGGTGTTCCACAGATGATGGGACACTTAATATCGTATCCTGTATGGACTGTCGTCTGCACGTTACAGGAACTGATGGTGCCATACACGTACCCGAATTCTGGGCTGACTCAATTTAGATTGCCTAGATAAGTATCCATTATAATATTATATTACTATGTAGTGATAGCCTAGTCACAATCAATTCAAGGTCACTCAGCGTGCGATGGAGCGGGCTATGCTCGGAGTTTCTCTGAAGGATAAGATCAGAAATGAAGTTATCCGGAAGAGATCCGGAGTTACCGACATAGCCTGCAGAGTAAGCAAGCTGAAATGGCAGTGGGCTGGCCATGTTTGTCGAAGGACCGATGGCCGGTGGAGCAGCGAGTCCTGGAGTGGAGACCGCGTATCGGCAAGCGTATCGTGGGACGCCCCCCAGCTAGATGGACCGACGACCTTAAAAAGGTGGCTGGGACAGACTGGATGCGGAAGGCGGAGGACAGGGTGTTGTGGTGCAGCCTGGGAGAGGCCTATGTCCAGCAGTGGACTGCTATAGGCTGAGTTGATAGCCTAGTGGCCAAGTCATAGGTCTCGAACCAAAGGCACGCACCTCTCACTCGGATTCATCCCTCATTTCAGATTCATGTGCGTCTTGTATAATTACCACTTGCTTAAAAAACGGTGCACGGTGGTACCGCCTTAGGTCATAAATGCAAAAATGTCATCAACAATTACCCCCACTTTAATTCCTTATAACGATTTACCGATAAACATGCTACCCAGAAATATTAATATGCCACCCATTTTACCTAATAATCACTTATTTCTCGACCTCCGAAGTGAACACATCATTACGTTGCGCTCGCCTTATCAGTAATTAATTAGCATATATTGTTTGTGTAACGCTGAATTCTCAGAATTGCATTGTTGTTGAGTGAGAATAAATCTCAAATATTGACTCTCTCTCAATCAGCCTATAATGTTCCCACTGCTGGGACACTGGCCTCCTCTCTGGGAGAGGGAGTGGGCCATAATCAACCACGCGGGCCCAGAACGGGTTGGTAAATGTCACATGTCTTCGAATTTTTGTTTCTAGGACATGCCGGTTTCCTCACGATGTTTTCCTTCACCGTTTTGAGAGCAGTGGTAATGAAATTATTTATACAAAGTAAAGCGCCTGCCTAGGTTCGAACCCATGACCTACAAATCGTAAAGCGACGGTTACACGTAACGTATTTACTGTGATCCATCAGTAAATACTGACGTATCGTGGTATTTAATTAACGTGTAACCTAATGTATTGATGTATGTCATTATTTATTCATGGATTTCTAGATTTTTTGATTCTGTATTGATGATCCGTCGGATTATGATAAATATTGATCATGTAGCCTCGCGTCAATATTTATCACGTCAGTACACAGAACACTTATACTCAGAGAGCGTCAGTACGCGTTACACTAGCGATGGAGACGGATGACTTTTTGGATTTTGTAGAGACACCGGACACACCGTCGTTGTCGCCGCCCGCACCCTCTCGAAACTTACTAAAAATCAGCAAGTTTTAAAAGAATTTATCCTAAATTTAGAAGTATTGCCAGAGATATGGGATAGTTCTTCAAAAGATAACAAAAATTTAATAAAAAAAGGACAAGGACTACAAAAATTACTGGAAATTTACAAAAAAAATAAAAGTGATGCCACGAATCCACGATTGATGACGTCAAGAAAAAGATTCATATAATATTTTACGCCTTATTAATATTTTAACCTTTCTATTTGTTGTAACCAATTTTTTGCCCATCGCTTTCGCTTGACCTTTTTATTTAAGCTAAGTGCTAAAATAATTGCCACGCAACCTTTAATTTCAGCTCTGTGGCCATTTTAGACGTTTATACAGCAGGAGACCGGACACAATACTGACGTAATAAATATTGAACGTGTAGGCTAGTGTATTAATCCATCAGTAAAAACTGAAAACCATCAACAAATACTATATTGACGGATCGCAATAATTATCTTACGTGTAACCGTCGCCTGAGTCGGGGCCGATACCACTGGGGCCACCACTGATCTGCACTGCAATATTGACTATTTAAATTTATATATAAACAGTACATATTGTATAGTATATTATGTATTAAATTATGTAAATAAAGCATTAATGTACATTTGTGAAGTATTTTTTATTATTCAGAAAAATCTCATTTAATAAAGTAAGGTATAGGTATTATATATACGACCGCGCTTGTAAGGCGCTTGGACGACCGTGCGGCGCGGCGTAGGAAAACATCGTGAGGAAACCGGCATTTTCTCGACGGCATATGAAGCAAAGTCAGAGGCCCATCAAAGAGATGTCAGCACCAACTGACGGGGTCCGATAGGGCCAATGCCTGCCAGGGTTGCGAGTTTGTCCGAAAGGGATATCGTGGCCCTGGCACACAGGCAACGGAAGGAACACGGGTGGGTTTTAGTCAGTAAAAGTCTGACACGCCCTCCCGTTCAGCCCAGAGCGGGAGAAGTTATTTGATAATTTCCCACCCAAAAAAAAAAAAAAAAGGCCCATGGGTGGCATACAAACTTTGACACCAGGTTAGTCACAAACCACACGAAAAAGAAAGAAGTATCCATTCAACAGAGTAGTCTTTCTAATATATTTGACATAAATATTGATAATGTTAGAGTACTAAAAATACATTGCCCGTTTCCACTAACACTAGGCTACACCTAAATGTAATCCCTTAAGTAAAGTACACTATTCGATTTTCTACGCTTGGCTCAGCGCCGAGAGTCGAAAATCCAACGTGCAAGATTATTTAGGCATTACATTTAGGTGTCCTACAGTGTTAGTGGAATACGGGCAATACATAATTTCCAGTAAACTAAAGTTTAGACGCGAATCTCAAAACCTTATGTATGTAACACTCACACTCAGTTGCAGAAACGATCTTTAAATTTTAAAGACTACATTAAACACTAATGTAGCATTAAATCATTGCACGAAACGATTTTTTATTTTATTTTAATGTTCCATTAAATTTAACTAATGAAATGTCAAACCTAATGAAACCGGCCATTTTAAACACTTTTACGTTGCACGTAACTTCATTAGCGCCCATTAGCAGGTGGTGAACTTTAAGTTTGACATTTCAGATTTTTTAATTTTAATGGGCCGAAAAGCATCCATTAAAGAGCAACATTAGTGTTTTCTACGGTACTTGAATGCATTTCTGTAATTGAAAGATGTCTTTAACCAGTCTTTCGTCATTATCTGATTCATATTTAGTAGATTTACCTCGCCGTCGAATCCCAGACAGAGTGAATTTATTTTTAAAACATGATGGAGAAGAGTTTCGTGTAAGGTATAGAATTTCCAAGGAGGCAGTTCTTCAAATTTGTAACCTACTTGATTATGATTTAGAACCAGTGACGCAAAGAAATAAATCCATTAATGGCCTGACACAGCTTTTAAAATGTTTGAGATTTTTCGCCACTGGATCTTTCCAGCAAGTATTGGGTGATTTAATAAACATAAATAAATCAACAGTTTGTCGGAAACAGGTTGGGTCGGGTTGTTTGTCAGTTTGTTTATACAAAAAGTATCCCGTGAACTAGAAAAATTAAGCCACCTCTATAATATTATTAAAATGCCAGACCAGACGGAACTACGTAGAGTTGCATAAGGTTTTTATGAAATTGATGGATTTCCACGTGTGGCAGGAGCTCTAGACTGCACACATGTTAAAATTATTAGAATAAGGGGGATGCGCTAAGGTAGCCCACGAAATTTTATTACTTTTTTTTGTAATTTGCAGGTCAGTAACACGTTGTATGTTGATCTAATTATGATTCGCGGCCATATCCAATATGGCTTTACAGAATTATAATCATTAGAATATGAATCAGAAGTATAAAATTTGCAAAACACGTTGGTAAATTTGAATTTCGCGGGCTACCTTAGCGCATCTACCTTAAACCAGATTATTTAAACTAGATTAAACCACAAAGTACACTGAATACACATAAATCAACTAAATTTACTTTATTTTATGCTAAAATTGTGGTGTACTTGTACGTACGGATAATAACAGAACGCAAATGTTCACTCTTTTCGTTCAATATGGTAATTTGTTCCTGGCAATATTATTTAAAGTCTTCTTTAACTAAAGTGGCATTAAAAATGTCTAATGCCATCTAAAATTTGCTTTCTGCAACTTACACTCAGTTGCAGAAAGCTCACCATTAACACTTCATTACATAAAGCAGCATTATCGCTAATGAATTCATTACTTTAATGAAGTTGCACAAACAAATTTTAGATGGCATTAGACATTTTTAATGCCACTTTAGTTAAAGAAGACTTTAAATAATATTGCCAGGAACAAATTACCATATTGAACGAAAAGAGTGAACATTTGCGTTCTGTTATTATCCGTACGTACAAGTACACAACAATTTTAGCATAAAATAAAGTAAATTTAGTTGATTTATGTGTATTCAGTGTACTCTGTGGTTTAATCTAGTTTAAATAATCTGGTTTAAGGGGATGCGCTAAGGTAGCCCGCGAAATTCAAATTTACCAACGTTTTTTGCAATTTTATACTTCTGATTCATATTCTAATGATTATAATTCTATAAAGCCTTAAGGGTTATGGCCGCGAATCATAATTAGATCAACATACAACGTGTTACTGACCTGCAAATTACAAAAATCGTAATAAAATTTGAATTTCGCGGGCTACCTTAGCGCATCCCCCTTATTCTAATAATTTTAACATTTGTGCAGTCTAGAGCTCCTGCCACACGTGAAAATCCATCAATTTCATAAAAACCTTCTGCAACTCTACGTAGTTCTGTCCGGTCTGGCATTTTAATATAGAGGTGGCTTAATTTTGCTAGTTCACGGGATACTTTTTGTATAAACAACCCGACCCAACCTGTTTCCGACAAACTGTTTAAATCACCCAATACTTGCTGGAAAGATCCAGTGGCGAAAAATCTCAAACATATTGAAAGCTGTGTGAGCTGTGTCAGGCCATTAATGGAATTTTTTCTTTGCGTCACTGGTTCTAAATCTTAATCAAGTAGGTTACAAATTTGAAGAACAGCCTCCTTGGAAATTCTATACCTTACAAGAAACTCTTCTCCATCATGTTTTAAAAATAAATTCACTCGGTCTGGGATTCGACGGCGAGGTAAATCTACTAAATAAGAATCAGATAATGACGAAAGACTGGTTAGACATCTTTCAATTACAGAAATGCATTAAAGTACCGTAGAAAACACTAATGTTGCTCTTTAATGGATGCTTTTCGGCCCATTAAAATTAAAAAATCTGAAATGTCAAACTTAAAGTTCACCACCTGCTAATGGGCGCTAATGAAGTTACGTGCAACGTAAAAGTGTTTAAAATGGCCGGTTTCATTAGGTTTGACATTTCATTAGTTAAATTATAATGGAGCATTAAAATAAAATAAAAAATGGTTTTGTGCAATGATTTAATGCTACATTAGTGTTTAATGTAGTCTTTAAAATTTAAAGATCGTTTCTGCAACAGAGTGTAAGATACCTATAAAACATTAAGGCTTGTACATACCGGGGCGACTTGTTCCGCGACGCGACGCGACACAAAGGCACCGCTCGTCCCGCGACACGCGGGGCCTTTGTGCCGTGTCGCGTCGCGCAACAAGTCGCGCTTGTATGTAGAAGCCTTAAGTTTTTGTTTACCCTAAACCCGAAAACGGGTCATTGTACTCATCATTTTGAAATTTTTTTTCTATGGCACCAACCTTGAAATCGCGAAAAAAAAATCAGCTGTTCCATACATTTGTGTTCACTTAAATCGATAAAATGTATGGAACAGCTGATTTTTTTTCGCGATTTGGTGGTGGAAAAAGTTGTTCAGAATGATGAGCACAATGACCCCTTTTCGAGTTTAGGGTAAAGAAAAACTAATGATGTATAATAAGTACTATAATATCCTTCTGACCGGGTTCTCTATTGTGTTCCCTAACTTTTTTATACATAATCTAAAGTGCCATAACTTTTTTTCTCCTAATTATCATTTGTCCGAATGATAAACTTGCCCGAACTTAATGTCACATAATATCACATACCATACAATTGAAATCCCTAAATATAATATGCCCTAAATTTGTGTGTCATAAATATTACAATCAATATTATACAAAAGACCGATTTCAATAAAAGTTATGAGTTCTAAATTCAAATTATTTAATGTTTATTTATCCTAATAATATTTTTGAATATGGGGTTTTTATTTCCCTGTAAGCTTGCAAACAAGCATACACCATGCATGCAGCAAGCATGCAATGAGCAAGCATGCATCATGCAAGCAAGCATGCAGCATGCAAGCGAGCATGCAACATGCAGCAGGCATGGTTTCTGTCACGGCTCCGTCGCTGCGGGGCTCCGGCCATCCCACGCGAGCTTATCGTCGCAGATAGTTTAACGCTCATCACCGCAGCTTCGTCTTGCTGGCCGGCTTGGCTGGCCAGCCTCAGCCGCGGCAGCAAGCGTTACAACCACCTGCTCCTCAACTCGCGGGCCGCCTCGCCCCTCCGCGCCTACGCGATTTTAAATTACACTCTAGGAGTAGCGCATACAAGACTACGTGTAGTCGGATTTACAGCGATTCGTTTCTGTTACTAAAACCTCATTTTTAGCAAATGCAGCAAAAAATTTTACCATAAATGATCATTCGGAATAATACACATTAATACAATACTTTAGGACATATGACTTTATTTCATGCAAAATTAGGAGATTCAATTATTATAGTACACGATATTATGACAGAATAGTTTTAGAAGTAAAGATAATTATGTAAAACAACATTTCGAATTTTTGAGCATTATGGTTACTGAAGTTTATAGCAAACGTGTTATGGATAATGATTTTCGGACAAACAACTTTAGGAAAGAAAGGGAGTACCTTCTGACCGAGTTCGGTCAGGATGGCCAATTTCAACAGAGATTAGCTAGGTACGCAGGAGATAGTACATTTGACCTCTCCTTTACACTTTGTGCAATATAAAAAAAATATATATATAAATATATAAAGTGCACAAATCTGTGCGCAGACACAGGTGCACTCTCTCTTCCCTCACTCTCATAGTCCGATAGGACGGTAATCCGTCACGACCGGAGAGAAGAGATCAGGCGCAGGACCAACGGCTTAACGTGCTTTCCGAGGCACGGGGGGCATTACTCCACCAACATCCAAACTCCAAGATGCTACTGACAATTATCTAATGGAAAAAATCCAATAACAGTTTTCCCGACCTGGGAATCGAACCCTGAGGTCTACTCCGATGCGCTAAGCCGAAGTATCGGCCGAATGTTCGGAAGTTTTATAACTTCCAAAGTTTAGGATTTTTGACTTTGAGTCCTTACCCGACTTCAAGTCACAGTTTTGACTTTGACCCTCTGGACAGTTTTTTTTTTTTTTTTCGCCGTATTCAGCGATAGTTAGCCTTAGTAAAGAAACAACCGAACATTCAGCCGATACTTCGGATTTATGTTCTGAGTAAACCCCCAGGACCCCATGCTCAACAATCGCACTTGCGACCACGAGACCAAACGGGCTATGCTCTCGTCTCTCCGGAGCTACATAGCGTCCTGAATCTTTGTTAGATTATGGGTTAAGGGCCACTAATAAATTGCGTTATGTGTAACTCAGTTTACCCGACAGGGATCATATTATATATCATATCATCTATGTAGAAACTGTTGTTTCTAGCGGGATGAATGTATTAAGCGGGCATGCATACAGAGCGCTCTGTTTTTTTTTAATGGCGTTCTGTACCACCATTGTGCTACACTATTAATTTATTTTATTTCGACATTGGTTGGATTTTTTGGTTCAGGTAAATAAATTTAACCATCGCATTTTTTTTCATCCATTGTTGCTTTCCCAGGCTAATCCGGATGATTTCATGATCACTTGATGATTGTCCAAATCAAATATTTCGGAAATACTAAGCGTCTGCTGATTTAAACAGATGCAAATGAAGAATTAAAATAAACAATTTATTTTAGTTTCGGGACATGTCAGCCACGGCTTTGAAGTATTTTAGTCAGTGACATTGTACTGTGTCCATTGTTAGTCCATGTGTCCAAATTAGACTGATGGACGAGTGAATTAAAAAAAACAATAGTCATCCACGAATCTTTACCTACGTGAGATTTTTTAACAATAGTTTGTTAGCCCCTTTCCAGAGATTTATCAGTCGGTAGTTGTTATTGACACTGCGAAACCTACTAACTTACCTACAGAAACAAGTTCGGTTTTGTTGTTTGCACGAATACCCTGGTCACAGATGGCCACAAAAGGGATGAATGAAAGGCAATTGCATGCAGCTGAGATGAGAATGCTAAGAGGGATGTATGGTGTTACCCGAATGGATAGAATAAGAAATGAGTATATAAGAGGAAATCTGAAACTGACACAGGTGACTGAAAAATTGTGTGGGAAAAGGTTGTTATGGTATGTGATGCGGAGAAATGAGGGAAATGTCGCCAAGAAAGTTTTCAGTATGCATGTGGATAAAAAAAAAGAAAAGAAAAAGCATTTATTGGGACTCGAACAGATCACAAATTAAAATAAAACACACTCATAGAAACAAAACCAAAAATAAATCAAAGTAAAAAAAGAAAATAAATACAGAAAGTCCTGTACGAGGTCAAAAAATATGATGCTATACGAGTGAAGGAAGACCAAAAAAATTATGGATGGTCTGTGTGACAGATGATATGGCAAGAAAGGGAGTGACTACCGCGATGACAACAAATAGAAAAGTATGGAAGACATGTTGCCCCAAGCCCAAATAAATTGGGATAAGGGCAGGAGAATGATGTCCCTGGCCACAGATAATATAATACCCTGGTAAACATCACCTAATGCAAGAAAGAAGAAGAAATATACTTGTAGGGACTCACACAGGAGATCACAAATTAAAACAACAAAAAAAAATTGAGCCATCACGGGACGCCTGGCAGATGTGAAACATCGAAATTATTTACACACTACTACATATAGACTGTATAGTGGCGAGGCGTCGCCACGTGGCAACCGTCGCTCCGCCAGCAATCGGTTTTAAGTGCGGCTATAGAATGCTATAGCTAATACTAATAATGCTATGGCTATAGATGTTTCACATCAAAAGTTAAGCTGTCACGGGATGCCTGGCAAATGTGAAATATCGAAATTATTTACACACTACTACTTAGAGACTGTATAGTGGCGAGGCGTCGGCACGTGGCAAGCGTCGCCCCGCCAGCTGTTTCACAGCAACATAATAACCCGGCCAAGTGCGTGTCGGACCACGCACAATGAAGGGTTCCGTAGTTAGGATGAATTTATCCAAAAAACAAACTTAACATTGTAGTTGAAAAACATGTTCTCCCATACATCGATATACGTCACAGTCAATTCCCCAACTGCAAATATAAGTTTGTAATCGCAAAAAACATTTTTTTAATGTAATAAAGGTAGAAATTTACATTTTTAGGACTTTTTCCTATACTTGTGCTGCGAAATTTGTTAAGAAGCAAGGTCTCAACCTTGCTTCTTACCAAATTTCATGATTCTAGGTCTATGGGAAGTACCCTGTAGGTTTTGATTTATTTGCGAGTATCGAAATATGTCGCAATAATGTCGCATAAATCATCGTATTTTTTTATTGCGTTGACTCAGGAACTTGATTTTTTTAGAGCTCCAAGGGACCATGGACTGACGTATTTGATATTAATTTCAACTTGATACCTACACGCGTTCCTGAGAAAAAGGGTCTTGACAGACTGACAGACAGACGGACAGCCAGACGGACAACAAAGTGATCCTATAAGGGTTCCGTTTTTTCCTCTTGAGGTACGGAACCCTAAAAACAAAGTAAAATTCAAATAAAAACTAAGTTCTGTACGAGGCCAAAAGGCTCTTATCCTACAAGCACGTACCTGTACCTGTCACTTCACATATGGTTATGGCTCTAAAATCGAATGAAAGCGGGCTTTAAACCCACAATAGTGCACAAAGGATATTGCGAGCGAAAGCCCGGATGCGTATTGAAATCTATACGTAATTACGTGCCTGTATCAATATTGACACTCCCACGCAAATATGGGGCACATAATGAAACAGCGATACTCGTACCTACGCTGACAACCTACCTGCATATATTATGTAGTTATAATTTGTGAAGTTAAAATCTGACACATTGTGCGCTTTTATAATAGAATAGAATAGAATACTCTTTATTATGTACACCTGCCATAAAAGTTACAGATATAAATGTTGAAATTTTACATAGGGTGACGACAATGCGCGATCTTATCCCTTTCCCAATAACAGAAGTTAAAAAAGGTAACATTCCTACAGCCCACAGAGCACGGAGACTCCTCGGCGGACGCTGAGGCGTCACTGTCAACACTTTCTAGATACAAACCATACGTGTCACTGTTCCCGACACAAATGACACGTTTAGAAATTGACAGTTTAGAGGCAGTCTGCGACAGTAGTTGTGCGCTCAACGCTTTTTAGGCGCCACGAAATTTATTAGACAAGTACTGCCGAATTTTGCAGTGGAATCTGCTATTACTGCCAGTTACGTTTTACTTAGATATACACTTCTTTGTTTTCTAAACAAATAATTACAAAATACGAGCATACCTACCGACACAAATACTTAGGTGCCAACCCTAGTGGGGCGGAATCCAGCAAGATTTTAGACTAGTGGAATCTGCACCAACAAATCGAACTAGTGGGGCAGATTCCATGTAAAATTTTAAGCATTCCACTTTGCTCCACCAAGCCGCGTACTGCGCTCCCCCGCGCGGCGATTCCGTGCTCTGTTCTCCAGCCGAATCCTCCAGAATTTTATTTATTTATTTTCTTTCATCCCCCGAGGTCAGCAAAAACGTGAGTTTGCATTGACGTCAGAAAAAGTAGATTAGTTTTTCAACGCGGGAAAAAAATTCGCTGATTGCACTAACTTTTCCCAGGTGGAATCCAGTATTTTCCCGAGTTAATTAAGAAACTTACCGACTTTGTTTAATAAAAAATTGCGGTTATTTCTCCGGCACTTATCCTTAAGATCGTCTCGTTTGGGAAGAAAGAAAATGGGCAACATTTTACTCAAATTTTGTGGAAAAAGCAACAGATATGGTGCGTGTTTTTGCTGATTTGTAGATAACACGTACAAAAATGAAATGACGTTACGTTGTCGTTGACGTTATGTTAAAAATCTATGTTAAAAATACGAAGTTTACGTAAATATCTAAAGTTGAATTTCGTAAAAACACATAATCATCATCTTTCCGCCTTTTCCCAACTATTTTGGGGTCGGCTTCCAGACTAACCGGATGCAACTGAATACCAGTATTTTACATGGAGCGACTGCCTATCTGACCTCCACAACCCAGTTACTAGGTAAAACCCCTTGGTAAGACTGGTTGCCAGACATTCGGACTTCTGGCGACCCGTAATGACTGTCAAAGAACCATGAATGTCAGCCGGGACGTCATGCTTCCTGGCAGAACCACCTTTGCTTTAACAACTATAACCAACAGCTTAACGTACTTTCCGAGGAGAGGTCTTGGTATCTAAAGATGGTCACCCATCTATAGCAACCGTAGCTTAACCTGATCTATCGACCCATGTGGTTGTTATGACTTAGCCACAAGCCTCTCCTCCTAGTCAACAGACATATTAATATGGTTAAAAAATACCATGTGCTATTTTTGTAAAATGTATAACGTCGCAGGCAATTTGTATGATTCCGCTTTTTACAAACGGCGTCGTCCGTTTACATACGCTCACAGTTTTGAAATATGCCGAAGGCAAAATGTAAATAATCTATTTCTAAAGGCGCTCGCCGGCCGCTGCCAGTTCTAACCTAACCTAATGCCATAAGTAAAATTTCAACATTTCTAACTGTAACTTTTATGGTGTACATAATAAAGAGTATTCTATTCTATTCTAGATAACCCATTTGGTCGGGGTGCCTGGATGTCGAAATCATAATAATTGAATGAGTTACCAATTTACCTTCGGCATTATATTTCAAAATTGCGAGTGTTTGTAAACGGACGACGCCGTATGTATAATTACGAATCATACAATCTGCCAGCGATATACAATATGTAACAAAAACCCTGTTGCTCCTTCTACCTACGTTTTAAGACTCGGTATACATACTAAGAAAGCAAGTCATTTCTAAAAACTGTTCAACAATAAATAATTAAAATAAATATTTAATTAAGTATTAATATTTGTAATTGTGATTTCTTACCTCTTTAATTCTTTGATTTTGACTTCTCGACTAGCCAATGCTTAATTTTTTAAATTATAGTTCCACCAATATTGTGCTTGTAGGTAAATGTATACGTCCCTAAAAGGAACAACAGGGTTTTTGTTACATACTGTATAGTGTATATACTAGATACATAAAACATCACTGAGGAAAACCAATGGAATTCATGTATTCGTTTGTTTCTCTCCGTTAAGGATTCTACATACCAGCGCGACTTGTCGCGCGACGCGACACGGCACAAAGGCCCCGCGCGTCTTGGGACTAGCGGTGCCTTTGTGTCGCGTCGCGTCGCGCGACAAGTCGCCCCGGTATGTAGAAGCCTTTACGTTCCTGAAGAAATTTTCTAGTTATAATAGTTTTATATCTTAAAGTAGTGCGCAGAACGTGGTTCGAATACTTGTGAGGCCTGCAATTTCTCACAGTCTTCAGTGGCAGTGCAAATATATCGATTGTACACACCGAGGTAGGGCACACTGTCATTACTGCGAAACAACTAGTACTTAAATCCGATATTACGCGGTAAAACGGTGTAATTATTGTATCATATCGGCGCCTGCGATTTAATTGCGTCGTGTCGTAGTTGCGTTTTTATTTATTGAAGAGTAAACTTAGGTTATGTCCATTGAATCTTTGGAACCCTTTAAAGTTAGGTACAGCTTAAGTCTTGGTGTTGGTGTTGTTTTTGACCTAGGTAAGTATTAAGCTGGGTTCTCAGACTAATATTTAAATCTTTAAATAAACGAACAAACGTATTTTAAACTGGTTACTCCCATAAACAGGAAAAATGTTTAACCAGTATGCAAATTTTGACTAATTAATATTAAATATATATTATATTTTATATGTAGATGTCGAGTGAAAAAAAATTATCGTTAGCGAAAGATGTTTACTTTGAAACTGATTTATGGTGACTTGCCGGCCGGCGCGGGTGTAGCGGAACGCGCGAAGGTACCTAAACAGCTGTGCGCTCGCTCGATTTGCGATTTTTAGGTATTTTATTAGA
Source organism: Tiliacea aurago (assembly GCA_948098905.1). NCBI lineage: Eukaryota > Metazoa > Arthropoda > Insecta > Lepidoptera > Noctuidae > Tiliacea > Tiliacea aurago. Next base: position 7,761,346 of record OX402588.1, read on the forward strand.
ATTTCAAGTCGGAAAAAAAAGGATTGAACAAATAATGGAAATAATTATGTTCTATTACTGATACAGAACCACCAAAAAAAATGGCGCACTGGTTTAAATTTTGGCTTTTATCAGGCAGTAAAGAAATAAAAGATACTGACGCTAAACAAATATAATCATGAGAAAAGCAGTTTACAACAAAAAAAAATGTAGTGGTCGCAAGCGCTACTGCTGAGCATTTTTTTTTTGGGTGGGAAATTATCAAATAACTTCTCCCGCTCTGGGCGGAGCGGGAGGGCGTGTCAGACATAAACTGACTAAAACCCACCCGTGTTCCTTCAGGTGCCTGTGTGCCATTGCCACGATAGCCCTTTCGGACAAACTCGCAACCTTGGCAGGCATGGGCCCTCTCGGACCCGGTCAGTTGGCGATTTTTTTTTTTGGGTGGGAAATTATCATATAACTTCACCCGCTCCGGGCGGAGCGGGAAGGCGTGTCAGACTTATACTGACTAAAACCCACCTGTGTTCCTTCAGGTGTCTGTGTGCCAGGGCCACGATATCCCTTTCGGACAAACTCGCAACCCTGGCAGGCATTGGCCCTATCGGACCCCGTCAGTTGGTGCTGACAACTCTTTGAGGCGCGCGTGGAATACGACGCGCCGTCGACCCGGGCTTGGTCCTTATCGGACGGCGAGCTACCCATCGCTCACCGTCCGCAGGCCTGCGACTCCCGACGCCCGGGGCGTCTCCTGCAGTGACTAGGGGCGTGAGGGCGCGAATTTTGCCTCACCCTCACGCGTTCCGCCTCCTCCTTTACTACGCGAGCATTACTGCTTCGCAGAAGGAGGTGACGGCCTCCCATGCACTCTCGCTGCGAACCATGGCCTGAACCAGGGCCGGACGTGAGAGATCGCCGCCGCCGATCGCCTCCGGTGCACACGGCGGTGCCCAAGCCGCAGACCTCCACCGTAAGCTCCACCGTGTCCTCCAGGCGATCGATCGAGTGGTGATACCCGGGCCGAGGGTTCGATTCCCAGATCGGTCAAAGTGGCTTGAAATCATGACTTTGACATCAAGAATTTCTCACTAGGATATCCTATAGAATAGAATAGAATATTCTTTATTACGTACACCATAAAAATAGCAGCAGCAGGCCGGAGTCTGAATTTGTGCCGGTATGGCAATAGGCTCACCCCTATTACATGGGACTTAAACATAACTAGTGAAATGTTGGTGTATTAATTATACGTGCACCTCTGCCTAACCCTTTGGGGAATACAAACTTGATGTTATGTGTGTGTAAAAGAAAACTAAAATGCTTCGTAAGAAAACTAAAGCAATATACCTAAAGGTTATCTTAAACGGGACGAATAGAAGAAATATTTATACTGCTATCATAAATAAAAAGAGATTAATGTTTAGTTCAGCGCGCCTTGACTTTGACTGATACTAGTGAATCAAAATGTTCTGAATAACCGTATTTGCTACGTTGTTTTGTATAAAAGCTATTAAGATGTGTGGAAAAATGTTAGCAGATATTTTTTGAATACTGTTTGTAAGAGATCCCATGCTTCATTTACAAAAGCGATTATACTATGTCTATTGCCAAAGGCAAAATGAATGAAAATGATGAAATAAAAAGAAATGAAAAAAAAATATATAAAAAAAAATATGATGATGTGGACAATGGGCAGCAGCGTTATCTATGCATTTTAACATCATACTTCCCAAAGTGTAAGTAGTTGGAGATATTTTGAATGATCGTTCACAAAAGACAATATTAAAAGTGCGAGGTGTAGGGTACATATTTTATACTGTATCATATATTTTTTTTGTTTATTTTTAAATATTTTTTTTTCATCTTGTTAATTTATTATGTATAGGTTAAGGTATTCATCTATGGTTCTTTGTAACCTGATACTAAATGGTTTATTATTATTATTATTTAAGGTAAACTGCTGTCTCATATATATCGTGTGACTCGCTGGCAAAGCTAATAATCATAATCAGTCTATAATGTTCCCACTGCTGGGACACAGGCCTCCTCTCTTAGAGAGGGAGTGAACCGTAAGCCACCACGTGGGCCCAGTGCGGGTTGGTGGATGTCACATGTCTTCGAATGTTTGGTTCTATATTATGCCGGTTTCCTCACGATGTTTTCCTTCACCGTTTTAAGAGCAGAGGTGATGAAATTATTTACACAAAGTAAAGGGCCTGCCTGGGTTCGGACCCACGACCTAGAACTCGTAAGTCGGGGCCGATACCACTGGGCCACCACTGCTCTCAAAGTTCATAATATTCAATAGTCAAAGTTAATAATGTTTTCACCAATACTAAAGTCCGGTCACAAAGCAGAAATAATTTCGTACAACGACCCCTCATTACTTATCTCTATCGCTCGCTCGCAATTGTATTGTCGTCGCGCTCGCGCATTTTAAGGGGACGATAACCGACTTTTAATGATTTTATACTGAAGATCATGTCTAAACGAGTAGTGTTAATGATTTGAAAAAAAGATATGTTAAATTAGAGCATTTTCTCAATAACTTAATATGTGAATATTTTAGATTACGTATTAATTTGTAAAGTTATGTCTAACGCGGATAAAAAACTGAGAATGGCGCAAAATCTACGAAGCGTATTTAAGCCTTCACCAATTTAAAGATAATTTAATTATTGATTGATTTGATTATTTTATTATTGTATTTTAATTTAATGTAATTCATTTAATTTTCAATATCTATTGTAATTTAATTTAATTTTGTGCATGTAATTTAATTTAAATTAATAATGGATTGTAATTTTGTTTTATTTTTGTAATTTTACTATGGGTTTAATACCTGAATTAAACGATTTTTTTTTTAATTGATCTTTTAGTATACGCGTTTTATTAAAATACCTTTTGTTCTGTGTATAGTAAATTAATAATGCGGTAAATTAGGGAAAGCGCTCCTTGATGGGCGAGTCCTATTACTGGCTGACCGTACGACGCATTGCGCAAGCTCTGTACAGAACACGCAAGCTAACCACTCAAGGTCACTGGCATATATCTGCGTCTTAAAGTACTTCTAATGTGCGAGTACGACGGCAATACAATTGTGCGTCATTGTACGAAATTCTTTCTGCTTCGCGACCGAACTTTACCAGCTGACAGTGACGATTAAAATCCGGGCAAGTACCACTGTGGCTTTTTCTATTGATATGTACAGCCGTATCTGTACTCATGAGAAGGGGTCTTTGCCCAGCAGTAGAACAGTGATAGGCTGGTATTATATTATTAAACTAGTTGCGCCCCGCGGTTTCACCAGCAAAAGTCTCGATCCCGTGAGAATATCGGAATTAAAAGTATTCTATGTCCTAATCCAAGTCATGGTCTACCTATGTGCCAAATTTCATCCAAATCCGTTTAGCCGTTTTAGCGTGAAACCGTAACAAACACATAAACTCACTTGCATTTTATAATATTCGTTAGGATAGTTAGGATACCAGCCGGCCGAAACAAATTATATTTTACCACGTGGGCCCAGTGCGGGTTGGTGGATGTCACATGTCTTCGAATGTTTGGTTCTATATTATGCCGGTTTCCTCACGATGTTTTCCTTCACCGTTTTAAGAGCAGAGGTGATGAAATTATTTACACAAAGTAAAGGGCCTGCCTGGGTTCGGACCCACGACCTAGAACTCGTAAGTCGGGGCCGATACCACTGGGCCACCACTGCTCTCAAAGTTCATAATATTCAATAGTCAAAGTTAATAATGTTTTCACCAATACTAAAGTCCGGTCACAAAGCAGAAATAATTTCGTACAACGACCCCTCATTACTTATCTCTATCGCTCGCTCGCAATTGTATTGTCGTCGCGCTCGCGCATTTTAAGGGGACGATAACCGACTTTTAATGATTTTATACTGAAGATCATGTCTAAACGAGTAGTGTTAATGATTTGAAAAAAAGATATGTTAAATTAGAGCATTTTCTCAATAACTTAATATGTGAATATTTTAGATTACGTATTAATTTGTAAAGTTATGTCTAACGCGGATAAAAAACTGAGAATGGCGCAAAATCTACGAAGCGTATTTAAGCCTTCACCAATTTAAAGATAATTTAATTATTGATTGATTTGATTATTTTATTATTGTATTTTAATTTAATGTAATTCATTTAATTTTCAATATCTATTGTAATTTAATTTAATTTTGTGCATGTAATTTAATTTAAATTAATAATGGATTGTAATTTTGTTTTATTTTTGTAATTTTACTATGGGTTTAATACCTGAATTAAACGATTTTTTTTTTAATTGATCTTTTAGTATACGCGTTTTATTAAAATACCTTTTGTTCTGTGTATAGTAAATTAATAATGCGGTAAATTAGGGAAAGCGCTCCTTGATGGGCGAGTCCTATTACTGGCTGACCGTACGACGCATTGCGCAAGCTCTGTACAGAACACGCAAGCTAACCACTCAAGGTCACTGGCATATATCTGCGTCTTAAAGTACTTCTAATGTGCGAGTACGACGGCAATACAATTGTGCGTCATTGTACGAAATTCTTTCTGCTTCGCGACCGAACTTTACCAGCTGACAGTGACGATTAAAATCCGGGCAAGTACCACTGTGGCTTTTTCTATTGATATGTACAGCCGTATCTGTACTCATGAGAAGGGGTCTTTGCCCAGCAGTAGAACAGTGATAGGCTGGTATTATATTATTAAACTAGTTGCGCCCCGCGGTTTCACCAGCAAAAGTCTCGATCCCGTGAGAATATCGGAATTAAAAGTATTCTATGTCCTAATCCAAGTCATGGTCTACCTATGTGCCAAATTTCATCCAAATCCGTTTAGCCGTTTTAGCGTGAAACCGTAACAAACACATAAACTCACTTGCATTTTATAATATTCGTTAGGATAGTTAGGATACCAGCCGGCCGAAACAAATTATATTTTCACCAATACTCCAATAAAAAGTCAATAAACTAAAATGTGTGTGTGTGTGTCTAAAATGTCCGTGTGGTGCCGGATGTAAAGAATAGCACCATCCTATTTCTTCCCGTGGGCGTCGTAAAAGGCGACTAAGGGACTCACTAGAGAATGGGCAACAGCGCTCTTTAAGCATTTTAACACCATACTGTGCCTGCCAAGCGTGGCGATTATGGCAAATTCTTGCTTTGGGTGAGGCCTACGTCCAGCAGTGGACGTCTTTCGACTGAAATGATGATAATGAAACCAAAATAAACTTTATATTTTAATAAAATAAAGAATGCAGCCACTTACATTTGTGCTAAACGCAGTAGTAATTCATCGTTTCCATTAGGTCAGGTCAAAACGAATAAATAAGTTGGACTACAATAGAACCGCTAGTGGTACACGATGGCAAAGTAGACGAGTAAATAAACTATTTGTGGCATTTCCCTGAATTCTGGACGGTCTCATTACTGATGCAGAACGTAGGAATAGACTTGCTAACTTGTTAAGAATGCATGGACGTAAAGTGTCAATCACTGCCCTACCATACCTTTTATCATTGTAATTTGATATCATGATTTATTTATTTAACCTTTTATGTACACACATTTATATAAACAGACAAGAAGAAAAGAACAGACAAATACATAAAAAGGTGATGCTTATTTCTAAAGAAATCTCTTCTAGCATACGTGAGATAGGAAAGTGGATAAAGAGATGTCGACAACGTGTGTAAGAGCAGAAGAGAAAATAAAATACATTAAATTAAAAACAATTCACATACTTATTAAAATAAAACAAATAATATGGGATATACTAACATACATACAGTTATACATTCATACTTCTAAAATAAATATTACTAGCATATTAATAATTATAATGTAATTCAAAATAATAAATACATACGAAGAAAACTCTACTTATGACGAAGTGGGAGTATAGTGTGCAACTCTTTGTACATAAAAGTCAATTATTTTTTAAAGAGTGACCGTGGAGTTTCTTGCCGGCTCCTCTCCATAGGAAACGACCAACTGGATCCGTGCACCTATGTTCTGACATTTCATAAGTGCCCATGCAGGTCTATGGGAAATACAATATTTTGATTGTTGTTTATTTTTCTATGTGTAACATTTTCCTCTCGCTCTCTGTGGGAGTTATTTCGTGAAAAGGGACGGAAGTGTGTAACATAAAGTGATAGCTTGAGCGGGGAATAAGTAAGTAGTTTTAATAGCATGGAATTAGTAAGTACTTTATAATAGCATAGAATTAGAATAACAATAAATGTATGTCGCAAAGTTAACATTCAAGTGGATTGAATTCCTAGACCTCACGTTATAAGTATGCGTTAGTACTTATATCTCGATGCCTCACACTAGGATTCCTTGTGTTGTGAGATCCAGGCTCCTTCGTTCCGATCACAATTTTATCCATAAATTAAAAACTAAAGTAGATTTTTAAAACTTAAAATACTTAGAAAAAGAATGTATAGTGGTGTGATTTGAGTCATTAGTGTTGGTGTTTAAGGGAGTATAGGTATGTTATACGTATATTAGTGAGTGCACGTGTATTTGTGAAATGTCAATGTGTGTACTGTTAGTTTTTACTTAAACTAAGAGACTTTCTGTTATGTCGTAGTCCAGTGTAAGAAGCCAGTTTGTTACAGTCTCTCTTCTCTGTAATTAGTAAGTACTTTATAACAGCAGAGAATTAGTATTACCAAGGTGAGATGTCAGATGTCACACATCATGTGCAACTACTGTAGGATCAATCGTTTTTTTTTTAGTTGATATTATTAAACTTGTTCTAATTTCTGATTTGTATATTGGTGGAGTAAAATAATTTTTTATATTTAATTATAAATCCAGGGGACTTTTGAGTTTAATCGGGTTGATCATAGTCCTTGTTTTTCATCAAAGATATCTACACGACTTTGTAATTACAAATAAACTATTTTAAACTACACAACAAGACTAAATTGGTACTTTGAAACAGCTGCGGATCCACTTTAAAATCATAAATCATAGCATAGATTAGCCCAAGTCCTGATCTTAGACAGTTGGTAGCAAACACAATGTGTATCAAGTACAAACATTCAAAACCCACGATCCGTGCGTCTTACTCAACGCATTTTATATGTTTAATGGATCAGGGTATTGGTGCCAAAGTTGGCAAACTTTGCCCTGTGTTAGTACACTGGTGAATTATAGATGGTGCAGACGTGACTACTGCGTAGTAGCACAAAAATGTATAGGTACATAAGAGAAGTTCCATTCATAAGTACGCAAGTGAAAACATTTTGTTTATTTATGGACTTATTCTACTATTTATTGCATGCAGAATTTATAATGGTGACTGTACGGGCAGCTTGTCCGTACACTAAGATGTTATGTAGATTGCCGAGGGGTACGAATCGAACGGGATGTGTACAGGAAAAAAAAAACCGGTCAAGAGCGAGTCGGACTCGCGCACCGAGGGTTCCGTACGAATATTATGATGTTGATGATTTCTGAAAAACTGTGCTATTTAGAGACATTGTTTTATTTTTCCTGTAATCTTTACTTAGGCTTCTATCATATAGAATAATTTCAAATTTTTATTTCTGCAAACTTTGGAGATAAGGGGGGGGGGGGAGAATGGTATTTTTTTTTACATTTTTCATCACAAGTCGGAGACTCTAAAAAAAAAAATATGTTTGAGAATGTGCAAACAACGTTCTTTCATAAATGATACCCCACATGCCTTAGTAGCCCCACTTCAATTTTTTAAGACCACCTTTTTGGTTCTCAAAATTTTTACTAAAGGTAGGTAGTACTGAAATAGGTCTATAATTTGAGGGGTCTGATGTACTACCTGATTTAAACAACGGTATTATTTTACTATTTTTCATAAGGTCAGGAAACTCCCCACAGTCAATACAATTATTAAAGATAAGAGCTAAAGTAGGTGCTACAATGTCTATAATAGACTTAGCAACTTCTACAGAATTACCCTACAGATCTGCAGTCTTTTTTACATTTAAAATGTGAAAGGTTTTAATTATATCTCTACAGGTAATATGTTCAAAATGAAATTCCGAATTGCAAACATTAACATTTTCCTTAAGCAAAGACTCAGCAACAGAAGGTGATGAGTTTAGGGATTTAGTAGTTGAGATGGGAATATCTGAAAACAAATTTTCAAAGGCCACGGCGACTTGTGAGTCTGATTTTATTATGTTGTCATTAATTGACAGGGACATGTCAGTATTTCGGTTACTAGACCTTCCCGTTTTACTATTAATAATATTCCAAGTCGTTTTAATTACATTACTACTGATTTTAATCTTCGAACTTAAATAACGCGACTTGGCCACACAGCAAACTTTTTAAAATAATTTTGAATAATTTGTAACATACAAATTAAATTCATCAGTGTTTACATAATACCTTTCATTGTACAGCTCATAAAGCCGTGTTCTACTTTTATGAATACCAATGGTAGCCCAATCACTGAAAGATGCGTTACTATTAACCGAGATAGTCTTGGGAATAAATGTGGAATTAAATTGTTGACAGTAAATATAAAAAAAATCATTATATAGATGATTAAGATCAGCATGAATAGATGAAACTGGTAATTTGTCAATGAGTTTACCTTTAAAAGCTTCCAAGCGACTTGCAGTTTTGGGGTTAACAGTGATATCCTTTTTAGCCACTTTGTTGTTTCGGTTTTGGATAGTAATCCTTTGCCCACAATGATCAGAATCTAGTAAGTTTATAATTTCTTTGTGGCTTGGTATAATATCTGTATAAATATTATCTAGGCATGTGGCACTAGTAGAGGTTATTCTTGTGGGCTCCAAAAACAGGTTTACAAGATTATATGACTGAAACAGACTTATTATTTACTACAAGAACCCGAGTTTTCTAACAAATTAACATTAAAATCACCACATGTGATAATGGACTTGTTCGAGTTACAAATCTTGTGCAACACTTCATCCATTACCCTTTCAAAGCAGTCATACAATCCTGAAGGGGGTCTGTACACACTTAATACAATAAACTGCTCCAATTCTATACAGGCTATTTCAACTGTCCGCTCAACAGATAGGCTCACAATATCCTTACGGTCTTTAAATTTAAGCTGGTTACTTACTAAAATTAATGAGCCACCGTGTATAGCATTTACTCTGCTGAACGAACTACCGATACCAACCTGGTGATTATTAAAATTGTACAAGAACTGGTGGCTTTTAAGCCAATATTCTGTTATACATAGAATATCAATACTGTTAAAATTCATAAATAATTCTACTTCTTAATCTTTGTTTACAAATCCTTGAATATTTTGATGCACCAGGTTGATACTATTGACTGATTTTAAACTTTTATTTGATCTATTTTTGCAATTCTGTACATTATTGCTAGAGGTTGCCTCTATTGTCCTAATTTCTAATTTAAATTTTTTTAATATCAATTTTTGATACCAAATTATTGGCTGAATTATTTTACATGTCATTGCATTGCTCAATAGAAGCAATTTGTTTAGGCAAATTCTTGGCTGTAATAGAAAAATAATATGTTAGCGACACAGCTATCTGTCTTTTACAATATTTAGATAGGTAGTACCTATCCATAACATACATACACACACAACCACTTATACTAACCCTAGAATAAGTAATAATCAATAGTGAAATCAGTTTTTATATAACTTACCGCATCTGACGTGCGAGTGCATAATCCTAAATAAACGTAACCGCTTCCGAAGGAGTGGTGTCCTGAAATACAGGCCTTACGCCTGCCTAGCTTAGGCACCAGTCTCCCACAGTATAACTAAAACTATTATGTATGGATATTTTTGAAAATTTATATTATAATTAGATATTGTGGTGAGAAATAAATATTTATCTTATCATAACTAATAACATTAATTGCGTTATTTACGTTGTTGAGCAGACAAATTTTTCAAACATATGAAGCAATGTATTAGCAATTTCCTTCAAAATCTTTCGGATTGTGATTGAAAATATTGTGTTACGGAGTTTTTTTTTTTGTTTCGTCTAAGCCTACATGGGCACTTATGAAACGTCAGAAGCTAAGTGCACGGTTCCAATTGGTCGTTTTCTATGGAGAAGAGCCGGCAAGAAACTCCACGGTCACTCTTTAAAAAAATGGCGTTTACAATGTTTTTAAATTACAGTGTTAATAAGTATGAGAGGACAGCGTAGACCCGTCAAAAGTACCAGGTACTTAACAAAATAGAAAATGGTCTACAGATCTACAGTCTATTAAGCCTACAACGTCCTCACATTAACAAAGTTAGAGTGCAGACCATTCTATGATGACATCGTGGAAGCTCGTATAGTTCTCCTAGTTTCAATATTGATTGGTTTGGTAACGAAGCGGAACTGGGCGGGAATGCATTTATCCAATTAAGCTTCGCCTGCCGTTTCAGAGGACTTAGCTTTTTAGTAATATCGACTTTCTTGAAAAAAAATATCTTCATTTAACTTTTTTACAGTCTATGGTCAAGGACTGTTGTTTTCATTTATGAGTTCGTGGGTTCAACGCTGTACCTACTCGGTTGCATTTTCTAGAGATTTTCACATAATTATAAAACAACAAGCCTATAACATCAGCTATCTCCCAGTGAAAGTCCCGTCTTAGCCGGTCGAGCCGTTTCGGAGATTAGCCGGAAAAAACAGCAAGACAGGCAAAACAAAAATATGTTTTTTTGTTATAAATAGAAAGCTGTTATTTTGACATTACAAACAGACACTTTAGTTTTATTCATTTGTATTTATGTTTAGATATCAGCGACTACTGCTTTCACAGAAGATAGACATTTCTCAGTCTGTGTTATTATGAATATAATTAAATTGGTGCATAATTGAAGGCAGATTTTCAAGACGTGTTAGTTGAGTTAAACACCACAATTGCGACATTAATTTAACACACGGGTAGGGCTAGTGGCCAGTAAACAAACATAATAAGATAAAATAATAATAAATAAAAAAATTAAAAAAATCAAACGAACTAATTAATAAAGCACTCTCCTTCCTTCAATTCGCCTACTCCTTGCACGTTATTCGTTTTAATTTCATGGATCCGATGTTATGATCCGTGACCCCGGCAAATGACCTCTGCGCTACAGTTCTTTAAGTACAGGTTGCTCCAAGATGCTATTTTAGAAAATTGTAAATAAATCAATAAATAATAACGATTAATGACAGTTAAATTTCTTCATAAAATGTAATGGCGAAACCGTATACGAGTACGTGTGTAAATTAATGTCGCCACCAAAGCACCACGCTGTATACATTTAACTTTTTGAAATTACATTGTTTTGTGTCTGATTCTGTTTCTAATTCAAAAGCCTTGGCTTCTACATACCGGGGCGACTTGTCGCGCGACGCGACACAAAGGCACCGCTCGTCCCGCGACACGCGGGGCCTTTGTGTCGTGTCGCGTCGCGCGACAAGTCGCGCTGGTATGTAGAAGCCTTTATTTGCCTTCATAAAATCTAATTAGATACGCAGTAGGTAACCACGCTGAAAACTGAAACTGTCTGCATCCTATAAAACGGGTTGGGCGCGTATTAACTCCTATCAAACCGGCTGCTGAACGGTATGTACGGAGCTTCTCCGGTTTATTTCCGGCATTACGACTCAATTCCTGTGTCCACGTTAGCTTCATCCGATGTTCATGTCCAGTTTTTAATGTTCCTATGCGGCTGTAGTTGGCGAATTTTCAATTAAGGATTGTAATGGGAATTAGCTATTTTAATTAAGCTTTATATTTGAAGTCAGACCGCTATATGCCTGTGTACACAAATTTCAAAGTGGTGCTCATGAAAATGAAAAGGTGTAGAATGGAGCTGGGTTTATCCAGTTTTCGTTAATTGAGTGAACTTTTTGAAGGTCGCCGTGACATTATAGCGAAAAGAGAAAACGTGAAGAATGTGCTTTTCCACTACCCTCGGTGAAATTATATTTAGTGCAATTTCTGGGAATCTGGACAAAGTTTGATAGGTAAGAAATTCATAAAATTATGTCTAGCCACTGGAGTAAAGTGTTCGTCTATACATTTTATTATTTATATAGTAGGTAAGTACCTATACAGATAAAACAAAGTCGCTTTTCGTATCTGTCCAAAACTACACAATGAATTTTGATGCGGTTTCCACCATCATTTAGAGCAGCGTTTCTTAACCTTTCTAACTACGGACCCCTAGGTAATCAAGCGCAATTATCAAGGACCCTTTAATAAAAAACCGGCCAAGTGCGAGTCGGGCTCGCACACGAAGGGTTCCGTACCATTATCTATAAAAAAGGAAAAAAAAACACGTTTGTTGTATGGGAGCCCCCTTAAATATTTGTTTTATTTTAATTTAATTATTTATTTTTAAAGCGAATATATAACTAAATATTCTGTGAATATTGCAAGCGTCTACCTGTTGCCGTTATCAATATCGAGCAACAAAAACACGTCTGTTGTATGGAAGCCCTCTTAAATATTTATTTTATTCTGTTTTTTTTTGTATTTGTTGTTATAGCGGCAATAGATATACATCATCTGTGAAAATTTCAACTGTCTAACTATCAGGGTTCATGAGATACAGCCTGGTGACAGACGGACAGACAGACAGACAGACGGCGGAGCCTTAGTAATAGGGTTCCCGCTTTACCCTTTGGGTACCGAACCCTAAAAAACAGCTATAAATTTCGGACCACTTACTTATTTGAAATCTAGAAATACGTAAGTATTTGTTTTTTTACGTATTTGTCTTTGACCTGCCTTGACATCAAGTAATGTCAAAATAACATTATCAAACTTTTAACTTTGAGGTTTTGAATACTAGGCTTTTGGCTACTTTTTTCTTATTTTTATTTCAGGATAATATGTACATAATTTAAAAACGAATAGTCTTAAAATATATACAAGTATATTTTTGGCCACTTTGTATTAGAGTGTGTATTTTGTATTTTTTTTTAAAGTGTCTTGTTTTTACAGAATAAATAATTTATCTTTCTTTTTTGTTTCCGTTAGCATAGGATTCTTAATGTGACGGTAGGTGTTGCTTTTTTGCAACTAAATTAGTGATAATACGGGTTGATGTTACCACAAAGTTGTATCCTCAAATCAGATTCCACCCGCTGGCGCACGTTCGCCGTGGTAAGTAAGCGTAGCGATTACAAGACTTTTGGTGGAATTTATTTATTATTGTTAAATAGTGCAGAGATGAGACTACGGACTTCCATACATATACTCGCAGACCCCTGGACGGGTCCGCGGACCACAGGTTAAGACGCAGATATATGCCACTGACCTTGAGTGGTTAGCTTGCGTGTTCTGTACTGAGCTCACGCAACGCGTCGTACGTTCAGCCAGTAATAGGACTCGCCCATCAAGGAGCGCTGTCCCCAATTTGACGCATTATTAATTTATTATACTCAAAACAAAAGGTATTTTAATAAAACGCGTATACTAAAAGATCAATAATTAAATTATCTTTAAATTGGTGAAGGTTTCAGAAAAATACGCTTGGGAGATTTTGCGCCATTCTCAGTTTCTTATCCGCGTTAGACTTAACTTTACAAATTAATTTCACTGTGTAATATAAACATAATCTAAAATATTCACATATTATACGATTGAGAAAATTCTCTAATTTAACATATATTTTTTTCAAATCATTAACACTACTTGTTTAGACGTGAACTACAGTATAAAACCATTAAAAGTCGGTTATCGCCGCCTTAAGAAACACTGATTTAGAGCATAATAATCTGCAAGGTTAATGCATAAGTATACTTTTCTTTTAAACTTAGATAGAGCACAGAAATCTCGATATTTCGACATGTCGCTACGGTCGCTAGTTCATTATAATTTAAGTTTTATTAAGGTTACGCAAATATTTTAACAATGCCTATGATATACCTACATGCACACGAACAGTTTCATTCCTATTCCGATTACCTACGAATAGGTATCATTGTGTGGCTTACAATTAAATCGATTTAATAATTATTTCGCAATCAAATATGTGCACACCATAGAAATACCATGTTCCAAGCATTTATGTATGAGTACCTACTCATTTATGAGCAGGTACTCATACATAAGTAGCCTTGTGGGAACGGCCTCGACTTCCACGTAGTAGGTTCGAACCCAAGCAGGCGCCTTACTTTGTGTTAATTATTTCATCACCACTGCTCTCAAAAAGGAAAACATCGTGAGGAAACCGGCATTTCCTACAATTAAAAATTCGAAGACATGTGACATCTACCAACCCGCACTGGGCCCGCGTGGTGGATTACAGCCCACTCTCTCTCACAGAGAGGAGGCCTGTGTATCCCAGCATTGGGACCATTATAGGCTGATTATGTTTGTACTCATTTATGGAGTTCCGTCTCGTTTACATATACAACATTATTTTTAGTATATGCGAAACCCGAAAGACTTGTCTAGTATTTTTATGTAAAGAATCGATGTACAAAATTTCAAAACTGTATCATGAAACCGGGTTACCGGGTTGTCCGTACAAAAACATGCTAACGGCGACCCCGCGCCTCCAGGGTCGTCTTGCACTCATTAATAATAATTTGGCAGTAGCTAATCGTACGGCGTACCTAATTGTATTGTAAGTAATTAAATGGTGATAACATTTTCCATCATACTTAAATATTTTTGGAAAAAGAAGAAAAAAGTGGTGTAAAAAATATGGAAATCGATTCATTTCCTTATTCTGAATAAACTATATTCAGGTTTCGCATATACTAAAAATAATGTTGTATACTGGTTTATAATTTCAAATTTTCAATGTCACCTATAATCAAAAATCTAAATATTTTATTTCACATAAACCTACATGGACACATTATGAAACGTCAGAAAGACTGCCAGGGCTCGCCATCAAGTCGTAGTAGTATTTATAGAAAGGAGTTCAAAAACTCAGTTCAAGATATCGTTTCAGACATGAAATCCATCAAATTGATCATAAATAACTACATAATCATAATCATCATCAAAGCAGAAATTGTCCATAAAATGTGCCAACCAACTATCAACTAAGTAAGATAAATATGTACCTAAATTATGATTTCTATCTCATTAGGCCTATTCAATACATATTGCGCTGTTGGATCACATCGTTATTATTTTTCCCAAAGGATAGAAACTTTTCCTGAAGCTTCAAACATCATTGCTTCTCCCAGTAATACCAACTTTCCGGAATTATCTAAGGCAAAGAAATAATATAATGTACATGTATTCAGCCCTAAAACTGAATTCAATTTATTGATTCAGTATAAATTCACATTGCGTTCGAATATAAACCAGCATGAAACATAAGTATTAGATGTACAAATATAAAAGTTCAAACAAACCAAACATGCAACTCAATTTAAATGAGAAAATATTTTATAAAAACATTGTAGAATACCATTCAAACATGTACTATAAAACCATAATATGTCAATAAATTAATAGCAATTTAAACAAAATAATAAACACCATACACAAATAATGATATGTCACTGTTTTGAGAGCACTAAGACTATTACGAAGCATAGCTCAGAGTGTGCCGCTTGGGAGGAGCCGCGCCGTGCCCTTATCTCAGTAGTAGGCAACTAGACAGCGGCCTGTCGCTGCCGGCCGTGGTCGAGTCGATGGTCGGCAGCGAGGAGTCCTGGGACGCGGTGGTATCTTTCTGCGAAACATTCATGTCGCAGAAGGAGGCTGCGGAAAGGGAGCGGGAGATCTCTTCGGCTCAATGCCCTCTTCCAGCTCCCCTAAATGGGTCCAGGGACGACGGACTCGGAAACGTCCGCCGCTCCCTATCATACAAGACCCGAGGTGGCGGTGCGTAGTGTTTCACGCGTGCCCCTTTCAGACGTCGCGGGGGGGTCAAACACCTCACCAGACTTGAGGTGGCCCGCAGAGGCGAGCCGGCACCAGCCGGGGATCGCCGAAGTCGCACATGATCCCATGGTCCACGGTGCAAGTGTCGGAAGGGAAGACCGGGGTGGTTTTTAGTCAGTTTCCGCCTTATTACAAAACAAGATTTATATTTTGACATGGCTTAAACCATGGAGCCAGTTTTTGTAATAAGAACGTAACTGTGATTGAAATACCGTTCTTTATACAAAACTGAAAACTTTTAGTTTTCGGAACTTTACCATAGTCGGAATAAAGTTCGAAATTCAATAATGGCTCCACTGATATCGACGAGGATTTTCCACCCCGGAAAAAAAAATTGTATAGGGGTCTGCTTCCTGTCTAACCGGATGCAGCAAGTTATTATTTTACATGTACCTAGGTTACGTAGGTAATATACCAAATTTACACATAGGTTTTATGTTTTGAAATTTGAAAGACTTCATAACCAACAATTCCAATAAACAATTTTTTATTTACCATTGCTTAATTTTTATGTTGGTTTAAACCTAAATTAACATAATTTTTTTACAAAAAGAAAAATAACCGACTCCCAAAAATAACACTACAAAGTGAAAAATAACTTTAATTTCGGAAGTCGGTGTCTTTGGATCTGTATTTTAGTTTATTGCCACCAACTTCCGAAATTAAAGTAATTTTTCACTTTGTAGTGTTATTTTTGGGAGTCGAAAAGATTTTTATTTTTCACTTTTTAGTGGGTCAGTTTTTAATTTATCTAAGTTACAATAGCTTAATGTTAACTACTCATCACCTTTTACAAAATATTGCTTTTCCCGATGCTGGGACGTTGATTGTTGAGGAGTTCTCCTGGTAAGAACCAGGAGAACTGCCACTCACCATATGCATAGTGATATAAATTACTTAGCAACCACATTAACGTACCTAATCGAATCGCAACCCGTTAAATACTTATTATTATATTGTTCCGGTGGCCATCTGTGGTCTCCATCATCAGTTCCACTTCACCAAATGGTGGTTTCCGAGAGCAAATGCACGAGTTATTATAAAAAATATCCAAATCGCTATAGGTTTGCCTATAAAATTTGAGGGTTCCCCTCGATTTCCATGGGATTCCCTCATCAGATTCTGATTTGGTAGCAGTATACCCTTTCCAACAAAAAAGAATCATCAAAATCGGTTCATAAACGACGAAGTTAGGCGCGAACAAACATAAAAAAAAGCATAAATACGGTCGATTTGAGTAACCTCCTTTTTTAGAAGTCGGTTAAAAAGAAACAGTCAAACTGTTTATTTAAATTTTGTGTTTTCAAAATCAAACTAAAAATTAAGCCACGGTAAAAAAAAATGTTACAATATCTCAAAAAATGCTGAAGTTTCATGTGTTTTAAAGTCTATTTATTATTATTATATATTGTATTCAGAGCATAGATTCATATATCAATGAGACAGAGACAGCACAGCTGCGATCTGACGTCACAACACAGGAACGCCATAGTAACTTCGCGACATTCAGTACAATGATCGTTTTGCGTGACAAGGACATTTTTCCACCGATTTTATAAATTTGTTCACAAATCGTCTTTTTTTGTAACACCTTTAAAAATAAGTATTAACTCATGTATATTTTTGACAGTCAAACACCATATGCTATTTGACTGCTATCAAAAACCCTCAATTTATTATGATCAAGGAACAAATAAATAATCCACCTAAAGATCATCTCACATCTGAGGTGTTTTTTTTTTTTTTTGGATGGTAAATCATCAAATAACTTCTCCCGCTCTGGGCGGAGCGAGGGGGAGTGTCAGACTTTTAAAATGCCTGTGTGCCAGAGCCACGATATCCCTTTCGGACAGGCTCGTAACCCTGGCAGGATCTGAGGTGTGATTATAGAAATTACTTCCAATTCTGGTGCATGCAAGCAAATCCGAGAGCAACAGCTAACAATATATATATTACTAGCTGCGCCCCGCGGTTTCACCCGCGTAAGTCTCGATCCCGAAGGGAAAGCGGTATAAAAAATAGATAGTAGCCGATTCTCATACCTACTGAATATACATATAAAATTTCATCAAAATCGGTCAAGCCGTTTCGGAGGAGTATGGTAACTAACATTGTGACACGAGAATTTAATATATAAGATTGAAATGTGATAATAAAGACCTTTCATTTGATGACACGGCATCAACTTTTTTTTGGTTGTTCTAGATTTTTTCCTCTAGAAAACATTTAATGTGGATGAAAGAGGAAAGAAGAAAAGCGGACAATCAAGACGTTTCACCTCTTTTGTCAAATCATGATAATTATTTTAGTAGTTATGAGGGAACAGATGAACATTCATACGGTCAAAATCATAAGTCATAACCCTCCTTTTTGCTTCGACGTAGTTGGGTAAAAAAATAGCTCACCACAATTCGTCATCTTTTACCAAGAACTTTATCACGCTATCTAGCAATCAACCAGTTCCTAATGACTCTAATACCCCTGCGCCCCCGGGCATCCCCCACCGACCACTAAAGGCTGAACAAACACATTTCCTTTGCCACTCATTAGTAAATTATTAAGTTTTTAAGTGGCATCTAACAGTCTGCAAGACACTTTATAAAAGTTTTAACTAAAAGGAAATAACAATGGTCTCTTTGTGAAAAGTCTTGCTCAACTTTGAGAATAATGAACTCAATGGGTGTTATAACTACCAGCTTCAGAAGGAACGTTTTTATAAATATTTGTTGAGTTAATCAGAAAATATTGTACTACTGAAACTATTACAATTACTTTGGTTGCTTTGTAGCTAGTCCTTTGCTTCATAAGGGATGAAAATATTAATCCTAGTCCATTTGTTCCAATTTATTCTCAAAGGAAAATTCTTGCCGACATTTGCAGAGCTACAAATAAACATGGAAAAGGAAATTATAGCATTCATACGGGAAATTGAAATAGCCTCAGGCCCGGAGGCCCAGATCAGTCGGCTCATCAATTATTATTATATTTATGCTCTGCCACGGCCCACAACGTTAAGTAAATTAAATGGAAGCCAATACACAACGTGCCTGCCTTTAGAACTTAAATTAAGGCATAAACTTAATTGAATCTCTATACCTAATAAGTAATTCACATTTTGCGATCCTAAAAATATTATCGAACACTAATAATAATGATTGCGCTTCTTTTTGTGTCCAATAATTGCTATTGTGGGGCTCCTAAAAATAGTAAATCGCCAAGTAACTGCGACCAACTTGGATGTAGCGCTCGCCGGCCGCTGCCGCGGCATTGCTCGCTTCGATCGCTCGGCTCGCGCGCGGTTGGTCACAGTTTTAACCTCATCACTCCAGCCGAAAGACGTCCACTGCTGGACATAGGCCTCCCCAAAATGGGGGGATTTGCCATAATCGCCACGCTTGGCAGGCGGGTTGGCGATGCAGTATGGTTTTAAAAATGCATAGAGAACGCTGCTGCCCATTCTCCAGTAAAACCCTAGAGTCGCCTTTTACGACACTCACGGGAAGTAATGGGATGATGGTATTCTTTACGTCCGGCACCACACGGAGTTCTAACCTAACCTCACCCATTTGGTCGGGGTGCCCTAGGTTAGTTACTGCGACTAACTCTGAGAAAAGGACAGAAAGTTAAAAAGAGGCTCAATTATTTAAAAAGTGTGCATCATTAGAAGCGAAAAAGTTTTTAGAGGGACATTTAAATATTTCCCTTAAAAATTCACAGCTCTAAATTGTGGTTTCCTAACCTACAAGTTTAAATTTTGAACCGTTAAACGTGCATAGAATATCGTCGGGTCAAGAGTGAGGGATGTCTATGACCGCTCTTAAATTATACAAGGAAGATACGAATATCTACATAGGTAGGTGAGGAAGCTGACCCTTGGTTAATAATTTAATATCATGTAGGCTTCATCCCTTTGTGCTGAGATAGCTCGGGGAATAGTTTTATAGCTTATAGCTTGGTTTCCGTAGCCATTAGTAGAGTTAAAAAAAAATATATATAGGTACCGTGTTTTATTATGCTGGTATTACTTTGATTTTAATCATTGATTGCAACACAAAAAGGGAAAGTAACGCGAAAACCTAGTAAAAATAAAGGCTCATGCAGACTGGCGAGATATCGCGGGCGCAACACGGGTCGCGCTGCCTGTCGTGCCCGCGATATAGCGCCAATCTGCACGAGCATTAATTACGCAAAATATTTTGCACAATTAGGTACACCAATATAATAATAATAGGTGAGTACCTACTTTTCCAAATAACTAACTAATAACTAATAACTAACTGTACCTATCTTAGCTATATAACAACGATAACAGCTAAAAACCTATTCTTATATTGAATGTTTTCTTTTATTCCTCCAATGCGAGGAAATGACCGGCAGTTTCCTTTATACTCGCTGCCAAAATATCAATAACTCGAATGGACATTCGGTAACATCATTGAATGAAACCGTGTCGAGTTTCCTATACGAGTTACGACTAATGTTCGTAAAAAAATACACACATTTCCTTTTATTTCAGCTGGGGCGTGAACGTACAGCCTTCACCCAAACAGGCGATTGTGTAATATTTGGGCCGATGCCAATCCGCGACCACCTCACTGAAATTGTCGTAGACGGTCACTGCTTTCAACAAATTGGAATATAAATGGACCTGAAGTTTTTTAAACGATCTTACCCGTTTTTATTTTTCCTTTAAAACGTCAAGCTACAATATTTTTGAGCATTATTCTGTGGTAATGAAAGTGCACGTTACACTTTGATGTACAGGTATTTTTAAGTCGCAGAATTTTCTTTAGTTTTCAGGAGAGTTTTTTCCCTTGCAACATTGGTCATCATTATCATCGTCATTCCAGCCGAAAGACGTCCACTGCTGGACATGGGCCTCCCCCAAAAGGGGGGAGGGATGCCATAATCGCCACGCTTGGCAGGCGGGTTGCCGATCGCCGTATGGTGTTAAAATGCATAGAGAACGCTGCTGCCCATTCTCTAGTAAGTCCCTTAGTCGCCTTTTACGACACCCACGGGAAGAAATGAGATGATACTATTCTCTACGTCCGGCACCACACGGAGCATTGGTGTACATAAACAGGGTGGAAGGGACATCGACGCGAATCCGTTTACCATGGATTCAGTACATCATTCTTGACCCCGCTACGTTAAAATTTCTCGTCGGTTATTTAAAAAAAAAACAGCTGTTTCCTACAGAAGTGCAATACCTACTCGGTCAAAATGTATGGAACAGCGATTTTTTTTAAATAACCAACGAAAAATTTTAATGCAGGGGCGTTAAGAATGATGTATTGAATCCATGGTAAACGGATTCGCGTCGATGTCCCTTCCACCCTGTATATAATATTATTGTGCATATCATTAACAAAATTCTCCAGTCCAAAATTTCTCGGTAAAGTTACGACACCTATGGGATAAGATGGGACGCCCATTTAGAGTAAAAGGGGTAAAGAAACTTAATAAATGATTAATTGACCCATAAAGCACTTACGGTAACGGGCATGCATATCTTCACGAGTTTTATCATCAAGAGAATTTAGGGCGGGAAAACTTGCTTGTCATGACAGTGTTTTTCATTTTAATTTGATTGAGGTAGGCACTGGCAGTGCCAATTGAGACTTCAGATCCAATCAGCAGTGCTATTCTGTAAACTTCTCACCGTGAAAACTTAGATGAAGTGAACGTGGAGTGAACTGTCAGTGTCATCCTACCTGATGGACCAAGGATTACATTTACAATCATAATCGAAATTTTGAACAGAAACTCAATTTTGTTTTTAGGGTTCCATACCAATTAATAAAAAAGGAACCCTTATGGTGAGACTAAGTCTGTCTGTCTGTCTGTCACACCTGGATATCTCAAGAACTACTAATGCTATTAACTTGAAATTTAGAATAGTTTTAGATGACGTTTGCCCAACTATTATGCAAGCAAGAAAGAAATTAAAAAAATATATCTTTTTTGCAAAAGGGACTGAAAGGGGGTCTTAAAAATTAGAAGTGGGGCTACTAGGGCATGTGGGATATCATAGGAAAGAACGCTGTTTGCACATTCTCAAAAATATTTTTCCGACTTGTGATGAAAAATGTAAAAAAAATACCCTTATCTCCGAAGTTTGCAGAGATAAAAATCTGAAATTATTCTATATGATAGAAGCCTAAGTAAAGATTACAGGAAAAGTAAAACGATGTCTCTAAATAGCACAGTTTTTCAGAAATCATCAACATCATAAATATTCGTACGGAACCTTCGGTGCGCGAGTCCGACTCGCTCTAGACCCGTTTTTTTTACATTAAATTGGGTTTGACTAAATTTCTGTTTTGCTATTTTATTTAGGAACCCCTTAAATATTAATGTTAAGACACATAAATACTAGCTTTAAAATAATATAAAATTATCAATAAAATTAGCATAAAAATATTATTATAATCTCGATTATGATTGTAAATGTAATCCATGGTCAATCCCTAGCATCTGTGAAATGACACTGACAGCTCACTCCACGCAAGAATTCACGGTGAGATTTTTACAGAATTGACATGCAGGATCAGGTCTTCGGGTGACCACTGAAAATCAGCGCTGTGCTGTCATGCTGTGGGTCCCCGAGCATCATACTGAGTGGAAACCTTCTTGTCATAGTCACGGCGTGCAGCTGCCGACTATTTATCTATGTACTGTATTCATAAGTAAAAATCTGTATTATTTTTTGTTTTTTATTTAAATTATCGTATCTTTTTGTATACACGTGTTTCTGTGACAAATAAATCTATTTTCCTTTTTCTCTTTATTTCTAGATGCCTTTAGCAACATCTACGTATGACCATGTCCATAAAATCTACAGTTGCCTCTTCCTAGATAGGATGTGCCTTACCTACATCTTTACAAATAAAGGAAATTGAAGTATGTGTTTGTAATGTAAATAAAAGAAACAAAAAAATTTTTTTTTGTCTGTCTTGTTCCAGCTAATTTCCGAAACGGCTAGGCTGGTTGGGACGGGACTTTCACTGGCAGATAGCTGATGTTATAAGGAGTACCTAACTAAAGCCACTTTTATTTTAGAAGAAGCCGCGCGGATGATACCACGGGCTGCAGCTATTAGTACAATAAAAACACGCCTCCTCTGCTTTACGAAAAAGACATTCAATGTTATCCAGAACGAAATAAATCTTTATCTCTTTGTTAAGTTATATCGATAAGGAATAATAATGGAAGAACAGGATTTACAAACCATTCACACAACGTTGTCGAGGTTGCAGTAGCGTAAAAATTACCGTCATGTAGATATATACCTGTAAACAATACCTATTAAAAATATAGTCTGAATACTTATATTTCTGCATAAGTATAGGTAAGTATGTTATCATCCTTTCATTTTTAAATGTTTTAAAATTAATAAAACTAATTACTTACCTACTTTCGTTTAAATCTTTAGAGTAGGTGCGCAAAAGAACTATTTACTCTAACTTTATAGTTCATCTAAAATATCTGGCCATTATCCCATAATTATTAGGAGCCATAAAATAATAAAAAAATAATAAATGCTTCCTTTCTTTTTCATAGTTTATGGCTCTGTACTGACTTTAGATGTGACCCATCCAGTAGGTACGTGACATATTATTGGTGCAAAACTCCTTTGGAAACACTTTTTGTCCAAAATGGGCCAACCTTGGCCATTGTGCACAAGGTATTTCGAGCAAGCATGACCATGTTAATGAGCAAATCTTACGAAGAAGAAAAAAAACAAGTAGACAAACCGATGGTGACACTTTTCTATACACGTGTCATATCAATCATGTCCAAAATATTCTCGCCAGTTATTTTTATTGAATGAACCGAGAATATTTTCTTTATGTTCCAATGTCGTTTTCGTCTTCGTTCGTCACGTATAATGTATATTGAATAGATTCTGCGGCACCTCAGACCTTATTCACTTATGTAAGACTGCGTAGATATTCTGTTCAGTAACCTCTGTGACTTTGGTTTCAGTCATAAATTAAATTAGGACATTCATATGTTTGCATTGCTTACAGGGGTTAAAGGTGATCGTCAACTGGTCCGCACCGGCCGGAACGCACGCACGGCCCGCAACGTATTGAACGGATTTGCCGATGGCATGCGTCCTCTGTATCCGAATATTATCTCTTCTTTGCAAATTTGAATATTGTCGCTGTTTCATAATTATTATACAATTCTTCATATCTTTTACTAGTAGAATTAAAAGTGAGTCATCCATTTTACAGTGTTTTTCGTACGGCAGTGAGCAAAGCACGTCGTGAACTAATCCATGTGACGTCATCGGCAGGCAAAGCATTTTTTTGTTCATATATCGCTCTCCGTGCGGGCGGTACCGATAGTGGACGCACTGCTCGACTCGTATGAATTCATACAAAGCAAACCAAAATCCGCTGCGTGCAGTTCGTGCGTTGCGGCCAGTGCGGACCAGTGGATGTTCACCTTAAACATACCAACCCGGAGAGGATGAGTGCGAGATGCCAAGATTTTTTTTAAAAATTAATAAAACGAATTAATTACTTACCTACTTTCGTTTAAATCTTTAGAGCAGGTGCGCAAAAGACTAATTTTATAGTTCATCTAAAATATCTGGCCATTATCCCATAATTATTAGGAGCCATAAAATAATAAAAAAATAAAAAATGCTTCCTTTCTTTTTCATAGTTTATGGCTCTGTACTGACTTTAGATGTGACCCATCCAGTAGGTACGTGACATATTATTGGTGCATAAAAACTGCCAAAAAAATATTTATACTATTAGTTAATGGGATTTTATTAGTGGTTATAATTTATATGTAGGTATACTACTCTTAATAATGGGCTTCCGATAAGATTGATTCTAAGTACCACGTATGTTTCCCATTGGATATATTGCAATTAAATGAAAGAAAATTTAAAACACATATTAGAAGTACACTTTGTAAACAAACATATTACAAGTTAGAGGATTATATCCAAGATAGGAATGCTTGGAAACATGCTGGTCCAGCTCCATAGGACAATCTAGACTCTAGACAAAATCAAACTGGTTGCTATTTTAATTGTATAATTTGTTATTTTAATGACATTGATTTTAAATTCTGTGATTACCTAAACTCAAACACTGACTTATTTTTTTTTTCTTTTTTAGGAGAACATATATTTTTACGATGTTTGTAAATATGTGAGCACCATGTATCTATCTCATAATTAAGTTTATTTATTTATACCAACGAGATGCATTACAATCGATCAAGTTATTTTTAATTGCTTCATTTTAATTATTTTTACCTATTGTGGAATAGTAATTTTATTCTAGGTGCATCGTCTTCACATATAATCATATAATAATTAATGTACTTAAACAAAATATTGTGAAACATTTTTTAAAGAGTAACGGTGGAGTTTCTTGCCCATTCTTCTCTATACGAAGCTACCTTTTGGAAGGGGTGACTAGAATCAATTCTATTTTTTTTTGGAATTCTTGACGTTCAAAAGTGCCTTTTATGTGCCTATTTGAAATAAATAATTTGACTTTGACTTTATAGTTGTGTAGGTACTCATTTTATTGAATTAAGTATGTCAATAATCACATATTTTATTTCACATAAACCTACATGCACTTATGAAAGTTAGAAGCTAGGTGCACGGTGCCAATCGTTTCCTATGGGGAAGAGCTGGGAAGAAACCCCACGGTTACCCTTTTAAAATATAATGTTACCAAGTACATAGGTCAACATACAGAAAGTTAACCGCTACACGATTAACGATAATTAAACAGTTAGCTTAAAATTACTTAGTCATTTCAGATGTGAAAATAAGTGAACCATCTTGAATTAATGCATTTATGTGCCTTTTCACGAACTATTCAGTAATCAGGTTATTACCCACTAAAACATGATATGACGGTTAATTATTAACAATAGCTACTCAGCGGGATTTATGTCCTGTCCATGATAATGAGATTCGACTAATTTAATTTATGTGCGGGCAGTTGGCGACACTGCTATTTGAAGTTATGATCGTCGATATTTTGCATGCTCGGAATGTTATTAGAGAGTTCTACGATTTTATACGTTCCGTTTGGTGCCGGGGATCCGTTTGGTGCCGGACGTAAAGAATAGCACCATCCCATTTCTTCCCGTGGGTGTCGTAAAAGGCGACTAAGGGACTTACTAGAGAATGGGCAGCAGCGTTCTCTATGCATTTTTAAAACCATACTGCGATCGCCAACCCGCCAGCCAAGCTTGGCGATTATGGCAAATCCCCCCCCCCATTTTTGGGGAAGGCCTATGTCCAGCAGTGAACATCTTTCGGTTGAAGTTGAAATGATGACGTTATTATAACGAATAAGTATATATTTTAAACAAGTGGGGAACAAGTTGTGTGAATAGCTACCACAATTAGAAAACAATTAGTTTCTATAATTTTGGAAACGTTTTTGAGCACAACTAAAGATTTGAAATTGTGTATATTTCGCTTAAAAAATAAAGAGTAGGTAAATAAGCAGTAATTAAGATATTTTTTATTATGTATGCTATTAATAGAACGCACCAATAATTTGCTACAAATGTGACACTGGTTCGTAACATATGCCTCAAATGACGTATGGCATTCGCCACGCGTTGAATAACTAACTATAATTCAAACCATGTTGAACCTCAAATCTTATAGAAAATATTTTATTACAAATAATATGTTGTCCAACCATTTGCGTACGTACAAACGCCTGAAATGGAAATGGACAGGACACATGCTAAGGGAAGGGATAGAGAAGTGGACGAGACTAGTGACGGAATGGTACCCGTGTGATACTAAAATTAAACAAAGGTAGACATATGCCTCGAAGAACGTATGGCATTCACCACGCGTTGAATAACTAACTATAATTGTACAATGTTGCACCTCAAATCATTTTGAACATATTTTTTTACAAATAATCTGTTCTCCATCTCCAACCATTTGCGTACGTACAAACGCCTGAAATGTAGATCGACAGGACACATGCTAAGGGAAGGGATAGAGAAGTGGACGAGACTAGTGACGGAAAGGTACCCGCGTGATAGTAAAACGAACAAAGGTAGACAAGCTAAACGTTGGGAAGACGATACGAAAAAGATAGCTGGTCCAGAATGGACAGGCACTGCAAAGGGCAGGATAACATGGGAAGCTTCAGAGGAGGCGTTTGTAGAAGGACAAGCTGTAAAAGGAAAAGGTGCTGCCTAGTGATACAATTAGCTAAAACCTAAATAGTTAAGAGCGTTTACGACGTACGGCATTTCATACAAAACTTTCAAGCCCTTGTTTTTCGAAATGACTGAACCAATTTTAATGAAACTTCATACGCATAAGCAGGATACAAAGGTCTAAAAAGTTGGTTAAGAACGCACGTTACTCGCGTAGTGCTTGTAAAAATAAATAGATGATATGATGGCGCGAATTTCGCTACTACCTACGTGCGATAGGATATTAAAGAATGTCGATTAGAAACGCCACATTGAACAGTACAGGTGAACGTACCATCCCCTTTACTTTCAAACGAAAGGAATACATGATGAAAATGTTATCATAATAGCTCAAAACTACTGATTACTTAGTTCAAATATTAAAGTAGAGATTTTATTAGTAAGAAATTCTTACCTTAGTTACCTAGTCTACTTTTTAGGCGAATGAAATACGTAGCGAAAAATTCTCGTACCTACCTATAATATATTTGCATAACAAATTAACCCCTCATGTTATTTTTGAGATAATCAATTATTATCGCTTGATTAATGTAATTATGTTATCAATTTTTAGTATCAATGACATCCATGAATATTTGTACGCCTTCTGGTATAACATAGGGCGAGTTAAGTGTGGTAACCCTACTACAATTAGCTTTGTCAGCAGTATAGCTTCTTCCAAATCTAGTGAGTAATGTAGGACATTGTTGTCACGCAACAATTGTCATCTTAGCATAACTTAGCTATAAGTACCTTGTATCTTTAGGATTAAGAGATTATTATCTTCACTGTCACTACTGTCAGTCAAATAAAGTTATTTGTATAAACTCTTCGATTGTGGTTTACTTAATTCGCTTGTATTTTTTTTGTATAACAACTATTTTATTGTAGGTACTTAACTTAACAAATGATTAAATGATTGTGATTATAATAGTTAAGACCGTGGTGGCGCAGTGGTAACGGCCGCAACTTACGTGTTGGTGGTCATGGATTCAAACCCCAAGCAGGCACTATAATTTGTGTAAATTATTTCATCACCACTGCTCTCAAAACAGTAAAGGAAAACATCGTGAGGATACCGGCCATGTCCTAGAACCAAAAATTCAAAGACATGTGACATCTAGGTACCAATGGAATGGGCCCGCGTGGTGGATTATAGCTCACTGTCCCAGCAGTGAGAACATTATAAGCATTATACTTATGCTAATCTAAATTCTAGCCAAGCTTAACAGTTTCCAGGCTAGGCATTAAAGTTGCAAATAGTTACTTTATACCTAATATCTTTGATAAAGCATTATGCCCGTCTGAGTACCGTCCAAGTGATAAGTAGGTACAGAAATTAATTAATTCCAACTCTAACAATGGCAATTAATCTTTAGCCTGGCGCCGCGTTTAATACCTACTCGTACAGTAACGCTCTTTGTTCATCGTAATTATTTAGTAGCCGAATACTGCTAAGGATTTTATAATCAAACTCGTTCGAACCAAAATGGTCTTTCATCTTCTTCTTCCTCATATTAGAAGCCTGGGGGTCTACTCTGAACATAAATCCGAAGTATCGGCCGAATGTTCGGCCGTTGCTTGACTACGGCTAACTATGGCTGACTACGGCAAAAGAAAAAAAAACGACAGTCAAAGAGATAAGCCAAAGTCAAAAATGTAACTTTAAGTCCGGTAAGGATTCAAAGTCAAAAAAGGAAACTATGGAAGTTATAAAACGGCCGAACAATCGGCTGATACTTCGGATTAACGCTTTGGAGTAGACCCCCAGGGTAAAACAATGGTAGGGCTACGTAACGAGGATTATTCATAGAGCATTGAATCATTAAATGCACGTTATGGTCCTTTCTACTTATCTGCTTAGCCCTTTCCCAACTATTGATTGGGTGTAGCTTCTATAGTGTAAAAGAATTTATGGATAAAAAAAAATTGATGTAAGGTGGTTTGAAAAACCCCGAAATTTTGTATGCTATGATTTATATTAGCTAGACATGTTTGTGCCATTGTAATTTATTTTGTATTAGCTAGACATGTTTGTGCCATTGTAATTTATTTTATATTAATAGCTAGACATGTTTGTGCCATTGTAATTTACTTTAACACCATTGTATATATATACCATGTCTTAACTAAATCATTACATTAAGTATATTTTATATCAATAGCTTTGCAGTGAATTTGTCACACAGCACTTGTATAATCAATAATAAAAATTAAAATGGAAATATTTATGATCATAAGAAAATTAAAATTTACACAGTTTACATTGAATTTAAAATGACAAGTAGTTAAATTGAAATACAGTATAATTCAAAAATTAATAGAAAAAAAAAACATCAATTAAATTGGAATAGTAAAATAATTATAAATTGAAACTATAAAAATACAAATAAATTAGTTAAATTGGAATATAAAAACCTATGATTACAAAATATTATATTGTTCCGTTTGGTGCCGGACGTAAAGAATAGCACGATCCCATTTCTTCCCGTGGGTGTCATAAAAGTCGATTAAGGGATTTACTAGAGATGGGCGGCAGCGTTCTCAATGCATTTTTTTTTAAAACCATACTGCGATTGCCAACTCGCCTGCCAAGCGTGGCGATTATGGCAAATCCCCCCCCCCCCTTTTTGGGGGAGGCCTATGTCCAGCAGTGGACGTCTTTCGGCTGAAATGATGATGATGATGATGACAAAATATAGGTTGCGTCATTCATGTTGAAATTATACATGTGAGAACAATGCAAAACGTCAAAAGCATCCGTAATAAAAAGATTAAAAAAACAATTCAAAAATTTAATTAAAATAAGCCATGGCAGCTAAGAGATGACCAGTCTCCACTGACGGCGCCCGGTAAACATTTTTTTTTAAACCTTGCCCCACATTAGGAATTTCTCCTGTATTGTGGGTGCGTTTACAAAAATTTAAACTCACATACACAAACAGCCAGACCCGGAACAACTACTTGAAGGTCATATAAATATTTGTTCCGGGCGGGAATCGAACCCGCGACACGCAGCGCAGCAGTCAATCGCTTAACCACTGCGCCAACCGTGTCATCAAATGTGTCGATATTGAACCGAACATGACGCATAGATTAGCTTAGCACCATTCAGCTCCACCATTTTGAAGGGAGGTATGATCCAGCACACGCGCCACCATCAGCAAGACATTAGAGTGAGCATGACATCAGCCGCCAGGGAACATTCAACTCAGTGAAAGACGTACCCAGTAAATGGTAGCTTTATAGTAGGTACCTACGGGTAGGTAAGTATCTACAGACCGTAGATGTCACACGTTACCAAGAAGACTACATAGCCATTAGAGAACCACCAGTCTAATTGCTATGAAATTAATCGCATTGTACATACAAATATATGTACATACGAATGTATTTCCCGAACCCATGAGCCGTAACGCGAAAGCCAATCGCTAAGATACTGTGCTACCCTAATTAATCATGAGAACAACTAGGCCTCCTGATAAACCAGAAGATGTCCAACACCTCCTTATAAATTGTATTCGCAATGATTTTGAAAGACAACATTTATGTAAAAAAAATAAATTAAATGCATTACATTTAGGTAAATTTCAATGTATTCTGGCTTACCCTGCAAGCAATAAAGCTAAGCGTATTTATAAGTTTATATTTAATAGTCTTAAAAAAAAATTGTAAGTAACCTGCTTAATTAAGGAAATGATGGGCTGACATGACTTGTTATAGGTTCCAAGTCCCTAATAAATAAAGAGAAAAAATAAAACTAGGCCTCCAACAGAAAAACGGTCGAATTAAAAAGCACACTACCAAACACCCCAATTAGAATATTTTGTTACAATCATATTACATGTACTGAATTTTTACTATTATGTATAAAACGTTGTGTATTTATTAAATTATTTGTACTGATTGTGGGAGAAAATTTGGTCACATTACAAATCTACGCACGCACACAGTCGCACAAGTGTATGGGTCTAGCTTGGTAGGTGGTACTTCGTTCATTTTAGTAGTTTCGACTGCACAGTGGAAGTGTAACTGTAATTTACATAGCTTTAATTATTTTTAGGGAAAAAAAATTACGTAAGTATATTAAAAATGAAAGAAATCAATTCAGTAAGCGATTCTAAAAAAACTACTTTCATAATGTGCATTAATTCAGTAACATATTGTATACTTTTACTTATTGAAAAGGAAATAAGTTTAAGTATAAAATTGGATCAGTAAAGTAAAACGTGCCCCGCTCTATGTCCGAGACTCCCACTCGCTGCCAGCGCCTGTGTAAATCGCGCCCAAGAGACACGGCCGGGTTAACTTTCACGTCTTTTCTTTTCATTTTCGAGAAGTCATTTAACTGACATGTCTTTTATATTACGTACCTATCTTATTTATAACAGTATATTGAAAACTGTGTACCTCTTTTTACGGAAAATTCGTGGACAGTGGAGTTTGCAATTTGGCACGGTTAAAGTTTATATGGAGGAGGAGTGCAAAAATCTAATATATTTATATAATAAATAAATAAACTTAATAATAATAAAAAAAAAAAAACATACTACCATGTGTTTGACACACACAGTACCAGAGCCTCATGACTTGAAGATAGATAGGTGACAGAAGTGACAGCTGGAGCATGGAATTAGTAAATACTTTATAATAGCATGGAATTAGTGTACTCATGGAATTTGTAAGTACTACACTCGCGAGCAGTAAACTGGAATCACTTCATCGTCCGCTGCTCGAAACTTTTTACAACTTCTTTTCAATGAACTATGGATTGTGGCATATCATTTAAAAGCTAACAAAATTACCTTTCAGATGATATACCACAATCTACAGCTCATTGCATAGAAATTGTAAAAAATTATCTTGAACAACGCGCGATGAAGTGATTGCAGTTTATTGCTGGCGAGTGTATATAGGAGGGGGTAAAATTTCGACCAGTGGGCGACCACTAGTTCAAATAAAACTGTCTCTTGACCAGACAGACTAGGCACTGCCCAAATCGTTGAAAAACTTTTCCTAATAAGATATTCACTGAAATTGATTATTTGAGACAGACATAATAATAAAATGTATTATATTATTGTAAATTTAAACTTTTTTTTATTAGCATGTAAATATTTTATAATAGCATGTATATTATTTTTTTTTATGTATTCTTAATTTTAATTAAAAATTCAGAGCATGTGTACTCGATAATGGGTGAGCTGTGGTTACCTGTAATTGAGTGTGCATTATAGGATAATACATATTAGACAAGTTTTTATTATTGTAAAAGATAATTATAATTTATCTCGTTGGTAATCCTTAAATAAATAAATAAATTTGAAAATATACCCCAGAACGAGTCCAACGGGGCGTGGTTTTAAGGGTGTGAACAAAGTCACGGGCACGAACACTCTAGGTAGTCAGTCACTAAGGAAAAGCTTTGCGAAATTACAAATTGCAACATCAGCGTGTTTATCAGTGCATAACATTATCAGGGCACGATCGTGGACGATCAGCCGCAAGCGCTGCAGTAATCCATTCGGCTCAGTCTAACTGACATTATTAGCAAACCGCGTGTGGCTGCCACATCCACAGCTCAATCAGACTGCGTGGGACAATATGATGCTTTATCAATTGTGTTTTGTTGTTTATAACGATATTTGTTGGTCGATACTAATGGGCGATTATAATTTGCTAGGGTTACCCCTCGCAAAGGTATTAGATAAGTAAACAACGAAGAATGTTTGATTGTGGCCACGTGGTTTTATAGATATAATACTATTTATAATGTACAGACGCCAGCACATCAAGCTACTACAATCTGTCAAATTTCTTTAAAAGATTTTCAACTTTATCGTTACAGCATAAAGTTCAAGATCGATTGACAAAATTTGACATTTTCGGGTAGCTTGACTTGCTGGCGTCTGTACCTACACGATAAAAATTACAGATATAAATGTAGAACTTTTACATAGGGTGACAATGGGCGGTCTTATCGCTAAAAGCGATCTTTTAAAGACAACCTTTGGTTTGATTAAAGAGGAAGGAGAGGCAATACTGCCTGGTGGTTTACCACTTACATAATAATAAATACATACATAAGTACATCAAACATAATTATTAAAATTATCTTTTAAATATATTTAATAATAATCATGAAATAAGTACATAGAACAAAAAAAAAATGTTTAAGGAGAGAGATATGTAGTGTGTTTTTAACATAATTTTAAAAATTCGGTCCTGCCGCTTAGTTTGATTTATAGAATAGAATACTATTATTTCAGGAAAAACTCCATAGGGTAAGTAACAATTTTACTTATCATCTAGTGTTACTAACGTACATAGATTAACAAAACAATTAAAATTCAGCGTGGAGCTGCATCCACCTCCACAACATCGGGAAATCCCACCGATCTTCATACACACTAAGAATACTATTGGTGCTGCTGCGAACACGCAACATCAGGGATGCACATCTTTTTCTGATAATGGCGGCAAAACCATCAATGTTATGTGCATGGCATCCGTAGCAGTCAGTGTGTTATTAATAGTTATTATATTGAACGCGTAGGTCGCGCGTTGGGCACGCCACAATTGTGGCGATAAGTCCCCTCTTTAAGAAATAGCTAGAGAGGCGCCACGGCGTCCTCAACTTCCGCCTGACGCAGGTCCTCACCGGACACGGTTGTTTCGGGAGGTTCCTGTTCAGGATAAAGCGGGAGGAAACGCCCGGGTGTCACCACTGTGTGGATCGCCCGGAGGACACGGTGGAGCATACGTTGGAGGTCTGCCCTGCTTGGGCGGAGCACCGCCGTGTCCTCACGGTAGCGATCGGCGGCGTCGATCTCTCGCGTCCGGCCCTGGTTCAGGCCATGGTTCGGAGCGAGAGTGCCATGGTAAGAGTGGGAAGCCGTCACCTCCTTCTGCGAAACAGTAATGCTCGCGAAGGAGGAGGCGGAACGCGTTAGGGTGAGGCAGGGTTCGCGCCCTCACGCCCTTAGTCGCCGCAGGAGACGCCCCGGGCGTCGGGAACGCAGGCCGATTCCCGGCCACCGTAGGCGCGGGCTTGCGAACGGTGAGCGATGGGTAGCTCGCCGTCCGATAAGGACCAGGCTCGGGTCGACGGCGCGTTGTGTTCCAAGCGCGCCTCAAAGAGATGTCAGCACCAACTGACGGGGTCCAACAGGGCCGCCAATGCCTGCCAGGGTTACGAGTCTGTCCGAAAGGGATATCGTGGCCCTGGCACACAGGTAAATGAAGGAACACGGTGGGTTTTAGTCAGTAAAATTCTGACACGCCAAAAAAAAAAAAGGTCGCGCGTCGGTCAATTTTTAGAAAGTTAACTTCTCCATTATAAAAAAAAAGCTAACCTCGCGATGAGAATATTTTGCTACAGGAACAAACGACAGATATTACATAACAAAGCCTGTAATCCCCGAAAGGTTAGACAGAGTTGTACAGACGCCAGCACATCAAGCTACTACAATCTGTCAAATTTCTTTAATAGATTTTCAACTTTATCCCTACAGTGTAAGGTTAAAGTTTGATTGGGAAAATTTGATAGTTTCGGGTAGCTTGACCTGCTGGCGTCTGTATCTATAGTACACCCACATTTCGCCAGTTAATTATGTTTAAATACCATGTAATAGGGGGTAAAAGATGGATATGTTTCCTGTTTAAACTTTTAACGTACCTAAGTGCATAGCACATGTTTTCCTTGAAAGCTACAATTTATAAAGTAAAGCAGTTCGTTTACTGCCATTTAGAGAAAGGGGTTAAAACGGAAAAGATATGCAGTTATAAGAAGTTAAAATCATACAGCTTTTCAGTGAGGTAAAGGTCGACGAAGCGCTCATTAGCAAGCACACGAGTTCCTTTATGTATCCTATTAAGTTGTTGAGTTCCTGGTTTTAAGTGAGAGGAATTCAACCATGTTTCTATGTAGTTGCCCCCC
Organism: Tiliacea aurago; assembly: GCA_948098905.1. Classification (NCBI taxonomy): domain Eukaryota; kingdom Metazoa; phylum Arthropoda; class Insecta; order Lepidoptera; family Noctuidae; genus Tiliacea; species Tiliacea aurago. The sequence goes on from OX402588.1 coordinate 7,796,367, forward strand.
CTGAGCCACGGCAACGAAACCGGGGTCTGGGTGCGGAATACTGTCAGCTTGTGGAATGTACTCGTACCCGTCGAATCGAACGAAAATATAATAGAACTAATATATAGATATAATTATATAAAACCTTCCTTAGGGCATAGACAAAGTAACGTTCGATTAGCGAAAACGCTAGTAGAAATGCCACAAAATGTATGTGGTTGACTAAAGCTGTCGAAATATCACGTGATCATAGGTCAACGAATAGAAATAAGCTGTTTTAGACAATGTTATCATCATTCGATTCCATGAAACAAATCGTCAGCGCCGAATGATAACTTCCATAGAGATGCTTAGAAGTGGCACTTTTTGACAAGCGTTATCGCTAGTTTTCGATTCGTATGAAGGAATTCGAATCAAAATCTAGCGATAACGCTTGTCAAATAGTAAAATACCGATAGCGATTGTAGACATAGAATCGCTCCGAAGCGAATGCCCTTTGTCTAGGCCCTCTTGTCCTTCTCCAGATCATGGTCTACCCAAGTACCAAATTTCAACCTAATCTGTTTAGCCGTTTTAGCGTAAAAGCATAACTAACAAGCAAACAAACTCACTTTTGCATTGAATTAGGCTATCGGTCTTTACTTTGCCGTTATTTTTCTAATGGCATAATAAATGGAGTATGGGTATATAAATTTTGAGAGTACCTATGCCAGAATTGCTCAAATAAAGACGAATGACACATTAAAAGGCGTTAATAACGCACATTAATTGTTACTAATAATAGGCGTTAAACGCTAGTCGGTCTCGCTACACATCACGTGATTGTAGTCTTCTATATACACAAGCCGTTGCCCGCGCCTTCGTTTGCGTTTATTTTGTATTTCATCCAGGATGAAAGTAGCCTATGTCCTTCTCCAGAGGGCCTAGAGCTACACGAATGGCATTCGCTTCGGAGCGATTCTATACAACTGCTATCGCTTCCACGATAACGATGTTCGATCGGCAGGCGATAACACTTGTCAAAAAGTGCACCTTGGCTTCGCATCTCTAAGGAAGTTAAAGTTATTGTTCGACGCTCTCGATTCGTTCCATGGAATCGAATGATAACATTGTCTAGCTCATTTATATTCGTTGACCTATGATCACGTGACATTTTGATAGGTTATGTCAACCCCATACATTTTTTGGCTTTTTTACTAGCGTTATCGCTAATCAAATGTTACTTTGACTAGGCCCTCAGGCCTATGACTTTCATAACGATCGATGCAGTGGTATTAGGCGAAGGGGCGAAGCGAATTGAAAAGGTGACAGACAGACAGACAGCGGGACGATCACGGCCTACTGTGACATGACTTGAGTCACACATTTTATCACTGTTTGAGCGAAAAAACCGTTTTGTCTTAAAATGCTAGTACAAATTGACAAGATATAGTTTATCATGTCTTGTCACAAACGTCTTGGCACGCCCGTGCTCGGCCCGCAGGGTTACTTTCGAAATTATAATATTGGTATGGAAGTGGCACCTGCCTCTTTGGTCTAGTGATTACAAGTGCGACTGCTGGGGTTCGATTCCTGTATCGAGCAGCTTTTGCTTTATTATTTTGTTTCCTAAAGGAAATTGACAGTAGCGGTTAAACAAGGGTGTACCTACTTTCTGGTGTTTGTGATACACTAATTTTTCCATTAGTACAGACACCAACGATAAACTTATTTCTGGAATGATCCATTTTTACTTTGAAAATTGTTTTTGTGAACCGTAAATATGTTTTTCTGAAATAAATTATTTATTTATTTATTATTATTTTATTTATTTACTTACACATCTCTGCCTAATCCTACGACGTATACAAGCGTCATACTGCATGAAATTACCGTCATTATTAAGTTGTTAAATGATTAGGTGTTGGCACCTACCACCTCACAGTTTAAGGTATCGCGAGAAGTGGGTTAAAGCTACCTGTTGTCAAATTTGATAATTTCAAAATTAGCAGTTGTTTCTAGGCAATTTATTTTATTTTATTTAGGTATGTTGGAGAGAGAATAATTAGCACCAAAAGTTGAGTTTTTAAACTAAAATATCACGGCTGTATTCCCCGAAGGGTTAGGCAGTTGCACCTAAAGTACACCCACATTTCGCCAGTTATGTTTAAGTCCCATGTAATAGGGGGCGAGCCTATTGCCATCAACCGGGCACAAATCCAGACTCCGGGCTGCTACTGAGAAATTCCTAATGGAAAATCCCAATAACACTTTGCCCGACCTGGTAATCGAACCCAGGACCTCATGCTCAGCAATACCGGTTGCGACCACTTGACCAACGAGGCAGTCAAACTAAACTACCTTATGATTAATGCAAAGTGTTTCTTTTAGTCATCTTTCAATAAGGGTCGAGTTAAAAATGAGATTTACAAGTTTCCGTTTGCACACCTAATTATAGGAAAAACTTCATTGAACAAATTTTTCGATCATCACACTCAACAAATACAATCAATAAAATCAATCTGCCCAGCCTTTTCCCAACCATGTTGGGGTTGGCTTCCAGTCCAACCGGATGCAGTAGCTTTACGTGGAGCGACTGCCTATTTGACGTCCACAATCACTGGGTAACACGATAGAATAGAATAGAATACTCTTTATCATGTACACCATAAAAGTTACAGATATAAATGTTGAAATTTTACATAGGGTGACACAATGGGCGGTCTTATCGCTAAAAGCGATCTTTTACAGACAACCTTTGGATGGATTAAAGGGAGCAGGAGAGACAATACTGCAGGTAGTCAGTGGTGTACCATTAGCATATACAATAAATACATACATACACAAAGCATACACTTATCTAATAAATATATACAATAATACACATGAAACAAGAGCAGGGAACTGTGTTATGTAATGATGATGTTTAAGGAGAGAGGAAGTGTTTTTTTACCAGAATCTTAAAAGTGGACAAAGATTGAGCACGCCTTACCGACACAGGCAAGGCATTCCATAACCGCACTGCTTGAACTGTAAAAGACTTGTCATAAAAGCTAGTGGAATGCATCGGCATCTCTAGTCTCAAGTTTTCCCATGACCTCAGATATCTATTATGTGCGTCATGAAGGAACATGAAACGTTCTTTAAGATATGAGGGGGTTGTAGGATTGAACAGAATACCCCTTGGTAAGGCTGGTTGTCAGACTTTCGGGCTTCTGACGACCCGTAACGACTGTCACAGATCCACGAATGACAGCCGGGACCAACGACTTAACGTGCTATCCGAGGCACGGAGGAGTCTCGGTATGTAAATATGGTCACCCAGCCACGGGCCAACACCAGCAAGCGTAGCTTAACGTGATGGACCAACCAGGCTGTTATTGCTTAACAAATAGCTACTCCAACAACAAAACAAATACAATCATCGCTGCTTATTCTTGCAACTTCTACATAATAGAGGAGCCTACCCACCCTACCCCCGTTATTGACAATAGATTAAGTTCAAGATTACCCAGTACAAACCCAGCCAAGCCGGCACAGTATAATTCACAAAATGACCGCTCCTTGCAATGTTTGCTGTGGTATCGAGAAATTATTACATAAATTATGCATCATTTTTGTAATTTCACTTTGTGTATGGAATTAAATAGAGTGGTGAGCTCATGTCATTGTGGCTGCATAGATAATGAAATAAAGTTTTATATACCAGCCGTTTTTATACTATGTCTCGTTGATGGTGGCGCGTGTGTTAGGTCATTCGGTTCCCTACAAAATGATTGAGCTGGATGCTTGTGCTGATCCACGCGTCATGTTCGTGAACAGGCGCCGTCAGTTGAGACTGGTCAGCTCTTTACTGCCAGGGCTTTTTGTAATCTATTAATCTTATATTTTGAATTGCTTATATTTATTTTTTTTTTACATTTTTCAAACATAAAGAAGCGACAAGAATAAGTTACCCAGGATTTTGTAATATCTTGATTTAAAAGAGTGTCCTTGGAGTTTCTTGCCTGTTCTTCTCCATTGAGATCTACGTTTTGGAATGGGCAATTAGCTTCAACTTTCCGACTAACTGACCGACTCTTTGACAATTCAAAAGTGCCTGTAATTGGTTTAATTGAAATAAATGCTTTGAGTTTGAGTTTATGGAAATTAAAAAAGTGCACATTCTCCTCAGATGGGAGGTTCTGGTCCTATCTGGGAAGAAAGTGCGCTTTTATGGTTTCTAATTTGTCGTCCACGTCCATAAATGTATGGAAATACGTGCACGTTATCGCTATAACGTTATCGTGGTCGGAAATTTAAAAGCGTCTTCATATATTTCCATACCTACATATTACTGTTTCATCATCATCATTTCAGCCTAAAGACGTCCACTGCTGGAGATAGGCCTCCCCGAAAGGGAGGGGGGGGAGTTGCCATAATCGCCACGCTTGGCAGGCGAGTTGGCGATCGCAGTATGGTTTTAAAAATGCTAAGAGAACGCTGCTGCTCATTCTCTCTAGTACGTCCCTTGGTCGTCTTTTACGACACACGCGGGAAGAAATAGGATGGTGCTATTCTTTACGTTACCACACGGAACAACTTTGACTGTTTAGTGTATCGTAATGCCGTGACGTGGATGTCCACGATAATATCGTCACGATTTTAAAGCACAATGGTGAGTTATGTTGGATTTCTGCTGATTGAAACTTTGTGATGTTTCTTCTGCTGCCATGTGTAGAGTGTTAGAATAATGTATGACGCAATGATATTATACATACAGATGGGTGAATTTCAACAAGAGATTTGTATGTGTCATTTTGGTGGGTTTTTTTTATTTCAATGCTATCTACAAATTTTTTTGGATGGGCAATTCACCCAGATATGTTATACACTCACAAAACAACCGAAAAAAGTGTTCCGCGCAGCAGCGGCAGCACTTTTCATTCGTTTTAAATTTCACTACAAGTAAAAATGATGGCTTGATAAAAACAACAAGAAAAAATAGACAGCTAGAGTTATCAATTGCGCGTGATTGTAAACAAACATTATTCTGGGCATCAATCACCGAATGTTGGCATCACAGACTAACAAATACGTCCCAATTAGGACGTTTTCGAGTCTTCAAGATTGCGCGCTCACAACATAATTATCTGTTAATATAATATCATTGGTATGCCGTTTTACAATATTAATATTTCATCGTTTCAACTGATTTTCACCCTGTAATTTGAATTAGTCAGTATAGTTAATTAGAACAGTATAATTATACGTAGGTATGTAGATTGTAGGTACAGTGGGCAGAGGTTGCTAATTTATGTTGATAATTACGATAATTAGTTCAACTAGGGATTATGCGCAACAGCAGACATCACAGAACCGCAAGTTTGTACAGGAGATCCATGTCCGGAATGGCCCGTAATGTTACTACTCTGGTATGCTGCGTTGATTAAATTGATTTAATATTATAATCAATAGATGTAACGATACCGGAAGAGAACCGGAGTTACCGACATAGCCTGCAGAGTAAGCAAGCTAAAGTGGCAGTGGGCTGGCCATGTTTGTCGAAGGCGATGGCCGGTGGAGCAGACGAGTCCTGGAGTGGAGACCGCGTATCGGCAAGCGTAGTGTGGGATGCCCCCCAGCTAGATGGACCGACGACCTTAAAAAGGTGGCTGGGACAGACTGGATGCGGAAGGCGGAGGACAGGGTGTTGTGGTGCAGCCTGGGAGATAATGGAGGATAGATGATAGGGAGAGGATAAGGAGATATACGTCCAGCAGTGGACTGCTATAGGCTGAGTTGATTGATGTAACGATCACACAAAGACAGTATTGTCCATATATATTTAGAGACTTTATAATTTTATTAAAGGTGAAATTAATGAGGAGTAAGGACGAAAAAGACATGTTGCAACCCTAAATAAATTGGGATAACGTCAGGAGAATGATCATAATTTTATTATAGGTAATACTTATACTCCACTAGCTGCAGCCCGCGGCTTCGCCCGCGTCGCATTTTCTAAACATATAAACCTTCCTCTAATTAAATCGCTCTATCTATAAAAAAACCCCATCAAAATCCGTTGCGTAGTTTTAAAGATCTAAGCATACATAGGGACAGACAGGAACCGGAAAGCGACTATTATACTATGTAGTGATAGTGATTTATTTTAGCATTAGAAAAATAACGGCAAAATAACAGCAGTTATTGTGTAATATTGTTGAAATTAATTAACTTTAGAGTTATTTTTTAACGTAAATTGTAAATAGATTACATTGCTTTGTATCTGTCGTTAAATAACGGAGTTTATTATACGTTTATATCAAAATAACGAGGGGTGATAACCGGTGATAAATGTTATAGTCAATGGAGTTTATTTATATAAATGTTTTGATTAAAGTTCCCGCTAAGTATTTAATTAATAACAGCTTATAGTATTCTTGCTAACAATACTAATATAGACTATAAGTACTTTCTGTTACTAGCCCATCACTAAACAACCTATGGACTGTTCAATGCTGGTCCAGCTCCACAACCACAACTAATTTATTAACATTTGAAAATACTGTTGGAGCTGATGAAGATTGTAAGACTATCTTTTCATTGTATAAACTCGAATCTCCTTTGTATTATATAATTGCATATCACAGGTGTGAGTACTATGTACAATAGAGCTACCATTTACCGGGTAATTATGTCTTTCATTGACTTGAATGTGCCCTGGCGGCTGAGAGTATGTCCTGCTCACTCAGCTGTCTCGCTGATGGTGGCGTGTGTGTTGGATCATTTAGCTCCCCTCAAAATAGTTGAGCTGAATGGTGCTGATCCATGCGTCATGTTCGTGAACGGGCGCTGTCAGTTGGAACTGGTCATCTCTTAGCTACCACGGCTTATTTTTAATTATTTTAGTATTGAATTGTTTTTTTTTCTGTTTTTTATCTTTTTATCACGGACGCTTCTGACGTATTGCATCGTTCTCACATGTTTAACTTCAATATGAATGATGTAACAAATATTTTGTATAAATATTTTAATTTAAAAGAGTGTCCGTGGTGTTTATTGCCCGTTATTCTCCATAGGAACCTACTATTTGGAATGGGCAACTAGCTTCATATTTGTTACTGACCGTCTTCTTGTCAATTCAAAAGTGCCTGTCCATGGTTTAATTGAAATAAATGCTTTGAGTTTGAGTTTCATGTACTTATGTGTTCATGTCAATTTTTTTATTTTATTATAACAATTCACATTCGTAATTGTAGCTACTAATATTTATGATAAAAACAAACTAATCAAAATCGAATCATTACCCACTACAAAAATTTAACCCCTTTTATAAGAACGTTGAAATAAAAATGTTCCTAAGTAATGGGGTTGCCGACAATCCGCTAGGTTACTCCATGGGGTTCCCCGATACCTACAATAAATGGGGTAAGATAACGCTGCATTGCCCCTTAGGACTCTCAATGCCCGGCTTTATGGGGTTACCCCATAAGCGAGTCTCATTGAATTGGTTACGGCGAGTGCCTTGAATATAAAGCAATACCTGTGATTTTTCCGAATTGGAACAAATCTATAACAGGTATACTTACTCGTATAGAATAGGTATTTTATACTCTTCTAATTGAATATAAAATATTATTATATTTTGTCATATGGTTTAAATAAAAGTTTAAAAAATTCTTCATAGATACCTGAATTATTATGATTAATTAAGGATTTCCTATTTATTTTTCATACTCAGGCGCTGTTTTTGCCTCGGCGACCGAGATTGTGTCTTGGCGGAAATATATTATTACGAAAATACTTTGTGATGGTTAAAATATTGGGAAAATCCCAACCCATAGTTTTGAAACTAAGTCCGCCTTATATAAAATATAAATCTTACAAAACAAGATTTATATTTTGACATGGTTAAGCCATGTCAACATATAAAAACCTTGGAGCTCGTTTTTGTAATAAGAACGTAACAGTGATTGAAATACCGTTCTACAAAACTGAAAACTTAGTTCGGTAGATACTAAGTTGTCAGTTTTGTGTTTAGGAACTTTAATAAGGAATAAAGTTCGAAATTCAATAATGGATCCATGTTTTAAACCTGGGTCTCAAGATAAACCTTGTTTTGTAATAAGGGGGAGTAGGTTTTATAGTTTTTCTTTTTAAGAGGAAATGCGGGCGGAGACTTTTAGAGTAAAAAGTCATAAATCGAGGTTCGGCTCTCGCCTATTTCCTCCTCCAATATTGGACCAATTTAAAAGATGGTTCTTATACTGAATAAGAAGGATATATACTGTGTCCCTATGTTTTCCTTTTTGATGACACATTATCTTTATAAGAGCTGGAACCCTCTGAAAATGCTCAAAATTGCCTGTTTAGACCGCTGACAACAGAGGGCTATTGTACAAATTTGCCAACTATTAATAGAAAAATAAAAACATAGGGACACAGTATATATCCTTCTTATTCAGTATAAGAAATAGCTTTTAAATTGGTCCAATATTGGAGGAGGAAATAGGCGAGAGCCGAACCTCGATTTATGACTTTTTAATCTAAAAGTCTCTCCGCCCGCATTTCCTCTTAAATACATTACCTTAGTATTCTCAAAAATCAGGAAATACCTACAATTAATGTTAAAGGTGAATGCAAAAATCAAATTTTCTTATGTTTTTTGCAATTTGCAGGTCAATGACCACTGTCAAGTTGTATCTTGATCAAAATATGATTCGCGACTATAACATACGATATGTATTTACAGAATTATAATCATAAGAATCATTAAAACATCTCTCCAAGTTAGATTTGTAATATTTTGATCAAGATACAACCGGACACTGACCTGCAAATAGCAAAAAAAAAACCGGCCAAGTGCGTGTCGGAAGAAGAAGGGTTCCGTAGTAGGGATGAATTTATCCCAAGAAAAAACTTAACATTGTAGTTGATTATCATGATCATGAACATGATCCCCATACATTCCAACTGCAAATGTGAGTTTATACGCACAATATTGAGTGATTTACCATGTTATTTTAAGAACACAGACTTTTTATAGGTTTTCCTGTAATCTATAAGTAAAGAACTATTTTCTGTATTTTTATCAAAATTTTAGGCTCAGTACTTCCGATGTAAAGAGCCGGGGATGGTAATTTTTCATATATTTTCATAAATAATTTCAAAATTAAGTATTTTAAAATTATTTAAAAAAAATCCTTAAAAGAAGCCCTTTTATTTGATATTTCACACGGTACAGTCAGAAAAACTTATTTTTTAAATTTTCTAATTTGCTCCCCAAAAGTGACCTTAATCAAAATTTATTTATTTACGTAACACGTCCGTGTTTGGGTCACAGAAGTTCATACGTGTATCAAATTTCAACTTAATCGGTCCAGTAGATTCGGAACAAATCAGCTGTGACAGACGGATAGACAGACAGACAGACACACGAGTGATCCTATAAGGGTTCCTTTTTTCTTTTTGAGGTACGGAACCCTAAAAACGTAAGAAAAATTGAATTTCGCGGGCTACAGCTGCGGATCCACCATAAAATATCATTCATCATCATTTCAGCCGAAAGACGTCCACTACTGGATATAGGCCTCCCCCAAAAAGGGGGGGATTTGCCATAATCGCCACGCTTGGCAGGCGGGTTGGCGATTGCAGAATGGTTTTAAAATGCGTAGAGAACGCTGCTGCTCATTCTCTAGTAAGTCCCTTAGTCGCCTTTTACGACACCCACGGGAAGAAATAGGATGGTTCTTTACGTCCGGCACCACACGGAACAACTTTTACTGTTAAGTGTTATCGTAATGCCATAAAATATGTTAATGTAATATTATCTATCAATATATTTGTAGCGTTAAATAATTCTGCTTTGTAAGCACTTAGTATTTTATTGTTCAACACTTCGATTAATAATAGTACAACAATATCTAATTTAAGGAAAATCAGCTTATCTACCTAATATTTTTGTCGTGTGCGTTTTGACGTTATATTCGTACAATATGTGAATACCCGGAATAAAATAAACTCCTTCTGCTCGTTTAATTTGTGCCGAATAGGGATAACTGCATTATAATAAGATTAATACGGTCGACCACCATAACTATTGTAACGTCAAAATAAATTAATACATAATCAGGTCAACCGCGGCAGGATAAGGAAGAAAGTCCTGAATATTTCTGGTATTTCACAGAAGTTTGTATCAAATAAAATAGTTAACAGTTCTATAGTAATATGAATAGCGACTCTTAGAATACCGATACCATTTACGTGCATTCTTCGCAAATCTCTGGCATTTAATAGGACATAAATTGTGCTACGAAGACCCGTAGCCCGTAGTCCGGTGCTATGACTACGAGCGCGTAGCCCGTAGCCTCTGCTACGTTTGTGTAGATGGGGAATGCTCGCAATTTATTGCACTCGGCCGACCCGCTTGTTGGCGGCATTTATTTTAATGTCATATTTTAAGTTGAATTATTTTCTTAAACTGAAAATATGAATAACTTTGACTGAATATTATATGGAATAGGTACCTAATACGAATATAACGCTCTCAGTACTGACTTAGATTATGTAAAAATATGTAAGTAGCACACAATCGTGAACATTTTGTAACTTGCAGCTGAGCCTTTATGTAACCAGCCTCACATGAAAAACGAGAGCAAACTCCTGCCGCTTACGGGCGCGCAAATAAATCAATGGGTACGTTACCATGAGTGAGGATGTTGATGGTCTCGTTGTGGAAGTAGAACAGGCTGCCGACGCAGCCGGCCCAGCTCTGCAACGGGCGGTAGCCGGTGAGCACGTAGGGGTTGAACTGCAGGTGCTGCGGCATGTCGCGCCAGTGCAGCAGCTGCCGGACCGGGCCGACTTCGGTGCCGCCCCGGGCCTCTGCCGCTCTCTCAGCCACCACTTCTCCTCCACGCTCCTCATTATCACAGATACGCTCTAACGACTTTTTCCTCTTTTTAGGTCCTTTCCCGTTCACTTCTTGAATTGACATATCGAACATTTTTGTACATGTATCAGGTACGCTCTGAACGTCTCTCATAACAGCGTGCTAGCGCGTGTCGCTGGAGGCTGCGAGTCGGATCCGTGCGGCGCGTTGTGTGCCCGCATGGCCAGCGTCGCGTGGAGGAGCGCGGAGTTTGTACAAATATCACAGTTACAGCATTAGTGTGGAGCGTGGTGTGCTCGCGGACGCTGGCGGTGCTAGTTTTCTGTTATTCTCCGGTGGGCGTGCGGCTCGCGGCGCCGCGGCGGTGCGCGGCGGGTCGTGGGCTCAGAGGGCGGGCGCAGCGCGCGCGACTGGCCGGGCGCGCCGTCTCCCCGGTCGCTCGCCGAGCCGCGCCGCCCGCGCCCCGCACTTTTGCGCACTGCGCAAACCCGATCAGCTGATTCCCGCCAGAAGGTCGCCCCTCGGCTTGCTTCCTTTCCTCGCACTTTCACTCAACCTCTACTAGAATTCTCTCTTGCTCATAGAAGCTTATAGGCTCTATTGTTTCCTGATAGTACGATGTATCTATTTTTTTATAATTCATATAAGAATATTAGAATTTTAAAAAATTGTAGACATTTATGATTGTGGCATCTATGATGGCCATTTTGACATCTTACAAAAGTGTTTGACAGTGTTTCGCAGCGAAGTTTAAGGAGCTATAGCACTGACAAGTATGTTAACAAGATCATATCAGGCAGCCGCTGATGGGTCAACAATTACAACACCTGTGACTCTGGTAGCCTCGTAAAAATCCTCTCTGTAATTAATGAATCGAAAGACTTGCCTGGAATATAGGTTAAGACTTATGACCCATTTGCTGGAATTGGATTGTCCCAAGTGTTCAATATGTCCATTCACCTTTGAGAATCTAATGAACGCCACTGACGCGGCTACATCTACTGGGCCTAACTTATCTCAAGATGACCAACATCTCGAAAAGAGAGAAGAAGAATAAAGAAGTTTCAATAAAATACAGAGTTAGGTACCTATATATTATTTATGTTCACACGGTAAAATACATAGGGAAACGAAAATATAACTTTTGAGCAAAAAGCTATTTGGTATTTGTTTTTTTTACTTTGGTATCGTTAAGAGCGGCCAACCCGTCATACTTTTCATACAAACGCTCGTACGTGATCATGGCGTTGTAACTCATCTTTCTTTAAATTTTTTGAACTCTACGTATCTTGTGCACTATAATCTAGGTTTCTATCAAAGCAAAAAATAAAATTTTGAAGAATTTACTTTAGTTTATACTTGCAAAAATCTGCTGTTTGCATAAATATTACTTGAAATTTGGCTGTTCATAATGTAGTCATAAATTGTAAAAGTAAAGAAAAAATCTTGACAGAAACCTTACACATGAAATGGAGAGTAAACGATAAACATTTATTTCACTAACTTGTAAGGCTACGCAAAAACACGTATTTCCTGGAACAAGTTTTATGAAATTTCCGTACACTATTTTTCGTTTAATGTTATCGCGTTCTCACTTGGTTGTTAGTAGTTCTAACTTGCGCTGAACGAAACAACAAGCTTTTCGACGGACCGGGAAGGGCCCTCATAAGTCGAGCATAACCTAATGAGTCAAGAATCATTAATTTATGCCTGTTCAATTCGAGAACTTCATTAATAAAGATTGCCAGATCACATGAGACGTAAATTAATTATCAAAACAGTACCCTAATCTACAGAATTTTCGTCAACCTGTTTCAACAATTTATCGCAGTATCTATCCATCTATTCAGGGAGACCAAGGATATTGAGAGATCCACAAATGAGCTTGAAGAAGTTCGAGGTATAACAGTAAGTGAGCATACGGTACTAAGATGAAACAAGCTGGGTTTGGTTCGTCCGTGCCCGCTTATGCTCCAAAACTTGAGGTACATCATCATAGAAACAGACTCAGTACTTATTGTTTAGTGATGAATACAGAATTCTTTTATAAATCAAGTTTACGCAAGGCGAAAAATATGTAGAGGCAAAGGAGAACGATACAATTAGAAAAAATAATAAACTACAGTAGCATAGGGTGAAGGGTCAATAATAGTTTGAGGGGGGAAATGTTTGGGAGCTCGTACGGCTACGGACTTGGTCTTTCTTGGGTTGATCTACGGAGGAAGTATGATTGCAGATTGCTATACCTAGAAGAATAGTTTATGAAGCAAATAACATAATTTTCAGCATGTTTCTAGAGAGGTGGAAACGTGAAGGAAAAACTCGATATTGGTATTTTTGTAAATAATTTTGAATTAACTTTATCAACTTAACTTCAAAAATCAAGAATGTATAGCTGGACCATTGAGTTATATAATGTACAGTAACTAGCTAATTAGGTACAGACGCCAGCACATCAACCTACTACAATCTGTCAAATTTCTTTAATAGATTTTCAACTTTATCTCTACAGTGTAAGGTTCAAGGTTGATTGAGGAAATTTGACAGTTTCGGGTAGCTTGACCTGCTGGCGTCTGTACATTATAACTCAATGAGCTGAACACGGATCTTTTGGTGCGTGGCTGAAATCGGAACTAACGCGGCCATCTTGTTATTTCAAAACCCAATTTTTCACACAAAATGTTTCAGGATAACACGGAAAGAGTAGAGCTCTGAACCAGAGAATATTGAATATTATTTTAAAATAAGCATGTAGGTATGATGATATACATCAGAAATAAGTGCCTGACAACGATTTCTGGATTGAGATTCATGATTCTTCTGGACCCCTAACCGCCCCCCGCCCCGCCTACGGCCCTAAAAAGGACCAGCTGGCAGGATCAACATGGCACAGGACCAACGACTGTAATGTATGTTACTCTGTGGTCAAGGCCTTAGCCAGAAATTCACTAGGATCTTCGACCTTGGATCAGAGAATACACCTAACTTGGTCATACTATGTCGAATTATTACAAAAGACTAAGAATTAAAAGAACCTAGGCTGCAAGAAAGAGCGAGCGAAGCGAACTCGTTAATTTCCGCACCGTGAGGTGCGGAAATTAACGAGTTCGCTTCGCTCGCTCTTATAAGTTACCGCGCGTATAAGTTACCTAAATTTTCTATTTTTGTTTTTTTTTTGCAATACTTCGTGGCAATGCTGCCAGCCTTTTGGGCACTTTTTCTGTTGACAGTAGGGTTGCCAACTAAATAAACAATTCGTATTTAAAGTCCATTTCACGAAAGAAGTCCCGCGGAAATAAGTGGAACTAATTATTATTATACGCTAAGTTAGCAACATTCCTAAAATAACCCATGCCTGCAGCGCCACGTCTGCGGGACTTCTTTCGTGAAATGGACTTTAATTCAATTTACTGACACTCTATTTCTCTCTTCTCGCCACTTTAGATTAATTACTGAAAAAACTTTTTCAGTGAAAGCTGAAGTGGCGGGAACGGAGAGTAATATTCGTTTAATTTTTATATATTTGGTAAGCTATCAGATGCATTTTTAAGTATATATATAGTCACTGGTGTATCGGTAACAGAATTACTCATCATTGTGTGCATTCATATTTACCATAAAATGCATTCTTCAATTATAAACAAAACCAACGGACTATTTTTGTACAATTTCGTCGATAGTGACACACATTCACAACACCACATCTGACATCTAACATTTCGTTCAGTAATTATAAATAATTTCCATCATCCGTTTTAACTTATGTGTACCGTTAAATAGTACCCATAATAAGTATTTTGTTTTACGCATCACAGTAAAGGTTGAAAATAAAGTATTTTCACATAGGTAGGTACTTTATTTGTATGCAAAAGTATAAAGTATAATTACCAAAAATAAAGTAGGATACGTTATTATAAAGTATGGTTGGCAACCCTAGTCGACAGCGATGCGGACGAATTTTTTGATGCCCTAGATGCCCTATGATTCTGTGCCCCTTCTTTTTTTCATACAAACCTACATGTAAGTACATAATATTATTTTAGTATGAAGATTCCGTTATTTCCTTTGGTACAGCTACAAAATTTTGACCACGAGCTAAAAGATAATTGTAGGTCTGCGTAGCATTATAGTTGCGTAATTAAAGGTTGCTATTAGTCTGTGGGTTGCTGCTTGGGATGCTGTCAGCTCCTCGCTGTCAGGCGTCCGGTTACGACCTGCAACTGAGCTACGCCATAGAATTAGTAAGTACTGTATATGAAAGCTTAAAGGCTTCTACATACCGGGGCGACTTGTCACGCGACGCGACACGACACAAAGGCACCGCTCGTCCCGCGACACGCGGGGCCTTTGTGCCGTGTTGCGTCGCGCGACTAGTCGCGCTGGTATGTAGAAGCCTTTATGAGCTTCTCTAAGTATTATTTTAACATTGGTTTTTAATCGTTATTTACATCAAATAGCTAGATATTACACAGAACTAAAAAAAAAGTAAATAAAAAATATACATTACTGTGAACGGAGCAATACTGTAACAAAAAATTCTACGAACGCATTGTAGTTTGTTAAGTTGGTAAAACGTACTTCTTTCATAACAAGTTCCAAACTGATTGTAGAAAAGTTGTAGAAAACAACGGTAGATGGCGGTAGTGATTCAACTTCCTTTATAATGAAAACTTTTTTGTTCTTTTAATATAATATTTTCTTAAAACTTGTGTTTTAAAATTAGTATTTAGATAAATATGTTTTTAATTTATAATATATAATGTTATTGAACTCTAGAAATCTGATAGAGTATTTAAATATTTTTCTTGATACGGAAGAGAAACTTGAGTTACGATTTTACGCCATCGCGTTGCGTTCAACCAACCAACCAACAAGCATCTGTCGCTGTCTTGGATTCGGATCGATGTTCGGGCCTTTATTGCGACGAAGCATACTTCAAGGTTCAGCATCGCGAACTTGGAATTGTCTAACTAATTTCACTCAACTACTTTGGTGTAAATTGAAATATTTACGTGAACTGAGGGTAAGTTGAAATGGATATGATTTATTATCAACGCGTACATAGGGCTCCAGCGGAGTCGTAGAGAAACCAACATGGCGCCAGCATGTAAAATGTAAATAACTTGTGACATTTATTGTAATGTCTACATGGGCAAGTTAGCTATTTGAACTATTGTTTCGTATACACAGTCTTGTAGTAATATCTGCATAGGTTGCAATTTTCATTATTTTGGGCACTGGGCACCGTTTTACGCAAAGTTATTGCAGACACGATAGATACGTGATAAAGTAGTTGCAGGCGTCGCAGCTGCGTTAAAATTGGCGAACTGGTATTCTGGAGTTAAGCATTAGTTTAGCCAGTCTTAAATACACCTAGAATATATTGATATTGTCGATAATCTTGTAGACATTGATTATTTTATTTCAAGGCTACAGTAATCAATCAATACCAAAATATGTTTAAAATTATTATGATGGTTGTGATAATTCTAATTAGTAAGGGTGTGGAGATATTTCCTTAATTATATTTTCTACTTCTAGCAAGCATTTATACCATTTAAAATGGAAATACACACTGAAAACATTGTTTACCATGTTATCACTCATATAATAAAATTATCTTCAATTGCCATACTGCTTTCCTCACCCTTGTTTAGACTTAATTTGGGCTGTTTGAAAATGACTAAATACAACAGTTCAGGCTGCAAAAAACTTGACCAGCTCTGGCAGTGCCTACTTACGTTAAAGAGCTTTGATTTCAGAATTCTGTCTTTATCTTTTCTACAATTACTTAAATGCTTATAGTCAAAGTGCATGCCAGTGTGAAGTTATAAATTTCCACTACGCACCTTGACTTGATTGTCAATGGTTAAAAACGTTTATGTTTTTCAGCTTAAACCGCTCGGATACGAGTATTTGGTATCTGTGTTATGGTAAGTGGAAGTACGAATGTACTTTCCTAAAGTATGTGACTGCCAAAAATAATATCACATTTATTTGATAAGAACTATGTTATTTTTGACAGTCACTCATTTTTCAGCATGTTTGGTTTATAATTGGAATGGCTTGATGCAATATTAAACAAGACTTATCAGGGATCTATTATGAAAGAATATTTTTGTACTTTAAAAAAGACTAAAATCTAGTAGAATCATCTTCCATACTAATTTTAAATTCTTTCATAGTAGATGCTTTTGTAACTGATTGTTTTTAATTAATGTATACGATGATAAGACCCAATGTTATCACATCATATATTCACTGGTCCTCCGGGTACTCATTTGAATGTTCCTCTGTCATCATTATGATCATATCAACGTAACTTCAGTATTGGGATATCAACAGGCATATATAATTTTATCCATTTAACCTGCCAAAATTCAATTTATTTTATTAGCAAACCATTGTTAATAAGTTAATAACAAACATCATAATTTATAAATTATTATAATTACAAATTATTATAATTACAATAGTGTCAGAACCTATTGTTGGTCAAGCTGAAAATAATAACTTAATAAAAGCTAAAAATGCAAAAGAATCTTTCATTAAGGTTCAGATGGACCAAAAAACAATATTGTAAAAGTGTGACTTTTTGCACTTGCAAGCTTTCTCAAGACCTACATAGACTGAAATAATACAATAACATTTTAATATATAAACCTGACTATTACATTGCCATGTGGGCTTGCCAATAAATAATTCCACAGTAATATATATTGAACTAAATATATCTTAAAGACAATAATATTCCTTTAACAATATTTAAACTTGTGAATGTTATTATGTAGAATAATCTTTAAGTAATTACTTGTACATAAGTGTGTAATATCTTGTTGTTAATTACCAATTGATTAGCAACAAAAAGTATCTGCTTACACAGCAAACAGCAACAGCCATGCTTATGGTACAAGCACCCAGTAGTATTCCAGCTGCCAGTAATGTTAACATTTTTAGCTTGGCAGTCCACAGCTTGCTATTCCTATTGCTGATCTGCCTATGAACATATTTGAAAGAAATTCTAATATGCTCAAAATGCTAATATTTCTACTTCTCTGGAATTGGTTGTATGTACACGATGAGGAGGAAGCATGTTGTTCACCAGACGGGGCTAGTATGACCAGACCGAGCCACAAACATGCATACACACAATTTAAAAACCCTTTATCATGAAACAGAAACATTACTCAAAAACTAACTATTACCTATCATCTGTCATACTGGTGACGTTTCACACGTTGGTTCACTCCTCGGTGTACTGGACACATATAATGGTGGTATGTCCGGTTTCCAGATGCCGCGCACCCGTAGGAAGCACTACTCGTCGCACTCCAGGTCGCGCTCCAGGTCGTACGATGCGAAGCGCCGTCGTCTCGACGACGGTTCCACAGAAGGATCCTACAGGAAGCGGAGCCGCAGCCGGGGGGGAGGAGACAGAGAAAGGTCAGTTGAATATAATATATTTTTACTTGTAATAAGTAGTTATAAGCAGGGACCGTACAACCCCGGTTATGAGTTAAGCCTTTCGAAGGGGTAACCCATTCAATGGGTTACTTTTATCATGATGTAACCCATTGAATGGGTTTTATACTAGAAACCCAGTGAAAGGGTTACATGATAACCCATTGAATGGGTTTTATACTTGAAACCCAGTGAAAGGGTTACATGATAACCCATTCAATGGGTTCTATACCTACTTGAAACCCGTTGACATGAAAAAAATCATAATATTATGTTATTTAGATATCCGCCCAGCACGCGTAGCATGACCAATTCTATCTCTATTCTACCCAGGGACCATTTTGGTTACCATTTTAGAAAAACCCATATGGTGTGGGTAACTTTGAATGGCTTAATCTAAGCCGTTCAAAAGGGTTACCCACACCGTATGGGTTTTTATCGAAAACCCTTTCAAAGGGTAACCAAAATTTATTTTAAGCCGTTCAAAAGGGTTACCCATATCGTTTAGGTTTTTGTTTAATCGCTTAGAAAAGCCCTTTCAATGGGTAACCAAAATGGTCCCTGGTTATAAATACTTGAATGGTTTAGAATGACGAATTAGCATGAGAAAACTTAAACAGCTAATTCGAAGCTTCAATCAGTCATTTGTTGGATTATTCCACTTTGCCCCATCAATCTGTTCAACAGTGGGACAAAGTGGAATGTTCACTATTTTGTTGTCCACTGTGTGACTGGGCAAACTACAGTTACATAAACTCTGAGTTCACTTATATATTTTATTTTATTTTTACAATTTTAAAGAAAGCTTTCAGACTAATACACTTAAATGGTAACAACTGACAGTTGCACTTTTTGCTACTAAGACTGGCTGTAATAAGATAATAATATTATCTTTTATGTTTTACTCTTTCAAAACAAAAAAGCAAAGAGAAACTATTCGTAAGAGATTAGGTTGACTGATGCAACTTAAAAGGGTTGATTCGTAAACTATGATTAAAGTTAAAAGAGACATTTATACGTCAAAAAATTCTGTTTAAACAGTTGTTAATCATTAGTTAACTTTAAGCAGCGTTTATAAATAAAGGAGTAAAGAACAAGGCGGATGATGGTGGAATTATGGTCTTATTTATTTCTATGTCAACATCAAACATAGGTTTACAAGTAATTAGTAATATATTGGGAATAATCCATTGGTTATGATTTGACTTATCTTTGAATATTCTACCTGAAGTATAACATTTACTTGATTATTACTTGCTGTTGTTTGGATCAAAATTATTGTAATGGTGTACAGTCATGAGCACGAATATGTAAACGCTTAGCAGAATTCAAAACCGATTTTCTCGTGGAATAACGATTGTAACTTTGAGAAAAGATCTATTTCATAATAGTTTGGGTTCCAAAATATTATGTTCATTGTAAAATAAAATTTCAATCAATACAGTTGGAGGAAACCACTTTTAAAAGTTGCTGGGTGTATACATATTGGTGCTTGTGACTGTACATGACTGAGCCAAGGTACAAGTCCACAGTCAGATAATTTTAGAACTGTAAAACATTATAAACCTTAATTTATCATTATATACAAAGTGCCCCCGCCGCGTCTATCTGTTTGAACGCGATCAACTTAAGACTCAGATATATGCCAGTGACCTTGAGTGGTTAGCTTGTGTGTTCTGTACTGAGCTCGCGCAACGCGTCGTACGTTCAGCTAGTAATAGGACTCGCCCATCAAGGAGCGCTGTCCCCAATTTGACGCATTATTAATTTATTATACACAAAACAAAAGCTATTTTAATAAAACGCGTATACTAAAAGATCAATAATTAAATTATCTTTAAATTGGTGAAGGTTTCAGAAAAATATGCTTGGTAGATTTTGCGCTATTCTAAGTTTTTTATCCGCGTTAGACATAACTTTACAAACTAATTTCACTATGTAAAAAACATAATCTAAAATATTCACATACTAAATTATTGAAAAAATTCTCTAATTTAACGTATATTTTTTTCAAATCATTAACACTCCACGTTTAGACGTGATCTTCAGTATAAAATTATTAAAAGTCGGTTATCGTCGCCTTAAAAAAAAACTACTGAACGGATTTTCATACGGACTTCACTAATGGACGGAGTGATTCATGAGGAAGGTTTTGGTGTGTAATTCATTAAGGTTTTGTGTAAATTGTCTGAAATATGACAATGGTTGTTGAAGATGTCGGAAAAAATCATGCCGACTGGGGAAGCTACTGGCGTGCGCCGCGTAAACCAATACCCCCTTAATACAAAACAAGGTTTATCGTCAAACCCAGGTTTAAAACATGGAGCCATTATTGAATTTCGAACTTTATTCCGACTATGGTACAGTTCCTAAACATAAAACTGACAACTTAGTACCGAAGTAAGTTTTAATTTTTGTAAAGAACAGTATTTCAATCACAGTTACGTTCTTATTACAAAAACTGGCTCCATGGTGGTCAAGCCATGTCAAAATATAAATCTTGTTTTGTATTAAGGCGGTTAGAGTTTTGTGAAAACAATGTATTACGCAATTATTCCTCCCGTGGGATATTTTCCAATATCCACGCGGGCGGAGCCGCGGGCAAAAGATAGTTCATAATAAAATACACATCTATCTTGTACTCTCGAATATAATGTTGGCAACCAGCTGTGGCCTTGTTGATCATTTAGTTGGAAGTAAATATTTCTGCATTTACCTACTCATTCACGTAAGTAAGTACACTTTATATTCATCATCTCTCAAGAGATTAAACTAAGCAAAGCACATTGCTTCCAATTGAGGCAATATTATGCTACTTGTTTGTCATGTTGTAACACATCACAGTAAATATTATGTGATTTGATAATGAATTATCTTGACAGTGGAACTGCACCTGCAAATTATCGCCCACACTGAATCCATCCTTTTCCCAGACCAAGAACCATGGTAATGTGTCACTAAAATGATAATTTTAAAAATAACTGAAAATATTTTGTTTTTATCAAACCTTAGTGGGTTTTAAAATGTGCAATAGTATCTATCTATTTCTAAAAGAGCTATTAAGAAAGTTCGAGATTCGTTTATATAAATGGACTTCATAACTACCTAACTTCCTCATGTTAATTTCATTGGCCAATGAAATAAAATAAAGAATTATGTATTAACAAGTAATCCTAGTGCCGATTGTTTCTAATTGGACCGACATCCATAATATTTGTGATAATTGATGTAGTAATAATAATAACGTAACCAAAAAACGTTAGTTTTTATTCATTTTATCAGATACATAATCAAACCGATACTAATAATCTTTATCTTAAAACAGAGGCTTTAGATCTTTGTGCCGAGCGTCATTTTTTATTTTTGTAACAAAATGTCAGTAATTTTTAATAGTACCGCAAAAATAAATGTATGCAGAATTCTGATCGATTTGGTGCTGGGGGACCCCAATTACAATCTCTGTTAGTAGCGACATCTTTTGGTCGAGTATAGTTTCTGTTAGCGTTTAGTTTTCCTTGAGCTCTACAGTTGCTCGCTACTCGTCGCTAGATGGCGCTACGTGTTTCATAATTTTTTATATAGTTATGATAGTTTGCTTGTTAGCCATGGATCAAACTAACGAAAATATTGCTATTTATTTTTATATTTAAAATAAGATGAAGAGTTTTACAGAATACTAATTTGCGGTGTCCTGTGGAATTACATACAGTTTGCATCCTCATGATACACATACTACATGGAAATTCCTACTTTTTTTTTTTCTCGTTTTCCTTGTTTTTCAGTATTGTATTAAGGACAATACACTGAAAGAAATACCTTTTGAGTTAATGTTTATTTATTTATTGAGTTAATGGTCGTTGTACTAAACTACTAAGTAAACCGTTTTCCTTATGGATGTTAATAATGAGCAGTCAGTTTGGAATTACTAAATAATATACCACCGCTAAGCACTTTTTGTAAGAGCTATTTCCTTATGTCTTATTACTATGTTAGTTTCGGTAGTTACAGCAGATTCTGGTGAATGATCTGTGCTGATGATTTATTTGGGCTTATGAAACAAGTATCGTTTGGAGTTAGTTAACCCATCTTTTGAGGCCAATTTCAACGAAAGCTCAGCACCAATCTTAGCTGAAAATGGTTTTTGTCTGATAGGAATCTTATAGAAGAAAGTTCTGAATCGAAGCAAATTGAAAATTAGTAAAAAAAAATCCACTGAATTTGGCAGATTGAATATGAATTCAAACAATATTCAATCATATGAAGCAAACTAGTATATCCACGTAAAATTTTTAATGGTTTACGGAACAAGCTGCATTTTATTCATTCAAGTCTGGATACAAAATCAACGTAACAGCTTTAGCAAGACCGACGCTACAGCTTACTTATTACGGCGTTGTATGGACTCGTGTCACTTGTTCGGTCATTACGCCTAACTCTCTATCATTACCTGTTTCCAATCTGGTCCAACGTTGAAGCTAGCAATATCGTGAGATGAATAGCAGGAAACTGAACTGCATGTACCGTTTTTACTTGATCACAGGCATACTCTTAAGCCAGCTCAATTTTTCATACATTTCCTGATCTGAAGTTATTATTATCCACACTGCCGTGCCGTCATTATGGTAAAAATAAAACAAATCCTTTCTCGTAGTGGAACTATCTGTACTGAGTCTGTAATACCTCATCACCACCTCGCTCGCACCTACTGCTGGCGGTCACGCGAGCAAGAGAGATGTGGTGGCAGGGAGACGACTCCAAGGCATCGATAGTTTAGTTTTTTTTTTTTTTTACGGTGGAATATAATGGTACTTTAAAATAAATAAATAAAATAAGACCTGCTTTATAGTTAGTTCAGTTAATATGCAAAGTTTAATTATCTAATTTGAAGTATTTTTTTGTACCAGCGGTTTATTGTTCGGTTTGGAGGTAACTTTGGAATATTATTCTATAGAGAAAATTTTATGGAATCGTGTTTTCGTCAAACATAGTACTTCATCATCATCATTTCAGCCGAAAGACGTCCACTACTGGACTTAGGCCTCCCCCAAAAAGGCGGGGATTTGCCATAATCGCCACGCTTGGCAGGCGGGTTGGCGATCGCAGTATGGTTTAAAAAAATGCATAGAGAACGCTGTTGCCCATTCTCTAGTAAGTCCCTTAGTCGCCTTTTACGACACCCACGGGAAGAAATGGGATACATTAGTACTTACTTAACATTAATCCTCAAGTTTACCATATATTTATTACAAAATTAATGCTGCAATATTTTCGACATAACTGAGGATCATGCTACGCTTGTTGAGGTAGTATAGGCTCTTAATCCTTGACGTTATACGATGTGCACAAACACGCAGCAATTATATTACTGTTGCAAAACCGTCACAATATCGTGCCGATAGATAGAAAGGTGTAGGTACTGTGCATAGTGGGCTTAGATTCTGCCTCTTACCTATATGTAAAGGAAACTCCGTAAGGATACGTATATTCGAATGTATTATAGGATGGTATTGAGCGAACCTAACGGTGTTTCAAGGTACGGGTTAGTGTACGGTATTGCAGATTAGGGCCCGCTGTCGGGGCATAAGTCATATTGTGGGGAGTCGTGCCAGGTGAATGAATCGACCCCGCTCCCAACCACTACTGCTCCTTACGGGACCGCGCGCTTATGTAATTCTATTTGCTATCTCCGATCTTGTGCAATTTCCCTTCGAATCTGAAATTATGTTCACACGAATCTTGATAATATCTTGAAGATAGGTAAAATGATACTCGTCATTCTATTTAACAAGGAAGCAGGTAGGTCCTCACAGGAACTCTGATTATAAAAATGAAATTATTTTGAAAAATATTAAAACTTTTTAAGAAACGATAAAAGATCACTGACATAATGTTCTGTTAAAACTTAAAATCATTATTCGTGAACAGCCATGTCTTTGTTCTTGTTGTCGGCATAAATAAGAAATTATCTCGCCATTGCAATCTTGTTTCTTTATATAAACAGAGATCATCCGAAGCGTCTGACGCAAGAATGCTTCGAAATGTATGTAGACGTGGCTTTACAACGATAAATAAGTAATTTTACAGAGTTACCACAAAAAATGCTCTGTGTATGTGCAATATCGAGTTTGGCGGCGTCTTTTTGTTGGCTCTCGTCAAGAGGTGCCAATAAATTACTGCATGATTAAGTATGTGGTTCTTGTTGTACAAATTGGCAGCGCTACCTATGGTACTGCTGTCACACGTGGCTGATTAACGTAACGACCTTCCATGTGTGTCGGTTCGTGGGAACGCACTTGACTTTTATTTTCCTCTTTTCTTCATTTGGCCCCGCTAACATTGACATTCGTTTACCCTATTGACCAAGATTTACGTGCGAATTTGTTCTTATTCGATTTAATTAATGGTTTTTCCATATTTTTGTATATGTATTGACATGTAATAAAACCTTTTAAGTACTTATAATCTTTTTTGTACATTCAAAA
This sequence comes from Tiliacea aurago, assembly GCA_948098905.1. NCBI lineage: Eukaryota > Metazoa > Arthropoda > Insecta > Lepidoptera > Noctuidae > Tiliacea > Tiliacea aurago. The sequence continues at coordinate 7,821,141 of OX402588.1, forward strand.
ATGACTCTTAACACTTGCTCGGGTGAAGGTTTTCAAAACTGTTGTGTAATGATATATACAATAACAAAATGATTGTGAAATATTTATTTGTTTAAGAGCTATTTTATTAACCCAAAAAAACTGACAACACCCTGCGCATCCAATACAACAATGCCTTCAGGATGCTGTTGAGGCTTCCTCCTTACTGTAGTGCATCACAGATGCGCACACGGATGATTATTTCGCGATCATGCGCAAGAGAGTGGCGTCAATAATGCGCAGAGTGAGAGGGAGCAGCAATAGCATTCTGAAGGTTTTTTCTGATAGGTTAGAAGGGCCTACAATGGATAGGTTTATCAAGCTACATGTCAGACATGGGGCTTGAAAAAATATTCACTGTTATTGACTTCATTGCACTGATTGAACTAATATAAAATTACAAATGCAGTCCGCTCTGACAGCTGCGCAAGCATTGCGCCGGAATCCAGTTCTGTTTTTTTTACATTCTGGTAGCGTGTATTTTTTACTATGCATTGCATTTGGAACCGTCCAGTGTGTTGTACATTCTCATAGCAGGTTTAGTGAAGTAACCTAATTTCAAGACCTAAATAGATGTGGATGCATTTTGTTTGCTGCATAACTACCCTGCAAAATATTATACCATTCATACATAACTAGAGATCGGATATTCGGATGCATATTCACCTAAAGTTTGAGAGTTGACTAGTATGGAGTGCATTTCGGTACGGGAAAGTGTCGGTTTCCAGCACTGACAAGTTTTTAAGAACTACTCTTTTGTACTGTGTATCCCCGAATAAATATATTTCATTTTAGAATAAAAGGTCTTGAAGAAATATTAATAGTGTTTTTTAAGCGTGTTATATTTTCCACAAAATTCCTGCTTGTTCTAAATAGATAAGAAATATTTGTTATACTTAGGAATACAAAATTGTATACCTACACACTGTTATTAATGAAACCCCGCGATCCCGGAATAAAGAAATTTTTTAAGAAGCCGTTTCCATACTTTGTATCCTTTGCCGGAAAAAACCGTACTTTAGGTAAATATGCATCCGAATATCCTATCTCTATACATAACATAATCAGCCTATAATGTTTGCACTACTAGGACTAGTGTTGCCCAAATTCAGTCTTGGTCTTGCAGTCTTGGTCTTGTTCTTGCGTTTTTGCAAGACCAAGACCAAGAACAAGACCGCGTATTTTTAGCAAGACCAAGACCAAGACTGACCGTGCAAGACTTGAGCAAGAACAAGACATAGCCTGCAAGACTCTTGCGTCTTGCAGCTAGGACTTAGCGCTATTTCACTGAGTAGTTAGGTGTAACAGTTCGGTGTATAGGTAGGTACGCTTAGGAATTCTATGAGAGGTTATTTTCTAAAGCATCATTAGTAATTAGAAAACATAGAAATAGGTTAAGTGATGAGTCAGCCAGATGGTTACTTTGTACCTATTAATTCTTGGTCAAAAAAATTGATATAAAGTATCATAACCTAATGATAAAGCTGTTGATTTGTGTTGTATTTTATTTTTTATTCAAATAAATGATAAATCGTAAAACTCTTTTATTAAATTTCTTATAAGTTGAGGGTTCAATCTCTTTCTAGACAGATAAGTATTGTTCTTTAAAATACAGTCAAGTTATTGTAATTAATTTGTTTTTTTACATGTTTTAGCAAATGTAAGCTTATAAATCATAAATGTTTATTAAGAAACAGTTACTTCCATGGAAAACGACATATAGGTCAGTTGATTTTTCGAATTTCTTATCAAATCTTCAGTTATTTATTAATCTGCTTGATCTTTACTATGGCTATGTTAATTCAAGCTCACAATGTTCCAATTCTAATACGTTTTTCTAAGATTTAAAGTAAACTTTAATAAATAGTAATAGACTAATAGGTAATTGCAAGACTTGCAAGACTCTTGCTGCAAGACCAAGACCAAGACCAAGACTGGGAGCGCAAGACCAAGACCAAGACCAGGTGTATTGGCGCAAGACCAAGACCAAGACTGGCTAAGTCTCGTCTTGTTCTTGCATTTGGGCAACACTAACTAGGACACAGGCCTCATCTCTGCGAGAGGGAGTGGGCCATAATCCACCACGCGGGCCCAATGCGCGTTGGTAGATATCCACCACGCGGGCCCAATGCGCGTTGGTAGATGTTACATGTCTTTAAATTTTTAGTTCTAGGACATGCCGGTTTCCTCACGATGTTTTCCTTCACCGTTTTAAGAGCAGTGGTGATGAAAATTATTTACACAAAGTAAAGCGCCTATCTGGGTTCGACTTACGAGAGAACCAACGACCTAATGGTCGTGTTTTCTCTCGTAAGTCGAGGCCGTTACCACTGGGCCACCACTGCTCACACCATTCATACGAGGGCTGCACTAAAAGTATCGGGAATGGAATATTTCCACTGTTCCTGTCATATTAAAATCTTTTTAATTGAAAACTCCTTGGTTTTAAAAATCGAATACCATTTATTTATTTAAAAAAAGATTCTCGGTCTTGTCACAAGGTTTTGTCAAACTTGTTTAGTCGTTGAGAAAATGGAATTGACTCGAGAAAATTCAAGAGCGATGATTTATTATGACTTTCGAAGTGGTTTAACACAAAAACAGTGTGTTGACCGGATGATTTCTGCTTTTGGTGATGAAGCCCCATCCAAAACCACAATTTATCGCTGGTTTGCTGAATTTCAACGTGGACGTGTCAAGCTCAGTGATGATCCCCGTCAAGGTCGTCCAAAAACTGCAGTCACCCAAGAAAACGTTGATGCTGTGCGTAAGCTGATTGAGGAAGATCGACATGTGACATACCGCGAAATTCAGGCAACTTTAGACATTGGCATGAGTCAAATACAAATAATCTTGCATGAACAATTAGGTGTAAAAAAGTTGTTTTCCCGATGGATACCGCATTCGCTCTGTGAAGAGCAAAAAGCGGCTCGCGTTACTTGGTGCGTCAGAACTTTCGAAAGATTCCACGCAGGATCCTCAAATGCTGTATACAACATTGTATCAGGTGACGAATCCTGGATATACGCGTACGAACCCGAAACAAAAAACCAGTCACGAGTTTGGGTGTTCGAAAATGAGTTAAAGCCAACAAACATTGTTCGTTCACGGAGTGTTGCAAAAAAAATGGTGGCCACGTTTGTCTCCAAAACCGGCCATGTTACGACTATTCCTCTTGAGGGACAAAGAACGGTTAATGCAGAATGGTATGCTAGCATTTGTTTGCCACAGGTCGTTTCTGAACTCCGTAAAGAGAACTGCAACCGCCGCCATCACGACAATGCGAGTTCTCACACCGCGCACAGAACAAGAGTTTTTAGAGCAAGAAAACATAGAATTATTAGACCATCCGCCGTACAGTCCCGACCTAAGCCCTAATGATTTCTATACTTTCCCTAAAATAAAGAATAAATTGCGTGGACAGAGATTTTGATCACCTGAAGAAGCTGTGGACGCCTACAAAACGGCCATTTTGGAGACCCCAACTTCCGAATGGAATGGTTGCTTCAATGATTGGTTCCATCGTATGGAAAAATGTGTCAAATTTCGCGGAGAATACTTCGAAAAGCAATAAATACATTTTTAAATAGTAATGTTGTGTCACTTCTTTGATTCCCGAAATTTTCAGTGCCGCCCTCGTACTCTTCAAATATATTAAAACAAATCCACACGATATTTTGTATGTTCAATTATTGTAGAACAGTAACTGCTATCCTAAGTTGTTGAATAAGAATATGATGCACTCCAGCACTACATTGTTGAATGTTTACTTAATCATCACGTTTGTAGTTTATAAACATAGAGTATTGAACTGTTCATTGCAATGAATTCATACTTATACCTCATTGATGTATTAAATAGGAAGATAGGCCACTCTCTAATATCACGTAAATATTAAATGGACCCGATGTCGTGCGTCATGTGCTCGACAACCGAAATATACAGACATATTACGCGGGCTATAGCGGGAACGAGATAGCAATAATTGTTACTGTTACGTACCTATAACAACTCGGGAACAAATTAGGATTCGGGTATTCCCCCCAAACCGAGAGTAATGTACGTCGATTGTGTCCTTTCCCCTAATTTATGCGGTCCACGTCGAGGAGCGCTTACCATATCTTCCTATTTAATACATCAATGTTAAACTAAGGCCCGTATTTATAGAGCGTTACTCAGTACTCAAGCATTACTTAAGACTAGTTTCAACCAATCAAATAGCTTGAATCTAGTCTTAAGTAATGCTTGAGTACTGAGTAGCGCTCTATAAATACGGACCCTAGTTACTAAGGTAAATTAAGTTAATGTTACAGACATTGCATTTACAAGTTACATTTGTCCAAGAGACCAGTGAACTCTGTCCAAGTGTTCCGGATTTAAGAGCTTAACATAATAACGAATTGAACACGAAGGACTATAAATTGATATTTTGCACAAAGGGCCGGCGACAGTAATTACTGGTTTGTCGGCAAATTGCGCATGTACGTGTTGTGAAAATGATTTCTTTAATCGCACGCCTGACTCTGACTCAAGGATACTACGGCTAATGCCAGACTGCAATTTGCAACAATCAGCACCTTCATATACATCGAATAATCACAACCTAATAAATAATCGTCGCACAATATTTTTTATTCGCTTATCGCGCGACAATTCTGATGTGCTTATATGACTGTACGTGTCTATGTTTTCATTTTCTTGTCTTTTGTAACGATTGTATGCCAAGGACCACTGAAAGGTCGTTTACTAAAACGGTAATCTTTATTTTATCTGTGAGCAAATAATGTATTGTTTTGGTTTTCACTTAATGAAACCACGTCATCTCTTCGATTTCATTTGCAAATTCCTAAGTATATTGCGCATTAGAACATCAATGTATCGCATCACAACAATATTTTTTGTCTCAGCGTAACGTAAAACAGATCTGAATTGCTATTGTCTTTGAAACAGTCCGATGATTGCCAAATGAGGAAGCTTCCAAACGGCATTGTTATTTACTGAAAAGTGTAACATCTCGTAAGAAATGGCCGGCGGATTGCGTCCATGGCGAGCACCAATTGTCGCAAGAGCTGGTGTTTCGTGTATAATTCAGGTGACAAATGCTGGCGAGGCGCGGGGGGTGGGGGCGAGAGGCGTTGTTCTTGACACAGTAAAACTAGAAGTGCAGTAGGTAGGTGCAACTGCGGCCCACGCTGAGCTTTTTGCAAGCTGCTAATACGACTATCCACAACCGGTCTCTTGAGCTTTAAATGTGCTGCATTCTTGCCGTTCCGTAGTTTGTATTTTGTAAAGACAAAGCCGAATATGCGTAATATTAATGAAAAGGTACCATAAAAGTATATTGAGTTGCAAAAACTGATAATTTGTACAGTATACAGACAGCTCATTAGTCAATCAGTGAGTAATATTACCAGTAACGAGCCCTGTAAGTTCCTTATAATGCATGATGGTAACGTAGTGCACGTATTTACATTGAGCAATGAACCGATAATTAAATAAGATAGGAGTGAACACGAGTTCAATTATACCGTTGTTGGTATTAGGATTTAAGCGTCGAATATAGCAATTTATAATATTTTTGATTTCACCGCGTTCCCGGCTCAGTACGGCACGCGGTGCGCGAGATTTATCTGGCGTGATCTGCGGAGATCTCGGCCAAGAAACGCTTTCCATGTCGCGAGGCGGAACGCCGGCACCCGCCGCTGCGATTTATGCATCGTATCGCCACGTCCGATATAATCCGATTGGGGATTTATGCCACTTGCCCGTTGCCCGTTCGTTACTCCGCACGGACTTCCTAGCCACTCATACTATGCTTTTATGGTCGATACATTTTTTGCACGCTTCAACTCAAAGATCACGAACTAACTGTTAATCATCAGTGTCTGAATCGGTGGCGGATATCGCTACTTCCTCAATAGGATACCTGCACGCTGTCACATCATTTTTTGACAGAAACACAAGGTAATGTTCATTAAAGAAAATTATTTCCTTGCTAACGTATTGGATTATGATGGCGAGGTCGCATCTCATCATATCCTGTTAATTTAACAATAGCTCACCGAACCGCGCATCGGCCTTGCGTCGTCTTTGCTTGCGAGGGCTTTATCAGGGTCTTCTTTGACACGGCGCCGTTTCGTCTATTCTTTTACGACGGAAGTTCATAAGCATTATTAAAATTTGTCTATTCGTCAAATGGTTTTTGGCGGTGATTCAAGATTTCTATTCTAGTAAACAAAAACACTTCATACTCATATAAGTAATGTACAAGACACATTAGACTGTTATTCTGCTGAAATATTTAAAGTAAGATCTCGTTCCTCTTATTTAGCCTGCTGTTATTTGGCGTCGGCGGCGCTTTATTAGATTTTCTCTTGGTTTTCCCGTGCCAACCGCTACCGTATCATTCACTCGATTTTCCTTCATATAATCCCTTACACCACGCAATCTTTTCTTTTTTCTCCCTCTATCTGTTAAAATCTATCTATATTCAATACTCTTCTCATCACATGGCATATGAGTATATGACAAACGATTTACTTTTTTTTTTTCTTAACTCTGGTTACTTTCAATCTCCCTCCTGGACAACAATCTCGTAGCAATCCTACAATACAATATTAAAACTTTAAGCGCATAATATATAATTATCAAGGCGCTTTGCAAGCCACGACACAACATAACAGCTTGTTCCTATATATAGTCATCGTTGTGGCTTGTTCCACACAAGCCACATCTTCATGAAGACGGTAATTTATTCCGGCTGGCGCTGTCGTCGGCTCTATTGTACGAGGAACGAGCACATGTGACGGAATCAACGACCGTTTAGCGAGAGCTCGACGATTTATTACGCCGGTGAAATGTATCTTTGACTGAGTAACATTAAACCACTCATTCGGAACATACATTTCTAATATTAGATTACCCATGTTGCCAAATTGGATGTTGATTGAAACTTCGGCCGACTGATTATAAGAAAATACATTGTGTTTGATCGCAGGATTGTCTGTGTGATGCCCGTGGGTGTCGTAAAAGGCGACTAAGGGACTTACTAGTGAATGAGCAGCAGCTTTCTCTATGCATTTTAACACCATACTGCGATCGCCAACCCGCCGCCTGCCAAGCGTGGCTATAATGGCAAACCCCCTCTGGAGGTCTATGTCCAGCAGTGGACGTCGTTCGGCTGAAATGATGATGATGATATTGTGTTAACATCTGCGTGTTTCTATAATAATAACATTCATTATGAAAGGCCGTGGTCATAAATACAGATCGTTATAAAAAAAAATTGAGCCAGCAAAGCGTTCGCGTCGTTTATTAGACGTAGAATTCAATATATCACTCATCTTGGGGCCCTACTTGGCTAGTTTGTAAATCATTCCTACGATAGCTACGACTTTATATTTATCCAAGTCCATGTTTGTAATAACAAACGTTATTCGATCGACATGGTATTATAATGATAAATGATACCTAATTATGACGGATATCAGACACCGTTATAATCTATTAGCGTGAAAAAGATGTCCTTTCGTGAAAAGTTGACCACAAAAACTTGAGTGATGCGTTGCGGTCGTCGCAACGGTCAATACTTACGAACAATGATACCATTGTCACGTCCGCGGAAATCGGCCCGGATAGTCAATCGGTTTGGAGAAAACTGCGCACACGACGCCGCCAACCATGTTGCCGGCTAAACGTTCATTATGGTGACATAACTTAATAGGCTCTCTGGTGAATAGACATTACCTAATGGCACAGGAAAATCTGTCCGTAGTTGGCTGCTTTGTGGCTACTTATTGATTACGTGATGAATTTGTTTATGCTATTACCGCACAATAATCACACTTCATCATTACACTATCACAACAATATTATAAAGGCGAAAGTTTGTGAGTGTATGTGTTGCTTGTTAGTTCTTCACGCTCAAACGGCTGGACCAATTTTGATAAAAAAAAATATGGATCTGGCGAATAAGCAGTCATCAATTTATTAAATACTAGCTACACCCCGCGGTTTCACCCGCGTAAGTCTCGATCCCGTGGGAATATCGGGATAGAAAGTAGCCTATATGTTAATCCAGGGTGTCGGCTACCTCCATACAAAATTTTATCAAAATTGGTCCAGCCGTTTGAGCGTGAAGAAGTAACACACACACTCACAAACTTTCGCCTTTAAAATAGTAGTGTAACTAGCTGTATTGAATAAATTGATGACTGCTTATTCCAGTACAACACACTATTATGCATGCATGTTGTAGAAAATATGGAGTCTCCACGAATTGGTAGATTGAGTTCATATTATATCCTAGTGCGCAAGAGTTGTGTCGTTGAAGAAATGCACAAACTGCCGTGACACGATACCTGGTTGCGAAGGAGCCGTTAGTCGCGTTTAGGTGCGGACAGGAGCGCGGGCCAGCCGGTGCGGGATCGATTAATGAACCGGTCCCCACAGTACGTTGACTCCCGAGGGCCACTGTCTGTGCCTGCGGCCGCGAATTATGCACCTCTCGCCATTGCGCACTCCCCCCACCTTTTCTCCAAACACGTAGGCTTTTGTACGTAGCACTCGGTCACGAAGAGTTCTGTAGTGATGATGGCTTGAGTCTTATTTCTTAATGCCCCTAAATTAGGTAGTTTTCACGAGGTGCCTACCTCACTACTCACTTCATGAGCAGCTGCATTTAGCAAATCAAATTTTGTCTGAAAATAAAGATAAATGTATGAAATGATACTTGAAGGTGTTTTTCGATGACGAAGACAGGTTGGTTGAAGGTGCAGTAAACCACAACTAGTTTCACTCCACGGATGACGGGTTGTGCCGGTGTCTCGTTGTTTTTAAGTCAACTACACTTGTCCGCTTTTGCGTAATTGCTGGCAGGTGCGCCGGCGCAGCTATGTCGTTTGAGACAATTATAGGAAAACACGTACCTAGCTTTTTTCGCCCGTGAACACCGGTTTAATGCAATGCACCCAGTCAGTACAACGAAACAACCCCCGGATGTTGCAGAAATCGCATTCGGTAAAACAATTGCAGTTTATTATGTTGTGCAAAACTATAGGTATTAATGACAGTTCATACAGAAATAATAATCAAAGAAAAAGAAAGAATTAATAGCGCAGACATACTTTTATTACTAAATTGGGATGCCTGGGATATAACTCATTAGAGGTAAGGCGAGCACAAGGTCAGCTCACCATAGCCTGCAAGACGCTCCGTGGCACTATTGACGCACCTAACTGCATGCTGTGCTGGCTCGTTTCTTTGTCCCAGACAATTACTGCCGCGGCAGAAACCCCAGTCTGTTTGCTGTGCCTCCATGTCGCACCGTTGCGCGTGCTAAATCCCCAGTACCTTGCACACTGGTCGCACTTAATGATCTCTTGGAGTCTGATCTGTTTACGGATGAATGGACGAAGATTTTATTGGCATACTGTGAGATTTTATTGGCATACCAGAAATACTGTGAGATCGATTCTTGAAAGTATTGTACTTAATTTTTTTATTGTTTTTACCAGAATCTTTTCTGTTTCTCTGCCTTTATGTAATTGGTTTTACCGTGTCAATTAAAGTTAAAAATAAATAAACTAAAATAAGTTTCTGAGGTCTCATACCGGGTAAAACGGGGTGAATAGAAATGTAGGGGTGAATCGAGACGCAACTTTAAATGGATTTTAACGTTGAATTAATATCTTTTGTTGCCAAAACGGACTAAAATGTGTTACCTGTACTATAATTAACGATTAAGTGTCCTTGTTGGCAACAAACTAGATTATTTCAAGGTTAAAATCCATTTAAAGTTGCGTCTCGATTCACCCCTGCATTTCTATTCACCCCGTTTTACGTATAGACCAAAAGACACCACAGCTATCACATAACCTACTCGGTTCTGCAAATGCGCATATTGGTACGAATTATGAGAATGTTTACTACCAACCATTGTTATTGAAAATCAAAGAACAGGATACAAGTAGGTAATGAATGTCACATTATTGACAGCAATCATTATTGTTTAACTGGTAACAAGAAGTAGTCGGTGCTGATTAAAAGTGATAAAGCTGTCTGGCATCGTCCTGGTAGTGTGAGGGCCTAGCGGGGAGCCGGGGTGCGGGGGGCGCCTCGGGCGTCGAACCCGCGTGGGTCGGGGGTCAGCGGCGCGACACGCGTTCATTAGTGCATTCGTGCGCCCGCGCAGCCCTCCCTGTACATGTTACAATATGTGCACTTGCATGCCAGTTTGCATTTCTTAGAACATTGACACGCGACTCGACTCCTTCCACTATCTTTGTTCAAACCACCCGGAACGTGAGGTATCTCGTTGCGTGTGCCTCCATATACATAATTATGTCGTCTTAGACAATAACCGAGTGTCTGGTATTATTCACATAAAGGTCGTTCAGCTGATGTTGACGAAGGTCCTATCACGGAAGCCGTAAATTTTTATTTTCCGTCCTGTCCAAATTCAAGCAATATTAAAAGCTGTAAAACGTCGAATATTTTCATAGTGTCCTTTGATATATTTACTTTTGCTTGAATGTGCAATTTACGAACCCGGCCCGGTTAATTCGTCATTTCTTTGTCGAGTACGCACCTATTGTTGAATTAAAGGCTTTGCGAGGACATTGCGCTTCTCAGGGCCAACACGAAGTTTATTGTGGTTTTATGTTTTCCGTAGAATTCGTATCACTTAGGCCTTTGTCACTAAATAAACGTAGCTATTCTCTAAGTACTGGTTCTTTTGATTAATGCCTACCCGTTCGCCTACATTAGATTTGTTTAATTTTAAACTTTCGATTTCATTTTACAATAATATGTCTAGAAGACTTATTTTGACTGGCGAGCATAATAATGAAAGTTGGAGTATCTGTTAGAACGGGACTGTGCTTTTGCAAATTGTTACTAAGCTCATTTATCTAATTCGTAGAGGTAGACATATGCAATGAATTGTATGAGTCAATCGAGAAAGTAAACCAGTAAGCATTGTTCCGAGTGGATGCGCGTTGTACTGAGTGCGTGGGCACAGGCAGCGGCGCGAATTAAAGCAGCTCTCTATTCATTACTCATCGTTATTGCTATCGCCATTTTGGAAGACGAAAGCGAGTGTAGGCTGTAACTCATGTTCTATGAAGCTGACTAATTAATTTTATTTTGAGATAAAAGGGTGGTTTTTTATATATCTATCCCCACCACGGTCACTACTCACTCCACATGAGTGAGTTTTCATAAATTGATTCACGCTCGATGAACGCTTATTTGAGCGTACTGAAACTTTAGACACTTTAATAGTCGTGCATTTATAGACATGTGCGATGCGTTGAAAAACAGATTATGGTTCGTTTGCAAGAATAAACTAAGTATGATTTAACTCCTACGAGAAAGAAAAGCCGCAATACCAGTTGATCCACAATTAATAGCATTATGGAAACTGAAATATCTCTGACCTTTTACGACACCTACGGGTTGGAAAAGTGATGAAAGATGTAAAGGCGACGATAACCGACTTTTAACGATTTTATACCGAAGATCACGTCTAAACGAGTAGTGTTAATGATTTGAAAAAAAAATATGATAAATTAGAGCATTTTCTCAATGACTTAATATGTGAATATTTTAGATTATGTTTATATTACATAGTGAAATTAATTTTTCAAGTTATGTCTAACGCGGATAAAAAACTGAGAATAGCTCAAAACCTACCAAGCGTATTTTTCTGAAACCTTCACCAATTTAAAGATAATTTAATTTTTAGTATACGCGTTTTTATTAAAATACCTTTTGTTTTGTGTATAATAAATTAATAATGCGTCAAATTGGGGACGGCGCTCCTTGATAGGCGAGTCTTATGACTGGCCTGAACGTACGACGCGTTGCGTGAGCTCAGTACAGAACACGTAAGCTAACCACTCAAGGTCACTGGCATATATCTGAGTCTTAAGGCTAAAGGATGCTGCTTTATAAATACTATACAGATTATACATCATTGTGTACCTACGTATGGTGTTTACAGTAAGTAATAAATAAATAAAAGTAGGGAGTATATTGGACGAGACCACGAGACACATGCTCAAGAGTCAGGCAGGGCTTTCTGGAGGGCAGGTGGCAGGAAATCGAGACTTTAACGCCAACGGCCATAAGCGTTTAGTTTGCTAGCCCCCCTATGTTAATTGCATCGTTGCGTGTCGCTCTAGGAAAGAAAGAAGGGTTCAAATACGCATTGTGCAGTCACCTAGAAACATAATGAATGCAGTCACAGGACTGATAGATGACTCCGACGAAGTATAAATTAACATAACATCGCGCCTGTAATCCCCGAAGGTTTAGGCAGAGGTGTACTCTATAGTATACCCACGTTTCGCCAATTATGTTTAAGTCCTATGTAATAGGGGGCGAGCCTATTGCCACCAACCGGGCACAAATCCAGACTCGGGCTGCTACTGAGAAATTGTTGGTGGAAAAACCCAATAACACTTTTCCCGACCTGGGAATCGAACCCCGAACCTCGTGCTCGGCAGTAGCGCTTGCGACCATTAGACAAACGAGGCAGTCAAAAGTATAATGAAAGTACTAATAAAATCCCGTTCCCGTTCCGTTTGGTGCCGGACGTAAAGAATAGCACCATCCCATTTCTTCCCGTGGGTGTCGTAAAAGGCGACTAAGGGACTTACTAGAGAATGGGCAGCAGCGGCCTCTATGCATTTTTAAAACCATACTGCGATCGTCAACCCACCTGCCAAGCGTGGCGATTATGGAAAATCCCCCCCCCCCTTTTTGGGGGAGGCCTATGTCCAGCAGTGGACGTCTTTCGGCTGAATGATGACTAATAAAATATGATTTATAAACATAGACCAAACACGAGGAGATTTTGTAAAGTACTTACTTACCTGAATGAAGGAATATTTTCCTAATAAAATTAAAAACGGTCAAATTAAAGTCGCAAACTCGGCTCGGGAAAAACAATTCCAAAACGTAACAAACTTTTTGGTAAATTGGGTTTTTTTATTTGGCAGATTGCGACTGAGATTAGAATGCAAACGTTCTTAAAAATACGGCAATTTATTTATTTTATTTTATTAAAGGCTTCTTTCTACAGACCGGCGCGATACAAAGGCCCCGCGTGTCGCGCGATAAAAAGGCCCCGCGTGTCGCGCGATACAAAGGCCCACGTGTCGCGCGATGAGCAGTGCCTTTGTGACGCGCCGGCCTGTAGAAGCCTTAACACTACTTAATATTAAATTATTGTAAAAAGAGTACTTACCCATGGATTTTCTTGCCAGCTCTTCGCCATAGGAAACGACCAATGGAAACCGTGAACCTAGCTTCTCTAAGTTCTGACTTTTCATAAGTGCCCATGTGAAAAAACATACTTATCCTGTTAAAATCATTACCCTCCTTTGACGTTGCCGTAGTCGGGTAAAAATTAAGGCGACGATAACCGACTTTTAATGATTTTATACTGAAGATCACGTCTAACCGAGTAGTGTTAATGATTTGAAAAAAATATATGGTAAATTAGAACATTTTCTCAATAACTTATTATGTGAATATTTTAGATTATGTTTATATTACATAGTGGAAATTAATTTGTAAAGTTATGCCTAACGCGGATAAAAAACTGAGAATGGCGTAATATTATCTACCAAGCCTATTTTTCTGAAACCTTCACCAATTTAAAAATAATTTAATTATTGATCTTTTAGTATACGCGTTTTATTAAAATACCTTTTGTTTTGTGTATAATAAATTAAAAACAGCGCTCCTTAATGGGCGAGTCCTATTACTGGCTGAACGTACGACGCGTAGCGTGAGCTCAGTACAGAACACGCAAGCTAACCACTCAAGGTCACTGGCATATATCTGAGTCTTAAATTAATTGTACTGTTAGTTAGTATAGTTGTTACTTACCCACCAAGTGGAGTGCTGTAGTCTCTGCCTACTCCCTTGGAAAAAAGCGTGAGTTTATATAATTACTTCAGGCTAGAATCAAACATGTCTAGTATAATGTATCGGAAAGTGATTAGATTCGTACGAATGCGACAGTGTAAGAAACAAAGGTGTTTACTTTTACTAATATACACAAAAAGTATAATAATGTGATTGTTCATTGTGGCAGACGAGTCTCGTAGAAAGTATCCGACGCGTGCAAGAAGTAAAGAACAGCAATTGCAACCGTATTGTTATACCTGTACTGTTTATAATTATTAGCACCGCTGCCACTATGTGCGAAATTAGCAATCCATTGTGTTGAACGTAGTTTGATCTAGTTTTCTTGTAGAGATCGCAACGTTTGTATTATCTTTCACAAAATTTGCTGTGATCTTACAATAGGTATTTTATTTTTTGTGTACTGGAGGCCTAAAATTGACGTTTTGGCAGAATCATAATATGATCTGCGTACAATTCTTATCCCGCAATTCATCTGTTTGACAGTTTTGTATGGAGTTTCGTAAAATGATCCACAAATTATGAATTCCTATAGTGAATTCTAATGTCAAATAGCAGCTGTCAAAAAGATTATTTGCGGGATGTATGAACTGTACGCAGATCATATTATGATTCTGCCAAAGCGTCCATTTTAGGCCCCTGTAGGTACCTGAAAAGTGGGCACTATACCAGATTACTTATCAAGCAACAGATCTAATTGGACAGATAAATAGCTTGCTATGCAGTAAAAATAACGCTTGGCATTCATACACATAATAAAATTATAATTATATATTTTTGAACTTCAATAAATAATACAGAGTTCTCAGGTAAAATTTTCCCATATTGATTTTTAGGGTTCCGTACCCAAACGGTAAAACGGGAACCCTATTACTGAGGCTCCGCCGTCTGTCTGTCTGTCTGGCACCAGGCTGTATCTCATGAACCGTGATAGTTAGACAGTTGAAATTTTCACAGATGATGTATTTCTGTTGCCGCTATAACAACAAAAACATAATAAAGTAAATATTTAAGGGGGCTTCAATACAACAAACGTTTTTTTTTTCGCTCGTTTTTGCTAGATATTGACAACGGCAATATGTAGACGCTTGAAATATTCACAGAATATTTCGTTATATATTCACTTTTAAAATAAATTATTCAATTAAAATAAAACAAATATGTAAGGGGGCTCCCATACAACAAACGTGATTTTTTTAGCCATTTTTATAGATAATGGGTACGGAACCCTTCGTGCGCGAGTCCGACTCGCACTTGGTCCGGTTTTTATCCTTTACTTTTAAGACATTCTGTAGTATATTTAGTATCAGCATTGCACCCGTGCGAAACCGGGGCGGGTCGCTAGTACTTAATAAACTGATAACCTGTCTGTTATCCGAAATTATTAAAGTTAGTTAAAAGTGATGCTGCTCGGTTCTTTTTATTTTACAGTAAAGTAAAATCGAACTAGCAGTAAGCATTAAACTTAAATTGGTATTGTTTTACTGTCAGATTTACTGTAAATATTGGGATGAAGTTAATTAATGTGAAACGCCCGCGACGACGATACCCCAACACAGACAAGAGCTGTTCGCCTTCGATTCCAATCGTAAAATTACAGGTTGAAGTTGATTTCCTTATGTTTTGATGATTGCTGGAAAGTGGACGGAGATTCATTCCAAAAGTTTCAATATTTTTAACGTATATAAAATAAATGGTCATTATTTTAAAGAATAAAAAAGTGATCATGTAACCACTAATTATATAAAAGTAAACAAGCCAGAATAAATTTTTAGGCATTGTCTCGTTTATACGATAATCTAAATTCAAGCCGTATTACGTATGTATACGTTCCATCATTACTTTTTAACTTGGTAGGTATCCAAAAGAGCCTTTCTCTCTTGAAATAACTAACCGTGACATCTTTTCACTTTCGCCATTACTATGTCAATCAAATTCTGAAACAATATCCAGTTAGCAGATACTAATTAGCTTAATTTTATAACAAATTAGGTGTTGCACCGTCTAGTCGCATTCGCGTTGAACTTTTCTTTCTAACACACAAAACCTGTATTTTGTGGCATCGAGCCCTGACGGCTGGCGGCAGTCGGTGGGCGTTCAGTGAAAGCTTTCAATGTGAGCTTGTTTATATTTTGTTAATTAAAAACATTAGTTAATAAACTCTCCATTTCGTAGAATACTAATAAAATTTTAATACCCCGCTGTCGCAATTATATGTTTATGTCGATTTTATTGTAATATCAATTTAATTACCGACATAATGGATTATAATAATAAAGACAAAGCATGATAGGCACAACGGGTAATCAATTACAAACGAAAGAATTAACGTTAACGGCTCGGGTAATTCAATGTTGAAATCTGTTACAACGAAGAGAGTCCGATAACGAATCTCCATTGTATTCATATGAGCTCCAATCGATTTGAATGTACCAAATAAATATGCGCGTGTCTGTTAAATAGTACCAAATCCGTTATGTGAGATTTGTATTGTGTTTCATGGAACTCATACTATAATGCTTTATTGTCTCACCACGGGATGCGTGGGTGATAACTCGTTCTAGAGTATATAGGTCAAATACAGTACACACAATTACATAGATTATATTAATTTGTCGTAATGTAATTGTTTCAAACTTTACCAACAGCGATTGTACACACACATGACCTAAATACACATGTTTTTGTACAATAGTGAAACGAAAAGTGGCATAATGAGTTCACAAGACGGTTTTGAATGTAATGCGATTTGAAAAGATGTGGGGTATTAGAGCAAGTGCGAACCTAGACCGACTACAGTTAGTTAGCTTCGGCTCTGACTCAGCATCGGTAAATGAACACGTTAACCCGAATTGTCAAGAACACTTACGTATTGTCTTTAATAGATTTATTTACTCTGATTGAAATGTATCCGTTCTTACTCGGTGTGAGTGGCGCGACTGTGGCACCAATTATAATACATGTTTATACGAATCATTAGAAGATAAAATAAGCTATCGACTAGCAACGTTTTCTTGAACCATGACATTGACCGTCGGCGTCGCGTGCAAACAAAGCACATAGGAAAAACATAGACCTTTGAATATTGAATGTGCGGGTATTTTGCATCTTAGGTAGCTTTATTGGTAATTTATTCAATACAATGTGGTTGTACTTATCCGCGTTAGGCCTGAAACTGCGTTAAGCGGGCACCCGCGCGGTTTCATACAAAAGTGCTCCGTCGCGGGGACCCGCGCGGGCGTCCGTCACGGGGAGGCGCGCCCCGCACCCATGCAACGGGGCCCGCCTCCGCGCGACGGAACCCGTCGCGGGGGCACGCGCGGTGTCCGCCAGCGGACCGGTAACATGATTCATGTAAAAAAGGCATTCTGAGAATACATTTTTATCGTAGGTGATTATGTACTTAGATTGAGAGTTCAATATGGAAAAACCGGCTAAGTGCGAGTCGGACTCGCGCACGAAGGGTTCCGTACCATTATCTATAAAAATGGCAAAAAAAATCACCTTTATTGTATGGGAGCTCCCTTAATTATATGTTTTATTTTAATTTAATTATTTATTTCTAAAGTGAATATTATTTATGTTGCCGTTTTCAATATTATATGTAGAGCAAAAACGAGCAAAAAAATCACGTTTGTTGTATGGGAGCCCCCTTAATTTTTTTATTTTATTCTGGTTTTTAGTATGTGTTGCTATAGCGGCAACAGAAATACATCATGTGTGAAAATTTCATCTGTCTAACTATCACGGATCATGAGATACCTGGTGACAGGCGGACAGACAGACTGAAGGTAAATTGAACTAGCGACACTGCGTAAATAATTTCAAGTACAAGCAAGTCATTTCTTGTAAACAGTATCCGCTTTTATAACAAGTTGCCACAATCGGTTACTGAACTTAGTGATGGAAAATTCAAAACGCACATTAAACGTGCCCTTATCAAAAAAGCATATTAAAAGATTAAGGACTACGTTGAACGCTTAACGCAGTTTCAGGCCTTAAGTTTCTTCCTTAGGCTAGTTTACTATCGTTTGTTACATATAAAGATAGACCGTGACGATTCGTCGTCGATTATGCAAATCGAATCATTTGTTTCCTTTTTTGTAGGAAATAAAATGCTTATGGTAAACAACGCTGTCGATGCACTCATCACGGTATTTACACGGATTACAATCAGGTGCTGGTCACGATTACGGAAGTTCGATACATATTTGAATCATTTTCGTCAAGGACGGGCTGGAAGCCATGTGTACGTACTTATTAAGTGCCAGATAAGCTGTACAACAGTGAACATAATGACGGGGGGACCTTGTCGTTCATCGATATCGGCTATCCTAAAGGGAAGACAAGTAGGTAAACAAGGTTTCCGTTTAAGGATTGGCAATGCATCGGCAGCCCACGTATATTGTTCAGATATTGACGGAGGCGTCGCACTAAAACATTGCAAACGATCATTCGGTAATTCGTTCGTTCACGGAAGTATTTACCAGCCAGTCGTTCCATGTAAATCGGTTTACTTTTTTAAGTCATAACTGATGTGGGAATATAATATACTTACTCGTACCGCTCGTGATATGTAGACCCAACCAGCATGTTCTCATGTATTAAAATGTTTGCCATTTAACTACACAAAAAACGTCGGCAATCTTTTGGGGAATTAGCGTTTTATGGACATGTACAAGTTTTTTATTCCAATAAGTTTGGTCTACGACTCCACGATATCTGTTCTTATTATCCAACATTTTAAAATTAGTGTTTCTATTGTGCCAATACATTAATCAGATGCTATGATACAACATAACTTCCTAAGAATAATGAAGTAGGCGGATAGTTGTCAGTATCCTGACAAATCTTTTTCGGAGAAAGTTTTAGCCTGGTAACTTCGTCTGTCATTGAACTGAATGACGAAAACTTTTCACTTTCATCAATTAGCGGGCAACAGAAAGGTGTCAGTTGTCCTGAGATGAACTCTGTTAATTATTACCATTGCTCCATTAAGTTCATCTCGATAAGGTCATCTCTAATACATCAGAATGCTGGCGTGGGTGATATTATTTCCTCAGTGAGGCGCGCTAAGCTCGGAAAGCTTAATGTTTGGTTTACGCAATCAGATATTCGCATCTCGCGTAAACTTTGATCACTTTTGTTTTCAAACGTCTTCCGAGCTTTGCCGTGGCCCACTCTCGGCGGCCTTGATTGTTATCCACCCGCGCCGCTGCACATTGTCTGCAATCGTTTGTCATGTGACGTGACATGATTTCCCTTTTATCAAACGAAATATTAATAAGTGAAAGTTTCCTTTAAAGCCAGCTGCAACTATGAAGATTTATTATAAGTGTTTTAAAGCAATTGACGTGTCGGAAAGTAACGTCGATCGTTTAACCTTCTTCTCAACAAAATACACGCTTCCGCGTTTCGAATACTACGAAGTATTGTTTTTTTTTTTCTGATGTATGAGTCAAGCGGTTCAGGTGCTAATGATGACGAAGTTTAATTAATGCCAAGATGTCTGCGGCACCTAGGGCAATGCTACCGTTGTAGGACAATCAACGCCAGGGAATTCCATTGCATTTACTCACTGTTTCAAAGAAACTAAAGTAAAGATATTGATGAAAAAAATAATTTTACATAAATATTATAAACTAGCTGTTGCCCGCCACTTCGTTTGCGAACCAGGATGAAAAGTAGCCTTCTATGTAAATGTCTTTCTGCTCCTGGTCATGGTCTACCCATGCACACACGGCTACACATCTATACATTTCCAGTATACGCTGAACTCTCATTGTACGGAAATCCTATAGTCTATACAATGCGAGATCAGCTTATACTGGAAATGTATAGCTTGATGTGTAGCCGTGTGTACCAAATTTCATCCAAATCCGTTGAGCGGTTTAAGAGTGAAAGTGTAACAAACAAACTCACTTTCGCATTTATATTATTGGTGAGGTAGGTCTAGGTTAACTATCCAAGCAAATGTAATACAAGATGTGTTTTGATATAAGAAATATCACTCATAGCAGCCAAACAGCCATAGGTTCTTGAAAAAGCACCTATTTCAAGACTTCTAACCCGGTTGGTAACTTGGAAAACGTCCGTAGAAGATATTTTTGGCTTAGTTTTGGAATATATTAGGAAAACAAATTTCGATTCTAAACACTTCTCAAGGCGTAGTTTTATATTGCCAACTATTACATGCTACTTTCATCTTTTGCGTTATGTTGAAATTAATTTTACAAAAGGAAATTACTTACTGTATGCTACAAACAAAAATCGGAAAAGTATTTCTAAAATATCGAACACCCTACACATCTAGTCAATTTCCGACGTGATTGATGATAGAACACACGTTTCTTATTGGAAAGTTTTCCCCTAATTAGAATCGGGTATAACTACCCACATGTGGATCATTTCTACGACGCAGTACAATTGCTGTTTCCTTTCTAATCGCACATCATAAGTGTGACGGTGGCCCCGAATACAAATTATGGGAACAAGCAATTTCTTGTATGAAGGATGGCGAGCGACGGTAATGTGGCTGGCAACACCTACGCGCCTCCATTTCGAAGAATCCAACTGTACGACGAGCTGACTTTCTGCCCCAATTACACGTGTCTTCATGCTGGTACTTACCAGCACGTGGGCATTGCAACTTTCATGACTCTTCGATCTCAACCGTTGTCGTTAATAAACTCAAACAATGAAAGATATGTCTGGGTGCCTGTTTGTATATTCCTAACCCATGCGGTATTTCCAGACTCACAACTCCATACGCATCTGTAGACGGACACATCTGCCATAATTTTCTTATTTATTTATTTATATAACCAATTTTGTTATGTATACCCATATCTAATTATATAGACAGACAAGAAAAGAATAGAAAAATACGTACAAAGGTATTGTTTATTTCTAAAGAAACTTAGTAACTAAAAAAATCTTAGTCTTTTTCTGTGTATAATCTTTTAATCTAAAATACAAAACAATCGGAAATTTCTACAATTAAAAATTAAATAACATAGAAAATCAAAGGGGTTACGTTACATATTTGGTTACGATGGCGGTTATTTATAATCACCTACCTTTTTTTTTTCATAAAAACCATCAGAGCTATTACTCTGTTCTTCTATATGTTCTCTAATTCTTCATCTTCCAAGTCACTTTCAAGCTCTGCCTCGCTTTCCGTTTTGTAGGCGCTACCTCTAGTTCTGCGTCACTCAAGACGAGTAATTACTCCATTATTACCGATTCAACCAATTTCATTTTCACTATCTTCCAACTCTGGATCATTTCTCAGATCTTCAAGTTGATTGGGATTTACATTTCTGTATGATAGTGCGCCACAAGTATACTCCTCATACTCCAATAAATATTGACCCGCAATAGCACGTATCTGCTGAACTACTATATGACGTCGCCCGATGCACTCCTCGCCAGGACCTCTGATGATTGTCAAAATAATAGAGATATTCACGGAAATGTGTGTGTTGGCCGGCCGACACTACTTCCCGCGAGTGGTGTTAAGGGTTAATAATTATAATGTAATTTAAAATAATAAATACATACGAAACTATGCCGAAGTGGGAACATAGTGTGACTTCAAAACAAGCAGGAGGTTCTCAGTTCATTTGAATCTTTTATGTGAAAACTTCTTTATTACCGCGAGAGGTGTTAAGGGTTAATCATTATAATGTAATTTAAAATAATAAATACATACGCAACTATGGCTGGCGAAGTGGGAAGATAGTCCAAACAAGCAGGAGGTTCTCAGTTCGTTGAAATCTTTTATGTGAAAACTTCTTTAGGCGCGTTGAGCGATTTTTGGTAGGGGTTAAACTTATGGGATCGCGTCACCGACATGCGTGAAACGCAACGCAACGCATGCGGGAAACTTTTAATTAAACTTTTCACGTTGTCAATTTAACTTCACTTACTGCTACTAAGCAGTAAGTGAAGTTAAATTGACAACGTTTTTTTTTTGTGAAAAAAAAATAAGAAACCGCACCGTGTGCTAAGTGAAACTCATGCCTTTTTAGGGTTCCGTACCCAAAGGGTAAAACGGGAATCCTAATACTAAGGCTCCGCCGTCTGTCTGTCTGTCCGTCTGTCACCAGGCTGTATCTCATGAACCGTGATAGTTAGACAGTTGAAATTTTCACAGATGATGTAGTTCTGTTGCCGCTATAACAACAAATACTAAAACACAGTATAAAATGAATATTTAACGGGGCTCCCATACAACAAACGTGATTTGTTTTTGCTCTATATTGATAATGGCAACAGGTAGACGCTTGAAATATTCACAGAATATTTAGTTGCATATTCACTTTAAAAATAAATAAGTAATTCAATAAATAAAACAAATATTTAAGGGGGGCTCCCATACAACAAACGTGATTTTTTTTTCTTGTGTGGCATTGGTAAAATATCTATTGGTTAATTTCTACCTCGTTCTGTGGTCTGTTTTGTTTGTTTTTGTCTGGGCCGAAGGTTGTACCAAATGCGTGAGTCACAAACGTGTACAGGATCTTTGTTGTGCTTCCGAGAAGCTCAACGGGTACGTCTTTGTGGGAAAGGTGTTTTAATGCAGGTCGACGGACTGATTTCTCCTGTCCTGCTTACCGGACGATATAAAACTAAAAAATAATTAAATCTCTCGCTCGATTAGAAGCTCGCCGAGTTAGATTCTGTTTTATTCATGATACTTAATTTGAAACGTTAAAGATGCTGTTCCCACGATCTTTTTTTTTTTAATTTGTTTTTAGTTGTTAATAATTAAATTGTGACCGATTATGGTGATTGACAACGGATTTCATTGCATTCAAAATCAAAAGTCATTTATTCAAACTAGGCTGAGAATCAGCACTTTTAGAACGTCAAAAATTACATGAGACAGTCCCCCAAAAACGCCCACCCTTCACCACTTCCTAGTGCTTTAGCTGGGAAGAAGTGGCGCAACAAACTCCGCAGCAGCACAGCTGTCTGTTCGCATATAAAACTTGAAGCTATACAATACGAGGGCTGCACTAAAAGAATCGGGAATGGAATATTTCCACTGTTCCTGTCATATTAAAATCTTTTTAATTGAAAACTCCTTGGTTTTAAAAATCGAATACCATTTATTTATTTAAAAAAAGATTCTCGGTCTTGTCACAAGGTTTTGTCAAACTTGTTTAGTCGTTGAGAAAATGGAATTGACTGGAGAAAATTCAAGAGCGATGATTTATTATGACTTTCGAAGTGGTTTAACACAAAAACAGTGTGTTGACCGGATGATTTCTGCATTTGGTGATGAAGCCCCATCCAAAACCACAATTTATCGCTGGTTTGCTGAATTTCAACGTGGACGTGTCAAGCTCAGTGATGATCCCCGTCAAGGTCGTCCAAAAACTGCAGTCACCCAAGAAAAAGTTGATGCTGTGCGTAAGCTGATTGAGGAAGATCGACATGTGACATACCGCGAAATTCAGGCAACTTTAGACATTGGCATGAGTCAAATACAAATAATCTTGCATTAACAATTAGGTGTAAAAAAGTTGTTTTCCCGATGGATACCGCATTCGCTCTATGAAGAGCAAAAAGCGGCTCGCGTTACTTGGTGCGTCAGAACTCTCGAAAGATTCCCACGCAGGATCCTCAAATGCTGTATACAACATTGTATCAGGTGACGAATCCTGGACATACGCGTACGAACCCGAAACAAAAAACCAGGCACGAGTTTGGGTGTTCGAAAATGAGTTAAAGCCAACAAAAATTGTACGTTCACGGAGTGTTGCAAAAAAAAATGGTGGCTGTATCAAGTTGTCTCCAAAACCGGCCATGTTACGACTATTCCTCTTGAGGGACAAAGAACGGTTAATGCAGAATGGTATGCTAGCATTTGTTTGCCACAGGTCGTTTCTGAACTCCGTAAAGAGAACTGCAACCGCCGCATCATCCTCCATCACGACAATGCGAGTTCTCACACCGCGCACAGAACAAAAGAGTTTTTGGAGCACGAAAACATAGAATTGTTAGACCATCCGCCGTACAGCCCCGACCTAAGCCCTAATGATTTCTATACTTTCCCTAAAATAAAGAATAAATTGCGTGGACAGAGATTTTGATCACCTGAAGAAGCTGTGGACGCCTACAAAACGGCCATTTTGGAGACCCCAACTTCCGAATGGAATGGTTGCTTCAATGATTAAAAATAATAAAAAAAAAAAAAAAAAAAAAAAATATTCAAGTATAAAGTAAAGTAAAATTATAATTTAGATTAATTACAACCAGGGAAAAATGTAATTCTAACTGTAATGTAGACCTGCCTGAACTAGGTTTATGAAAAACCTGTGTTTCAGGCCATCGATTTACATCAAACATTTAAAATGAAGACAACAATAGGTTTATTACTAAGTTAAATTAAAAAAGGAGACATAATATTTTCAATGACTTAAAGAATAACTCTTTGGGTATATTATTTTTAAAACTAGATTATGTAAGATAATATTATGTTTAAATAAATTAACAAATAATATTAAAGTAGATAAAGTAGACACTATTATTAATTAGCTAAAGGAATAGACTTATATTAGAGTAGGTCGTGAGAGCTATTATTTTAAAATTTCTAGTAGTTTTTCCGTGTCTGCGTAATTCAATTTTGACAAATATTCCTGTACTAGTAAGTTACACCTATTATAACTTAAACTATAAATCTTAAGCACTCTGTTAAACTTGTTATACAAGTAGGGCCCTAAAAATAAATAAAATCGATTAGTAAAAGCATGTTTAGTCTGAGAGTTAGCACATACCAAATCTTTTCTTCTCCTATCTGAAGGTACTGGGTTAGAGTTGTGTGTTGGTATAAAACTACATTAAAAACAAATAATTGACGTACTGTTAGCACCTTACATGCCATATAAAGCTGGTCTGTAGGAAATCTAAATGGACGAAAAGTAGCAACCTTTAAAACTGCTCTTTGGGCGCGTTCTAGGTGCAGTAAAATTGATTTAGCGGCACCACCCCAGGACGTTATGCAGTAGGTGATAATAGATTGACATAACGCCAAATAAACCTGTCTAATTAATTTAAAGTCGGCAATGTTACGTAAATTTTTAAAAATGTATATTAGTTTACGCACTCTGGTGCATAACAAATCGATGTGTTTGCGGAAATTCAGGTTTGTGTCAATCGTGACGCCTAGATATTTGATATGATCGGTTTTAGCTAAAGTGGGACAAGTGCATGCAATGTCAGCATAATGTAAATTACAATTGTTATGCGCTTGAATGTTTAGATTAGTAAGCGTTGGATTAGTGTTTCTCATTGCAAATATTAGGTAGTTGGTTTTATCTGTATTTAAAGTTAAGAGATTTTTATGAAGCCAACTAGACACAGTATTAAAACCATTCTGTGCTACCTCAAAGACCTCGGCCATTGATTTAGCTCTGAACAGTAGCGCAGTGTCATCCGCATATGACATAATTACACCCTTTTGGAGTGTCAAATTGCAAAGGTAATTTATATAGACTAAAATCAATGTAGGACCCAAAATACTGCCTTGTGGGATTCCATAACAGCTATTTTTAAGTTCAGAACTCATGTATTGACCTATTTTTACACACTGATGGCGGTCGGTGAGGTAATCAGATAATAGTTGCAATTGTATTCCCCGTATTCCCAGCATTTCCAGCTTGTATAAGATCAAATTACAAGAAATTGTGTCAAAAGCCTTGGCAAGGTTAAAAATATCCCTATGGTATGCATGCCATTATCCAAGTTTGTGCTTATAAAATTTGTCAGATGGTGAACAGCTTGGCTTGTTGATCTTTTAGGCCTAAAACCAAATTGATGCTCAGAGAGTAATTTACTACTTTCAAGATAGTTTACTAATCTACTGTTTATAATTTTTTCCAAAATCTTTGAGAGACCTGTTAAAATTGAAATTGGCCTGAAAACTATACTCAAGCAGAAATAACGTAAACAAAACGTATCTAAATAAAAGCCTCCAGGCATAATGAGCGTGCCCGCTTAAATAAAGCTACAGCTATAAGAGCATTAAACAAGTCCACTTTTATTGTGGCTTTCCATATTACTATGTAAGCCATGCTTGACAAAACATATTCGGTGATGTGAATAATAACTGCACAGAAACTTCCTCGTCTCTTTTTTAGTTTTAAATTTTGGAATTCCCAGTAACTTAACTCACCACATTGTTCAAAGGGCTAATAAAATAAAATCCCTAATTGGACATAATAACAGACAGTTGACGCATTTAATATCAAGCATAGCTTATAATTAGCCTTAGTAACTAATTTTAATGTATCCCTTGTTTTCCTCGTGCGCAGTGATTTAACCTGAACAGTAACATTTAAAGGCTCTTACAGACTTACGCGATATCGCGGGCGCGACAGGCACCGACATAGAAATTGTGCTACTAGTTTCGCGATCCGCCCGCAATGTCCCACCAGTCTATTAGAGCCTTAACCATACTAACCTACCGGAAAATTTTGCGACTGAAACATCATAAATGGCACAAAAACCTGACCGATATACTTAATTGAAAGATGACGAATCAATATCGAGTAATGTTCGGTTAAACTTGGTTAGTTGTTTGACCCCAATGATTAATGAGGACCGTTACTTTTGACTCAATTCTATTGCGTTCTTTTTTGAAATACTTGTGTATGTAATGTAGGTCCGTACAGTAATCATCATTGAGATTCGAGATTTGACTTCAATCGACTCTTGTCAGAGGTAATAATGGATTACAATAACGTTTTTAATCGCTCGCTTAGACACGCAACACTAATCAAGCAGTGGCGTTGAATCCCATAGAACCAGGAAGTCTATGTATGGTCAGTATTTTGATATGTAATTTAGATTGGTCTTTGTCGGATTCAAACTCGTGCCTGGTAGATCAGGTTTCCGCCGTAGCACCATTTATGGTGTCGGATTAATTCGCCGTGGTCATTGCTAGCATCGCAGCACTTAAAACGCTCGACTAATACACATGTTCACGGATTGATTCGTGTGAGCACTAACCAACCACAGGGATGATAAAGCTCATCCATCACACCTTAACTTTGGGTTATTGTACATTCGCCACAAAGTAAATTCGCCACATTTTTGTACACTCCGTACATTGAAAGTGTATTCGCCACTTGCATTAAAAATATGTGTAAATTCGTCACAACCACAAGTCTTCATTTTAGGTACGTACATCATGTTTGCATAAAATATTCGAAGCAAGCAAAGTTATTGGTTTTTAAATAAATAAATAAATAACTTTTTTTATTCTACTTAGTGTTTGAATTTAAAATAATAAAAATTATTAAACTGTGACGAATTTACTTCATAAAAATAGAACTGTGGAAAATTTATACATACTTTTTTCCGTGGCGAACTTACTTTGTGGCGAATGTACAATAACCCTTACCTTTTACAGTGTAAAGTGGCTTTTAGTGTCAACACCCGGTGCGTGACTTGTGCGTTTTCATTACCATACAAGTTGATCATCACCAGAAATGCGGAAATCTTAGTTTTATTAACGCTGGAAGGTTCAATGTCTAGAAATCAGTTTAAACCAATTGACACTAATTGGCAATCAGCCGGGAGCTTCTTACGCTGAGCTGAGGCCATACTGAGAAAAAGTGACATCGTCTTGCGCTCGGCGGCGGCCGATTTTTCTTTCGTTAGTTAGTCTAGCCGGCCTAGTAATGAACCATTTGGGTCATTGGACCTCGCCGTTTGTCGGCTACTCGCCGCCGCCTCCGGTGCCATTATTTTTTGCCGCCATCTACGTGCCACCAATCGTATAGTGACGCGGTCGCCTACAATCGCACGTCCAACAATGTTTTTGCTGATGACGAGTGTATGTAAATACGTGCCATCAATTTCGCATGTTTTTCTTATTTACATGTAACGGATATTGTTTGATTGAGGGCTTGTATAAATAATCTTTGTGTAGGATGTAAGGTACCTAACGGTATCTTAGTCAAGGGAATCTCAGCAATTAAGATTCGAGCAGACTGGTGCGAAATCGTTGGCGCGACAGGCAGCGCCACGCTTTCCATGAGATTTTCATAGAAATTGTGCTACTAGTGTCACATCGCGCCTGTCTCTGTGAGCCTTTACTGTGAAAAGTAAAGGCATGTCTCAGCTAATAATCATATGAATAACTAATTACCTAAAAATGCTATACCTATTGATTAGAGCTGATTCATTTTCGATAACATTTCTGGCGAAACATCAAATTCCGGATATTCAGAAAAGAACTGTCCTACTAAGAATCTGAAAATGAATAATATGAGTTATATTCAAGTTCCTATTCAAACATTTCATATTTTATTTTAACATTAGCTTTTGCCCGCGGCTTCACCCGCGTGCATGTCGGAAAATATCCTACGAGAATATAGTACCGGGATTAAGAGTACCCCATGTGTTAATCCAGGTTATAAGCTATCTATGTAAATTCAAATCCGTTCAGCCGTTTTTGCGAACATTACATCCAGACAAACGGACAAAAATTAGGGATGGGCCGCAATTCGGTTCACATTCGGTTCAACCGAATTTCGGCAGCTTGAACCGAACTTCGGCATTCGGCCGATATTCGGTTCAAATGTCGAATATTCGGCACAAGAAAAAAATACCTACTTGCACTATTTGGACTGAAATTTGATAGAATTAGAATAGCATTACTGTAAAATAAAATTATGTCTTTTACTCACTCGTGGTCATTTATTTTAGTTCGGAACATTGTAAATGTAAACCTTAAATTAAATCAGTTCTTATTAGAAAATGTCTGCCTAATTAATTAGACAAAAATTAGACGTACTATTACAAAAATGAAATAAGCTTAGTATTCTTCTAACAAACATCACTACATTTCGTAAATTGAACGAAATATCACGTTTTTGGTTCACAAACTAAACATTCATTAAAAAAAATTATTACAATTGAAGGGTATTTTTTTCAACAATCAAATTAAACAAACTTTTCTCATCTATCTACTCACACATAATTTAAAATTTACTAGAGGCAGGGTATGGTGCAAAAACACCAAAGACTGCCTTATCTGGCAGAAGTTTGTTACATTTTTTTGACGAGCGCGGTGTGCGGGCGGGGTACATTAGCAATAATTGAAGTAAATGCGTAAACAAGTCACGACGTATCGCTCTCAAGAAAGCATGCGAGATTGAACCGAAGTTCGGCCGAACTTTTCATTTTAACCGAATGTTCGGCCGAAGTTCGGATTCGGTTCAAACCACATTCGGCCCATCACTAACAAAAATTCATAAAACTATAATTTTGGCATCAGGCTCGTTCCTACACCTCGATGCAATTAAATACCTCCCTTTTTTTTCAATAATATTCAATGTACAGTTTTGACTTCGTTTACTATTTTAGTAGATGGTGCATGGATAGAGGCTTACCTATAATGTGGATAGACTATAATAATGAAACTATTTCAGCTCAACTATTTACTTACAGTATGCGATAAAGGTCAAGCAAATGTTGCAAAGCTTTAAAGCCCTACGGGGAATGAAATCATACAAGCGCATAATCGTTGGCAGTGACACACATCACCACTGAATAAGCAATAATGTTCCAGTCTAGGCCATGTTTGTTTCACATAAATAAATATTAAACGGACCGTGTCATAATATTATACATGCACATAAAAAATATGTTCACTTTGTATGCGTGCTTTTAGGGTAAGTAAATCATGAGGCATAATCCAATCAATCCAAAAAATTGAGCGCTCCGCAAAATTGTTGTTGGCATCACAGCCACAAGGAAACCAGAGTCGGATCAATTTTATTTACTCTCTCGAACATGTTCTCTGAATTTATGTTTCTTAGTAACAAAACGTAGGCAGTAATAATTTATGTACAAGTCTCGACAGGCTATTAATTCAATTTGTTTTCAATATCGACTCGCCTCAACTTTCCCCCATATTCGGCAACCTGGAAGATTGCTTCTTATTGTTATAAAGCTGTAAAATTGCAATACTGTATATTTGTTTTGTGTAAAAACCATCCCGTTTTTTTATTAATTGTTAATTTCCATTTATGATGACATGTGAAGTTAGATAGATACGAAATCCAAAGTAGCAATGGATAAGGTCAGACATTATCTAATAATAATTAATTATACAATCGCCTTGTTATCTAACATTTTATAACTTTCCAGTTTTCAACTTCGATTTTGTTACGGCTTTATAAATATAAAGAAAAATATTGGATGTCTGAAAAATACACAATACAAAACAGTTTATAAAATATTATTTTCCTTGATATGTTTCGATCATCACGTCCATCATTAGCTATTATAGGTATTAGGTAGGCAATGTATAATTTTTATAATTACGGTCTTTTCCATCCCTTGACTAAAGACTTATTGTAATAAATAATGATTATATAATACATTAGTGTCACTAGGTACTGTTATTTATATACTTAAGAGATTTTCTTTTAAGTAACGATTAGGTATAATTATTTATTCACTTAGAAGAAAATCTCCTAAATAAATAACAGTCATTGTGAATCCTTTGCACTTACCTGTGTTGAGTGCACAGTGGCCGATGTTAGTTCTACCCTTGTATAATAATAGGTGTTAAATTCGTTCGAACACTGTAAAAATTCGGGTAAAATTTTGCTAATATTTTTTATTGTAAGTGAAAGTTTCATATGATAATTATATTTTATTGGTTACTTGGTTAAGTGGGTACGGCTATAGCTATGTCATTCATTATTATTGTTGGGTAGATAGACAGTTACCTACATCTAGTTTTAATTCAAATATTTTCCATTATATTTTACTTTCATCTTATACGTAAAACTGGTGGATGCCAATTTTCACAGCTTGGCCCATCGCCGCAAGGTTGCCTGCTTGTCGGTCTTCTACAGATTGTACTTCGGTGAGTGTGCCCAAGAACTCCACGACCTCATTCCACCGGCCCCCTTCTATTATCGGACATCTAGACGCACTGCAGGTTACCATCCCTTCCTGGTTGCTATTCCACCAATTAGCACTAAGCGTTTCCAAATGTCTTTTATAATGCGCACAGCAAAAGAGTGGAACTCTCTACCTGCGTCTGTGTTTCCGAACGCATACAACCCTAATCTCTTCAAAGTTAGAGTGAACAAGCTTCTTCTGGGTAAGCTCACTCCATCGTCGACTTTGTCTCTGTCACCTCGCCCTAGACTAAGATCAAGAGCAAACCCATCCAAGATAAAAATTAAAACTTATTTATTTATTATGGGTAGTGAGTAGGTATCATTTAACAAGTATGTACGAGTTATAATTTTCACTGTGGCCCAAATACATAATAATGTTCTGTTAAAATGAAGTTGTTTCGAAATCAACTTGACCTTCTGTACCCCGGTTGGCTTCATGTGAACATGATTTTTTTCATTGAATGTGTTTTTTTATCATATTATTGTAACGTTTTTATGGCCAAGGTTAATACCGCAGCTTTATTAACAAAATCATTTTTTGTTTCAGGTAATTAACAATTATATCGCTTAGCTGCAACGAAACGTTTAAGGTGAGATCCCCACATCCACATCTTCTACGTCGCAAGGCCAGGAATGCAATCAACTAAAATAATAACAGTAGACAATAGAAATTTACTTGGTTAGCATTTTTCCAATTAATATAAATCCGTTTTTCATGACAAAAGCACATTGCGGTCGGCAGACAAAAGCTAGACAGCAAAACATATTTTTTCGTATATTAACGAGAGAAATCCCGCTATGCACCGTTGCAAATAACATCAAAGTATTTAGGTTAGATTTTATATATTTTAATTTATAATTAGGTCAGTATTTCATAAGGAATTATTAATTCGTGCGGTATAATGCAGTATTTAACATTTGAATCAATCGAAAATGGGTATAATGTTGGATTATGTTTTATAAAGACAACGAAGATTCGATATTCTCTTCAGTAATACATAATTATCTAATAAATAATACATATCAAACGAAATATCGTGTACTCGTACAAGTAGTGCACTTTGTTTGGTTGCCAACTGTTACAAACTTGTACTGGAATAGTGCAGTCGGTCGGTTGGATGCAAGCGTGCGCTCGGGCTCGCCAGTCGCTAGTGTATCTCGTTGTACCGAAGGTCAGTGCTCCTGCGATTCAGCCCGTAATGCTCTCGCGATAGAGTCACTAGTGGTGGACGGGTGGACCGCAGGAGAGAGGCGGCGGCAGCGGTGGGGTCCTCGCATCGGGCCGCCGCGCGTTGCCTCCCTTCAGTCAGTTTAGTCGCAGCGGTGCACGCACACCGCACGCAGTTCTCGCGCTCGCAACGAGAAGGTATGCACGGACCGGCTCCGCCGCCGCCGTCGCCAACCGAACGCACTCGCTTCCGGTGGCTGCTCTCCTTCCAACAACCGATACACCACTGTCCTATGCTACGCGTACGTGATGTTGTGTGACAAAGGCTGGTTTTACTTACTATATAAAATATCCAGTGCTATATGCCACTTGGTTGCAGCCACCGAACGCGTCTGTGTGCTGAACGGTACACATGTTTATACTCAGTGATATCGGTTCCAAGCAGTGTTATGCGAAAATGTGTTGGACTAAATTAATAATGATTAAAAGTGTTGCTCTAATGTTTTTCCTCGATATCAAAACATTAAATTGCATGATTTAATTTATAAACACCGTGTGTTGTTATCTCGTGTGGTGTATTCAATAATAAAGCCTTTAGAATGTAACGAAAGTCAGTCTCACTGTTCGAGGTGAAATATTAATAATGTTGTTTGATCAGAATGATAATAAGTGTCAAAGCTAGTTTAAACAAATTTTTATTACATACTACCACAAATAAGTGTCTAAATTATATCTACTTGGGTGCCTAATTGCTTATTACAGTATAAATTACAAGCAGATCTAGCTCTTAATAAATTTATAGTCAATAACATATTGCCCCAGAAAACTTGTTTGTACAACGATATGTTTGTATCGGTGCAGCTGGAGTGGAGACAGGCTAGGATGTGTCGGCCGCGGGCCATATGGCAGCAACGCCACTAGCCATATTAGGGACGCCAACCAAGGCGACACTTGTTGCACTTATACGGCATAAACGCTCCACAAAACAAGTGACGTCTTATCACTATCTACCATTTAATAGATTACTCTATCACTGACTAATGTTCATTAATATTAACAACGTTTTTGTTACGTTTAATAATGTGCGTGTGGTTGGCGTGATCGATGTATAACTGCATAAGAGATAAGATAGGGCTGCGGTTTGCGAGTGCGTTATGCAAGCAGGCTGGTGAGCTGAGCGGTCGGTGGCGCACGGGGCGGTTCGTTGACCAGTGCGTTGTCCCGCCGCGCCGCCCACCGCGAAGGTCGCGGCCCACAGCCCGCCGGCACATCCACGACCTGCACCGAATACCAATACACGTGAAAATAACACACGTCTACTAGATGCACCCTAGCCTCAATATTATTGTTAGTTCAACACATTTTAAATTGCCAAGCTCTTTACAGGTAGAGTCGATATGTGTTCAGTGTGCTCTGTGCTAAAATAATTTTTATTGTGAAGAAAATAATAAGTTTTTATGACTGTTGCCTGGAAATTTTGATCTCAAAATGGTGACTTCGAGAATACCGGCTTATTCTCTGAGTTCGGAGTTCAACAGGGAGTTCAGAAGTTTCCGCATAACGCGAGCCACACCACGGTCGACTCTGTACGCTCCCGCTATTGTTCCTATACACGAGTACCCAAGGGTCAGCGTGCACGAGCGGCGGGAGGCGCTTAAGGCTGCGCTGGCAAAGGCGTGGTCTTCCAAGAGTAGTGAGAAGAAGAAGCACGACACGTGGACCGTTCCCACTGAACAAAGCAGAGCTGGCATCACGGCGGCCGATTTCACCGCAAAGTCACAGTATAAGAACGGCGTCAACGGTGATGTGTCGCGTGTTGCGCTTGCCAAACACGAATTTGAGAGCAAGGATGCTGAACGGACGGAGACTGTCGACAACAGAACTGATAGTGTCCAGCCTGCGAGCTTCACATACAGCCGAGTTAACGGGAACGGTATCGATATACAAGAAACACTTAAAAAGGGCTGTGATAAAGGTTTACACAATAAAGATTTAAGTTATAGCGACTACCTAAATAATGTTCCTAAATGTAAAACTAGTTTCGAAAATAATTTCCTCAAACAAAGCCACGAGGAACGCTATAGCAAACGAAATGGGTTCGATGCCACGACTAAACGAGTCGATAGAGACATCAACCTAAACAATGTCGAATATAGCAGCTTGAACGGCGACACGTACGATTCTTTGAAGTATTCGCGAACAGCGAACGGAACTGAATCGGTACAATATAAAAATTACGGTAAGGTAGACACCGTTAAAAGCAAATTGCTCAGCACAGATAGCCCCAAAAGCGTGACGTCTTGCAACGGAGAGAAATTGAATGGATACGGTGGTTTGGAGCGGCGCAGTGCAAAAGAGCAACAGCGGCCTTTGACAAGCGGTCCGAAAGCGCTCGTGGAACAGAGGCTGGCCGAGCGGCTCGAGGTGAAGGTGGCCGAACTACCCGCTCTCTACCGGGGTGTAGACTCCTGGACACCCAAATCTGCTGCATTCCAGAAGAACATGCGCGACCACGAATGGAGCGTTTCGTATGTACCCACAACACCAAACACACTGAACCCTTACTAACAAACTCCACTCCTTTCAATACCACAAAATATTCATCAAACATCCATAACCATGGTTTCGTGTGTGTTCAGCGTCGAGCGCGTCGAAGTATACTAAACACGTTGGAAACCGAGTTTATCCCATGCGCTTATAAATAGGAAAAAAAGCTAGCGCGAAGTCGGCAGCTTGAGTGCATCGACTTGCTACTGGTCCGGTCCGAGTGCAGCGTGAGCAGGCTTTTACATTATATATTTGTCAAAGTGAGGTTAAGATTGAAGCTACCTAACCAGTCGAGTTTCTCTGTTTAAGTAACAGTTTGCCAACCTGCATTTTCATATCAGTAAGCTCGTGTAGTAATGTAAATGCATAACGTAACCTCTAGATGTCATCAAGTTCTGGTTGTGTACGCGTTTTTTTTAAATCTGTTTCAAATGATTGTACCTACCTAGGTTTATCTGGATCATACCCGGACAGTCATTTTTATTTCGTAGACATATTGTTTGTACCGTTACTGTAGCGCTTACCGAGTTTCGCTAACTGTTTCTATGACATTGTAATTGTTTTACTAGTTTTTACTGGCCCTGACCCTCATAATAGAATATACATCAACTTGAAATCCTTTTTAATACGTTTGCTCGTTATATTATGAAGTATGACAGTAGCGGTGAGGGCCCGAGGACTGGTTGTGCAAAATAATTGCACAATTCACCGTGACTCACCATCGTTGCGCTTTATTCCATCCTGCTAGCGATTGCTTAATCTCTTTGCTCATTAACGCCATTTGGTTACTAGATATGAATCCCACAGTAGGGACATAGAAAACGACTCAAACATCAAATACAGCCATCTTCAATTTTTATATTGAGGTCTGGCTGACAGCGACCTCCATTAGTGCACTTTTACATAGACGCGTAATTGTAATTTTCAGGTCAAATAACAGTTCTTTCACTTGCGCTATTATCTTGCAAACATATTCCAAGTTACAGTATTTTGTCGGTGTATGTCGGTGCAATACATTTGTGTAATAAAGTCATAACAAGTAAACATTCTACAAATTCGTGGGCGCCAGGCATAACCATAGCTTAAAAGATTCGTCTCGATAGCGTTCACAGTGAATGTTTCAAGGTCCTGTCCTGGTTTATGCGCTCGCAAAGGATTTGTCAACTTGGTAGGCGTTATGACGTAACTAGAACTTGATTGTTTTTTGTTCCTTCCTTCTAACGAATGATAACACGGCACTATTATTAGGGACAAAAGAGCGCGGTTCTGTAGTATAGTGAGATTAATGGAAATGGAAAGAGAAAGTATTAAAGATATATAAGTACAGCAAATATCATTCTCATTATTTCTCGACTTTACAGTCGATGATTTGACACTTAAGTAGGGTTCCGTACCAAAATGGTAAAAAGGAACCCTTATGGTGAGACTAAGTATGTCTGTCTGTCACACCTCGATATCTCAAAAACTACTAATGCTATCAACTTGAAATTTAGAATAGTTTTAGATGACGTTTGCCCAACGGTTTTTGCAAACAAAAAAAAAATTAATAAAAATATATCTTTTTTGCAAAAGGGGCTGAAAGTCTTAAAAATTTGAAGTGAGGCTACTAGGGCATGTAGGGTATCTTAAAAAAGAACGGTTTGCACATTCTCAAACATTTTTTTTTAGGCAGCGTAGCTTCCGACTTTTGATGAAAAATGTAAAAAAAAATACCGTTCCCCTCTTATCTCCGAAGTTTGCATAGATCAAAATCTGAAATTATTCTATGTAATAAAAGTTTATGTAAAGATTACAGGAAAAATAAAACGATGTCTCTAAATAGCAGTTTTTCAGAAATCTTCAACATCATATATACGCACGGAACCCTCGGTGCGCGAGTCCGACTCGCTCTTGACCGTTTTTTTTAAATGTGAAGAGACACGCTTAGGAATAAAATAAGACATCTTTCAATCCCGGTGGCATTGTTCGAGCGCGATGATTTTTAGTTACTTACCTATTAAAAACAATTAATTTTCTCGTATCTGTTTCTATTGCTGGCAAATAGCTCAGCATAAAATGTTTATCGTTTTTAGCTACGCCAGGATTCAGGAATAAAGTATCCGCGATTAAGTCGCTATGACTTAGCTGTCATCGCGACTTAATCGCGCATACTTTATAGACTGCATAGTA
The DNA here is from genome assembly GCA_948098905.1 of Tiliacea aurago. Classification (NCBI taxonomy): domain Eukaryota; kingdom Metazoa; phylum Arthropoda; class Insecta; order Lepidoptera; family Noctuidae; genus Tiliacea; species Tiliacea aurago. The sequence continues at coordinate 7,857,918 of OX402588.1, forward strand.
CTATGAACATTTTCAACCAACTGTTAAACTAGATAAAAAGGTAACGCCAGCATAAAAGCGAAGTTTTCTCAACACCATTTTCTTCTACGGCCGCGAAAACATGTTTAGGGATAGTAATCAAAAACACATCAGACGTGAAGAAAATGCTCTATTGCTAGTAAAAATGACATTTTGCTCACTTGGTGAAACTTTTTAATAATTTGTGACTGCGCGCGTCGTAAAAGTTAAGTAATGTTTTAATGTCGAAACAATTTGGTGTTTCTGCTGTATTGATAATACTAAAAGCAGCATTAGTGTCCTGCTCACGTTTACCAACAAATGCCAAAACATAAATAAGCGTACAGTTGTTTTTCAACTTTCACTGCTTTACTGTTTTTCTTATTCTTGGTGATTACTTAACTGCCTCGTAGGTCTAGTGGTCGCAAGCGCTACTGCCGAGCATGAGGTCTTGGTTTCGATTCCCAGGTTGGGCAGTGTTATTGGGGTTTTCCATCAGGAATTTCTCTGTAGCCGCCCGGAGTCTTGATTTGTGCCCGGTTGATGGCAATAGGCTCGCCCCCTATTACATGGGACTTACACCTCTGCCTAACCCTGAGATTACAGTCGTGATGTTTTGTTAATTAACTGTGAGTTTAGCCTCCACCACAAATACTAATAAAGCGTACATAGATGCGGCTTTCATAGTCAAGTATTCTTTCTGTGCATAGTAACGCGATGACCCTAGTAAGGGCATTGATTATGTCTGGGTTAGACCAACCTCTGGATTCTCTTTCCCTAAACATGAGAGTATTTAGAACAAGGCTCTGTTCAGTCTCTTTTAAATAATAGCTCTTCTATCACCAGTAGCATCTAAAATTTGTCAAACACGCATTTAGCAGGCTTTTTTTTTTTTTTTTTTTTTTAAATCATCAAATAACTTCTCCCGCTCTGGGCGGAGCGGGAGGGAGGGAGTGTCAGACTTTTACTGACTAAAACCCACCGTGTTCCTTCAAATGCCTGTGTACCAGGGCCACGATATCCTTTTCGGACAAGCTCGTAACCCTGGCAAGCTGCGTGCGGACCAGGGTTGTTCGAACATCAGCATCCGTGGAACTTCAGCATCATTTTCATCATCATCATCAGCATCCGCATTGATCGATGCTGATTATTAATGCTGAAGTTCGAGTCGAGACATGACCGTAAAGGGGGCGGGGCTTATAGCACGTGTTGTTTTCGTTTGGGAGTTTGGCCAATCATGCAATGGACTTGCTCTTTGGAAGTTTTCCATTCATTTAACATTGTCTCGTATTTCCCGGCAATAACATCACATTGCCCGGAACTACAGAAAACCTGTGCAAGGAAAACTATGCAACTTTTAGGTATAAATACATAATGGTCACTACTTTTTCCCTGCTTTTTTATGAAAAAAATTAAAATCAGCATCAGCATCCGCTGATTTCAATGATAAAAGATCAGCATCCGCTGATGTGAAAATTATATGCATCAGCAACAACCCTGGTTCGGACGACATGCGCATAACCCGCGCCGACCACGGGCATAACCCGCGCTGACCACGCGTTGAACCCGCCTTGCACCCGCGTTCGCCACGCGCTAAATCCGCGCCCCCTTCGCACCCGCTAATATACTACTTATTATTTAAACAAAAAACGCCCTTGATCACAGTCAATACGGCACTAGCCGAAGCGCGGGTCTAAGGCGGGCGCGGGTCAACTTCGATAAATGCAATTTGAGATCTATTGATGTGTCATAAGACTCAAATTATATGCAACGAATTTCAAAGCGAGCGGAGTGGGCGCGTGTTGTCTGAACTCAGCCTAACTAAAATGATGTTTAATAAAAAAACTTCGTGAGATCAAATCTTATACGCAAGGTTTGATTTCTGACTAGCCCGGTTGGTATTTTATATTTTATGAATGGGATACCTTTTTATCCAAACAGTTTTTTAACATTCGTGATCAGTGAATCATGCATCTGTTTTTGGAAAAAAGGTGAGGTGACTGAAGTCAATGCTGCTGTATTTAACCATCTTTGATTTTCAAAACACATAATAAACATAACATCACGCCTTCCCACATTTCGCCAGTTATGTTTAGGTCCCATGTAATAGGGGGCGAGCCTATTGCCATCAACCGGGCACAAATCCAGACTCCGGGCTTCTACTGAGAAATTCCAGATGGAAAAACCAAATATCACTTTGCCCGACCCAGGAATCGAACCCAGGACCTCATGCTCAGCGGTAGCTCTTGCGACCGCTAGACCAACGAGGCAGTCAGTTGATTTTCAAAACTAATATGAATCAACTTAAAATCGTGCAAATACACACATTGGGGTTCTAATCATCTGAAATTATTCATTCACATGACGAGGTAACTTTCCTTTATCGCCTGTTCGGTGTTCTAATTAAGGCTAATGCTTTTTGGTTACGCGATCAGGCGAGCCCAGTGTGTTTCAGTAGTCTACATAGTGTATTTATTTTCCTATGACCTAGAATAATAAATTCAGGTCGTCTGCCTCATGGGGCGTTAGAACCCCACAAGATTTTTCGGAGCTAGTTTCTAGGCGTTTGTTTTTTCAAACAAATTAGGCTAAAATAATGTCAGTTTTTTGTTACTCTTGCTCGTACAGAGCAGAGTGTTTAGTTGTGCTTGTCATTGACCTGACGAAAAGCGGTGCGGGCGGCCGATTAGACGTGGCTGCAGCGTTGACACGGTTCACAGTAATCGCTCATCCGGCGCGGCCTTGTCAGCGTGTCGAGTGCCGCCCGCTCTGGCCGAACACGTTATAATTGTAACACTAACATAAAAAAACTTTACAAAGTCAAAACTAACCTTAACTTCGGAAGTCGGTGCCTTTGGATCTAATTTAGTTTTTCGCCACCGACTTCCGAAGTTAAGGTTATTTTTCACTTTGTAGTGTTTTTTTTTTTGAGTCGGTTGTTTTTTTTTCTTTTGTAAAAAGTTTTATTTTTCGAAAAAGTTTTTTTTTTTTTTCACTTTTTAGTTGGTCAGTTTGCAAAAGATCTAAGTTACAATAGCCTAATGTCAACTGCTTATCACCTTTTACAAAATATTGCTTTTCCCGATGCAGGGGCATTAATAGTTAGGGAGTTCTCCTGGTAAGAACCACGACACAGAGAACTGGAACTGATGGTGACTGAACCATATGCATTGTGACGAGCATAAATTGCTTTGCAACCATATTAAAGTGTCTAATCAAATCGCAACAGTAAAATATTTATTATTAAGTAGTTCCGGTGGCTATCTGTGGTCTTCATTCATCATCAGTTCCACTTCACCAAATGGTGCTTTTACTATAAAAAATACTGAAATCGATATAGGTGTGCCTATAAAATTTGAGTTCATGATTTTCATGGGATCTCCTCATCAGATTCTGATTTGGTGACAATGGGACCACCTCGCAAGCATACCCTTTAAAAAAAATTTTTTTTCAATATCGGTCCACAATTGACGTAGCAGTCGGAGAACAAACATAAAAAAAAAACAAACATACAGCCGAACATAATAACCTCCTTCTTTTTGGAAGTCAGGTTAAAATTGATTTTTCAGAATCAAAACAGGTTTAGTTAGACGTACGGAGTTACATTGATGTATGCTTTGTGTGAGGAATAATTGCGAAGATCTACTGTAATTTAATTAGGTAGCTGTCGGCTTAATGGATATCCAACTATATCTACCTAAATGACATGTCTGTCAAGCAATGGATCCTTGACCGGGCACTGGTCGTGTCACGTTGCAGACTTCGGCTTTCGATTTCATAACTGAGCCCGCAGTTTAAACCGGCCGACCGATCGATTATGGTCATTGTGCCAGAGGCGTTCCACTCTCACTACGATTTTGCGTGCTTCGTTGCCTCTCTGACCTTTGAACGCCTTGTAGATTGTGCTAATTTCTTTGTAAAGTCACACGCCGTAAAACCAATAACTAAGTCAAGCCGAAACCGCTCGCGTTTACGTATCCTTACAAATAGGTTGAAGGAAAGTAAAATTACGAAACAAGTATAAGGAAATACCAGTGAAACAGTAAACAGAAAAAGATGATTCAATCCGATACACGTGTTGGGTATTTCTAAATATAAAGACCCGTTGTGTGAATAACTGTATACCGACCGTTGTTAGTTGAACGTCAACCGCGTTGCAAATTAATGTTTTTCTTCAAAGTTTTTCAATAAAGTGTATTTGAACAATTTCCGTTATAATGTTACGCCATACGTCAGACAAGTAACGTAGAAGCTACTACTAAACACATAATATAACTCGACAGAGCAGGAAGTTAAACTACATGTAATAGCATGTTTACCGGGAATACGAGATACACAAACTTTCTCGACACATTTTCTACCAATATTGACAAGTATCGTTATCACGAAACAGCTGAGCGGTCTGCGCGGAACCGAAAGTACACGTTGTGAAGACATAAACACACACAAGTTCACACAACCAAGTCATGAATTACGCCCAAGTTCGCTTTCACCTTCTACAGCCACCTCTGGTTGTAATTAAAGAGTCCTCGACTACTGGTCCCCACTGAGAGCAAAGCAAAGCCGAAAAGGGAATTTCACCAATTAAAATTAAAGGTAGCAGTAGTGATTTAAAGAGAGAGCTATTAATTAATGAAATAAGTTTGGTGTGAAGTCAGTGACGCGTGGTACTGGTTACACTGGTTTTAGATTTTTATGAAATAGCCGGTTCTGAGTAGCTTACACAAACACATGTGGAGCCTACATGAAGCTTCGAATCTATAATGTTATGTCGTTATCGAAAGTGAATGTTCCGGTGTTTGTTATTCGCGACGGAGTCCACGTCGTGTGACGTGAGCCGCTTTGTTGGACATTAGTACCACCATCGAGGGCCTTCTTTAAATAAAAGTGACACACGTTGTTCAATCGCTTGATATTCGCGACGTTTACGAATCGGTGCGCTAGTCAATTGAGACAGGAAACTATATTTTTCAGTTATTTGAGAAACGGTTTAATAGCTTTCAAAATCCTCACAATTTTATCAAGTAACTTGATAATGAGAACGACAAGAAAACCTAGTTAAGTTTTATTATTTCAAACCAAAATTAGAAGGATGAAGTCTCATGAAGCGAGCATCCATACGGTTGTTAAATTCCAAGTCCAAGCTCCGTATGGCAAAAAGACGAACCGCATTTTATGACGTAGCATATGATCTAGAAGGATCCACAGAATTTGAAATATTCTGTTCAACAAGATAGTGTATTAAAATTGTTTGGATTTACATAAAAAGGCAGGCTATAATACAAAACGAAAATTTAGCTCACTCTTAATGGTAAATGAAGTAAACTATTCGCATGCGGCTCACGAGAACGTTTCGTAGCCGCAGTGACACAGAAAGTGTAGCGGGAACAGCCTACGAGTACTCTAATGTCGTAGACTGTTCCTACTACGTTTTTAAGATTCCTCAAAAGGATAAAAACGGTACTCTTATAAAGGATCACTCGTGTGTCTATCTGTCCGTCTGTCAGAGCCATTTTGCCCCGGCTCAGGACCGATTAAGTTGAGGCACACATGAATTTCTGTGACCCAAACGTGTAACGTACTTAAATAAATGAATTTTGAATATGGGGCTCATTTTTGGGCCAAAAAATATGCAATCGATGTCATATCAAATAAAAGGACTGAGGATTTCAAATATTTTTTTTATAATTTTAGAATACTTAATTAGTTTTAATGTTATTAAATTAAAGAAAATTTATGAAAATTGGCCATCTTATCTCCGAAACAGCTGAGACAACATTTTCTAAGAAAAAAAAAACAGGGAATAGTTCGAGCAAACCCATCCTAAATAAAAAAAAACTAATAGATTACAGGAAAAGCTTATAAGAAGGGGTCTTAAAATAACGTGGTAAATCACTCCTATTGTGCGTATATCTTACATTTGCAGGTCGTATTTATGGGGGAACATGTTTGTCAACTATAATGTTAAGTTTGCTCTTGGGAAAAATTCATCCCAACTTTGGAACCCTCCATTGTACGGGGGTCCGACACGCACTTGGCCGGTTGTTATGTAAGAATGACTTGTTATATTTTTAGTCTGTCTTATATCTTACAAAAATCTGTTTTAAATCATGGTAAGTATTTAAAAAAAAAAATGTTTATAACCTGATAACAAAACACGAAGAAGAGTTCCTTGATTAAATTTTTTTGAATCATGAAGAGAGATCTTCACAACACTAGAAATCTACTTGAGTTATCTAAACTAGGTCGAACAAAAACTAAATACATATTTATGTATACAGTTGTACCACTTACATTGAAGAGAATAACATCAGTAAAATTTGTGTTAAAATATAGTCTAATAATATTAATATGATGAAACACAGAAACGCATGAAACTTTTAATCTGCCTTGCCTTCACGCAAAATTGTTTATATCTCACAAACTAGAACAAAGCATTGCAATACAGAACAACCCCGAAGAATTTCCAAACTTAAGGGGCAGTGCACATTGCTCGTAGAACAGATGGCCGATGGGGCCGAAAGGTTCTGGAGTGGTAACCGCGTACCGGAAGACGTAGCGTTGGAAGGCTTCCTACAAGGTGGACCGATTACCTTGTGAAGGCCGCAGGTATTTGCTGGATGCGGGAAGCACAGAATCGGTCGAAGTGGCGGTGCTTCGGGGAGGCCTATGTCCAGTAGTGGACGTCTTTCGGCTGAAATGATGATGATGATGACTGTAATGAAAAACAAATTGTAATCAAACTAGCAGAAAAATGCAAATAACAAGTATTCTTTTCCAAGGTTCCATCGAACCATTGGAAATGTTAAGTCGACGATAACCGACTTTTAATGATTTTATACCGAAAATCACGTCTAAACGAGTAGTATTAATGATTTGAAAAAAATATATGATAAATTAGAGCATTATCTCAATAACTTAATATGTGAATATTTTAGATTATGTTTATAATAAAAAAAAACATAACATAACATAACATGACATAACTTTACAAATTAATTTCACATAGTGAAATTAATTTGTAAAGTTATGTCTACCGAGGATAAAAAACTGAAAAGGGTGCAAAATCTACCAAGCGTATTTTTCTGAAACCTTCACCAATTTAAATATAATTTAATTATTGATGTTTTAGTATACGCGTTTTATTAAAATACTTTTTGGTTTGTGTATAATAAATTAATAATGCGTCAAATTGGGGACAGCGCTCCTTGATGGGCGAGTCCTGAACGTTAGACGCGTTGCGTGCGTGAGCTCAGCACAGAACACGCAAGATAACCACTCAAGGTCACTGGCATATATCGCCGTCTTAAGGTGAAGCTGTAGCTACATTTCACCATTTATTATTGCTTTTATGAATCTCAATAATTCAACGTTATTTTCTTTGAATATTTATAATGTCTAGATAGTGTCGAGTTGCAAAAGAACTAAAACAAACTAGCTAACTTTGATAGGCTGGTTTGCGTGGCAGCTACGTCTTACGCTCGTGACACGTCATTGTTATTCTAGTGTGCGTGCAATTGCGGCCAACAGTTGGACGCAATTATTTTCTAGTTCACTGCTTTGACTGTGTATCTAGACATATTTATATCTTTGTTCTTTTAATAAATTTCCTTTTAAAATCAATCGAAGCATTTTAGATATAATTACCGGTACTTAAAACAAATACGACACAATTTGGAATTTACACAGAGGTGTAATAGATAACATAATCCTATTCGATCTCTTTAACTAGTCACAAATAGCATGCGACCTTAGATTAAATTTCACTATCAATATCTTTTAGTTCTGCAGTAACCTTGCCAAAAAGCCGCCTACAAGCATTTTGCAATCCTTTTAAAAGTTTTAAATAAATGTTAGTGAATCTTGAACTTTAATGTTGAAAATGTTTTATAGGACTGATTTTGAATAATTAAGTTTGCGGAAACGCTAGTTGTTTCATTCTGTAAAGTAAATTTTTCAAAGTATGTACGAAGGTCTACAATGGTTTTTCTCACGCCCGACGTACACACCAGGTGCATTCGCATAAAACCTATATCGATTCTATGGAACAAAAAACCGGCCAAGTGCGTGTCGCACCACGCACAATCAAGGGTTCCGTAGTTGGGATGAATTTATCCCAAGAACAAACTTAACATTTTAGTTGAAAAACATGTTCTGCCATATTACAACTGCCAATTTAATGTAAGTTAGTACGCACAAAATTGTTTGATTTACCATATTATTTTAAGACCATAGGACTTCATAGAGGCTTTCCTTGTAATGTATAATTAGGTATAGAAGATTTTGTGTATTTTTTTTTTATTGACTCCTTGGTTTCGGAGATGGGTCAAAGAAATAATGATAATATATATACATATTTTGAGACACTCACAGTAAGCCCTTTCCTTTAACGTGTGACGGTGCAGTATGTAAATATTCAAAATTCATTTATTTACGTTACACGTCCGTGTTTGGGTCACTTAAATTCATAAGTATACCAAACTTCAAATTAATCGGTCCATTAGATTCGGAGCAAATTAGCTGTGACAGACGGATAGACAGACAGACACAAAAGTGATCCTATAAGGATTCCGTTTTTTTATTCGGATGTAAGGAACCCTAAAAATACATTAGTACACAGTGGGATATTTAACATATGGTCTTAGCACGAGACTGCGAAGGCCCACAGCCTAGAAACAATCAAGTGTTCAAGTTCAACCTCTCGTATGGCGCTAAACAATGTGACATTAAAGCTCGACATATGAGCGACGCCCGCGCACGCCACCGCGCCTGCGCCGTAACGACACAATCCGTTTAAGGAGTTTTTATTTTAGATATGTCAATTTGTCTGTATTGATAAGGTAGACCCCGTTATTTTGTCGCACTGACGTTACTTTTTTGTAGGGATTGAATGTTTTAATTTATCGACCGTCTCTATATCGATGTTTGTCGTTTATATTATGCAACAATGCGATTGGTTTGTTGCCTTTCAAATCTCAGCTCAATCTCAATATAGCGTAAGTAATAAAACTTCTTGATTAAAGATAAGTAGATAACCTGGTTGGTCTGGTTACGGGATGCGAACTTATATAAAGAATTTACCAAAACCCCTTATTTTCACTGGCGATGTTGAATTGTATAAAGTTTTTTGTAATTATTGTGGAAAAACTATGATTTAAATGAACGACTTTTATTTATCCCATTATTTTTTATCACAGTTTTATCCGTTAGTAGTAATTGTCTATGACTCATTGTAACTATAATAGGGACATATTTCAACTTAATCGGTCAAGTAGATTCGGAGCAAATCGGCTGTGACAGACGGACAGACAGACACTAGAGTGATCCTATAAGTGTTCCGTTTTTTCTTTATGAGGTACGGATCCCTAAAAAGACGTCAGTGCGAAAAGATAACGGGGTCTATTGATAATACATTTTAGTTATTTATTGCCAAACTAGCTTCTGCCCGCGACTTGTCCGCGTGAAGTTTCTTGATTTAACATAAAACATATCCTATGACTCTCAGCAATACGCTACAGTATTGCTAATTATACCCTAAGTCATCAATTCAGATAATTTATGTAAACAAAGGTGATAACAGATCAAAAAAATATCGTCATAATGGTAATTCACATAAAATGGCGGAAAACAAGGCTATATTGGCTTTTATGTACTGATTTTAGAAATAATAATTAAACAATTATCATACCGTGTTAATTTTTATAAGTTTTCGGTTTTAAACAAAGTTATTAAAAAAAGAAAATGTTGTGGTATAAAAAATATTATGATACTGGTAACACTACAGGAGTTCCCAACATTCTCAAATTTCATTTGACATAATTTGCAAACTCGCGTCTTTTCAATACGTTCGTTTTCTTTTCTCCGATCATATTATTCGCTGCGTGTTTGTTAATTGTGCTTTGTTAACATCGTGTTAAGTGTTTCATTTTGTTGTTAGTTGTTATATTTCCTTGTTTCTGTTGTGTTTTTGTTAAGTTAGATATATGATAAATTGTTTTGCAGCACTGTCCTGTCATTTTGACAGTGACATTTCTTTGTTTACTAAAATTATCTGAATTGATGACTTAGGGTATAGTGAAAGAATTTTCAAAATCGGTTCAGTAGATTAGAGATTACCCCTACAACCTCACAAACTTTATCTTGTATATAAAATTCTCGTGTCACAATGTTAGTTACCATACTCCTCCGAAACGGCTTGACCGATTTTGATGAAATTTTATATGTATATTCAGTAGGTCTGAGAATCAGCTACTATCTTTTTTTTTTTTGGGTGGGAAATTATCAAATAACTTCTCCCGCTCTGGGGGGAGCGGGAGGGCGTGTCATACTTTTACTGACTAAAAACCACCCGTATTCCTTCATTTGCCTGTGTGCCAGGGCCACGATATCCGTTTCGGATAAACTCGCAACCCTGGCAGGCATTGGCCCTAGCGGACCCCGTCAGTTGGTGCTGACAACTCTTGAGAAGCGCGTGGAATACGACGCGCCGTCGACCCGGGCCTGGTCCTTATCGGATGGTGACCTACCCATCGCTCACCGTCCGCAGGCCCGCGCCTACGGTGGCCGGAAATCGACTCCCGCCGCCCGGGGCGGCGACTAGGGGCCCGAGGGCGCGAAACTTGCCTCTCCCTTACGCGTTCCGCCTCCTCCTTCGCAAGCATTACTGCTTCGCAGAAGGAGGTGACGGCCTCCCATGCACTCGCTTCGAACCATGGCCTGAACCAGGGCCGGACGCGAGAGATCGCCGCCGCCGATCCCAAGCTGGGCAGACCTCCACCGTGTCCTCCGGGCGATCCACACAATGGTAACACCCGGGCGTTTCCTCCCGCTTTATCCTGAACAGGAACCTCCCAAAACAACCATGTGAGGTGAGGACCTGCGTCACGCGGAAGGTGAGGACGCCATGGCGCCTCTAGCCATTCCTCAAAGAGGGGACTTATCGCTACAATTGTGGCGTGCCCAGCGCTGGGTTGCGACAATCGCACTCTCAATGCCGCCATAAGATCCCGCCGGAGCTCTGTCCGCTGTGCCGTGATTTCTCGCGGCAGCGGAGTTTCACCCCGGCGTTTCGCCTCCTATACCCTTAAGTATTAAGGGTGGCTTTGCCACGGGATCGAGACTTCGTGGGTGAAACCGCGGGGCGCAGCTAGTCTCTATATAATATTAGTAAGTATAGATGCTTTTTTGAATCGTACGTGATTTTTCGAAATTCACGTACTTATTTCACGTTAATCATATATAATGATACTAAATTACTAAAAATGATTTAAAAAAAAATAAGGCTACCAAATGGAAAATATTTGACTGCCCGATGCTGACTAGGCTAGTGATAGTGACTACCTCAGAAATGTATTTACTCCGGTCATACCTACCTAACGCAAAAAGAAATTAGACAGTCATTCCATCATTAAAACATTATTTCGACGACGTTCTTAAGATTTTCACTACTTTCTGTTTTACCGTGTGATTATAATCTTTTTTTGTCATCTCTACTGGTATGTGTGATAGTGATAATATTGTAAGGAATTATAATTGGTCATAAATTCTTGTTGTGTGCAAAAGCGACGTACAAATTTCGTCTAGCTTACTTTCGCAACAGTTCCACTACTCGCCGCTAGATGTCACTAATGATTACATCGCTAAAATGTAACAAGTATGATAATATTCATCTAAATATACGCAGTAGTAGTAATCGACTTTATTTTCTGCATTATCTTATGCGTATGCATATTTATCTCCACTGCGACTAGGTAAACCAATTACGTACATTTAATTCTATTAGCGGTGCCAGCGTCCCTTGTTCTACATTCTTGTTATTTTCAGTTGACTCTTACCAGGTATAGTGAAAAGTATTATTTTACGCATTATACTTATTGTTTGTTACGGTGAAATGTGTATTTTTATTAGTATTGATCTATAATGGTATTTTTCGTTATGGGAGAAAAGTGCGCGAGTTTAACATTCGTCGACTTTAGCTTAATATCTAACCCTCAAAGTTTGCGCGTCTGCTGGTAAGCCATACACAGTAAGACAAGCAAGTAAATTACTATATATTATTATATTGTCTCTCCTGCTCCCTTTAATCCATCCAAAGGTTGTCTGTAAAAGATCGCTTTTAGCGATAAGACCGCACCCTATGTACAATTTAAACATTTATATCTGTAACTTTTATGGTGAACATAATAAAGAGTATTATATTCTATTCTAATTACATGACTAATTATTCTAGGTGTCTATTAAAATGAATATCTGATCAAAATTTATCTAAATATATGACAAATTATTGCAATGAACTAGTAATTTACTACAATTTGTGTCAAAGTATACAAACGTCAATCGACCGGTGATTTCTCATAGACGATGACATTGTGCCAATGACGTGGAGGTTTTGATTGTTCGCTTGTTAGGCTGTGACGGTGGCGGGGTTTTGAAATGAGCATTTGATTGTACGTCGCTTTACTTGAGCCAGTATCTTGTTCACGGGCGAGCTGACTGAGCTGGCAGTGTGTCGGCGACCACAGTTCGGACCGGGTCCTCGCCGGTCTCCAATCACGACTGCATCAAACAGCTGCTCATACATCGCTGTCTTGTGTCTATTATCAACTACCTCCCTACATCATCTGTGTTGTTTGGCTACTTGTAACACTCGTTTATAAAGTGATTACTTTAATATTTAGTGACCTTGACTGTGATGGCTCAACTGCTGATATTAGGATTGTGTGTTAACGTAATCGTAGGGTGCGGTAACAGTATTTATTTAAGATGAACTTTGTTTTGTAGTCTATGCTATGTATGAGGATGTGTAAAAATGCAAATTTCGACGAATCAATACAATTAGTACAATTCTTATGATTAATAAGCGATTGTAGAGATAGGGCACCGTCAAAGGCTTAGGCACGGGGCAGAGGCGGTGGGCGGCCGTGCGTGCGCTCCTGAGCGTTTGCTGCCTGCCGCCACCTGACCACCTTGCGCAGCTGATAGATCCGCATTCTGCTCATGGAAAACGCTCGCCAACGTTAGTAACACTTCGGCCAACCTCCGCTCATCATCATTAAACACACACACGGACCTCACCTAAACGTTCGTTGCAAACGCTGCACTATCTTGTCCTACTCACTAACCCTACAGCCCACCGATCGATGATTTCACAGCTCGGAGCACTCGTGGAGGCGGAGAAATGAACGTTCCAAACGGTCACATCACCGGCGTTCGCCTACATCACACAGGCGGAGGAGACACCATCGCGACGAGTCTTCGCCACGTTCACCCCCTGAACAGGTCAGTCTTACAGTTTCTTTTTTATACTTATGAGGATGTGCGAAAGGATGGTGTGAATTGTAAAATCCAAAACTCGCCATTACCACTAAGAAGTGTCCACCCGTAAACCTGTCTTTCTCTCACTTCTGTGATACTACATGTAGTGTACATCATAAGCAAAGTGCGGAACCAGAATAAAGCGTAAAACGTCAGCGTGCCTGTTTGGGATTACACGCGGGACGGGTTTGGCTTACGAGTGCGCGTGCGCCTTCGCCCGTGAAGATGTGCGCGAGAGACGGCGACCTCTTCGCGCTTGCGCCCGTTCTATTTGTGTTCGCCTTCGTCACTCGGAACGCCTTCAGTCAGTCGCAAAGCTGAGCCGGCCGCCCGGCGCGTCTCTGCCGCACCGAAATAATAGTCCACCGCGTCGGGCCGCGGGCGGCCTGCCCCGGAGCCATGGCTGCCCAGCCGCCGCGTCCACCCCCCAACAACCTTCTGTTCTGCGGACCCCCGCCCGCCCTTCCGCACGTGTTACTACTACCCAGTGATGCTGCATGCGCTAACGGCAATATCCAAGTTGCATCCAGTGTTACCAGCCAAATAAACGATGCAGATGCCTTACACGAAATAAACAACGTGGGTGTGCCCACCTATGAAGGATTGTACGATGACCAAGTAGAACTTATCGATAGAGATGAAAACATTGAATATCAGTTGCCACCCGAAAGCTATTTGCGCAGAACTCACAGTTTTGACGTTTCGGATATTTACGCTGCAAATATCGCACACGAAATCGACTCCCGCGCATTCCAGCATAGTCGATCTGAACCTGATTTATCTAAGTATGGATTGTTCGCTGAAGTGACTATGGAATGTACACCCATGCAGCCTCCCCCTCTAGTGCTCAACAACCCTTTCTACGACGGTTCGTATGCACTAGATCCAAGTCAATTAAATCCAACCATGGTGATGTTACCTGAAAACTATTTAGCCTTCGAAGATTCATTCGTTCCTTCATGGGACTACAAGCCAGAATATCTAATAGATAGGGAAATGAACCCTGAGCTCTACTATGATGGATTGCCTTTAATACCTTCAAATGATCCTTGGTCCATTTATTGTAACGAAAATGCTGCGTTCGAGTATTATTCTCCCAGCTTCGAAGCACCACTACAGGGGGATGGTGTTCATTATACGCCTTTAACAGATTTGGACTATGCCATACCACAATATATGAGTTTACCTGTAGTAGAGCAAGCGAAAATGGATAACTACGCGAACAACATTTGCAAATCAGAAGATACAAATCAGACTAGTGTTAATGAACCAGGTGACGAAAATAACAACGACGAAACAAATATACACAAAACTGATGTTCCAATGTCAGGTGTTACAGTGACCAATGTAGTTAGTGAAGATGATAAAGTTAGTGCCATTGAGGACTCTTCTGCTAATAGAGAATCGTCTACGCAAAGTGAGGAATCATTGAATGCTGATATTTCCAACGATGTGACATCTAGTTTAGCTTTTGTCCCTAGTAGTAAAAGTTCACAAAGACTTGATGATACAGACGGTACCAGTGACGATACATCTCCTTGTTCAACGGATTATCAAGAGGCGTCTGCACTTGATTTAGTTCAAAGTCTCGAGGAACTCTCTTGTTGTGATAGTACTGATTTTTCCCAAAGTAGAGATGACGTCTCGCCTACTGTTCCGGAACTACCCAAACCTAGCAATGCTGTGGCTATAATAGGAAACCAAAATGTAATAAATGCTGCTGTTATAGCTACTACTACAGCTTCGAATCTACCTCTTAGCCAATTACCATCCATTCCATTTCATGAACAACCACCAACGCAAATACCTTCGGTATCAAATAGTAGGCCCGAAAAAGCACCCACAAAAACTACCGTAAATGTTGAACAAATCTCGCAAAATTTAGAATCTAATAAGAAAGTGGTACCTGTCCCTCAACCAGAGGCAAGGAAACCAAATGAAACCTCACAGTGTAATAATACGAATCAACAATTAACAGAACCATGTGCCCGTGACCATAGTACTAAGGTTAATGATAATGCGTTGAAAATAGCACAGCAGCCGCCTGTTGTGCCACCTGCGGTGCCCCCGTCTTGGCTGGCTCCAAGACCGCCAGCTAGTGGTAATCAAACAAATGTAGTGCATCCGCCACAGATACGCGTCCAGAACGCCGAAGGCATAGTGACAGATTTGCAGAAGAGCCCCAAGATCGCCTCCCAGCCGCCTGTGAAAACACAGCAGCCTGCAGTGGAGCCCCAGCCTTCCTGCTCCTTCGCGGCACAGCAACCCACACAAAGCTCACAGCTCAAACCAGAGAAACAGTCCAAAGAAGTAGAGGTCAGCCAAAAAATCATTACTATACTTTAACAAGTATTAAAACACTATTACACCTGGTGTTAAACTAAATATGTTATATGAAAAGTAACTACGCCACGCGCTGCCAGCGCGTGTATTGAGAGCAATGTGCATCTATTTTAGCATATATTATTAGGTCAAGGATTTAATTTACTACTATCCTCGGAACTATTTAGAAGCAATTTTAAAACAATTGCAAAGGACTTCCCTATTACTGAATAGTTGTTGTGTTGTCTATAACATTTATGCTTTTGCTGTACCTACGCAGTTCGTGGCAGTTTCATATTATATTTTAACAGTACTGAGCTTCACATGTTTTCGATAACGTGTTGCATGGATAACATTGAATTACTTACGTAGTTTCAGAAATAAAACTGCATAATTGACATATTAAATTGATAATGCGCATATGGCGAAAGCTCATGCACAATTAACTTAATCGAATTCAACAACAATGATTTCTTTGTACCAATCTGTAATAAACAACGTTATAATATGTGTATGATGTACTAAAATAGTATCAGCAGCTGGCACGATCTTTGACGATTTGGAAAGCCATCGATAGATGGCGACACAAGGCGTTGTTCTCGCACAGAAAACATGAACGGCGCATGCGCACCGAAATAGTAACGCGATGATCACCTTCACCTAGGAGAGAGCCGTCATGCATTCTGTTATGATAATACTTACTGGATTTCTTAGCAGAAAAATATTTTTTTTTAACTATAATCATGAGACAATAAATTAAGCTAGAAGAACACTAACTTCACAATGGTGTTTTCGTAAATAGCTCTAAACCGATAGTATGTTTGTACAAATACATCCCTAAAGACTAGCAAACACGCACGCACGTGAAAATACTATCAAAGTGAGCCGTGCTAATAAAGAGTGAAATACAATTTGTCATTTCATAGGAAGAGCTTGTAGTAGAAATCGTTGCGAGTCATACTTGATACGTTGACTAATGAACACTCATCAAGAGGCGTGCTTCTCAATTGTTTTGAATTGTGAAACCAAAACTAAATTGTAGCTTGTTAAATCCAGATCGAGGCAGAACATGATGACTGTCCACATGCTAGGAAACTTACACGGTTTTATACCAGGACATTGAGATACGATTTATCGTAATCCAAAAATATAGAAATAATAGTAGAAAAGTAGTCATTCACAATGACTAGCTTGTTTGGAAAAACCAGACTGCATCTTTGGCAGAATGACTATGAGAAAGATTTGAAACTTATCACATACCTACTTAGCTACAGCAAAGGTCTTCCTTTGCTGTTGCAAAAGTAGTTTTTTTTTTATATTATAATCTACCTAGCCCCTTATTTGTGATGCTAATGAGCTTATTATGCACATCAGGCTACTGTAGTTTATTTTTTTTGCCAAATAATCCCATTAATTAAATCATTATACATTGATTGCTCTGTAATTTTTACACATTGACTACTTAGTAGGTACGTACGTGTTTGAAATTCTTGGAATTAAATGTTATGGAAAATAATGTATTATGGCAACTTGTTTTTGCCCTTCATTTGCTTACGCAAAACTGATAAGCAAGCAACATCTCACTTATCATAACCGATTGCATAACAAGCTTTCGTCCAGCTGTAACAGGGTCTAATCTTATAATTATTAAATTCTCAATTCTACAATGTCAGATAAAAAAATATTTAAATAACACACAGGCAGATGCGCTAAGGTAGCCGCAGAAATTCAAATGTTCTTACGATTTTTTGCAATCTGCAGGTCAGTGTCAAGTTGTATGTTTATCAAAATATGATTCACGACCGTAACAAATTACGTATTCGATAATCATTAAAACAACTTAATACACAACCTGAAGGCCAATTTCGTACACAAATGCAACTCGCAATCTCATCTCAGCGACAGTCAATGTATAAAGGCTTGTCAAAAATGCATTTAAACAAGAGTTTATTGATAGTTCGAGACAGAATTCGAACGTTCGGTTCTTTAAAATATAGGAATTACCCTCTGATACCTGCAATTTGCAAAAAACCTAAGGATATTGGAATTTCGCGGGCTACCCCGGCTCTTTCACCTTAAATGTGCCAAAAAGCCGAACAGAAACACGCCATCCGTAGGTAATCAAATTACATCATTATCCCTAATTTTTAATACTAAATTAAGAGAAAATTTCACCGTAATTAACCTTATAGAAATGATGAATTGCTTCGCCAACTTGTCACGTCTTAATAACTGATGTACCTATCTAAGTACATTAATAGCTTAGAGCTAGTCGTCGTCAGGGGTCAAGATTATAGGTAGGGAATAGGCTATCGCGAATCATTAATACAATAGGCCGTGGCGTGTTGTGTTGGCCGCGAACGGTCGAGATATGGTCTGATAAATGCGGTACGCCCGCCCGTTGTTTTGCCCACCTATCTATTTGGTAATGCCCGATTCCTTCCGGCCGACCTTGCCGATATCGCTCAGGTTGCGGCACCGCTCCGCCTCAAGTACGCGGTTATGCTTCCCCAAATTACTTCTGTAACACATGCTTATCAAGCTCATTAAAGGCCCGACTGGTCGAAAAGAACTTCCCTATTAATAGGTACTTATGAACTTTGAAAATTAATGATTTCAAAATGATGAATGTCTTCCTTGAAATGAAGGAGGTCATCCTAAAATGAAAGAAATATTTTTTTATTTTTACGACCGTCTAATATTAGTAACCATACCAAAATACTTTTCCATATGTTTTTTAATTTTCACTGAGTCACGGAATAACTTTGCGTTCACTGTAAATACTTTGAAACATATTTGATTTCGTTGATATGTAATGCAATAAAAAATACATTACTTATACATAATTATTAACTATGAGTAATTTTAATGGTTTATTTTTATTCGTAATAGAAACATGCTGACATTTTCAAAGATTTAGTATCATATGCATTCGTATCCATTGTAAAACAAACAAATCCCTATGTGATAATGATAACTTTGATACGTCGCGTCGCTCATTATCAACAAATAAATTAAATTATACTTTTATTACAGTATAAGATATCTAAATACAGGCGCAAAAGGGTATTGTCCTCTAAGACGTCTCAATATATATAATTATGATAGTGCAATTCAACAGTTTGGCATAAGAATTCATTCAGTTTGGTTCTGTGAACGAAATAAAGAAACTAATAAAAAGGTTGGTTTTCAAGTACATACCAAAAATTCCCTTCATGTTTTGCCGTTGGAACGACAGCAATGTTAACAAGTGGGACGCGGATCAATCCTGTTTAAACCGATACCAAAAACTTGAAATTGTTTGCTCCATTTGTGCATGCCATCTTTAATTAAATGCCATGGGACGGTGGACCGACGCAGTTTAGTCTCGGTCGCTGAACGAAGTACACATTTTATTAATTGTATTGGACCGTTTTTTATAACATTTGAGTTGAAGTTATCTTTTGATAGTGTCATCTGTGTCGTTCGCTTAGTTAAGTGGAGACGTGGTGTGGTATCGCGGGGCATTATACAGTTGTGTAGCAACCGGCCGGCTGGCCACCCGCCCCACGACGCTGGCGGCAGCGTCGCTCGTGTTCGAAACTATACTCACTAAACACAGTGCAGTGCAGTGCAGTGAAGTGCATAATGGCCGAGTTGTCAATAAAACAAGAACGCATACGGCTCCCCTTGCGGTTCGGCTCCTTTTATGAGCTCTATAAGAAGTTCCTCAAGGAGCACGGATGCAAGTGGCACGATGTCTCGAAATTGCTCTCCGTGGTCGCGGAGATCCTTTTCGATGTAGACGGGGCTTGTAGCCGACTGGCAGGCAAGGTCAGTCATAAACAACGATTTGACATAGGAATGTGATGCTTCAAACTGCTATGAACGTTCAGATTTAACTTTTATGTGAGAAACAACTGGTACGGCGTAGCTCAGAGAATACATATACATTTAAGTATCTACGAGTAAGATAAACTTGACCCCTACTGATACAACTCCCATACGATTTGATGAATATGATTTTTAAATTCTATCCATAAATCCATAGCAAAATATAAACTTTTACACACTATTTATTATAATTTCTTTAATCAGGTGTTATCTTATTTACCGTGAAGGTGTCATATTTTAGGGTAATGAACCGATCGTACAATCAACTCTAATTTTTAAATAATTAATTACATAATACAGTTACATTTAACTCAGGAATACATGACTCAAAACGAATAGTTTTATATTATTCAGCATACTAGTTCCCACTAGTAATAATATGCGGCGACAGCAACCGATCCCGTTGGGGTTGTTTTTACCTGCACCCTAATATCAAACGACCCTAAACAGCTGGTCGTCAGTTTGTTTGTCATTCAGTAACGTGCTGCCAATGTGCAATGTACTAATAATTCCCATGTGGTAGTTACCATGTACAAGTGCTACGATTCCTGTGCTAGTGGCAAACGTATCGAATCAGTGTTGTTGTTGATTTTCACTAACTATCTGACCTTTCATAAAATGAAAACATTCAGCATTTTAAGTACTTTGGAAAGAATCGTTAACTTCAACTATCCTGTGTTGTTAGACCAAAAAGTTTACCCACGGGTATGTGCTTGTTCATCCTACTAATATTATAAACGCGAAAGTTTGTAAGTATGGATAGATGGATGTTTGTTTGTTACTCTTTCACGTAAAAACGGCTGGACCAATTTTGATAAAATTTTGTATCGAGGTAGCTGACACCCTGGATTAACATATAGGCTACTTTTTATCCCTATATTCCCAGGGATCGAGACTTACGCGGGCGAAACCGCGGGGCGCAGCTAGTTTGAAATAAATCGTATAATGTACCATACAAAATGTAGAATGTACAAAAATGGTTGGGAAATACATGCATCGGGTTAAAACTTGCTGATATTCATCAGTAATTAGAAGCAATACGGTAGTTTGCAATAACGTCGGCTAATAGTGTTGAAAAATGTTTATCCGCCGCCAAGTGAAAGTAGAAAATTACCAAGCAGTAGCTAGCTACATGAATATGCTTTGGCCGTGGCGGAGTGCGCTATGTTACGTAAAGAATGCAAGACATTTTTGTGTTTCCTCTGCTGCACTTCCAATTCAGTAAACAGTATTGTGAGGACGGTATGGTATAATTGTATCACATCAGTTGTAATCGAACCCAACTGCATGCTGTTAATCCGTTATTTATCTATAATTAAAAGGAAACAATGATTTACGGAACATTCGGAATCAATCAAGGTTCTGATTTAATACGCGTTGTTTGAGAACGCGGATGTCACAAACTGATTTAATGTTTTACACTGTGATAAGCGTGAGACAACACGTAGCTCGGTCGTGTCGTGTCACTATCATCTCATCTCCACTGGGTAGCGCCCGCATCCGTCTAGTTTTCGTTCCCTCAGTTGATAACGCGTGTTTGACATGCTGATTAGATATTTGGTAGAAATGTGAAATAAGACAAGCTATGGGATAACTGTTAGCAGTGGTAACGGCTCCGACATACGAGTTGGTAGGTCTTTGGTTCTAACCGAAGCAGACGCTTTACTTCGTGTAAATAATTTCATCACCACTGCTCTCAAAACGGTGAAGAAAAACATCGTGAGTAAACCGGCATGTCCTAGAAGAAAAATCGAAGTCATGTGACATATCAACCTGCACCCGCGTGGTAGATTACAGCCCACTCCCTCTCGAAGAAAGCTGGTCTTTGTCCCAGCAGTGGGAACATTATAGACAGATTATGATCGGATAACTATTACGAGGATGCGTGTATAAGATGTATGTTTGCGTGCCGACCGCGTGCGCACGCGTCGAGTGTCGTCCGTGTCGGTCGCGGGCACTCGCGGGCTCCAACGGCATTGTTCACAGCTCACACGTGCTCCACTGACCTGCTTACCTACCGCTTATTGACAGAACTGTCTTGGCTCCGCTGCTCACCGTTCAGAGAAAGGTGTGCGACTCAAACACTACGATGTCATTACAAAGCTCAATTACCAACATGACCCTGTGAAATTTAATAAGTTTCAATGTTTGTTTACACTGATACATATTTAGCACACGATGACGTACGTGAACAGACTATTGTAGAGGATATTATTCATAATTAAATATACCAAACCATCAAAACTAGCCAACGGGAGTAAAAGGGAATTGCAGTAAATTTTTTTTTTTTATAATTTTAGAAGGATTAGTCATTTGTATTACAAATAGAAAAAAAGGTAAATTGTTACTTTGCCAAAATAATGACGGGACGAGTAACTAAATAGAAAACTAATGTTTTTTGTATAGTTAAGGTCATTGACCTGTGTCCATACTATGTACTAAACACCCCAAAAATACAGATTCGTGGAATAGGCTTAAAATCTACATTTCAATCATACGAAAAAACGTAGTAGGTAAAGAGTAATACGAAGAAATGTGTTCGCGGCGGGCACCTCGGAGTGCGCGGGAGGGCGCTCCCACGGGTTGCCGATATTTTTAGTGCACGACGATTACTTGGCACCGGCGGCCGCACTCGGTTGCGCTAGTGATCTTTCTGAAATTCGTTCGCGCTTAGGTACGCTCTCGATCTCGAGATAGACCCAGTCTTATGTCCGGTGGCGAAGAAGTAGCCGTGTAAACTAGAAAAGTCGCGAGTAGACCTCAATGTTTTGTTAAACTGATTCCATTGTGTAAATATGACGATTCTGGACTATTATGTGATATATCCCGGCTAAAGTGCTAGTAATAAAACAAAAAAAAACCGGCAAAACAAACAATATGGCTAGTTTGAGCAGCAGTGCTAGTGGCACGACGAGTCCACGACGTCAGCGTTATAATAGATCTTCCACAACGAGCGTCACACAACTGTTGTCAGATGGATACTCCAGCTTTATCAATCGTTTAACTCGACGAGGTCCCTCCGAGAAGACTGAAATTATTTCAGACGCAAAGCTTACCGCTAGTCGGCCGCGATTCGATGATAAACTCATTTCAAGCAAAAATTCCGTGTTAGCGAATGTGCGGCGGTACGAGAACAATGGCCACATCTCACCGTACACATCATCTTTGACGTCCGGTGCGCCAGCGCGGAAGTTGAACGATGACCGTACGTACTCGAGTTACCTGGGCGCGACAAAGTCGCGCATCGATACTTCACCTTTGCATTCTACCTCCGGGATTAGCGCGCTCGGACGCACTGACTCATTCCGCAGAGCTCACTTGAAAGATAATAAATCATCGCCGTTCACTAAACGATACCCTCTTAAAGAGCCCAACAATAACATTGACAGCATTTTATTAGGTAGTACGCGTAGTCGCTTGGAAGATAAGTATTCCTCAGTGTTAGACAGGATAGCAGTACAGAAAAAAGAAAGGGCAAGGAGAGAAAAAGAAGATCGTGACAAAACATTAGAACCTGAACCAACTTTGTCGCGAGGACTAATGCGAAGTTTAACGACTGCTGTTTTTGGGGAAAATTCTTTTAAAAGAAACAATTTTTCCCATGAAAAGATCAGAGACAAAACCCCTTTTAGGAATACTGCTGACCGGCGCTTATCTTCGAGTAACAAACAAAAGGAAGAATACAAAAATGGATTTGACATTCCATTGAAAGATCGGCCTTATTATGGCAAGGACAGAGATAGTATATATCGGAGACACCAAAGAAGATCTTTAAGAGCCGAAAAAAGCGAAAATGGTGACAAGAAAATGGGTAAACTATCATTGCGTCCTATAGATATAAACATACACCCTGCAGTACGAGATTTAATATCACCACCGCAACAACGTACAAACGAAACGAATGGAAAGTTAAAGATAACCAAAACACCGGTGGCTTCACCAGTGAGAGAAGTAGGACGCCAGAAACAAATATATTTTCCATCTAGCGATGAGGACGACGATAAAACCCCGGTCGGAGACCGAGTGCTCAGCGAGCGGGAAACGAGACGGAAGGAGATCCAAGGACTCATAATGAAGTATGCTCATTTGGACGAGATGTACGGACGTATGGCCGATAAGGAGATGAACGAAACTACCACCGCAGTGACCGCTCCTAAAAAAGTTGAACCGTTAGCTGTGGGCGACGTAGTGTTGCTGCCGCCCGAGCTGCGCGCGCGGCAGCGGCCGATGCGGCCCCGGCACCTGACGCGGCACGCGGTCACGCCGCCTGTAAGCACAAGCTAACCACCCGCCTGCGCACTGTGTGCCGCTAACATACACCTGGTCCGTGGTTTTCCACTATTCACTATTTACATATTGTACCAGCGTATGCATTGTTTCTGTTGTTAAATTTTAGTCGCAAGTATGATAACAACAAAATGCTCTGTTCGCAAAGTAAAATAATCATGTGATACCTGCCTGGCGTATTTTTTGCGTTAACTTATAGGAATGACTAGGTATACGAATGCATGTATTTCTCAGCAATTTATTACAAACCGACGGTACCGAGAGATATCTAAAACAAAATCGAAAGAGGGTATTTTACAAAATGCTTAACTTAGTGTTACTAACGATGTCTGACGTGACTGTTGTTAGACCAGACACTAATAAGTACAATGATAGTGCATGTCTTCAATTTCTTTGTGCGTGGTTTAAAGCTAACATGTCTCTTCTGTGTGTTAAAATATTTTCAAATTCTAGACTTAAAAGAAGATCCGATAGACATTTTTCCTTTAAAGTTAGTAATGTGACCTAATAATTATTTAAGAGAGGGACATTTTCGGGTGGACATTTATCCTAAATTACCTGTGTGAACGTAGATTGTGCAAGTGATCGGAATGCGAGTGGTGTGTCATCTCCCATCCCCGGTGATCCCGTCCCGGTCCCAGGCGCGCGGAGCGCGCGGGCGGCTGAGCGAGGACTCGGCCGCCCGCAGCTCGCCCCGCAGCGCCACCCGCCCGCCCTCTAACAGCATGTACCTCCGACACACCATACCAATTGTCGCTTGTCTGACGGGCAACCGTTCCATTGTCTGATTGTTGGGTACAACACTACTCGGGTCGTGCGGATCGCGTGGCGCGCTCTCCGTGCATGTGGCGTGTGGCTGTGGCGTGACGTCTGCGCGGCGCGTGCGGCTCGTGCGGCGGCGGACTGCGGTGCGGCGCTGGCGCATGCAGAGCTCCCGGGCACGCTCCTCCGTCAAGGACGACAAGGACGGACATCTGGTCTACTGGCCCGGATATGTCATGGGAGCGAGATGTTCGTGTCCACACCCATAACTTAAAAAACTCTATTTACGCATACACATACACACTACACATACATAAACATTACACAACACATACATATTCATTATCAAACATTCATGACTCTTTCAGAATAACTGAAACCCAAACACTAGTTACATTAAATGACTCACAAAAGCATAACACTACACGACAGATGGCAGAAAATTCTACAAGAAAACGAGTTTTCTCACACAATAACCACCGCCTCGCAGTCAGTGATTCGTGTTTTGAAGATTTCAGACTTAAAATTTCTGCTTTTTAATTGTATTTTTATATTTTTTGATAAAAATAGTAACAACATCACAGTCCATTTGGATGTTCAACGAAGTCATGTAGGAGCCTCGGATTTTGGTCTTCTATCACTATGTGTTGCGTTTCATGATACTAAAATAGTTGATATTCTCAAGAATTGATCATAATTCTCAGAGTCTGCTAACGTGTATCAGTTAACTTATAGTGAACGGAATACCAATGCCGATTCCATCATGACTTTGTGCAATGTACATTTGATTAATTATGTTGCCTTGGTTTCATTGCAGACAAAATCATCGACACGCTCGGTGAGGGCACGTTCGGCAAGGTGGTCGAGGTGAAGGACTTGGAACTGTAAGTATCTTTCTTTATTTACTTGAATAGCATAACTTTTTGTGACCACTGCGATACCATCAGCACTTCGTGGCTCGCGGTGAAAATGTATGCATCTGTGACTATTTGCATATCGCTTCTTCGTATTTTTATACTCAAGTATATTCTGTTGTTTATTGTGTTGGCATGGTTAAAATAGTGGTAAGTAAACTCAAGATGTGAAGCTATCTGAATGAGGAATTGTTGAATGAAATATTGAATGGTAAAGTTCCCTTATAAACTAAGGTGTCGTTAACATCGGCGCCGGATGATGACACGCATTGTTTGGCAGGACACGCCTCACTAATTATTCATATCTATTTCCAAATGTTTATAGTAGTACCGACAAATTTCGATACTTATTGCCAAAATTCCGCGTTTTATGTACAGAAATAAAGCATGATATCTAATTTTAAATTTCAGGGAGCACAGAATGGCTCTGAAGATTATCAAGAACGTTGAGAAATACAGAGAGGCTGCAAAACTCGAGATAAACGTATTAGAAAAGTTAGCTGAAGTTGACCCTGATTGTAAAAAGTGAGTGTTTGATTTGATTGTGTTATTATTGAGTGCAACGTCACATGTTGATAGTCGAGGCTGGTCGAGCGACGCGCGACGCCGGCGAATGTAGCAATATTTGACCTTGCACGTTTATATGCGACGTTACTGCTCCTGGCTGGCGGCTCGCCAACCAAGAACCCGATGTCAACTCCTAAGACACTAAAATACCGTCTGCCGCTCGCTGCCGACTTCACATATTATTTGATTCTATGTAATTCATTGTATGACGTCTATTTATTACACTCTTTGAAAACTTATTTAAGAAACATGTATCTATACTTACTGAAATGATGCTAAAACACAATTTTTGTTCTATTTCAGCTTATGTGTTAAGATGTTGGACTGGTTCGAATACCACGGACACATGTGCATCGCTTTTGAAATGCTCGGACAAAGTGTATTTGACTTCTTGGTGAGTGTCAAGGTATTATAATATAGTTCCTATTTGCATGTTATCGTTTGTATCGTAATGATAATAAAGTTTATATTAATGGTTCCCCAACATGCCGCCGTTTTTTACATTGCCCCTAAACAATTTATTCTGCGTTGAGGTTGAATTATTGTTTCATGTTCATATTTAAATTGATTTGACAATTTATTTAAAATATGTCATTGAAACAAGAAAGTAATAAAACCAATAGCAGTAACAGTTATATTTTTTTTTTTGGCACAATTACTTTTCGATCTCCTCTGAATAATTTATTTTTTGGCTTGTTTTTGCATCATCAAAGATAATAAACAAAACATTGGCAAACTCTGTTAGGTATAATAAGTGTTTATGGTATTATTTATCCTGTTACAATGACGCAAAAGTATAAATTTAACAATATTTTAGTATTTACCGTGGCCTATTAATTAACTTAATAACCCGATTCGCTTCAAAACCTTGTTGGGTATTGTGTCAAGCATGGATCATTTTAAATCGACACATAACATACGCAAACTCGTGAAAATCAAATTGTTCAGGACTAATGTGAAAGATCTCTCCCCGTATCTCGTCGAATACGACACTTTCAATCAGAACGCATTGCCAAAATTAATTCAGTAAAATCAGAGTTACTCAAAATAAACCTACACTCAGATTCATCTACTGTTTTATTTATTTATGCATTTCCCGCATTACGTCATAGTTTTTGGTCCTGAGCCAGTCTCATTCACGACGTCCACACGTCCTGTGATAAAAGCAGTGTCACATCATACTGTTTTTGCATTTGTGGGATCATCCACCTAAATTGTGTCCATAAGTCTTCTAAACTGAGCCGAGATCGATTGATTATTAAGATATCTTAACCATTTTTATCCTAGGCCTCTCCAAGGCTAAGCATTGATTTTGTAAAAACACAATGAATCAGAAGATTTATTTATACATTTGCAGAAGGACAACAACTACCAGCCGTACCCGTTAGAGCAGGTGCGGCACATCGCGTACCAGCTCATATACAGCGTGTTGTTCCTGCACGACAACAAGCTCACCCACACAGATCTCAAGCCAGAGAACATACTGTTCGTCGACAGCGACTACGAAGTCGTCAGCGTCTACAACGCATCCAAGAAGGTCAGTTACAAAAAAAATTTAGCTGCATGGTGCCTGTACCTGTTGTATAAAAGAAAAATCGGTTGAGGCCATCATCAAATGTAAAAGGCTGTTTCGGCTGCTGCCGCTGTGTAATGTTTTTGAAAGGGCTTCGAAATAATGGACTTTTTACTCGTCTGCGGCGAAGCCTTAATATAATTTTATTTTATTATGTCGTTAGATTCGTCTTTATTGCGCGAGTGTCATAGGGTATATTAAAATTATTAAAAATCAAAATGGCGGGTTTTAGGCGCCAATCGAGTGGGGTATCAAAATGAAGGGTTTTGAAAGGTGATTAATTACAAAAATATATACTTATTATATGTTTAAAAGTAATTTAAATGAGAAATTATAAAAATATATCCCGAACTTTTGGAGTGAGAGTAAGAGGTCGTTATCACCCGATTATAAGTGAGTATACAACGAAATTTACCGTCTTATAATCCTAACTAAAAAGTATACAAAAAAAAAATGGCACATGCAATAGGGCGTTATTGTTAGGAAGATGCCTCCGACTGCATGAGATTGTTTATAGTACTTATTAATTTATATAAATCTTGTTTCCATCTTTTTTTAAGTTCAGTTTTTACGTAGTCGGGTTTTCGATTTTAACTTTTAACTTTTTTTGGTTTTAACTTTTTTTTTACTGGTAGGTACAAATCTGTTGTATTTTACTTTACAAAACTTAATAGATTCTGAATCTGATTGTTTAACTCTGATGAGAAATAATGAGCGACGTCCGCAATGCGATGGTCGGACGCCAGTAATCCAAAGCTCCGCCGGGCGCCATCTGGTGGCGGCGGGGCCGTAACATAGGCAATAACCGGCCTCAAAGAGGGCAAGCCGCGAACTCGTGGCCAATCAACAAGAATGTAAAACATTTTTGGCAGTTGGCAAAGTTCCGCTGACGCACTTATTTTTTCAAATTATTTAAGAATGCAAATCAAAGCATTGACGCTCGAATTTTAAATGATACACTAAATAAGAAAGAGTGTCAATTATATTCGTTTAATCCAACGTTAAATTCAAAAGTGTAAACGAGTCAACATGACGAACCGTAAGGCCGCTTGTAGACGCCCGTTTTTTCCATCGGACCACGGACCGTGTTTTTCATATTTGTATGAGTTGGACACCGGGTGCATGTACACACTTTCATTATAAGCCATACAACACTGCGAGTCCGGCAAAGGAAACGGTCCGTTGTCCGGTGAAAACAACGGACGTCTACAAGCGGGCTTACAGGCCTATAGCTATATCGTGAATCTGTACAGTATGTGATGGCCAAATAGTGACTAATCGCCACCTGAATATAGCACACTCGCTATTTTCGTAATTGTCGTAAGAATCGCTTCTCTTACAGCTTTTGACATATTAGGGATAGGGTAATCTCATATTGTTCACATTGTACTTTACTTAAAACGCTTAGGCGCTGACAAGAGGCATATGATAAAAGTAGGCTTGCCTTAAACAAAAAATAGCCAAATCTATATCGTTTGTGGTAATGGAAAAAATAAACGGTAAACTAACCATTTACTTTGAGTTTCAATCCAAAATATCTGTATTAAATATCAACGTACGGTTGATATTTAATTAATAACAAGAACGTCTTATTTGTATGCAGAACTTGGTTGTTTTTTAGTTTCGATTACTCAACTCATTTTTGGGTAAATAAATAATTCCTTCATATTTTGCAATAAATTACAAGCGTTGTGTCATCGCGCTTCTCTTTCTTTTGTATGCAGTCTGACAGTGACAGCGGTTTACCTATTGTTAGCGTCTTAACAATTTTAAACAGATTTGGTTGCGTAGAGATTGTTGGCTAAGAATGTAATATTATGTGCGTCGTACACGAAGCTAATTTGTGTAATCTAACAACATTGTGTACAGAAACATGACCTGATGCGTGTGAAGCGCAGTGACGTCAGACTCATTGACTTCGGCAGCGCCACGTTTGACCACGAGCACCACAGCACCATTGTCTCCACCAGGCACTACAGAGCGCCAGAGGTTATATTAGGTATGTATCATCCATCATGCAACTCATTTAAACAAGCATTATTCGAATAGTTTCGAAACGCCTACGAAATACGCACAGAAACTTGTACATTGTCATGCTTGTGTGTATGATGAAATTGATGCAGAGAATTCTCTCTTCCTAGGCAAATATCTTTATTTATTTAAAAAATATTTACTGTAGAGTAGGAATGCTCGATTAACTGACAATAAAATCGATAATAGCATAGATTGTGAGCACTCCTTTTGTGCACGCACATTGTCGTTTTATGACCTATTCTCGAACTTATAGACATAATGATAACATAATAATCAATAATTATAATCATTTATTTGTCAGAATAAGGTACATTTTATGGTCTCAAGATTAGTCAATAGTATCGTCACATTCTGCCAAGTGTGGCGTGCAAATATTAGGTACATACAATTATTATTAGGTTAGTATTTAAATTACAATTTGAGGTGTGTCAGTTAAAAAAAAATATCCTAAACACACAATTTATTTAGGATGTCAAAGTATAATTTAATGGCAGAGTATCAAAGACTTAGATGTGAAAGTTCAAATCAGTCTTCATGGTCACTATGATTTTTCGGACAGACCTTGAAAACATTCCTTCATAATGTTTACTATTTTATTGTTACTAACGGCCTTAGAAAAGAAAACCTTGTCAAGATCATTAAAATATTTTTCCAGAATTGGGTTGGACCCAGCCATGCGACGTGTGGTCTATCGGCTGCATCATGTTCGAGCTATACCTCGGCATCACACTCTTCCAGACACATGACAACAGGGAACACCTCGCCATGATGGAGCGGATCCTAGGACCCATACCCTACAGGTTTGTAATACTTATTGTAATTTCAGTTATCCTAGGACCCATACCCTACAGGTTTGTAATACTTATTGTAATTTCAGTTATAAGAACCGATAAAGCAATTTAGTGAGATCTAAAAGCTCAGACAATAACTAGAAGCATTTTAACTTGTTCTCTTGATAAATTAGTCTAATTTCGATTTTTTATCATATCATAGTGTTTTGTGTCATTGAAATATTTCTTAGTTCACAAATCGGTATTCTAAAAACCCAAATGTGTTGTTGAATCTATCCACGTGTTTGTACTCTCGCTGTGAATGTTCTGATGTCTTTGTTTCGCGCATCGCTCCACTTTACGCAACTCAACACGATCTAAGTACATACAGACGGTATACGGGACCGTTCAAATAAACAGCAATTTGTTCCGTGCACATAAGTGCCGCCCAATATAAATACTCGGGTGGGTTTTCAAAACTAGGGCAATTATTATCGTCACATACCGGCCCCACATTAAACTCATTTAAATTTTAAGTTTAATTTGTATTTGTGTCGTTTCAGAATGGCGCGCAAAACAAAAACAAAATACTTTTACCACGGCAAATTAGACTGGGACGAGAAATCGTCAGCTGGCAGATACGTCAGAGAAAACTGCAAACCGTTGATGGTAAGTTTCCATAGTGCTGATGATTTTATGATTGTGCTAGCATTGTTTATATTTTTTTATGTAATGCCGTAGTCTTAGAGTTTATTGACCAGGGTGTTTTAATGTCTTCGCAGAGGTACCTACAGAACAACAGCGAGGAGTCGCGACAATTGTTCGACCTGATCGCGCGCATGCTGGAGTACGAGCCCTCGCAGAGGATCACGCTGCGGGAGGCGCTCAAACATCCCTTCTTCAACAAACTTCCACAACACCAGAGGCTCGGTCAGTACACGTTCCACTAAACACTCCTAATGAACGCGTATCATTATTTTGTAAATATTGTGATTTGCTAAAAGATTTGACGATTTTAAAGTCAACATCGGACATTTCAATCGAAAGAAACGGTTGAAAGTACATTTTATAGGAAACATTCTGACGTATCGTATTAATATTTATGATGAGTGATCTTTTGTTATAGGACACCAGTTTACAAGGCCATCATTTCTTAGGTCAGGCCTTTTCGTCGTTAGATGCTTATTTTAAAGCTTAATTTTCCTATATTATTCTTTTTGGAACACATGTTGCGACATGATCGTATCATTAATTGGTTTTATATTGTGTTGTTATTGTACGTGTGCCGTTTATTCTTTCGCTTATTATATTCACATTTTGTTCTAGTCTTTAACATCGGCTGTTGATTTTAATTTATTATGTTCTTCATGCCGGGTGAATGTTATGATTCCGTGCCGGTCACTCGTTTGCATTAAAAATATTAACTAAAAATTAAAAGAGATTCAGTTCGCATTGTAACTCATTCATGCTGTCTGTAGTCACCGTTAATATTCTTCTTTGAGATGTAAACAACTAAGACGATGTCTGCATATTACAGGCAATGACCGCTTGCGGTGCAACGGTGAGAGCTCGGGGTCCCGCGAGCGATCGCATTCGCTCAGCAGGTGAGCGACAGTCGGCCGCCGTGAGGCCTGAGCCGCCGAGCGTGAGCGGCTGCGACCGGACAGCGGGCCGGCCGGCCGGACAGCCGGCGGTCCCACCGGACGCAGGCCGGCCGGCCGGACGTCCGGCGGCCCGCACAGAAGCGATAGTCAAATGGCGCGGCCGCGTCGTGGCCCGCCGACCCTGTAAACTTGTACAGTTGTAATGAAGTGATAAGTGATAATTATTTTGTCGAACATTGTAATCTAGGTAATATTTTGTTGTGAATCGGTACTTCTCAATTTGTATTTATAAAGTAACTATTATTCGAAATAAAGACTGTCAGTCTTAATTTTGTTTTTTTATTTATTAAGTCATATTATCAGCGACAGTTGTGCACACGTCTGAATAACGCATACATACGCTCAGTGCGAAGCTACTCTTCTGGGCACTCTTCTCCATACGAAACTACCTTTTGGAAGGGCGACTAGAATCAATTCTATTTTTTTTTTTTTTGTACCTATTTGAAATAATCAATTTGACTTTGAACCATTTACCTTGGGGGGGGGGGGGGTCACACATTGCACTTAAAGCTTAATATTACGCAAACGGATCCCTGAATCTAAAAATGGTCTTCACAGACCCTCAATATTTTTTCAACGGCCTATCCAACGATACCCCACATCATGGGAGAGATGAAAAAAATATCTCATCCCCACTTTAGGTGTACACCCATGCCAAGTTATAGCTACCTAGTACTGATCGTTGATTACGGAACCCTGAAAAGGGCTTGGGGCGACGACGCCATAGATATTACACTATATTGCAGGAAGACGACGCCGTCCCTACGCCGCCGCCACCGCGTATTCACAAATACTGTTTGTTTCGTAGTTGTGTACCTGTGCTGTCCATCCCATTTCCGGCCGCCTACAAACATCTTT
Organism: Tiliacea aurago; assembly: GCA_948098905.1. Taxonomy (NCBI): domain Eukaryota; kingdom Metazoa; phylum Arthropoda; class Insecta; order Lepidoptera; family Noctuidae; genus Tiliacea; species Tiliacea aurago. The sequence goes on from OX402588.1 coordinate 7,890,853, forward strand.
TTCCGCAACAAATACAGACACGCGATTTCTATGTCCATACTGTACGAGCTAAAGACAGTAAGGACAATTGCAGAGCTCGACAGCTGGCCACTTCATGACCGGAGAAGTGCCGGAGTCGTGGCTGTCTAGTGCGCGAGATTGCTAAAAACGCCCGAATCATATTCCCTTTCCATAAACACTGAAGTCGGTGTAAATGAAGTTGTAATGACTGCCATTAGGTAACAAAATTGAGAAGAAATGTTTGTAGTTCAAGAACATCGACCCACTTTTCTGTGGTTTAATTACTTATGTGCTTCCCACCTACAGCACCAACAATGAGAGAAATTGGCAGCAACTTGAAAACCATTTGCATATTTCAAGCCAATCTTCCTTAGATGGCATGATGTAGTGCAAAGTTCAGACCATACAATGTATACTTTTCATAAAATTAAGCTTAATATGTTTTTTTTTCCTATTCTGAATCGGTATTCAAGATCTGCTTATGAGGTTCTGGTTGCTAAGTACCTGTAAATAAAATAAATATATATTACTAGCTGCGTCACGCGGTTCACTCGCGAGGACAAGTTTCCCGGAGTAAGAAAGAATGTATCTGAAGATTAAGCTCTTGGCTCACTGTCGTCTTACTAAAACAAATGTACCTACTTGGTTTTGTTGGTTCAAGGATAAGGCTGTCCTCCAACAAGGTGGTCTTAACCTTTGCCCATCTTTGGCATTCTCAAAAGTTGCCTTCCAAGTATTTCCATGAAAGACCAAGACTGTGTCATCGGCAAACATGAGCAAGTCAAGGCCAGACAGGGCGCAGCCACATTACCTTCTTCGTTGATGAAGATGAGGAATAATGTGGGACCAAGCGTACTACCTTGAGGGACGCCATAATTACAGCCAGAATGTGATCTGCCCGGCAAATAATCCCTGAACCATTCCAGAGCTAGACCTCTTATACTAACGTTCTCCAACCAAGTTATAAGGATAGGCACAGATACCTCTGATGTTGCAGCGCGGTACGAATATTATTATTACTGCCGATGCCATCTCCAGTCGTACCAGCGCGCAACAATTCCGTGCTCTGTGGGCCAGAATAACCATTCATAGTAGCCATAGGAGTGAACGAAAAAATAATTTAGTTAACCAAAATAATATATTGCTTGTTATTAATAAGTCAATACAGTTTGCCCTTGTCCTGTTATCAGTTGTGTAAACTTATTGCTTTTAAAATAATACCACCACAACAAACAAGATAGTTCAGAACATCGAATTTGATTGTCACATCTAGGTATTATATATTACAAAAATGGCTAGGTCTGTGTTGGTGAGTTTGATTTTGATTTGCTGTTTTCTCTTAAAGTATTGCATGTTTCTGTAACATAATTACGTTTTTGTAAGGTGTGAAATGAGTACTTTTTTTTTAGGATGAAATAATCACACAAAAATACCTTTTTTCTGGGTGCTGCGTTTTTAGGTAAAATTTTCACCATTTTAAATTTAATATTGTGGCTGTTTTGTACGCGCTATCGTGTTATTTAGAATTCGTAGGGTTAGGGTTTTCTTTGGGTACAATTATTTGATGTATATTGTGCATCTCTAACTTCTACCGTAGAAAATGGGTCGACCCTGGCGTATAGGTACGCCACAGACGGTCCTTCTTGTTTTTCATTTTCTAGCAAAACCCAAGAGGTAAGTACAATTATTTTGAATGGAGGTACTAAATAGAACAATTTGGGTACTATGTCCTCGCGATATTTCAACAAAATCGGAGATTATTGCCGTCTGTGGCGTGTGCCGCTGTGGTGACTGGTCGTCTTGCTGACCATGGTTTTGTTATTGTTATTAATAATTAACTGTTTATTTAATTTACTTCGATGATGCTAGTTTATCAATTCAATTCAATTTATTCACCAATAATTTTGACTACAGCTACTTTATAGCTTTGTGTAAGCGGGCGCGTGTCCGCTTAGCCTAAATAAGAGTTTTAACTTTTATTTAGGTTCGTTGTGATTACGTTTTTTTTTTAGTTTTAATTTTTTATTTCTGCTAGTAGGTATATTTTTCGAAGATTTTTTTTTTTGTTTACTGGCGTGTGCTAGATAACATAATACCTATGGCAATTAATGTTTTGTGTTGCGTAATGCAAATTATTTTACATGCTATTGCATATATAGCAACAACAATCAGCTGCTGGGGAGTTTGTTGCGCCACTTCTTCCCAGCTAAAGCACTAGGAACTGGTGAAGGGTGGGCGTTTTTGGGGGAGTCTTATTTAATTTTTGACATTCGAAAAGTGCTGATTCTCAGCCTAGATTGAATAAAGGACTTTTGATTTTAATGATTTTCACCCGTCACAATAATATAAAATTATTATTTGTTTCCCCAAATATCCTGTGTGGATGTGGTATAAGTAGGTATGTAGGCTATTTAATGTTCTAAAAATTATAATATTTATGTAATTTTATATTTTTGTTAGTTTAAGTCCACTAACCTCACAAGATCTACAAGTTCCAACTGTATCATCAAAGATTTTATTTTTTACTAAAGAATGCACACTTGCTTTTTCAATTCACTATAGGCATTGGCAGAATAGTCGACATCGGCGGGATTCGGTCGTGGTCCACTGCTTAGTTCACCTGGGTGGACCACGGGCACTTTTTCTTGCCGCTGGCTCACCTCAGTCCACCTAGGTGGTCCACGGGCACTTTTTCTTGCCGGTGGATCACCTAAATGATGAGGAATATGCAAATAAAAAATGTCTATTGGCCATGGTCCACCTAAAATTAATTCCACGGAAATAAATTCCTCTTCCTGATACTGATCTTGCCATTTTACTACAATTGAAAAATAATGCCGAAATAAGAAATGAAAATCGAAAACACAAATTATTACGGAAAAAAACTTTAATTAATAAAATAATGGTTTTAATTATCATTGAGACAATCAACGTAACTTTTCCAAAACGAGTCCTATAGAAATTTCTTTGTTTAACAATTCTAATTGTATTTCTATTACATCGTCATCATGTTATACTTATACTTATTTAGTTTTTCTTTTATTGGAAGGTCTGGTTTCAAGACTCCAGTTCAGTTAGAAGGCGCAAAATAGTGGTACTGGTTTTCGTTACTTTTTTATTCAGTTTTAAATGGAAAGATTCCGTAACATTATTTGTACGATGTCTTTCCCCAAACACAGATAATACAGAATCCATTTTTTTTTCTTCTATTTTAATAACTAAACAAAGTTCAAAAGGAAAGAGATTGCAATATTATTAATTTATTATAAAGGTGGACCACCGGCAAGAAGAAGTGCCCGTGATCCACCTAGGTGGACTGAGGTGATCCACCGGCCAGAAAAAGTGCCCGTGGTCCACCAAGGTGGACTGAGGTGATCCACCGGCAAGAAAAAGTGCCCGTGGTCCACCAAGGTGGACTGAGGTGATCCACCGGCAAGAAAAAGTGCCCGTGGTCCACCCAGGTGAACTATGCAGGTGTACCACGACCGAATCCCGGACATCGGCTTTGCTTGCCATACTTATAAAAAAATAGAATAGCATAGACTGAATGCAAAGATTCAAATCTTTGCCGCTGCCATCACTTTCATGATAGCCGTCACTATGGCCATTATGGCAACCGCTTTTCTAGGAAACCGTAAGTTTACGTCACACTTTGGGAATCGGACTTTCTGCGTGGAGTTCACTCAAGACCGTTTTGATTGCACCCACCAGAGCACGGAATTGCCGCGCCAGTGGCAGCAGAGGCCTATCAGTGCTCAGCGAGTGCACCAAAAATTTGCAAAATTAAACAAATCAATAAGTTATTTTATTCAATTTATTTCAAAAATTTACATATTATACCGTACATTCATGGTTTAAGATTTTACGTTTAGTTATAATTTTAAAGGAACGCCATGCAATTATTCTAATAAATTCTAATGTACACATTAGTTTTACATTTAACCGCCAACTGCCCTCAATATAAATTGAAATAAATATTATAATTACATGAATTAATAAGGAATCGGCTTGAGAGATTGCTAGTAACTACATGAGAGCTTAATTACCAAGCATTAATTTTAGGAATAAATAACACTTAAGTACAAAATATAACTAATTTCAAGGTTACTTTTGGAATGGTAAATAAATAACAGTAGGTAAGGTGGGGGGGGGGGGGGTAACAGACACGAAGCTGTAAGTCATGATGCTTTTTATTTTGGGATAATATTGTATCAAGTGGGATGTGTTACCGCTGTGAGTTAGTAGCGCGTATGTTGCGCCCTTAATAAAGATAAATAACATCTGGCGGCACAATAAATGCCTCATATTTCGTAAAAATATAATTTCAGTCACTTAAATCGCCATAAACGTTAAGCTCACCTAACAAATCCGTTCTAGAACAGCTTGTTGGTCATCAGTACGGTAGACTTAAATAAATATTCGAAGCAAGATTCTGGAATACACTGTAAGCGCTTGAAAACATGTCCAACTATTATGTAGAATAAAGATCAAACAGAGTAAGAACAATTTTATCGATATGACTTGACAGATAACGCTACTTACATACACTGATGGAATAATGCGAGGATATATTTAGGTACAGACGCCAGCAGGTCAAGAAACTACCAAAAAATAAGTGGTCTACCCGAAACTGTCAAATGTTCCCAATCAACCTTGAACCTTATGCTTTAACGATAAAGTTGAAAATCTTTTAAATAAATTTGACAGATTGTAGTAGCTTGATGTGCTGGCGTCTGTACATGAAAGAGAAAATTTACAATTCGGAATGTCTATAGAATTACAAATGAAGCAGTAGTATTTTTAATCGTATCTGTCTTGTAACACCCAATGTAACGTCACTTATAGGCCATTTTTACTTATTACAGATTGCGTTGCGTTGAAGGCAAAATCGCAATAAGCTCGTTTGAGATGGCGTCGGGTGTCACATAGTGTTGGGACTGTATCCAAGCGCTGCAAGTGTGTATCGTACGAAATGGATCTAAATGAACGTGGTGTACCATGGAATAACAGACTTTCGACATGATTACAAGCAGCGACTACATCCATTTTTATCCATGTCGTCGCTATAGTGCTACAAGGATCTTTTGGTGTCTGAATGACATTGACAATGACATTGACATTGTTGGTACAACTTTGGATTGAAAAAACAAGATGGCGGCGTTAGTTCAGACGTCGGTGATGTGCACATAGATCCTTGTACCGTTGTGTGTTGCCTAGATCATGTCGACGCGCACGTCGCTGCGCGGCCACGAGTACTGCGGAGGCACGGCAGGCGCGTACCGCACGTCATACATCTGCGCGCGGATGAACTCTTCCGTGTCCAGCGGCTGCGGGAACACTGATGCCTTGCCTGGGAACAAAATGATACGTTAAAGCGCTTTTACCACAAGATTTGCTCTAACATCAGAGTTCTAAAGTCCTTAAAATCTCTCAGACTCAGAACTTGGATCTCAGAACCTCATTTGGACAGGCCCTAAAGCGATTATAAGATTGTCCAGAGATATTTTCCGATAGAAAACTATATTCCTAATTGAACCCGTGACGCAAAATGAGCCTAAGATTGGATCAATTCAAACTCAATAGCAATAGGAACCTACTGCCAAGTTTTTAGAGCTATTTATAGTAAACTTAACTGGGAAGCATTGCACGTTGAAGAGTTTTGCAAGAAAATGAGTAACTCTGCTTAAGCACTCTTTAAACTCGGCCCAGTAATCATAACAGGTGCAAAATAAATAAATCATTTCTGATATTTATCAGAAACTGGGTGTTCTACAGCTGTCCCCTACCCAACATTACACAGGTATCTAGTTATTTGTGAAAACGACGAATAAATTAGCTCCGCATTCATATAATAGAGACACATTCCGAACAAAAAATTTGCTAACGCGATATGACGCAAATTGAAATTTATTACTCTCCCACTGAATTTTTTTCGTGGTCTAATTGAAATATAAAGGTGGCCAAGGCATTAAAAGTGTTGGTTGTAAACTATTGCAGTAGATCTGCGGTTTAGGGACTAAACAGAGGGACTGCATTTGAACTGCACGCCAGCTGCTAAATTGCAGTTTTTGTGTGACATAACTGCATAGAAACTGCCACCGCAGCACAGACCGCTTGCAGTCGGCTTGCAGTTCTTAATGCAATTGGCAATTTCGATGCAGTTTTTCAACTGCACAAAAATTGCACCCAAACTGCAATGTTGCAGCTGTAGTGCAGTTCATATGCAGTGCGTCTGTGTCGTGTTCAGACCCTTAGAAGGAGTGAAGATGTTAGAAAGCTGTTCATACACCAGAACGCACAACGATCAAAGAAAGAAGGTAACAGGTATAAAACAGGTCACTTTCGTGTCTCGAAACCCATAATTCTTGGCATCACGAGCTCGCTACGGGAAATAACTAAAATTCCTGTTTCGTCTTTGGGATAGCACACACACCTGCGATGGCTCTAATATTACCACAGGACCTCTTACCATCAGGGCCACCTGATAAAGATGATAAAGATAACTACCAATAAAATAAAATTGTGCATTAACGGCCTAGTCATTGTACTCGGTGTACTTACCAACTGCATAAGCGTGTTCGAAGACTTTCTTGGCGATTTTGACAGAGCAGTTCTGAATGTCCTTGAGCGGCGGGTACAGGCTGCCTTGTTCCAAGTCTGCTTGGTCCACTATCTCTGCTAGCGCCTGGAAAATATGAAAATGTTTTTGAATGTTCTACGCATCAATATTTGACATTTAAGATTAATTCAAGCTGGGTCTATAACGACAAATATTCCTAAATAATATCTCGTCGGTTGGGAATGTTGGGATTCTCCAAATGGTTTAGCAATTGGAATAAAATGGTTCAATCTAACGATTTGAGCATAATTTATATTATGATGGAAACAGGTTCTATTTGCTCCAAATTTGATTTATCAAACACCCAGTGCCATTTGTTGCATCATTTTTAAACTAGCCTAAAGTAAAGGTTCCAAGTGAAACCCGTTTAAAAGTTTTTTTGCGGTTTTCTCGAAATGTATGTTGGAGCAATGCAACCTTTTTATACACTTCTTGCCAGTTTTCTTTAATTCCCATGTTAGGGAGTGAGCTAGCGATCACTGGACCAACAAAGGAGTAAGCTGACGGTAAGGACACTGGTCCTGGAAGAACGATCTCAGATACCGGGAGCATAGACAGCCAAAACCCAATCGAAAGCCGAAGTACAACAAAGTGACGTAAGCTTACCTCGGCGGCTAGCAACATAAAGTCCTCGGAGATGTCGATGATGCCGGCGCAGATGACGCCGAGCGCGAGTCCGGGGAAGATGTAAGAGTTGTTGCCCTGGCCCGGCCGCAGCACGCGCCCGTCCTTCGTGCGGTAGTCCGGGAATGGAGAGCCTGACGCAAAGATTGCACGCTCCTGGAAATGTATACATTTGTTTAGAGATTTCGGTTAAATTGTAGCATGACGGTGTTATTTCTCTGGTTAAAGACATGAGAACAAGAAGAATATTAATAGTCTTGATGCTAAAGAAGTTTTAGTCTGTCTCTAGTCTTCCATTAAAGACACATGTTATGTTCTACCTTCAGATCCGTCCGACCGGCTGACCTCAACAGTGCTGTAACGGTCTTAACCTCAAGATAGATCAAATATCTATTGGGACTTGAGAGCCTATGACGACCAGAGCGACCACTTCTTCTAAAGCCATTAGTTTTCAAATGTATGCTGCGATGGTTTCGTGCATGACATGTGCACGTTCGGTCAAACGCAAGTTTGTCTTTCTATGTATAGCCATTGACTGGCTTTTCGGTCATTATCCAAACCTCTACCGATATTAAGTATCTTCTCTATTGTCCCAGAAAAAATCTCTTTTCTTCCAAAATAGCTAAATACTAACATCAGTGTTGGTGTAAGCGTCGATGGCGGTGCACTCGGCCTTGCTGGTGGGGTTGGAGAGCGCGAAGATGACGGGTTTGTCGTTGAACTGGCCCATCTTGCGCAGGATCGATGTTGTGAACGCACCGCCGATGGCCGCGGCACCTGCACATACCACAATGATTATTTATTTAATTAGGATTTCCAACAAAATATATACCTAAACAATACATGACACATAAATAATGGGACAATTAACGTTAGAACAATTAACAAGTCCAAGGGAAGTGTGGGCGATGTGGTATGTTCTATTTTGATTGCGATTGGCTTGGGAAGAAGCCCGGTGAAAATAACCACCAACCTTTATAAGGTCAAGTTCGATACATTTTTTTATACATTTTATTAAACGGCGCGCACCGCTTTTGATTTATCGAATGGAATGCGATGGACAAGGTCTTAGATGGTGCTAGTGTACTTATTGGTTTACTACGAGTATAAAAAAAACGATAACTTATTTTAAACAAAATCAATTACAGTTGAAGCACTTTGCAACACACTATTATTCATTGTGGTACTAACCAATAAGCACGGAAGGCTTGGCGATATCCACGACCTCCTCAAGGGTGCGCACGGGCGCGTGTTCCTTGGCGAACTTTTCCTTGTGCTCGTTGATGCCTCCCTCGGGCCGGTTCTTCACGATGAGGCCTTTGGAGTCCACCATCCAGATGCGGCTGCGGGCCACGTCATCCGGTGTGCCCTCGGCCTTCATTGCCATCACGCATAGAGTGGCGATACCTAGGGAAGCCTGTGGATGAAAATACCAAGGTATAATAAAGTTGAATGGTTTGAGGATAGCTGGACTTTCTCTTGTATCGCCAAGAACACATGTCGTAATAAAAATATTAGCCATTCAGCTATGTAGCAGGCCCAAATGCCCAGGGAGCTCTCGAAATACGTAAATTTAAGCATCTTAACTAAATTCTTATAGAAGGACGCGCGGACGGTTGTTTCGTCTGTCCAGCTAGTAAAACTGCTGTGCACGGGGGTCTGAATTTGATTCCAAGGTCATGGGAGGCCATCACCTCCTTCTGCGAAGCAGTAATTCTCGCGAAGGAGGAGGCGGAACGCGTGAGGTAGACGCAAAATTCGCGGCCTCACGCCTCATTTACCGCGGGAGACGCCACGGGCGTCGGGAGTCGCAGGCCGATTCTCGGCCACCGTAGGCGCGGGCTTGCGTACGGTGAGCGATGGGTAGCTCACCGTCTGATAAGGACCAGGCTAGGGTCGACGGCGCGTTGTGTTTCACCGTGCCTCAAAGACTAAAGAGATTTCAGCACCAACTGACGGGGTCCGATAGGGCCAATGCCTGCCAGGGTTGCGAGATGGTTCGAAAGGGATATCGTGGCCCTGGCACACAGGCATCTGAAGGAACACGGGTGGGTTTTAGTCAGTAAAAGTCTGACACGCTCTCCCGCTCCGCCCAGAGCGGTTTCATAATAGGAAATTATCAGTAGCAGCCGTAGACTTATACCCAGATAACGGCAATAGGCCTCTGCTTCCTATATATATACACCTTTTCTGAACCCTGTGAGGGTTACTTTCACGTGTGATGTTAATATTATTGAGTCGAAGGTGTTACCTCTCCGGCTCCCTGGAAGACAATGGTGTTCTCAGACAGCTTCTTGCCTGTGATGCGCAGCGAGGCCAGCAGACCCGCCACCGCGACCGATGCCGTGCCCTGGATGTCGTCGTTGAATGTGCAGTATCTACGGCAGGAAATTGTTTCATGTAACGTTATCTGACAAAAAACTGAAGTATCATTGAAGTATACTGTCATCATCAACATCTCCGCCGAAAGAATTCTACTTGTTGAGGATTGAGGATATATTAAAAATCATTAAAAATCAACAGAATGTTTTGTGTGGCGTAAATAATAGATAGAACAATCATGATTCAAAAGGAATCATTCATACTTATACGTATTATATGTATAAAAGTTTCGGCGATATAAAAAATGTCCCAAATCGAAACAAATATTATTAGATTGATGATTTTCAAGAGCCACCCTGGTCTACTTCTAAATAGAGAATCTTAATTAAATGTATAAAACCTAAGCAAAAGGATTATAATAAATTCAACACCGATCAAGCCGAAATAACACAGGGAAGTTACCACGACACTTATTCTTACCTACTACTAACTGGTTGAACTCACATCTTCTTACACTCAATATTTCCAAAACAAAATATATGGCATTTACAATCTACAACAACACTCAACCTGGACCTGACGTAACTCTCAAAATTCACACTTGTCATAATACATCTCAAAAAGTGACTCATATAAAATACCTAGGTATAATCGTTGATCAGCGGTTATCCTGGCATACTCATACAGATATGGTCATGGCCCGTACGAGAAAACTTATCTGGATATTTAAGAACTTAAGACATGTGACCACTAAAAAAATGTTAAATGAAATCTATGTCTCTCTGGCTCAACCAATTCTTAGCTACTGTATACCCGTGTGGGGCGGTGCAACAAAAACAAAGTTTCTTGAGCTAGAGCGAGCACAGAGATCTCTTATCAAGGTCCTGTATACCAAACCGTACAGATTCCCAACCAATGAATTATACTCCCTCAGCGGTATTCTCACAGTCTGAAAGTTATACGTGCTACTTGCTGTCTTAAAATTACACAAAGTCCTGCCCTATGACTCTCACCATCAGGAAAGAAGACGAAAATACAGTGTTTGTACCAGTAAAATTCGTTAAAACTACATATGCCAAAAAATGAGTTGAAAAGACACACACACATACATACACACACACACTCACATGCACACACACACACGAACGCACGCACATACACACACACACACATACTATTTTAGGATATATCTCTAAGTTTTTATTTTTCTTTTTATTTAGTTATAGTTCAAGTCTTGTCTTGTTTAATTTGGGATTTTACTTGTTTTTTTTTTTTATTGTGTTGTTTGTCTTTTTGTTGTTTAAATTCTATTTTCATCGTGTACACCACTTTTACCAATTAATTATTTTGTCATTGGAGAGCGGGATCTCCTAGCACACGTATATATTTTACTTAAAAGGAGGTCCCTATGTAAGATTTACTGTAAAAGTTGTACAAGTTTCTGAAATAAACCTTTTTATTTTTATTTTTTTATTACTTAGCTAAAGCTGATTCCTTTGAAAAACTAAAATATCAATAGGTATAAAATAACACAAGGCAGCATACTCACTTTCCACGATACTTCTTCAAGAGCCTGAAGGCGTTAGCATTGCCGAAGTCTTCAAACTGAATGAGGCAGTTCTGTCCGTAGCGCTTCACGACGGCCTGCATGAACTCCTCGACGAACTCGTCGTACTCGGGCCCGCGCACACGCCGCTGGCGCAGCCCTATGTACAGCGGGTCGTCCAACATTGTCTGTGTGTTTGTGCCCACGTCTGAAATTACGAGATAGATAAATTATTAACTGAGGTAATAGAAGGGTAGATAAATAATTAAACCTACTTTAATATGTGGACGTTATTTTATTTTACAGTATTCTTGCCAAATCTGGCAGTATTCCGGAATAAAGGGTATAGTTTAATGACAGGAATTCTATTTTTAATAACCAATACCAGAATATTTGAAACATACATAAGAATTAAATGCAAACAAGCATTTAATTTTCTTCCAGAAATACAATACCTATATCGCTGAACATTGCCGCTATCAAGTTTTGTTTGTACAAACACATTAGGCCGTAATAGTGGAGAAGAGAAGTTCTACTTCTGTTCTCTCCGCTTCTGAATGAAGTATTTTTAACAGAAATGATGGGTGGTAAAAAAATGACCTGTCAGTAAGGTACTGGGACTAACTGGCTAGAGTGTGATCCCTGGCGTACCTTCATTAAACGTATGGTCAATGGTGGAGGCTATTTATCCCTGGAAAATAACAAAAAAATCTCTACATAGATCTTCAACTAACCCAAAGTGATGGGCAAGCACTGGTGCGGCTTAATGCCCGCGAGTGCTGTGTACAGCGAGAGCTTGCCCACGGGAATACCCATGCCGCATGCTCCCAAGTCGCCCAGACCCAGGATACGCTCGCCGTCTGTTACTACGATAGCACGGACGTCGTTTTCAGGCCTGGTGGAGAAAAACAACAAAGTAAGTTTGTAATTAGGATAACTAAGAATAAGACCGTGAATCGGAAATCGGTGAATGTAAATAGAGGTCGCCCTCAGCCTAGACTAGATGGAGCAACGATATGTCTAGAGTGGTTGGTAGCAGCAAGATGAGTTAAACGGGGTGTGATTCGAGAAGCTTATGTCCGTGACGCTGCCGTGTGTGACGCTGCCGGTGACAATGAGACCGTCCTCCGCTGACTTGAAGGGCGCACGCATTCGCGCTGCGACATTCATATGTGTGCGCCCGTTTCAGCCACGGTTCTCGTTTTGTCAAGACTATACATAATTATAGTCATGAGTCGTTAAACTTTGTGTAATCCCCATATTGGGGTCCAAAGTTCCGGCTTAACATCCAAAGTTCCGGTTTCTTCACCATCCAAAGTTCCGGCTTAACATGCAAAGTTCCGGTTTCTTCACCACCCAATGTTCCGGTTAACATCTCCGGCTACCATCCAACCGATGCCAAAATATCGGTGGCATCCGGCCATATTTACCGGGCCATCACCTGCCGGCATTTCCGGCAATCCTCCAGCTCCGCGCCGGTTACATATTTTACCCGCGCGGCACATCGAGGTGGACTTCGGGTCTGGCGAGAACATTCGCCGACCGTCACCATCCCTGGCGTCTGCAGCGTGGCACACTCGCTGTGGTCATCGTCAAACCAGGCTGAGCCAGGAGAGTACTGTGCTACTCCCAAGGGAATTTGAGGGAATCTTGTGACCATAAACTTACCTACCTCCTTCTCTTTTTATGAAAATATAATATTTATGTTGACAACTTTACGTGGTCTTATTTCATTGTTCCACCACGTAAACCATATCCGTCACATTGGCACATTTCTTATGTCCAGCATTGGACGGAAGAAACATGTTTCGAAGCTACAAAAGCTCTAAAAATGAATTCTCCAACGTTTATGCAGTAACTTTTAAAACAATAGAAATTAAATAGGAGTAGGTAAGCATGTTAAATTATAGACGATGCATTTCTATATATCTAAAACTGCTTGCTTTAAAGCGTAAATCATCGGCCCTGCTTCTTCCTCCGATGACAGTCAAGATTTGGATTTTTTCTTCAAGACTCCTGAAAATCCCGTAGGTATCTGCTTGCTTTAAAGCGTAAATCATCGGCCCTGCTTCTTCCTCCGATGACAGTCAAGATTTGGATTTTTTCTTCAAGACTCCTGAAAATCCCGTAGGTATCGTACTAAGAATCAAACGCAAGTATAACTCACCAGTTCTTAAGAATATCGTAGACGTGTCCCCTGTCGTTTATTGTGATGAACAGTCCCCTGGGCCGGCGGTAGACCAGCCCGAACTTCTGACAGGCCAGGCCGACAGTAGGAGTGTAAACAATTGGCATCATGTCAGCCACGTTCTCGCCCACAAATCGGAAGAACAAGTGCTCGTTGCGGTCCTGTACAAATGAGATCACAATTCGAACCTATACATATTGCGATCGGGGTTTCTTATTATATTAATCAATACCATAAAAGTGATAGTCCTTTTTACCAATTTCCTAAACCTAAGCTGTTCGTATTTGTTATACTCACGGAATAACCGAGGTTTTCCCATAAGACATTAATATGACTGTGGGTTGCTAACTTAAAGCCGAATTTACATTACGAAATTAGTGTCATGCATAATTAAATTAATTTCATGAAACTTGTTGCAGTACTAGTGTAAGTAGTTTCGTTAAAATAATAGTGTCGTGAAATCAACAGTATAGCTGGGCTCCGTCAGCATCGAAGCTTCATATCACACTTTCCATCTGCATGATTTTTTTAAATTGTATATTTTTTTCATTCATTTATTTTTCTCGGCTGTCCATCGTTGGTTTGCCGTTTTTGACGCAATTAACCTGCACAATCACACGTTCACTCAGCACAGGCGCTTTCGTGACACTAGTTTCGAGTCGCGTTTACACGGTAAAATTACTTAGTTGCACGACATTAGTTTTACCAAAAAATTGCGCATGGCACGAAACTATTTTAGTGTCATAAAATTATTGCATGCATTGTAAAACTTGGTGTTTACACCAGGGGTGTTGCGAACACCAGCATCAGTATCCGCGGAACTTCAGCATCATTTTCAACATCAGCATCAGCATTCGCATTGATCGATGCTGATTATTAATGCTGAAGTTCGAGTCGTGATATGACCGTAAAGCGGCGACGCGCGACGCTTATAGCACGTGTTGTTTTCGTTTGCGAGTTGTGCACATAAACTGCTATCTATTAGTCTAGGACTCTATGTCCTTAATTATTAATTATGGTTTTTTTTAATTAAGGCTCCTTCAAACTTGTGCGATATTGCAGGCGCGACAGGCAGCGCGACTCTTGTCGTGCCCGTGATATCGCACCAGTCTGTAGAAGCATTTATTACTATACCATAGGTACTTAGTTTGATTCTATTTTATTTCAATACCAAGGAAAACTCTGCAACTTTTAGATATAAATTCATAATGGTCACTACTTTTTCCCTGATTTTTTAAGAAAATAATTAATGTCAGCATCAGCATCAGCATCCGGTGATTTCAATGATAAAAAATCAGCATCAGCATCAGCATCCGCTGATGTGAAAAAAATATGCATCAGCAACAACCCTGGTTTACACGTACAATAAAATTGTTGATGAAATTAGTATCGCAACTTTAATTTTATGCCACTAATTTCGTAATGCAAATTCGGCTTTATACCTAATATGTAGTGCTTATAGTGTGCTTAGTCAATAGCTGGAGGGTATACAGTGTTTCGGAGTTGGCTTGATCCATACCTTGAGGATTGAGTCGGAATGTAGACAAAGCTTACTATGTATCTCGTGATTTTCTGAGGTGGATACTACGGATCGCCATAAGCCCTACAGTAGTGAGCAAATTCGAGCCAAAGTTTATAATTACTTTAGTTGGTACGAGTTATTAGCGAGAATATTGTACATCACCTTGTCCGGTATTCACTGGAGAATTTATTGTATGCGTACTGGATAACAGAATTTCGGAATTTCGGACCACTCTACTAGGATTTCGGAATTTAGAAACTATTTGGTATCGCAGAAGCTAATTCATTAGCCTTCCCTGTTTATTCATTATTGATATAATAACTAGTACCTAATAAGCAAGATTTTCAGTTTCATATACCTACAACATTATTTTCAGTATATGCGAAACCCGAAACACGTGTCTTGTATTTTTATGTAAAGAATCTATGTACAAAATTACAAAACTGTATCATGAAAAATCACAAAGTTATAAGGTTGTAATGTTACCGGGTTGTCCGTACCAAAACATGCTAACGGCATCCCCGCGCCTCCTCATCTTGCGCGCATCGATAATAATTTGGCAGTAGGTACCTAACCGTACGGCGATTGTATTGTAAGTAATTAAATGGTGATAACATTTTCCATCACACTACCTAAATATTTTTGGGACAAAATATAACATGGTGTAAAAAATATTGAAATCGATTCAGTTCCTTATTCTGAACAAACTATATTCAGGTTTCGCAATACTAAAAATAATGTTGTATATTAATGACATAATTGTCTCGTTTTTTTTTTTTTTATTCGAATAGGTACCCAATGAATGCAGTTATGTCTGTGTTTATATGTACAACTATCGCTTATTTCTGCTGATTGTACTAACGTTTGTAGGTCGCAAGTCTATAGCTGGTAGGATGGTCTGGCCTTCTATTTGATGGGATCTATGCTTCATGAATCCCTTCACTAAAGTTTGGGCAAGGTTTGAAGGCGTTGGTTTATTTCTTGTTACCAAGATGTTTTATTATCTATGTACTGATTTTCATAACTTGACAAGATCCTAGAAGTAAATTTTTCCTTGATTATGGATAGAGCTTCATCGATTTCCCTTTTTATCAACAGAAAGTGTGCGATTTTAAAGTCCATAATTTCAGTGACCTTGCTGATTGCACGGCAGTTTTCCTTCCACTCAGAATAGATACCAGGGTCCATTAGATATTCTAATGGACTTCAAAGAAGCCCTGTAACACTATTCCGTCAAATAAATATTAAATAATGCGAAATATTTTAACAGACCTATGCAAGAAATAACGTTCAATCTGTATTTTAGTCACAGAAGCTTCATGAATATTCAGTTTCAGTGAAGCGAAAGGTTCCTCCCAATTTATTATGGTCGGAAAGCATCTAAATAAATATGAAATGAAGTGGAGTTCTATTCATATTTAACGAAGTGAATAATATTAAAATCAAAGAATGTTCCTGTTTACAAAGTTAACTCAAGTGTAGCTTGCAGCTCTAAGTTGGAACATTTTATTAACTTAACTTGCGCTAAGTGAAGAAAGGAAATTATGTTAGTCCACTTAATTAGACAGTCGTCTGACTGACGTCTCATTAACAAAGTTATTAAAAAATCTCTCACATTTTAATCTTATTTGCAATTTTTTCTACTCCGCCACGTCTACCTTTTTGGCTTTCGGCTTCATAAAAGAAGAGAATTGGAAGTCAGATTGCAGTCACTCTGTCTAATATATAGGTACTGATAGCATTTAAACTAATAAAAACCCTCAAAGTTTAGTGACACATGAGTAGAATAGATGCAGTATTGTAGTCCCCAAGGATAAAATTTTATTCTAACGTCATCATTTCAGCCGAAAGACGTCCACTGCTGGACATAGGCCTCCCCTAATGGGCGGGGTTTGCCATAATCGCCACGCTTGGCAGGCGGGTTGGCGATCGCAGTATGGTGTTAAAACTTAAAATGCATAGAGAACGCTGCTGCCCATTCTCTAGTACTTAATATATCTACGTGGGTGTCGTAAAAGGCGACTAAGGGACTCACGGGATATTCTTTACGTCCGGCACTAAACGGACACTTTCTACCGTACGTACCTATGCCAAATCATAAGTTACCTCGAACCGACATCGTCTGATAATTATGTAGTTATCAGACGATGTCGGTTGAAGTAATGTAGGTACTTACTCACTTTCTTTAACATACATAAGTTTGGTTCAAACGGCCGAGTTCGGATGACGACCTACGAGCTAATTCGGCCGATGACGAATTAGGTGTACGGCTCACGTTCTCTACTCTAAAGCATCAGAATCTACCTTGCTAAGTATAAGTAGTTCGACGTACCAGTAGTCCCATAAGGTAGATGTATTTGTTGAGCGGGTCCTCGTACCGTTCGATGGACAGCTTGCACATCGCAACCTGCTCCTCCTGGGTCTTGACCCTAGCTGGTAGCAGACCGTGGATGCCCAAGGTCTGACGCTCCTCAATTGTGAAGGCCATGCCCTGTGAACAAAAGAAATATGACGTAAGATATTGGTCTGACACTATTTAGGAACCCCGTTTATTGCCAAGTTTCAATAAATAGGTTCCTATAGCTATATCATACTAATATGTTTAAGGACATCTTGGTCCAGCAGTAGACTAACAGGATGTGTCTTTGTAATATGATTAGAGCATCACGAAAAACCATACTTAAATCCAATTTCGTTGTGAAACTTTTTTTCGGTAATCTGGCGGTTTGCCAAGTTCAGCACACTATGAACGTTGCTATTCGGGTTATTTTCCTAATTTTCCACAATCTCGTAGGTATTAAAACACCACAGTTGAAGTACCTACTCATTAGTACAATAGGAGCAAACATTAATATCACAAACACTCATTCATCATGACAGTGGAGAAAAATCGATGCACAGATAACGCGCGCCACGTATTTGTGTATTACAGTTTGCAATTATGCAAGCGTAAGTAATTATTATTATGTTTTGTTATGCCTTTCAATAAAACTATTGTTCATCTACCTACATACAGCTGATTTTACCGTTCCGTTGTTTATTTCATCCTCTTTCCATTTTCAGACAAGTATAACTTTTTTGCTCAACTTAAAAGGTTCGACTGGCTGTTCACAATGGTGTGCTGGTGCCTACGCTTATTTTATGGAAGTGAATGTTGGGTGTGGCAAAAGAAGCATGGATGTACAATAAATGCTGTGGAAATGCGTTTCTTGCGAAGCATGTCTGGCGTGACTATGAATGATAGCCTGAAAAATGAGGTGTTAAGGCAACGGTGCAGTTTAAAAGACTATGCTTGGATGGTTTGGTCATGTTGAAAAGATGAGTGAAAGGCGACTAACAAAAGGTATTTATAAAGCAGAGGTGAGTGGAAACGCCTGGAGGACATTATACGTAGTGGTGATGTTCTTCAGAAAGATCAGGTGCGTAGTACTCGCAACCGGCGTGCGTGTATTACCAGATGTATGAACGTAGGCGAAGGAAAGGGAATATATAAGGAGTGTAGCAGGTGGCGTTTTATAGTTTCTGCCATGAGAAGGAGGCGTGAGCGTACATGTATGTTTGTATATTTTATTTTGCTGATGGTGGTATGGTGATGATAAATTAATGCAATCTCTCTTGATGACTGCATTCCACAACAGAAACAGGGGCTGTCTAATACTACACGATAACCATACGAACAAAATCAAAAATTAAATCTAAATAGGTCTCAATATTTCCCATAACTAGTTAAATCATCAATTCCTACATCGTCTACTACGTGATTGAGTACTTCCTCCTCAGCTATCAAGTCCAACTGCGGTATAAATATACCGCAATGGGCAATGCACGACGCCCACACACAAAACATACTTTCAACACTCAAAGATAATTATAGATAAAGACCTGTTTGTAAATAACTTGTATAATAAATGGGCAAAAGTGTGAAATAAACAAAATACCGCGAACATTCGCTTGCCCGGAAATGGTCGATCGGCTAACTATCAGCTGTGAATGACGTAACGAAGGTGACCGTTTCTCAGCGACCTTCGATTCTGCAACGCGACTTGTTATTACAGTTCAACTTTATAACTATTGAGTATTGATATAAAGTTTGTTTTTCTTTGGCTGGAAATGATTGGGTTATTACCGTGCGTAAAGATGTTTTGACTAACGTAATGAAGAAATTTTCCGCTAAATCATTACGGGCATGTGACCTACAGTGATCTAGTGCTGGCTATTTTGTTTGGTCAAATACCAGTATATCAACCAGTATATCAACGAGTATACCAATACCAGTAATATCCAGTAAACCCTGAGCGATTTTAGATTAGGCGTGCGTTTATGGTTTCTTGGCAACGGGAAGCCAATAAATTCCAGTACAACTGTAACATGTTTTCCCCCAAAAGGGACATTATGTACTTGAACTTTTACCAACATTATTCATATACATAAAGAATAATATATTGGGAATTAATCTTTTTTATCAATAATCCAGCGCTGAGATGAGTAATTACCTACTCCAATAACATATTAATATTTCAATTTCAGTACCAAAGTCACGAAAAACATTTAAGTCACAAAACTATAAAACTGGCCAAGTGCGTGTTGGACCACGCACAATGAAGGGTTCCGTAGTTGGGATGAATTTATCCCAAAGCCAAACTTTACATGTTCTCCATTACATCAATATAAGCCACGGTCAATTTACTGCAAATGTAAATTTCATCACAAAAAAAGAAAGTGATAAAAGTGATAAAACTACAAATTAACACGTTTCGGACTTTTTCCTTAAGACCTTGCTTCATGGCAAATTTCATGATTCTAGGTCAACGGGAAGTACCCTATAAGTTTTGATTTATTTGCGAGTATCAAAATAATGTTGCGTAAATCGCCGTATTTAATTATTGCGTTAGATGCTTGATTTTTGCAAGTAAGTAATGTAGTGTTAGAGCTTCATGAGACCAAAGATCTACGTATTTGGTATTAATTTTAACCTGATACCTCCACGTGTTTTTGAGAAAAAGGGTCTTGACAGACAAACAGACCGGATAACGATGTGTTCCTATAAGGGTTCCGTTTTTCCTTTTGAGGTACGGAACCCTTAAAATATATTTTTTTCTGTTTCGTTATCAAGTACTTTTCCCGACGAAAAGTTTGAATGAAAACGCAACTAGAACAAAAATAGACGAGATGCATAATGACAAGAAACATCTACAATTTTTCAAACTGAAATTCTGTTTCCAAACTAAAATGTATTCCTGATCCTTTTTGCTACATCGAAGTACTTACCTACTTTCTTTCAAATCTAATCAAAATCATTTATTTGCATAAATAAGGTACAGAAGGTTGGTAAGACGTATAAAATTGTTCTCTTATTCTGCCTTTAATTTCGGCGTGCAAATACAAAATAAAGCTACTTAATTTATTTAAATGAATTTACCATAATCATGCAGTCATTAAACAGATGATCCCATTAAAAACATTGTATTATTAAATTAAATAAATGTCAATTTATCAATGAAAAAAGTAATAAAAAGAATAATCATAAATGTCAATAATAATCATGTCAATAATAGGAGAGATTCGCCACACTAATATAATAACAATAATTTCTTCATCCAATTCATTCGTCATGTCATCACCATTGTTTCATTTAGGTAGTTTGACGGGTTTTCAGTATGAGAATTTCAAACGACATAATCAATCATCAAGTCAGGAGCGAACACGGTCATCGAAATATCAATTTGCTCCAATTCAATCACCCACTAACCGATCATTGTCCTATTGTCAAAGCTAACAGTATCGGGTGTAACAGAAAACTGTTTCCAATCAGTTTGTGATATGGAGCGAACAGCGAACATGGTCGCCTATTATGTGTGAAAGCATTGAATTCTTCCATTTTATATAATTTTGCGGAACCCTTATGCATTATACTTACTTGTTATCAATATCATATTTTTAAGTACTTAAACAAAATATGGGAATATTAGCTTATAATGTCAGCCTATAATGTTCCCACTGCTGGGACACAGGCCTCATCTTTCTGTGAGAGGGAGTGGGCCGTAATCCACCACGCAGGCCCAGTGCGGGTTGGTGGATGTCACATGTCTTCGTTCACCGTTTTGAGAGCAGTGGTGATGAAATAATTTACACAAAGTAAAGCGGCTGTCTGGGTTCGAACCTACGACCTACTACTCGTAAGTCGAGGCCGTTACCACTGGGCCACCACAGCTCAAAGTCAAAGTCAAATTGTTTATTTCAAATAGGCAATAAAGGCACTTTTGAACGTCAATATTTACAAAAAAAAAAATTGATTCTAGTCGCCCCTTCCAAAAGGTAGTTTAGCTCGAATACTAGCTTACTTTACTGAAAAATATAACATTTAAGAGCGTTTACGTAGTACGCCATATCATACAATCTTTCAAGCCCTTGTTTATCGAAATTACTGAACCAATTTTAATGAAACTTCATACGCATAAGCAGGAAACAAAGGTATACAAAGTTAGATAACATTTTCGAAATGTCTTATTTAAAACAGATAACTGGAAACCTCTATTTCTAGGGAAAAATTTATATCGGTCTAATTTGGTGGTAACACAATTTTTCGAAAGTGTTCTTAACTAACTTTTTAGACCTTTGTATCCTACTTATGCGTACGAAGTTTCATTAAAATCGGTTCAGTCATTTCCAAAAACAAGGGCGTGAAAGTTTGTATGAAATGCCGTAAGCCGTAAACGCTCAAAACATGTAAAGCAAATCCACTTAGTATCATGCAACTTATTCATCATTTCAGCTGAAAGACGTCAAGCACGATGGAATTATGAATTGTTCATTAATCAAAAATTAGGTATTCTATCATAAATCCAATTTAATTGAAAATAATAATTGGCCAGAATATGGCGCAATAGATGTACTTAACAGTTATTTGCTAATCAAGATTTTACTGAAACGAATCCTGAATATAGCTGATGAGACTTTCAGAAAGATGCGACTTCAATTAAAAAGTACCTAATGACGTAATAAAAGTTTGCCTTCAGCACAGCTCCACACAAACAAAACTCAAGTTAATGAATGTGACTTCGGAGTCGTCTCTCACTGGGAATAACAGCTTCCGTGAACAATTTATTGCGAGAGAACAAAGAACACTCCCATTCGGAACAATTTTAATCCATTAGGATTGTGCTAACATTTGTACAGGACGGCCTATATTCAATTTACTTGCAGGTATTTGTTATGCAGTAGCCTTCATGTTTTATTAAAATAATTAAATAACCATTTGTAAACCCCTTTGTTTCATAAAACAGTACCAAGGTACACGAAAAAAGATCTTTCACAAATTCTCTTAGTGTCGAAAAGGGAAATTTTACTTTCCGGACAGAAAATGAGTTTGAAAAAGGCTTCCTAAAGTTTTATCATCACGTTGAAGCAAACGTGACCTGTTTTCTAGAAATGGGGTGCAAAATGCCACGTGATAAAAACTCACGGGTTTTATATTTAAAAAAAAAAATATGTAGGTAGGTTAGTTCTTATTCTATAGACTTGGTAGATAGATAGAATATTATGTAATTCAAACCTTAAATCAAATCCTTCTTTGATAAAAAGAGGTCAATAATAAATTCCGTAGGAACATGATACGTGTCTTCCGTTCCATTCAAAGATTCTCATTCACAATAAAGAAAATAAAAGAAAAGACAACGCACCCTTGAGTCTAAAGCAGCAACACAATCAGACACCGCGAACAAATCCTTGCGAGGAGTCAGGTGCCACCAGTCCCTTTCCATTTTACACTTCAGTCCTTTAATAATGAGTCACGATATTGCCTCCATCACTGAACAACCAAGGCCGCACTTAACGTCACTTGAGCGAAACCACTTTTTAAACCGAAGAAAAGTAATATATATTTTTTATTGTATTGATCGAAGATATATAAACTCTAAAACCATAACGTGATTAAAACATTTTACTCTAATACTGGGAGTAGATTATTGAACCTTACATGCATACTACAACAGTTTTATAAAAGCAACGTTTGCAAGCTATAAAGCTAGAACGTTCTAGACTTCTATCTAAATGGAAAAGGAAAACGCTTTTCAATTTTCAGCGTCGCTGGCGGCGACTGCATTTGAAGTGGAAGAAGCGAAGTAGAGGGAACAGCTATTATTATTTATTTATTAGGAATGCGGCACCTCCCGATCGATACTTTAACAGCAAAGACTTCTTTATGAGGTTTTTGACGGGAAAGTTAAAGTTGCTATTTTTTATTGCGGGTACAGCCTGCTAAGTTTGACGGGATGTTTTCTGACCCGTAGCGACCCTTTGGATTATCATAATTGAATGCTGTAGGCCTCAGTGTGTGTTAATATATAAAGGGTCTAAACCTCAGATTTAGGGCGAGCAAAAAGGTTCTTGCGGTGCTAAGCATGTTTTTACAAATTCATGAAACGGCAGATTGTGTTTCATAATTTAATAATAATATAATTTAATCATTCAAGCAACAAGACTCTTCGGCCCGTAATTATAGAGCTTTACTCAGTACTCAAGCATTACTTAAGACTAGTTTCAACCAATCCAATGGCTTGAATCTAGTCTTAAGTAATGCTTGAGTACTGAGTAACGCTCTATAAATACGGGACATAGTGTTAGTAGCTAAATACTTACTATGTTAGTAAAACATTAATACAGAAACAATTTGTGACATCACTGCTGCAAGGTGGCAGGCCCAGCCGATACCTTGCAGCAGTGGCTCACAAACGCACAATCTAGCTTGGTGCTGCCCCGCACCCTACTAACCAGGGATGCGCACCGCTTCCACATCACAGTGTAGAAGCAGTCAACGCGAGCTTCAGCAAACATCCCTGACGCGCTGCAGTATCGAGGCAATCCCATCAGCACAAAAAGCAGCATATAATGCTTCATAAATAATACTTTGTTTAATAATACTGGTGGACGTATGTAAGACTTTCTTTAACTGAATGATGATTCATATATCGTCTTCAACTCATGACATTATTAGAGCTAACTTCTACAGTACTCTAAAGAAATCAAGATTTTGATTAGATACCTATCCAACAACGTTTCAATCTCAATGTTTTGATACGACATTGAAGACAGCTGTTTGATCTAAAATCAATTAACAATACGTCACACGAATATACATGTCCTATTACATCCGAGTCTGTAAAAACATTTAACATTTCAACCGCGGTCAATCCCTCGCGGGCTTAAAACAAGGTTCCTACGGCAATATTATCGGAACTAACACCATTACCGCCGTCGACAGACCCGATACGATCACAAATTGTCCCAATTACAACGAGTAATCATCAAGTAACCTTCAACTTGATGTGAAGTGCCGACGGCGACAAATCTTGGACCATTACGGTCCGTATTTGTTCCGATTGATTCAGTTTTTATGACGACTGACGGTTCTGGTTCATTAGAGAGGTTTTGTCAAGTTGGTTTTAACATTGACACTAATAAAATTGTCATTGGTAGATCTTAGTAATAGCTAATGGGATTAGTTGCTTAGATAAATTAACATTTTGTGCATTACACAACAAGAAAAACAAATACAGTCTGTATTTATGTTCTAGAATCTAGTTTTAGGTCGACCTTGTTTATTGAACAAACAACAAACACGAAAATACGAATTTATATGAGAAGTTCTGCGAGCAATCAGGGGAAGCAAATAAAACGAGGGGGCTCTGTCAACATAATAATTTTCCGAGGAAATAACTCATTCCACGTGTCAAATTTTGTAGCACGTTAAATCCGAGCTAAGTACATGCATACGTGTACCTGCCGTAATCATAATAATCGTAGGTACCATTATCGTTTTATTCGTTCAGACGTAATCAATAAAAGTTACGTCGAGAACTCATTAAAAGAAGCTTTTCACAATGCTATTGTATTACAAGGACATAAAAGAAAATAATATCTCTTTGTTCAAGTTTATTCAGGAAAATTTCCATTTCCTTTAGATAAAAACCGGCCAAGTACGTGTCGGACCACGCACAATGAAGGGTTCCGTAGTTAGGATGAATTCATCCCAAAAACAAACTTAACATTGTAGTTGAAAAACATGCTCTCCCATACATCTATATACGTTACGGTCAATTCTTCAACTGCAAATTTAAGTTGGTCGACGATTACTCGTTAACTTGTAAACCCTACTTAGCTGTGAGTTTTCCTTTTAATTTCATTATATATACTACTGCCATGAATTTTTTCACACATCCAAAACCAACCATTTAACTGGCAGGGGGGAGGGGGACACTTGACTCTAACAAAAAATAGCACTTTAAAGCTTAATATTACGCAAACGGATCTCAAAACGAGTCTGAATTGAAAAATGTTTTTCACAGACCCACAATATTTTTGAACGGCCTATGCAACGACACCCCACACCATGTATTAGATGAGAAAAAAAAATATCATCCCCGTTTTACGTGCAAGGAGGTACCCTAAAAAAAATGTTTTTCATGGTTTTATTTCACGATTTTCTCGACGTGATTGATATGTACACCTATGCCAAATTACAGCTTTCTAGGACTTAGCGTCTCTGAGCTAAGCCGGGGACAGACGGACGGACGGACAGTCAGACAGACAGACACACAGACAGATAGACAGACAGACAGACAGACGGACGGACAGACAGACAGACGGACGGACATGGCGAAACTATAAGGGTTCCTTGTTTACTACGGAACCCTAAAAAGTGCCAGATTTATAACTGAAGTTACGTTATTAAACATGATTTTCAGCAGGTAGAGCACGTAAAACAACGTTATAACGTATGTAAAATCTTTACCTGATTACCTGGAAACGTTACTCAGGAATTGCGTTTGTAAACACACACCGATCAATTTTAATCTTTTCTGATCCTTTTCTATTCAGTAACGGTACCGAGCATCGAACGACCTTTTCAATGTAGAAATTACTGGCATATTTGTCAATATAAATAACATTCGAAAATTGCGATCATAGGAAATAGGATTTTGAAATATAAAGCCAATTACGAATCCCGAATACAGTGGTTATGATAAAGCAGTTTCCATGTAGGTAGATGATCCATGATTGAGATTAATAAGATGTAGATACAATCTTACATGTCAATAACATTGTTCATTTTATTGGCTTACCTAAACTACTCTACATTTTGTTTTTAAGTCAAGTCAGTGTGTTTTGGTAGGTAATTGAAAAGTGGCAGACGGACTGACTTTTATTTTGGTTTAAATTGGGTTTTAATGGGTCTTTTCAGCGTTTTTCTCTATGTCCTGTAGTTTAGAACTTACGCAAAATGGCTAGAAAAAACATCCTATATTTACCAATAGGATTTTCCTAAGTTACTAAGTCAGCAATAAACGGCCTGCCTGTCAGGTAACAAATGGCTCATTTTCTTAGTCAATTAATCCACAGAATAGGCAATTACGGAGCAGACCTCTTTTTGGAGAAAGTACATAATAAAATAAGTGAAGCGGAATTTTCTCTTCATTATTCTTTTGACCCTACAATTAACAATAGATGGTGAAAAGTTTATTTAATAAAGATCCAGACAGAGGGTCTTTCAGAACTTAAGGCAATAAAAACAAGCAGAAACAAGACAAAAAAATGGGTTATAGATACAGGGTAAAAAAAAACTAATGGTTTTTGTTTACCCTAAACCCGAAAAGGGGTAATTGTACTCATAATTTTGAACAACTTTTTCTATGGGACCACCATTGAAATCGCGAAAAAAAATCTGCTGTTCCATACATTTGTGTTCACTTAAATCGACAAAATGTTTTTTTTTTTATGATTTCGTGGTTGGTGCCATAGAAAAAGTTGTTCAAAATTATGAGTACAATGACCCCTTTTCGGGTTTAGGGTAAACAAAAACTAATGTTGTATAGTTCATTGTCTATCCATACCTATCTAATGCTGATTTCAAATAGGTATGCCTTCACCAAGATAATAATTATGTATATACTCTACCCCCCTTATTCCAAAACAAGTTTTATCTTCAGACCCAGGTTTAAAACATGGAGCCATTATTGAATTTCGAACTTTATTCCGACTATGGTAAAGTTCCTAAACACAAAACTGACAACTTAGTACCGAACTAAGTTTTCAGTTTTGTATAAAGAACTGTATTTCAATCACTGTTACGTTCTTATTACAAAAACTGGCTCCATGGTTTAAGCCATGTCAAAATATAAATCTTGTTTTGTAATAAGGCGGTACAAGTCTACATGATCAAAAGAAAGTGTATCTAATCATAGTAAATAATTTAGTATGATTACTTTTTTTCCTGTTTGCAATTGCGATATCTACATAGAGGCACTATATCCAAAACAAACATGGTCAAAGCTCTCCTAATCCTATGGCAAATATTGTATTTAGATGATTCAACATCAAATAAACGTAATTCAGCCTTATGGATAAAAATACTCTTAGTTAATGACGTCAGCAAATAATGTGACAATCATGATGAAGCGTCATAATTTTATAATTTTTTTCCTGTATTATATTTCACCAATATAAGTACTTAAAAACT
The DNA here is from genome assembly GCA_948098905.1 of Tiliacea aurago. Classification (NCBI taxonomy): domain Eukaryota; kingdom Metazoa; phylum Arthropoda; class Insecta; order Lepidoptera; family Noctuidae; genus Tiliacea; species Tiliacea aurago. The sequence goes on from OX402588.1 coordinate 7,918,188, forward strand.
AGCCTAGCACTCTAGCATGAAAACATTGACCTGATGACCAGAAATTTGTATTTTTTGCTCACATCAAGTCATGGTCAGTTTTTGCGCCCAAAATGTAGGCAAGTCCTAATTATTTGTGAACTTGGCTATGACGTCAACCATCTGGCGATATTTATTATTCCGTCTAGTTTACCTTACAAGTGTTTTAAAAATAAATAATTAGCTGAACTATGGAACAAAACATTACCGAAACAAATTAAAATGTTTTAGTATTTTGTTAGTACAGACGGCTACACATCAAGCTATACATTTCCAGTATAAGCTGGTCTCACATTGTATATGATTTCCGTACAGTGCGAGATCAGCGTAAACTGGAAATGTATAGCTTGATGTGTAGCCGTGTGTACGTATAATCCATTTATTAAAACATTAGAAATATAACGGCCAAATAACGACAGTTAGCATTTTACGGTTTTAAATAACGAAAGTATGTTAACCGTTATTTTTTAATGTTATAATAAATGGAGTATAATCATAACGATCAGTAAGTAGTGTCCATTTTGACTTTTTGCTGCAGTAAGTACCAAAAAATTATGTGAGGTAAAAGTTAATGAATTTGCCGGATTGGCATAATTTATTATTCTCGCTTCGAATTCCCAAAGCTCCCGAGGGCAGGAAATCACGTCTGTTAATTATATTCCCCTCATTCTGCTCAACAAGTATTATTACAAGTTGCTGATACAGCTTTCAAAACTTTGTATATAGGGCTAGCTATAAACGAGCATGGATTTATCAGTTAAAATGATTAAAAGATGTCAAACTGTGGTCTCGTAATTATGTTTAGTTGAATTTTATATCACTCGTTAGTGACTTATTTAACGTTAACGTGCACGTTAAAGTAGGGTGACGCAACCCGCCTTGTATACATAGGTAGATATAACCTCGTTCAAGAGCAGGGACACAAATAGTATAGCGAACTGGCAGTGCAAGGGTGTGCGACGACTTGGCACTGTGTCAATATTCACAACCACAACTTACGATCGTATGGTCTGTTTAAAAAGTATCCGATAAAAGTGTCAACAAACCCTGCTCAGGTTAAATTCTTACGAAATCGTTCACTAAAAGCAATTAGTAACACTTTCAACTGTATATCTCACCACTTTTTCCAACAATTATTATTTCATAAACACAACCTATAACGTTCCCTCTGCTGGGACACAGACCTCCTCTCTACGAGAAGTACTGGGCCCATAATCTATCGCGGGCCAAGTGCGGGATGGTAAATGTCACATGTCTTCGAATTTTTGGTTCTAGGACATGCCGGTTTCCTTACGATGTTTTCCTTCACTGTTTTGAGAGCAGGGATGATATAAATAAATTTCACAAAGTAATGTTCCTGCCTGGGTTCGAACCTACGACCTACGACACGTAAGTCAAGGACGTAAATTAAGGATATAAAATTAACCTCAGTTTTCAACTGAAAAACTTCTGGTGATTTAAAATCAGAAATTCGGGTTTAGGTATTCCAATTATCAAATCAAAGCACTCAATTTGTAAGTGGTAGTACAAATTGGCATCCACAGGTACGTTTTCTGATCCATTTGCTTACATTTTTATCAGATAATTTTAGAACGGACTATAGGAACACGCAGCGCTGCATCGCTGACAAAGCGGTTTAATCAAGCTAGACAAGATACTCAATTATAAGTACATATTTGTTGACATAGCAATTGAGGACACTATGTTTAATTGTTACAGCGTATTTAAATTAAGTGCTAACCGCATCAACAGCACATAGAACGGGTTTACGTTGCAATGGAAAACTTTCTGCATTATTATGAGCAGCTCATCAGAGAGAGAAAGAAAGAAAGATAATACGTATACATTCATTTAGCACAGACTAAAAGGCACACAATATAATATAACTACACCAGATAAATAAAATAAAACTAAACATGAAAAAAGTGTAAAGTGCAATGTAAGATTAGCAGGAAAGTGTGCCTCACGGCTGCGCCGAAAACGCCCAATTCAGCAAAGAGAGAGAACAACATATTCATAAGTTTAAAGTCGTAGCAATAACCTTTTTTTATGCTTCACAAGTGCTACAATCGCATGTCACGACCTTTTCGGCGGCGTAAGAATTTCCGAATTGGTAACTAAATCGCGTCATGGGGATTTCTGATAGATTGGAGTAAAATAAAAACAGTCATGTTGTCCACTTCCTTAAATCATCATGTGCCTAGCTTTTTAACAAATATGTTGGGGTCTTCCAATCTAGCCAGTATTTTACATGGATCTACTGCCTGTCTGACCTCCACAACCCAGTAACTGGGTAACACCATACCCCCTTCTGACCCCTGAGTTTGTTTCGCCATTTCTTCTCAGGGGTAGTCAGATAGGAAATCTCGATTTCACCTAGCTTCTTCTTTTTTATTTATAATATGACGTGTAAAAGTGATTACGACATCCTATTAACAGAATAAACAATTTCACACACTTTCACAGACTTTCGTGTTTCTGACAACCCGTAACAACTGTCAAAGATCTATTCGTTACTTATCAATTTTATTCGTTTACCTTCATATTAATGGTGGTTGTCTTTGAATAAATTATTTATTTCGGTGTAGCACCCGAGACCGAGGGTTTCAACATCTAAAGTAACCGTCATGAGAAGCTATAAATAGATAAAATTGCAAATTATACAACTATCAACTTTAAACTCAAGATATCTAAGTTGATTTATGAATGAAGAAATTATCGCTAAACGTCATAAAATAATTTTAGTTGCAATGGAAACTGAACCATACGCAATTTCAGTTAAAGTTTTAAATCCCAAAGTATGAAATTTATCTCGTATCATGGCGCTGACTTTAGGTAGGACATTTATCACTGTCAGACTTAGATCGTAGGCACAAATAGGTACCTAGCAAATACCGCTTACTAGTATATTATTAAAGTTTATCCCAGTGACATTTACCAAAATGAAACTCTATTGTTTATACAAACAGTAAAAACGTGAGCATACCGTTTAAGGGACCGGCGTAGCATGCGTAGTTCATACAAACGTAATACCAAAATAATTTGTAAATCAAACATAATCTTAAGGTAGTGTGTATTTATTTCGATGAGATTACAGAATAACTATGTTCCCAAATATATATTTTGAAAGGACAATGATATGAAGACGAGATATTAAGAATTTAAAATGTCTTTAGAAAGCTTATTTTTCTCATAACTCTTGTTTAAATCAGTATCCATTCAAAATATATATTTGGGAACCTAGACATTCTGTATTCCAATCGGAATAAAGACACACTACCTTAAGAATAGGTTTGATTTACACATTATTTTGGTATTACGTTTGTATGAACTATGCAACCATCGCCGGCCTCTTAAACGCCTTGATCAAAGTTAATCTATTTCTGAATAATAGACACGCCATTTTGGTCTCAAATAAACAGCTCTACCTATTTATGTGTGTGGAGAAAAACAGGTGAACGGTAAAGAGAGATGTTAGGTAGAGTCCCAAAAAATATTTTTAAATCGTAAGTAAAGTTTTTGTCATCGTATTGTATTTAAGTAGGAACCTATAAAATTATAACTTAACCCTACATAGAATGGACATACAAAAAAAAACCTTAAATTATGATGACTTACTTAAGTATAAGCTAAGTAAAGTGTTCATACCTATAGCTAAATAAATAAAATTGTAATGTCAAAATAACAGCATTTTACTGAATGGCGAAACGGCTGCACCGATTTTGACGGATCTTTCACTGGTAAATAACTGATGTTATAGGCCTCCTCTCGGTGAGGAGGAGTGGGCCGTAATCCAAAACACGGGCCCAGTGTGGGTTGGTAGATGTCACATGTCTTTGAACTTTTGGTTCTAGGACATGCTGGTTTCCTCACGTGCGATGTGTTCCTTCGTCGTTTTCGAGAGCATGTCACTGTTCAAACCTAAGACCGTGACCCGTAAGTCGCGGCCGTTACCACTGTGCACTGGGCCAACACTGCTCCCGTTTTCATAGCTTACGTCAAAAGACAAAAGACTTCAAGCATAACTTAAGTTTGAATTTATAGGTACCTCCAACTTAGTTTTGATAAAAGTTTCTGACGAAGTGGAAATTAATTTTGCCAGTCGTACTTAAATTAATAATGTTAATCAAAGATAGCTTTGTTCTAAATTTCTATTGAAAATACTTAAGGGGGATGCGCTAAGGTAGCCCTCTAAGTTCAGCATTACAACTCTCTAAGTTCAAAAAATCCTACTGAATTAATATTTCAGAAATAATCATTCAGTAGGATTTTTTGAACATTAGAGAGTTGTAACACTGATTCTAATGATTATAATTCTGTAAAGCCATATTTGTTATGGCCGCGAATCATAATTAGATCAACATACAACCTGTTACTGACCTGCAAATTGAAAAAAACGTAAGATAATTTGAATTTCGAGGGCTACCTTAGCGCGTCCCCCTTAAACGAACCTTTGAAGTTTTTAACAGGAATTTAAATTTTGTAGCACTTGGGATTTTGGTAGGTAGTTAGGTATGGCCTGGTTGACTATATATTTAACGCACTCTACCATAAATTATATTTATGTAACCGTACGTAAATTAAACTAACATTTACGAGTATTTTGGTGAATTAACGTCAAATGTGGTCATAATTTTCCTTTCAATGGTACCGGCTACGATAAAACCTACAAATTCTGTGCTAACACGTGTTGCAGGCACATTCAAAAGGCATGACTAACTGGTAGTCCCCAAAACGATAACTAACCGCATCATAGTGACACTACAATGGATATAAAGACACAGCGGATCGCTAGGTAATGACGCAGCTGACGAACTAGCCAGGAGTGCATCCGGAACGTCAGTCTGCGGTCCCGAACCAATTGTACCCATCCCCTTCAAGAAGCTACGCAGGTGGCTACAGGAAATCACTCACACACAAGCGAAGAGCTGGTGCAGGTCCTCGACACCGGGGTGCAGGCAGTCCAAGGAGGCTATGGCCATCCTTAAATAGTAAGCTAACCAACCGCTTATTATGACTGGACAGGACCGGTTTGCGCCTGGTGACGGGGACCGTAACGGGACACTGCTCGCTAAACAAACACTCCCACACAATAGGCATAACGGACAGCCTTCTGTGCAGGGCTTGCATGGAGGCGGAGGAGACCATTGCGCATATGCTCTTTGAATGCACAGGCGTCACCCAGATTAGAACAGAAATCCTCGGGGCACCCAGATCCTTCACAGACGTTCTAAACAGACCAGGAGATGTGATCAACTTCTGGAGGGAGATCGGCGACGGCCGCCATGGCCACGCACAATGGTCCGCCTGAGGACTAAGTGCTGAAAACAAACCTTCTAACATAGAACTGGTAGTCCCCAGCTTCTTAACACTTCGATTCAAAATACAATGTCACTTACGTCACGATATAGGAAAAAACCTAGAGCTTCTTTTCGTAGTTCCTATAACTTTAACAATACATGCAAATATAAAACCTGAGGCCTTAGCTTCTTTATTATAATAATTCTTTAATAATAATAATAATTCATTTATAAATTTAATAAAAATAATTACTTCTTTATTAATATAATAATTTCAATAGGTTGACTGCCTAGCTTTTTTTTTATTATTTTAGTAATATTTTATAAAGATTGTTTTAAATATATTTTGTGAATGTGAGAATGTTGTAGGCTTAACAGACTGTAGATTTGTAGACCATTTTCTATTTTGTTAAGTACCTTGTACTTGTTGACGGGCGTACAATGTCCTCATAATACCTATGAACACTGTAATTTGAAAACATTGTAAAAGCCAATATTTTTTAAAAGAGTAACCATGGAGTTTCCTCTCGGCTCTTCTCCATAGGAAACGACCAATTGGAACCGTGCACCTAGCTTCTGACTTTTCATAAGTGCATATTATGTAGGTTTATGTGAAATAAAATATTAATTGATTTCGATTTTTTGTGTTATTTTCTATATTTTATTTTTTTATGTTATATTATTTATTTATGTATCTATCCGTGACATCACAGCAAGCCCTATCAGAAAACCAGTGCTGCGACACTTATTTTTAAATGTCGCAGCATCATGCTGAGATAGTTAGCCTTTTGGCCTCGTACACGACAGTCTGTTTTGATTTTCATTTTACTTTGTTTTCGTTTCTGTGAATGTGTTTTAGTTTTATTTGTGATCTCCTGTGCGAGTCCCAATAAATACTTTTTCTTCAACCAATGGAAATGATCAACCAATCGCAACCAATGGAAATGATTGTCAAAAATTTTTGTGTATTGGATACGAGGGTTTTTGCTACTTTGTATGTGTGTATTTTAATTATGTTTTTATTATATTTGTTGAAATGTGCGTTTTGTTTGTGCAGAATAAACAATTTTTCTTTCTTTTTTTTCTTACTTTCTTTCTTTATTGGTAATACAATATGTATTTTTAGTTTCAGCTTTGATGGTCTTTTTTTAGGGTTCCGCATCCAAAGGGTAAAACGGGAACCCTATTACTAAGGCTCCGCCGGCGCCGGCGCCGTCTGTCTGTCTGTCCGTCTGTCACCAGGCTGTATCTCATGAACCGTGATAGTTAGACACTTGAAATTTTCACAGATGGTATATTTCTGTTGCCGCTTTAACAACAAATACTAAAAACAGAATAAAATAAATATTTAAAGGGGCTTCCATACAACAAACGATTTTTTTTGCTCGTTTTTGCTCGATATTGATAACGGCAACAGGTAGGCGCTTGAAATATTCACAGAATATTTAGATAACTAAATAAAAAAAGTGAATATATAAATATTCAAATTAAAAATAAATAATTAAATTAAAATAAAACAAATATTTAAGGGGGGCTCCCATACAACAAACGAGATTTTTTTGCCATTTTTATAGATAAAGGGTACGGAACACTTCGTGCGCGAGTCTGACTAGCACTTGGCCGGTTTTTTTGTTTTGTGAGCAGCGCTGTGATGTTCACTGTAATTTTTCTTTCTTTATTTCTATATGTGAATACTTGTAATTGGCTGACAGATACACGTAAGTACTATTTTTATTCTGTTTTGTTTAGCTGTAAGTCCAAAGAGCTTAAATAAATAAAGTTCCATACATCGGACCTACAATAGCCTCATTAAGTACATAATCGATATCAACTTTCATGCAAGCAAAATGAGCGACAATGCAAGGATACTTGGCGGGCGTGCCGGCTAACCTAGCTCTTAGGACGCCTAGAAACGGAACGAGGTTAGTAACAATAGCCCAGTGAGACAATAACCTACATTCACAAAATACGGAGCTTGGAAACTGGAGGAGAGGAAATGATAGTGAGTTTGGCTTGTAAGGTTGAATCACACCAATAATGGGAGTTTTTGTTTCCGAATTGTCCGATAAAGTTTAACCGTTGATTTTATTTCGACATTGAAAGTAATTTTACTTAGTTAAGTTCGCTTCTTAACAAGCTTTGAGTAAAAAGGGTAAATTGATGAATCAATTCTTATAACACTACCACTAATAGAACTCGCAAACGAAGAAAGAAAAATATTTTATTTGGGTCACGCTCAAGAAATACAAAAAAAGATTTTAAAACTAACAATACCTTTACAAAAAGGTGGGCGTTTTTGGGGGACTGTCTCATGTAATTTTTGACGTTCGAAAAGTGCTGATTCTCAGCCTAGTTTGAATAAATGACTTTTAATTTTTGATTTTTTTATCACAGCAATTATAAATTCTGTCCCAAACAGCCTTAAATCCGCACGAATCACACAAACACCACTTCACACCGACTGCGTGAAGGTTCCGCCGTTTACATAGCTTTTATAACACCGTGGCAGCAAGTTATCGCGTTGCTATGGCGACGGTAAGCCGCCCCACGAACTAAGGCTTAACGCGTGTTTGAGGATTACCCAGTCGATGATTCAATTAGCTGTGTACAGTACGCACACAAAAATATATAAAGTGGTAAGTAAATTGGTTGTATAAACATGTAGGAATACGGGTTAGTACATACACAAACTCACGTCTTCATCCCAGGGGGGTAGGCAGAAACTATAGAACGCCACCTGCTATACGCACCCGACATACTCCTTTTGCTTCGCCTACGTTCATACATCTGGTCATATACGAACGCCGGTTGCAGTACTATGCACCTGACCTCTCTGAAGAACATCACCAATTAGGTCACTATAATTTAAGTCCTCCTAGGGCGTCCCCTCCCGGCGTTTCCACTCACCTCTGCTTTGTAAATACTTTTTTCACTCATCCTCAAAACATGACCAAACCATCTAAGCATACTCTTTTCAATTTGTGTCACTACATCTTCCTTTAAACTGCACCGTTGTCTTATCACATAATTTTTCAGCCTATCATTTTTAGTCATGCCAAACATGCTATATTCTACTTTCATTATTCTTTTGCCACCAGAACACCATTGTGAACAGCGAGTCGAGCCTTTTTGGACATCGACTGGTTGGTCACAGTCGCATGTATTCAGTCTATTTCCCGCATTTACTCTCCTTTCTACATCAATTCAATTCACAATTCTTTATTGCATTCCATAATGTTAGTAAAACAGGTGGTAGGCTTAAAAGTAAAGACACAATTATGGACTCTGTCTGATGGAGAGAGGAGGAAGAGCGCTTATTTGTGTTTATATTATTAAGGTACAACTTCATCAACCTTTCCATCCCTTGTAAACTGACTCCCCAAATAGAGTAAAAGGATTTTTTCTGTTTTTGGTGTGTTGTAGGGTTCCGTTTAAAAATACATAGACTGTCCTTTGTTCCTCTGAAAGGGGATGTTATGAAATGGTGAGAAGATTCAATCTACGTAGTGAAAACATTAAATGAATATGAAAACATTTACCGACCGTGGGTTTACTTTCAGGTGTCCATAAAATAACTCGTTGTTGTAGTGAAAACGCGGGTAAATGAACTGAAAATAACGTGATTTGTTTTTTTATTATTTGGGGAAAACAAATGAGAGTAAAATGAATAGGCAGTTCTTTCTTCCAGTGTCTATTCGTGTTTGACGCCGAGAGCAACTTTTACCTATATGTTTTGCTTGCGCACTAAATTAATATAGGGTAGAACAAATTTACAAGCAACTATAAACTGCTCCTGATAAAAAATTAAAATCAATAAATATCTGCTACTAAGCAGTTTTAAAAATAATAAAATTAATCATTCTATGAACACACTTGAATAAATCCGCTTATCTCAATGAAGTATTAATATTAAAAACGATAACGTAATCCATTTTCGGATATGACTAATGAAATGGAATTTTTTATCTTCACGTCGTAGTCGGTATCATTGTGACCGACTTCGATAGACGCCTAGAAGTCTAGTCGTTCAGTGATTACGTAACTTTGATATCTACACTGTACATAAATGGTCTACTCCGCAAATAAATCCGAAGTATCGGCCTAATGTTCGGCCGTTTCCTGACTAAGGCTGACTACGGTGGAAGAAAAAAAATAGTGTGAGTTGAAGTCAGGTAAGGACTCAAAGTCAAAAAAGGAAACTTGAAAGTCAAGAAACATTACCGCTTCGGAGTAGACCCCCTGTACTGTACAGTTCATGTTGTTCAAAGGGTATTTTTATTGAATATGTGTAGTTTACGCACGCTTATCCACGCGGAAAACGGGTTTACATTGGAAAATGGAAACAGCCCAGTATTTTGGTAGAATAACACTAACCGCCTTATTACAAAACAAGATTTATATTTTGACATGGCTTAAACCATGGAGCCAGTTTTTGTAATAAGAACGTAACTGTGATTGAAATACCGTTCTTTATACAAAACTGAAAATATAGTTCGGTACTAAGTTGTCAGTTTTGTGTTTAGGAACTTTACCATAGTCGGAATAAAGTTCGAAATTCAATAATGGCTCCATGTTTTAAACCTGGGTTTGAAGATAAACCTTGTTTTGTAATAACGGGGCATGAGTTTGAAAAATAAAATAATATTTTATGAGTCATTGACACGATTAAAAGAAGAAAATAAAATTGTGAAAATGCACAAATAGTACATTATTGCAAAGGCCGTGAAATAGGCAATTGCCATTTCCGCCGAGGCATATATAGTGCTTTTCTCAAAAGAATGCAGGGAAAGTAAATTATTTATAAATTCCAGATTCAATGACGAACAATAATATTTTTTCAAGCGCCAATGTGTTCATTTGTTTTTTTTTTCAATAAACAGCTTTCTATTTGCAAGCCAGTTCGAAATTTAAATAAAACCTTTGATAAGTTACCTCCTTGGGGACTTCTTGGCGGGAAAGTGAAGCGTCATGTTCAGCAGTTTGTTTAATTTTCCAAAATTTGTGTTTAGCCGAATATTAATGTGTAATAATGGTGGATTATTAACCATTAAGTGTTTGTGAACGTGCACTAGTGTAGGCAAATGAAACAAAACAGTGCAACTTCGCTTCAAGTTCTCTCAAGAAGTCCGCGTGAGGACTCAGTAAAGTGCCACATCTTTACTGAAACTCAAGGGGAGTGGGCGGGGATATCATCATCATGCATTTATAATTCATTTCATCAATATTATACAAGAACTAAAACTTGACATTGGCTAAATGCACAAACCGTGCGAAGCCAGAAGGAAAAAAAAAAAAAAAAAAAGTTACCTCCTTGGTTGCCATGTTTCGGAGTAAAAGAGTATTTAATAACCCTAGCACGCCGTTTCATACAACATTGCTGGAGCGTTGTAATGTTCCAAATTAAAAAAACGCACCTGCAATGGATTTGATTTTCTTTGACCGTAAATTCGATACTTCGCGTGTTATTTTTTAGAAAATAATGACAATATTTCCAAGCATGTTTGAGAAAAATAAATGATTAAGATCGGAGAGCATATGTCTCTCTAATAAGGCCCGTATTTATAGAACGTTACTCAGTACTCAAGCATTACTTAAGACTAGATTCAAGCCATTGAATTGGTTGAATTTAGTCTTATGTAATGCTTGAGTACTGAGTAACGTTCTATAAATACGGGCCTTAAAGTCAGAAGTCATGCTTAACAAGCGGGTTTTTCTGAGCTATAATTGATATTTTTAGGTAGGTTCAAATTTTAACTAGATCCTCGTATCCAAAGGACAGCTTTTAATCTACGATCATTGCTTGGTATTCACGGAGGTAGTATAACTCGTATAATTCTCCGCATAATTATGGAAAAATTGACGAAGGTCGTATCATTCTCTAATCGATGAGTACAAGAGTCGCTTTTGAACACTCTTAGCAAACTTATGTACTCTTAGCAAAAAAAATAAAAATAACGTTAACTCTGACCTTCTCAGCCTGAGGTCAAGAAGGCAAGAAAAACAGAGCATCTTACGAGTGGTTTGAGAAAACACAACTATACTCAAGAGGACAGAGGGCGTCGTAGATTATCTGTTCCGATTATCTCGCGACAAGCCCAGTAACTTGCTAAGGTTTTATTTTATTTTCTCGTGGCTTAATTCCGAGATAAAAAGAGCTTAGTGTTTTTTTTAACATTTTGGTAAAGTAGCAGTACACTTTCTATTATCTACCGCAGCTTAGTTAACTTAAGTTAGTGACCGCCGAGGCGGGCCGGCACTAGCCGGGGATTGCGGAAGTAATAATAGATCCCAAGATCCCCGGTGCAAGTGTGGAAGGGGAACACTGGGGTGGTTTTTAGTCAGTAAGAGTCTGACAGAGCCCTCTACCCGCCCCAGGGTGGAGGACATCCACGAGGATTTTCTACCCCGTGCAAAAAAAAAAGGGACGGCTGCATGAATTTTGACAATAAAAACAAACTTTTCTTCAGAGAGCAATAAATCCATCTTTCTACGTAATAAAATAAAAATAGACAGTCGACTTTGCACATCACTGAAAATCCCCCGAGATTTCAGCGGGATCTGCAATATCTTTTGATGCGACGCTACAGAGACAATAAATATATATAAAACGAAACATTGGGCACATTCTGTGAACAATAAAGGGGAATAAAATGTTTAAGACGACTTTAATATAACATGAAATACCTACCGGAACCTCTTTCGGTTAAAGATCTTAAATAAAACTATTTCTCTAAGTCCAGAATGTTTTCTAAGGAATATTTCGCTTTAAATGGGGCTGAAGTAAGTATGCGACTACAAAGAAAGAATGCTAATCTGAGAGGTGCCAGAAAGCTATGTAGGGATAAAATGACGTCACATTCTAACCCTGGACGCTTTATATCGTATCTTGAAAAGCGTTCTAAGTAGATATGCTTTTCAATGGTAAGGCTATGTCATGATAACGCAAGTAAAAAATTGTTGTCATACAATTTACACTATCTATCGAGAACGATAATGACTACGTCATCATTGATGGATAAAAAAAAATCGACAATGATACGGCATTTTTTGTTTGGTTTATTCCTTAGGTACCTAACGGATTTACGTAAACATTTTCCTTTGAGGAAATCTTTTGTGATACATAATTGTCACAAGTGAAAACACAGTGTAGAGTTAACGTTAAGTAGTGACACATTAGAGTAAACTTTACAAATATTACCAAGTAACTATTAATGTTACTAAGTAACTACTACTGCTACCAAGTAACTTTAACATTACTAAGTTAATGTTACTGCTACCAAGTAATAACTACTAATGTTACCAAGTAACTAACTACTAATGTTACCAAGTAACTAACTACCAATGTTACTAAGTAACTAACTACTAATGTTACGAAATAACGAATTACTAATGTTACCAAGTAACTAACAACTAATGTTACCAAGTTATTAACGAGTAATGTTAACAAGTAACTAACTACTAATGTTACCAAGTAACTAACTACTATTACCTAGTAAACCTGGAAAACTAAGTTTTACTTTCCGGTGCCCCAGGAAAAGTTTTACTTTAGAAAATTTGGTTGACGTATGAATTAATTAGAAGTTACACCTAACTTAGTCCTTAAATCAAGCTTGGTCATCAATTAAACTTTAACCCCGTTCATTGTTCTTAAATACCTAAATACATAATTTAAAATATAATATTCAGAAACAGATATCTTTTTTGTTTGATGCTAAAAAAGCCGACTTAAATACAAATTTTGCATGACACTGATTTTGCGTGCAAAATATCAATGACCTTAAAGATTATAATCATTAAACTATGACGCGTAGAACATAAGGTCATATGGTATCAAAGAAAAGATCAAAACGAGATATGACATACAATCTGTTTAGTTTACGAGTATACTTCCTAATTGGCCTTGTAAGTACCTATACCGATTGATTACAGATACTGATAAAAGAACGCAATGTGTTTGTGAATGACACAATGAGTAAGAGGAAGTCACAACAATGATTTATTTCGATATTCTTCAGAGCATTTTCATGTCAATTATACTGTGATCAAAAAATAAAATAAGGATAATCGTTTTATTAATTCACTGGACAAAACTGACAGGTGTCAGCTGTAATATTGCAAAATAATATGGTCATAGTTTATTGTATTTTAGACTTTGCTCTTATCATCCATTTTTTACAGATTTTGCAATTAATATAAGACGATTAAACTAATTAAATAGTCACTATTAATCACCATATTTTAGGGTTTATTTATAAACGCTGCTTAAAGTTAAGTAATGATTATTATAGCGACTGTTTTATCATATTTTTAAGTTTAAACTTGTCTTAACCATAATCATCTTAATATATATAATTTTTCTGTACGTGTGTTTGTCACCTAACTCCTCCTAAACGGCTGGACCGATTTGAAATTTTGTATTATATTTCAACGGTTTCCTGGATGGTTTGAAAACAGAATTGGACCCGGTAGGTGGCGCTGCTGTCGGTATAAGGCGGTACGAAGTTCGGTGGGTCAGCTAGTCATTTGTACATAAACCCTTATAATACCAAAGTGACAGCTAGCAGCTGGCAATATTCTCCAATGAAATTGTTCAATGTTAAAATACTGTTAAAATAATGGTGGACAATACATTTATGTATCTGTCCAGCCTTTTCCCATCTACGTTGGGGTCGGTTTCCAGACTAACTGGACGTAGCTGAATACCAGTATTTGACATGGAGCGACTGCCTATCTGACCTCCACAACCCGGTTACTGGGTATTACGAAATGAATAATATACAGGGTCAAATTAAATTAGCTAGCGAAACTCCGCAGATGTGATGGGTATCGATATCCTGACACGACAAAATAAAATAAAAACACAATTGATGTTTTTTTTTTGGGTCAACGGACCGCTTTGTTAGTGTTGTTACTTTAAGTATGGGTTGAGAAAATCTGTTTCCTTTCGTTTTATCATGTTAAGATATCGGTACCCATCACACCTGTGAACTATACACAAAAGAAACAGATTTTTGAAGTGACTACACTAACTGCGGTTGAAGGACCCAAAAAAAAACTCATCTAATTAATTTATTTTTTGTTTGTTCATGTCTAGATATCGATACCCATAACGTCTGCGGAGTTTCGCTAGCTAATATAATTTGACCCTGTACGAGTATATATAATAGACGGTAACATTGAATCGAACAGAATAGACACTGTAATAGAATGACAACTAGAAATTAAGCACAGGTACCTTGTGATTAATTTCCTAGTCGATCGTGACATTCATGACACTGCAAGGCCAGGGTCAAAGGCAGCCAACCGCTTATAGCAAGCTGATACATTTAATTATCATTAAAACTTATTAGAATTAATGAACGTATTTATTTTTTAATTGACAGGGGGATATCTCTATGCCAATATGGGAATAGTGCCAGTCACGTGGTGAAAGATTTGTTTGTGATAACTTGATAAGCAAACTGAATCATTAATAGTCTCCTTTAAATTAAAAGGAAGTACCTAGATTTTGATCTCCATATTTGGCCAAAACTATATTGAGATAGAGTAAGACTACCTTAGATTAATTTATTTTAGGACTTAAAAATATATTTTACTAGCTAATGCCTATTTCTTATTTATTTTTTGGAACCATCTCCAGCGCGCACTCAACAACATACCAATGTTTCATCAAAATCGGTCAGCCATTTTCAAGTTTTTGCACGGCAATTGATTTTTAAATATATAAATAAAGCTAAAAGATAGGAAGCCATCGCTGATGATTTAATAAACTAGCTGAACTTTAAGATCGACTGTTGAAATAGGCCAAGAGAAAACATACACTTTTGTAAAACCCATAGATATCTATTACCCTCCGTAGACTCCATAATGGAAAAACTACGTTCAATGTAGGAGGCCTAACACGATATAAAAGTAAACTACTAAATCAGGGCTCAGTAACAGTTTAACTACCGGCAGCCGGCAGCGGACAGGTAGGGCAAGATTTTGATCGTGAACAAGCAAATAGCGGCGACCTTGTGGCGTTACGTCACGACACGCCCACCGTTCGAACGTGCTTCAGTGACGGTCGGTACGTGACTGACTGTCTGTCTGACCGACCAGTGATAGTGCAGTTAAATTTAAATGGAGGAAATAATTATTAGAAAGTAAAAAAGGAGGGTTTTTAACTAGAAAATATAAATTGTAATTATCTAGTCCCATAGTGTTGTTAGAAATTTATCTAGTTACATATATAAAACTACGTGAAACTCGTAAAATATTCCATAGGTTTATCAATAAATAATATTCATTAATAATATATTATTGAATATGCCAGATATTTCGCACAATGAGAACGTTCAACCGAATACTACAGTTACACAACATGTTGTATCATTTCATGACTGAAATACGTATTGTGTACGTAAAACTGCTTCAAGCTGTAAAATGTTTTATGAAAATTCAACAGCGGAAAAGTCTTGGTTAATCCAATGCAAAGTGCAGTGCTACAGCACCTCATTTCTCTAAGTATATTATTACTCAGCAAGCTCTAAAAGTATATGCAGCTTACACAACTTTTCCTTGAAGGCACTTGGCGAACAATGGAATTTATATTCTCTACTCAAAGAGCACCTCAGATGCTCAGAGACTCAGGGTATTATATAAGTACATCAAAATCTTGGGAAAATCTAAAATTGCAGTTACTTCTTTAAATGTTTTAAATTCATATGTAGAAATCTCTATAAATTCATTATGTAGAATGTTGATAATGTTATCAAGATTATTTTGCCCTAATCCCAATTTATTAGGGGTTATAGGGGGGTATGCAACACGTCTTTTTTTTCCATACCTACTTCTCTATGAGCCGTCATGTCAGGAGTCAGTCACCCCCTTTCTAGCCATAAAAGCACATAGCATTCGCACTAAGCGTTTCCAAATGACTTTTATAATGCGCACAGCAAAAGAGTGGAACCATCTACCTTCGTCTGTGTTTCCGAACGCATACAACCCTAATCTCTTCAAAGTTAGAGTAAACAGGCATCTTCTGGGTAAGCTCACTCCTTCGTCGACTTTGTCTCTGTCACCTCTGCCCTAAACTCACGTCAAGAGCAAACCCATCCCAAAGAAAAAAAAAGCTTTCTCAGAGTCCACCTATCGGTTCTTTGATTTTATAAGTTAAGTTAGTTATTATAAGGTGCGAAACGAAGCAAAAGGAGTACCTATGTAAGGAGCGTAGCAAGTGGCGTTCTATAGTTTCTGCCTACCCCCTTGGAAAGAAAGCGTGAGTTTATGTATGTATTAGATAAAAACTATATCATTACGGTAAACAGTATGTGCGTCGTGCACATACTGTTTACCGTCAGAACCATCTATCTATCCTATGTTTATTTATCTTCGTTTCGTCATTATATAATATATTTTTCCATTGACTTACTGTCCAGTCGCCCTATTTTCTAGCGAATTCTAATCTTGCTTTTCGGTGCATCTTCTTGAGAAGTGGTACACTCCGGCCGATTCTTCCAAATAACTTTGCATCCGTTAAGCGTCTTGGTACTGTACGCGCTGATACTCCTCCATTGCCATAAACTTCCCTTCTTATAATTTCAGAACCATTGCATGGATCAGTCTTCGCTGAACGAACAATCAAAGCATCTTCACGCGGTGTCGTTTTCCTAGATTTAGGTTTTCGAAGAACATTATTTGTAGTGTCGCATTTCTTGACGTGATTTACAGCGTTATAGCGTTTAGCGTAGCACTCCATAAATGATCAACAATCTTTTTATACGACCAATCACGTTCATACAGTGACATATTCGTTTTCCGGGTTGATGAATCACAACTTTCCTTTTTACCCCAGATTTTGAAATAAATATGCACTTTTGAATGAACAAACTTACTTAGTAGAAAGTAGCCAAAGGATAGGCGGGAAATAAAAAAATTTGCTATTTGTTTTCGAAATTCAAAATTGAGAACATATTTTAATGCGTTCGTCATTATATGTCCAGCGGCCAGTACTTTTGAAATACAGCCAATTTACGATAAATTATTTATTTACGGAAGAGTAATTATTTTGATTAATGAGTATGAATCAAATAAACCTATTTATTTGATGTGGTTCAATATTGTTATCTGTAAGTTGATACAAAAGTAAAAGTAATTTGTTTATCTAAAAGTGACTTCGTTATCAGTCGTTCCTAATTAAATGGACAAATAATTAGGAACGACTGATAAGTCAATACCGAAGAGGAATATGGTATTCAGAAGCAGTAAAGATTACATTCATTCACGTCGTCGTGACTCGTGATACTTAAAATCAATAACATTATTGACTGTTCAGAGCTGACGAAATGTTTGTTTCGTTTGGGGTTGGCATAGGTTACTTGGAAACCGAATAGTCTGGCTTACCGAAATAGACTTATAAATCGATTGAATGTACTCTACGTTGTAAATTAATGACTAGTTCCAAAAGTTGGAAGCCTCCGAATTCTCAACTCACTAGGATAGTAACAGATTATCTAATCCCTGGTTGAAAAGCCTGCTTAATTTTATTTTGTTCGAGAGATCGCAAATAAGAGTATTACGTTTTATTCTGGGACTATTTTAAATCTTTGCTCTTGGAGTTTTATGCGATTTAGAGGCAAAATAATCAGCAGTTTTTGAACTTCCCAGTAGAACATCTGTGTTAGAAGACCTTGATTTTATACAATAGTATGCAAAGTAATAAAAAAACCGGCCAGGAGCGAGTCGGACTCGCGCACCGAGGGTACCGTACGTACAAATGAAATTGATTAATTCTGAACTATCACATAGAATAATTTCAGATTTTTATCTATGCAAACTTCGGAGATAAGGGTATTTTTCATCAAAAGTCGGAAATTACGCTGCCTAAAAAAAAAATGTTTGAGAATGTGCAAACAGCGTTCTTTCATACGATACTCCACATGCCCTAGTAGCCCGCCTTCAAATTTTTAAGATCCCTTTCAGTCCCTTTGTCCCTTGTTTGCAAAATAGTTGAGCAAACGTCATCTAAAACTATTCTAAATTTCAAGTTGATAGATTAAGCATTAGTAGTTCTTGAGATATCCAGGTGTGACAGACAGACTGACTTAAGGCTTGTACAGACCGGGGCGACACGCGACGCGACACAAAGGCACCGCGCAAAAAGCTTGGGATTGAGTTGCTCGCTCTGCTAGCCTTGTGATAAAACTGGAAATTTGACATTTTAATTATTATGCATGATTTTATATACATATTGACATTGCAGAATATTTTATACAATTTTACATGAATGTTTACTTTGAAAAGTATTATATTTACTGCTTTAATTTATTGTGAATGTGAGAACCATGTGGGTTATTTTTTTTTTCTTTAAATATTTTCCTTTTTTTTTCTTTTTCTCAGTTAAGTTTTAATGGTGGTCTGGCATTTTGAGCGCTTTGTGCGGCCTACCCAAATGTCCTTTCTTTGGTATTGTTCATCGAGTCGTTGAGCTCCTTAAGTTTTGAGTTGAGCTGCACGATTACTGACAAATGCTTACACTGATTGGACAGGTCCGCTCAAATTTGTGTGGTTCTTTCCTCAAAAGACCATTTTAGACACGGATCTACATGGTCCTCACATGATCTGACCAAGATTATGTCTGGACTTTAAAAGAGACTTTGACCCCTGAGTTTGTTTCGCCATTTCTTCTCAGGGGTAGTCAGATAGGAAATGTCGGCTACATCTAGATTATTTTTTTCTATGACGTGTAAAAGTGATTTTAATATCCTATTTACAGAATAAACGATTTCATTTCATTTCATTTCTCGTCGCGCGACACGTGGGGCCTTTGTGTCGCGTCGCATGTCGCGCCGGTCTGTAGAAGCCTTTAGTCTCACCATAAGGGTTCCTTTTTACCATTACAAAATAAAGAAACACGAAAAATTTTATTTAATTATTTGCCAAATATTATGTCAGCTAACTTAGTTCGCGCCATTATCCAACAAGAACATTGAAAAACTAAACACAAAAATTAAAATTATCCAGTGATAAGTGTTTCAATTACTCTTACACTAATGCATTTCGGAATTAGAAAATATTTTACTTTTTGACAGAATTACGTTTTTTTTTACTTTGAAATCTAGTCATTACGATGAATTTAGAAACTAAGCCGTAATTGGCAGAGAATGTTAATTAAAAATAGTCTTAATTGCAACGTACACAGGTCGTTTTTTAATACTTAGCATCTACTTTAAAAAGTGGTCTCAGTGTAATTAAGTTACCATGTTTTGTATGCACTCTAGTATTTTTCCTTCGTTAAATAGAGTGGCTATTCGAAGCAATCATTAGGTATTCCATGCTAGGGTAATAGGTAGGTAAAGGAGAAAGAAGCCGACAGAAGGATCCGTTGGGTTGGGCAGCGTTTGGAAAACTTCGTCAAGTCTTCTCGTCGCTTATCCCGCAGGTCGTCAACCAGCGCGTCCTGACATACGATCCCGAAACGTTAATTACAAACAATTATTAAAAACCGGCCAAGTGCGAGTTGGACTCGCGCACGAAGGGTTCCGTACCATTATCTATAAAAAAGGCAAAAACATCACGTTTGTTGCATGGGAGCCCCCCTTAAATATTTATTTATTTTAATTTAATTATTTATTTTTAAAGTGAATATATAACTAGATATTCTGTGAATATTTCAAGCGTCTACCTGTTGCCGTTATCAATACAGAGCAAAAACCAGCAAAAAAAATCACGTTTGTGTATGGGAGCCCCCTTAAATACTTATTTTATTCTGTTTTTAAGTATTTGTTGTATAGCGGCAACAGAAATACATCAGCTGTGAAAATTTCAAGTGTCTAACTATCACGGTTCATGAGATACAGCCTGGTGACAGACGGACAGACAGACAGACAGACGGCGGAGCCTTAGTAATAGGGTTCCCGTTTTACCCTTTGGGTACGGAACCCTAAAAAACATACAAAAATACAAATCTTTTCTCTTTATAATATTAGTGTAAGTACAGATATAGATCGACGGCGACTATTGGTCTCCAAGTGAAGTATACACATCATCAATACGCAAAAAGTAACTATTTTATTGTGATATATCTCTATATTTAGACGTAAATATTGACGCTAATAAATTGAAGGTAACGTATCAGAAACAACAAAAAGAATAAATAATGACTTAACATGAAGTTAAAGTAAACATCACCTACTGTCAGACAACGACTAGAAGAATCGAGATAAGATTTTTTTCTGACATTTGCTTTGCCCGTATCAATCAATTACTTAAGTAGGAAAAAGTTATTTTTCGAACTCATGTAACTTAACGGAGAATGACCCTACAGGTTTATTCCCATAGTAAAAAAATAAGAGAAAAACGTATTCTTTCGGAATATCGTTTTTTTTTTAATTTTCAGATTTAGCCCAAAAATTTATGGACGTTGAATGATCTCCTTTGAAATATTATTATAACAAACTATTATTACAATTAGTAGAGTTACAATCAATACCCAAACACAAGGTAACCATAGCAACCCGTGACTATCAAACTGATTTCGCCAAGTCATTCATTAAAAAGAAACGAGGCTTATAATAATCTTTGCACACAATATTTTGAGCCTTACCTTATGAAAAAGTGAGTAACCTAGGTATACGCTATACGTGTTTTACGGTCGTCACTCGTCACCCCTCGAGATGAATCGGTGACCCCTTTTAGAACGAGTTCAAATGTGCCTAGGGAACTCTATTCTCCTTAGATTAGGGGAGCTTGTGGAATGGGTCCCCTAACTTCTCCATGTATTTGAAGTGCACGGAAAAAATAAGCTTTAGCAAAGCACCGATTTGGCTTGGCTAAAATTATACGGCTACAAATAACCAAGACTTATTTAAAACGTCCTATACAGCTTTGTTAATACAAAACAAGTAAATTACGTTAACCAAGTTCACTTGTTCAATTCTAGCAACAAATTACTGCAGGCTCCTTCCGAACCAAGTCCTTAAAACTGTTGAACTGTTTCTCTCTCTCTCTGAAATAGCCATTACGTTTTTTCCGTGTGTTGGTAAGCTGGTAGACATGTTTACAGGTGCTTGAAAAGTGAAATGATGTCTTATGGAATAATAACATAAGGGGGCTCTTAGGATCGTTTTGGTTACTTTGAATTAATTGATTTTGCATAATGTTGTCATGCAATAGCACCTTTTAAAACGATAGGTATGTACCTAAATAACGTTTTCTGTTTCCGAAAATATTCACGGTATGCGTTACTTTTCAAAACCGTTATTAAGCTTTGAAATTAACAAACTGAACAATTAAATGTTTACATTCTGAAAACTTGAGAAGATAACATACAATAATGATATATTTATCTTTGATAGATACCGACGTGTTATTTGCATAACGTAGTTATAAAACACATGAATATCTACTTTACTTACATAGAAATGGAAATTACTAATCAAATATCACTATTGTACAAAAAAATTGGTCTTTCGAAGACTGAAGTTGATATTTTTGATATCTACGTTCATTTAAATATTGTTATTATATATCAAGGCAATTTAAACACAGTCTAAAACGGGTAGGGCCGGAAGTGTGCCAATGTCAGGGTGAAATATTTCCTCAATGCAATGCGGCTTTCTATTGCCATCACAACAAGGAATTATCTAACAACTATAACATACACTTCCTTAGGTAAACATTCATTTATCTTATTGAACGAGTGCTATTTAAACCTGTGATTTGTATGTTTGTACCTAGCTTAGGAATTAGATATTATTGAATAGGTACATAGGTCATGGTGATTCATCATCGTCATAATATTTCAATGTCTATTTCATCAGTCTTCATTGTGTTCCGTTTCTAAATTTTCTAAATTTAAAAATCAGTTTTCTAAATTTTCACCAAAAACAGTGTAAAGAAATCCTTGTTTAGATCCCGCAAGTTTGTTGACATTACGAGCCACGTGAACTTTGACGCCGGGTATAAAGTTCAAAACAAACATTTACATGACAATTGCAGGGCGGATGTGAGCCGACACCTACATTGACACCAGACACATGATTCTCTATACAAACTAGACCGATGCACACATGGATAATACGATTTGCCGTAAGAACTGAACACTTCCGCCAAGTCGGAACCATGACCTAACCGAAAATACGCGGTCATCGATCTCAATACTATGAAAGATTCATTTTAAACAGTGTGAAAAGTTACCTTGTTGAGTCCTGGGTGGCGGAGGCGGTCGAGACCGGAGACCTGGCTTGCAGCCGTGCTGTCTCCGGAGCCCCATAGTCCGATGCGATCGCGTTCCATGTCGTGCGTACACTTTCCTGCGCTGGCCGCGTACGACTGCTTGCCGGAGCCGAGTGTGGCGCTCGTTTTGTCTCGCTGTGCGGGGGGCGCTGGACTCATTGCGGTCTCGCTCCTGGGAAAGCAGGAAAATGTTTCAGCGATAACGTAGTCACCGCAGTGCGGTCTCTTCCGTTTGATAACAGATGGCGCTGACCCTTGAACTGCAGCGTGGGAATTGTGGAGTAGGTATTTTTTATAATACGGGTCAGGTCAGTTAAGAAGCTTAAGCTGTATTTTTCATTCTGACTGGGGGTTAGAATTTCGAATGGTTTCGAATTATTCTTCAGCGGAAAATGTTTGTTTCAGGAATAGATTCTGATTCGACCTTTGTAGGTATTTCAGCTACCTATCTATTAAAATAATCGATAGTCAAACCGCATTGAAAACATGATTATTATTATTTGGGTCATTGACATTATTGTAGCTATCTGAGGTACTGAGGAAACTGTGGTTTCAGACCTACATGTATTTTTTTTATTATCTTTAGGTATGTGATATAGATGTCGGTAATTAATTTATTAGTTTAACTTCAACAGTGTAGTAACACACAGTATCTAAAAGTCGTCGTTAAGTTACTGTCTTTTTTTTTTGAGAAACAAATATACTTTCTCTATCCAACGTATTAAATACTAGCTTTTGCCCGCGGCTTTGCGTGCGTGGAGGTCGAGACATTAATAAGACCTATAAAACTGAAGTACATTATTTTGTTTTATCATTAATAGTTTTCGTAGCGCACGCCAAAACCAATTTTTTGTTTTCTACCTTGGGTAAAAGAATTAAGGATCCGTAAGAAAATTGCAATATTTTAATATTGCAATTTTCTTACGGATCCTTAATTCTTTTTGAAAATAAATTATAGCCTATGTTATTCCGTAATAATGTAGCTATCTACTGGTGAATGATTTTTTAAAATAAGTTCAGAAGTTTCGGAGCCTGTTTATTCGTTACAAATATAAAACAAACAAAAAAGTCTTTCCTCTTTATAATATTAGTGTAGACTAACTTCTGCCTGCGACTTCATCCGCGTGAAATTACTCGTTTTAACATAAAATATTATATTAATATTGCAAAGTCAGAGCAGTGGTGGCCCAGTGGTAACGTTGTAAGTCGTAGGTTCGAACCCTGATAGGCGCTTTACTTTGTGTAAATTATTTCATCACCACTGCTCTCAAAACGATGAAGGAAAACATCGTAAGGAAACCGGCATGTCCTAGAACTAAAAATTTGAAGACATGTGACATCTACCAACCCGCACTGGGCCCGCGTGGTGGATTTACGGCCCACATCCTGTCACCGAGAGGAGGACTGTGTCCCAGCAGTGGGAACATTATAGGCTGATTATGTTGAACATAAAATATACCCTATGACACTCGGGAATACTGTAGCTTCCCATTTGTGAAAGAATTTTCGAAATCGGATCAGGTGTTCCGAAGATTACCGCCCATACAATATTAGTTTTAGTATATGCGAAACCCGAAACACGTGTCTAGTATTTTTATGTAAAGAATCTATGTACAACATTTCAAAACTGTATCATGAAAAATCACAAAGTTATAAGGTTGTTACGTTACCGCGTTGTCCGTACAAAAACATGCTAACGGCGCCCCCACGCCTCCAGGGTCGTCTTGCGCTCATTGATAATAATTTGGTAGTAGCTACCTAACCGTACGGCGATTGTATTGTAAGTCATTAAATGGTGATAACATTTTCCATCACACTTAAATATTTTCTGGACAAAATATAACATGGTGTAAACATTATTGAAATCGATTCAGTTCCTTATTCTGAACAAACTATATTCAGGTTTCGTTTATACTAAAAATAATGTTGTACTTATATAAACTCACACCGCCTTATTACAAAACAAGATTTATATTTGACATGGCTTAAACCATGGAGCCAGTTTTTGTAATAAGAACGTAACAGTGATTGAAATACCGTTCTTTTTACAAAACTGAAAACTTAGTTCGGTACTAAGTTGTCAGTTTTGTGTATATGAACTTTACCATAGTCGGAATAAAGTTCGAAATTCAATAATAGCTCCATGTTTTAAACCCGGGTCTGAAGATAAACCTTGTTTTGTAATAAGGGGGACAAACTTTATCTCTTTATAATGTTAGCAATAGTACAGATTGGTAAAGCAATATATCCAGAAACAGTTTCTTCAGAAGTTCAGAATAATATTAAAAATAATACCTACCGACTGACCAGACTTATAGGGAATATCTATGCAAAATTTTAACAGAATCTATCCAGTAGAATTTGCGTGATGCTGGAACATGCTGTCATAGAGGAATACAAACATAATGCAATATTGCTCATCCCCCATAACAAATAGCCCCACCCAACCAGCCCAGCCTTCCAATTGACCAAGCCTATAGGAATATCTATGCAAAATTTGAACAGGATCTATCTAGTAGAATTTGCGTGATGCTGGAACATAATATACATTCAGACAAATAGACAAAAATTCTAAAAATCATATTTTCAGGCATTGGAATCGATTCCCAGTCCTCGTAGCATTTTTTTTTTTTAAATATTCAATTTTGACTTCATTACGATTTTATTATATGTAAAGATAGGTAGGTATCTACCAAAGTCCTGGTTTCTATCTCTTTAAAGTAAAGGACGAAATAAAGATCAACGATCTCTCCTACGCTCTACGTACTTGCTAAAAGGTATGAAGGTTATTTGTGTTCTTTTGATACATTAAAGATGTTATTGCTTACTGCTTTGAGCAAACTCTTCGAATTAACAAAAAAACCGGCCAAGTGCGAGTTGGACTTGCGCACAAAGGGTTCCGTACCATTATCTATAATACGGAACCCTAAAAACCAGTGCTGGGGCTCTGTCTCGTATAGGGTCGCAGCATTATGCTGAGCGATGGCCGTTTTGCGTGAATGTGACGCATATTTTCCCCCAACTTGTTCTTTCGTATTTCTGTTTGATTTCTTTGCGTTCTGTTTACCGCAATTATACGTATTTTCTTTCTTTCTTTCTCGTTCTAATTCCTCGTTCTCAAACTAACTAGATAAACTAATTAGTCCTTGTAATACTATAATACATAAATAACTACGATATAATTACTTCATACTAAACTGCGACTTACAAAATCTCCTGAAAATTATTTCAGGATTTTTTTTACTAACTTTCTGTTGTTGTGTACACACGGCTACACATCAAGCTATACAATTCCAGTTTACGCTGATCTCGCACTGTACGGAAATCTTATACAATGCCAGATCAGCTTATACTGGAAATGTATAGCTAGCTTGATGTGTAGCCGTCTGTAGGTGTGCCTTTATGAAAACACAATTGATCTCTTCTTTTAGCTTATTTAATAACATGGCAATACTAAAACATACCTTGCAGTCATATAACCCTTAAGGTCAGCAAGACATTTAGCTTACGTAAAGCCCTTTTCTGATTTGTCGGTGCGCGATCAGCAAGCTCGGTGTACCCGTATACAACATGTCCCGGAATTAACGCACAACCTCTTAAGGGGTCATTGTACTCATCATTATGAACAACTTTTACTATGGGACCAAACATGAAATCGCAAAAAAAAAATCAGCTGTTCCCTACATGTTCGAATAACTCGTTCAAATGTAGGTAACAACTGATTTTTTTTCGCGATTTATGTTTGATCCCATAGTAAAAGTTGTTCATAATGATGAGTACAATGACCCCTTACGAGAATGTGCGTTAATACCGGAACATGTTGTATTTAAAGGTGTTAAAAAATGAACCCGACTAACTTTAACGAGTGCTTTAGTTAGACCATTGATATTAAACTGAATAACATTTACTATGGGGCCAACTTAGAAATCGCGAAAAAATAAACAGCTGTCACATACTAACTATATAACTTTAATATGGACAGCTGATTTTTTTTTCGCGATTTCTAAGTTGGTCCCATAGTAAAAGTTATTCAGTACGATGGTCTAAAGCACTCCCTTAAAGTTTATAAAATAAAGTATAAAATAAATAAGTTTCTTTTTTGGGGGTCAACGACCGCTGGTAGTGTTGTTACTTGAAGTACGAGTTGAGAAAATCTGTTTTCAGAAGACAAATAAAAATTAAACTGACTTTTCAATTAGTGACTACACTAATATTACGGTCGCCGACCCCACAAAAATGCATCAAATTAGTTTCTTTCTTGTTTTATCATATTTATAAATACGAGTATCCATCACGTCCGCGGAGTTTCGATAGCTAATTTAATTTGACCCTGTATTTTAATGAGCGTTTTCAAATTGGCTTGGTATGCGCAGGAGTGGTGCGGGATCGTTTTCTGATTGGCTTGGTATGCGCAGGTGTGGTGCGGGATCGTTTCCTGATTTGCTTGGTATGGGCAGGAGTGGTGCGGGATCGTTTCCTGATTGGCTTGGTATGGGCAGGAGTGGTGCGGGATTATTTACTGATTGGCTTGGTATGGGCAGGACGCTTCGGCCGTCAAGGAAACCGGGGTTTCGTAACTGGTTTCCATGAAGGCTTTTTTTATACGTCTACGTAACTGGTTTCCATGAAAGCTTTTTTAATACTGCTATGTAACTGGTTTCGAAGAAGTAATTATCCAATGTCACTTAAGCCACCTACGAAACTGACTACTAAAGAAGAAAGCGAAAAAAGTTAGTAGGTACTTGCTTTTTGTCATTCTATATTTAATACAACTGAGAGATATGAATATTGAATTGTACATATATTTGTTCTATTTATATATTGTTTTATTTACAATATAAACTAACTAACTAACTTTAGTTTTAAAAATATTACTGACTTTGGTCTCCCTAATTAATATGTCTAGTAAATTGGCTACTGTAGTAGATATTTTATATTGTCAAATAAAGCAATATATGTATAAATAGAACTAACATGTTTTCAATTCAAATCAATATTCATATCTCTGAGTTGTATCTATTAAATATAGAATGACAAAAAGCAAGTACAGCCTACTAACTTTTTTCGCTTTCTTCTTTCGTAGTCAGTCTCGCAGGTGACTTAAGTGATATTGGATAATTACTCCTTCGAAACCAGTTACATAGTAGTATCAAAAAAGCCTTCATGGAAACCAGTTACGTAGACGTATAAAAAAGCCTTCTTGGAAACCAGTTACGAAACCCCGATTTCCTTGACGGCCAAAGCGGGGCAGGAGTGGTGCGGGATCGTTTCGGTTTATCACGTCTCGGTAGAAACATTCAGTGCCCGCTCGGTGTTTACAGAGACACGTCACGCGTTTTAATTGAAAATTCTTATTGCTGTACCAACAAGATTTACACGCTCATCATAAACTTGCAAGATTTATTATTATCATCCTGTGAAAGTTATCTAACTGCAACAAATAGTCGACAATTAATATTTTTTTCAATGTCGCCAATAGCGCTTTTGTTTTTTTCGTGATCGGAGATAAATACATATAACCACAACATCTTGATCACTCAAAAATAAGACATCTCTCGATTTAAGAGAAACCTACTGCACAAATTATCCCGAAAACATAACGTCAAGTCCGTAAATTAATGCAGTGCAGTATACAGAGCATACCATAGAAATACTTATATCTATGGAACATACAATACCGCACTGAGCTGCCTCAACGACAAATCAGGAAAGGGCCTTAGACAAACAAAAAACTCAAATAAGGTTGCTACGTCACAGGTTCGCGCCTACGAAAGTTGCTACGAGGCTACGAGACTACGAGACCTACGACGCTACGAAGCTCTACAGCGTACCTACGACGCTACGAAGCTCTACAGCCTTCCTACGACGCTACGAAGCTCTACAGCCTTCCTACGACGCTACGAAGCTCTACAGCCTACCTACGCCCCGCGGGACAGGACCGACTTTTTTTCTCACAAGGACAGCTCATAAGAAAACACTATCTGAAACAATTTAGTAAATTAGTCATTCGGAGTAACATGTGTTCTGTTCAGACCAGTGGCGTAGCTAGGGGGCGGTCCGCACCGGATGCCACCTGATTGGCGGTAACACCCGACCGTAAAAAAAAAATTATATATATCTACTACTTATCACGTTTTTCAACGATTAAACCACTAAGACTTTCATCTTATAAATTGAACCGTATATTTAAGGAGCTATTTTTTATGTAAGTGCTGTGTTCGTCTGTACCAAAGTGACTAATTCAATCTCAATACATAAGTTATTTTTAATTATGTTCATGTTTCTAGTGAATTGGTCGTTGGTGTACCTTTCAATTAAAATAAAATAGACTTGAAGCCATTGTAACCAAGTTATCCAAACTAAATAATTTGCATAAATACTTCTACATACTGGCGCGACTCGCGACGCGACACAAAGGCACCGCTTGTCGTGCGACACGCGGGGCCTGCGTGTCGCGCCAGTATGTAGAACCCTTAAAGCAAAAAGGGAAGGAAAAAATTACGGCAGTAGTAGGTATAAAATAACGAAGTAAAAAGGAAAACAAGTAATAGTCGACCAACATACATTTGCAGTTGGCATGTATGGGAGAATATGTTTTTGAACTACAAGTTAAGTTTGTTCTTGGGATAAATATTATCCCAACTACGGAACCCTTGATAGTGCGTGGCACTAGGCCAGTTTTTATTCTTATGTGACACAATTATGGGCACGGGGTGTCACCCATACTAGCTACGCCATTGATTCAGACGTCATTATAATTATATAATAATCGAAAGTAATTTATTAGCCAGTAACATGGAATATAGGATGTTCGTACATCACGAATGAATTGAATATGTCTACTATAAAGAATGTCTCATAATTTTTACACAAATTTTCTGTAATTTTGTAGTCGTAGTCGGGAAAAATAAAGAATACTCTGTCATAAATTAGATTACTTTTCAGACAGTGTTAACTATGATGAATTCCGGGATAATTTCCTTAAAACTTGGGATTCAATTGAAATGGCTAAATGCCAATAGCCCCTAAAAGAAAGACTGACCAACCATCGGTCATTAAATACCGAAGAGATTTATAAAACCCGCATTAATATGAATCAAAAAAGATTTTTTTAATCTCCCTCTGTAACATATCGAAACACAAACATCGAAACAAAAAATATAGATAACGATAAGATGATTTTGCTTAAAAGAACTGCGTATTCATGCCTCGCATATTTTTATAAATCTAAAACATTATTTTCAGCATAATATAATCCAGTACTTAGTCTTAATTAATATCTTAATTCTACAAATCGCAGTCTCATCGCATATTAACAGATTTATAATAATACAAAAATAGCAACTTAACAAATTAATTACTTCTAATTTGAATAAATTCCCTACTAAGTGAACGGTATTAACCTTTCAGAAAAACGATCCAAAAATTTCAATCCCGGTGTAGTGCTGAGATAATTGTTTGTGGACCTCAATAACTGGTTAACTACAAAAAAATGGAAAATAAAATCAAAATAAATACTATAAACAACAGTAGTACGTACCGCTATTGTACACTCTTAGATAATTCACAAAAAATGACAAGACATCAGATCACAGTTCAGAATAAAATTGTGGGTAGGTATTGTGCGTTTTTAGGAATCACGTCGTCGTGCACAAAATTTATGGAAATACGTGCCATTATCGTGAAGCGTCTATTTCCATTTATTTCACTTTCCTGTGTTGCTGGGAGCGGAGCGAGGCTGCGGAGCGGAGAAACGGAGAAATATTAACCAATAGGATTGCAAATCCCTGTCGGAGCGGAGATTTTATGCAATCCTATTGGTTAATATTTCTCCGTTTCTCCGCTCCGCAGCCTCGCTCCGCTCCGGTGGACAGGCCGCCTTATCGTGATAACGTGACGTGGACGTAGACGTTCACGATAATATCGTCACGTTAGAAATTATAAAAGTGCAGATTCAGTGTTTTTTTTTGTTATTACTTAAGATTACTCCTTGATTAGGTACTCTACCAAATATTAAATATAAAAAAACATACTTGTTATTATTACTTTGTTGCCTCTCATTATTATTTAGTATGTATCTTCAAGGTGTAACAATTAATTTTGCCAACTCTTCGCCTAACTTATAAACTCAGGTACAATTTAACATATAGGTACATTTTGAAATGCTTACCGTTTATTTTTGGTGTCAGACGCGCCATTTACTTGACATGCGTCAAGTTGACTATGTGACTTCACTTTGCGTGATAAGAATTCCATTTTTGAATTTTAACTTTTATAATAAAAGTATATTTTTAATTCAGAAAATAGGTTTGATTAGTTTAGAAAATAGTCTGATTATTTTTTATAAACTTATGTTAAAGTTACAGAATTTATATTAATACATATTTTTAAATAAATAATAAATTAACTGATTGCCAGGGAGCTCTTACGAACTCTAAATGACAACTAAAGGTTGGAGAGTGGTGCCACTGAACATAAGTAAGTTATCAATATCAATAAGATAATACTGGACCAACTGTGAACCTGTATCACGCGGCGCAAAAATAAATAAACTGAACGCACGTGATCGCTGATTACCTACTTACGTATTTATAAAACTGAACAAGTGCGTGTTGGACCACGCACAATTAAGGGTTCCGTAGTTGAGATTTTATCCCAAAAACAATCTTAATTGAAAAACATGTTCCCTCATATATTCCAACTGTAAATGTAAGTTTCTCTCCCATATATCGATATACTACGACCACGCAAATGTAAGTTGTTCGACTATTACTCGTTATCTTGTAAAGCCTACTTAGCTGTGATAGTCTTCCTTTTAATTTCGTTATTTATTTATTTAAATATAGGTACTCCAACGACTTATTCACTATTTACTTGTTACATAAATGAATTTATACATCTATTAGTATGGCGAATTTGTCACTAACAGAAGTACACAGCTTAGGGTTACGAGTCTGTCCAAAAGGGATATCGTGACCCTGGCACACTGTGGGAATTTGAAGGAACACGGTGGGTTTTAGTCAGTAAAAGTCTGACACTCCCTCCCGCTCCGCCCAGAGCGGGAGAAGTTATTGGATAATTCCCCACACAAAAAAAAAAAGATAAAAAACACATACCAATTATATGAATTAATTAAAAGTGATTTAAAATGAACCTTATCTTATTTTTTAACAATGAAAGATAATTAAGAGCTACTTTACCATAGGAAGACAATATAAAGACTTCCTTACTTAAATAATAATACTTAGTTTAATTTTCGTATGATTATTATATATAGGACGACTGTAATAAACGTAATCAATGAATGATCGTGATGTTATGAATGAATGAATTCCATGAATTTTTACACATATCAAAAATCAACCATTTAGCTGGCAGGGGGGAAACACTTGACTAACAAAAAATAGCACTATAAAGCTTAATCAAAACACTTGATATTCCCGTGTAATAAAAATGTTTTAGATAGATACCTACTTTATTTATGCATGCGGATATTTTTTTTATGAAATTTAATCATATTTATTCTTATAATTGGTTGTATAGGCATTATATTATGAATACTGTTCATTTTATTTTATTTTGTTGTTCAACTCATTAAACCTGACTTGAGTTCCGTACGTATTTTTTCGGGTAACCACTGAAAATCAGCGCTATGTTGTGGGTCCCCCATAGCACAGCATCATGCTGAGTGCAAGCCTTTTTGTCACAGTCATGACGTGCAGTTGCCGACTATTTGTTATTTTTGTGCTCGTGATTATAATGTAGATAGGTTTTTTTTTTTTAATGTTTACTTGCTCGAGTTTGTGTTTTCCTAGGCACGTGTTTCTGTGACGAATAAAATTATTTTTCTTTCTTTCTTTCTAATATTACGCAAACAAATCCCTGAACCTAAAAATGGATTTTAACAGACCCGCAATATGTTTGAACGGCCTACCCAACGATACCCCACACCATGGGGTAGACGAGAAAAAAATATCATCCCCACTTTACGTACAAGGGAGGTACCCGATTTTTTTTACCACTTTGTCGGCGTGATTAATATGTATCCCCATGCCAAAATACAGCTTTCTAGTACTAAGATTCTCTGAGCTAAGCCAGGGACAGACAAACAGATGAACACGGCGAAACTATAAGGGTTCCTTGTTTACTACGGAACCCTAAAAATGAGCGTTAAACAAATATTGACATATAAATAATAATATAGATATATAAAAGCTATTTTTGCGTAGCCATCATATTGTACTAATTAAAATACATTTTTGAACATACTCACTTGTTTTCACACGGAACTTTTATTTCCCTATTGGGATTATGGATAGCACAGAGGGGCACTACGTACTTGCCGGAGTCATATAAGCAATAAAGTGCTGACTTTGAGATGTCTAGTGCTTGCTTATAACGGCGTCACAGATCACTACACTAATCACCTCCATCCGAGCTTAGAATGATAGTTCTAGTGGTGTGATAAACAGCTGATTCAGAGTTATTGTAATCACAAATGCAAATCACGAGTCTATTGTGACTTAGCAGTGTTGGTAGAACTACACTATAATTAGGGTTCCGTACCAAAATGCTAAAAAGGAACCCTTATGGTGAGACTAAGTCTGTCGGTCTGTCTGTCACACCTGGATATCTCAAGAACTACTAATGGTATCAACTTGAAATTTAGAACAGTTTTAGATGACGTTTGCCCAACTATTTCGCAAACAAGAAAGAAATTTAAAAAAACATACCTTTTTTGCAAAAGGGACTGTAAGGAGGTCTTAAAAATTTGAAGTGGGGCTACTGGGGCATGTGGGGTATCATATGAAAGAACGCTGTTTGCACATTCTCAAACATGGTAAACTATTTTTTTTATATAGGCAGCATAAGTTAGCGCAGTGGATACGGCGTCGACCTTGTGCGCTTGAGGTCTCGAGTTCCGTCCTAACATACATCTAATACTTTTCTGCCAGGGTTACGAGTCTGTCCGAAAGGGATATTGTGACCCTGGCACACAGGCATTTGAAGGAACACGGTGGGTTTTAGTCAGTAAAAGTCTGACACTCCCTCCCGCTCCGCCCAGAGTGGGAGAAGTTATTTGATAATTTCCCAACCAAAAAAAAAAAAAAGTTTCCGACTTTTGACGAAAAATGTAAAAAAAATACCGTTCCCCCCCTTATCTCCGAAGTTTGCATAGATAAAAATCAGAAATTATTCTATGTGATAAAAGTGTATGTAAAGATTACAGGAAAAATAAAACGATGTCTCTAAATACCACAGTTTTTCAGAAATCATCAACATCATATATACGTACAGACCCTCGCTGCGCGAGTCCGACTTGCTCTTGACCGGTTTTTTGTATAATAAGTGCCGTCCAAGCAAAAAGGGTCCAGTAGTGGGGTATTGAGTTAAGACTAGATTCGGTATTTGGAATTGTCAATTGATAATAAGGATTAAAAAATAATTCAAAACCTGGCACATTTTTTTTTTAGCAGACATTTGAAGTTGTATATCTGAAAAAGCTTGATTTGAGAAAAACTATAATTATGAACTTGTAGATAACTGAGTACTTATTAATTAATAAACAATTAAAATCGCGAAATGCATTTTTTTCACCCAACTTTACAAAACTGCATATATCTCGGAAACTAAATGCCGAGAACGGAGGGTCTACTCCGAAGATAAATCCGAAGTATCGACCGAATGTTCGGCCGTTTCCTGACTACGGCTGACTATGGCTGACTACGGCGCAAGTAAAAAAAAACTGTCATAATAAGTCAATGTCAAAAGAGATAATAAGTCAATGTCAAAAACGTATGACTTGAAGTCGGATAAGGATTCAAAGTCAAATAAGGAAACTTTCGAAGTCAAGAAACGGCTGAACATTAGAATAGAATAGAATAGAATAGACTTTATTTTGCAAATATGGGTAAAGGGGCCATATATATGGGTTGGCATTCGGCAGGTACTTCGGATTATCGTTTCGGAGTAGGACCCGTTTTGCTTGGACGCCCACATATTATTATATTTTTGTGAACTAATTGAATGAGTGCCAATTTCACCAATCAAACTGAAATAGATCAGCACATCTAAACCCAGTTCAAGAGCTGTCAGTGTCAATATTACAATGAAAATAATGACAGTGACAGCTCTTAAACTTAGTTTATGTGCTGATCGCGTTCAGTTTTCATTGGTGAAATTCACCCTGAGTCGACATAATTAACTTAAGTGGATAACTACAGTTATAGAAAGTAGAAAAGGGCAAGAAGGCACGGTAAAGAGAATTTTGGCTCCAAAATAATGAAATAAAATGAAAAGCACGCATACAACCCTAATCTCTTCAAAGTTAGAGTAAACGGGCATCTTCTGGGTAAGCACACTCCATCATCGACTTTGTCTCTGTCACCTCTGCCCTAGACTAAGGTCAAGAGCAAATAAAAAAAAAAATAAAAAAAATGAAATTGTTTATACTGTAAAGGATGTCGAAATCACTTTTACACGTCATATTATAAATAAAGAAAAAGAACTAGATGGAGTCGACATTTCCTATCTGACTACCCCACAGAAGAAATGGCAAAACAAACTCAGGGGTCAAAGTCTCTTTTAAAGTCCAGACATAATCTTGGTCAGATACGTCAGACACGGACCTGCATGGTCCTCCCATGTAGGTCCGTGTCTGAAATAGTCTTTTGAGGAAATAACCACACAAATTTGAGTGGACCTGTCGAATCAGTGCAAGTATTTGTCAGCAATCGTGCAGCTCAACAATAAATGAGGTATGCCTGGCCACGGCCTATTTATACAGGCTGCATAAATAATGATCGGAATCGAATGTTTGCAATGTATATTAAATTCTTAACAGATAAATTATTTCATCACCACTGCTCTCAAAACGGTGAAAGAAAACATCGTGAGGTAACCGGCATGTCCTAGAATCAAAAGTTCGAAGACATGTGACATTTACCAACCCGCACTGGGCCCACGTGGTAGATTACGGGTCAATCGTGCCGCCCAATGCAGTGGAAACATTATAGGCTGATTATGTATTGGATCTAGTGCACATTTTAAAGGAAGTAGGCAAGTTCTGAATACGAAGTACCTAGTGTAAATAGTTAGTTGTATTATGTATATGTAAGCATTACCTGTTATTAAACGAAAACTGATATCTTAAGGGGCCGGCGTAGCATGCGTATAGTTCATACAAACGTAATACCAAAATGATTTGTAAATCAAACATATTCTTAAGGTAGCGTGTATTTATTTCGATTGGATTACAGAATATCTATGTTCCCAATTATATATTTTGAAAGGACAATGCTATAAAGACGAGATATGAGGAATTTAAAATTTCTATAGAAAACTTATTTTTCTCATAACTCTTGTTTAAATCAGTGTCCATTCAAAATATATATTTGGGAACCTAGATATTCTGTATTCCAATCGGAATAAAGACACACTACCTCTACCTCTTCTACCTTAAGAAAATGTTTGATTTACAAATTATTTTGGTATTACGTTTGTATGAACTACGCATCCCTTTAGCCTCTTAACTAATATTATAAATGTGAAAGTGAGTTTGTTTGTTTTTTACGCATTCACGCTATAGCGGTTGAACGGATTTGGATGAATTTTGGCACTTGGTAACAAAAGTGGTGACATTGACCACGACCTGGGTTCTTTGAGTGAATATAAATACTCAAAGCCTGGGTTAGAATATACTTTTTTTTATCAAAAAAAGCTAATTTAGTATAAAAATAATGTCAAGTGTCAAATTCTGAAAAAGACTTTATGAACTTCATAAAAGACGAAGATGAAGCTGTTCTTTACGAGCTGTGTAGTGCATCAAATACAATCGTAGTGAGCATAATGTATTGACTTGCATTTAACAGCCTTTAAAATTACCGTATCCAAGTGACTTCTCAAACGGCTCAAGCAAAATGACGCAACATTTAAAAAAAAAACATCATTTTGCTAATGGGCGAACAAAATCGCGTGATATTTTTAGTCATAAAAGATAAATAGATATCCTAAGATGTATCGGTAAGTAATAATACGAGTAATAACTGACCCTGTGTATGTTATCTGCAGGTTAACATAAACTAACCGGTAACCGTGATATGGATCATAACAAGAACTCCGAAGTACTTAATTTAAAAAATATCAGTGATGTTTTAACACATCAGCCTGTATGTCAGTAAACTTTGTGTTTACGTTGAGTATGTGTTATTATTATTTCATCGTATTGTTTGTTGTAATTTAGATAAGTTACGCTCCTAAAATATTTGCACAGAATTTTTCAAGGTTGATGTAGGTGATAGATATCTGGTAATTGTATTAGAAACGGTATGACCTTTCAGGGCGTTTTGTAAATCATACATGACATACATAATCAGTCAAAGTCAAATTGTTTATTTACATATATGGCACTTTTGAACGTCAATATTTACAAAAAAATAGAATTGATTCTAGTCACCCCTTCCAAAAGGTAGTTTCGTATGGAGAAAAATGGGCAAGAAACTCCACCGTTACTCTTATAAAATCTTGTACAATATTTTTTATAGGTACATTAATTATATATGTGAAGACGATGCACCTAGAATAAAATTACTATACCGCTATAGGTAATAAACAGAGTTAAGAATTAAGCAATGACAGATAAATTAATTATGTGATAGATACATGGTGCTCACATATTTACAAAATTGTAAAAAAAAATACGTTTTCCTAAAAAATAACAATAATATCAGTGTGAGTAAAGGTAATCACAGAATTTAAAATAAATGTCATAAAAATAATAAATTATACAATTAAGATAGCAGTCTGTTTGATTATCAATTAAAATAGCAGCCTGATTGATCAGCTTACAATGTTCCCAGTGCTGGGACACAGGCCTCCTCTCTTCGAGAGTGAGTGGGCCATCCACCACGCGGGCCCAGTGCGGGTTGGTAGATGTCACAAGTCGTAAACTTTTTGGTTCTGGAACATGCGATTGATCACGATGTTTTCCTTCACCGTTTTGAGAGCAGTGGTGTTGAAATAAATTCCACAAAGTAAAGCGTCTGCCTGGGTTCTAACCTACGACCTTACAACTCGTAAGTCGGAGCCGTTGCCACTGGGCTACCTCTGCACAATTTTGTAAATCAAAAAGCCATCATCATCATTTCAACCGAAAGACGTCCAGTGCTGGATTTAGGCCTCCCCCAAAAAGGGGGGGATTTGCCATAATCGCCACGCTTGGCAGGCGGGTTGGCGATCGCAGTATGGTTTTAAAAATGCATAGAGAACGCTGCTGCCCATTCTCTAGTAAGTCCCTTAGTCCCTTTTACGACACCCACGGGAAGAAATGGGATGGTGCTATTCTTTACGTCTGGCACCAAACGGACTCGGGAAATCAAAAAGTATAATTTTGAAAAGATGATAAAAGGTAATGGTAAAGGTTTCAATTATAGGGCACCACCAGAGGCGCTGACTCCGTGTTGCTGTGTGCTCGTGGGCTCCAGCAGACACGAGAGGTAAATAGTGATCAATCAATAGGCTTTACGTTGGTTGCGTTATAAACCTTTTAAAGCGGGGTGCTAGAGTTTTGGACCTCGCTTCGCTCGCTCTTGCATCGTGGATTTTCATAATTCTAAAGCTTTTCTGCATAAGTCAGCAAAGTAACTCCTATTTCTGTACGAATGGTCAAAAGAAGAAAACTTAACCTAAGTATCTGAGGTACGAACATTTTCGAGCTCACTTCGCATGGTAGTTCATTTTTAGGGTTCCGTACCCAAAGGGTAAAACGGGAACCCTATTACTAAGGCTCCGCCGTCTGTCTGTCTGTCTGTCTGCCCATCTGTCACCAGGCTGTATCTCATGAACCGTTGACAGTTGAAATTTTCACAGATGATGTATTTCTGTTGCCGCTATAACAACAAATACTAAAAAACAGAATAAAATAAATATTTAAGGGGGCTCCCATACAACAAACGTGATTTTTTTGTTCGTTTTTGCTCGATAGTGATAACGACAACAGGTAGACGCTTGAAATATTCACAGAATATTTAGTTATATATTCACTTTAAAAATGAATATTTAAATTAAAATAAAACAAATATATGAGGGCTCCCATGCAACAAACGTGGTTTTTTGCCGTTTTTATAGATAATGGTACGGAATCCTTCGTGCGCGAGTCCCACTCGCACTTGGCCGGTTTTCAGATTCACCAGTACAAACTACTTACTACTGCTCGGTGGGGGCAAGATTTGGGGTAGTTTAATCTGTTTTTTCATCATATTTGTTAAACATAATATTTTTTTTTTTTTTAAACGTTGCTCTCACTAGGAATTTCTCCTGTATTGGGGGTCGTTTACAAACATTTAAATTCACATAAACAAACAGCCAGACCCGGAACAACTACTTGTAGGTCATACAAATATTTGTTCCGTGCGGGAATCGAACCCGCGACACGCAGCGCAGCAGTCAATCGCTAAACTAACTGCGCCAACCGTGCCGTCGAATTAATTCGTCATCAAAAAAAGACACCCCGGGCCCTCAAGAAGTCACGACAAAGAGTTAAAAAATTTACTTCAAATTAAATTGCGAAAAATCATAAACGCTTCCAGCCTATTAAGAAAAGGTTAAAAGATTAGTTACAATGTCACTGCATTATAGAATGGATGTCAAAGAAGTTTATTAAATGCGCGCGAAGTGTCATGCATGGCGGACATGACACATTCGCCTGAGCTGCGTATGCGCATGGTCAAGATCAGGCCAAGGGCAGGACAACGCATGCTATAAAGCGTGATAGGGCAACACCTATTGGTAGGTTATATAATTTATAATTAGAGATTTATGTGACATAAATTAACTTGATATAAACAATTTCCTTGTGATTTACATCTTAAATGCTGGAGAAGATCTGTCTGTCCGTTTGCAAGTTTGCTCGGTCCATTTATTAGTCAATGAGAACCCAAAATAAGGTCAGGTTTAGAATTAAAACGGTAGGAGAGAACAGAGAGGAAAATAAATTCATGATAAACATCCTATAAGATAAACCCCGAGCTACATTTATATTTTAATTGCAAGTTTTTACTGTGTGGTTTACTAAATTGCCGTGACTTTGTTCAATATAATAAATACCTACCTTACTTCTTATTCTTACAATTGGCGCGAAAAGATAAGCGAATTAAAGATTTCCATGTTTGTTTCGCTAATCTTTTCGCGCCAATTTCATCATCATATTTATGTTTAATCACGTTTTTCACTCGTACACACGGCTACACATCAGGCTAAACAATTCCAGTTTACGCTGATCTCGCACTGTATCGAAATCATATACAATGCGAGACCAGCTTATACTGGAAATGTATAGCTTGATGTGTAGCCGTCTGTACTTGTTTATTATTCTTAAACAACACTTTTGATACGTTGTAAAACCCTGTAAAAGTTAACTTGTCGACTCTTCTGTTGGATTAAGAGGTAAGAGTTGAAAACTATTAGGCAAGGGATCATGAAAACTACATAAAGTTATTAAACAAAAAATAATGACCCGAAAAAATAAAACCATAGAAAAGAAATCAAGCAGGTTTAGTGCACCCTATACGAGTATAAGGTGTATCTATTCATACACGAAATCTCTTAAGGGGTAAATGAACAACTTCTACTATGGAACCAAACCTAAATCACGAAAAAAAAATCAGCTGTTCCCTACATTTATGTTAAAACAATTTATTGACACACAAGTTAGGAAACATTTGTAAGCAGGAACAATGTTAATTGAAGGAGTGCATAAGTAGAAATAGCCGTGGGCCCCAAACTAGGCCTCGTATTATAGATATAAAAGGCAGATTGATTTAATGACTATTCAGCGTGACACAGCACAGCAAGACACAAGTAATAATTAATTATGAAAATATGAATTAAAATCATTTAGGAACTTTTTAGGTCGTAGGTTCGAACCCAGACAGGCGCTTTACTTTTTGTAAATAATTTCATCACCACTGCTCTCAAAACGGTGAAGGAAAACGTCGTGAGGAAACCGGCATGTCCTAGAAACAAAAATATGAAGACGCACTGGGCCCGTGTGCCACTCCCTCTCACAGAGAGGATTGTGGATATGCTAGGATATGTGAACTAATTATTCGTAAGACGACTATTGGTGAATAAATGAGTACTGTAGTGCAGCCGATTACGATTATTATCTTGATGTTAGTTCATAGACGTTTTTAACCTATGCGAGGCTTATCTCTTTAAGACGCAGATATATGCCAGTGACCTTGAGTGGTTAGCTTGCGTGTTCTGTACTGAGCTCACGCAACGCGTCGTACGTTCAGCCAGTAATAGGACTCGCCCATCATGGAGCGCTGTCCCCAATTTTACGCATTATTAATTTATCATAGACAAAACAAAAGGTATTTTAATAAAAAGCGTATACTAAAAGATCAATAATTAAATTATCTTTAAATTGGTGAAGGTTTCAGAAAAATACGCTTAGTAGATTTTGCGCCATTTTTGCGAGGTTTTAAAATTCATGGTCTTCCTTTTATTTGTGACACTATGTTATTTAGCAAAATATAATCCTTAGGCCTGAAACTGCGTGAAGCGGGCGCCCGCGACGGGCAACCGTCACGTGTCTACGCGCGTGGACACGCAGGTGGGCTCCGTGGGCACGCAACGCTCCCCGTCGCGGGTACCCGTCGCGGGTACCCGTCGCGGAGACCAGATTATTTTATTTACGCTGTGTCGCTAGTTCAATTTACCTTCAGTCTGTCGGTCCGCCTGTCACCAGGCTGTATCTCATGAACCGTGATAGTTAGACTGTTGAAATTTTCACACATGATGTATTTCTGTTGCCGCTATAGCAACAAATACTAAAAAACAGAATAAAATAAATATTTAAGGGGGCTCCCATACAACAAACGTGATTTTTTGCTCGTTTTTGCTCTACATATAATATTGAAAACGGCAACAGGTAGACGCTTGAAATATTCACAGGATATTTAGTTATATAATATTCACTTTAAAAATAAATAATTAAATTAAAATAAAACATATAATTAAGGGGGCACCTATTTTGCTATTTTTATAGATAATGGTACGGAACCCTTCGTGCGCGAGTACGACACGCAATTAGCCGGTTTTTCCATATTGAACTCTCAATCTAAGTACATAATCACCTACGATAAAAATGTATTCTCAGAATGCCTCTTTTACATGAATCGTGTTACCGGTCCGCTGGCGGGCACCGCGCGTGCCCCCGCGACGGGTTCCGTCACACTGAGGCGGGCCCTGTTGCGTGGGTGCGGGGCGCGCCTCCCCGTGACGGACGCCCGCGCAGGTCCCCGCGACGGAGCACTTTTGTATGAAACCGCGCGGATGCCCGCTTAACGCAGTTTCAGGCCTTATGATGAAGCCTTTCGATCGGTATGATAGAGCTACAGGTTGATTATTTTACTCGTGTAACGGGTTCGATTTCCGGTTCAACCATGTAATTATTTAAATATCTATGAATGCAGATTAAATTGTTTTTTAAATTCAAATAATGTCTTCATCCAGTAAAATGTTCCATCTACAATATTCAAGGTACTTTCCCTCCATGTGGCATATCCGTGGGACGCCCTAAATATTGGAAATTACTATACTGCAACTTCGCGGTAGGTCGTTAGGAACAGCCAGAGACTAAAACAATGCGTGGTACTATACAGTGAATTGTCCGTTTGGTGCCGGACGTAAAGAATAGCACCACCCCATTTCTTCCCGTGGGTGTCGTAAAAGGCGACTAAGGGACTTACTAGAGAATTGGCAGCAGCGTTATCTATGCATTTTAACACCATACTGCGATCGCCAACCCGCCTGCCAAGCGTGGCGATTATTGGCAAACCCCCTCCATTGGGCGAGGCCTATGTCCAGCAGTGGACGTCTTTCGGCTGAAATGATGAATGATGATACAGTGAAAAAAAAATAAGAATAAGTGAATCATATAATTATCATCTCCAACTAAACTATCTATTGGAGACGTCAAAACCAAAAAAACCGGCCAAGTGCGTGTCGGACCACGCACAATGAAGGGTTCCATAGTTGGGATGAATTTATCCAAAAAACCAACTTTAACATTGTAGTTGAAAAACATATTTTCCCATACATCGATATAATTGTCACGGGCAATTCTCCAACTGCAAGTGTAACTTGGTTGACTATTACTCGTTAACTTGCAAAGACTACTTAGGTGTGATTGTTTTCCTTTTAATTTCGTTATATGGACTACTGCCATGAATTTTTCCACATATCCAAAACCAACCATTTAGCTGGCAGGGGGGGACACTTGACTCTAACAAAAAATAGCACTTTTTAAGCTTAATATTACGCAAACTGATCTCTGAATCGAAAAATGGTTTTCGCAGACCCGCAATATATTTGAATGGCCTAACTTTTTTGTTTTTTTTATTTTACCACTTTGTCGGCATGATTAATATTAACCATTAATAATATTAAATAACCTATGCCAAATTACAGCTTTCTAATACTAAGAGTCTGAGCTACGCCGGGGACAGACAGACAGACAGACATGGCGAAAATGTTGACTACGGAACCCTAAAAATGTAGACTTTGTATGGAGGAAGCTCTTCCTAGTTTTTTACTTTGCCCCGTTGTACTTATATTTTTAACCGACTCAAAAAAAGGAGGAGGTTCTGTGTTCGTATATGGATTTTTGAAGAGAAAACTTCTTTAGGCGCGTTGAGCACTTTTTGTATGAACAAAAATCATGGAACGCGCGTCATCGTCACCGAACGCTTTCCATGAGCTATATGTATACTGTTTTCACTTCTATCGGCAGTCCCCAAAGACTGCCCGCATGTTTTTTTTTTTTAATGTATTTTCATTATCATCAATAGGACACAGCGAAAACACAGGTAAAAGTCGATCATCATCAGGATCAAATAATATTATTTTACAGATTTGACCCATCCTGTATACAATATCAGGGACCTAATAAGACTATAATTGTCTGTAGGACTCAACGTAAAGGAAGAATAAAGATCTATTTGTACAATCACAGTTTGATGTAACCGGACATCACTATCCCTCTTATTAGAAAACAAGGTTTATCTTCAGACCCAGGTTTAAAACATGGAGCCATTCTTGAATTTCGAATTTTATTCCGACTACGGTAAAGTTCCTAAACACAAAACTGACAACTTAGTACCGAACTAAGTTTTCAGTTTTGTAAAAAGAACGGTATTTCAATCACTGTTACGTTCTTATTACAAAAACTGGCTCCATGGTTTAAGCCATGTCA
The DNA here is from genome assembly GCA_948098905.1 of Tiliacea aurago. Lineage (NCBI taxonomy): Eukaryota > Metazoa > Arthropoda > Insecta > Lepidoptera > Noctuidae > Tiliacea > Tiliacea aurago. The sequence goes on from OX402588.1 coordinate 7,961,982, forward strand.
AATATAAATCTTGTTTTGTAATAAGGGGGTATAAGTTTTGCAAGTCAGACATAGACAAAAAGTAGCTGCCATAATGACTGTGCTGCGTGAGCGATGAGCCAACTCTTGCGCACCGGTGATGACACCGACCGTCTTAACTTTAATTATTTATGCGCGTTGTAAGCTTTGTGTTTTAAAGGATTAACGTTATAAGATGCGGATTTGAATCTGTATCTGTTTTCTTTTGAATGGAGAATAATAATAAAAAAACCGGCTAAGTGCGAGTCGGACTTGCGCACGAAGGGTTCCGTACCATTATCTATAAAAACGGCAAAAAAAAACACGTTTGTTGTATGGAAGCCCCCCTTAAATATTTGTTTTATTTTAATTTAATTATTTATTTTTAAAGTGAATATATAACTAAAGATTATGTGAATATTTCAAGCGTCTACCTGTTGCCGTTATCAATATCGAGCAAAAACGAGAAAAAAAATTCACGTTTGTTGTATCGCTCCCTTAAATATTTATTTTATTCTGTTTTTTTGTTATAGCGAAAATTTCAACTGTCTCACTATCACGGTTCATGAGATACAGCCTGGTGACTGACGGAGAGACATACAAACAGACAGACGGCGCGGCGGCGGAGCCTTAGTAATAGGGTTCCCGTTTTACCCTTTGGGTACGGAACCCTAAAAACGGATTATATTAATCAACGGAAAAGTCCTTGTGTTGGTGGGCTCGCTATTTATCTTGTCGTACCTAATAAACTACTTGACCATGAATTTCACTGGATGCACTTTGAGCGAAAATGATACCTACGAGTACTATCCAGTTTTCAGTTTTTTTGAAGTGAACATTTCTCTTTAGGCGCGTTGAGCAGTTTTTAGGTGAACAAAAATCATGGAACTCGCGGCATCGTCACCGAACGCTTTCCATGAGCTGTTTTCATTTCTATCGGCAGTCCCCAAAGACTGCCCCGCATGTTTTTTGTTTCGTTTTAATGTCTCAGCATCATGCGGAGATTTAGCTTTTGGCCCCGTACAGGAGTCTTTTGGCCTCGTACAGGAGTTTCTGTTTTTATTTTCATTAGTGTTTTAGTTTAATTTGTGATCTCCTGTGCGAGTCCCAATAAATACTTTTTTTTCCTTTCTTTCCTTTTCCACTGGAAGAGAAGAAAAACTAAAGATGAAGATAATTTGGACGCTGTATAAGGTCAGAAGTTAGTATTGACAGGAAAATCCGCCTAATTATTTTGTAGTCGGAGCTAGATACAGTGTAATGGATAACTGTGTATATGTGAAATAGTATACAACTAGACCTTATGGTGATCCATCCGTGTGGTGCCGGACGTAAAGAATAGCACCATCCTATTTCTTCCCGTGGCTGTCGTAAAAGGCGACTTAGGGACTTACTAGAGAATAGGCAGCAACGTTCTGTATGCATTATAACACCATTACTGCGATCGCCAACCCCCCGTCCACCGCATGATGATGATGAGACGTTATGGCATTTCTAAATGAAATACAAAAAAAAAAATATCCAAATTTCTAGTCACACTATTTGCTGCCTAACTATGTCCAACGTACAATATTATAACAACAAATTACCGAAGGAATTCATTCATTTGTGCTCGTGGTGAAGAAGAATGTAAAATAAGGTAAAAAGGTATTACTTTTTTTCTAAAAAACCTAAAGTAAGTACTACTTGGGCATTTGGGATATATATTTTTTTGTATTTTTGTAGAACGGCCATAAGTTCTACTATATATTTAAGTTTCCTATATATCAAAGAATAGATAACCTTGTAATAGCATTCAAGGTTATATCCATTCTTTACCAAACACCATGTATAAGAACGAGTAGCAAAACTTTAAATACTTTTGTTTATATTTCGCTAACTAATACAGTCAAACTGTGCGGTAATTCATATTTAACAGAATTGATATCCGCAAAATTACGTTGGTATCATAGATAGCTGAAGTGATTTCTTCAAGAAGTCTGCTCAACACCAAATTACCAAATTAAAGCAATAAAGCTACAAAAAATTACACTAGAGAATATATTTAAACACCTAAGTATTGTATTAATGTAAGATCAAAACTCCACTTAACCATAACAGTTACTCAAATGACTCTGTGGTAACTACAGTAATGGTAGCCAAGTGACTGGCAACTGCACTGCGTTGTGACGAAACTACGCAAATTCCTGCGTCTACGCATAATCATAGTCATAGTTTCATACGCAGGAGAGAGTGTTCCATGCCTGTTCTGGTAGAAAGTGAAAATAAAATATACATTATACGTGACTTTTCCACACTTATTTTGTTTGAAAATAGTGGACGCATTTGTCGGTTATTTTCTAAAGTATAGTGGCGCTGGATGTGTGGTTATACTTTGGTTAAAGTAATGATGTGTTTATAACGATCACATTAACTATTGGACCACAACAATTGTGTGTCAGGGTTGCTACGCTGTCAGATTATCTCAAGAGCATAAAAATCTCTTTATAAATTAATTTTTAAACCCAATGGTTAGGTCACATGACCGACATGTGAAAAATTTTGTTTATGACGATTTTTATGAAATCAATTAAATTCGATGTTGTCGAAAACCTCAGTCATGATGAGTCGTCGCTGATTTGCTTTTGTAAGGCTAAATTTATCTTTTCTGTGAATTCCGTAATTTTTTATACCCATATTAAGCAGAACCCCTGCAGGCTTAGCATGACACCGCAGAGAAGAGTTTTGTCGACGGAAGAGTATACAAAAGGTAGGTAAATTAAAAATAAAACCCGAGTGCGTAAAAAGTGAACTTAAAAAAAGGGATATAAGATTTTTATATAAATTAATATTCTCATGCAGTCGGAGGTAAGGTCGTTATTGTTAAGAAGATGCCTCCGACTGCATGAGATTGTTTATAGCTCAGATTATAGAAAAGAAGCAGATAGACCGCGCGGAACAATAAAGTGAGGCCCGTTTGTAGACATGTGTGCGTTACAGCCACGTGACAGCACTATAAGAACAGGTGCCTCTATGTGTGTGTACGGTTGCCAGGAGATTGAAAAAATTAGCCATAATATTTCATTACATGAAAAAAAAAGTTTTTTTTTCTTAAATCAGTTGTTTTTATTAACAGTATACGTCAAATTAACAATACCTATATAAACGATACATTTGCGATATATTTTTATTTTGAGACACCAACATTTTATTGTTTCTGGTAGCTATATTTACTTTATGCTGACGTCATATAACCCATGATATAGCAAATCGATTGATGTAATAAGTATTATAGAATCCATTAACTAGTTACACTTACGAAGACACATACATACTTATTTATTTATAAACATACTAACCAGAAAAGGCGATAAATAAAACACTATTATCGACATAAATATTTTTGTAAATCGATACTCCTGTATCCTATACTTATTTCCTAACTTAGGGGTAAATGTTTCAATATAAACTAGCAACACCGAATGATTTTTGTTAAGGTTTTGTGTTTCAAGATGTCACTAACAATAAACACGTAAAATAAATCCAAATAGACAAATAATCAATATTTTACATAAGAAAGATACTCCATCTTATTTCTTTTGTTTTTGGGAACAGTTTTTACAATGTTTAAAAATACAAGCCGGCATCATTCTGAAATTATCTGTTAGAGCCCGTGACGTACTAACGATGCGACGCTTCGTGCTGTACTGAATCGAGAGTGTATTCGCTTTTGAATTTGTATTTGCTTTGTTGGCCGCACTCTCGTTGTTCCGCGCGGTCTATCTGCTTCTTTTCTATAATCTGAGGTTTATAGTATTAATTTATTATAAATCTTGTTTCTATCTTTTTATAAGTTAAGCAGTCGAGTTTTTGATTTTTTAATTTATTTTTTTTATTTTACACTTCAAACACTCAGTTGCAGAAAGCTCACCATTAACACTTCATTACATAAAGCAGCATTATCGCTAATGAATTCATTACTTTAATGAAGTTGCACAAACAAATTTTTGATAGCATTAGACATTTTTAATGCCACTTTAGTTAAAGAAGACTTTAAATAATATTGCCAGGAACAAATTACCATATTGAACGAAAAGAGTGAACATTTGCGTTCTGTTATTATCCGTACGTACAAGTACACCACAATTTTAGCATAAAATAAAGTAAATTTAGTTGATTTATGTGTATTCAGTGTACTCTGTGGTTTAATCTAGTTTAAATAATCTGGTTTAAGGGGATGCGCTAAGGTAGCCCGCGAAATTCAAATTTACCAACGTTTTTTGCAATTTTTATACTTCTGATTCATATTCTAATGATTATAATTCTATAAAGCCTTAAGGGTTATGGCCGCGAATCATAATTAGATCAACATACAACGTGTTACTGACCTGCAAATTACAAAAATCGTAATAAAATTTGAATTTCGCGGGCTACCTTAGCGCATCCCCCTTATTCTAATAATTTTAACATTTGTGCAGTCTAGAGCTGCCACACGTGAAAATCCATCAATTTCATAAAAACCTTCTGCAACTCTACGTAGTTCTGTCCGGTCTGGCATTTTAATATAGAGGTGGCTTAATTTTGCTAGTTCACGGGATACTTTTTGTATAAACAAACTGACAAACAACCCGACCCAACCTGTTTCCGACAAACTGTTTAAATCACCCAATACTTGCTGGAAAGATCCAGTGGCGAAAAATCTCAAACATATTAAAAGCTGTGTGAGCTGTGTCAGGCCATTAATGGATTTTTTTCTTTGCGTCACTGGTTCTAAATCTTAATCAAGTAGGTTACAAATTTGAAGAACTGCCTCCTTGGAAATTCTATACCTTACAAGAAACTCTTCACCATCATGTTTTAAAAATAAATTCACTCGGTCTGGGATTCGACGGCGAGGTAAATCTACTAAATAAGAATCAGATAATGACGAAAGACTGGTTAGACATCTTTCAATTACAGAAATGCATTAAAGTACCGTAGAAAACACTAATGTTGCTCTTTAATGGATGCTTTTCGGCCCATTAAAATTAAAAAATCTGAAATGTCAAACTTAAAGTTCACCACCTGCTAATGGGCGCTAATGAAGTTACGTGCAACGTAAAAGTGTTTAAAATGGCCGGTTTCATTAGGTTTGACATTTCATTAGTTAAATTATAATGGAGCATTAAAATAAAATAAAAAATGGTTTTGTGCAATGATTTAATGCTACATTAGTGTTTAATGTAGTCTTTAAAATTTAAAGATCGTTTCTGCAACTGAGTGTTAGTTAGCATTTTAGGACGGTAAATTAGGATATACAACCTGTTTTTTTTGATATCCCATAACTCTAGGGTTATATTCTGTAGGTAAAAATAATACTAAAACTCCTAGAGTAGGTGGTCCAAAAATGCATCGTTTCGGAGATATCATCAATCATAATTAAATTAGGTCAAAAATTGTCACCAGTATGACGAATCTTTACTTTTGCGAGGTTGCCAAACTTCGCAGTAGTGTAGTAAAATAAATAGTAAAATAAAATATGTAGGTATGTTGGTATCGGGGCTTCCCGGCGGCAGCTAGTGAAGGGAAAGCTACCATGTCGACGTTGTCATATTTCACGTAAGGGTGTTTTACATTAATAATCGTGACTTTGCCGAATTATTTTGTATGAAAAATGAAAAAAAAAAATAACGAAGGATTGGAACATAACTCATATGCCAGTTGATTCTTTGATATGGCCTCAATCATACCCTAGAGTTATGGGATATAAAAAAAAAACACGTTGTATAGGTACCTACTCACTTATAATCGGGTGATAACTCACTCACTCCAAAAGTTCGGGATATTTTTTATCATTTCTCATGTAAATTACATTTAAACTTAGAATATGTATACAACATTAATTTTTGTTTATACTACTCGTAAACCCGAAAAGGGGTCATTGTACTCATCATTTTGAAAAATAAAATTCTATGGGACCAACCTTGAAATCGCGAAAAAAAAATCAGCTGTTCCCTACATTATCGACTAAATGTATGGAACAGCTGATTTTTATCGCGCCAAAAGTCTACCATTTTGATTTCCACAAATCCGCCATTAATAATATACACAATAACATACAACAATAATACACCCAGTGACACTCGCGCATTAAAGACAAATCTAACGACATATCATTCATCAAAATCGGTTCAGCGGTTTATTAGTTACGAGGGAACATAGGGACAGACATACATACATCCCCTCATCCTCCTTTTTTGGCTTCGCCGCAGTCGGGTAAAAATAACGATTCCGTGTAGACATTTGAGTCTTTTACCGAGAAGGGTAGACAAGCGATTTCTGTTCTACAGGAGAGTAGAAATAGAATGAGTCATGCTAAGCCTGCTGGTCTGCAGTTACGACGGAGATATATGCCAGTGACCTTGAGTAGTTAGCTTGCGTGTTCTGTACTGAGCTCACGCAACGCGTCGTACGTTCAGCCAGTAATAGTACTCGCCCATCAAGGAGCGCTGCGCGCTGTCCCCAATTTGACACATTATTAATTTATTATAGACAAAACAAAAGGTATTTTAATAAAACGCGTATATTACGAGTATAAGATCAATAATTAAATTATCTTTAAATTGGTGAAGGTTTCAGAAAAATTCGCTTGGTAGATTTTGCGACATTCTCAGTTTTTTATCCGCGTTAGACATAACTTTACAAATTAATTACTCTATGTAATATAAACATAATCTAAAATATTCACATATTAAATTATTGAGAAAATGCTCTAAATTACATATATTTTTTTTAAATCATTAACACTACTCGTTTAGACGTGATCTTCAGTATAAAATCATTAAAAGTCGGTTATCGTGGCCTTAACGGTTAAAACACACCCTGTATGATGTGACGACACTTATCAATATTCAAATTGTTGGCTATTTGAAATAATAAAAGAACGATAACAATACATAAAGAAGGTAATTAAATTTTACAGAACATGATTAGCTTACTAGCTGCGCCACGCGGTTTCACCCGCGTAAGTCTCGATCCCGTAGGAATATTGAGATAAAAAGTCTATATATTAACACAGGATGTCAGCTACGTCCATACAAAATTTTATCAAAATTGGTCCCGCCGTTTAAGCGTGAAGAAGTAACAAACACACACACACACTCAAAAACTTTCGCCTTTATAATGGTGGTAATTAGTGGATTGCCAAATAGAGTCAAAATGTGAATGAACGAATAAAACGGTTTGCACAATTATTTATTTACTTTGTAATGTGCTTTTGGAACATAAATCTTGATAGTTTATCCGATATCTGACGCAATGGCCGTCGGTCTGTCTACCTGACTGAGATAATTCGAGGCCGAATTAAGACATTGTAGATTGTTTCTATAGTGTAATTACTGATTGGTATTATACCAGTCGAGTGCCTACGTAAAGTTATAAGTTCCTGGTATCTACCTTGACCAAAATATCTATGAATAGAGCTATGCATTCTATAATATCCTGTCATTAAGGCGCAGATATGAGTCTATTAAAATTTGTTTATTTTCCAAAAACAGTGCTTTACATTTCCTTTTAAGCTACCTAAATTAATAGCTAGGTTTACATTATTAGACGTTATGACGCAAAGGAAGTACCTACTTTTACCTAAGAACTCTACACTAGGTCGAGCCTGTCTTGTAGAATCCTTGGGTGGTATTGCCATAAATGAAAATGCGCATTACATAATTGTTATTGTTACAATCGAGAAGCACATGAAAAAGTGCTTTTGTTTTAGTTTTGTGACTTTTAAATATTTGATTACGCCTTCATAAAAGCAAGTAAGTTTGCAAAAATGTATATTAAACTATAACGCATACACATCAATTCTATATAGGTATCTGAATATTTAAGTATTGTAGTAAAATACTTTATGAAATAAATTCAGGAAGTAGTGTCTACCCAAAGCATAAAAAACGATAAACTCAAAGCATTTATTCAATTAAACTATTGACAGGCACTTCAATATGAGGCTAGTTGCTGATATAACACTTTCAAACTACATATCACATTTTCATGTTTTTTTATTTGTACGAGTATAAGCAGCCAATTATATTATCAATAGTTCTTCCTGCGATTGTTTCAAACATTCATATTTTCGTTAATAAAAATAAATATTCTCTATAATAACGAACGGCGATGGCGGCGGGCGGCGCGGCGCGGCGCAAGCGCGACGCGCATTTGTATGGCCAAGGTCAACGACGATTACCCGACCCTTAAGCGGAAGTATTTCTATTAGGTCACTAGCTCATGTGCCAACAATGCATTCTATTTTTTTGACGTCTAATAACTCAATAGATATAGGGTTACCGGAATTTATAATTAGGAACATACAGAGTGCCAAAATATATTCTTTAAAATGCGTCTCCATCGAGCAAGATTAAATAGCACTACTAGACAAATGATGCCTTTTAAGTCTTTCAATGCCATGAAGTTTCTACAGAAAAATAAGAAATTCTAGTGTTAAATCTAAAACAGTGACTTATCAATGATGTCACATCACTACACTACGATAACCGTCTGAAAACTAAAAATTCCATAAATCAAATCAATAAAAAAAGTATACACAAGCAATCAAATCAAAATCAAAATCAAAAGTCATTTATTCAAACTAGGCTGAGAATCAGCACTTTTCGAACGTCAAAAATTACATAAGACAGTCCCCCAAAAACGCCCACCCTTCACCACTTCCTAGTGCTTTAGCTGGGAAGAAGAAGTGACGCAACAAACTCCCCAGGAGCACAGCTGTCTGTTCGCATAAAAAACTTGAAGTTATACAATACAATATAAAATAATTTGCATTACGCAACACAAAACGTTAAATTAAGTTATTTGCCTATGTTAGCTAGCACACACCATTACTCGTATACAAATATATATATATATATATATAATAATCGTCGAAAACTATACTCAAGCAGAAATAACGTAAACAAAACGTATCTAAATAAAAGCCTCCAGGCATAATGGGCGTGCCCGCTTAAATAAAGCTACAGCTATAACCCAAAGTCACAAATGATAAACTAGCACCATCGAAGTAAAATAAAAACAGTTAATTATTAATAACAATAACAAAACCATGGTCAGCAAGACGACCAGTCACCACAAGCAGCACCCGTTCACGAGCATAACGCAAAGATCAGCCATCACCCCCCTCGCCATATTTGATGGAAGGAGGCAACCCGACCCCCGACGCTACCGCAAGCAGTGACATCTAAGGGAGCATGACGAACTTGCTGCCGGTTGCTCAGGCAAGAATAAAGTGATCAATTTGTTGAGGTCGCTAGCTAACCACTTATTGCAATGCAACTCATAAAAGAACACGTAATGAGTAGATTTTGTCACTAATAAATTAAAATAAATTGACTTAGACAGTCAAATAAAATAAACAAATATAGGAACTCATATAACCTGTCAGTAGGTAATCTATATCTGGAGAAAGAACATGAACATTGTCTTGAGTTAATCACAGCGATCAACTATTCTTATCGTTTAAGTAGTCGTTGATAGAATAGTATGCCTTTGAACAAAGATTAGATTTAACTTTAACTTTAAACGCATTAAAAGGCAAATCTAGCATGGAAGAGGGTAGCTTGTTATAAAAAGTTATACCAAGTCCAACAAATGAGTTATGAACCTTATGAAGCCGGTGAAATGGAGCACGTAATTTGTCCTTATTTCTGATATTAATATTGTGGAGATCACTGTTTTTAGTGTATAAGTGTATTATTGCCTAACATATAAGATGTTGGCGAAGATGAATTGTGATGCCACCGTGAGAATACCAATATCTTTAAAAAAATCTCTAAGAGAAACTCTGGCACCCAGCTGGTAAATTGCTCGAACAGCTCGTTTTTGAAGTACAAATATATTTTGAATGTCAGCGGCTTTACCCCACAGCAGAATACAGTAGGACATAACGCTATGAAAATAACTAAAATAGACTAAGCGGGCTGTATCCACGTCAGTGTATTGTCTTACTTTTCTGACGGCATACGCGGCCGAACTGAGCCAATAACCTTGCAATAAGAACGCAATGTAACACAGAGGTAGGTAGGACAGCAGCTAATGACTATAACTACTTGCATGACTAGACGCTATGCAGGCTGTAATTAATATGGACATTACTCAGCATCGGGTGTTCTAAATCACCAAGTTAGATTCGATAAAGAACACCAAATTAACAATCGGCTGTGCAGTGTTTTTCGGCAAAAATTCAAGAACCTTATCTTCAATGATTGTTCAATATTTTACTAAGAGGGAGATCTAGGTTCCACAGTATAAATTTTGAATGGACACTGATTTAAACAAGAGATACTTACGAGAAAAATAACTTTTCTACAGAAATTTTAAATTCCTCATATCTCGTCTTTATATCATTGTCCTTTCAAAATATATATATTTGGGAACATAGTTATTCTGTAATCCAATCGAAATAAAGACACACTACTTTAAGAATATTTTTAATTTACCAATTATTTTGGTATTACGTTTGTATGAACTACGCATCCATCGCCGACCCCTTAAATATCGCCAATTGATTAGACTTCTAGGTAAGTGGTAAAATACAAAATGCGGAAATAAGATGGAAACTGGTTACTTAAGAGTCAGATATATGCCCGTGACCTTGAGTGGTTAGCTTGCGTGTTATCTACTGAGCTCACGTAACGCGTCGTACGTTCAGCCAGTAATAGGACTCGCCCATGAAGCAGCGCAATCCCCAATTTGACGCATTATTAATTTATTATGTACACAAAATAAAAGGTACGTTAATAAAACGCGTATACTAAAAGATCAGTAATTAAATTAATTATCTTTAAATTAATGAAGGTTTCAGAAAAATACGCTTAGTAGATTTTGCGACATTCTCAGTTTTTTATCCGCGTTAGACATAACTTTACACTATGTAGGTAGTAATATAAACATAATCTAAAATATTCACATATTAAGTTATTGAGTAAATTCTCTAATTTAACATATATTTATTTCAAATCATTAACACTACTCGTTTAGACGTGATCTTCAGTATAAAATCATTAAAAGTCGGTTATCGACGCCTTAAGTAGTTTTAGAGTACTTATATCATTAATTAACAAAGATTAACTAACTTACTTACCTACAACAGAATTATTATTTATGAATTTAAAGAATCGTAGAATTCGTAGACGCAGAGTTCAGTTTATGAATGTAATAGCCATAATTATTCAAAATGACTCGTCTATGGTATTTAAAGTTGTATGGCGTACCCAGTCCTATAAAATTACGATCGATGACTTACGCCCAACCAGTACCTACCTAAAAAAGTTTGTAAAACATACATAGGTAATCGTTAACTAATTAAGTATTTATTAGGTATTGAGATACGGTGGGCAATAGTACCTATTAAGTTTTGTCACAAGCTATGTCTACTTTATAACATAGCAATGGTTTTTTAGGTAAATAGATCATCATCATCAGCATCTCATCTGCCTAGCCCAGGGGTCGGCAACCTGCGGCTCTATCGATGTAACATTGTGGCTCTCCAGTTCCATACGCAAAAATGTGTTATTATTCAATAACTGTAGTTATATTATCTATAAGTCCGCCTTTGTACATTGTATTTTTTAATTGTGCATAAAGTTTTATTAAATAAAATAAATAAATTATTGTATTAATTATTTTATTATTCTAGCAGCTACCTAAAATACTTTGTGTTTTTTGCTAAAGACATTTGTATTTTTTTTTATATGAAAATTATTATTTCGTATTTAAAATCGTTTATTTTAAATCAAAAGTATATAAGCAAATTCTATTATATTGAAACAAAATTTTTAGTGGCTCTTTAAAAACTCGGAAATTTTGTAAATTGTAATTTTGGTTCCACCGTCTCAAAAGGTTGCCGACCCCTGGCCTAGACTTTTTCCAACTACAATGTTGGGGGCGGCTTCCAGTCTAACCGGATGCAGTTGAATACCAGTATTTTACATGCCCAACTGACCTCCATAACCCAGTAACTGGGTAATACGATACCCCTAGGTAAGACTGGTTGTCAGACTTTCGGGATTCTGATGACCCGTAACGAACGATCCGAAAGATCCACGGATGACAGCTGGGACCAACGGCTTATCGTGCTTTCCGAGGCACGGAGGGGTCTTGGTATGTAAAGATGGTCACCCATCCACGGACCAACCGCGGCAAGCGTAGCTTTACCGGATCGATCGACTCGTGCGGCTGTTATTACTAAGCCACTTGTCCCTCCTTTTTTAGGTAAATACAAATAATACCTACTAATTGCTAGTCAAAGACTTCATTAAAAATTTCGCCATCCGCGCAAACATAAAAACAGCCTTAAAAATCCACAGTTTTTACGAGACCAAGGAATTGTCTCGGTCTGATTAATTGCTTACCTAATGTGACGAAGAAGATTCCAAGTTCGGAACTCAATGTTTCACTTTGTATTGAAAGATTCACGTTTTCGACAACACCAGAACATAATTACTTACAAGACAGAAAAACACAAAAAAATATAGGAGTATCTATTCATACACGAAATCTCTTAAGGGGTCATTGTACTCATCATTATGAACAACTTTTACTATGGGACCAAACATGAAATCGCGAAAAAAGAATTCGCTGTTCCCTACGTTTTGACGAGTCATGCGAACATAAATGTAGGGAACAGCAGATTTTTTTTCGTGATTTCAATTTTGGTCCCATAGTAAAACTTGTTCATAATGATGAGTACAATGACCCCTTAAGAGATTTCGTGTACTATGAATATATTTTATTTTATTTTATACACCTTATATATTCGAATATCGTAGTGTATTGATGTGGCATCATTGATTAGTCACTGTTTTAGATTTAACACTAGTATTTCTTATTAAATTACATAGGTACATACAGCTCAAAGTTAAGGATTTCACTTTATATCCCTTGGGATCGTAAAATAGACTGAAGTAATTTAGATGAGTATGCAATAGCACCATGCACTGATCAAACGATACACTGACGACGACGTTTGGTGTCTAAATGACACAATTTGCCTCGTCTAGATTTCTAACATAGATGTAAGAATGCATTTATTAATGACCATACGAAAAGTTCTCTTGAACAAAGAAGACAAGATAGTTAATCAAGAAAGGTGAAATTTTATAGGCAAATCTATAGCGATTTGGGTATTTTTTATAGTAACTCATGCATTTGCTCCGAAAATCACCATTTGGTGAAGTGGAAATGATGATGGAGACCACAGACGGCCACCGGAACAACATAATAATAAGTATTTAACGGGTTCCGATTCGATTAAGGAGGTACTTTAATATGGTTGCTAAGCAATTTATGCTAGTCACAATGCATAATTATGGTGAGTGGCAGTTCTCCTGGTTCTTACCAGGAGAATTCCTCAACAATTAACGTCCCAGCATCGGGAAAAGCAATATTTTGTAAAAGGTGATGAGCAGTTGACTCAAGGCTATTGTAACTTATATAAATTAAAAACTGACCCACTAAAAAGTGAAAAATAAAAAACTTTTTGTAAAAAAACATAACCGACTTCCAACAAAACACTACAAAGTGAAAAATAACTTTAATTTCGGAAGTCGGTGGCAAAAAACTAAAATACAGATCGAAAGACACCGACTTCCGAAATTAAAGTTATTTTTCACTTTGTAGTGTTGTTTTGGAAGTCGGTTATGTTTTTTTACAATGTGTGTACGCTGCATGTGTGTACGCTGCATGTTTTTTATTGTTTTCAGGAGTCGTATAGTGCAATACATTTTTTAATGATTTTCCATCATTCATTTGTTGTTCTGTAATAAATTGCTACAACTTAAACTTTTTAATTAATGTAATTATATTTGATAAATGAATATAATTGAATTTGATTCATTTTACTGTAATTATATTGATTAATTTTATTTTATTATTATCATTAATTTATTTGATTTTATTGTTATTAACTTATTTGATTTTATGTTATATTTATAACAAATATGCAAATTATTTAGTGCTATTAGTAGTACTCGCGACGTGACACAAAGGCACCGCTCGTCGCGCGACACGCGGAGCCTTTGTGTCGCGTCGCGTGTCGCGCCAGTATGTAGAAGCCTTAAAGTGACAATTTCGCTGTAATAGTTATATAAGATGATTAAGTTCTCTGTTAGTGTTTTTATGAATTAGTCGTTGGAGTGCCATAACAAATAAATAAATACTAAAAAGTACGATGATCAATGCATAATTCGTATTTGTAGGTATATATACTATGTGTCACCGTATCAGGTAGACGGTTCCAGGGTATATGCGTCAGCGTCAGTCAAATGGTTTATATGCAATTGCCTCATTTATGTACTTTTACTTTTGACGTCACTACGCATTACTTACCTACACAAACAATCAACGCATTTTCATCGTAATTTGCATTTGCAAAACGTCTATTTTTAGCAGTTTGTTTTAATAGCTTTTAAGTATTGGCATTACATGTCTACAATGCAATTTTATTGTGTTATAAAACTATTAACATTATTCTGTTAATGTTAATAGTTTTTATATCAAACTAGCTGCTGCCCACAGCTTCGCCCGCGAGTATTTTTCTTAAATGAAAGTAGCCTACGTTACTCCTTATAACATCAGGTATCTGCCAGTGAAAGTCCCATCAAAATCGGTCCAGCCGTTTCAGAACAAACAGACAGACAGACATAATATAATAACTTAAGACTAACTTTTATTGTTTGAATACGAGGCTTTTGGCTACTTTGTATGAGTTTTTTTATGTTTTTTTTTTTATAATTTGCGTTTTGTTTGTGTACAATTTTCTTTATTTTTGCCCATATATGGGGGATGTGCTATGGTAGCCCACGAAATTCAAATTTTCTTAAGTTTTTTGCAATTTGCAGGTATCAAGTCAGGTTGTAGGTATGTTGATCAAAATATGATTCGCGGCCGTAACAAATATGGCTCTACAGAATTATAATCATTAAAATCAGCTATACAACCTCTAAGTTCATAGAATCCTATTGGATGACTATATTTCATGAAATAGTCATTCATAGGATTCTACGAAGGCAGTTAGTCTAGTAATGGTTAGGTAAATAATGGATAACTGTGAAATATTATATAGTCGACCTTATGGTGATCCGTGTTGTGCCGAACGTAAAGAATATAGCATCATCCTATTTCTTCCCGTGGGTGTCATAAAAGGCGAATAAGGGACTTACTAGAGAATGGGCAGCAACGTTCCCTATGCATTTTAACACCATACTGCGATCGCCAACCCGCCTGCCAAGCGTGGCGATCATGGCAACCCGCCCCCCCAATTAAACGAAAAATAATCTGGTGGAAAAATAATAAGTAGGTAAATCGGCTATACCTACTACTTTCCTAACATTACCTACTCTATATACACACACAGTACATAATATAAAACACATGTATAGCTGACTAGTAGAACATAATGTTATCACTGCAGTTATCGAGATAAAAATCTCTGACGAACAACTGAACAATACATTACCATTAAAGTCATATAGTGCATGCAGTGCAGAGCAGTGGTGTTGAGCTTGTAGCTGGGATTCTCATAATATGGGGCAGTGTTTAATGGCAACATTAATTTCATACACTTAAACGGTTTCGAGTTTTCTTTTTACCCGACTGCGGTGAAGCCAAAAAAGGAGGGTTATGTGTTTAACCTGTATGTATGTATGTCTGTCAATATGTTCCCTCGTAACTACTAAACGGCTGAACGATTTTGATGAATGATAATGTCGTTAGATTCGTCTTTAATGCAAACAATAGGCCGTTATTGTTAGGAAGATGCCTCCGACTGCATGAGATTGTTTATAGTATTAATTTATATAAATTGTTTCTATGCTTGTTTCCATCTTTATTTAAGTTCACTTTTTACGCAGTCGGGTTTTGTTTTTTTATTAACTTTTTTTTATGAAGATATTTTAATTTAATTAAACGTTATTGTTTATTGATTTATTAACAATATTCTCTAAAATAGCATTTTGGAGCATTCTTAAAGAACTGAAAATAGAAGCGCAGAGGTAATTAGCAGCGATCGGATCATAACACCGCGTCAATGAAACTAAAACGAATAACATGGAAAGAGTAGGCGAATTGAAGGAAAGCGAGAGATTTATTGTTTAGTTTGTTTGAAAATTTAGATTTTTCATTGTAAGAATTATTTTATCTTATTATATTTTTTATGATTACTGGTCACTACCCTACCATGGCAGTGTCTTAAATTAATAGCCCACCATGGCAGTGTGCTAAATTAATGTCGCCATTGTAGCGGCACGTTGTATAATAATTACCTATGTACCTAGGTACTTACTTTTATTTCAATGTTATGTACAAGAAACACGTAGCGTGTGTGTAGTTGACTTCTGGTACATACATCATATTCATAATATTATGGTGATATGAATGGGTAAACATAACCAACGATTACCATGGTATCGTCTTACCCAGTAACTGTGTTGTGGAGGGTAGATAGGCAATCGCTCCTTATAAAATACTGGTATTCAGATTTCAGATGCTTCTGGTAAGACGGGAAGCCGACCCCAACAAAGTTGGGCAAAGGCTAGACAGATGATGACCATGAATTGAGGCGGTTTCTCGAATTTATTTTAACTAAACTTGGTATGATGTTTGAATTTATGTACCTAGGTGTATATTTCTTGGAATAAATAGACACACATACAACATATAGACAACATGTCCCAGAATTAACGCACAACCTCTTAAGGGGTCATTGTACTTACTCATTATTATGAACAACTATTACTATGGGACCAAACCTGGAATCCCAAAAAAAAAACAGCATCCCCTTAAGAGGTTAAAAAAAAAAAAAGTTTGTTGTTAATTCTGGGACATGTCGTATACACAATACATACACTTTACCTGAAGACATAGATAGCTGTCTGGGTTTCCCATTGGCATAGCCTGTAAGTAGGAATGACTCAAACTTTCTGTTTCCTCCTTATATTTTTACCTGTTTAACAAATACGGCTAATATAATGCCATATGTTAAATTATTTTACTATATTATATACACAATATATTTACATATTAGCAGACTTAATATGTAATCTATGGAATACTTTATAAATATTAATACCTACAAACCAACATATTCTTAACGTCTTCATCTTTAAAAACAAAACAGGTACTAAATATATAAATGTGACGTATATAGACGGATAAACCGGTAATAAAACGAACGACGGCGACGTATCTTAATTCGTAATAACTTTTATGGGTATAATTAGTCAACTAAGTAGCTATGTAACTTTCATAGCTTTGATATTTTAAAATTAAAACTGATAAGTACATATCTGACACTGGACTTCGCGAAAGTAATTAACAATTTCCTAATAACGAATAAAAACTACAAACTATTATCATCAATGACTATTATTGATACCCTTAATTACTAGATAACAAAGTCATTCAAACAAAATATAACTTACTGCCACCGCCGTTTGTCGTTCAACTTGACAGATGCCGAGTTTCCCATAATCTTTTTCCAAACAAAAGTTTAACACTGAATACCGCCTGACCGGTGTTTTAATAAACAAATTATACGCTCACGAACGCGTCTAACCCACGCAACTACCAGCAATACTTTGCTTTATCCAACGCCAACTTAGAGAGCGGTGGCCATGACTTTCCCTCGCCAACTAATAACTTAGAACACAGCGTCGTTTCCTTTAATTGTTTGAGAAAATCTTTCGAGTCATAGAAGAAAAAATCGGGATGCTTAAGTAGGAAAAGTGTTCCCGCTCAATTTAGTTCCGGCTACTCGATAATAGATGGCGCTAATAGTTAAGGGTTAGCTAAGCCTGAGGTAATTCTACCTACAGCAATTGCTATTGCGATTATCTATTGATTACGGATAAATCATTAATTAAACTAGGTATCAACGTTACGTAATGATGTCGTCTACATTTATGTGATGTGATACGCATCTGTTTTTAATTTGCATTTAATAGTATTTAAACTTCAGTTTTTAAAACCTTAAAATTAATGACATCTTTTATTTTTTATTTTTTAAAACGTTGCCCCAGAATAGGAATTTCTCCTGTATTGTGGGTGCGTTGTGTGTAAATAACATACCTTACTTAACACCGTGCATGAAATGTCACACACACTTTATTGTAGTGCAGGTCACCAGCGTGACTGCTGAGCGCGAGGTCATGGGTTTGATTCCCAGGTAGGGCAAGGGCTACTGTGGTTTTCCAACTGAAATTAATCAGTAGCAGCCTGGGCTCTAGATCAGTGCCTGTGGTATAGCAATAGGTTCGCCCCTAATACATACGTGCATTGAGATAGGCACTTAATGCCGAGGATACGCCTATCTGCCTAGGTACCCCAGGCGTGATGCGTGGTTTTGTTTCTTGGTTTATTATGTTCTTATTATTATATTAAGGCTCGTATAAACTAGCGCGATATCGCGGGCGCGAGAAGGCTCGCGCTTCCTGTCGCGCCCCCGATATCGCACCAGAGTGTACGAGCCTTTACTCCGTGAACAGTGACAGCTAGCTAAAATAGGTGTAATACGTTCTATCTATGTATGTATGTATTAATTGTATAAATCACCGTATGATTATGACCACCGTTATAGTTTATACATTTTCCATTTGTGCAGAACTCAACAATATAACTTGGTTTACTGCAGTTACTCATGTGGGTCCCCACATAGCACAGGATCATGCTGAGTGCAAGCCTTCATGTCACAGTCATGGCGTGCAGCTTCCGACTATTTGTTTTTTTGTGCTCTTGAATACGTAATACGTATGCTTTTTTGTACCTACCTAGATGTTTACCTTCGAGTTTATTGCATTGATGTTTTCGTATGTACGTTTTTCTGTGACAAATATTCTTTTTTTTCTTTTTTTCCACTTTCTTTCTTTCTATAACGATGTATCAATTTCTTTTTATCTTCGTCGACGATATTAGTTATTTGAATTTAGCTGAGTCGGCGATACTAGTTACTTGGATTTAGTTGAGTTTAAATCGACGGCGCAGAATTATGCTTAGCCTTTTCACAACTATGTTGGGGTCGGATTTCAGTCTAACTGGATGCATCTGAATACCAGTATTTTACATGGAGTGACTGCCTAGCTGACTTCCACAAACCAACTACTGGGTAATACGATACCCTTTGGTAAGACTGCTTGTCAGACTTTCAGACTTCTGGCGACCCGTAACGACTGTCAAAGATCCACGAACGACAGCCGGGACCAGCTTTCCGAGGCACGGAGGGGTCTTGGTATGTAAAGATGGTCATCCATCCACAGACCAACCGCGATTGGTAAGCGTAGCATAATAATATGATGATCGATCGACCCGTGTGGCTGTTATTACTTAGCCACAAACCCAAGTTATCTGCCATTAATCGAAATATTTAAAAAATCTAAAGTCCTGGGGGCCTAAAATGGACGCTTTCGCAGAATCATATTATGATCTGCGTACAATTCATATCCCGCAATTCATCTGTTTGACAGTTGTGTATGGAGTTTCGTAAAATGGTCCACAAATTAAGAATTATTATAGTGAAGTCTAATGTTAAATAGCAGCTGTCAAACAGATGAATTGCGGGCTGTATGAATTGCACACATGATTCTGCCAAAGCGTCCATTTTAGGCTCCCAGTTGTGATGTTGAAATATTACTCGAAATAGGTTTAAAGTTCATATGGTTGTAGAACGAAATCAAAAATGCTCGTTTCAAAACGAATCGGCTTGACAGTAATTGACATAAAGTCTGACAGCTTATTGACATTTATTTTATAGGTTATGTTCTGTGTGATACGTAAACAAAACTAGTTTTTCTTCCAATTAAATTTAACAAAGTCAGTCATTTTAAGGCAACAACATGAAAAAAGAAGGTATAATACACAAATTCTAAGTAGAATTTATCGTAACACCGATAAACAAATTTTCACAATATTTTCTATTTTACATTTACAGAAGTCCAAGAAATCTTTCTAAAGATTTTGAGAGAAGAGGAAGATGTATCAGCAGGAGTGGCTGCTATTAGAACCCTTTTATCTGTAATAGAAAACTATAAAGGTTAGTATTATGCACTACTACATAGAACCACTCTTGCATCAGCCATTGGAACAGTTTAATTCCAAAAGCTGTAACTGAAAGTCCGATGTATTTACCTTAATACCATTGCAATTGACTGCAATTCCGTTAGCATAATTATATAAATGTGAATGACAACAAGGGAATAAAATAAATTAATAGATTAGGCAACTATTTTACATTTTAAAAAAGGTCAAGGTCGACTGAGAGCAATGGTACGACCACTGCTAATTAACAACATGATAACCACAATTTCACATACACCTCAATTCAAACTTTTTGGCGGCTCTGAAGTGCTGCGCAGTACCGCACCGCGAGCCGCCATAAAATTTGAGTTGGGCTGCACCATCTACCTTTCTATAGTCTCTGTGCATTAACACTCGTTCTTTTATTCTAGTTGCATGCATATTTGAATGTCCAATGATTTAGGTATGTTTTAATATTTATCTTACCAGTGGCAACAGTGAGAGAGCTGGATCTGAACCTGCAGTTAGCTGTAGATGCTATGAAGCACAGTGACCAGCCCGTCACTGCCATCTCCTCTGGATGTGAACTGTTCATGAGGTTCATCACATTTGCTAAACTTGATGTTAAGGTAATTAAACAAAAGTTGTACTGTGTCGTTGTAGCTTCAACTTTAACTTTACAAAAAAAAATCTTATTTAAAGCATTTTATAAAATTTCTAAACAAAGTCTGTCTGCCCAACAGTTTGTCAGTCCCAAAGCTCCATCTGCAGTGGCCAGTATTTTATTTTAACACATTGTGTTTGCTTGTGTCATACTCATAATAATTAACCCTGTTTATAGTTACTTACTATTAACCTTTTAATTCCAGTCTTTTGAAGAGTGCGAGCAAATTATGCTGCAAAGAGGTCACATATTCCTAAATACTTTACTAGAAGCAAGAGGGAAAGTTGCCAAACAAGCTATGATGCCTATATCTGATGGATGTGTAAGTATCAATATTTATGAAGTTTTGTGAATCACAAAATATTTATTTGCCTAGCTAGATTATTATTTATTATTATGTTATTCATTATGTCTTGTGAAAAGTACAAATAGCAAATAGAATACACATGAAATAACAATAACTAATATTGTACTTCCCACTATACTTTTTAGGGTTCCGTACCCAAGGGTAAAACGGGAACCCTATTACTAAGGCTCCGCCGTCTGGCTGTCCGTCTGTCACCACGCTGTATCTCATGAACCGTGATAGTTAAGACAGTTGAAATTTTCACAGATGTTGTATTTCTATTGTCGCTATAACAACAAATACAAAAAAATAGAATAAAATAAACATTTAAGGGGGCTTCCATACAACAAACGTGATTATTTTGCTCGTTTTTGCTCGATATTGATAACGGCAACAGGTAGACGCTTGAAATATTCACAGAATCTTTAGTTATATATTCACTTTAAAAATAAATAATTATATTAAAATAAAACATTTATTTAAGGGGGCTCCCATACAACAAACGTGTTTTTTTTTCCGTTTTTATAGATAATGGTACGGTACCCTTCGTGCGCGAGTCCGACTCGCACTTGGCCGATTTTTATCATTTTGATGAAATTTTATGTTTCCTTTTTAGAAAATATTGACCCACTCCAGGTCAAGGGTCGTACTGCAAGCTATGTTGGAAGCAGCGAAAGCCAACAAAAGATTCAAAGTCTATGTCACAATGTCTTGTCCAGACAACAGCGGGTAAGATATTTCTGCATTACTGAAAATATTAGTATTTTTTTCATTATTATAGGTACCCTATGTTTACTAACTAGTTCCTAACTGCACACAAATAATCTTGTTACCTGTCTATTATCTGTACTCAAAGCACAAAAAGGCATTTTAGTTCTGAAAACCAAGGACTAAAAACTATTGTAAAAGATTTGGGAACAGATTTTTAACAAACAACATAGCTGGAAGCAATTATTAATTATTATTTGGCTTTGAAGATGTCAAACGCCAAAAAATATAATAATTCACTATTGCCACCTATACCTACAGTCCGATATACTTTGGTTCCAAGTTCTGCAATTGCCAACCGGGTTGTCCTTGGGTACATGGTGTATACTGCGATAATCGGCGGTTGATACCTTATTCCATTTAAAATTGTCTAAGGGGCTTCTGCGATTCGGCTTCGGCCCCTCGTACACCTTCCAAAAGACCGGGACTCCATGATCCAGAGATATGTACAAATACATTTTAAAATTTGTATTATTGTTCCACTGCAGGCAGAAAATAGTAGATTATACAAAAAGTGAAAAAAAATGGGTATTTAATTCAAGGGACCAAGTTGAATCCAGAGAGCAGTGAAGGATTCTAGATTAGAATCCTGAGCGGAGCGAGGGTTATAAGGATGAAGATGTTTTTTTTCACGAGTCCTGTACTCTAGCTTTACATTGACTCTATGGAATACCTCCATTTAGCCACCCAGTAGGTACTTACAGCACGTTTTATTTATTTTTTATACAAAGATTTTTTTTAAACAATCTGATTTTATTTTCAGTGTTTTGATGCATAAGCAGCTAGAAGAGGCTGGTATCGACGCGACCCTCATCCTAGATGCGGCTATCGGCTACATAATGGAGCAAGTGGACGTCGTCATGATAGGCGCTGAAGGCGTCACCGAGAGCGGCGGGATTATTAATAAAGTAAGTCCCATATTCATAAGGCAAAATAACGAAGATAAATAATAATATAGATAATTTTCAACTTTTGGCGCTGTTCCAGGCGTTGAAAATCCAGCAGGGCGCTTTAATTTAGGTGTTGCGTAGTGTTAATGAAAACGTGCAAAAGATTGTTTCGGTTTTGCCCATACAAACTATAACATACTATTTCACACCATTAGGTATTTTGCTCTTGTACCACTTCAATGTTCAAGCGAGCTCAATCCAAAGAGTAGCCATTAAAACATGAATGCAGACAGAAAGATACCTACACTTTCGTATTTGACCATTCCATTCAAGTTGCCTACATTGTCATAATATCACCATTCATAGTTATTGGATAATAGAGGCTATCGTCGTATCGTAATCTCTAAACTAAAGTACACGTCAAACATACGCGGCTCTAAAGTGCGGTAGAGATAAACTACGACAACATGGAGCGCCCCTCCAAATCACTGTTTCCATGTGTGTAGTCACATCTTTACGAATAAATAAAACTTGGATTTATTTTTGTTTGCGCGCCGTCTTAGTATGCACACATGCGTTGTGAGTCTTTTACCGCGCAGTGACTCGCCTCATGTTCCGAACCGCCCTGCGCAGTGACTTGCCCCATGTTCCGAGCCGCCCTACGTAGTGACTCGCCTCATGATCCGAGCCGCCCTGCGCAGTGACTCGCCTCATGTTCCGAGCCGCCCTGCGCAGCGACTTGCCTCATGTTCCGAGCCGCCCTGTGCAGTGACTAGCCTCATGTTTCGATCCGCCCTGTGTAGCGACTCGCCTAATGTTCCGAGCCGCCCTGCGCAGCGACTCATCTCATGTTCCGAGCCGTCCTGCGCAGTGACTCGCCTCATGTTCCGAGCATGACCTTTTACGAAATCTACTGAAAGAAACGGATTGGTCTGTTTGTGTCCGAAGCAAATGGCTGCTGGTTTTCTACTGGTATTTGTTTTCAAGTATCTTTTAGCGCTTTCAAATTGCAGAATCATCCTTTTCCTTTTTTATTACAGGTTGGGACTTACGCATTATGTGTGGCAGCTCTAGAACTTAAAAAGCCAGTGTTTGTACTGACGGAAAGCTTTAAATTCTCTAGAATATATCCTTTGAACCAGCGAGATCTACCTAATGAGTTCAAGTATTTGTCCAGTGTTATCAAATCTAGCGAAGATCTGACGAAAGAACATCCTCTAGTAGATTACACGCCACCCGCATACATAACTGGTTTATTTACCGATCTAGGAATATTGACACCGTCGGCAGTTAGTGACGAACTTATTAAACTGTATTTGTAAATACATTATTTTATTTAAACGAAGGTAGTTGACTTTTTTTCCAACTGTGAACGTTGCTTTTGCAAATACGAATTGACATTCCATTTATTTCATACTCCATGATAATTCTAATCCATGTCTAGCACACACACTAGTATTGAACAAAATATTTTAACATCATGAGTCTGCTATGGCTCCAAAACTGGTGAAACCGCCGAAATCGCAGAACATAATTATACACACAGTGACACGCTGTCACACTCACACTTATAAGTGTACCAAATCCATACACACATACATACCGCATTCTGTTTTCGTTTGGATGATTTTCAAGGCAATTCTCTCCAGCATCTGTTGCCGTGCCTCGAATCTGCTCTGGATCTCAGGTCCATCTTCACCGCTAAGAACAATGTTGTCGGCAAACAGCATGCCCTTCTTGTATGTCAGACGTCAGAGCGGCCATTATCTCTATACAGTGGTAAAGACTAAAAGCCGACTCTTGATGCGAGCCTACTTGCACTAAACTCGTCGGTGTTACCAGTAGCTGACTGGGCGTACTTAGGTACCACCGCGAGCGTTCCCGGTCGACCACTTTTCGCCCTTATGCCCATAGTAATAAGGTTGAAAAGTGGTCGCCGGGAACTTTCTCGATGGTACCTATTGGATTGACCAATTGGCACGAATTAACCGGCTGTCGCTGAAAACCAGCGCTGAGGCTCTGTCTTGCATAGAGTCGCAGTATAATGCTGAGCGATAGCCGTTTTGCGTGGATGTGACGCATGTTTCCCCCAACCTTTTCTTATTTTTGTGTTTATGTTTTTTTTTGCGTCATGTTTACCGCAAATAAACGTATTTTCTTTCTTTTTTTCTTAATTAACTCCACATACTTGTATTTCCTAGACACACTTTTCACTTTTTTCAATGCCTACCACAACACATCCCAAGGTACCTACCATATCATACGCTTTCTCCATATCAATGAACACCATGTGTAAATTCTTGTGTGCATGTCTGTTCTTTTCACAAAAATAGCGTCCATGTTACCGACGTGTCATAACTGTATAACAAATCAAGCAGCTTTTAAAATTGTATATTTTTTTGTTCTTTGTGTTGTACCAGTCAATGTTTTTGTTACAGATCGGGACTTACTCATTAGGAGTGGCAGCTCTAGAACTTAAAAAGCCAGTGTTTGTATTGACAGAAAGCTTCAAATTCTCTAGGATATACCCTCTGAACCAGCGAGATCTACCAAACGAATTCAAATACTTATCAAGCGTTATTAAATCTGGCAAAGATCTGACGAAAGAACATCCTCTAGTAGACTACACGCCGCCCGCATACATAACTTTGTTATTTACTGATCTAGGAATATTGACACCATCGGCAGTTAGTGACGAACTTATTAAGCTGTATTTGTAAATGTTTCGTGGTAAAATAAAATTTATTTATACGAAGAGAGTTGATTTTAATCGGTTGCTTGGTTGCTTGTTGCTAGAATGTGTATTAGTTGGCACTCCATTCGTTTTATACTCCATGGTGGAATATAATTTGGTTTAAAATACTGGTATTCTCTGGAACTGGAAACCGACCCCAACATAGTTGAAAAAAAACTAGGCAGATGATAATGATGATGGTGGAATATGATCTGATGATTCCATGAAAAAAAACACTGAATCATAAAAATGTCTGGCACTTTAATATTGTACGAAATATATTTACATAGTTTTAATAAAATGTTCAATTAAAATACTAGTCTGCCTATACATTTATATCTCACTTTGTGTTAAAATATCAATTAATCAAAACATGCACTTACACTAGGCAAGAAATAAACATATTTCTTAAAATATCTAATTGTTACACTAATATGTGGAAGCATTAAACATATCACAAACATGTCCTTTATTGCCGGAATTAATTAAAATAATTATTATTTTTATTTATAAACGACTTATTATAAAATATTCAAAAGGCATTATGGAAGCACAGTTCAAACCGCAAGGAAACTTACATTTCCTTAAATTTATTTCTTTGAAAATAATTTTTAATTCTCAACAATAATATAAAATTTCGATTTGGGTAAATATTTCTAAAACAATTAACACGTTTGTCTATTTTACATTTGCTAAATATTACAGAATTCTTATTATTCAATATTTATTCGTTACCACTCGAGTTGTGGTTAATTAAAAAGACAACAATACGGTCTTCAAAAGTTGCCAAGCACGGTACAGAGTAGTTCTTAAGAGAACCTTGGGGTCTACTCCGAAGCGTTACTCCGAAGTATCTGCCGAATTTTCGGCCGTTTTATAACTTCCACAGTTTCCTTTTTTGACTTTGAATCCTTACCCGACTTATAGTCACATTTTTGACTCTTGGCGGGAAAGTGAAGCGTCATGTTCAGCAGTTTGTTTAATTTTCCAAAATTTGTGTTTAGCCAAATATTAATGTGTAATAATGGTGGATTATTAACCATTAAATGTTTGTGAACGTGCATTAGTGTAGGCAAAAGAAACAAAACAGTGCAACTTCGCTTCAAGTTCTCTCAAGAAGTCCGCGTGAGGTCTCAGTAAAGTGCCACATCTTTACTGAAACTCAAGGGGAGTGGGCATATCATCATGCATTTATAATTCATTTCATCAATATTATACAAGAACTATAACGTGACATTGGCTAAATGCACAAACCGTGCGAAGCCAGAAGGAAGAAAAAAAAACAATCTCTTTGACTGTCATTTTTTTTTCTTTCGCCATTGTCAGCCTAAAGTTAGCCGTAGGCAAGCAACGGCCGAACATTCGGCCGATACTTCGGATTTATGTTCAGAGTAGACTCCCTTAATCAATGCCTCTTCCGTAGGTATTATTACAAAATCTACGGTATCCAAAAATCTTACATTTAATGCTATACAAATTCTAGTTAATTTTACAAACACAAACTACATTATTCTTAAAATTGTACTTGAAATAAAACACATAGATATTCAGTCAGAACTGATATTATATTGTACTTAGACACTACTATTTCGTTCTATAACTAAAGTACCATTCTTAAGAGATCAACGCTTCAACACTACTTATAAAGTCACTCACTAGTCACTTATAAGTATACCAGAAGGAACAACAGGGCGTCCAAAGTTAGCTGCTAAACTTAGACAGACCTACTTAGTCATACAAGCTGCCTCTTGCCTGCTGGTTTAGTTTATCTGTTCACGTACTAAATTAAGGACGTAAAGAATAGCACCACCCTATTTCTTCCCGTGGGTGTCGTAAAGGTGACTAGGGGACTTACTAGAGAATGGGCAGCAACGTTATCTATGCATTTTAACACCATACTGCGATCGCCAAGCCGTCTGCCAAGCGTGGCGATTGTGGCAACCCCCCGTCCCCTCTTGGTGGAGGCCTATGTCCAGCAGTGGACGTCTTTCGGCCGGAAATGATGATGATTTATCTGTTTTCGAAAAGTTCTGTTTACCTTACCTAGGCAAGGAGTGATTTCCTAACTCCCCAGTCTCCTTTATTTTTACCGAAAGACGGCTACTGCTGATCCTCCTCCAAAGGTGGGGTTTGCCATAATCGCCACGCTTGGCAGTCGGGTTGGCGATTACAGTAAGGTGTCAAAATGCATAGAGAACGCTGCTGCCCATTCTCTAGTAAGTCCCTTAGTCGCCTTTTACACCACCCACGGGAAGAAATAGGATGGTGCTATTCTTTACGTCCGGCACCACACGTCGAAAATATACACTTGTATTTTGAACTCTCTGCGCTAAGCAATGCCACAGAATAAGTAATAGTACTGACAATGCATTGAAAATCCATCGCAGAGCGCGATAAAATTGCTACGGGAAAAAATGGACCGTGGGTACGATGGATAAGATCTATTTTCGTCCCTCGTTGTCACTTCTGGATATCTCAACACCTCCATAATCATTACATTACATTACATAGAGTAGATACAATATTACAATTAACACAGATATTAATATATTTCTACAAATACTTAATTAATACAGTAATCAGTTGCCTATTGCATAATGGAAAATGAGTAGATACGCACTTAACATTACATCTTTACATAATTGAAAAAAATTAATATCATAACCCCTGGTTCAGTAGGTACTTAAAATGTTGTTAGGTAGACGTAACTTTTATGTTCAAAATCCAACAATTTTACGATACTTTGAAATAGTTACCTACCTAAACACATTGATATAATAATAGGAGGAAGATATGTTACGCGCTAACATCGCAGTCAGTAAACCTGGGCTCGGCGCACGACTACATACACCAAAACCATACCACACACATCTGTGATCAGTGTGATCACAGTCGCAAACCTACAGTTACCGATAGACATTATTTATGTGCGTATCGTGTCTCTCACGCATGTTTGTAATATCTATCTCGCTCTCACAAACATGGCGAAGCAAACATTAAAAATTATTATAACTTTCAACAAATTAGTATTTTTTGGCTGTACTTACGTGTGGTAAGTAATCCCGTGTGTCTTATTTTTCTTCCTTGTATTATTAAAAAAACTGTTTAGCTGCACAATCAGTAATTTTGTTGCGTATCACAAAAAAAAACTGTAATCATGGAGCTGTTTGATCAACGATATCCCGTGCGCGACTGAGTGCCAACTACGGGCCATCACTTAGTTTGATAGGTCCAGGCGCTGGTACTAAGTCCCGTATCTACCGCTTTTAATACATCAATGCCTAAACATTTCTTTTTGGAAAGAGTAGAGAGATATGGTGTTTTTGGATGGGTTCTAAGAGACCAGACGGAATGACCATACAACTCGTAAGTCGCGGCCGTTACCACTAGGCCACCACTGCACAGATGGGTATTTATTTGTAGATGAAAACTTTTTAATGGCTTGTGCAGACTGGCGCGATATCGCGGGCGCGACAGGCAGCGCGACACTTTCCATGAAGTTTTCATAGAAATTGTGCTACTAGTGACTCGTCGCGCTGTCGCTTCGCACCTGTCTGCGGGAGCCTTAAATCTTAATTTCGTTGTTTCTACCAAAAAAGACCATGTAAGGTGTACAAAATGGAGTACTAGCACGGAGGTGTCTAACATGTAATATCACTGAGGCAACATTGACTTCTTTTCCACATTACCTACCTCACTATATCATGGAGACCTAGGGTTTTACAAACGATATTATGATGACGTCAAACTGCTGATCCACGTAGCATTCGGGTCGTAGTGTTTGTTACCTATTGTAAATATTATCGATAAGTGTGTATATCTGGTGGAAGTGTGGTCTCTTTTCCGCCTCATACTCCCAGCAGCGCAGCATCAGGGCGTATACGTCTTCTGAACAGCCTTCGGGAGCTGGCATCCTGTAACCTGAAAGAACATCAACAATATAATCAGCTACTCCTTTAATAAAACAATTACATACCTACCTACTCTCTTCTAATGAAACCCATCGCTCATACTGGAAAAGGCCAAAATAAAGCTACTAGGTACCACCGAGAACGTTCCCGGTCGGCCAATTTTCGCCCTTATGCCCATAGTAATAAGGTTGAAAAGTTGTCGACCGGGACCTTTCGCGATGGTACCTTACAAGCAAGTACATGTGCAAAACAACATACATTATTAAACTCCATTTTTGAAATAAGATTAGAAATTGATTGAAACTTTTTTACAGTCCGTTCAACCGATTTTGACTTCTATATGTAGGCATAAGGATGGCATTAAAAGCAAAAACGTGGTTACAATACCAACTGGTTATTACAGCTGCCATTTGTCACTCCAACGCAATAGAAGTCAAAATCGGTTGAACAGACTGTAAAACACTAGGTTTATATAAATGTCTAATCTTATTTCAAATGGAGTATAGAAGTGTTTTTCTTATTCGTACGAGCACCAGTCAAAAAATTCTATGGCAAAAGAACGAATCAGTATTTGACCCCCTACGCTGTAAAATAGTATCGACTCACGACTGGATACGAAGAGATAATGGTGTAATAAGCAGGCGAACACTGGGGAATAAATTAAAGGCTGAATTGTTGAATGAAATGGTCGCAACATGTGGCAGTAATTAATCGATTGATGACACTGAACCATTTAAACACTACCTGTATCTACTTCTTAGATGTTTAATTAAGTTGGTTAAACCAAATATTTTAAGACGAGCGCTAATCCTGCCGACAAACTGTCACGCAGTTTGTCAGGTTTATAACATGATTGTGTTTATTGTTTGGTTCAAAATACTTAAATGTTTTTTTTTTAATCATATATCAGTGCAACAGTAAAACCGATAAGGAAGTGGAATATCACCAAGCGCAGAGAAAACTGCCCATAACCACCATGCTTGGAAATTTGATTGTGCTACAGAACCAGTCCGCTTGAACATGGTGATGTTATCGCCCGTTATCAGCCTAGACCAGGGATGGGGAAACTTTTTCCTTCCCGTGCCAATATTTACTAAAGAAATATATGGCGGGCCAAGTTGTTGCATTTTGGCTATATTATTTACTGACAAAAATATTGATATGTATTTTCTGAAACATAATTTTTTGTGCAATATTACAAAATAACTATTGAAGTAATAAAGATATTGCAATTAAAAAAAAAAAAAATTAGCTGCAAAGTAGAAAGTTGAGGAGCGCTGGTCTTTGTGGGGACATGTGACCTTTTCTGTTTTACGCGAGCCGCACACTGCCAATGAGAATGAAATTTCTAACAATATACGAAAACTTCACTTGACTTTTGTTTGATGGTCGCGGGCCGGATTTCAACGTTTCCCGGGCGTGAGATGGCCCGCGGCCCGTAGTTTCCCCATCCCTGGCCTAGACTCTTAGATATTATTTCTTTCTCAGTTATGGTGGTCTGAAGTTTTGAGTACCTACTTAATGCGGCCTACCCAAATGTCCTTTCTTTGGTATTGTTCGTCGAGTCGTTGAGCTCCTTAAGTCTTGAGTTGAGCTGCACAATTACTGACAAATGTTTGAATTGATTGGACAGGTCCACTCAAATTTGTGTGGTTATTTCCTCAAAAGACTATTTCAGACACGGACCTACATGGTCAGTTAGGAACATAGTTAGTTAGGAAATGTCGACTTCATCTATCTTCTTATTTTTTTATTTATAATATGACATGTAAAAGTGATTCCGACATCCTATTTACAGAATAAACAATTTCATTTCATTAGGTAGACTGGCTGGTTTACGTACCTGTATCAATTTTTTCACGTGCGCGTGAGTTGCTCATGCCCGCGTAGGGAGTGTCACCCTTGGAGAATATCTCCCACATCAGCACACCGTAGCTCCACACGTCGCATAACGATGTGTATTTACCTGTAAATTTCATTCAACTATCATTATCTTCCTGTAATAGTCAATGAAGACTGAAACTTTCGCATAGCAACAGGTACAGTCCGCGAGGCCTAAGCTGAGCGGCCTAAGCGACGCGTCCTTTGCTTGGTTTAAACCGGTTTATACCGGTTTTTTTATCGGTTTATACTCTACTTTTGGTAATCACTCACACAAATGCAAAGGTCAGCTTAGGCCTCGCGGACTGTACTTAAGTACCTGCAAGAGACTACCAGACAACTGCCCAAGCAGTAAGTACTCAGGTTGCCGGTGTACTGGTGAAACCAAACACCCAAAGACGCCACAGGACTTAGACTATCTGGGTCTCATTGGTAGACTAGAGTCAGCTATTGCCAATCAAAACGGTCGACTGCTTTTAACAATCCTCTCAAAACCACTCACCAAAATTAAGTGCTTCCGGCGCTGTCCACTTTATAGGAATCTGCTTCATGCCTCCCGATACGATATACTCCTCTTCCTCCCTCGACATTCCAAAATCAGATATCTTGACAATGTTGTCGTCTCCCACAAGACAGTTCCGGGCTGCTAAGTCCCGGTGGATGCAGTTTTTCGACTCGAGGTAGCGCATGCCGCCGGCCGCGTCTCGGCACATCGCGAGGAGGGAACGTGCGCTTAGGGTCGATGCGCGCGTCCGGAGGAATGTTAGGAGGGAACCACCTGGGGAGAAACAGAGGAAGGTAAGCTGATGACCGACGTTTTGAGGTTTGTAAGGTAAATCGCAAATAATTGGCGCGTGATACACCCTGTAACGCGGGATACCCATTGATGCGAACATATTATGCAAGAGCTGCAGCCATAATATTATATTTAAGAAGTGTCTAAATAAAGGGTATGCAATATTGTTTTATTTTGCAATAGGTATCCCGGCTTGTTGTTGAGATTTTCACTGTAGGTCCCTAAATAGTACCTAGAATGCTAGTTAATGAAGTTTGTTCTTCTCTATGTCCCAAAAGCAGGTAGTATAATACTATATCAAACAACAATAAATCATAACACCGCGACACTTTATTAGCAAAATGTGCAGTTATTTACACTGAAAGCTACCGTAGCTTAATTTTAAACGCATGTTTCACCCACCCAGCATGAAATCTTGTCTACACACCCACACGCTGGGTTTTATAAACATGGCTATGACACATCAGACGGTAAGCATTGCTTATGTAGGTGCAGTTTCGTAAATACATTCTGGATTAACGTTGCATTTGCTGCTACCTACCTGTTATCAGTAGGTATCGATAGTTCTGGTTATATAGATAGACGAACTGGCGAGCCATTACTACCTACTCGATTTTATTTCATTATGGATTTCTGGTGAGCAGCGTTTGTTGTGGCTGGTTTTTAAAATAAGAAAACCACGCCGCCGTCATCATAGGTAGGTACTGGCTACATCCACTAACTGATCGAAGACATTTGAAAATATACTTTTGCAAAATGTACGATAGCTCTTTTAACTACGTACTTTTGATAATCTACTACCATGCTATGTGTCAGTCAGTATCCTTACATATTATGATATTATAAACTGTCTGTCTGTCTGAACGCGATAAACTCAAAAACTACTGAACGTATTTTCAAACGGTTTTCACCAATGGAGGAATACTTTAAAAGATAACACAGATTCAATGCTGCATAGTTTGTTACGCATGTAACAAAATAATTATGGTTGACGGTGGCGCGGTCAAAGAATTTTTCCGATGCTAATTACTATGACAGAAAAACGGCTAAACGGATTTGGGTAAAAGTTTGCACAGAATAGTTAATTTGTTAATTTACCTGGATGTCAATCCAGGTACCTAAATATGATAAGTATGATAAATTTATCCTGGTAGTACATTTCCGTTGGATAATTTGCGACCTCCACGCGGGCAAAGCCGCCGCAAAAGCTAGTCTACAATATGAAGAGAAAACACTACATATCATATGGCAATACCACCAGAAACCGAGTGCGGTGCACCACCATAGTATTACTATGAGATACAACAAGATCTCGCGTATTCGAATACTGCTTCGGAGGTGACGGCCTCCTACCTATGCTCGCTCGCTCCGAACCATGGCCTGAACCAGGGCCGGACGCGAGAGATCGCCGCCGCTAATCGCCTCCGCTGAAGGTGTTGGTAGGTCTGTAGTTAGACCTACCAACACCTTCAAAGGAAATGATAGCTTAGGAATTGGGTCAAAAGAGGAAATGAATCTGTCAACAAAATATATCGCGTCCACCGCGTTTTTCTATTTTACATCATAATGACGCAAGACATTGTAAAAATAAATACATATTATTTTTATAACTAAGAAGAGGTTCCATTAGTATTTTTGTCTTCAGTTTCAATGAGGAATCAACTGAAAGAGTATAATGCTATGTTTAGGTTATTTGAAACGTACGTCGCCTACGCTGCCGCGCTGAATCGAAACTAGATACATTCTTCATTGACTTTAAAGAACTGCTAGAGAAAATGTACAGATGTTAAGGAAATCTGTTTATCATATACTCAAAATAGTGAGTTTTAATGAATGAAGCTTATACACATTACA
Organism: Tiliacea aurago; assembly: GCA_948098905.1. NCBI lineage: Eukaryota > Metazoa > Arthropoda > Insecta > Lepidoptera > Noctuidae > Tiliacea > Tiliacea aurago. Next base: position 7,995,857 of record OX402588.1, read on the forward strand.
CACGAACAATGAACCGAGATAATTATATCTTTATTTCAGGTTCAACAACTTTTATGTAACTATATTGCAGACTTGGAGTCCAGTAAAGACTCGCAAAATAAGCCACATAAATGAAAGCTAGTAATGAAATCACAAAAAAAATGCAATTACGAAAAGGATATTCCAATCCTACTTTTTTTTTCAGCTTATAAACACCTGAAAACGGTAAAAAGTGGAAATTTTTCGGACGTTAACTAAATCATAAAACATATTTTTAAAGCCTCCGTGAGTTTAAAAAAGTTGGGAGCCGTCAGGGACGCCTGGCAGATGTGAAATCAAACAAACAAACACCGAAAAAAAGGTCAGGGTCGCGTAGCGGGGGGACCGCGCGCGCGGAGTGAGCGGTGAATCGCCACGCGGCATGCGTCGCCCCGCCAGCAATCGGTTTTACGTGCGCCTAAAGATGTTTCACATCAAAAAAAATCTTACCCGGCACTAGTTCCATGACAATCATAATGGGCTGCTTCTGCACCGCTATCCCAATAAGCCTCACGATGTTGGGATGTTGGTACTGCTTGAGAATCCGACCCTCCTGCAGGAAGGTGCGTTTCTGTTCGTCCGGCAGTGCCACTCGGCAGGTCTTGACTGCCACCTCCTGACTGGTGCTCTTAAGCCGAGCCTTGTATACGTCGCCGAAGTTACCCTGGTGAAGGAAAATTGACAATTAAGTTGGGGAAGAATTAACTGTAGCCATTTTTGGAGTGATAACTACGAGGAAAGTCAGAATCTAAGGACAATGTAGCATATGGTGCAAAAAGCACCCAAAGACCTATCAATTAAAAGAACGATAAGAATTGACGGCACGGTTGGCGCAGTTAGTTAAGCGATTGACTGCTGCGCTGCGTGTCGCGGGTTCGATTCCCGCACGGAACAAATATTTGTATGACCTACAAGTAGTTGTTCCGGGTCTGGCTGTTTGTGTATGTGAATTTAAATGTTTGTAAACGCACCCACAATACAGAAGAAATTCCTAGTGTGGGGCAACGAAGAGTCGACTCCCAACAGAACCTGTTTGCAGGATAAAGTAAGCGAGACCTTAGGCACATTATAAATTTATGTATAATACAGAAACTACGCAGTAAACGTTCCAATCGGCACACTCACACAGACGCGCTCATTGATGAGACCCCAAAGCGGTTGTCGCGGTGCTATAAGTCGCGGTTGCCGTGTCGAGACTTCGAGAGTAGTGGTCGCCGCGCCTTTATAGCGCTCCAATTGAGCGTAGGTAAATATTTCAAATATTAGGCCTAGTTTCCATACTGCCCATGTATCTAAACTGTGACTGATTCGAGTCCTATCAGAATCTAGTTGCAGGATGAAGTAAGCGAGACCTAAAGCCCTCTGTACCAATTTTTAAATAAAATTTCAATGGCCACAATCAAATACTATTCTTACTACGATAAATTACGTCCTCGCCAATGAAAACGCAACGAAAAATATGTACGTAATAATAGGAACGCAAACCATTATTATTCAACAAAGTACCTAATTTAATGTGACGCATAACTGCAACAATGTTGCAATAAGCTAAGAATTCACGCATTTCCATTGTGACTAGAGAGTCGGTATTAAACTTAGCGATTGTGTCACAATGACAGGTTGAACAATATGCTCTATTCCGGGAAGTTCACGGTAGCCGTATGGCCTTCAATAACTAAGAAACATAGGTAAACAAGAAGAAGTAAGGTAAAAAAGATTTGATGTTTTTTTTTTAGGTTAACGGACCGCTGTTAGTGAAGTGTACTGTGTTCTTAAACAGTTTAAGTACGAGTTGAGAAAATCTGTTTTCTTTTGTTTTATCATGTTTCTTTAGATATCGGTACCCCATCACGTTTGTGCAGAAGTATACACAAAAAAAAAAGGAGTTATTTTAAGTGATTACGCCGTTGAAGACCCTAAAAAACTCATCAAATTATTTTTTGTTTGAGTATGTTTAGAATAAACAAGATGTAATATAAATTTAATAATGCACAACCTCTTTAGGGGTCATTGTACTCATCATTATGAACAACTTTTACTATGTGACCAAATCTGAAATCGCGAAAATGAAATCTGCTGTTTCATACATTTATGTTCTCAGAACTCGACAAAATGTAGGGAATCGCTGATTTTTTTTCGCGATTTAAGATTTGGTCCCATGACCCCTTAATAGGTTGTGCGGTATTTATGTGTATACGATAGTCATCCCGACTGCGGAGTTTCGCTAGCTGGTTTTTTTTTAATCTGACCCTGTATGAATAATTCACATCCATGTAGCAGTTAACGATCCATTCTATCAGACATCGTGTAGAAATAGATGGGCGGAGTACTACCGACATTTCTGACCCGAATACCTTCCCTAGCGGCCTTGCCAATTGACCCCAAAAATTCCCGAAGCTGATTCATGTGTTTGTTCTTTAACCCTGCTTGTATTCTGATTTCAGCCTGACAAGCCAAGATCCCTTACAGTATACAAAGCTAGGTATCGAGCATCCTAAAGTATGACAACCGCATAATTACAGTCTGGCTGGAGCCTCAATTTTAGCTTCGTGTTTGAAATGGCAACTGCAATGCCTCTATTGCAGATGTTCATAGGCGGCGGTGACCGCTTATCATAAGGTCGGCCGCCTGCTTGTTTATCTACCACCATTTTTTGTTGGACTGTTCTGCCCCACTCCTGGGCAAACCTCATCCACTCCTTCCATATTTCGCGATTCCGCGCTTCCTCTTTCCAGTACTGACCTATAGGTAATTATATAACAAAAATAACTTTTTCTGAAGCCTGTAATAACAACTTACCCTGCCAATCTTGTCCAATAGCTGCACATCATCATTGTTGAGCTCCCAGTTCTCCCTGGGAACTGCTCGACGCAGCAGGGCTCCGGATCTTGCTGTGACGGGCACCCCGCTTGTTCGCTGCCAAGCTATCAGCTCGGCTACTGAGGGGAACGCTGCTCCTTCGAAACGATAGTGACCCTGCAAGGTGAAAAGATTATGTATCATTTGGAACTAGGTACTTGGGAATAATATATTGTCTGGTCATGTCAGTTTTGACTTCGAATTTCGAATCCTGTAGCTACACCACAATATTAAGCAGTTTCCAAAAGTAGTAATGTTATAATATCAAGTTCATCACATCACAACCGTCACTGCATCAATTCACCTGTTTATCTGCATTTTTCGTTTTTAGGAACGGTGTTATTTGCAATTACATTGAGTCTTAAACAATGATGTATTATTACCTTTAGATGCGTTACCTGTGCTCAATAGTGGCCAAAGTAAATGCCAGGCAATTGCCTGTTATTTACAATAATAATTATTATTATTACGTACGCGCCAATGAACATGCAGCAGCTAGTGACGTAACTAAATATGTATGTTCATCTCTTTCTAACAACATAATCGGTATAGGTCTTTCCTTTTCTTCACGCGCTGTATGATTGTGTGCAAGTATATGTAGCTACAATCATGGCTTACGCTGTTTTTGAGTGCACTAATGTTCGTGTATGACGCGTCTATTTGTAATAAATACGTCATTGCTCTTAAATGCATTAATTGAGTGTAACTTTTGTATACATGAGGGTATTTTATAATAGTTGTTGTATGTATAATAATTGTGCTCCTTTGATTATCTATGTCGCTGCAAAAGGACAGAATACCTAAGAATAAACAGGCCAACTTTGTTATGCTGGTGTGCGTGACAGCTACGTCTTACACTCGCGTCACGTCATTGTGCTATCATTGTGTTATTCTAGTGTACTTGCATTTTGCGGATAACACTCGGGCGCAATTTTTTTCAAAGAGTTCACAGCGTTGACTGTCTATCTAGACATATTTATAATTTTGTTGTGCTCCAGTGGCGGACTAAGCCTGTCAGAGGCCCGGGGCGGCAAAGCTGAATGAGGCCCCCCCCCACTAGACATTTTTTGTTAGTTTCTCGATTCTATTGCATATAATATAATATCTATAACGACAGAATCGAGAAACTTTACGGTTTTTCTTTTTCTAGAATACCTAAATATAAAGCCAAAAGCGTCTTGGTTCCGTACCCGAAGGGTGTGTGAAACTTTTGTATAACATGTCTACTGTTTGTAGTTTTTAATTTCTTTAAATAAGTATGGGTGATTTTCGGCAACTGCAAAAAAAAAAATTGTAATTCACAATATCATTAATTAATTATTTTGAAATTTAAAAAATGGATGAAAAATATTCTTCTTTTAGTATTTTCATTTATCGGCGCTAAAAAAATATGACTGTCAAATAACGTAAATAAATATCTGTATTGACTACAAATATTTATTTACGTTATTTGACAGTCATAGGTTTTATTGATTGATGGATGTAATTAAACTAGACAATTACTTTACATAATGGTTTATCGCTTCTCTTGTTTCTTTTACGAAAGTAAAAGTGTTAAATCTTGTATGATATCTGGGGGCCTAAAATGGACGCTTTGGCAGAATCATATTATGAAACACAAATTATGAAGTCTAATGTCAAATAGCAGCTGTCAAACAGATGAATTGCGGGATGTATGAATTATACGCAGATTATATTATGATTCTGCCAAAGCGTCCATTTTAGGCTCCCTGATACGATGTATTGATACGCCATCTATTGCAAAGCTAAACTTTTATGCTACTTTATAATTCTGTGGATTTGAATTGAAGTAAAGGCTTCATTTATCTTATCCGTTGAAAATACGTGATTTATGAGTGTCAATAGACAAATCAACATTAAACAAGGAAGTTATGATTTTGACTAATCTAACTTCAGTCTTAATCTGCCGTTTAACGCTATTAATGATTGTTAATTTCATAATTGTCACCTATGCTGCCATCTATTGAATTTCTTCAAGACTAATTATAATTTGTTCCGAGTTGAGACCCCATGATCAGGGAAACGCGGAGGCATTTGGGGCCCCCCCTTCCGCCCCCCTGTCAGTCCGCCACTGTTGTGCTCTTCATTTCTTTGCAAAACTTAGTTCTAATCTTTGCACAGTGTGATAAAGAGACCATTTTTCGGCCATCATCTTTTTATTAGAAATACGGATATAATTAGTCATATAAAACATGAGAGTAGAACTCCCGAGTGACAAATATGCTTAATCAAGTAGATATATTTTTTTGAAATCTCATAAATTTTCATCCGGTTAAAGTTAAAAAAAAATGTACACCAAAAACTAATTGAAATAAAAAAATATTTACTAGGTAAAAGTGTCTTTTCAGCTTCATTGTATATGTAGAGCTTTAACGAATTGCGTAAGTTTCTTACAGCAAAAGAAATATTTATTTTACATGTTTTTGTTTTTATTTTTTTTCTCAAGTAATCCATTGCACTGTTTTAGATAAAATTATATAAAAAAATCAAATTCATTTTCTTTTTTGCATTCATGTGTAAATTTAGTTGATACAATATAATTTAATTAAGATCCAACACAACACCAAAAAAAAAATAGTAAGTATAGTAAAATTTAGGTCTGTTATTCTTCTATTATTGATGAAAAAACTATATCCTTATCTCGTGGAATCTAGATACTACAGCCTATTTTAGTTATATCCGGATTTTTTCGTATTAGGGATTTACTTACTCTTTTAATTAATTAAATATCCGGATATTAATAAAAAATTTGCTGCATTTTCTAAAATCGACACTAAAATTGCTGTAACTTTATTTCAGTGATACGGATACCTGTGGCTAACTCGGATTTAATACGATCCTAAATGACACACAAAACTTTGATTTTGAAGAATGTTAGCGCTTTGCGTTGTGGAAGTCGAACATTAGTAAATGAAACTTCCTTGGGAAAACTTAATTTTTAAGTTACCAACTCATTAATAATTTAGATCTGATGTTGATTATTATTTTTTGCCTTAGTTTTGAAAGGCAACATAATATATTAGTTTAGTTTACTCTATAAAATGAAGCTGAAAAGACACTTTTACAATATTTTTTTTTTATTGCAGTTAGTTTCTGGTGTAGATTTTTTTTAAACTTTATGCGGATGAAAAAATATGAGATTTCAAAAAAAAAAAACCACTTGACTAAGCATATTTGTCACTCGGGAGTTCTACTCTCACGTTTTAAATGACTACCTATTTATATCCGTATTTCTAATAAAAAGATGATGTCCGAAAAATTGTCTCTAAACACACTGTACTGTGGTAGAATCTTATGATCGATCGATTGAATACAAGTTCAACGGCCTGTGCAACTAACATAATCCCATTTCCTCATGTTGATTCTCTGAATTTGGTCAGACCAGCAATAATCAAACCACCATTTGCAATTTATTAAATAAATCAAATACAAAGCAGACCAACATTTCGCAGACTTCAACCTCATAAAGTTTTTAAGTCCCCATAAAATAAATAATTCGCGAATCGTGACATAAGAAGCACCTCAAACTTCGGAGAAACCGCAATATTAATTAACTGACACGATGCGAACTCATTTATGAATCATATATTTGAGCATAAACGAATCGAGGAAACCATTACACTCTATTACTGCAGAATATTAAAGAATCTGTATTCAGTATCCATTTGCCAAATGTTATTCGGAGATTTGCATTCAACATTCAAACCGGTTTGGAACGATTCTTGATCCATATACTTAGCACACAAAAAACATTCCAAATAACAGGTGTAGCTAGTAATCTTTTTCGTAACACTAGTTTTGGAGCTTGAATGTTTTACGATTCTTCAAAGGTCAGGAGCCTAGGAATTCGGAGCATCTTAGGATATACTTATAGTAATTTAAGCCTTGTTGCTAAGTCTCTATCCATCTCTATAAATAGTAAGATTACGTTCACACGACATTGGGCTGCACGTGTTTGCACATTAAAGTTTCAAATACGGCAATATTTCATATTGGTTTTGCCGTTGATACGGTTAAAATCAAACAGTGTCTAAAACGTGCAATTTTATTTCATGTGAACCTAGCCGCTATTGCAAAAAACAATGCTAAATATTACCATACGAACCTCAGGAGTCGTCTGTACAATGAAGTGTTTGTGCTGCCCCCAACACACGGACAGCACCAGTTGCCTCGCGTGGTTCCTAGTAGTCTCCCGCACCAGGTAGTCGCCATCAGCCCTCAGGAGCCTCACCACCTCTTCACGAGGCAGCACTCCGTGGAACCACTCCTGCTCAACGAGAGTTCGCTCTGTCTCGCTCACACTCACCTGCGAAGACAGAAGTATAAATAAGACAGGTAATTGGTATGGTACCCCACAGGTACCTGGCGTGGTGACGACATCAATAATGATGAGGAAAAATAGAGTAAGTAAATTTGGACAGTCAAAAATAGTTTAGGATCACTTTGACCCAGAAATTGACAAATATAAAATAACCAAGTTTTTTTTTTTTCATATATTTTAACTTCTGTTAAAAAGCTGTAATTAATAATCGATGTTTGATCATTTATCAGATAGTCTAGTTATTAAAACGATGTCATAAATTCTAACTGGTGCTGTGTTATTAGTAACACGATCGAACACAAGAAACACACATTATTCCACGCGATGCACATGCACTTACCGACTTAATTACATAATGCGACAAAAACACACGACAAAACGTAACAACGAAAGCAATAACATACATTCTCTCTCTCAAGTTCAAGTTGTAATTGTTTCAGACGTTTCTTCCTCCGAGGCACGACGACCGGCGGAGGCAGTTCGCTGTGCGTGATATACAGCGAAAACGGATCCATTACTCAATCGCATCAGCTCACAACACCGCAAAATAAACCAACACTACTTAATTATCTCGTTTATTTCACCACATGAAGCGAACGCTACCAGAAACAAGATGAACTTCACGTAAACCTCACTACTGAAACGTACACAGTCTACGCGTAAACACCGATACATTTCTAAAACGTCGCAAACGGCTTCACCTTGATTTTGAAACTGAGTTTTAAAGAGAGCCTGTGCTATTTTCATTTTATTTGAAATCTCATTCCCGACAGAAGTTCGTGCGGTGCACAGTGACGTGAAATGTTTGTGCTAATATTAGCACTGACACGTTGAGCAACGCTCGTCTCAGAGCGAATAAATCGTGCCAGTTCCAGTGGCATCGTGGAAGACGAAAGCTTCATGCATCGAACAAAATCCATGCCATGCGTGGGTGAGGGACGTCTCGGTTAGTGGCACTCACCACACTGTTAGAACAACTATCAAGTACAACGCGGCTTTGTCTCTTCTTTTTGAAGAGCGTTTTGTTGTGAACTCGGCAATGCACATAGATATCCACACGTTTGCGTAAGCGTCGCCTCAGGACTCTGATGCGTCTGCGATGTGGTACGATTACCGAGTCAGCGGGGCCTTCGCTGCTGCTTCTGAACGTCTTGGGAGGCAGCGCCGGGCTCGAAGGCGCAGACTTGCGTCGGAACGGCCGAGTGAATAGTTTGAAGAATGGTCTCGGCGGTATTATCGAGTGGAGATGCAATCGCAACACGTCCGTCGACGCTTTAGATCCGATTGAGGAGCGATCCTGATAATCGAATGTCATCTTTAGCAAGGCCCCTAGATCCATAGAAGAATCTACACCAGAAATACCTAGTATATTAGTTAATTTCCATCACCCTATTCATTTAGCTTTAAATTTAAAGTTAAATTCCCTAAACCCTTAACCAAGCTTTAATTAACTATAAAACATGCAACCAAACCTACCTGATGGTCAGGGGAGCTGCCATCTAGACTATCAACCCCAACAGTTTCGGCAGACAGATCAGGACAACCACTGGGTGCCTCTTCACAACCCAGTTCAGCCAATGCGGACCTGATCATCTCTGCTTGTTTGGCACATTTGCGTTCAGCTACGCGAAGCTCTAGAAGTTTGATGGGCTCTGAAGTCGTCACTGGAAGTGGGGGCGGTGAATGCCTGTGTAATTCGAAAAGGGATAATTTTTTAATGAAATTGTTGGTAATTTAATAATAGGGAAGAGAACAGCTCCAAAATCGTGGTGCATAATGTCATCAGAAACTTCGAATAGCGAAACAAAAATCCATCAAATAATTTGCGCTATGATGACTTCTAGCATGACTTCTCTGGTAATGGCAGATGCCCAAACCCATTAGAATGTAATAAGCTGTTTACACTGACAACTAAAACAAATCTTGGAATTTTTGTTGCGCCACTTCATCCTAGAACATGTTAGGAGTATAACAAAATATTTTAGATTGTAATGATAATCTTTTGTAAGTTTTCATAATATTGCAACAAAACTCACCTATCAATCCCATTGACTCCATTACTCAGTCCCGTATTATTGTTCTTGCAGACTCCATTCCCTATGATCTCCGGTCCCTGGAGCGCTGATTGCTTCTCCCGGTTGTCTTGCAGGGTATTCTCAAGCTCCGTCAGCTTTTCCTTCAACCATTCTACCGTGAGGTTGTCGACTGTCAGCTGGTTCGGCTGCAGCTTCCCGCTCGTGTCCTCGACTAGGCTCTCGTCGAAGTTAAACGTTACTGGTGTTGAGGGTGGCGATCTACAACAAATTAAATTGGTGGTTAAATTCTAAAATTAATGGTTGAAAGAAACTAGCAGTTTAGTCATATTTTCATCATTATCAACTTGGAGATAGGCCTGCTTGTACCACAACTCACTTAAAGGCGCAGACAGGCGCGACGCGACACTAGTACCTAGCACAATTTCTATGAAAACTTCACGGAAAATGTCGCGCTGCCAGTCGCGCCCGCAATATCTCGCCGGTCTGCAAGGGCCTAAATGCGTTTATCGCTAAACCTATTTACAACACCATTCTGTCTCTGTCATCTTCAAACGATTGACAGAACCAGAAAGATGTTTTAAATCGTTTAACGCTATACGTATAGGCACAGATTAGCATGGTTTTATGGGGTGGGGACCTCACGACAAGCAAGCGTCAAGCACCTAATTGCTTTTCAAGCAATTTTGACCGGGACCCCATTACTGCCTGTATAGTCTAACCATGAACATGTTTTGAACAGTCACGTTGTATCTTGATAAAAATTTGATTCGCGACTATAACAGATGTGTGTTTACAGAATTATAATCATTAGAATCATACATCTCCCTAAGTTAGATTTTTTCCCATTGTCATGATTACGTGAAAAAGTCATTCACTCGAACAAATCTAACTTCGCGGGCGAATCCACCATAGGTGGATAACGAATTAGCTACCAATTACAAAGCTATCAACTTTAAATTCGGAAAACTTATCTAGCAATGCGGGGTATGTACTCAGTATCAACCAATTTAGATTATTTAGAGTTTAGACCCTCAAAATCCGTTGGGAAGACCTACAGCAACGTAAGGTATATTTTAGTGTAGATGTTTTCCCTAACAACCGTAAGTGACGATAACTTATTAATAAGAAATATAATTTTATACGAAACGTGTTTTGGTACGTAAACAAATATCTGCAATACCTATTTGATAAATACCTCCTACCTATACGTTGCGACAGAATCACCAAAATGACGTCATGCACGTGTGGTCATTTTTCCAATGAGCGCATTATGTGGTTTCATAATGAAATATTTTCGTTTATTATTTTTATTCATAGAGTACACCTAATGACTTACAATTTATCATCATCATTCCAGCCGAAAGACGTCCACTGCTGGACATAGACTTCCCCCAACATTTGGGAGGGGTTACCATAATGCCACGATTGGCAGGCGGGTTGGTGATCGCAGAATGGTGTTAAAATGCATAGAGAACGCTGCTGCCCATTCTCAGTGACTTACAATTGAATTATTTATATTATAGTTACCCATATCTATCTAATCTGAAATTGATGTTTCGATTCCAACAACAAAAACTGAACACAAGCTGGAACGTATTTGCAAAGGATGACATTTGGAGATAGTTTTTTACTACCAAGAATCACGGATTACCCTAGGTCTAGTCCGAAGATAAATCGGAAGTATCGGCCGAATGTTCGGCCGTTTCTTGACTAAGGTTGACTATGGCTGACTACAACGAAAGAAAAAAAAAAACGAGAACAACGAACGAGAGAACGAAAAAAAAGTGCTATCTTTGTCTGTTTTTGTTTTTTCTTGTGACTTGTTGTCGGGTAAGGACTCAAAGTCAAATAAGGAAACTTTGGAAGTCAATAAACGACCGAACATTGAAGGCTTCTACAGACCGCCGCGACTCGTGACGCGATTCAAAGGCACCGCTCGTCGCGGGACACGCGGAGCGTTTGTGTCGCGCGATAAGTTGCGCCTGTATTTAGAAGCCTTCAGCCGATACTTAGGATTATTGCTTCAGAGTAGACCCCCTAGGTACGACGGATTCTAATCAACATCATCAAAAAACAAAACAATCGTAATTTACTTAAATGACCTCAAACATAGCCTTTGAAAGTAACAGTCAGTTCCTGAACTGACTGTTACTTTCAAAGGCTATGTTTGAGGTCATTTCCATCACCTCTAATTCATACCTTACCTTCGAGCCTTCGAGGCTTCGACTACTCATCGCTCATTGTCACAACGATCACTTTTAAAAACGAATCGAAATATTGAGCTATGATATTATTAGTCATTCAAATTTTTTGAGATTTTAAAGGTCGATTTCTTTTGATTATAGCTGAAATTCTTATATACCTACAATAATTATAACAACTCACTATTTACACTAGGTAGTAAATTAAATGAATAACTAACTCTCGTACAATAAAAAACAATGGACACCTAGTCGTCGAAGTAATTGTACTCGTCCTACAGAAGACTGGCAGCATTGCCACGTTGAATGGCAATGCTAATTCTTTGGCCATAGAACGAGCCAGCCCTCTGGTCACGTGAAGTGTCGACCAGGTGGCGAAAAATGTCCACAGAGTACTTTTACTTGAAATTTCCATAAAAAGGAGACGCGCACTCGGGCCACATGAGCGTTGAAATTGAAATTAAAACTGCAGCCTAACTTCCGTTAAGGCGACCATAACCGACTTTTAATGATTTTATACTGAAGATCACGTCTAAACGAGTAATGTTATTGATTTGAAAAAAATATATGTTAAATTAGAGCATTTTCTCAATAATTTATTATGTGAATAATTTAGATTATGTTTATATTACATAGTGAAATTAATTTGTAAAGTTATGTCTAACGCGGATAAAAAACTGAGAATGGCGCAAAATCTACCAAGCGTATTTTTCTGAAACCTTCACCAATTTAAAGATAATTTAATTATTGATCTTTTAGGATACGCGTTTTATTAAAAACCTTTTGTTTTTGTATATTAAATTAATAATGCGTCAAATTGGGGACAGCGCTCCTTGATGGGCGAGTCCTATTACTGGCTGAACGTACGACGCGTTGCGTGAGCTCAGTACAGAACACGCAAGCTAACCACTCAAGGTCACTGGCATATATCTGAGTCTTAAGTATATTTAAATGCCAACTCGACTCGAATTTCATCCAAACTTAAACACTACATATCGAACTAAGCCAGCTGTTGTTCTTACTACGAAGATCGTCATACAAGGACTAATACTACTAATAAACTCATTCTACTATTGTATTGTAGGTACCGAAATAATCAAGTCGAAAGTTTTCGTTATCTATATTATTTTACTTTTTATAACATTCTTGCCAAAAGGCTGTTCGATAATAACTCATGATGTTGCACATTTTTACACTTAGCTGATGATTGAAATACGAGAACGATTCGTTATAAAAGAAACCTATTACGAATATTTAATTGCGAAATTTTAATAACGCGTCCGCGAAATTATTTAGGCGTATTCATCTTTTCTTTATTCGTAAATCGTGACCATTAATTTCTTCACGAATTAAGTTTTTGGGGTTTCACAAATTCACGACTCATGAAAACTTCCTCAATAAATGCTTGATGATAATCGGCCTAGGCTTTCTCTGTGATGGGGTTTAATTCCAGCCTATACTTTTAGGGCTTTTTGGGTTTTTGGAACTTGGGAAGTCCACAAAACTCAATTATTGAGTGCAAGAGTGGTTTCCTTGGAGTCAGAAATTCGTGCCCCTGACCATTACACCAATCAAAACAAGAGATTTTGTGCTTTACTTTTTTTATTTTTTGGGTGTAATTATCAAATAACTTCTCCCGCTCTGGGCGTAACGGGAGGGCGTGTCAGACTTTTACTGACTAAAACCCACCCGTGGTCCTTCAGTTGCCTGTGTACCAGGGCCACGATATCCCTTTCAGACAAACCCGCAACCCTTGGCAGGTTTGTGCTTAAGACCACACGATAGAAGTTACGACTGGAGCCGAGTAGGTATGTATACGCGATTCAGCGCCGAGTATATGCGATTCAGCGCCGAGTATATGCGATTCAGCGCCGAGTATATGCGATTCAGCGCCGAGTATATGCGATTCAGCATCACCGACCCGAGCGTGACGGTTCAGAGGGCCTAGACAAATATGGCATTCGCTTCGAAGCGATCTATAACTACAATCGCTATCGTTATTTTACTTTTTGACAAGGGTTAGGGCTAGTTTTCGATTCGAATTCCTTCATACGAAACGAAAACTAGCGATAAAAGTGCCACTTGGCTACGCATCTATATTATCGTTCGACGCTGTCGATTCGTTTCATGGAAACGAATAATGATAACATTGTCTAAACTAATTTCTATTGGTTGACCTATGATCACGTATAATTTCGATAGCTTGTCAACCCCATACATTATGTGGCTTTTTTACTAGCGTTAACGCTAATAGAATGTTACTTTGTCTAGGCCCTCAGTTTCTTCACTGTTCAGAAGGACCGAAAGTGCAACTAAAGAAGTCTTCACTTCAAAAAAGCTACATATTCAGCCAGCTACGAGTACATACATTTAAATATTTCCACTTCTGGTACTAAATACATTACACTATTTCACCACGAGGAACTAGGTGGATAAATAAAGCTAGACACAACCGGGTTGACTTACTTGTACTTTTCAATAAACTCCTTGTATTCGTCCTGGGGCCTCAGGTTCTGTATGGTGGTCTCTATTTTGGTTTGGATCTCCCTGAACTTGTCCGTGCTGAAGTCTGACCGCTGCACCACCTCTAGGAGCACGCCTTTCCTGTTGAACAAACAGTATTGTTATTAAACATTCATCATATTCATTTATATTGAGGTATCTTTCCTCTCGCTCTCTATGGGAAGGGATTTCGTGAAAGGGGACGGAAGTGTGTAACAGGAAGTGACAGCTTGAGCATGGAATAAGTAAGTACCTACTTTTTAATAGCATAGAAGTTAGTACTTCATAATAACGTGGAGTTTCTTGCCGGCTCTTCTCCATATGAAACGACCAATTGGAACCGTGCACCTAACTTCTGACGTTTCATAGGTGCCCATGTAGGTTTATGTGAAATAAAATATTTTGATTTTTTATTTTAAATGGCATGGAATTAGTGTACTCATCGAATTAGTAAGTATATGTATAGCATGCATACAGTACAGTGTGCCAGGAGCGTGCCCTCAGCTTTTTCGGACATATTATGCGTTCCCATAGGCATGGTCTGGAAAGGCTTATGATACTGGGCCGGGTGGTAGGAAAACGCGCTCAAGGCAGAGCACCGGCAAGATGGTCCGACGCAATCAAGAAGGCTGTTGGAGGTAGCATTTACCGAGCGGTCCACACTGCTGAAGACCGCATAGCTTGGAGACGCGTCGTATGTGGTCGCGATCCTCAGCATTGAGGGAGCGACGAGGAAGAAGAAGAAGATATGTATAGATTTTAAGTAAAAGGGGTAATTTGTGTCGCTGCTCAGTTGCTTATTAGGTATCAAGGTGAGATACCAGATCTTACACATCATAGGCGACTACTGAAGCCTTGCTTGTTTTATTTGTTAAGATATCCGAAACCCGTGATTGACCCATCCTTTTATAATCTCATGTAGTAGTTCTTAGCAGAATTGTAGTCGTTTTCATGTCCATTGTGTTAGATACATAGAACTAGAGCGGTAACTTTAAGAGTAGGAACCACGATCAGGGGCGTAGCTACCGCGTTATCAGCCATCACCCAAGCAACGAGGGCCCCCCGAAGTTTGTGTCAGCTAAAATTCGTAATCCAGTTATCAAACATATATTCATTTAATAAAACCACACAGAAAATTTAGCCTATCCGAGTCGGGATGCTCCATTTTTTGAGCTCACTGGCTCGCTCTTGCACTCTCTTAGTAAATCCACGGTGAAGCGAAACCTTAAATATCCTGCAGTGCTATTCTGTAAATATCTCACCGTGAAATCTTGTGTGGAGTGAGCTGTCAGTGTCATCTCACTGATGCTAGGGATTGACCAAGCATTACATTTACAATCATAATGATTGTAAATGAACGGACTGTAAACAAGTTTATTTAAATGTCTAATCTTATTTCAAATGGAGTATAGGATACATCGCTCGTTCTTGCATTTTCTTAGTAATTTCACAATCACAGCCTAACCTTCCGAATCAGGATGCTATTTTATTTATCTTGTTAAAAAATACCCTCCTTATATGGGCTTAAAAAGGGTCCCCTTTAGTACTAGATCTACGCCACTGCTCACAATGTATCTTGTATCTGCGTGTTTTCTTAAAATCATAAGTTCTGTTCTCTCTCCTAAATGCATGCAAAAAACGGCGCTATCTACAATGAAAGGTTAGCGCGTATAACCCGATTGATTGTGATAAATATAACGATTAAGGTATCACATTACCTGGGATTGCATCATACATGTTAGTTACTACTTATCTTAATTAGGTAATCGGTGTGCATATTATACTTCACCACCGATTAATTATTGTAATTCACATAACATTAGTACCTCTTTATCGAAGTTAATTACGCGTGACTAGTCGATATCTAACTAGCTTCGAATTTATTTACTTTTGATTTACCACAAAGGATCTACCAAATTACCTATTTACTGTTTTGTGTGTTTGTGTTGTTAATGTGTTTTTCTGTGTATCACTTTATTATTATCTTTAACTGTACCTATAGTTAATTTCATTTACTTAACAAGTTTCACACAAACGCCTTGATAGATGACATAGTCCTATGTACCTATAATATGTCAAGTCTGTAGCTAAGCTTCAGAACCTAGGCTTCAGAACCTACCTACTAAGTAGCTGCGTTTAATGACGTCTTAACACTCTATCGGTTTGCAGCCTCCCCAAACTTCACCCCTAAGGCCGTGTACAGATAACCCGCGCCGACCACGCGCACGCTCCGCACACGCGTTGGGCCCGCCTTGCACCCGAGTTCGCCACGCGCAAAATCCGCGCACGCCACGCGCCCGCCTCGCACCCGCTTATACTACTTATTATTTAATCAAAAAACGCTCTTGATCACAGTCAGTACGGCACTAGCCGAAGCGCGGGGCACAAGGCGTGTGCAGCGCGTGTGCGGGTCGACTTCGATAAATGCAATTTGAGATCTATTGATGTGTCATAAGACTCAAATTATATACAATAAATTTCAAAGCGAGCGGGGCGGGCGCATGGCATGCGTAGCGGGCACGTGTCGTCTGAACGCAGCCATAGGCACTGATGAGACTTCCTTTCCAACCCAAATTTAACAGACTTTTGAAGGACAGAAAATCAATGGAGCAATGGTGCAATGAGAAGCACTGCCGTCTGCTAAAGCGCCCCATAGAGCCCGCTACCATCTTTCCGACTGACTAAAACTTATACCACGTCGTATCACGTAGGTATACAATTCGTGCAAGAGAATAACCTAAACCTACTAATGAAGGCATCACCCCTTAAGACGCTGACAACAGCTAAAGCGCGGTCACTGTCAGACTTCATACAAAAGAAAGAGAAGCGCGATGACACAACGCTAGTAATTTATTTCAAAATATTATGAAGGAATTATTTATTTACTCAAAAATGAGTTGAGTAATCGAAAATAAAAAACAACCAAGTTCTGAATTCAAATAAGACGTTCTTGTTATTAATGAAATACCAACCGTACGTTAACATTTAATACAGATATTTTGGATTGGAACTCAAAGTAAAAGGTTAGTTTACCGTTAAATTGTTATCGAGATTTTTTTGTTTTTTCTAAACGTGTTTCGGTAACAACCAAGTTCTGAGAAATATGTTCAAGAATAACATATATTTTTCCCGCTACCACAAACTATATAGATTTGGGTTTTTTTTTGTTTAAGACAAGCCTACCTATATCATTTGCCTCTTGTCAGCGTCTTAAGAGGTAGCCTAATCGACGATTAACAAGCAGTAGATGGATCCTTCACTCACCAAGACGACGCAGTAGCCTCCCCCTGCCGCCGCTGCTGGTCCATGAGCGTCGGTAACGCAGCAGTCCGCAACGCCCTCTCGCACTCCGTCGCCTCAGCCAATAGCAGGACATACTCGTTGTGTGCTCTGTGCAGCCGCCTGCAGGCTTTGCCGTATTTGTCTCTGGTCTCGTCTAGCTTGCGACCACCTCGACTCGTTGGGCCTGGAAGATGGATAAGAAGATGTTGTTAGAGTCGTTAAAAAATAAGGTGATGTAGATAGGAAATAGACTTTTTGGGAGATGGAATTTGGAGACAAAGTGCCCATAGAAGGAAAAGACGCAGTTGTGTTCTGAATTTAAAGGGATAATAAGCAAAAATCCGCAGCAACACTTGGTACACTCGGAACTCGTATCGAAGTTGCCTGATACAAACAATCATGGATAATTTCTGTAAGCATGTTTTTTGCAAGCGTATCTTAAGGCGCAACTAGTCGATACTTTTTCCATACAAATTTCGGGGGGTTTTACTCCACTGTTACACATTGTACATCTAAAGCAAAACATGATATCGTTTTGTCTTATTATTAATTTTGTCTGTACAGAAGCAGAATAGTAAAAAACAAAGGCATTCAAAAGTTATGAGCCAACAAAGATTCGTTTTTCCTGCTAATTTTAACGCAACTTTGGGCGTAAATAAGTAATAAAAGAAGTATAAAATCTCAAAAACAAAGCTCGTTCCGACAAAGCTCAATTGTCGAAGATTATAATAAACTTTATTCGTAATTGATTTATGCAGTAGTTTTTTCATAAAACCCCACCTTCCAAAGGAGTTTTCGTATATTTTTACGCGCGCGGTTTAGTATGAATCGTCGTGCACTGTGTTTGTTTGCGTGCGACTAGACGTTATGCGTGTAGACTAGCTTCTAACTGCTCATCACTGGTGCTATCTCTGTCGGACACGATGCTAGGTGAGACAGCGTGCTTTTTGGCTGCGCCCGCCAGTGAGTTCGAGCCCGCGACTAGTTGGCTCTTAATAGCACGAATTATATTTTTCCAGTGTTCCAAATTAAGACCACCCACAGAGTTTGATGCTACCTACATACACAATAATAGCTATTTTTTTTTTATAGCTTAGAAACTACTTAAGAACATTTCTGATCGTATGCTAGGAAATAAATAAAAATGCTTACATTTGAGGTAGTTCTCCTCAAACTTGGCCCTCATCTGCTTGTAGGACTCGAGGCACTTTTGGTACTCGCTTTGTTTTCTTTGCACCTCTTCTGACAGCTGTGGACAATAACATAACAACATTAAAGTCTGTTTCCTAAAAAATAATTAATATCACACACACCCTCACACCTGTTTAGGTAGGATATGGTTTAAAGAACTTGTTTGTATGTATCACCTCATGTACCTACCCATATTCAAGCAAATAAATGATTTGATTTGATTTGATTTGATCATCATAAAGACTACGGCTTGATCCTTTCACAGGAGGATTAAACGAGAAATAGCCTTAACAAATTGATATAAGTGAAAGGACAAAAACTGTATCATCTAGAAATACAGTAAATTTTAACATCGAACCAAAAATAAATATAAGTATTCCGGGATTTCACAACCAAGGCCCAGGTGTTTAAGCTGAGCGTTGATAAACCAGTCAGTCTGGATATCCCTAAAAGGACATGCGTATACGCAGACAAAAGAGTAACCTGTTGAGCAGGAAAATTACGTAGGAAACCATTTGTGTTTTCCAAAAGCGAACCAGTTTTATGCAATTCAAGTTCTTAAGTTTGCTACAACGCGTCAATATATTCCCACGTGGAATTTTTTATCCGTACATCTATATCGAACTATTAAATAAAGAGATAAGTCGGCAATGAAAACAGACGCGCTTGAATAATAAATGAGTGAACGGGAGAGGCGCGCGCGCAGGTGTGGGACGAACAAATCATGCTAACAACGAGATTTATTCTTTCATCGCGCCCTCACATTAGCGCCTTGATGTTTAGTTGGTAACAACATTCATCACCAAGCTATTTGTTCAGATTTTATTACAGCGTAATAAAAGCCGCACGGGTCGATCCACCAGGTTAAGCTACGCTTGCCGGGGTTGGTCCATAGATGGGTGACCATCTTTACATACCGAGACGAAACTCCTCCGTGCCAAGGAAAGCACGTTAAGCTGTAGGTCCCGGCTGTCATTCGAGCATCTTTGACAGTCGTTAGGGGTCGTCAGAAGTTCGAAAGTCTGACAACCAGTCCTAACAAGGGGTATCGTATTACCCAGTAACTGGGTTGTGGAGGTCAGATAGGCAGTCGCTCCATGTAAAATACTGGTATTCAGCTGGATCCGGTTAGGCTGGAAGCCGACCCAAACATAGTTGGGAAAAGGCTGGGCAGATTAACTCTAAAAATAATACAGCTAAAACCATTACTGCGCTTGCTTGAAACCCCAATAGGCGCAGACGGTTTTATTAGACTTGTCAAAAAATAACAGGCCCGTTTTGACATTTAACTTAAATCGATTTATCGTGACTCGTGAGTATCTAGTCGTATGATTACTTCACTAGTTACGTCGCGATTGACCATCGCGTCCGTCATCGGCAATAATATTATTTTTACTATAGAATTGTTGATAGTATATGTTTAGGTGTCGGTTTGGGTGTGCGTCCGTCATCTGCTCATTCGGAAATATTTGGCATAAGACGTTACCATTAACGATTTTGATACTTCTGTGGGATATAAGATCACTATTCATCACCGATAAACTGAATAAAAAGACTTTGAACTACTCCAAAGGCATTGAACGGTCCAATGATTAGCAAAATACGCTTGTTGCTAATCAGTTTCACATACAAAACATTGTCGTTTGCAACCAAAAAGTCGATAGTAATCATAATAAGTTTACTATAGAATTGTTGATAGTATATTATGTATAAGTGGCGCTTTGGGTGTGCGTCCGTCATCTACTCTTCCGGAAATATTTGGCATAACTTTACATTCACCGGGCCTGTCCCTATCCATGTTTACACTTGTTTCGTTGTAAAATGTTGTTGTATCGATTAAAACTATTGATTCGAATACTATTTATTTTATAGCTAAGCGCCCAATATTTTTAGCATTCAGAATTTTAAAGTAATTTGATAACGTAATTAAGTTCCTATACTTGGCAAACGCGATTGACCATCGCGACGTAACTAGTGAAGTAACCATTCGACTCGTCGGTACTCGATACTCACGATAAATCGATTCAAGTTAAATGTCAAAACGGGCTATTATTATTGACTTTAGTCAATGGTGAAATACAATATTCATTAGAAAAATTATACGTACGACATGGTAAGGTATAAAATCAAGCAATCCAAACGTCATTATATAACAGTAAAAGCCTTATCCACTAGTAATTTCCCGTGGAAACACATTCGCGTATACACATGGCCTTATTAACAATCGTTATAGAACATATGCTTCCATAAATGTTCTTAATTGAGAAGAAAACTCTAGTAATGGTTGCAATACGAAAGTTTTCTCACGATCATACTCGTTGGATAAAGCTTTAATTAAATATAGAGTTAATGACACTGAAATTGTTTTCCTCGGCTATTAGACCGTGCTATGTAGGTATCGACACGTTTTTTACAACAGCTATTAACATTTAATGCTAATTTCAAATTGCTTCTTTATTTATTATGAAGTGGATAAAAAATATCTTCCTACTACTAGCTAGGTACATGATTTGTATGTACATATTCATTTATGTAAATGTTTTGTGCATTATGACGCCATGAATTATGCAATGCGTGGTTACTTTAGCTGAAATAAATTATTGTTAACTATGACCATTGGAGGTTGGAGATTTATCACACATCTTGTTTTGGAACTATAGAGAGTAAACAAGGTCGAAGTTATATAGTCAGGGGGAAAGTAAGTATTCAATCAATCAAAGATGTGCAAACTTGGCAATCTTTCTAATCTAATATTTCATAAAAAACCTGTTTCTGGAAGCATACAGCGAATGCAAACTAGTAACCGTGGATATACAAAATAATAATGAAGGATACACTGATGAATCCCATATGACTACAGCTATCAAGCATAAACAGCACACAAAACACATGTTTTCTTTCAAATAAAATAATAGAGGAAGTTCAAATTAAATAGCGCTATAAAAATGCCAAAAATATCAGTTGCCAAGTCATATTACGTAATATGAAAAGAAAATAAAAATGCTTTCAATCAATCGGAGTATTATGAATGGTTCGATAAATCATAGACACATGAATTACAGAAAAAATATGATAATGCTTCCGTTATTCATATTGCATTAGCTGCGTTTGATTTAATAGTTATAGATGAATGGGCTATGGAAATAGCTAATGGACGTCTAAACAATATGAACCAAAACAAAGGAAATCACTTGCCGCAAATAATGCTGTTTTCAGATTATTTTGAATAAGTGTGTGTCTGCTTAAAAAATCTAAAAACTCATTTCAATGTTTTACCTTTATTTAAGCTTGTAACTATGTAGTTAAAACATCCTCCTCTAAAGCAGTTATTTGGAGGGAGTGTGATTTTATTCCCATAACAAATATTTATTATCTCACAATTATCTTTGATAAGGGAAAAAATCTATTAATTTTATTAATAGATTTGATTACACATTGACAGCTGTCAATTGTATCAAAACTGTTCCAGTCTTCATTTGTCAGAAAATTTGGGCCACTGGCTGAACATATATTTCTTATCCAATATGGGGCTAACAACTGATCCTTGCAGAACACCGAGTTCAATCATGACGTTACCATTAACGATTTTAATACTTCTGTGGGATATAAGATCGCTATTCATCACCGATAAACAGAATAGAAAAGATAAACAGAAAAGACTTTGAACTACTCCCAAGGCATTGAACGGTCCTAACTGATTAGCAAAATACGCTTGTTGCTAATCAGTTTCTCATACAAAACATTGTCGTTTGCAACCAAAAAGTCGATAGTAAACATATTATCTTTACTATAGAATTGTTGATAGTATACTGTATATTATGTATAAGTGGCGCTTTGGGTGTGCGTCCGTCATCGGCTCGTCCGGAAATATTTGGCATAACTTCACATTCACCGGGCTTGTCCCTATCCATGTTTACACTTGTTTAGTTGTAAAATGTTGTTGTCTAAATTAAAACTATTGATTCGAATACTATTTCCTTTTCAGCTATGTGCCCTATATTTTTAGCATTCGGAATTTTAAAGTAGTTTGATAACGTAATTAAGTACCTACTAGCAGTTATCAAACTCAAGTAGGTCTTTACAATATTTTCGAACTGAGAGCATTATGCAAAATAATAAAATAAAAAATAATAATAGTAATTTCAAATATTAAATAAAATGCAGCAACTTAAGACAAATGTTAAAATTTTGATTGTAACTAAGCATAAAATTATCACAAGAAATCGTAACACATCAAATCATCATTAGATGAATCATGTGAGCCATTATCGCCCTGAGGAAGAACGCATCAAAATTAATTTAGCCTTAAATTAAAATCATATTAAATGTAAAGAACAGACATTAGTAGCTACAAACGTGCGAAAACTTTAAATGTTGCCATCAATCATATTCAAGCCAAACTGAAGACATTTTAAAACCCTTATTCATCCATCCATTTCTTGCCGCTGTAGCAATTTCCACCTTACCTACTCTAACTACAACTGAAGAAAACTCTTTCAGTAAGTATACGTATAGCATATATCGCTGATTTTCCATCAGAATGTCTATGTACCTTTTACGTGCTCACTTCTTGGCCTTAATATTTTTCTATTTGCCCCTATTTTACCTCCTCGATCCTCTCGGCCGACACGAGTATTGAGTTTTTTTTGCATGAAAAAAAATTCATGCAAAAAAAACTCAATACTAAAACATGACATTGATACTCGTGGAGCACATGCTAGCTAGAAAAAACACAGTTTGGCGTAAGAAAAATAATCCAAAATAACAGTATCCGGTCGTCAGCGCATATTTCGAGAGCTAATGGCAATATTTCGTGGCTTGCCTCTCATATCAACCAAAAAAACTATATTTAACAGACAGGTTTAGTCCAGGAAAATCTGACAGTTTTGATCTTAATACTCAGGAGTATTAAGATAAGCTTACCAATAAAATTATATTTTTACCAACATTAAAATTTGCAATACTTGCCAAACAGCAGAGGAATGCTTTGATATTCTAGATTTAAAGTTCAAATTATGGTCTTGAAGTGTTCTTGGATGTGGAATTCACTCATTTAAAATAATTAAATCAATAACTGACGAATTCTTTTTCACATTCGTCTTCATTCCTTCTTCAGTCATTTCATTAATGGTCAACCACGTCTTATTTGCGCTCAACCACATGGTTGAGCGCAAATAAGACGTGGTTGACCATTAAAATGATATTATAATTGTTATCGCCAAACGCATACATAGATGCGATCAGAGATAACCGATAAATTAACTCGTAATGTGAACGAGCACATTACAGCTGTTTATGCAATACATATTGACTCTCAATAAATTGATTGGCCAGTAGCTAACATTGTTTTATTTAAGTCTTTATGTCCACGGGCCGATTTATAACTCCAATATTAGCAATAATATTACCATGACTTTACCATCTTATTGGGTATAAAAAATAAACTGTTGATGAATTATTTAGGTTCTAGTGATGTTCATCGTCTATGTTCTTCCATCTTTCTATCTTCTACTACCTTTCTACTACTAACTTATATCGATTATCTCGACTCGACTCTCGACACGACCGAGTTCTCACATCATGTTCTCACTTCTCGATTGAGGTGATTGAGTATACCTATGATGTTTTCCTTTCCTCACAACATAACAAATATGATGAAAGGAAAGTGAAATCGAACGAATATTACAAACACTTTATATCAGAACATCTTCGGACAGCCGTAAATAATTATAAGAATTCAAAGTATGTGACTTGCATTACCGTTAAAAGTCCACAATGAATACGGTAATTCGCACAACGTGATTGTCATGCTAATGCTCTCTTCAGTGAAATAAATCTTGGAGGAGGCTGTCATAATGAGACAGGTACCGTTTGATATAATATACGTTAATGCAAATAACATTGGTAATATTCATGGAAGTTTTATTGTAGAAGGGAAGGAAAGCTTCATGTTCTAAATTTATACCACATTTAAATATTCAAAGTTCTTAGTTACATTTCATGATAAGGATTTCAAATCGACAAGTTTTACAGAGGACAATACCTACTATTTCTTATATAACTGGTCTTACAGAGATCTATTTGAAAATAAAAAAAATAGGACATGTTGCGCCGTCCCCAAATAAATCGGGATAAGGGCAGAAGAATAATGCCTCTATTTGAAAATATGTCAAAAGGCTATCCTAACTTATATTAAAAATGCGAAAGTGAGTTTGTTTATTTATTACGCTTTCACGCTGAAACGTCTAAACGGATTTTGATGAAATTTGGCACATGGGTAGACCATGACCTGTATTAGGACAAAGCATACTTTTTATCTTGATATGCGCACGGGATCGAGACTTATGCGGATGAAATCGCGGGGCGCAGCTAGTATGTAATATAAACATTGGAGTCTGTCTAGAAAGAATAATGAAACATAATAATATTGGAATGTTTACACAAAGAAAAATAAACAAAAGTTACGTATGTTGGAGGTCCTAGCACAGCGCCCTGCGGTAAACCACTAACAACGCACGCAGTTCGTTGACTCGAAACATTTTTAGCTCTTAGGAAATTAGCGACGGTTTACTATCATCATCTGAAATGAGCACCCATAAGTGGAATAAGATGATCGTACCCATATTTAAGATATATTTAAATGTTTCACTTAACTATGTCAAAAGTATCCATATTCTAAATACAAAACAAAAGCGGTTAAAATCTTCTGCATATTTATGAGCACAATAAGAAATAATCACTGCGTAAAGACTAATACTAAAGCACGAAGTGTATCGAATAGAATTATCTTGAGTCATAGAGCACAATAAAATAGCAGAATGTTACTTAATAGACATAATGTTTTATGTACACATGAGATGGTCTACGTAAGATTAAAAGTGAAATCGTAAAAATATACGCATAGATGTTAATATAGATGCCAATAGAATTTTCGTATCTACCTAAAGAAAGTAGCAGTGCAATAAATTGCAATAGTCTTGTGCAAACAAAAACCTGTCAGGGCCTTGAGAATGTATTATAAGTAATGTAACACAAGTGCTATGGTTAGTAAACGTCGTGAACAAAAGCAGAAAGTAACAATGTCGCATGCACGCAAGGAGACAAAGTAACGGGTTCCAAGAACGGTGTCTGACAACGTAAAACCCTCATTTTATGTGAACGTTAGTTAGATAAGCAGCCTATATTTTTACTTTTACGATAGAAATAAATCTACAAGTGTACATTCGTAAATGGGCTACCTAACTGTTCGTGTAAGGTTACACTCAATTGTTCTAACTGTACACTAGTATTGTAAGTACCACACAAACGCGTTTTCTTGATAAGAAAGCTATAGTTAGCGCATAAGGCAACAAGGTTATTGCAGCTAGAGATATTTCTTTTGCGTTCAAAGACTAGCTCGCATTTCCTCTATTGCGACGAGTCTTATATCAGCAGATAAATCACTACAATTCGCTAATGGAACGGCAGCATCAAATTAGGTCGGGATAGAATTAGCGTCTAGTGAATCCCGAATACCGTATTCCACTCCTGTTACTAAGAGACATTAGCAAGAATGTGTGCTAGATATTTATAAACATAAACACGCAACTCTATTGTCTGTGACCCACATACATAAGATGCGGCCACTCACACGCATACCTTTGCCTTTGACTCCAGTTAATTGAGGATATCTTTATTTGTATGGTTACCCATCGACCACACGTCATCGACACTAATCGACAGAATGGCAAATTGACGTCATACATTAATGGAATTCGAGGCTAACAAAAAATCTTGTGATTTTACACAATAATATTATTCATACCTACATATTACTACATGATTATGTGTTATATTAAGTAGTATAATTATAGGAAGCTGTAGATATTTTTATGGTCGAAGAAGAAGTATTTAATGTCATATCTTTGACATCTCTTTTTATTCTGTCAATATGTAGGTAAGATAATGTCTCTACAAATACTATGATTTATGTCTACAGTTCTACACGTCGTTCTGCTTATCGGTAAGAAAGTGTAACATGAACCCCGAGTAAATATTGACAAATTGTGGTATTAACGATGAAGGTAACGTCGGCACATTAGACCAAAGAATGCCTTTATGTATTTGACTTCCGAGAAACGTCAGCAAAAGCTGGCACCGTGAGAAAATATGTGCATAAAGTGAGGCGTCCCGAATAACTGCCAGTATTAATGATTATTTATAAACAAATAAGGTAACAGTTGCCATATTGGATGCCAACCGCACCTTGATTTATGTCTCGGAAAAACTCTTTCTTGTTAAATTGAAGAAAGAAGTTGGCAATACTAAGGTGCTAGAAAGCAGACAGGGAATGTGTTCGGTGTTACTGTTAGTAACACCTTACAATCATGTAACTTGAAGTGGTCCTTTGAATATCTTGAGTGTTTACTTATTAAGGACCTGAAGACCAAAATGCATTAATTAAAAGTATTAAAACTAATAAAATAAACTAAACAAAAGAAATAAGTTCACATAAAACAAGCGTTATCCCATAAATGGTAAAACGCATAACCATCAGCAAGGATATCTAAATAGGGCAAAACGTAATAAACGACTTACAACGCCTAGCTTATTGATAAGTAAATAATAACATTATGGAATTAAACCAAGACAATTTTGTAAACCTCCGAAGATTGCTCAAAATCCGTGGAAGAGAAAAGTTAAAAATTAAAATGGTGTGACAAAACCCACTGTACCAATACCAAGCCGTAATGACATTAACCAAGATTCTTTGAGCAATACCGCTGACGGTAGAGAAAGCGTTTTTCGTAGAAACGATAAAACATGATGTACTTTTTACGTCAATTCTTTAAGAACCGGAGTTTTACGTTTTATTTTCCTTCTTTAATAACTACTTCTCAAAAAACGAAGTAGTTATTAAATAAAACAAGTAGTAGTAGTTATCAATATGACAATAACGCAAGACAATTAGGTCACATTGTTGGGCCACAAAAGGGATGAATGAAAGGCAATTGCATGTAGCTGAGATGAGAAAGCTAAGAGCAATGTCTGGTCACTGGTGTGACACGAATGGATAGATTAAGAACTGAGTACTTAAGAGGAAGTCTGAAAGTGGCACCGGTGACTGAAAAGTTGTACAGAAATCGGTTGTCATGGTATGGGCATGTGATGCGGAGGAATGAGGAAAATGTCGTGAGGAAAGTTTTGAGTATGAATGTCGATGGCTATATGAGTAGGGGAAGACAAAAGAAACGATGGAGGGACTGTGTGAAAGATGAAGTGGCTAGATAGGGAGTGACTTCCGAGATGACGACTAATATAGAAGTATGGAAGAATGGGACATGTGGCGCCGACCCCAAATAAATTGGGATAAGGGCAGGAGAATGATGAATTAGGGCACATATAATCTCTTCATCTTCTTATTCAATATTTTGGTCGGCCATTTCTAACGCAGTTCTGGCCCAAGTCCAATTATAGTTCCCTTCTCCGTTTCATTCACTATGTGCCAAGAACGCACTTTCCCTGTGCATCGCTCAGCAATCCTATTCGGATCAATTCGAAATCTTAAATGGTAACTAGATATCTTTAGTATAATGAAGCCCATCTACTTGATATAATCTTCAAGTGGCCTCTAATGACACTCCTGGGAAAATTGGTGTGCCCATTACCGGCTGCTACCTAGCCAGCTTTAAGATTACAATAATAATAAGCAAACTTTGTCTAAACAAATAAACTAAATAACACCATTTATATTCAAAAACTTGGATTTTATAAACGTTATGACCAATATCACTTCATTTTCAAACAAATGTGAGGTCGGTGGTAGGTCGCATAAAATTCTCATTATTTATAAACAATATTGTGAAGTGTAAAAATATTGTTAAGTAGTGGAATGCTAATCCTACACATCCAGTTATACCGACAAAGAAACTTATACGTTTATAACCATAGATTTATGCGGAACAGATTGAGAGATTCTGTAAGACTGCACTTTTATCTGAAATTTTTGAAGCCGTTAGTTTAATATCTTTATTTTATTTTTATTTCAGTATAATTAGTTACAGTACCTAAGTTTTTATTTTCTAGCAGTTTCGTCACATCACAGCAAATCCCAAAAATGACAGCATCTACTGCATTATATTATGTATATATGATGACGTTTCCAGACACCAAGTCAAATAGGATGACTTAATTATAAAGCACTACGTATATATTTACCAGACACAAGTTTATTCTCAACCTTTAAATAAAAGTGAAAAAGTCGAGCGCACTAAACCAAAAAGGGAAAAAATCCAAAAGGACCAAGTTGACAATAAAACTGGCTTTAACCACCGAACTATAAATGTTTGCGGTCAACGTATGAGAGGGAAACAATTCATTTCACATTATATTGTCTACTGCACACCGTGTGATGGGCATTCTGTTAAAATGGCTCCCTTCGGACCATGTTTTACCATTGTTCACTTCAATCATATCCGACAAAGCTTTTTATTTAATTGTGACACATGCAAAGGGCTTACTGCATTCTATTTTATTACACATAAACTTTGATTTCGATTTTTGATAACAAACATGTTGAGTGCCTGAGTCATTGTGTGATCATTCTATCTATCGATGAACGATTCCTTGAAGACGGGTTGAGTCAGCCGAAACTAGCTTTTGCTTGGACTTTGGAGCTAACAATTTTTGGACGCATCAACGTTGCAAAACAATTTATTTGTCGATGATAACCTATTAGATGCAGCTGATAATTATCTTCCTTCTCTAATCACTTTTGCAGGGTTCAGTTTTGACTTTAGCCTCAATGTTTTATAATTTGTTTACGAAATTAAAGTATTATTAGTAATATGATCGGAGGAAAGTTATTCTTATTATTTACTAGCTTTTGCCGCCCGCGTGAAGGTTGGAAAATATCCCACGGGAACTTACTACCAGGATTAAAAGTACCCTATGTGTTAATCCAGGTTATAAACTATCTGTGTGCCAAATTTTTTTCAAATCCATTCAGCCGTTTTTGCGCTAATCTGAAATATATATCCAGATAAACGGACAAAAATTCTAAAAACTATATTTTCAATATCGGACACGTTCCACACCATATTTAGCAATTACATTTTATCTTTTAAATGATTAATTTACCATGCATTGATTTAACATCATTTTCATAAAGGAAAGGGAATGACATCGCAAACAAGAATGTCGATCATAATATGTTCTGAAACACGTTTCACTACAATTTTTTTAATTGCACTTTAACTATGAGTCATCGCCGGGTCTCCGGGTAATTTCGAATGCAGTCGTTGGACATGTTGCTTTTGCACATAGTAAGTGAAGGGATACGCCCGGGAATGACCTCAGGGCTGGTGACGACATCGCGTTTATAATTCCACGCTCGTTCTGTATGGGAACAGGACTCAAGAGACTGGGTGTTTACTAGTCTATAAAACAAATGAACTGGCATAATCTATTACTGAATAATAATGAGGTGTTCACGTCCGAAGGCACTCTTTCTGTTTTATTGTTTAATTTGAGTTGGCTTTTTGCATACCAGATTCAATTTAGATCAATAACTGATCCGTAGATATCGTAATTATGATATTGCATTTCGAATCTCAGGACCAAAAAACATAACTGAATGGCCGTTTCATAATGCACAAAAACGTAGTATCTATAAAACAGCCGGAAAACTTGCAGCTAGGTGTGGCAAGCGAGGCTGCTTTCTCTAGTCAGCTGGTCGCCCGTGCCTTGCACGTGCGGTGCGCACGCGCTGCGACGTTGACAAGTGTGTTATATGCTCCACATTAGCCCAAACCTTGTCAATAACAAGGTTACAATATGTTGATTTATGATGACAGACTCTATTTTGTAATTAGGGTCGGTATAAACATTTTGAACTTAGCTATGGTTGACTTGGCGACAGATGAAAAAATCTTTTTTATTTCTCATACTTGGAAAGTACGCCTGAAGTTACCTGATCAGAGGGATGAAAACAGTACTTTTCGTCCCTGGGAAACGATTTTCCCTTACTGTCTAAAAATTTAAAAACTATGCAAGCCATATCCTTACAGTCATGTCATGTCTATCAGCCACTCTTTTAAATAGCGGCGTAAAATTGTAATTAAAAAACCACCACCACCACCACCACCACCACCACCACCACCACCACCATTCTATTCTATTCTATTATCAACAATTTTGTAACATGACTATTTTACTAGTTTTACATTCCTCATATTCGAAATGAAAAGCAGAGTGTTTACCTCGGGTGAAAGACCTATTTAGGCACTCGAACTATTGGCGGCATGCTACGCTCGTGCGCCAAACCATCTCGTGTCTAAATAGGTTACTTTCATCCCTTGTATGTATCTATTATTAAATATTCCGTATAATCGGATAACTATTACCATAAATTCGAAGTCCATTTGGATTTCGAATCATTCTCATAATCTTCTTCCTTTTCTTGTATTGTGCTCTTCCACTGACACTACAATGCTAAAGTATTATATCTTTGCTTACGACTAAGTACTACCTGAATGGCAACTATGGGATTATCTGGTGCATTCAAAAACCAATCTCATTTTCCTGTGAACCCTAGCTGATTAAAAAAAGATTGGAAACTCGTTAGTAATTTAGTAATATGTGACCCTTTTATAAATAAACGATTATTATTATAAGGAAATAGATATAAATCAAGACATCATTGAATTGATATGTGGCATGATAAGATATCTTACCTAGTTCTGTTTATTAGCCTTCTAATAATTAGATACGTGACATCGATAAACTGATAGGAAAGTTACATACAGGAGTCACTACTGATTGTATCGTGATTACTTTCCTAGGAAATCCCGCTTTCATCTTATTTATATTTGAACAAGATATTTACCGTAACTGCTATTGTAATCTAAGTCATATCATCACCTGGTAGTAGAGAGATCTCAACAATTGCTCGAGTAAAATATGGGGTGCTATAATGTTTTCCTACATTATTAGGAATTGCTGTTGTTATTCCTAATGTTTCCTTGTCAGCATCTCAATTGTAGGAAGAATCGTATTTCGTCTTAAGTGTTACTATTATTTTATTTTCTTCTGCTTCTTTTCGTAGGTTAGGACTAACATTTCAAAACTTTTCGATTTATGGCATTTTCTGATGTTAACAGGTTTAAAAAAATATATTGTTTTGAGGAAAATCGATTGCTAACTCCGTAAATGAGTACAGTCGTAAGATTCTAAACCTAAGCACGTGTGTAAGGTACGCAGTTACATCACTACATGAGGTCTTTAGAGAAAGAGAGGAAAACGCGGCGAATACTTATAGTTAGTAGTAGTTAGTACTGAATAGTTTTCCTTCAACTATAAGTAGGTGCATAAGCAACAAATTATTTATTTGTAGCACAACAGCATCATTTTCACACCTCTTTTTTCTACAAATTTATCATCAGAAGTACCTAATTACCTACTTAATTCTTGAAAATATTAGCTCACATTGCATCTATCTATTCAATAAACTCATTCACTGTCCAAAGAATGAGTTCAAACTTTTCCTAATGAACATCGAGTTCTCAAATTGGCCGTTAATAAGGTAAATTGCATGGCAACAATAGCTTTATTCACGGCCATGCTGAGGTTCATTGAAGCACCCTGCTGCCGCGGGCGGATTCCCACGACTCCACTCCTGCGCACCAATTAGATACACCAGGCCTACGCTAAGCTATACTTAGGTGCCAATTTATTGAAGCAAAAAAAGGTTTTGGATGATTGTTTGCAAGGAATGCTTAGCTTTATTAAAAAAAAAACTAAAATTAATTTGTGCTTTGGTTTGCCAGCCTTCAGTGAGCAAACGTGGTGATGAATGCTCGTTTCTTATGTGATCTAGTTCTCGAATGTGGTTAATATTGAAAGTATTGAGTGTTTTTACAAATAATTCTAAATCTATTCAGTATTTTAATTCTCCTATAATCAACAGAATTGAAATTAAAATTCTCCGGAAATCAGTGACAGTAATGTATCAAATATCATTGTCCATTATTCAATCCGTTTAGAAAATTCATTATCTACTTTTCTTTATTGAACAATAATATTATGTAAGGTGCGGTCTTCGGGTACGAAGTTTTCATTGATTTTCAATCAAATGTGTTCGTATTTGTGTACTTAGATCACACTTCAGAATGATGCTTTGATATCTGTATACATCAAAATAATATAACACCTACAACACCAGTTGCCTAGATAGGTGGCTTCACCTAGTTTGTTTTTTCATTCTCGCTCTCTTCATCGTCTCCGTTCAAAGATTCATCTTCTTCAATGATCATCGCTCTTTCGGCAGCCATGGCAAGCTCATTGCCGTTGTCATTTCACGGTGACTCCGGTTCTGTTCCGATGACGTCTAACGAAAAGAGTGTCTCTATTTTGTCCCAATAATTTTGAACAGTGTTTTTCATATTTTTTATAGTTCCGTACCCAAAGGGTGCCAAACGATTACTAAGCCTCCGCTGTCCGTCCGTCCGTCCATCAGTCTGTCAGTGGGTTGTATCTCATGAACCGTAATAGGTAGACAGTTGAAATTTTCACAGACGTGTGTATTTCTATTGGGGTCTCCATACAAGAAACGTGTTTTTGTTTTCGGCGAACCCTTCGTGTGCGAGTCCGACTCGCACTTGGCCTTCCTTTGGGGTTCTTTTTGCTCATAACGCATATAAATCAGCTTCTAAAGGTCTACAAACATATTTAAAACCTGGAGGTCTACTCCGAAGCGATAATCCGAAGTAACGGCCGAATGTTCGGCCGTTTCATGACTTCCAAAGTTTCCTTTTTGACTTTGGAGTCCTTACCTGACTTTAAGGCACATTTTGTCTTTGACTCTTGACTGTCGTTTTTTTTTTCTTTCGCCGTAGTCAGCCATAGTCAGCCGTAGTCAGGAAACAGCCGATACTTCTGATTTATCTTCGGAGTAGACCCTCTTCTTATATACTGATGAGATGCATACGAGTAGAATTGTACAAATACAACGCGGTATGTTACACAAATTATGTTCAAGTAGTTTAGGTATAATTGTGATAAAATTCAATATACAGGGTCAAATTAAATTAACTAGCGAAACTTCACAGACGTGATGGGTATCGATATCAAAACACGACAAAATAAAAGGATTTGATGGTTCTTTGTAAGGGTCAACGACCGCTGTTAGTGTTGTTAGTTGAAGTATAAGTTGAGAAAATCTGTTTTCTATTGTTTTATCAAGTTTAGATAGATATCGATAGGTACCCATCACATCTATGAAGTACATTATACAAAAGAAAAAACTGGTATTTCAAGTGACTACTCTAACTATGGTTGATGACCCCAAATAAAAACTCATCTAATTAATTCATTTTTTGTTTGATCATGTTTAGATATCGATACCCA
Organism: Tiliacea aurago; assembly: GCA_948098905.1. NCBI lineage: Eukaryota > Metazoa > Arthropoda > Insecta > Lepidoptera > Noctuidae > Tiliacea > Tiliacea aurago. Next base: position 8,029,672 of record OX402588.1, read on the forward strand.
TCACGTCTGTGGAGTTTCGCTAGCTAATTTAATTTGACCCTCTATAAAGATAAGAAGGAGCCACAAAACACGGCCGACCACCATATCAAAGTTCATAGTAAACACCCCATTGGTACCTGACTTGAATATTTCCGTCTGTAGTTGCGATTTATCTTTGTCATATACTGTAAACAATATAGTGAGGACGTTGACTGTACTTACATACGTGCTTGCACGTCCGTGATGATAACTAATACTGTTATGCCACTGAACCCTTTGTTTTTGACTTGGGTGGGCTGACTCTACTGCGCAGTATTTTAACATGTTATTTCCAAATATATATCGCCCACTAGACGACCACTTTTTAAAATGGAACCATTTTACGAACAGCTTCCTTGGTTTTGGAACTTGGACAAAATCTAATGGAGATTTCTTAAACTTTGTAGTTGCCTCTGTAACGACATCATCATGTTCATAAATCAATGTACAAACGTTAAAAATATTACTTCAACGAAAAGGTGTATACAAACAACATTATCAGAGTTCACATCCGTAGGTGACTTAATAGAAATAACAAAGATAAATATAATTTAAGTACAACGGTAAGTAAACGAGAAAGTTCTCGGTATCGCGCACGTTGCTACTAAACCGACTCTATTTGCACAGCTATACAAACTGCGTGTTGTTATCGGTATCCAAAGCAAGCAGACCCTCCCCGCTTCCCTCTCGAGAGCAATAATGAAGCAATAAATGGTAATTTAGAATTTTACGACGGCTCTCTGTAAGATGGTGGAATTATGTTGCGCCAGCTAAGCTACCTAGTTCTTGTAGAAAACGTCGCGTCGAAAAGGGACATTGTTTGTTGTATTCTGGTACACTTGTGCTAACGTCACTGCATCTGTTTGATCGAACTCATACCGAAAACGAAATAAACATTTTACAATATACATGTCTATCTATCATCATTTCTTCATCACCTTCATGGTGTATATCATGTGGTAAGTATATAAACTGCTCTTCGACTTTGTCAAACATTTTCCGTATTAGTGACTCTTGAGTAATTTCTGATTCAAAACCAGCAAGTGTCGCTGCCATCAAACGATTTTCTAGTTTCCAGACATAATTTTCCTCATCAAATAAAAGACCTCACCTTAACGACACCTTACATCGTTGATGGGCCAACAACTTTCCACTGGTTATACGTTAATGCAATACATGGCTAATGTCGTAGCGACGCACCTTTAAAGGGCCCGGGGTGTCGGAAATTCCATAGACTATAGTGATTCCTGACATTTGCGAACCGTACATTCAAATTAAACTTCTTGTGCGAATTAATTCGTGTCTATGGAAAAGAGATGTAGAACTGTGTTTGCTAAAACGATATATAAACAGAATAGAGAAGTAAAGCGATAGTGAAACCAGAATTGGATAGCAAGAAATACATTATCTTTCTGGTACGGCCCGGAAATTTCTTCAAACCTTTATTTGAATATGGATTCAGAAATTTACTGCAAAGTTTTGAGCGATGGGTGCATAAAAATGTCCTCTCACTGTCCCATAACTTATACACAAGCAAAATGTTCCGTTTTACACTTAATGTGTTACACTTGTTGAATTCTTGATAGATTATCATAATTTTAATATCCGGAAGTCTACGCATGATATTCAATTCTATGCCGGAAATGAAACCAGTTCATTATACAATCGTACATAGATCCTTAATCAACAAATCTCTGGGCTTATTATCATCGTCTTATAACTATTTATCACTCTCATCAAACGTGTTGTCGCTTTTAGATTTAATTATTGGTCTGAGGCAAGTGTTGCGAGCTTATACTTTGCAAGCAAATCTTGGTCTGGCAAATAATATCCATAGCATCTATAATGTATGGTACGCAGGAATTTATATTGAACACACTCAATCATTTCAACGTACTTTTTGTAGTATGGACTCTAGATGGACACGGCATACTCCAGTTGAGAGCGTACTAGGAGATGTTGGAATTTGTTTTCCTCCTAACGCAACTCTAAATTTTGCAGCGCTGCATTCACGCATGTCCCTACATATATTGCTTACTACCTTTTGCATTTATTGAGCAATAGGACATGGTTTAATAGATCTATTTTATATTCTTTTCACCATCAGAAATGGTGTAATTATACTTTGGATTCAGTTCACACTTGTAACGTTCAATGGTTCAATACGTAATTCGCATAACATATTATTACGCAAATTAAACTTCTCAAATACAACATAGAAGGCACTTTTACTTTTAATCGATCAGTATTCAGAAAGTTTAACTTTCCCTCGCTCGTGCTGCCGATGTCGGAGTCAACACGGAAATCTATGTTTATTAAACAAGCTTTCGTTTAGATTTATACAATAATTGATGATGAAGTAGTAAACTTCGCTTGATTGATAGCAGAGGTAGTAGTAGAAAATGCCCAAACACTCGGACATGTAAATGTAGAAATAGTTATAAATAAGTCATCCAAAAATTCATTTGAAAGTCAGTAATGTTATAAAAGACCGACCCATAATTCCCAGAGAAACGAACAATAACAATAAATATACAATAACAACTGTTAAAGCTAAAGAAACACATTGGAGAGCGGGGCGCCGCGCCGCGGCGAGCTTCTAAACTTACGAGTGCTCACAACAAATAAGTGGCTGACACAGACGCACACACAGACACAGGCAGGTCGTGCGCGCCCGCGGCGGGCGCAGCGCCTGCGCAGCCTGGGACACAGGTTTACTCAATGAACTGTACGCCTCAGAGATGGGAGAACTCGATCTATATTTATCGATTGCAATATTATTAACTTTCATCATTTCGTCAACTTCATCTAAGGGATCTCAAATCTATTCCGGTTGACCCTGACTACCTTTAAACAAGGCCTCTTCATTAGAACAACATTATTATCATTAACTTATTCTATCTACATACTTATACGAGTAGACATCAATGTTATTTATTGTAATGTTCTCTGCCAATATAAGTATTTCGGTAGATGCGTCATCTATTTATAATGTGGCCACGACAAGGCAACAGACAAGTTCGTTTACGATCGCTCTAATGTCACTCACTTTTTTAATTTATCGGTCTAATGCGTCATCGCCTGAAATATGCAGAAAGAATAATTTGTCAAGTTTGTCAGTGACCACTATTTTAGACAGAAAATGATTTATAACAAAATATAACATCACGCCCAGGTATATAATCAAAGACCACGCCTGTACCTGTATTCCCCGAAGGGTTCGGCAGAGGTCACCTAGAGTAGAGTACACCCATATTTCGCATTACATTTTATAAATATTTAATAGAACTACTAGGATGTAAACCACGTGGCATGGCCCCGCATGGGCTCACCTGGTTCAAAATCAGTCTCGAAACTGTATATTCTCTTGAAGAATGAAAAACTGATTTTGGACCACTCTGGTTAGGATCCTCTACATCTAGACTCTAGAGTGATCCAAAATAATCTCTAGGTTGCAGAGCCTAGAGATCATGATTGTCCGTTACAGGCATTTTTTCAACCGTATCGATGGTTTTGAGATTGACAGTAAGGACTACACTATGGTTGAGTAGAGTAGACGTTAAGTAGGCGAGATCGTTGCACTGACTAGCGGTGCAGTCTTCCATCTCACTCGCACCTAGCATCTAAATCTAGCGGTGCAGTTTTACCTCTCCTTCGCACACTAAAGCAAGGCTTTAGGGTTGATTATTGAAAGTGATTCAAAAAAATTATAAATCGAAGTGTTAACAGGCTGCTAAAGAATGAGACGGGTGTCCTTCAATCAGAGAATTTATGAATACAGAGCGGCTGTTACCAAGCATAACTCAAATGGCAAGCGCGGCCGCGCGGGCAGCAACCGCAGAGCGATTTATTTCACTGGCAACAGAAACTACAACGGGTGGTCTCGAGTTGCGATTTCTTCGCCTGGGGACTGTATCTGTAATGGTGTTTCTAGTCATAAATACAGGCGCGATAAGTATCGCCCAGGATGGAGCGGGACGATGGGTGGTCGACGCGAAATTCGGCAGAGCGCTGCCCTCGGGACCGGTTCCGAGAAGGCTCGGTGCGTCGGCGGCGGCGGCAGCTATTGTGTCTGCCCTCTGCCACACGCGCCGCTTCATTACCGGCCCTCCAGACCTCCCCTCCCACCCTCCGCACATGTGTTAGTGGTCAACTAACCCAGGCGCCAACGCTTCGTGATATTTATGCGCTGATTTGGATCACTTGAGTTGCTACTATTCAATTAAAGATAAGCGTGGTTTTATGTTGTATCGTTCTAGGTTCATGAAACAAGTGACGTCTAACAACACTTTTCATTTATATTCAAAATCTTTAATAAAAATTTACATGAAGAGCTATTTATTGAAGAGTGGAATGAAAAACTACCATTTGTAGATAACTATATGAGACAGTTAATACAAATTGCAATAAGTTTACTCACCTAATTTACGCTTATAAATCATATCATATTTGTTATGTTAATGATATATTATTATGATGGATACTATGATATCCTAAGAAAACATCAAACCTTCGTCACAGGTGATTAAAAAAATAACACGGTAAAATGCATTTGAAACGGCAAACAGCGCCGCTCCACACCGCTAGACCACAATAGACGAGAAATAATATCGTCCACCTAATCTCTTTTTCGTTAGAGGCGCACCATATTTCATTCTGGCAGCCATTGTCAATAAGAGCCGAGGTCAGAGGCAAATAGGAGAAAAGAACGTCCTCACTTTTGTTTTCTTTTTCAAACACTCAAAATAAAATAAACAAAATAAACTCTAGCGCAGTTGCTTGAACGCGCCGCCTTTTAAAATTCGAATTCTAATATCTTTTTTCTATCCCATCTTTTCATTAATATATTACGTTGGACGCTGGCTGTCAATTTTGTTTTTTAGTTAAGTTCGAGTTAGGTACCTGGACGGAGTGATGTCTACCATTTTACGATGGGAGCTTATTGTGGTGTCGGTGCCGTCGTGTGAAATTCCATAAAATATAAATAAATTGTTAAACACAGCCCAGGACTAATAACTAATTTTATGTTAACAACAGAAAATGGTTCAGTGTCAAACCTTCACTGCAGGACGGTTATTCAATTTGTAAATAAAGATTTAGAATACAAAGCCTATTCAAATGTAGCTCACTTCAAAAAACTGCAGTTTTCATATAATCTTCTGAAATAGTTATATCCAAAACCCATATCATAATAACATGTTGCTAAAAATAAATCTCTATAATTTAATAATAAGTATTTCAACTAAGAAGAATCGCTCCACGTGCACAAGGATTTATAAAAAACGTCGATTCTACGAAGCAAATTAACTGTTGCCGAATTTAAAAATAAAACACGAAGCACAACGGACGGTTTTAGTGTAATATACAGGGTGTTTGGCAGAACGTTGAACATACGAAAATGGTGGGCAGGTGGGGTCATCTGCTACTTACTCAGCCCTAATTTATTTGGCCCTGGCCGACTGGGTATTTAAAAAAAAAAAAAAAAAGTTATTTTCTTGTTTCACCACTTTCCTAACTTTAAAGTGTATTTTTTTTATTAAAAATGGGCAATAAAACAGGCAATTTTTTTTTTTAATCTTTGATGTTGGCAGATTCTTATAAAATTATTGCTTTGTTCAGATGTTAGCTAGAAAAAAAGTTATGAGTCCTCAAACTTACAGAAAGATGTAAAAAATACTTGAATGTTAATTTCAACTTGCATTTAAAAAAAAACAAAAAATGATTGAGGAGTTCCAATTCTAGCAAAACATCCCTAGTGTGTGAGCTTTCTAATGGTATGTAATTTGCTTTTATTAAAAAAAAACTTTAAGAGTTATTTCATAATTTTATCAAGTAGGAAATTTTTGACTAAACTCTACCTTTACGGAAAGTTAAATGTTTTGCGAAATTTAATACTGCAAAGTTGGTAAAAATTATGGATCGACGGCTTGCCAGTAGAAGTGGTGCAAAAAAAAGATAAATCGAATTAATGCTGCTTTCGAAGTTATGCGACAGGAGATGCTGCTGCGCACAACAACTGTAGAAATCAGACGTAGATGCCGCACCTGTATTGCGAATGAAGGGCGTAAATAAATTATTTAAAATTATTTAATTGTTTCATTAACGCACCTAACTGGTACAGCATAATTTCAATCGATCATTTAATTTTTACCAACTTTGCAGTATTAAATTTCGCAAAACATTTAACTTTCCGTAAAGGTAGAGTTTCGTCAAGAATTCATTCTGACGCGTCACGGTGCCACGAGAGCGAAAGAGAGCAAAAATACGCTATGACTGCGCAAGAGTGAAACAAAATTTCTACCTGCTTTGTGTAACCATCTCAAGGGAATAGTGAATGTCAATTTGCACCACTGCTACTGGCAAGCCGTCGATCCATAATTTTTACCAACTTTGCAGTATTAAATTTCGCAAAACATTTAACTTTCCGTAAAGGTAGAGTTTCGTCGAAAATTTCCTGCTTGATAAAATTATGAAATAACTCTTAAAGTTTTTTTTTTATAAAAGCAAATTACATACCATTAGAAAGCTCACACACTAGGGATGTTTTGCTAGAATTGGAACTCCTCAATCATTTTTTGTTTTTTTTTAAATGCAAGTTGAAATTAACATTCAAGTATTTTTTACATCTTTCTGTAAGTTTGAGGACTCATAACTTTTTTTCTAGCTAACATCTGAACAAAGCAATAATTTTATAAGAATCTGCCAACATCAAAGATTAAAAAAAAAAAAATTGCCTGTTTTATTGCCCATTTTTAATAAAAAAAATACACTTTAAAGTTAGGAAAGTGGTGAAACAAGAAAAAAACTTTTTTTTTTTTTTAAATACCCAGTCGGCCAGGGCCAAATAAATTAGGGCTGAGTAAGTAGCAGATGACCCCACCTACCCACCATTTTCGTATGTTCAACGTTCTGCCAAACACCCTGTATTTAACGATACTGACTGTACTGCAGATCCCATAAATATAGCTACAATTTGCAATCTAGATACCAACCTATATAATATATCCTCTATTACACTTCGTGAACAGAGCATAGATCTCCTCAATAAGCAATTAGCCACTGACAATCTCAAAGGAAATTGGCAATTGACCTTTTACTTGAACTTTAAATTGACGCCAGACTGGTATTTATGAAATGCAGCAATCACTGGAATATGTAGCACATTTTCATAGAGGAAGTGTTATTAGTTGTTACTATAGTATTTGATATATTATTCGGAATCTCTCTAAAAGTATTTTTTTATAAAAATCAGAAGTGTAACCAAACTTGACGAAAAACCTTCAAATCAAATCAAATCATTTATTTGCATAACACAGGTTCAGAGGATGTTACAAAAGTTATATGAAATAGAAATAGAGAAATATCTTTATGAAATAGAAATTAATAGATCTATATTGAAAACTGAAAACATAGATAAAGTAAAAATTTCCTTCATTAACCAGAAACTAGGTGGTGTTCTTAATAAAATTGTGTAACACGTTACTAACAAAGATATAATTCTGAAAATGCGTAAACTAATTGAAATTCGTATTCTCACGGCACTTTAGCGCAGCCCACTTATTATGACTTTTATTATATCACACTACTCTTAACGAAAGCAAAAATTCACAACAGCTTTGTTACGTTACGTCAACCGAAACAGTTGTACAGACGCCAGCATATCAAGCTACTACAATCTGTCAAATTTCTTTAATACATTTTTAACTTTATCCCTACAGCATAAGATTCAAGGTTGATTGGGAAAATTTTACAGTTTCGGGAAACTCGACCTGCTGGCGTTTGTACCTAATCACTTACCTAAATAAGCGGTATCAAACTAGGTATTGTTGATTCTAAACTATTAGATAAAGCTCATTTTTTTTTTGAATTTTGACTTGTAGTGAGTAAATCAGTGATCTTCATGGACAACGAAAAGGAAACGAAGTAGTAGATAAACCAAGAGAAGGATAGAATCATAGAATCTTTAGAATAATATAATCTAAGAGGAGACAGAGATTTGCAAACAATGATGACAATAACATCAAAAGTGATCGGATAAATTTATAATACGTCATTGATCCACATCACATTTTTGTACACGTGCTACGGTTAGTTGCAATGACAACAAGCCAGGGGGGCTAAAATGGACGCTTTGGCAGAATGATATCTGCGTACAATTCATACATCCCGCAATTTATCTGTTTGACAGCTGCTATTTGACATTAGACTTCACTAAAGCAATTCATAATTTGTGGATCATTTTACGAAACTCCATAATAAACTGTCAAACAGGTGAATTGCGGGATATGAATTGTGTAACGCAGATCATATTATGATTCTGCCAAAGCGTCCATTTTAGGCCCCCAGTTCTTCACAATTACATACTCGTACATTCCACGATCCTTATTCTTTGAGCTACTTTTACTTCTCTTTTAGCTGCATCCGGTTAGACTGGAAGCCGACCCAAACGTAGTTGCGAAAAGGCTGGGCAGATGATGATTGTCACAAGAAAGAAAGTAATTTTATTTGCTCAAACATGGTGAATTACAGAATTAAATGCATGCAAGATCTTAAATATGAGTGGCTCACTACATGTCTGCCATTTCTCATGGCGTGCAAATATTTTGGGTACAAGTGACACTAATCATTAGATATTGAATTCAAACGGGTCGTCAGTCATCACTAACATGATCACGACTATGTTTCTGTGTCAGCATTGCCACTGACACGCACCCAGGTCAGGTTGCACAATGTCTATTAAGTAATTACCTACTAACAAAGGTGAACGTGGTATTTATCTTTATAATTACAATTTATGAATTTACAGTAAAGCTCAACTATGTATCATGCTTGAGAATGCACATTACTGCAAGGTTGAAGAAGATTATTATTTTATTTTTATTTGTATTGTATGAATGTAAAGTCCAGCGATAAAAAAAATTACATATTTATCTTTATAATTACAACTAGCTTTTGCCCGCGGCTTCGCCCGCGTTAATGTCGGTAAATATATCACGGGAACGTACTACCGTGATGAAAACCTAGTACCCTATGTGTTAATCCAGATTATAAACTATATGTGCACCAAAAATCATCTAAATCCATTCAGTCGTTTTTGCGCCAAACTGAAATTGGCTGCAAGGAATAAAACGGATATGCCAGTGGCAGTACAATTTATATAACAATTTTCATATTTAGACGGACTGTCTTAGTAAAAAAAAACAGACGGTCCGTCTAAGTGGGACCGGGCCTTTATGGGTTGAAATTCTAACAACATCGTTGCGTTAGTTTCCAACCATAATAGATACTTAATTTTGTGATTTTTAAGGACTTTCCAAAAACAACTTCATCCCCCTTTTTGACTCTTCAGGGGTAGAATTATCAAAAACGCTGTGACACGTGTAAATTAATTTTCAATCGTCAGCCTAAACCCAAAATTTGAAGGTCCTAACTTTAAAACTGACGGACTTTCATATAAATTTCAATCCCCCGTTTCACTCCTTTAGAGGGTGAATTTTGAAAAATCCTTTCTTAGTGCACCCCTAAACCTCACAAGAAATCTACGTGCCAAATTTGGAATCTCTAGACCCAGCGGTTTGGGCTGTGCGTTGATATGTCAGTCAGTCAGTTAGTCACTCAGTTTCATCTTTTATATATATATATTTATGAATTTACAGTAAAGCTCAACTATGTATCATGCTTGAGAATGCACATTACAGCAAGGTTGAAGAAGATTATTATTTTTATTTTTATTTGTATTGTATGAATAATAAATTCCAGCGATAAAAAAAAAACCGTCGCAAGTGCGTGTCGGCCCATGCACAATGAAGGGTTCTGTAGGTGAGATGAATTTATCCCAAAAGCAAACTTAACATTGTAGTTGAAAAACATGTTCTCCCATATTCCAACTGCAAAATGTAAGTTTATAATCGCTTTTTAGGGTTCCGTACCAAAATGGTAAAAAGGAACCCTTATGGTGAGACTAAGTCTGTCTGTCTGTCTGTTACACCTTGATATCTCAAGAACTACTAATGCTATCAACTTGAAATTTAGAATAGTTTTAGATGACGTTTGCCAAACTATTTTGCAAGGAAGAAAGAAATTTAAAAAAATATACCTTTTTTGCAAAAGGGACTGAAGGGCATGTGGGGTATCATATGAAAGAACGCTGTTTGCACATTCTCAAACATTTTTTTTTTTATACTTCGTAGATTCCGACTTTTGATAAAAAATGTAAAAAAAAATACCGTCCCCCCCCCTTATCTCCGAAGTTTGAAGAGATAAAAATCTGAAATTATTCTATATGATAGAAGCTTATGTAAAGATTACAGGAAAAATAAAACGATGTCTCTAAATAGTACAGTTTTTCAGAAATCATCAACATCATATATTCGTACGGAACCCTCGGTGCGCGAGTCCGACTCGCTCTTGACCGTTTTTTTTTTATGTGATATACCTAACTACAAATTAACGATTTTCGAACTTTTTCCTTTACTTGTGCTGTTAGACCTCGCTTCTTGTCAAATTTCAAGATTCTAGATCAACGGGAAGTACCTACCCTATAGGTTTTAATTTATTTGCGAGTATCAAAATATGTCACATAAATCTCCGTATTCTTTTATTGCGTTGACTTAGAAGCTTGATTTTTTTAGAGCTTCAAGGGACCGTAGACTTACGTATTTTGTATTAATTTCAACTTGATACCTTTACGCGTTCCTGAAAACGGGTCTTGACAGACTGAGTGACTGACAGACAGACAGACAGACGGACAACGAAGTGGGTTCCAGTTTTTCCTTTTGAGGTACGGAACATACAATAGATACTTGTAATTTTAAAGTAATATGGGATCATTTTCCTTTTCATCACTCATGAAGTTTTTCTCGGTAAATCAATCAAGCGAGGCATTTTTATCTGTATGTGCAGTTATGATGCTATCAAGACACGCTATTTAAAGCAATCTCAACGTCATATTGAGTAACAGAAAACATTACTTCAGCTTTAGGAAATAAACTAACAAAGAATAATTTTGGACCAACGCCTAATTGCAACGTTAAATTAAAATTTCATTGGAGCGAGAAAAATTGAATTACTTGCATCAGTAACTGCACGCTATAAATATAGACTTCCAACAAGTTGCACAGACAACAAAATTGTAATTGATATGATTATAAATAAAGCAATCAACTGCAATAATTTGCAGCGGATGCAATATGAAATAGTTATTTGATAGAAATAATAGTAAAACTCATAGAATAGAACACGGAAATAAAGGCAAAGTAAGTATAACGGGGTTAAAAGTGTTATATCTTATAAGTCAACTATTATAATGACGATGATTATAAAACAAGCCACGTGTTCTTGTCTCGAGTGAGGTCAGTATGGCTGGATGCGAGGACAGTGCAACGAACTATTTGGAGCGGTGCGACATTTAATTCCGAGAAGCGCGAGTCGGAGACTCGGCTGAGAGCCAGCTGAATGTCGATTGAAAGCACGGACTTTGTTACCCACACGCCAAACCGCCATTTTAATGCAATTTGTAGTTATTAGCGGAACCGTTGTTTTGAACACCTCATTTGATTTGCGTTGCACGAATATTAGTGACAACAGCCAACAATTTGCTAAACAAATATTTATTGCAGTCGTAAGCGGTTCTCTCTACAAAAGTACAAACGGCTTGGCTTCGAACACAAACTCCATCTAAATAAATCAAGGTTTTTAAAATATTTTGCCTATTGATTTCGCTACTTATGATCAAAGCGACCGGGCATGTTAAAGCAAAGGTGACGCAATACCAAATGTAACGACTTTGTTTGCGATAACGTAATGTATTCTAGCCTTTATTATTATGTAAGTAGATTAATGTGCAACGTATGTAGATCGAGAACATAGCCAAAATGTTCCCAGAATCATAACTCTAATGATGTATTGTCATTTGTTCCCGTCATCGTCAACATTCTTAGCTCACATAATTTTGTCAGAAATGGAGGCCTTTTGGGTCATCAGTTCATCACTGTCATCAGAAATGTTTTCTTAATTATTGTTGGTATAATATTTTTCTCTTTCTTCATTACTGACTGTTCTAAAAATCTAGCTCAATTTTAGGAGGAGTTATATGCTTTTAAGGCCACCACTAACAAACTTATTGAAGACATTCATATTCCTTCTATTCTATATTCCTATTGATAACGGTCAACGGTAACGGTCGGTATGCATTTAAGCGGAAATTGCAGAGTTATTTACAAAACAAATAGCGTAGAGTCATCTCAATTACCTCCTTTCCTTGAATTTGTATGTATTATATTTATATATATAATATAGGGATATGTTATAGTATATATGTAGTACGTATGTATATGTATTATATGTTTATAATCTATTTATGTACTTGAGCACCTATTTTATTAATAGTAATATAAATAGGTTAGAATTTAATATTTTTTAATATTATTATTTTCTCTCCATCAGAGCACCCGCCATCTTATCTCTTCACCACCCTTGGTTGACTGGTAGAGAATGCCTAAGGCATTAAGTCCGCCTTTGTACCTTATTGTGTGCGAGAAGTTTAAATAAATAAATAAATAAATAATATTAGGTACTCATATTTACACCTTGCTTTGGCGTGATGTTAGGCCTAAAGCCTAAACAAAACATGGATTACAACTTCCAGAACTAAATCAAAATGCAATTAAAGGACTTGGAACAGATGCAGCTGTGATTGCACGCATCAGATGCGCATGAGTTTGATGTGTTTCTGCTCTGCGTCTCGAATTAATATCCGTAATTGATGTGTTCTGCAGCCAGATAATAAATGGTGAGGCAGACGCGTAGCCAACAACAACGCGCTTATTATTGACTTGAGCCTAATGAGCTCGAATATAATCAATATCAGCGCAAGAACTGGCTGCTATTAGCATAAAGTCATGCCCTCTAGGCATTCCTTAAAATCTAGCCTTATCTCTGGGAGTATAGTCTTCTCTAGGCATCTGATCTAGTACTGCTGGTATTGTTATTTGAAATAATAAAATAAAATCGAATCCCAAACCAACAGATCAAATTTGCATCGATCTTCCATCTAAACCTATCAACTTTTTGTCCAAATAATATATTCATCCGGACACAAAACAAGTTAAAAGCAACGATCAAAAGGCAATTTCACGCAAGATGAAAGAGGCGTTCTAGAGTTACCAATAGTCGGATGCGATTGTCGGCGAGGCAAATAACAGGTCCCGGTGATCGTCTAACGAGCAGCCGCCTTCTCGCGAAACTAAACCCGAACCGAGACGGTTATTCTCGACGAAATTAAAATGGCAGCGTCGGCGTCGTCAACAAAGGCGAGTATAGTGAGTAATTTGCGCCATATCGTTGCACCAGACGAAACAGAATACATTAACACGATAACGATTGAAAATTACTACCACGATGCTGTTATGATTGCACACAAAACAGTTCGAATTTATTCATACGTAATTATAAACAACACAACGACAGCATTGACAGCGTACGTAGGTACCTGCGGACGTTGGTCTTATCTTTTGTAATCATTACATTATTTAAAACATTACATTATGTTTGGGTGTGGAACTGTCGACGTCAATCCAGGTTAATGGCTATTTTATTGGTCTGCTAAATCTGTGCCGATTTATTCAATGTCTGGTCGTCGGCTACAATAGATAATAATGATCATAAGATGGGTATAATATCGCGGCACCTGAGTTCATAAGGCATACGACGCTCACGCATGTTGACAATCTATTGAAACGATTAACGACACGTCGAACCCAAGATATATGGCACTGACAAGATTTAACCGCTTATATTTTAATGGTTTAATATAAACACCATGCAAATTGCTTATTGTGAATTATGAACTGCAGGGGTACTACGAGTATGCACAAGCAACAATGGGATCGTGGGAAACAATACAAATTGGCAGAGGTCAAATCCGCAATTTGTTTGCTACGAATATGATTGAGTAATATAGAGATATAGAAGCGTAAATTATAAACACTAATATTATTAAAGGAACTCGATGATTTCATACCGGTCGCGAGTTCGCGACGCCTCATCGGGGATTCACCACAAAAATGCCCCGATCCAATCGTGTGCTCGAGCTTAAATATAAGAGGAATACAACTCAATTGATAGTTAATTTGTTAGTTTATGTGGTCACGGACACATGTACAATCATTAAAAATAAAATATGAAGAAATATTCACTGATCGGAAACAATTTGAAGATGGAGATGGAGGAGAACCATAATCGATTGAAGATTATAGGCAACAATAACTACATAAAGATATGTAAGAACGTGGGAAGTGTGACGATCATTGGTGACGAGTGCAGTATAGACGTTTTTGACAACTATGGAAGTGTGGAAATGATAAGTGCCAGTAGTACAGTGAAAATAAATGTGTATACTCGTAACAGTAATAGTGATACGAAAGTTGAACTGAGTAGAGACGTGCCCCAAAGAACTATTGATTCAAAGAAGAAATCTAAGCCGAAAAAATCTCTAAAAGTTATATTCGAAAAGTTTATTAGTTTCTGTTTAAAGAAAACATTTGGGCCGAAAAAGTAGTAGGTACTTAATCGTTACAATAACTGAATAAGTTATATGAAAATTTGGATATTGAGAGCTTTGTCTAAAGGATGGATGAAACGCATCCTAAAATGTTTTGGAACTGGCTCCATGTTGAATAGTACGAGGAAAATGATACTAAACAGAAACTCGTTAAATGGAATATGCTACGTGTGGAGGAACTGCGGGGAACTACTTCTTTCGTACAATACTGTGACGTGTGAACGTGTGTCCTTTTCCTGAAGGCAAGCTTCCTATGAACTTTATCATTAGTTATTTATATTAGTTAGTCATTCACCGGTACTTTTTTCACTACTATATTATCCGTATTATTTAGTTTTAAAAGATTATTTATTCTAATTAATGATTTATACAGAGATTTCTCATTATCAAGCGACTCTACAAAGTATGTGAACTGTGTCTGTGATAATTAAAACATTACTGTATAACTGTTGTCTTTATTGATAAAAACTGTGTAGGTATACATCTTTTATCTTATCAAGTTGTACACGTGGTTTTAATGTTCTACCTACTCTTAAACCACGTGATTACATTTTTACAAGAGTGACAAATTTTTACCACCAGGTGACAGTATTTCGGGAATGAAGTTTGGGTTCATAATGAGGTCAACTTCATCCCTATGTTCACCCTAATTAACATTCAATTAATTCTCTGCTCTGAACTTCGACTAAGTATATTTATTTTATTTATTTTCTCTTCACAAATGTACAGTTAGTGTTGCTTAAAACTAGCTTAAGGATAAGTTTACATTTGTGAGAGACTGGTGCTTGAAATAGGCATTGCAAGCAACGCCTGTGGTACATATCTATTTTCTTTCGCAACACATAAAGAGTTCAGTCTTCAGTATGAACAAAAACAAACGATTTCAGAGAAAATTTCTAAGCTATGTAATGTGGTGTTGTTAGTACGACGTTTCTGGCAATGCGCCACGCTGCGCTGCTTTAATTTATTGCCTGTGACTCCATTACATTGACTAAATACTTACAGGTATGCGGTTAAAATTAGTGCTTATGTAAAGGTGTTTAGCACATACATTGTATAACGATGATCTGTAGATCATAGCGAAATACATGTGGCTGAGAACAATATGAAAATTGACCCAGTCCAAAGATCCAAAATATTTCTAATAGGCGGGAGAAGATGATACTAAACAGAAACAGAAACTAGCAGAAGCAACTATTATAAAATCAAAGAGAAAAAAAAAACAGAACATGACGCTCAAAGAATTTTTGATTTCCCAAATCCCAAGTAATCCCAACCCAGCATTTGCTAGCAGGGCAGTAAAGAGAAATTTGCCATAATCGCCACGCTTGGCAGGCGTGTTGGCGATCACAGTATGGTTTTTAAAAAAAACGGTCAAGTGCTAGTCGGACTCCCGCACCGAGGGTTCCGTACGTATACATATATGATGTTGATGATTTCTGAAAAACTGTGCTAGAGACATCGTTTTATTTTTCCTGTAATCTTTATATAAACTTCTATCACATAGAATAATTTCAGATTTTTATCTATGCAAACTTCGGAGATATGGGGGGGAACGGTATTTTTTTTTACATTTTTCATCAAAAGTCGGAAACTATCAGTCAGTCGGAAAAAAAATGTTTGAGAATGTGCAAACAGGGTTCTTTCATATGATACCCCACATGCCCTAGTAGCCTCACTTTAAATTTTTAAGACCCCGTTTCAGTCCCTTTTCCAAAAACGATTTTTTTTATTTTTCTTGTTTGAAAAATATTGTGGCAAACGTCATCTAAAACTATTCTAAATTTCAAGTTGATAACATTAGTAGGTCTTGAGATATCCAGGTGTGACAGACAGACAGACTTAGTCTCACCATAAGGGTTCCTTTTTACCATTTTGGTACGGAACCCTAAAAATGCATAGGGAACGCTGCTGCCCATTCTCTAGTAAATCCCTTAGTCGCCTTTTACGACACCCACGGGAAGAAATGGGATGGTGCTATTCTTTACGTCCGGCACCCAACGGAACACACAATGATATATACACATATAATTATTATTATTATTCCTATATTGTTGACCCACTTGTTTAAATACAAACGAATAGGTTATTGTTTATAGGTTAAGTAGCAGATACATTAAACGTTTCTGCCATCGCCATGACGTCACGCAACGGGTATTGGAAATATGCCACGTTGTTGTCACGACATATTACATTTCGCGTTAACTGGTGATTTTGACACAACATGAGCTCATACATATGACTGATTATACTGTATATACACCACCCAGACTAGAGACATGAGCTCATACAACTCAACCCTGAATTTCTAGGTTTCTAGCAAAAAATGTTTTTGCCGAGTTGATAGATGATCTACAAATTTTTCACCTTCTGCTAGCTCGAGTCAACTTCTTCAGGTATGGTTGTCTGACCATCTTGCATCTAGCTAAGAGGAACCCCCGCTACCCTTGTCGTTTGCGATATATCCGTTTGTTATTTTAAAATTAATGAGGTTGTCTTGTCAGTAATTTTACCAAAGCTCAACACAAACTTCATCGTAACAAAAACTTGAAATCTTCAACAAATTGTCGGTTTAAAGAATGTTTTTCTCGTAAAAAAACAGGAACAGTTCACTTAACTTATGAGAAATACTAATAAATCATATAGTTATTATAAGTTGTTAGGTAACATAATGACTCCTTGAGTGATAAAAGGAAAACAGAAATATATAATAGACTTCTAAATATTTTAAATTCAATACAAAAGGTTATTTATTTTAAACAGGCATTTTTTTTTGTTCTTGCTCGGATTTACATAATTTTTGAACATACATTTTTAACATTTCTTAATAATATATTTATTATAGTTTGGTAATTTATTGTACAGTACCGCTCCTTCGTATTATAAAATATTTTGCTTCCACCCAGGTTCTGGGTGGCCGGGTTCGAGTTTATTGCGATTTCTAGTGTAGTATCCGTGTTTTTTTTTTAAAGTTCGTTGACAGGTTTCCTTTGTTATGATTTTCCAAACTAGAGTACACGTTTTGTATATACAGGGTCAAATTAAATAAGCTAGCGAAACTCCGCAGACGTGATCGGTATCCGTATCGATATCTAAACAAAAAAAAAAAAAAAGATTTGATGATTTTTTTTGGGTCATCGACCGCTGGTAATTGTGTTAAGTACTGGAAGTATGAGTTGAGAAAAACAGTTTTTTTTTTAATTATCGTGTTTAGTTATCGATACCCATCACGTCTGCTATTTTATATTTACTCAAAATAAAACTGATATTTCAAGTGACTACTCTACCTGCGGCTGATAACCCAAAAAAAAACTCATCAAATTAATTTCTTTTTTGTTTACTTAATCATGTTTAGATATTGATGCCCATCACTTCTGCAGAGTTTCGCTAGCTAATTTAATTTGACCTTGTATATAGTTGTTGTATTTTGTATAGTTTATTGTCGTTATACAACTTTAGTTTTTGTTTACCCTAAACCCGAAAAGGGATCATTGTACTCATCATTTTTAACAACTTTTTCTATGGGACCAACCTTGAAATCACGAAAAAAATCAGCTGTTCCATACATTTTGTCGATCAGCTGATTTTTTTTTCGCGATTTGAAGGTTGGGTCCCATAGATTTCTTTTAAAAAAATGATGAGTACAATGACCCCTTTTCGGGTTTAGGGTAAACAAAAACTAATGTTGTATATTTGTTAAATTGATTTTAGGTAGTGGTAATTGTATAAAGTTTTAATTTATTTATTTTGTATCACTTGTGTGATTAACTGAAGAAGGTTTTAGCGGCGCAACCCCGTACTTCAACCAAATATTCTAGGTGTGGTGGTTTCACGAGGGCATTATAAATCATGTTGCTTCAGAAAGTCTACGTAGTGAAGAATTTTTAGTTCGTATTTTTTTGTAAGTGGTTTGACGAGGTTAGTCTTGGATTCAGGGTTAGGCGTAAATATTTTTCACTTAGTTGAGTTTTGTAAGGGTTCGCTATCTATGGTCAGTTTAATATCACTCGATATTTTTTTCTGCAAAGATCATGTACGACGTTTTTTTTTTGGATAATTGGTTAGCAGGTTGTACTTGAACCATTCGATACGTAATGATAGGTCAATTTTTGCTTCTCTGACCACCTCTTCAACATCACTTTCAAAATAAAAGAGACAAGTGTCGTCAGCATACAGAGTGGAGTCGCCAGTAACGTTGATGTTTTTTATATTATTTACACAATAATATATGTACGCACGGCTACACATCAAGCTATACATTTCCAGTTTAAGCTAATCTCGCATTGTATATGATTTCTGTACAATGAGAGGTCAGCTGATACTGCAAATTTATAGCTTGATGTGTAGCCGTGTGTACAAGGAAAAGCAGAGGCGCAAAAGTTGCGAACTAGAATCCATTACTTTATTCAAATGACGTTTGTATTAACATTTTAGTCTAGTCTAGACCGATACATCACTAAGCAACAAGACAAGTTTATTTTTAATAATATTATGGTAAAAAACCTAATAATATCAGTATTTTCATCACTTAGGTACCTATACTCGGAGGCAGTGACCTTGATATTTGCACAGTAATGTCAAGAGATAATGTTATCTGTGGTAAAAGGAAATTCCACTCAATAACAATATCTGTATCTGTAGGGACTCGTTACGGATAACAAATACTGCCCATTGACTCAGCGTTGGAATGCAATTTCTTAGATAAAACCTCATTGTTGAGTGTTAATGCTGTACCGTTCATCACTCTATTCACGTCGTATTTTCGAGGTTGGAAGTTGAAAAAGATGTTGTTTTTTGGACTTTTTCTGTCATCTGACTTGAAATTCTCCGTTCTCGTTCCTTTTGAACTGTTAACTCGCATACATACATACATACATAAACTCACACGTTCTTTCCATGGGGGTAGGTAGAACGCCACCTGCTACGATCCTTATCCTCGAATTTATACTCATGATCCTTTTGCCTTGTTTACGTCATCGACATCTGCGGGGTAATGGCGTAATCTGTGGGGTAATTGCGTAATCTGCGGGGTAATTGCATAATCTGCGGGTAAATGCGTAATCTGCGGGGTAATTGCGTAATCTACGGGGTAATTGTGTCACACACTATCAGTAGCAATGGGTTTCATTTTGACAGTTCAACAACATTCATTGCAGTATTTACGTTAGGGAGTAGACAGATTTTTCGAACATATGAAGCAGTGGATTAGCAATATACTACAAAATCATTCGAATGTTGATTCAAAATGAGTTACGACCGCGCCATTAGGGTGCTGGGGGCCTAAAATGGACGTCAACTTGATACCTCCACGCGTTTCTGAGAAAAAGGGTCGTGACAGACAAACAGACGGACAACGATAAGTGATCCTATAAGGGTTCCGTTTTTCCTTATGAGGTAGGGAACCCTAAAAATATTATTTTTTCTATTTCGTTATCAAGTACTTTTCCCGAAGAAAAGTTTGAATGAAAACGCAACTAGAACAAAACTTGAAGAGATGCATAATGACAAGAAACATCTACAATTTTTCAAACTGAAATTCTGTTTCCAAACTAAAATGTATTCCTGGGGGCCTAAAAAGGACGCTTTAGCAGAATCATAATATGATCTGCGTACAATTCATATCCCGCAATTCATCTGTTTGACAGTTTTGTCTGGAGTTTCATAAAATGGTCCACAAAATATGGATTGCTATAATGAAGTCTAATGTCAAATAGCAGCTTTGACAGCAAATAGCAGATGAATTGCGGGATGTATGAATTGTACGCAGATCATATTATGATTCTGCCAAAGCGTCCATTTTAGGCCCCCTGGTCATACACCCCACGCCGGTTGCGAGTACTACGCACCTGACGTTTCTGAAGAACATCACCATTAAGGTATACTAGGTATATTTCCTCCTAGGGCATCCTCGTAACTAACTAGGTACTTACCAGATAATAAACATGGCTGTTTGATAACAATGATGACTGACGTCAAACTACAGTATGAACAGCTGGTTTTAGATATTTGTTTAGGATTCCGATAGATTTTAACAGGACCACCAGAACTAATTCTACTGAGAACGGACACAATTTCTATGAACGTTAAACAAAAAGTACCTTGATCCACTTTGGTCTTGATTAGAGAATGCCAGTCTAGTGAATTAGGGCGGAAGAAGTTACTCATGAACGGAAATGACAAACTAATTGGAAACACGCTGGCGTAG
Source organism: Tiliacea aurago (assembly GCA_948098905.1). NCBI lineage: Eukaryota > Metazoa > Arthropoda > Insecta > Lepidoptera > Noctuidae > Tiliacea > Tiliacea aurago. Next base: position 8,050,455 of record OX402588.1, read on the forward strand.
GTGCTATCATAACCAGTCCCTAATTAATCTTCCCTAAACTGGTCCGAGATCACCCACGGCTAGGCGCGTCATAATCACCAACCTGCTATCAAACTTAGATAACTGTCATTGTGACTTTCACTGATCGTCGGTTGATTTCACTTTCCCCGCTCCGCCAACTAATGAGACGATTCGATTCTTGCGCAACAATGGGGCGTTGTAGGGGCAGGCTCCCATCGGGTCGAAGTCGAACCGGTCATGTCAAACGCCTGTCTGAGAATTTGATTATCGTCACCATCTGGAACTATGTCGTCTAAATCTATTTTACATAGGGCAAAGGTGAGCTAAAGTATTATCTGAAAATTAATATCAGTACTTACTACTTCCAAAAGTGGTTGACACAATATTTTAGTAGTTCTACACATCGACATTGTCGGACTTTTTACAGTTCTAAAATATAATAATTTTTTCAGGCTCAATGTTTTCTGTACCGTACCCAGCCTGACAGATTCCTAAGAAAAAAACCAGCCAAGTGCGTGTCGGAATACGTACAATGAAGGGTTCCGTATTTGGGATGAATTTATCACAAGAACAAACTTAACATCGTAGTTGAAAAACATGATCCCCATACATTCCAACTGCAAATGTAAGTTTGTACGCACAATAATGAGTGATTTACCATGTTATTTTAAGATCACAGACTTCTTATAGGTTTTCCTGTAATCTATAGGTAAAGAACTATTTTATGTATTTTATCAAAATTTTAGGCTTAGTAGTTTCGGAGATATGGGGGGAAATGGTCATTTTTCATCTATTTTCTTAAATAATTTCAAAATGTTGTATTTTAAAATTATAAAAAAATATATTAAAAATCCTTAAAACAATCCCTTTTATTTGATATGTCACACGGTACAGTCATCAAAACTTTTTTTTTTCATTTTCTAATTTGTCCCCCAAAAGTGACCTCCATATTCAAAATTAATTTATTTACGTATCACGTCCGTGTTTGGGTCACAGAAAATCATATGTGTACCAAATTTCAACTTAATCAGTTCAGTAGTTTCGGAGCAAATCAGCTGTGACAGACGGACAGACAGATAGACACACGAGTGATCCTATAAGGGTTACTTTTTTCCTTTTGAGGTACGGAACCCTAAAAATACATTTGTCTCTAAAATATGCGTCTTCTACTACACATAATGTGTGGTAAAAAATGAATAAATCTTTTACGTTGCTGGAAACGACGTCTATCGTTTACAAGACAATCAACTTCCAAGTTCTAACAATATCTTCATCTACAGCAGTAATACCACACGGTCAGCCCATTGCCTATTCAATTTATATTACAATTTATTCAAATGGTTTCATGGCCGTTTATACAAACTGTTATAAATTGCTTTCGGCTAACAAACGGCTATTTTGTATTTGAGAAAAAATATTGGCTCGTTTAGTTTTTTGCCCATTACAATTATTTTAATTATAGACACATCTAAATATATCTATGACACAATATTTTACTTTGCTTTACTGCTGAATCTTATTCAATATTGTATATAGGGAAGGGTAAACCATCTGTTTTACATCAAAATGTTTGTAACAACGTAAAATATTGGCACATATTCAGATATCTACGACAAAAAATTCACGTCAAAGATAAATATTACAAAATGAGTTATTTCCGTAGGCTTACTGGTCGAACGGATATTTTGCAATACGAACCAGATAGCTATTTAGTATTTACAGACGTATATAAATTAAAATGTCGTAGACTGATGTTCACACGGCTAATTGTAGGTTAACTTACACATAGTCTAGAAATACTTCGTAATTATTCCGCGTGTTCTGTACATGACCTAGTTAACAGAGAATACGCACTTTATGTGGTACTACTGTAACATATTTAATGCCAATGTTAATAAAATATTTCTTCTCTAGTTATACTCTACAAAACCTACATAACCCAAATCTTTATGTACTTATTTATCACAGTCTCAAGTTTTCAAATAAAAGCGTGTTACATTTTAACAGCAAGAGAAAATCAAGAGCGAGTCGGACTCGCACTCCGAGGGTTCCGTACGGATATATGATGTTGATGATTTCCGAAAAACTGTGCTATTTAGAGATATCGTTTTATTTTTACTGTAATCTTTACATTTACTTCTATCACATAGAATAATTTCAGATTTTTATCTATGCAAACTTCGGAGATAAGGGGAACGGTATTTTTTTAACATTTTTCGTCAGAAGTCGGAAACTGTTCTGCCAAAAAAAAAAGAAAAAAATGTTTGAGAATGTGCAAACAGCGTTCTTTCATATGATACCCCTACATGCCTTATTAGCCCTACTACAATTTTTTAAGATGCTTAATTGTACCTGAGAATGATAATTTGATCAAATGTATCAAATTATTACTGCAAACCTTGCAATTATAGCATATCTGCAAAATGACGTAATGGAGCAGTGGACCGACAGATATGCACTATGCAGTGATGAGTTAATCTGCAGTATCATGTACCTACATTATGACATTTCCCCCAGCTCCCAGGATGTTTCGACGTGAGAAACGTTTCTTAATGCACAATAAAAAAAATTGCTGGGACACTTATTATGTCATCAAGGTATCAACATTATCATATCCGACTCGACTTTACTTAACCACATAAAGTTTCTGGCATTTACGCCAATCAAGTTAATGACGTATACTTATACGTCTCTCAATTAGTAGGTTAGTACTACTGACATAAAGAATTGAAAATAGTCTTCAGTTCCATCTATCATTAACGATGTTATCAAAACTGGGTGAAATTGAGAATTATTAGCGGTCACTAGGGAAACTTGCAACAAGAGGCACGTCGCGGTTCTTTTGCCCCAGTTACTACGTTTTATTTGTTTTGTAACACAGACACGACAAGAGTACAAGACCCTACACTTCGAATGCGATTAAAGAACTAGTAAAACTACATCCGGCACAACATGCAGAATTTGAAGAGTTCGTGATTGCTATATCATTCACACCGCCAGATTTCGACATAAACATATTGCATGACTAATGTCCGGCCTAAAACCGCAAACTCCATTGGTAAAACATTGATATTATAGAACAAAGGGACTTCCTACTTATTTCCTCATTCCTGCTATAGATAATAGAAAGATTCATAAGACAAGAGTCCCATAATTTTGATAAAAATACAAGATGGCGTACAATATCCTGTTACAAACTCGCAATTTAATTTAACTAATGCAAAAATAATGGCCAATAAGGTGAAACTAAAAAGAAATCTGTCGTGCACGCGCCGCAACGCAGGCACAGGGCCAATGAACGTTGACAGGTGCCGCGCGACCAATCCCGATACAGAATCTCACTTTACGCGACTCGGTTCAAATCACGAAATTATGTCTACATCCTTCTCTGGTGCATTCAAATAATACCGTGTGAAAGAGAGACGTGGAGGGCGAAGGACCTCTCACCTTACCTGGCTTGCTTTTGCACGGGCTTTGTTTACCGATCAATCTTATGATTGCTTAACTTATTCAGACATTATAAACTTCAATTTTTGTTCCTCTTCATTTCTATAACGGCTAACGAAATTATTAGTTCCCCCAAAAGTTCAAAGTCATCGTTGTACTTGTAAGCTTTGATCCAAAAGCTTACGTAATCCTTTGTTAACTGAAAAAGTTAAAGTAGACAGTGATCTGTGAACGGAATTGTAATTCTCCGGGTATCGTCCCACGCATTCCAGGAGGTCGTTACTGTGCGGTCTAATGTCAGTCATTCATTAAAGCGAGTGCATTCCCTGGCATACAAATGTCCTTCCTGCCGCTTGTAGCTTCGAGCCATGACACTACTCGGGTAACTAACTTTCTAACATTTAGTCACACCGACTCGCGTTCAAATCGTCCTACTACCCAGAAAGAAACCTACAGTCTCGCGAAAACATAAATAATTTATTACCAGTAAGCATTGGTAAATAGAGCTCAACCTAATTTTAAGTTCTAGATAAAATGTTAACAGATGCGTGTCTAATGTTGGTGGTAGGCACGGGTACAGTACGACTGGGTACGACGCACGGCACAACGGCGCCAATATCGCTTGTTTTATTTACATCTCTGGCAAAAAATTGGCATTAGTCCAAATCCTAAACGAGATGGCGGCTATAATGATATCTGAGTATTTCGAAATTCTAATCCTGATAAACAGGTTTATGGTTTAACAAGAAGTTTAAGTTGCAAAAATACACTTCACTAAACTGGTCCCTCGAGATTCGATCCAGAAAAACGTTAGTTTGTATCGAAACTATCGAATAAGAAATTGATTTATGATATTGCATCTGAAAATAAGTCAATATAGTCGTATGTTCCTTCGTGAAACTTGTCATAGACGATGATGATGGCGTGATAGATCATTCATCAGCAACCAGTGGTACAAGTCATTGGTTGTCGGATAAGATCGATTAGCCCACATCGAAGCACAGTCGTATTGGAGTGGTAACGTTAACATCTGGTTGTAAACTGGCCTCGACACGGTTGTTTCGTTCGCACCGTTCGCTAAGACCTAATTACGTGGATCAGGTACTGGGAATAGATCGGCGATAGGAAGCGGACGAGGAACTAAGAGGCTAGTCGAACCGGTCAGTAACGGGCCGTGTGTGCCGACTGTTCGGCTCAAGACATGGCCATTTAGAAAATAAATAAACACAAACGGTACTATCCGATTACTGAAAACATTGTGCACTGCATTCACACGACAACGGAATAGTTTAGCTTGCAACCAAAAAATATTAGGTTTGTTTACAGAAGCTAGAACGATAACTTCATACAAAGTTATCAACGCAAACAAGATGTACGTGATTGAGGGAAAAACTTGAGAAAAAGAGTGAAATAGTGCATGAGTCAGAGCGTTATCGACGTCAGACGTGATCCGATACGGTGATACCACTCGTGATAAGAAAGCTACGACGACTTATGGCTCAAGTTAAGAAAGAGCCAGGTTTGAAATTACCATCAAGTTCTCGAACAACTTATAAGAGACAATAATATGTTATGTCTGAAGTTAATTCAGTTCTTAAAGGAAGTAGACAAAACGATAACAAACAAGATTTTGATAGGGAACATTAAACATCAATCTAAAGCAAACATTGATAAAGAGTGTAAGTATGCATTAAATACGCTAAAAGCCAATTGGCAATGTCAAATAAGTAATTAAAATTACCATAGAACAAATTAATTACTCCTATAACCCTATACATAATATAACGCCTATGTATACTGTATAATTATGGAAATTAGGAGTCACACTAAAATGCAATAACATTCTCGAGCTTTAAACATACCTGTGTGAACTGCGAATTGATTTTCGAGTGGTCCTCTTGGTACACCTTCCTTGATTTCCGTCGCTCGGTCATAAGGGCGGTAAGTCTGTCTAGAGCTTTAGATTCTAGAGCCTCAGCATTGGCCCTGATAAGCCGGCTGATATTCTCCCACTCTTCGGTCATAGCTCGCCAAGCTGATGCTATCACAGAGCCTGGAACAAAAGGACAATATTATTGTATAAAAGCTTAAAAAAATAACTTTCAATCTTGACATTTTAAGTTAACACAGCTTGGGTGTGATGAAATTGCTGGTTGATAACAGGGTGTCAGTCTGTCAGTGTCGTGAAATGCATATTGGATGAAAATAATCCGTAATCATGACCATGGTAGATTTTTGACGGTTAACAATATTTATTAGGGCTTTAACAATTGGCAGTAGAAAGCACAAATTATGAGACCTAAAACTCTAACCCCATGGGCCGTGAAGCATGTTTTCGAGGGGGAAAATGAGGTCACTGGAACTCATACAAAGGCCAAATGCTCCATTTATCTCAACTCGACTACGCCCATGCATGTTTGTGTAATATTTAAGACATTGGTTATTGACGATAATAATGTTGTCTAGACTAGACGCATGTCAAACTTGCTGAATGATTTCTGGTACAAAATCTAACTGAAAATCACTTTGCATAAGATTTGTTTTGAATTATAAATACTCATTAATATTTCGATACCATTCCCAACCAATCTTCGTTTAAAGCTCCTTAATATAGGTTCACTGCTTCTGGTTAAAATAGGTTTCGAATTGCAACCATGTCAACCGACAAAATCTATATCTACATATTCATATAGCGTTGAAATTGCTATATGTATAAAATATTCAACATCAGCTCTTTAATTATTTGATGACCCTTAAATGACTTAAATGTTGTAAAATACTATCTTATCTTTTATGAATTTAAAATCAAACAAATATTTCTATATTTACAAAACTTATCGAACGTGTGAATAAAGCATATTATTATGCTTTATCGAAATACGAATCATATGTCACATGCGATAAAAGCCTTGCTGATGGGCAAGACCAGTTATATCTGTTACAGCAATGTCTAGGGACATCAAGAGGTAATTGTTTGATTACTTCCTTATCATCAATTTACAAATGCCATATTTACAGAAGCTCGAGTGAAGATATCTGAAGTTGTAGATAATAGTAGTCTTGTCGATAGCCAAATCTGATAACTCGGCATTAAACAGCGTTTATCAGCAATAGTACAGTCTCAAATACTAAAGTTCTTTAGTCATGTCTCTAGACGGAATAATGACTCCATAGAACGATTAGTGGTGCAGGGCAGAGTAGAGGGTACTAGGCCACGCGGGAGGTCACCGATGAAGTGGACTGACCAAAATAAATCCGCGATTGGACGCCCTAAGCTGGTACTGAATGCACCAGACTGTCAACTAACAGAATCAGATGGAGAGAAATCGTGAGGCGAGCAACGACTACACTTGCGATTGGATTGGACACACTTCATCGTGACCACGACCGCTCTGTGAAGAACGAAGCGAAAAATAATAAAAAATCAGGTGCAATTTTGTTTTCAACACTATGTCAGAACAATTGTATTAATACACTATACTTAAATTTCTTTAATCGTCAAAGAATGTATCACAATTTTAGAGTATGCCGTGTTGTTGGAGCTTTTGAACAGCAAAGGGAAGAAGTTGATCCAACAATGAGACTTAACGGTGTAAAGGAAAAGCTACCTGAACTACTTAAAGGTTTCTTCAAACAAAGCATTTTTTTTATTCATGTTCTTCAAAAACAATAGTGTTACCATATGGTAGGGCCAGCCCAATATGGAACAGTTATGATGAGAACAATGACAGCACCCACAGTACCACCTACTATTTATTTGGAATATTGATGAAAATTTTTATTAATATTATTATTTAAGGTTACCACCACAGATGTAATTATAATAAATATAGGGAAGAGATGTTTGCCTTTTGGCACAAAAATTATACGTCCGATTGTTGTGATTTGACATTTAATCGTCTGTCGGAGATTCCTTAAAATCTTCAGTTTTGATTTATCTGCCTTTGCATTCTTTTCTGTTTCACTAAACACATCTAAATATCTGCGATCTCTGCTTTTAATAATGTCGTTAATTAGAATATTATTACAAATGAGCTTCATGGCTCTGTCGAAATTATCTGTCGAGAGATTTATGTCTCCTTGCTAAATAGTATTGTCAGAACTGTGAGGGTCGCTCTAAAATCATTGCTATTCATTATTAGTTTTAATTAAGGTAGGTACCTACTAATAATAACTCTTCCTTCTTCTAAATTGACAAAATTAAAAACTCCTGTGCAATCAGGAAATAACCTAGGTCTGTATCTGATATTAGCGGAAATCAACAGCACCCGTTTCATTGCTCACGTTTTATTAGTAAACAGGAAATTAATTTCACCTACTCTTGCCGATCAATCTGTTTTTTGGGTGAATTTGAAATGAAGAATGCCAGATTCATTATCTTTAGGACTAGGGACTGTAGATGAAATTGACAAGGTAAACACAAAAATATTTTCTCAGATTCTTGTCAACTTCGTCCAATTGGTAAAACTACCCACATGACAAGAAAGTTTCAACCTCAAAAAGATACTTGAAAGACACAAAGTTTCCCTTGACCTGAGCTGCAGTCATTTCAATTAATTATCCATCCTAATGATTGCTAATATAAACTGGTTGTTAGTTAAGCCTAAGCAAATTCATGTTTAACACATCACATTTAAATGCAACGGTTTCTTAATCAAGGATGTGCCTAATTCCTGGTCTACACCTTAGCGCAGTTTATTCTCTGCTGGTATCTATCACAGAATAACGGTAAAAAGAAGCTTTGATGCAAGTAGACCGTTCAGCGGTGCTAATAGGGTTAATTCTCGTTAAGTGGCGCTGCTTTTTTACCGTTAAGTTCTTCACACTTGTCCATCTTCTGGCCTTGCGCGGCGGCAGCAGACAGCGCGAGGGCGTACTCCCGGTCGCTCTTCATCTTGGCCTGGAGGCTCCGCTTCATGGTCTCCATGAGCCGCAGTTCAGCGTCCTGGCGCGCCAGCAGCGCCTCGTGCGCCGCGCGCCCCGCACCGCTCGATGCGTACCCCATTGTAAACGTAAACAACCCACGCCTACACTAAACCGCACATCACAAACACAACACTATTCACATCATTCTCCGTTATCACCGGCACAGTGTTTATACACGTCTAACGTCACTTCGTAACAAAATTCAATTTATTGGCAAGCACAACAGAGAAAGGAGACCACGACAAAGCTCTTAAAAAAAACTTTTTATTATTTTCTTAGTACTAGCACCCGGAATGAAGGCTAACAGTAAAGAATAAATAAAAAACTTTACAACAAAAATTTTTCGATAAAAATCTTTAACGACCGAGGTGAGCGCGCTCGAAATATCAGTACGCGCGTCCGCACGGTATCGTCGCCCGACCTGAATGCCATCTATCGCGAGCACATTACGTCTGGTGACTGGTGGTGTGGCCGCTGCTGCTGGCTGGCCTAGTCACCCGCGCCGCAGCCGTTGTCCGTCGGCGAGGAATTGCTTGAGAACAAGATGATCTTAGATCCAAACGATTTATTATTACGAATTTTCATGAGACGTGTCGCCAGCGCCACAATGTTTTCCTATAGGTACTTAGACCGAGCTTTCGAGTTTAGTCGTTTTCCATTTTTAAATTGTAATTTATAGCAGACAATGCAGACAAAAATCACATAATATCCTTTCGATGATTCAATCCAATTTATAGGTACCGAGGTACGAGGGAAGAAAATATTTGGAAGCCAGCATTTCGGTGGTGATAAGGGGGTTTATTTATAAACGATAATTAAAGTTAAAAGACGTTTAATAAACGTCAAAAATGTATGGTTAAACAGTCGCTAATCATTACTTAACTTTAAGCAACGCTTATAAATAAAGGGGATTTTAATAAACGCTAACGCTGATTTAACAACGCTTTAAATAAGTACAGCAAAGTCGAACGAAGAGCGCATTGCGACAATGGACGCAGTTTCACTAACAATGCAGGCTAGTTTCCGACAAAGATTAGATCTCCCTCAGTTATCTACCGTGACTTATTAGAATTAAAGTCATTCCATCGTAGTTATCTACACCAAAGAAATCAAAAGACAATGCTTGAGTATGACGCGATTTGAACTTATAGTCATCTTGGCAAGGCTTGCAAAGAAATGAGGCTTAGAGGCATGAAAATAATAAGGCCCACCAACCTTGCTTTGTCTACTACTAATGAAGGTGCAGAAAGCACTTTACGTCAATTGAAACAATAGTATTAGCATTGTACATAAACAGTGTTAAAGTAACTGCGTGCCATAGCTTAAGGGTAGGTTCAGTATCGATAAAGAAACCCAGAAAAAAAAAAATTGCAAGATCAACCTAATTTTGTACCTACTAACTTAAATTAGCAATCGTTTAGAATTAAAACTATTTTATTTGACGGTCCTAAGTCCGTTAAAGTACGAAGAGACTTATTTTTTATTAATTGTTTTGTTTAATTAAATATTTTTATTTATGTTTTTTATTTATTTATTTTTTTTCCTGGTGTCCTTTATCGATACTGAACCTACCCCTAAACTATGGCACGCAGTTACTTTAACTACCTGTATATCTGTACTCTGTAGTACTGCCTCCCAAGATACAGGATTTTCCTAGTTTGGGGGGCAGGGTACATAAATTCTTATTGGACTTTCATGCCACATCTAGTTGCGCGCGTTCCGTGTATGCTTACATTTTAGTCGCGTTAAATTATTAGCGATTACCCTACACTTTTACAATATTTTTGTTTGTTATAATTTCTTGCAAACACTGTACGTAGAAACAATATTGAATAATATTTTTATATATATTTATTTAATGTTTAAAGTTAGATAAATATTTCTCATGTAAGTGAAAGGAGATTGACCGAGTGATTAAGAAACTTAGTATCGGTATGAAAGATGCGGTGACTCAAAGATGTATGCTTTATTATAAAGGATGATTTTAGGGCATTCAAATGTCCTTTATCATTTAATCATAATTCTTAGCATTACACGGTAGTTAGGTATTAAAATCAAGATTTAGAATCGAATCTCTTAGTTACTTTTTGTCACAATGTATGCTGGTAAATTCAAAATACGAATGAGTCAAAATGACGTTTGAGTATATTTAATATTACTCGTCAATTCCGACGGATAAAGACAGAGAGAAGAGACTTTAGAGGTATGTACAAACTCGAGAATTTACATGTAACAAAACATCAACATTTAGCAATTTGAACATCGAACATTTAGCATCAAAAATATCAAAGGATGGTTTCCATGAAAATGTAGTCTGTTATTAAATAAATCCCTTTTCACGACGCTTACCATTGTGTTTAACTTAATTTCAACACAAGTCATGAGAAATGAAATAAGATGCATACCAAGTGAGGAAATATCCGAGTAAGAATCATATTCCTTTCTTCACCGTTTGAAGGCATTCTTATTGCACGTACGCGTACGTAATGAGTGCTGGGCATAAGCCTGATCCAGGCGATTTTCCACACGCAAAGCATACACTTCGATGGCCAAATGAAGGAGCTGATGCAGGCCCAGCTTGCAGAGCACCATTTAGACCAGTAAAGCATTCAGAGTAAACGATGTCATCACGTGAAATCTATTAAACCAAATAATTAAATTAGGATCTGGTCTATCTTACAAACAGAGGTTCTGCGTCTAATAGAACTTATCGCATAATAATGAGTCTTCACTAATTCGTGAACGCTGTACATACTATCTAGTACCTATATCGTTCCAGCCTCATTGAAGTGTGTTATAACTATCTAACCATGAAGGTTCTTCGCCGAAATCCTTCGTCCTTCATCACCACTGCTTTCAAAACGGTGAAGAAAAACACCATGAGGAAACCGGCATATCCTAGAACCAAAAATTCGAGACGATTCAGACATATGACATCTACCAACCCGCACTGGGCCTGCGTGGTGGATTACGGCCCACTCCCTCTCACAGAGAGCCTGTGTCCCAGCAGTGGGAACATTGTAGGCACCAAGGGAACAGTGCAGAAACTGTGGCGCCTGTACCTCCGCGGTATCAATATCAACGCTAATAAACATGTAGGAAGTATTAATAGGTAAGAAGTTACTAAACATAATACTTAAATATAATCAAAATAATTATTATGTAGCTGCCGTCCGCAGCGTTGGAGAAATCCAAGAAGCCAGAGTATTGTACACATTTTCACTAACTTCTCTCAACGACTGCCAACGTATAAAGGTACCGCAATAGAATCGAACAGTTCATACACCGACAAACTGAGTCTACCATAGTGAACAACTTACTAATGTAACGCAATTAAAATGTTTTTATTACTCAAGAAAACGAAATTATTCAAAAAATAAAAAAACATTGCAAGCCGTCACGGGTCGCCTGGCAGATGTGAAACATCGAAATCAAACAAATAAACATCGAAAAAAAGGTCAGGGTCGCGTAGCGGGGGGACCGCGCGCGTGGAGTGAGCGGTGAATCGCCACGCGGCATGCGTCGCCCCGCCAGCAATCGATTTTACGTGCGCCTATAGATGTTTCACATCAAAAACACAATCTGTAGAAGGAATAGAAGAAGTAAGTGAAGTAACCATTAAGGCTTCTACATATCGGGGCGACTTGTCGCGCGACGCGACGCGACACAAAAGCACCGCTCGTCCCGCGACACGCGGGGCCTTTGTGCCGTGTCGCGTCGCGCGACAAGTCGCGCTGGTATGTAGAAGCCTTTATGCCCGCGCATTAAAAAAATTGGCGCCAAAAGTTGGCGCATGTACAGTGGCTTAAATGTTTATAACGCACCCATAATACAGGAAATTCCTAGTGTGGGGCATAGTTAAAAAAAAAAAAAAAATGGTAGAAAAATCATCCATTGCGTTTTTTAAACTCACATACACAAACAGCCAGACCCGGAACAACTACTTGTAGGTCATACAAATATTTGGTCCGCGCGGGAATCGAACCCGTGACTCGCAGCGCAGCAGTCAATCGCTTAACCACTGCGCTAACCGTGTCGTCATAAATTATATATATTGGTTTCTGCCCGCGGATTCGTCCGCACCTAATTTATTTTAATCTGTATAGGTACTTGTTTACGGTTATGTAAATATATAGGTACCTACTAATCCAGACCAGTCCTGGTCTTTGAAAAATCTCATCACGTTAGTTATTTTTTAACTCAGATGATGGGTTTACGGGTTCCGTTTTGTGCCGGACGTAAAGAATAGCTCTATCCCATTTCTTCCCGTGGTTGTCGTAAAAGGCGACTAAGGGACTTACTAGATAATGGGCAGCAGCGTTCTCTATGCATTTCTAAAACTATACTGCAATCGCCAACCCGCCTGCCAAACGTGGCGATTATGGCAAATCTTCCAAAACCTATGTCCAGCAGTTCAAGTTCAAGTTATTTATTTCATAACAAAAATACATCAGTGGACGACTTGCGGCTGAAATGATGATGGGTTTACAATATTTACTTATTCGAGACAAGCAAAAAGTTGAAAGTAAATGAGACTATAGGTACATTTTTATTTGGCGTAGGTACGTGACATACAAACTTATTTAACATACTTAGTTAATTAAATTAAATCCAAATTGAAAAATAATAATGGCACATACAAACAACGACAAACAAACGACAAACGACAATGACATTAAAAAACAAAACATTTTTATAAAATCATTCAATTATCTATACATTAAATATAAACTATTAATAAAAGTAAACATAACCAAAAGTTTTGCTTCGGTACTTTTAACACTTTATCAGATACAATGTAATAATAATAATTTGTTGGTATTAATATCTGTTGTTACTCTAATTTCAACTATAATTTCAATAGTTGGATGCGGAATTTAATTATTTTTGCCTAAGTCAAGAAGGTTTTATTGTTTCCATACTCTTTGATTGCCAATGACATGTGACATTACTTGCGTGAAAAAAAAAACTATGTATGGGTAAAATAGGAAATCGAAATAAAAACTAATACTTTTATGATGTTTTTTATGCGGAGAATTTAAAGATTCGCATTACTAGATAAAATTATTATATTTAAAAACCAGAATTATCAACATTACAAACTTAAGTCACCACAGAAGCAATAGCGATACCAGGTCTGGTCAATGTCCTTTCATAAGGGAATTATAGACATCTCAAACCCGACTTTCGAACTCACTACAGCTGTACTGTGCTGTACCTACTGTTTCTACCTACCTTTTTAACCGACTTCCAAAAAGGAGGAGGTTATAATTATGTTCGGCTGTATGTTTTTGTATCAAATCTTTGTGTATTGTTTTTTTTTAATATTTGTTCATCGATTGTGTTAGAATATATACTTGTAAATCTGTAGCCTTGTTTACATGACATTAGAACGTACTAGTCTAATCTGTGGTCATCGTTATATAGCCAACTCTTTCTGTATGTGCTAGCTCGCTCTTCCTTTTTGCACGTCTGCCATTGCATAGTTCGCATGTGTCGCTCTTTTATTTTTACTATTATTAAATCAACCACTGTTATTTTATCAAAACCTCGTTTAATTTAACAGATTGCTCTGTCAATAGTGGACCGATTTTGAAAATTCTTTTTTTGTTTAAAAGGGTTTATTACTTCCGAGGTGGGCCCATTATCACCAAGTCAGAATCTGATGACGGGATCACATGGAAATCGAGGGCAATCCTCAAATTTTATAGGCATACCTATATCGATTTTAGTATTTTTTATAGTAACTCATGCATTTGCACTCGGAAAGCACCATTTGGTGAAGTGGAACTGATGATGGCCACAGATGGCCACCGGAACTATTTAATAATAAGTATCTCACTGTTGCGATTCGATTACAGACTTTAATATGGTCGCAAAGCAATTTATGCTCGTCAAAATGCATATGGTGAAGTCACCATCAGTTCTAGTTCCCCTGGTTCTATTAACGCCCCTGCATCGGGAAAAGCAATATTTTGTAAAAGGTGATGAGCAGTTGACATTAGGCTATTGTAACTTAGATAAATTGCAAACTGACCCACTAAAAAGTGCGAAATAAAAAAACTTTTTACAAAAAAAAAACAACTTCCAAAAAAAAAAACACTACAAAGTGAAAAATAACCGAAGAAGTCGGTTATTTTTTTTTTTTTGTAAAATGTTTTTAGAACATTAATTTACAATACTGTCATGGACTCATGGTAGATCATGACGCCCAAAAATATTATTCAACAGCCTACGTTTTAAATGGATTACAGATTTATGAAGTGAAAACTTCTTGAGCGATTTTTGGTGGGGGAAAAACCTATGGGTCGCGTCACTGACATGCTAAGGGACGTGTTGCGCCCAGCGCCAGACTGGCGATGCGCGCGCAGCGGCCTGTGTACTTACATGTATAAGCATATATTATGCATACGTTATTCCAAAGTTTTAAGTTTTCACTTTTGTCGGCAGTCCATTGTCATTTTTAGGGTTCCGTACCTCAAAAGGAAAAAACGGAATCCTTAGGCTGAGAATATACGTCAGATTTTTTCATCAGATAGTCGGATCCGATAGTCTGATCGCTATCGGAAAGCATTGGAACCATTATTTTGTTTGAACATTCAACACACGTCCGATCCGATAGTCGGATCGCTCCGGATAGGATCACTCGTGTGTCTGTCTGTCTGTCTGGCTGGGTGGCTGTCTGTCTGTCTGTCTGTCCGTCTGTCACAGCCGATTTGCTCCGAATCTACTGGACCGATTAAGTTTAAAGTTAGCACACATATTCTGTGACCCGAACACGGACGTATAACGTAAATAAATGAATTTTGAATATGGGGGTCACTTTTGGGGGGCAAATCAGAAAATAATAAAAATAGTTTTTCAAACTGTACCGTGCGACACATCAAATAAAAGGGCTTGTTGTAAGGATTTCAGATATATTTTGTAATTAATACCTTTAAAATTATTAACCAAAATAGATGAAAATTGACCATTTACCCCCACCAAATTTTAGGCTCAGTAGGTTCTGAGATAAGGGGGGGGGGGCCCTTATCTCAGAACCTACTGAGCCTAAAATTTTGAAAAAAATACATAAAATAGTTATTTACTTATAGATTACAGGAAAACATATAAGAAGTCTATGATCTTTAAATAACATAGTAAATCTGTCAATATTGTGCGTACAAACTTACATTTGCAGTTGGAATGAATGAGGGAAGAAGTTTTTCAACTGCAATGTTAAGATTGTTCGTAGGATAATTAATCCCCACTACGGAACCCTTCATTGTGCGTGGTCCGACACGCACTGGGTTGTTTTTTTTTTTTTGCTATAACACTAAGTAGGTACCTAATATTAAGACTAGGCAGTATATTATATATCAAATTTCCACGCAAGCTCCGCCCCATGGTCCCCGCCACTCCGATAGGTGCTAAAGTATGTGGTAGGTACGGAACACTACCTTTTTTATACTTTAAAAAAAAAAGCATAAATCGCTAAAAAATATAAATAAAAATAAAACTTCATGGTGTAATAATGGGCTTCTTCATGGTGTTTTTGAAGTGAAAACTTTTTAAGCGGTTTGAGCAATTTTTGGTAGGGGAAAACTTATGGGGTCGCGTCACCGACATCTCCGCGCTGACCTAAGAACAAGGAAATGCATTTTTGCTATTCATCCTTATATGCTTTAGTTATTATTCTAAGGCGCCGACATGCTCTAGCGGCAGTAGGTAAGTGCATAGATAGAACTTATGGTAAGTGAACTTATATTGTAGGCGCGCTATGCGCTATGTAAGTTTGTATGTGTTCACTTCTGTCCTTCTGTCACAGCCAGTGCCCATGTTCTTTAAATCGTAATGATATGCGAAAGTGATTACCTCTATGCCAAACAATTTTTTATTTTATTTCGATCGACTTGAATTAAGACGAATATCAGAAATCGATACCTGGGAATTAAAATAAAATTGTTTCAATCAGTAGGTATATAAAGTATGCATTGTTTTTAATAATTATTTATAATTTTCTAATGTAATTTTAATCGTTTTTCTGACATTTTATTGAAACCGAGTCAACAGACAGGACCTATGAGCTATGACCTTATAAGTCAATGCTATAATTGAACTTTAATTCGGAATGCGTTCGCTGTTCAAAATTGTTTTGATTTTAATTTATTGGACAATTATTATACCTATAATGTGAATTTTATTTTTGAATCTTTTTAGGGTCCGTGGTAACCCTTTTTCACCAAGTCCGTCTGTCTGTCCCCAGCTTAGCTCCGAGACTCATATTAGTGCAATTTGGCAAGAAAGAGAAAGCTGTAATTTGGCATGGGTCTACCTAATAATCACGCCGACAAAGTTGTAAAATAAAAACTTGTTTTTTTTTTAATAATACCTTCCTTGCACGTAAAGTGGGGATGATATTTTTTTTCTCGTCTACCCCATGGTGTGGGGTACCGTTGGATAGGCCGTTCAAAAATATTACGAGTCTATGATCAAGCTTTAAAGTTAACGTGTGTTTAACTGTAATAAAGTAAATATTTATATATACTAACATACGATAAGTATTTATCAAATTTAGAAATAAATTTTATGCTACTCAATATAATTATAATTTATTGGTCCATGATTCTCAAAATTGTATTGTGTAGTATTTTTGTTAAGAATTTTGTTCAATGTATTTTATAATTACCTATAACGTTTTAGCGTGAAACTTAAATTTTGCATGCCTATTGGTAAAATATGGCTGAACCTATTTATTATTCAATTTATCACCATGTACTGTAAGTACCCATATTTGCGGAATAAACGACTTACTTACTCAATTTTTAGTTTACCTATTTATTAATTTTATAAGACTATTTTAGTACTTTTCGCCTGAAACAGGATTACCTAGTTCAGGCACGTAAGTCTTAGGAATATAATTTACATTTACGTAAAACTGTACCTACAAAATTTTTATGCCTTGTAATTTTTTGAATAAATATTATTATTATTAAAGTGCTATTAGGGTTCCGTACCAAAAAGGTAAAAAGGAACCCTTATGGTGAGACTAAGTCTGTCTGTCTGTCTGTCTGTCACACCTGGATATCTCAAGAACTGCTAATGCTATCAACTTGAAATTTAGAATAGTTTTAGATAACGTTTGCCCAACTATTTTGCAAACAAGAGAGAAATTAAAAAAAATATATCTTTTTTGCAAAAGGGACTGAAAGGGGGTCTTTAAAATTGGAAGTGGGGCTACTAGGGCATGTGGGGTATCATATGAAAGAGTGCTGTTTGCACATTCTCAAAGATATATATATTTTTTTTTATACAGCCTAGTTTCCAACTTTTGATAAAAAATGTAAAAAAAAAATACCGTTCCCCTTTATCTCCGAAGTTTGCATAGATAAAAATCTGAAATATTTCTATGGGATAGAAGTTTATGTAAAGATTACAGGAAAAATAAAACGATGTCTCTAAATAGCACAGTTTTTCAGAAATCATCAACATCATAATTATATACGTAAGGAACCCTCGGTACGCGAGTCCGACTCGTTCTTGACCGGTTTTTTTTTTTTGTTAGAATTAAGTGTGTGTGTGTGTGTGTGTGTCCCTGCCAGCTAAATGGTTGATTTAGGTTATGTGAAAAAATTCATGGCAGTAGTATACAATAAAATTAAAAGGAAAACTATCACAGGTAAGCAGGCTTTACAAGTTAACAAGTTATAGTCGACCAACTTACATTTGCATTTGGAGAATTGGCCCGTGACGTATATCAATGTATGGGAGAGCAAGGTGTTTCAACTACAATGTTGTTTGTTTTTGGGATAAATTCATCCCAAACACGAAACCCTTCATTGTGCGTGGTCCGACCTGCACTTAACCGGTTTTTGATAGTTTGGTACAGTATGCCCAGTATACATTTTTAAGTAGGCTTACTAAAATTTTGTTTTGGAATGATGATAAATTAAATCTGTATAATAGTTATTCCGCAAACACTTTTGTATGTCAATATGTTTGCAGTCCGCCTGCCAAGCGTGGCGATTATGGCAACCCCCTCGTTTGGGGGAGGTTTCCTTGTTCTTAGGGTCGAGGCCAATGTCGTAGACATCTTTCGGCTGAAATGATGATTTTTGCAGTTGGAATGTGTTTTATTGTATAATCATTGATCGGTCATCTAGTATATATGTTTAGGTACAGTCGCCAGCACATCAAGTTACTACAAACTGTCAAATTTCCTCAATCAATTATGAACTTATCAATTAATATTTTAAGGTTTTTAAATTATTTGGATAAATTTGTCAGTTTGGTATGACCTGATGTACTGGCAGCTGTACAACCGCTGGGAGCTGGGACAGAAACTGGCACAAGCCTCATCTCTGTGAAAGCGAATGCATAAAGATAGTCTGCAAAATTATAATAAATGCAGTTCTGTCTGTATTAGGTCCTAGGTATGTTAATCAATATATGATACGCAACGGGAATATTATATCTACTAATTATTCTTAAAAGTAAGTCATCAACGTTATAATAATTTGAGAAATACGTACATTCGAATTTCGCGAGCTACCATAGCGCATCAATTATCTCACCTTCCTTTTGAAAAGTGGATATCTTTTACATAAATTCTACTTAGTCTGTGCTTATATGTTAGTAATACATTTATAAAACGCTGCTTATTCTAACAAAAACTGAAAACAATAATTTTCGTAGACTTTTATTATTCAATTCAGCAATCTTAAAATACGAGGTTTCAAAGTTCTCACAAAAATAGCCAGCTAAGAAAAGTAAAACTGTTTTAAAGTGGCAATGATACAAAATGAGCTTAATTTTAGCATACATCGACAGATAACTAGTTGTGTTACAAATTTTTGGTTAACAAATAACGCAATGAGCAGTAAAGTGTTGCTAGGAACCCGATGTTTTATTCTCCTGCTGCATTGAAAAGCAGCAGGAGAATATCGGGTTCAATATTTTAGAAAAAGTCTGTTTGTAAAATATTGAATTTGCTTTCATGAATTCACTCTATAAAAATAAATTAGTAATACTCATTTGAGAACATTAAACTTTAATTTTCAAGGCAAAAATCTCTAACCTCTAAGTCTTTTTTTGCAGTAAAATATTACATCCATACTGTTAGTTTGTGGCTTTATTTAATTATTTTAATTTTCTGCGTATGGCCATAATTGTTGGCCGATTATTATTGTATTTTTAAAGAAAATTTGTATTTTTCGCCTTTGTAATGAAATAAAAACTTTTACAATTAAATATTTTTTGGTAATACATGGATGTAAATGTCTTTACGTCATTGGCAACACTAACCCCAGCCTTGTAATATGGCCGCTACAGGTTAGTTCTAGTAATTTTGTCACGTGAAAAAACCCTAGATTTCGCTTTATTTGATTGTATATTACCGTATTTTCATATTTCAATTAGTTTGCATGTGAGTTAGTTACCCAATGCATCCCTTTTGGAGGCTATACAATGTTATCTAATAATGCTAACGTGTCATCATTTCACCTCTGCGGACGTTTGGATTTACCGCGTGGCCACATTTCTCAATGCTCCCAATCAATTTATTACCCTTTTATCCCAATTTTATGTTTCAATTATTGGCTTTATTTATTTCTGAGAAGGTGAGAAAACCAAGTTAAAACAGATGTGTAACAAATGCTAAATTGTCCTTTTATGTGTCCGCGAATAACCGCTTTCCAAAATCGGGAGTAGGTAGGTCGTTCACTTACTATGCGTCATCATTATTCATTAAGTTGTCCTCTATTTTTTTAAGACTTCATCCAGCTGTCGCAAATGTTTCACAGAGCATCATCCGATTTTCTTGTGACATTTTTACAGGCAAGAAATCAAAGAAGGCAAAATGGATTCCAGCCAGCATCACAGACATTATTGCAGAACCAACGACAATTCCAGCAACACACAACTGGGCGGACTCAGTAGATGAAGAACGTAAGTAAAAATAATGTTCTTTGTCATAAACCACTACTTACCAAAATGTTATCGTTAAAAAATTGACCCAGTGATGATATAAAGGGTAATGGTTGGCCAATGTTAATCTCGTACTTGGGGCGCACTTACCGAGTGCTTGTCACTTTTTCCGCCCCGGGAAGGTCTGAGGAAAGGTCTTTGTGTTTTACACATTCTAGCCGGATGCTTCTCTCAAAGGGAAGGCGGGGGAACCAGAAATTACGGTGTGATGTTAAACCTGTGAGGCCTGGCCTGTGGGGCTAGGTGGAGGTGTGAGCATTGTCACTGTTGGAAACCCCTGTGACCAGCAATTTTAGCCTAATCTACGAGATGACTCTGGTTACAACTCAATTCAGACTAGTCTTTCATTGGCTTGCTCCCTGTTTTTTCTGAGGGTCCTAGTATATTTTTATAATTATTTAGAGAAACTAATTTATTAATGCCTGATGCTTTTGTGTCCATGTGTGGTTCAAACCTTAACGAAAAATAAATTCAGTTAATTCATCTAAATAATGGGTTTTTCTTTACTAAACATGTATTTAATATATAATACCAATATACAAAGCATGACTGGTATTTTTAACTCAAAGAATAATAGAAGTATCATTGGTGTAAATATTTCCAGTTTAGATAACAGCTATGCAGGCATCATTAACACATTGATTACTATTTGTTTGATAACAATAAAATCTATCATGGAAGTACATTCAATGTTCTGTTTCAAGTTTAAAAAAAATACCTGTAATTTGTATGAAAAACATTGAGCTGTACTCGGAAAATACATCATACATAACCTCTCCAATGCTATCTTGTAAAAACAATGCAATGAGTGAGTAGGTGATGTAATGCACTTACATTATTTTCCTATGGGTAATTGTTTCAGCAACTTCAACATTTTGTTTTAACTAAAATGAATAGAGCATTATTCTAAAAGAATGCTAAAATAATAAGTATTTCACCATGGACATAGAAACATCTACATCTAAAATCCAGTTATTAACAAAAAGGGTGATAGATCACAAGAAATTTTTCATGGAACATATTGTGTTAAAGATTAACAATATCAATATGCTCTTAGCTGAAAATACATATGGAGGAGGTGGGTACTCCTCGCGCCAGCGGGCGCCGGTGGTGCTCCCGTCGGCGTCGCGGGCGGCGCGTGGTGGCTTGGCAGTGGATGACGAGTCCATCCCTCGTCACCCACCCTTCACTGCACACATCTCCAACCTGCCCTATGATGTTGACGAAAGCGCTATCACTGAGCTCTTCACTGGACTTAAGGTATCAACATTATTGCCAAGTTGTCATAATATTAATTGCCCTATTGGAAAAGTTTTTTTTTTAAGTCAAATTTTGTCAAGTGAATTGTAAACTGTGGTTGGTACAGCAGGATGCAAAAGATTTTATAGCAGATTTACCAATCAGAGACTTTGGTAACCAAGTGTAACAGCAAAATGGCTGCTTAATCCAAATTATTGATCATCTGAGCTCACAGCTAGACATGTGCATCTTCCAATTTGTGTTATTCCATCCAATTATTACCATTTCATATTTAACAGTTGTGCTACAAGTGGAGTAGGTATCATAAAATTATTTAATCTGTCAAGCTCTGTAATATAATTTAATCTGATTATGTTTGCTACTCTGTATGGTATTCAGTTATAATGATGACCACCAAATTTTTTAAGTTGGTGTTTTATAGCTTTTTGGTAATCACTGCTACTTCCTGGACATTGTAGCTATAATACTGGAATAATTGGAAGGCAAAGATCCATGGCCTTGTTTGGAATCCTGTGCATGAGTTGAGTATGCAGAGAAACAAAATAATAAATCATTTCATGAATCTTTAATTTATAGAAAGTAATTATCTGGAAAATATGTCAATAGCCTTGAAGACTGATTAAAAAAAACCAGTTGCCTTAAAATACTAGTTTATCGTACACATACATACTACTTGAATATTGATTGATCTTGTTTCTGAAACTGTTACATAATTTAAGGATGCCAGATCATGAGAAAGACTTGCATCAGTGAAAAAAATAATTATTTTAGTAACTTGTGTCCCCATCAATCTGCTCTACTTTTTATACTAAACTGGATGCATTCAATGTTACAATGATGGATAAATTATTGGTGACAAAATATCTGGTATCTTGTCACCCACTGCACTGCTGGTTATATTGATATGGCCTGCTTTCGTTTTAGCCAATTTCCAGGTGGTCCTATCCACTTTGAAGATGTTGACGACCCAAGAATAAAAGTAAAAAAGATTAATTAATGAAATAGTTTTTTTACAACAGATTATCAACCTGAGAGTCCCACGCGAAGGGGACCGTCTCAAAGGCTATGGATGTGTGGACTTTGAAGACAGGGAGAGTCTAATCAATGCTATGAACATTGCTGATCTGGTAAGAATCTTGCTAATATCACTATTTAATTAAGATTACCATTTTTAACCGACTGTGTGACGCAAAGGAGGGTAATGTGTTTCTCAATCATAATGATGTTTTAATTGAAAATTTTTAAGTTTCCAATAGCAAATGTAATATTATTTTTTATTAACTGATTTTTTTTCGGTACCATAACTTAGTAGAATAAAGATGACAAGTACAACAATACTTACACAAAATTATATAAGAACGCCCAGCTGTTCTATAAAGACCGAGACTTGCCCCTATTTATGCCCCCAATTAATTTACATTTTTTTTATAAATTGAAACCAAAAGCAACCTTGTGAGCCATTGAAAAAGGGTCCTATTGTGTGTAGTACCGATTGTAAGCTAGTTTCATTTGTTCATAGACAATAGGCGGGAGACGCATAAGAATAGAGGTGTCTACCCAGGACAACGACCGCCGAATGGGTAGGGGAGGCAGATCCGACCGGGACAGGTAAATACACTCATTGTTACATGTTATATGTATTGAAATACAGGCAGTTGGAAGTCAAAACTGGTTGTTAGGAAATTAGTTTGTATGCTACATTTAAGAAATTTTTCATTTTAAATTTCGAAATTTACGTTTCTAGATCGAGTTGTTTTCAGAGAAATAACCATAATATGGTTATTTCTCTAAAAACAATATTTTTTTACGAATATATATATTCGTAAAAAAATATATAGTACAGATACATGTTTGATCTAGTGAGTGTTTTGGTTAAAAACACGATATTTAACATTTTGCTTATTAATAAAAAAATCAGAAGTAAAGTCGATTCTGAAAGTATTTTAAGTTGTATGTGACTTGGGGGAACGCAGTTTTTATGAAAATTTAACATTTAATTTACTAATCGGGTTTGACAGGGATATTATTGGATAGATTTATAATATGGCACTTATTTTTTTATATTAAATAAATACGTGAGAACGGCTCGCGCGCACCGCGCCAGTGCTATAGTGCTATCGCGACTGCTCCTGTGCAACGCGGGCGCAAGCCGTCTCATGCTTAAACTTTCGAGAAAAGGGGCCCTTAAATGTCATGGAATATTATAACTATCTTGATACCAAAACTATATTTAATATTTACTCATCTTTTCATGATCATCTCATATTCATCTTTCCGCTCGAGGGCATTTACGGTGCAACCGCACATTCTGCAAATCAGCAGTTTACGCCACACATTCATTTCAACTCATAATAATTAGTTCAGTTCGCGTTGGGCTATCAAGTCAGCCAGGCGTTCTCTTTACAGCCAAAGGCGCACTTCATTTCCACACCATCAGTCTATATCTTCTGGATATTAAAAGCTAGCTGCTAGCTGGTTATTTGAAAGCTATAGTAACAATAAACAATAATTATTCTATTCTATTGATTTGAATTGTATTGTAATTTTGTTTTCGTTTTGTTTTGCAGTGCCCTTACAGGGTGCATGTTTGAAACTTTTATTTCTTATTCCAACCTCTGTACAACATGTTTGCAATAAACTGATTTGATTAATTTTATGTACTTGTTGTGTAGGGAATATGACCCAGAACGCACAATGGGCGACTGGCGTTCAGGACCTCGTGCGATGCCAGACACAACTGGCCGCGAGAGACCGCGCACGGAACGCGGCCCTATGGACCGCAGCAACATGGATCGCGGCAACATAGAACGCGGCCCTATGGATCGCAGCAACATGGATCGCGGCAACATGGACCGTGACAGAGACCGTGATCGAGAACGCGATTGTGAGTACAAATGATTATTAGGGTCCGTTCACACTGACCGGCTCGGACCACGGCCACTTTTCGTTGTAATTTTATAACTCAAGAACGGCCTCACCTATAAAAAAAAAATAGGTTTAGGCTTTGTTCGGACTATTTACGAGGGCGGCACTGAAAATTTCGGGAATCAAGGAAGTGACACAACATTACTATTTAAAAATGTATTTATTGCTTTTCGAAGTATTCTCCGCGAAATTTGACACATTTTTCCATACGATGGAACCAATCATTGAAGCAACCATTCCATTCGGAAGTTGGGGTGTCCAAAATGGCCGTTTTGTAGGCGTCCACAGCTTCTTCAGGTGATGAAAATCTCTGTCCACGCAATTTATTCTTTATTTTAGGGAAAGTATAGAAATCATTAGGGCTTAGGTTGGGGCTGTACGGCGGATGGTCTAATAATTCTATGTTTTCTTGCTCTAAAAACTCTTGTTCTGTGCGCGGTGTGAGAACTCGCATTGTCGTGATGGAGGATGATGCGGCGGTTGCAGTTCTCTTTACGGAGTTCAGAAACGACCTGTGGCAAACAAATGCTAGCATACCATTCTGCATTAACCGTTCTTTGTCCCTCAAGAGGAATAGTCGTCACATGGCCGGTTTTGGAGACAAACGTGGCCACCATTTTTTTTGCAACACTCCGTGAATGAACAATTTTTGTTGGCTTTAACTCATTTTCGAACACCCAAACTCGTGACTGGTTTTTTGTTTCGGGTTCGTACGCGTATATCCAGGATTCGTCACCTGATACAATGTTGTATACAGCATTTGAGGATCCTGCGTGGAATCTTTCGAGAGTTCTGACGCACCAAGTAACGCGAGCCGCTTTTTGCTCTTCACAGAGCGAATGCGGTTGCGGCACTGTTTTTGTGTTAAACCACTTCAAAAGTCATAATAAATCATCGCTCTTGAATTTTCTCGAGTCAATTCCATTTTCTCAACGACTAAACAAGTTTGACAAAACCTTGTGACAAGACCGAGAATCTTTTTTTAAATAAATAAATGGTATTCGATTTTTAAAACCAAGGAGTTTTCAATTAAAAAGATTTTAATATGACAGGAACAGTGGAAATATTCCATTCCCGATACTTGTAGTGCAGCCCTCGTAGTAGATGGTTTATGTGAAGTTTTTTTTTTTTTTCGGTAGGTAGGGTATTCAGGTAGGATAGGTATTCTTTTACCCATAGAAAGCCACGTTATTGTGTCATAGAGTAAAAATGTTTACCGCCCAACGGAGTGGGCACGGGTCAGCTAGTAAGGTTTATTTTTACATGTCACTTCTTTTATTATTGAGAATGCTTGAAAGCAAACCTAACGCGCTTGCTTAGTGTGAAATAATAAGAGGAGCCACCTGGCTGCCTCTGATGACATACACATCCGCACTCGCGCAGCCGAATGGCTCCGATTGCGTGCTCTTTCATGCTCGCGCGGCTGACCGGCTCCGATTATGTCCTCTCTCGCTCCGCGACCCGCATGCGTCGACAACCGCCATTGGCTCCGAGCGCATCTGTCCGGCTCCGAGTGCATCCGCTCAAAAACAGTACTCTTCTAGCCGGTCTATGTGAAACGGCCATCGGCTCCGGCCAGTTCCAAGCGTATAACTTGCGCCGGTCTGACTGAAAAGAAGAGCGACGACCGAAGCTCTCCGACCCGGTCTGTGTGGACGGACCCTTATTAGAAAACAGCCCTTCCCTTCGGCATGTATTTACTTAACCCCAAATTATTCCTATTTTGATGTCCTTAAAATATGATTAGACCCACTAATACAATAAATGTGCCTCTTTTTGTGTGTCTCCAACAATTCCCATTTTGTTGTCCTAGAACACTAAATAGGCAATTTTACTGCGACCAACTTGGTACAAGTTTTAAGAGGATTAATTCAATATTTCCCCTTCCCTTCTTGTTCTTCTTTCGTTTCTGCACAAACTAAATCAGAATAGAATAGCTCAGGCTGTGGAAAAAATATGAGCCACTCAGCCCAGTAGCATGGGTTGTAATTTATCGAAGGCGTTTATCATAAGCAGACATGAACAATCGTCACTGCGTACAAAATATAGATTTTATTTAATCCGCCACGCGATTCACAGTGATGTCATAAAAACACGCATCTTTGCGTAGCCTTTGGATGAGGTAATACATTGTGTACTACGTAAAGCTAAATTCCCTGTAAGCAGCTTCTTCGTGGGTTTCCGTAAGTTTGCAGCCCCTTATCAATAAATTAATACGTGAAGCGAAAACTTCGTGACCCCTTTTTAGGAAATTACGCGACCGGAGAAGTATGAAATTTGCACAGCTAAAGTTTATATGGAAGAGGAGTGAAAATAATAATAATAACTAATATTGTTATAAAATATGCATTAGAAATAAATTAAATAATTTAAAAAACATTATATTTTGACACACACTACCATGCGTTTTGACACACACATTTAGTACCCCATGACTTGAAGATAGATAGGTGACAGAAGTGACAGCTTGAGCATGGAATAAGTACTTTATTAGTACTTATTCCATGAGTAAACTAATTCCATGCTATTCATGGAATAAGTAAGTACTACATATCGAATTTCGCCCAGTGAGCGACCACTACTTACCATAAATGTCTTTAAAATGGCTTGACTTTTTGTGCGAATCATGCTGTCGTTCCGGTCGGAGAGTTCATAAATTGCTCGTGACAAAACGAATAATATATTTAAAACGGTATAATGATGTGTCCAATAAAACGTACCTTTTACCTATGGGGAAATATATCGCGAATAAATTGTTTACTTTTTTTAATTTGATAATATTTCCTCAGCTTTTATTCACAATGATGACAAGTAACCTGATGGTTGGAGCTAACTGTAATGTCACACTTGGGGCGCACACACAGAGTACATGATCGTCGATTTATTACCTCTTGTTGAATCGTCATTGTTATTTGTGTGGCACTGCGCCTTTTAAAGCTTTGTCATCGTTTGCTTTACGATGCATTCGTGTAATGATATTTACTATCTTATAATATGACGATAAAATCGGCGATCTGGGTTACTCAAGTCGCCTCGGGAAGGTCTGAGTAAAGGTCACGCGTGCGTGATGGCACTAAACCCTTTAGCAAGGGGTACTGCTTATAGTGGTAGGAGGTAACCAGAAACTCGGGCTCTAGGGCTCCGTTGAGGACTCCGCATGGATGAGACTTGGCCCTCTTAGCCCCTGGAATATCCTCTGACCGGCTGTTTTAGTTTAATCTGTGACGTAGCGTAACTATAACTCAATTCAGACTAGTCTTTGGTTTGCTCTTTCTATCAGGTACTTAAATCTGAGTGATGCATCATTTGAGTTGTTTTATTACATTTTTCTGTGTAAAACTATAATACTTGTTTGTGTATGTAGCGAGTGCCGACAACCGTCCGGGAGGCTGGCGCGACGGAGACCGGCCTGCACCGGCCGAGTCTGCACGGACGCCGTATGGTGGACGGGACTCGTTTGGACGCGATCGCTTTGAGTAAGTAATCAAAAATTCATTATTTTTTACCTTGATTGTTCTGTTAATTTAAACTACCTGCCTAGCTAAGAAAATTGAAATTAAACTACTACGAAAGTAAAACTTTTCATTTCATTTTTACGGCAATTGCGTGGTAATAAGTTAATAGTTTTATTCACACCCAGGCGGCTGTGAAATAATAAACTAGTCCAGCACATTTCAAAAATAGCGAGACCTGTATGCCTCGATATTTATGAGGTTATATAATTCGTTATATAACATGGTGCTAGATTGAATTGGTTAACTAGACACCGGCTCATGCTCTGTGCTAGATTCGGTCGCTTTATACCTACATTTATATCGGCCGTTAATATGGCACATCGAATTTTTAGCCACCGTTACATTACAGTGTCGTCACACATACACCAATCAAACGAATCTGTTCAAGACTACGTCGAATCACAACGTGTTTTGATTGGCTAATAACATTGCGGCAGCAGAAGGCGTCACGTCACTACATGTTATGTGACAGTATTCGGCTTTGTAGAGCGTCGCCTCTGTTACCCACACCTGCAGGCTTAGCACGAGAACCGGAAAGAAGCGATTTGTCGACAGAAGAGTAGACAAAAATGACGTTTCCGTGTAGACCAGGGATGGGGAAACGAAATATATGGCAGGCCAAGTTGTTGCATTTTTGGCTAAGTATTTACTGAAATAAAAATATATATATGTATTTTCTGAAACACTAATTTACTGTGCAATATTACAAAATAACTATTGAAATAAGAAATAAATTGTAAATTGCAATTAAATTAAACTTTTAGGTTAGCTACGAAGTAGAAAGTTGAGGAGTGCTGGTCTTGGCATGTGGAACTGTTTTATGCGAGCTGCGCACTGCCAATGAGAATTAAAGTTCTAACAATACGAAAAATTCACTTGATTTTTGTTTGATGGTCGCGGGCCGTAGTTTCCCCTTCCCTGGTGTAGAGACAGTAGAACATTTTCGGTAGAAAAGCGTTTTATATTCTACAGTAGAGTAGAAATTGAGAGCGTCATGCTAAGCCTGCTGTGTGACGGTTCCTTTTTAAACCTCGACGTGCTTTATAAAAGCCCGGATATTGTTTTTGGACGTTTATTACTTTAGTCTAAATACATTTTCACTACCAATATTTTATGCTTGTTGTATTTTTGCAGAGGTCGAGAGCGCGGAGGTGGTGGGTTCGGAGGTCGGGACCGCGAGGAGCGCCCCGAGCGCAGCGGCTACGGCGGCCGCGACGGGTTCCGCACGGCCGAACGTGATGGTGGTGGGTTTGGGGGGTATGTGCAAAATATATATTTGATCATCATCATCATTGCCGCCCAAAACTGTGCTGAAGATAACCCTCCCCCAAGCATCTGCTGCTTCTGGAATCTAGTAGATTCTCGCCACTTTCACCAGGTCATCGGTCTACTATAGAATAGAAATTTCTTTATTCGAGTAACCAAGACTCAACAAGATTTGTTAGTAAAACTTACGACTATGTTAGTAAGCAGAGACACTAAACAAAAACAATACAAGAAATAATGATTGGTCACCGTTGCGACATTCCATGAGAGACGGCACAACAATGACCCACGTAAACACAGTCCAGGTGACTCGCAACCATGCTTAAGACACTGTTGGAGCTGCCCCGTACCTTGCACACCAGGGAAGCGCACCTTTTACGCATTGTTGCATGTGTAACATTTATTAGAAATGTTTTAACCAATCGTACAAAAAATAAAACAATTAAATCCTATTTTTACAGGTGACAAAACTGGTAAAATTATAACTGTCTCATTGTGTCTTTTAGAAGTCGAGAGGGCAGAGGATTCGGTGGCAGAAACTTTGGCGACCGCGATCGTGAGCGCGATCCACCTCCCAGAGAAGGTAACCATAATGATTAGTGTGTGTGTTTATTAAAAAGTGTAGATCTATTGTCTTTGTCATTTCATGAATTGATTCATGTAAAAGCCAATTAATTTACCAGTTCAACAGTGACTAGGAGCTTCCCTGTTAAACTTTTGAGTATTAATTTATTTATTTATTTAAGAATTTTTAATTCTATTAAAGCACATACTATAAATATCGAGATATTTATGCCTCGGTTTTTATTAAGTTGTTATAACAACATGTGCTATATTAACTTGGTTAACTAGACACCGATTCATGCTCTGTGCTAGACTCGGTCGCTTTATACCTACATATTATATCTTTGACTTAAACAAACTGTAAACAATTTAAATGTCTTTGTTTTTCCATAAAGGGATTCTTATCGAAATTGCACAAACCTCTTGATTTATTACTTATCAGTCTAGTGCCAGTATCAAGTAGTTTTCAAGTCGTGATGACTAATTAATAAGTAGGGACAGACTGTGTCTTACAATAGATCTAAGTATTTACAGAAATAAGCATCATCAATCCATTTTGCACTTACTACAAATTTACATGTAGCGATTACGTCTTTTTTCCATACAACTTGTCCAGTCTTTGAGAGTCCTGTTCAGCAGTGGATTTACTTGATCCAACATCAAACACTTCAGCCTATCGCATTTCACTGGTATACTTATACAGGTTGTTTGGTGCATCGTGTGCCAAATTAAAATGGTCGACTGAAGGGGTCATCCGCTAGCCTTTCAGACCTCTTAACACCCCTCATGCTCTGTGGATTTTTTTTTATCGACTTTTTATTGTTTTCCAAAAAAAAGACCCAAATTTTACATTCAAATACAGATTAAAAAAAAAATATAAGGCGTAGACTCTGAATTTTAATTTTATTTCGATGTGTATTGTTTAAGAATACTTTTAAATACAAAATTAGTGATATTAGTCACCTAGTTTTTTTTTTAATTCACTCGCAAAGGTAAAACTTAAATTAAAGCTGTACATGTTACAGCTATTTATAAGGCTACAAAAAAAAAACCAAAAGCGACCGGGATCTTCCAACTCTCTCATTAATTCTCCAGTCTATCCTCTTTCTAATGATGTGCCACATGCCATAAAAGTATTTTAACAACTTTGTGAATTCGCTAGAATTGTGAATCAAGTCACATAAAACTACATTCCAAATTCTAATGAAAAAATATTTATTGCGGAACTGTTACTTGAGAAAGAGGTAAAATTTGTTTTCTCACTCTTTCACAGTAAAATCTATCTTCTATCTCTTTCTTGCATACCTTAAATCGGTTTGAACAAATCGCGCCGCCCGACCCGCCATTTTTTTAGTCGAGACATGACTTCCTCTGCTACCTAACGTGTGTGCTAGTTCACCATACTCCGCGATTCTTTTATTACTTTGTTATCGTTAAGTTTTGCTGGTTCTTGTTACATTTGTACTTCCTCTGCTACCTAACGTGTGTGCTAGTTCACCATACTCCGCGATTCTTTTATTACTTTGTTATCGTTAAGTTTTGCTGGTTCTTGTTACATTTGTTTAATTTTTGTTGTTATTGTTAAACTAGGGCCAGGTAATCGTCTACCAGGAAAGCGTTCCTGGTAAAGTCGTTGCGCTGCACGAGCGACGCCATTAGCGGCTCCGTAAGCCATCATGATGTCCGCATATTCTTCGTTAGAGAATGTCGCCATTGCAATAACAAAAAACTCAAAGTTTAACAATAACAACAAATATTAAACAAATGTAACAAGAACCAGCAAAACTTAACGATAACAAAGTAATAAAAGAATCGCGGAGTATGGTGAACTAGCACACACGTTAGGTAGCAGAGGCAGTCATGTCTCGACTAAAAAAATGGCGGGTCGGGCGGCGCGATTTGTTCAAACCGATTTAAGGTATGCAAGAAAGAGATAGAAGATAGATTTTACTGTGAAAGAGTGAGAAAACAAATTTTACCTCTTTCTCAAGTAACAGTTCCGCAATAAATATTTTTTCGTTAGAATTTGGAATGTAGTTTTATGTGACTAGATTCACAATTCTAGCGAATTCACAAAGTTGTTAAAATACTTTTATGGCATGTGGCACATCATTAGAAAGAGGATAGACTGGAGAATTAATGAGGGAGTTGGAAGATCCCGGTCGCTTTTGGTTTTTTTTTTGTAGCCTTATAAATAGCTGTAACATGTACAGCTTTAATTTAAGTTTTACCTTTGCGAGTGAATTAAAAAAAAAAACTAGGTGACTAATATCACTAATTTTGTATTTAAAAGTATTCTTAAACAATACACATCGAAATAAAATTAAAATTCAGAGTCTACGCCTTATATTTTTTTTTAAATCTGTATTTGAATGTAAAATTTGGGTCTTTTTTTTGGAAAACAATAAAAAGTCGATAAAAAAAAATCCACAGAGCATGAGGGGTGTTAAGGGGTCTGAAAGGCTAGCGGATGACCCCTTCAGTCGACCATTTTAATTTGGCACACGATGCACCAAACACCCTGTATAATACTAGCTGACCCGGTGAACTTCGTACCGCCTTATACCGACAGCAGCGCCACCTACCGGGTCCAATTGTGTTTTCAAACCATCCAGGAACCCCTTGAATTATAAATATAAAATTTCAACCAAATCGGTCCAGCCGTTTAAGAGGAGTTAGGTGACAAACACACGTACAGAATAATTATATATTTAAAATATAATGTTTGGACTTTAAATAAGAGACCATAACCTCTGAGTTTGTTTCGGCATTCTCAAGGATCAGTAAGTTTGGAAATTCCGGCGCTATCTAGTTTTAACTTAGGGACAAAAAAAAACGACGTGTAAAAGTAAGTAATCATTTATTTACCAAACAAAACTTAGCCTAGGTAACATCAGTTTTGTATGAATAAGGGATGGGTATGGCTATTACTAATCAGTAAGACCCCTGCCCTTCAAACTAGGAAAATCCTGTATCTTGAAGGACAGTGCTTTAAAAGATCTACTTACAGTAATAAACATCATTGCATATAATTTAATTTCGACAGGACTTTTCTATGTCCAGCAGTGGACGTCTTTCGGCTGAAATTAAATGATGAATTTTAGGACTTTTCAAGGTTGCGCCACAACTCCATGATCTCCGCCTTCCGTAAATCCACCATAATTCCAGAATAAACTTTACCTCTATTTCCTTAGATGGAAAGCCTCGTGAGCGTCCGAAGCTGAACCTGCTGCCGCGCACAGTACCGCGCGACTCCGAGGTACCTACAAAGGCCGCAGATGGCGCTGGCCTCGACGAGAAACAACCAGAAAAGGTCGCGTCTAAACCTGTGTCCGCTGAGAAAGTATTCGGTGCCGCTAAACCTGTGGACACAGCAGCCAAGTAAGATTCAATTCAATTTAATTTATTTATTCAATAACAATACAAATTGTGTCTGAATGTGTTACATAATATTTATAAGATTTTTAACATACTAGCGACCTATCCTTGCTTCTCACCTACGACTTGACAAAAAGTAGATATTTCTTTATTAGATGTAATTTTAATAACAATTTATTAAAAACAAACTTTTCTGAATACCTGGCGAAAATTATATTGTTTTTTTGTTAATGTGAGGACGTTGTAGGCTTAATAGACTGTAGATCTGTAGACCATTTTCTATTTTGTTAAGTTCCTGGTACTTTTGACGGGCCTACGCTGTCTTCTCATATCTATTAACACTGTAATTTGAGAACATTGTAAAAACCAATTTTATTTAAAAGAGTAACCGTGGAGTTTCTTGTAGGTCTTCTCCATAGGAAACAACCAATTGGAACCGTGCACCTAGCTTCTGACGTTTCATAAGTGCCCATATAGGCTTATGTGAAATAAAAATATTTTTGATTTGATTTAAAACCGCACCAAAATTCGTTGAGTTTAGGTGATTTGATTACTATAGAGTTTCACTACCTCCGAATATATCCCAACCCATCAAATAAACAAGGCACAGATGTGTTTGATAAGTCGCCGGCTAAGTCAGCAGGATCCTACAGGCTTATCTGTAGGTGCTGAAAAGGGCCTTTATTATAGCTTATAATAAAGGACATATTCTATGGCGAATAATTATTGAGTTGTGAGCAACTGACCATAATCATAATTCTAAATTAAAACACCATATTTTATTATAAATTAATTGACTCGCCCCCTGTTACATGGGACTTAAACATACTGGTGAAATGTGGGTGTCTTAAAGGTGCTCCTCTGCCCATCCCTTCGGGAAAATAAGGCGTGATGCTATTTTATATTAGAATTTGTGTTGCGAATATAGTACCACCAGTAGTACCATAGTAGTTACCAGTGCAATAGTATTAGAAATGCTCCTAACTTGCAATTGAGTGTAAATAGCTTTTAAGTTACTAAGCACATACTATAAATATTGAGATATTTATGCTTCGATTTTTATTAGGTTGTTATTACAACATGTGCTATAGTAAAATCGGTCAACTAGACACCGGCTCATGCTCTGTGCTAGACTCGGTCGCTTTATACCAACATTATTTTTTTTACATAAGTATAATTATTATGTGTACAGTAATATCCTAACAAGCTAATGAGTTGTTTTATACTTTAATAGGGAACGTGAAATAGAGGAACGTCTTCGTAAAAAAGAAGAGGAAGCCAGACGTGGCGGTGGTGAAGAGAAGGAACGTTGGGGAAGGAGGGTCAGTTGAAACAATATCTTATCATATTTTGTAGGATTTTTTTATGAAAAGCGAATCAAAATGTAATATTTATTCAATCTTTACAGAACGATCATTCCGGCGAACGTCGTGGCGCTCCAAAACGTGGTAAGTAACAATATGAATTGAAGTCGTGACTTTGTAACGTTTTAAAAATAAAATAATATGTTGTCTTATTCAAAAAATGTATTCGCAGATGAACGCCCCAGAGATTCGCGCAGCTATAACCGAGACAGACGCGACTATTCCAAGGACGACAAAGACAGGCGCGACTACAAAGACGACCGAGACAGGCGCGACTACCGGGACGACAGGGACCGCCGGGGCCCTGACGACCGCAACGACAGGGACCGCCGGGGCCCTGACGACCGCGACGACAGGGACCGCCGGGGCCCTGACGACCGCGACGACAGGGACCGCCGGGGCCCTGACGACCGCGACAAACGCGAGCCTGAGCGCCGCGACTACAAGGACGACCGCGGCGAGAGACGAGAGCCCTCGGGTGACAGGCGACGCGACTACTCCGGAGACAGACGCCCAAGACGCGACTATTCTGGCGATAGGCGACGCGACTACTCGGGTGACAGGCGACGCGATTACTCTGGCGAGAGGCGCGACTCACGAGATGACAGAGATTACAGGGACGGCTCACGCGAACGTCGCCCCGACTCCCGCGAGCGAGAGAAGGACAGAGACACACCCAAGGATAGAGACACGCCCAAGGATAGAGACACGAACAAGGAGAAAGACATACACGATGAGGCCGAGCGAGAGCGCAACGACGACGAGCGCAATGGACGTCCGCGACAAAGCCGCTCGCGAGACAGGCACGACGAAATTGACGACAAAACCATGCCCAAGATGAAAGAAGAGGAAAAACCGGTATTTACAACCCTTACTTTTTTCCATTTAGCATTCATGAATAAATATGACATTTTTTCATACAAATTAATACATTTATTGCATTTATCGATAGTTTTATGTTAATGTTGTTATTCTTTTTTGTTCCAGAATTTCGTTGCATCGAATAAATTCAGCTTCTTAGAGGACGCCGGCGACGGCGCATCCGATTAGCACGAACGTAACGTTTGTGTGCGCGCTACATATTAGTGTCCATTTTACAGTTGACTCGAGTGTAAAGTGTAAATTTACGAGTATCAAAGTGTCTAACGTGTAGAACGGACTCGATAAGCACTAAGACAATCTAAAATTGTGCTATGTAATAGAACTCGATTGATAGTCACTAGTGCGGTGTGGATATACGTGTATATTAATAGGGTTGCTATATGCTCACACTGCTTCGATGCCGGCCCCAGTCTTTGTTGTGGCTTCTCATATACTGCTCTAACATTTACTTCACTTCTCTGGGTGCATATACACCCACATCTGCTTATGCTAAGTAAGATACCACAGTAAAGACTGGGGCTCGTATTTGTGACCATGTTGTACTGATTTGTGTAAATTTTTCTATGGGTTTGTTACAATTCTAATGTTAATGTGAATGGTTGCAAACATAGCCAGGTTTTGAGAACTGCAAATATTCCATTAAATTCTGATATGAACAGGTTAGGTCAGGTGCTGAACTTTAATTTCTGTTTTTGTGAATAATTCATATTTCATAATTTTATATTATTGCAATATTGCCCTTTTTGAAGGAAGTTTACTACAGTTGATTGCAATGCCACCATAGGTAATCTAATTTCTATATTTTAGAATATGTCTTTATGTTAAATATTTAGTTGATTTAGGTTATTAGAACGTTAATTGTATTATTTATCTTTACACTCAAAATTCTTTAAAATAATCAAGTGGTAAGATGTTATGCCGCGATATTCCTATATATTTTGCAAGTATGCATACAGATGTGCCTGCCTTGGTCGTGATGAAATATAGTTGTTAACTACAGGTACCTAATAAATCTGATTAGGGTTTGGTCACAATATAATTAATTGGTCAAAACGTTACAGACGTTTCATTTGTAATATTGAAGAAATTTTGTTTGGTACACTATGTAATTGTGAATTATAAATAAATAATTACCCTTTTTACAGTACAAAGTCTTTTTATTATCCAGTAGTCGCCTCGCCGGAAGCAAGAGGTTTTTCAAAGTATGCCAAGAGCACGGAGCACTGATATAATATTGGTCAAGAGGTTCATATTTTAAAGTTGTCAAAAAATAATAGGCCTGTTTTAACATTTAAGTTGAATCGATTTATCGTGAGTATCGAGTACAGAGTCGAATGGTTACTTCACTAGTTACGTCGCGGTTGCGATGGTCAATCGATTCAAGTTAAATGTCAATACGGGCCTATTAGTTTTTGACAACTTTAGCGACAATCCTGCCGAAAATTACCTCGAGAATTTAGCGCAAAAATTTACCGTTTCGACATCATCAAACTCAAGATTGGCTAATGAACGTCACAACTGACCAAGAAGCGTCACTGCTTCAAGTCGGGCAAAATTTGCTTTCCTGTCAGATTGATACTACTCTGCTATACGGGTTTTACTTTATAAAAACATTATAGCCTAGTATTGAAAAGTCTGTATTTTTTTGTGTATACTTCACAGACGTGATGGGCCAATGGACCAATATCTAGATGAGATCTCTACATGAGAAAACAGTTTTGCTCAACTCGTACTTCAAGGAACAACAGTAACAGATGACCCCAAAAAAATTGTCAAATATTTTTTCATTTTATTTTGTTTAGATATCGATACCCATCACGTCTGCGGAGTTTCGGTTGCTAATTTAATGTGACCCTGTTTAGACTGATTTGCCAAATTCTTTTTTGTGTTCTCTCGAGGTGGTCCCATTGCAACCAAGTCAGAATCTGATGAGGCGATCTCATGGAAATCCTTATACACCAGACACATCCTTAATTAATATGCACACCTATAGCGATTACGGTATTTTTCTCTCGTCTGTGGCAAAAAACTAAAATACATATCCAAAGACACAGACTTCCGAAATTAAAGATATTTTCTGGAAGTATTTTTTTGGAAATCTGTTTTTTTAGGGTTCCGTAGTAAACAAGGAACCCTTATAGTTTCGCCATGTCCGTCTGTCTGTCTGTCTGTCTGTCCGTCCGTCCGTCCGTCTGTCCCCGGCTTAGCTCAGACGCTTAGTCCTAGAAAGCTGTAATTCGGCATGGGTGTACATATTAATCACGCCAAGAAAGTCGTAAAATAAAACCATGGAAAACATTTCTTTTAGGCCTGAAACTGCGTTAAGCGGGTACCCGCGCGGTTTCATACAAAAGTGCTCCGTCGCGGGGACCCGCGCGGGCGTCCGTCACGGGGAGGCGCGCCCCGCACCCACGCAACGGGGCCCGCCTCTGTGCGACGGAACCCGTCGCGGAGGCACGCGCGGTGCCCGCCAGCGGACCGGTAACATGATTCATGTAAAAGAGGCATTCTGAGAATACATTTTTATCGTAGGTGATTATGTACTTAGATTGAGAGTTCAATATGGAGAAACCGGCTAAGTGCGAGTCGTACTCGCGCACGAAGGGTTCCGTACTATAAAAATGGCATAAAAAATCACCTTTGTTATATGGGAGCCCCCTTAATTATATGTTTTATTTTAATTTAATTATTTATTTTTAAAGTGAATATTATTTATCTAAATATCCTGTGAATATTTCAAGCGTCTACCTGTTGCCGTTTTCAATATTATATGTAGAGCAAAAACGAGCTAAAAAATCACGTTTGTTGTATGGAAAAAAACAGAATAAAATAATTATTTAAGGGGGCTCCCTTAAATATTTATTTTATTCTGTTTTTTAGTATTTGTTGCTATAGCGGCAACAGAAATACATCATGTGTGAAAATTTCAACTGTCTAACTATCACGGTTCATGAGATACAGCCTGGTGACAGGCGGACAGACAGACTGAAGGTAGATTGAACTAGCGACACTGCGTAAATAAAATAATCCGGTCTCCGCGACGGGTACCCGCGACGGGGACCGTCGCGTTCCCACGGAGCACACCCGCGTGTCCACGCGCGTAGACACTGAAACTGCGTTCGCGCGCGTTAAGCGGGCGCCCGCGACGGGCAACCGTCGCGTGTCTACGCGCGTGGACACGCGGGTGTGCTCCGTGGGAACGCGACGGTCCCCGTCGCGGGTACCCGTCGCGGAGACCGGATTATTTTATCAAATCAAAAATATTTTTATTTCACATAAGCCTACATGGGCACTTATGAAACGTTAAAAGCTAGGTGCACGGTTCCAATTGGTCGTTTTCTATGGAGAAGAGCCGGCAAGAAACTCCACGGTCACTCTTTTAAAAAAATAAACTTGGCTTTTACAATGTTTTCAAATTACAGTGTAAATAGGTATGAGAGGACAGCGTAGGCCCGTCAAAAGTACCAGGTACTTAACAAAATAGAAAATGGTCTACAGATCTACAGTCTATTAACCCTACAACGTCCTCGCATTGACAAAAAAAAACAATATAAAATATTATTAAAATAATAAAAGTTAGAACCTTGTTGAAATATAAATTGTAGGCATGATAATGTCAAATAACAAAAACATTATGTCAGTGAAGTTTGTAAAAAAAGATAAAATTAAATTAAAAAATAACTTCGTAATTTAGGAGCTGTTAATAGACATTTACATAGTTTTGCCGTTAATGAGGTACCAGGGAGGCCACATGTACAGAAGGAATTAATGCCAAACTTCCTTATCTTCAACGTAGTCCTTAATCTTTTAATATGCTTGTTTGATAAGGGCACGTTTAATGTGCGTTTTGAATTTTCCATCACTAAGTTCAGTAACCGATTGTGGCAACTTGTTATAAAAGCGGATACTGTTTACAAGAAATGACTTGCTTGTACTTGAAATTATTTACGCAGTGTCGCTAGTTCAATTTACCTTCAGTCTGTCTGTCTGTCTGTCCGCCTGTCACCAGGTATCTCATGATCCGTGATAGTTAGACAGATGAAATTTTCACACATGATGTATTTCTGTTGCCGCTATAGCAACACATACTAAAAACCAGAATAAAATAAAAAAATTAAGGGGGCTCCCATACAACAAACGTGATTTTTTTGCTCGTTTTTGCTCTACATATAATATTGAAAACGGCAACAGGTAGACGCTTGAAATATTCACAGGATATTTAGATAAATAATATTCACTTTAGAAATAAATAATTAAATTAAAATAAAACATATAATTAAGGGAGCTCCCATACAATAAAGGTGTTTTTTTTTGCCATTTTTATAGATAATGATACGGAACCCTTCGTGCGCGAGTCCGACTCGCACTTAGCCGGTTTTTCCATATTGAACTCTCAATCTAAGTACATAATCACCTACGATAAAAATGTATTCTCAGAATGCCTCTTTTACATGAATCATGTTACCGGTCCGCTGGCGGGCACCATGCGTGCCTCCGCGACGGGTTCCGTCGCACAGAGGCGGGCCCCGTTGCGTGGGTGCGGGGCGCGCCTCCCCGTGACGGACGCCCGCGCGGGTCCCCGCGACGGAGCACTTGTATGAAACCGCGCGGGTGCCCGCTTAACGCAGTTTCAGGCCTAAAACGGGAATGGTATTTTTTTTTCTCATCTAATGCATGGTGTGGGATCGGTATCGTTGGATAACCGTTTAAAAATATTGTGGGTCTGTGAAAGACATTTTTCAATTCTGAGATCCGTTTGAGTAATATTAAATAAGCTTTAAAGTGCTATTTTTTGTTAGAGTCAAGTGTCGTCCCCCCCAGCCAGCTAAATGGTTGGTTTTCGATATGTGAAAAAATTCATGGCAGTAGTATATACAGGGTGGATTTTTGAGATGGGGCAGCAAGGGCAGCTACCTTAACCGTTGTAGCTACAGGAAAACGGTCTTAGGAAACTGTCCTTAACTTTTTGAGAAATTTTGATCTGCATTCACAGATTTTGAAAAAAATGTAGTCAGCAGGAAAATGGGCAGTTTTCACAAAAACTGTTTTTTATGCCAATCGATCCTGTTTCTTATATGGATCAAAAACCTCTATTGAACCAACTGCGGTTTGAGTACTAGAAAAGTCAGAAATCACAAAAAACTTTTCCCATACATTTCGTAGGAAATAGACTCCAACTTATTTTTTTTAACATCAATAAACTGGCCGCTACAAAAAAGACTGATCGAAAAACAAATAAAAAAACAATAACTTTTAATTTGGGTATTCAAGTTTCAAGTTTTTCATTTTAAGGTAATATAGGGTTATATTACCTTAAAATGAAAAACTTGAAACTTTACATTTGGACTCACCTAGAAATTTTACTTTGAGAATCGTGGTAAGTGAATCTTTGAGTTCCTGAACATTGTCGGATTTTCTTTTTATAAAGTTAATTTTTTAAATAGCCACATAAAAAAATCAAGAGGTGTGAGATCAGGCCGGACCATAATTATGTTCCTATCTACTGCCTGCGGTTCAAATTAGAAACGGGTATGGCGGCTGTTGTGTGGCGGAGCGCCATCTTGTTGGAAATACACTTTCTGCGATTCCGACAGCGGCTATTCATCTAACAGGTTTTCCAGATTCTTATTATAAATGTCGGAGTTTAGGGTGCCTTGATTCTTTACAAGATTTGCAATTACCTTTCTAGTTGGCACTCGACGCATCGGGTAATTGGTCTTGTACCACTCCAATGCGCCTGACGGGTTTTTATTATTTAAAAAATAAGCTTATAACAAGTCTACGTTCAACGTTCTAAATTAAATGAGGTCATTTTTGTCACAGAACTTCAGAAATTGCAAGCAACAAACCATCTAGATTCTATTTCAAAGCAAATTAAATTATGACGCGTATTCGTTCGGAATTCGAAGTTATTTTTTTTTTGTTTATTTTCGGCCAGTCTTCATTGTAGCGGTCCATCATAAAAAACTAACTTTGAGTCTCATTTCCTACGAATTGTATGGGAAAAGTTTTTTGCGATTTCTGACTTTTCTAGTACTCAAACCTCAGTTGGTCCAATAGAGGTTGTTGATCCTTATAAGAAACAGGATCGATTGGCATAAAAAAAGTTATTGTGAAAACTGCCCATTTTCCTCCTGACTGTACATTTTTTTCAAAATCTATGAATGCAGATCAACATTTCTCAAAAAGTTAAGGACAGTCTCTTAAGACCGTTTTCCTGTAGCTACAACGGTTAAGGTAGCTGCCCTTACTGCCCTATCTCAAAAATCCACTCTGTATAACGAAATTAAAAGGAAAACTATCACAGCTAAGTAGGGTTTACAAGTTAACGAATAATAGTCTAAATTTGCATTTGAAGAATTGACCGTAACGTATATTGATGTATGGGAGAGCATGTTTTTCAACTACAATGTTAAGTTTGTTTTGGGATAAATTCATCCTAACTACGGAACCCTTCATTGTGCGTGGTCCGAAACGCACTTGGCCGGTTTTTTTTATTGTATATAGTTAATTTCTATTGGAGGGGGTACTTCCTCCAAAAAGAGGGATACTGGTTATCTCCGCCATAAGAGATACGATTTCCATGGTTCTTTTTTTAT
The DNA here is from genome assembly GCA_948098905.1 of Tiliacea aurago. Classification (NCBI taxonomy): domain Eukaryota; kingdom Metazoa; phylum Arthropoda; class Insecta; order Lepidoptera; family Noctuidae; genus Tiliacea; species Tiliacea aurago. Next base: position 8,092,545 of record OX402588.1, read on the forward strand.
TTGAAAGATAGTAACTTTAAGTTGGTCTCATAGAAATTTGGTGAAGATCTGATGAGAATCTTCAGCATGATGAGCAGAATAGCTCCTCAAAATGCAGTAAATTGCCGACTTTTAGATTTCCACCAGTGGAATCGGCTGGTAGGTATATTAATTGTTGCTAAAAAATTGTGCCCGCGAGGTCTACCTACTGTTCGCAGAACTACTAGTCTTTAAAAAAATGCATTGCAACGCATGCCAGGCATTAGCTAGTATTAGGATAAAAGTTGTCTTGTTGGCCATGCATGTTTAAGTTGGACTCCTGTTGGCGTATGAGGGATGAGGAGAGGCCCACGGATACATACAACAGTGGGAAGTTGGGAACACATGAACAAAAATCTTCATGTATGTTATAGGGCGTGTATCATACGCCCTGAAAGACATGATAGCGCTATTTTGAACTCTGTCGAAACGTTGGATACCTTTACTTACTTCCAAACAAATCGGAATAATATTGATTTTGAAACCTGAACGCTGCAATGGGCGTCACTGTCACTGCAATGGGCGTCTACACCGGCTCCTGCACGCCTTGCAGGAGCCGGTGTGGACCAGTGACCGCCCTGCAAAGATAATTGAGGCAGAAATAACATAATTTAATGCTGTCGCCGGCAAGTATAAAGACGCTCCATAAACATAATTATAATATCAAGAAATTAGTAGGTAATAATAAGTACTTACGGAATATTCGCAGTTACCACGTGTTGACTGATGAAAATAACTGTTTTATTTTCTCAGAATTGTATTCAGCATGCATCAGCTATCATAACTAATATTATAAATGCGAAAGTGAGTTTGTTACGCTAAAACGGCTGAACGGATTTAGATGTAATTCGGCACATGGGTAGACCTTGACCTAGAGAAGGACATAGGCTACTTTTCATTCTGGATCGCAGACGAAATCGCGGGCAACAGCTAGTAGCAAATAAATCTTAAATTATAGACGTCAGTGATCGATGCCCTAGCCAACCCACATCAGTGGAATAAGTTATTAATAAAATTTTAGTCACTCACAGTCTAGTTTCCCCTACGACTTTTTATTATAATATTGAGACAACATGTTTTGTTGGTATTTTTACCTACATTGAGTTTTGATCACATCCTAACTTGATTTTTTAACGCGTTCGTAATGTGTGTGTCTATGCCAAGGGAATTCCTGTCGCGTCTAGAACAATCACCTTCCTATGCTTCATTCTCCCAAAGAAAAATCCACCCAGCAGCGTTTTATGAGTAACATGCGTACACCGATGCTGTTTATAGGTAGGTACTTACCCGGACCAAGATTTTTCCAAGCAGTTCCGGATCGGTGGTCCAGTTGCCCCGTATACCTAACTACTTTTTTTCCGTAACAATTTGAATAAATAGCTTTTGCAGCAATATCATAAGTGTTTGTGATCACTAATCCAAGTGCTGCTTTCGACGTAAAGGCTTCTACATACCAGCGCGACGCGACACGGCACAAAGGCCCCGCGCGTCGCGGGACGAGCGGTGCCTTTGTGTCGCGTCACGTCGCGCGACAAGTCACCCCGGTATGTAGAAGCCTTAATGCGTGGGCAATCTAACCTATCCTATTTCTAACACTATAGATGGGGTTTCTTAGGACGGCGGTGGTCGCCACATAGCGTCCGCAATTTACCTGCGAATGACGTCACTGAAACGTTATTTATGAAAGAAGTAAGTTTGTGTGTTTCCGAGTGTTTTTGACACCGTTATGTCAAATCCCGGTGCCACTATTTTCATGACGGCCGTTATGTGGCGGCTACCGCTCTTCTAGGAAACCGTAGCAGACTATTACGAAAAATAGTACTTGACGTTGCTTCGCATTAAAATCCAATTTTTTTAAGAAGGTAGGTATCTTTTTTTGGAAATATTTTCGATGTAGTTAACTAAATGAAAAGTCATTCTTATGAATATTCTTAATAGTAGATACACTCTTAAACTACCCAGAATGGATACACTGCGAAGTAGTTTTATGTCTTTTACGAACCAGTTCTTTTGAGAACTGACACACATTTTACACAGTAAACAAGTCAAAAAATCGTAGAGTTGTCAAAGTTACTAGTGAAGTAACCATACGACTCGGTACTCGATACTCACGAATCGATACAAGTTAAATGTCAAAACGGGCCTATTATTTTTTGACAACTTTAATGTGATTTCGGCCATTTTGAAATGTAATGACTTCGACCATTTTGAAACATTTAGTTACAGTGCTTCTATTTTCTTCTCTCGGCAATCATCCCGATTGCTAATTAGAAATTAGATTAGATTTATTGTGAATAACAATTTGAATTCAGAATTAAGCACTTTATTGTTGTTTTGTTTTTATTTCCGTGTGAACAATAGAATTCCAACGACTGACGAATCATGAAATTTGCCGAAACATTAAGAAAATAGAAGCATTGTAGATATTTTGTGAAAACGGCATCCAGCGATCTAACGCTGTGTAAATTTTGTTTTCGGTTATCTATTTGGTAATAGGTAGGTAGTACCATTTTTATTTGGTTCACTGCTCAAGGGTAAATGTAGTCGGGGCGGCCAGGACCGCCCAATGCTTGTCTAACATAGTGTAAGGTAAATGTTAGTGTTGTGTGACATCGTGTTAGGAGTAAAGGAATAAAAAACTGGAGTATTTAATTACAACAATTTATTTCAATTACAATTTATAAACATACAAGACAAATTTTAATGAGAAAATAAACTTTAAACCATGCATTTAACTAATAGATTGTAAATGAATTACAATTATATTATTTTTAAGTATAAATGTTTATTTGTTTTTTTTTTAACATTCAAATGTTTTATAGACCATAGATTACAACTAATTCAACTGAAGAATTTAAAACTACACGCTCTTACTTAAATGTGTAATACAGCATCTAGTATGCATGGCAAGATCTTTATATCTTATAAATATAGACATGAAACTAATAACCTTGTGCCTATTAAAGTTACAATTTGTACACATCTATGAGTATAGATTTGACGAACAATGAGACATGAAACTCAAGTTGCTCAAGACTGAGGTCACCAACTAAATCCAAGATGTTCGCTTTTCACTTGTTCTTCAGAATAGCAGACATCAATTCATTCTTCAGCCTCTTTGTCATTTCTTCTAGAATATCAGCTCTGACTCTTAGCTTTTTATTCTTCTCTTCTAATTCATCGGCCAAATGTTCCATTTGAAGCTCCTTGAGTTTCCTGTTCATTCGAGACCTTTTAGATGCTTCATTATTCTTATCTCTTAATTCCCTATATTTAAATTCTTGTGTAGAAATATTTGACGAGTTGTCATCTACACTACACACTGAGGACACTGTGCTCTCCCTTCTCTTGGGAGGCCGTCCTCTTCGCGCCTTGGGTTGACCTTCTAGTGCCAGAATCATGTCCTTGATGGGAACACTTGGTTTCCTTTTTCTATATTTCCTTGATGGTTGTTCGGAGTACGGCGTGTAAGTCTCATCGGATTCATCACTTTCCTGGCGTCGCCTCTTGCTTGCTGTTGATTTGACGTCATCGTTGTCTGATTCCATGTGAGTTTCGCTTTTAGGGGTAATGGGCTCGTAGTCGACCGGCAGTGGTGGCAGTGTTTCCACTTCTGTGAATGTTTCTTTTTTAGTGGAGAAGGAGAGGTCAGTGAAAGTCTCTCTTGAGCTGGATAGCGAGAAATCCTGGGCCGGCCAGTGCTCTGGTGGTTTCTGAAACAAAGATAAACAGTAAAATTAACATCTGGCAAATTACAATCAAATTTTAATGTATCGGAGCGTTCCGATCGACGCTCCGAAGATATAAAATGGAGCAAAAGAACCACCATGTGGGCAGGCCCAAAAGGAAAACGTAAACAAGGTCGGCCCCGAGAAAAATGGGTCAACGTGATCGAAAAAGTAGCGGGCCAGAATTGGCCTGCAGCAGCACAGGACAGAAAGGAGTGGTAAAAAAGGGAGGAGGCCTTTACCAAAGGAGGGATCCTTAAGTAATTACATTATTTTATTTATTATTTACTTTTTATTTATACTTTGTCAATTTTTTTAATTAAGTAATAAAGAGGCTTTATTATTATTTAATGTATCAATATCGAAATTAAGAAAAAACTGAGATTCGCTTGTAACACTTACCAATAGCTGTGAGCCTTTTTCTTTCTCCAACTGCTCGACGTAGTTGAGCACCTCCGGGGTACTGATGGTGTCGTACGGCCAGCCCGGGGCCCGCGCCGACACGTCCACGGACAGCCCCGCTACCCTCCTCGGCATTACCGGTGTTTCCATCATTCCCATTAGATTTTGATCTTTATTAATAATGAATTCCGAAACAACTACGTTGTTACTCTCCACCTCCCGTGGGATGACGGATCCAAATTTAAGATCAAGGGAGTCTTCTGTATCGATGAAGGGCGCTGTGTTTTGTGGTGGGTCAGTGTACATATGATAGTATTGAGGGTCATGTGTGTTGGTCAACTCTACTGAGTCCTGGACTTGCCACGGATTAGTATCTGCGACCATCTCTGACGCTAAGTCTCCAATAACCACTGGCAGTCTGCTAATATCTAAGAATGTTTCCTTAAATTGCATGTTGTCATCTTTGTCCCATTCTGCGAAAGTAGACATGTTGGTGTCGTACTGCTGGAACTTGTCGTTCGGTGACAGTGGTTCGTACGACGAGGTGTTGTATAAGCCTGCCGCCTGTGGGAACTGGGAGTTAACGTCTAGTGTTTCCCAACCTTGCGGTGAGAATGGTGTGTATGGTGTGTCGATCTTAAGTGCCCTTTCTTCAGTTTTCTTATATGAATCTGTTTAGGAAGAAAAAAAAAACATTAATTTAACAAAAACTTGGAATTAAAAACTATAGTTAGGATTTTTAGATAAGTACTACTTTTATGATGTTTTTCATCAACACTACAGAACCTTTGTCTTTAAAAATTAACCTTGGCTTCATATTTACTTTAAATTATTTTAAGATAAGGGTGCAAAACAATTTTTCTTACCAATGGTCTGTACTACTTCTTCCTTTGCGGGATCGGAGGACAACGGAACCAGATCTTGGAAGAACTCGTAGTTCAACATTGCGCTGTCGAACAGGGGCTCCGGTTTCAAGTACCCCTGAAATCAGAGTTATTTTATGTTAGTATGTATTTCGGATTGTGAGGAGAATCTAACAATAATCTTATTAATAATAGTAATGCATTATATCTATTAGTACTCACGATTGCGCGTGCCATTCTTACCTCTGCAAAGCTGCTGGTTGTAGCCACTGGCGAAGACGGTGCTGTATTGCTTGAATATCCGTCGGTAATCACTCCGGTTAGACCGTTTACGTAATTCTTCTTCTCGGTCTTTAAACGATCTAGCTCTACCACTTTCAAAACAGTTTGAGTATTGAGACTCGTTTGCGAAAAAACCATGTCTTTTGGTGTTCGTATCGTACTGATTTCCGATATCGTCGCTCCGACTCGGACAGGTGATCTTTTGAGCAACCATTTTGAATAGAACTACAAACAGAAATGATACGACGTAACATAATGTGTGCATACTCATATGAAGCAGGATATGGGAGATGGTAGGACAACATACAAGGGTTGTGAGGGGAGTTGCAAATGAGAAATAAAAATGATTTCGCTGTTATTATTTTGCCAATGTTTGAAACATCACACGAATGTTATGCTCCATCATCAGTAAGCCAATTACAGTTATTTTAATTAGAATAATGAGATAGACAAAAAGAATTTAGAAGCGATCAAGGACACCTTGCCTACACGTATGACGTGTTCAACGACTATCGTGCCGTCCGTGACTGTAAGGTCAAGACCTTGAAATCGAAATACCAATGAAAATGTGTTTGGAAAATATGTACATAGCATAGGTACGTGTGTTATATAATGGAGTTGTACAATAGCATTGAAGGAATGATGATTGCATAAATACAATAAATATGATTATAAACTGGAATTCGATAGATAAAGAACAACATATTTTTTTCAGTTGCCGTGGTTATGCAATCAACATAATGTCACCTGCCCTTAAATTTTTTTCGCTCTTCAGAATGAATAGCGTGCGATGAAGAGTCAAGAAATGAGTAATTTTTGGTTTCGATTGCTATCTTTTAGCAACTAACCAAAGTTATAATTCCTGTAAGATTCCTGTTAGTAAAAATTACAATTATGTACAACTTATCTGCATTAAAAGTTAATTGAAGCGTTATCTTAATGATAGTGACTGGAAACTGAACGCTTCACATAGTAATGACGAAGCCATAACTTAGCTATGTACCTATTGTATACTAAGTAAATTAAGAACTATATCTAAAGCTATTTTAAAGTAATTAACTAAATATGTCTTAAATCTATTGTAATTAACTAAATATGACTTAAAGATTATCAAGGAAATGTAATTATGAATAGGTACTTAGTATACGTTCCAAGTTGAGAACATTGTAATCTCAATGTCCTTGGAACTTTGCGGGCTATCTCATTATCTGCTACTCTTGAACGTACCTACGTATTTACTTTTTATTTTTTGGGTAGGTAGGTACGTTAGTTTTGGATGTTTGTGTATCTGTGGTTTGCGTTTCAACTGTTGTAGAACCAATATTTAAGAGCAGGCACACGTGCAAGTTATTGGAAAAAGGCCAACAAAAGAAATGAAAAGATGGTAGGTAGTACGAAGGCTGGAACATTATGGTGTAAGAAAATTTTGACACGACATAATAATATATGCACATTATTTAAATTATCGATCAAGTATTAAAATCCTAGATCAGTAATTTTGAAATTTAATTTTGATAAAATTATACCAATTAAAACTTCGATTTGTTTTTGATACAGAAGTTTATAATAGTCTAAACTTTATCATAATAGTGCGTCTTTAAAAATCAAGACAAAATTGCGAGGATATTAAGTTTTCCAAATGCACCAATTCAACGTGATTGCGATTTTTAAATTCTTCAGGGTCTGAAATTTTCCAATGGTTCCTGTGAACAAAAACTTTAATTTGGAAAATAGGGTGAACGCAATTACTTACTTCTTTGAACTCTTCTTGAGCTCCTATAGAAATTTTAAGCTTCTAGGCTCCCAACCAACTAACGGTGCCGAATGTAGGCCTGAAACAAACAGAAACAATTTATTAATATCAGTGTATTCTCTTTTACCTATAGCTTCCTGAGGACAAGTTATCTCGTTCTAAAGCGACACTATCTCTCTTTATCGTGACTATCAATAAGAAAAACATTCTAGTGTGCACGTCTGATAACAAAATTAGTAGAAAATATAATCTTTTGTTTTTTGTCACGTTGCAGCGTTGCTGCGTTGGTTCGAGAATTGATTGACGTAGTTATCGATGTACAACCTCGCCGCTATCATTATTATCGTAGGTGGACGCCTACGGAAAATATTGATCGTTTTTAGCCGGAACTTTGAATAAGGATGTTTTGTTTGACTAAAAACGTCAAGTACATATCAACCTATACACAATTGGTCACCATTTTGTTTAGACATTGTTATAAATACACGATAGAAGAAGTTGTTTGTGTCCACTATAAGTATAGGTACGTCTGTCTAAATGTCGACGTTTGGCATATTTCCAACTTAGATATTTCTGAATAAAACTAACCAAATAATACATTTGAAATAGGTCGGGAAGGAATAGGAAGCGTGTTACCAACTATAAAGTAGATTGATAGGTCGGTACTCCTACTAATGCAGACGGATGCAAACCGTCAGTATCAGAAAAGCAAGAACTTGTGAATAAGGAAAATGTACCAAAAAATGTCAGCGACGATAGGTACCTATTTAAGATGAATAACAATGTACAACACTGGTCTTTGCTCCCTATAAAATGCGTCATTCACTCTACCTACATAAAATTTCCAAGACCACAACCAAGTACCAACTGGAATATAATTATTTTAACACCAAACAATAAGGAACTACACCTAAAGCGTCACAAATCGTACCACGGACCAAGCAAAGGTGAACTTTTTGGGTAGGTAGGTAAAGTGATAATGATCTAAAAGTAAGACTATTAAATTAGGTAATGTCAGGGTTACAAAACAAGTCCCAAAGTTGTTCCAAAAGGCTGTGAATGGAAATTTTATAACGTCATTAATAATTCATTAGAAGAGGCTACTCTATCGTTTCAAAAGATTAAATTGTCGCGCATTTTCTAGAACGATGGTGCAGCGTGCGAGCCGATGTACGAAGCAACGTGACCGCGGCGCTTCTCGACAGGTTGAAACAGGTCTCTTGAGCGAAAATAATCATTGTGCAACAATTCACTAAACAAAGTGAATTTTGCTATAAATACAGTCGACAAACACAGCTTTTAGACTAGATACACTGCTCTTATGGCAATCGTTAACGCACAAAACAAAAAAAAAAGTCCTACGCACAAAATTATTGCACAAGATTTAATTTCGTGACATTATACGCATTTGGGTATAAATTCAATTTCGATTCGTATTTGAACCACACCAGCAATGTAAATTATTTACTGCACCCTGTTAAACTACCATATTGCACCTTCATAATAATAAAAATATGAACAAACTAAGTATTTATTCAGACTAAACTCACCTTGTTACGAACAAATATTGTAACGCCTCCAGTTATTTACTGATAGTATTCGCTACCCTCACAACAAATGAAGAGGATAATAGGCGAAAGCTTTTCTAAACACTTCAACTTCTAAAGCGTTGTTGATGAACTTCAGTGGATTAAATAAACCGACCGCAAACAACGAGACGTGCACTGCGTGCGAGCAGTGCGAACACAGAAAATGTTGTGCAATGTTCACGGCAGTGGCGGCCGAATTCGACACAGTTTTCCTAAATCCCCACTACTCAACTTTTGCGTTCTAAAAATATCTTTCCTTCCATGCTATTGGTCGGCTCAAATGACGTCAACTCGGCGAGCCAATAGCATCGCGCTATTACCTCGGTCACGAGACCGAAGCACTACACGCTATTGTACTGTAGAAAGATTATAGAGCTATACCTCGTTGTATGTATGTATGTAGAGTTGGGGAATCACACCGTTGCAAAACAAGAGGGATACGGTTTTTCATCATGAGTCATACATATGCATAACACGACTGCAAAAAACAAGTACGATTTTATATCATCACTAGCTTCTGCCACGACTTCGTCCGTGTGAAATTTCTTGTTCCCCCGACCCATCGTATCGCCCGTTCACGCTATTACTTCGTTTCACTTAGCGTTCTCTGACTTTTTTCTTTTTGCTCGGCTCCGAAAGGGTCGTAGCTTGATGCATCTTCCTCAAGAATTGGGCTATCATCAAATACAAAAAGATTTTTTCTAATCCGACTGGTAGTTGCAGAGATTAGCGCGTTCAATAAAAAAAAACAAACTATTCAACTTATTAGGTTGGCATGAAATAACATGAATAAAAGTTACCAAACTGACTCTGCCTTCATTATACATAATTATATGAAATAAATGTTTTTGTTAAATGAATCCTAATTATCATAAGACTGCTTTTAAAAGCTACTATAGACAACTACGTGACAAAAAAGATTAGAAATTGATATACCTTAGGGGAAAACAGCACTAATCAATAAAAGTATTCTTTGTATGGCATCATTGATTTACAACAAGATGATGTCATAAATTTACCTGTTCATCAATTCAAGTCGAAGCTGCACAAATTCCTGGTGAATAAATGTTATTATAGTGTCAACTTGTCAAGGAGTACTTACAGGATAAAAATATAGATAGCTCTATAAAGTAAGAATAATTTATTGACACTGAATATTATGACAATACAAATAGTGTGACATGATTTAATAATCGACATCTGTATAATTATATTTTAATTTGGACCATTATTTTAACTTAGTTTATTTGATTGATAAGTGATGATGGTCTCATCATCACTTATCAATCAAATAAACTGTATAATTCATCTGACAATTTTTATTTTTAAACCGATTGCAGTGTTCTGAATTTATTTTATTATTGTTTTATTTCTTTTATTTGACTTTTTTTTTAGTACAATAATTTTGTAATGTTATTTTAATAATTATTTAATGATATAGCCAATAATATAAATATTTGCACACCTTGTTAGGTAATGATACGGTGTACTTTATATTTATTTGTAACATCCGTATAGATGCACCTGTATTAAAGCAAATAAATAATTTGATTTGATTTCAAAGTTAGTTAGTTATCTAGGGTTAAGCGTTGTTAAATAGGTGATCATGCTATGCTCATTGCCGCTGTGATAAGAGATTGTTATAATGTAAATAACGCACTTAACTCTTTTGAAAAATCAAGTTAGTAACAAGGATTGCATCAACATTATTGGTTTACGTCATCATTTTATTATGTTGTCTCCACATACTGATATTATTGTGCAATGATTCAGCAATTTTATTTAATTAACTCATTATTATGAATTTGAAAACAGAACGAGATTTTTTTTAATGAAATCGTGATCAGCTTCAATACCGCAAATAATTTTTTTTGTGGGTTTAAGTTAGGAATCTGAATAGGAATGACAATGGAAATCTTGATCTATTGTCCGGTCAAGATTTACAGTCCCAATATGTCCTAGTGAGACACAAAGACAGCCGAAACCGTTTAATAGATGAACGAAGGAGTGAAAAAAACAATATAACTATTAATTAAAAAACAAGCTGGTTAGATAATAATAGATGTATGTCAACGGAAGAGGACATAAACTTTACTATAATAGACAGTTGGATGTTGGATTCCAATAAAATTTGTGCTTAAAATACTGAGATAACCAGTAAAGCCCATCATCAATATGATTGAATATTAGGTGGACTATATCCTGCTGGTGCTTGAAGCTTTGAAAAAAGTTTATAACATAAGCATTAGGTACCATTTCAATGAACAGGAGGTATTAAATTAGCACCTTGCCTTGCTTGACTAGGACCCTATATTACTATATTTTCCCTGAATCAAATAAGTATCCTTCTGGCGCCCGAAACTTAGAAAAAAAGTTTTTAAAAGAATAGTTTCCATTTCAATTTTTTTTTTTTTTTTATGAATGGCATCTCGTAGCAGACCTAGAGAGGTCGTTGCTACTTAACCGGATATTCCTGTGGCTGCCCTAAGGTTTTTAATCTGAAAGCCTCCAGCCAGGGCGCAAATTATATATATTAAAACTAAACGACAGCGCACTAAGGGCACCCCCTGTGGGGTACGGACCTCGGCTCAGGGCGTCGTTGGGGGATCACAAAATTAGCAACAATTTGGGGACGGGCTGGAATTCCATTTCAATGAACAGGCGGCATTAAATGAGGGCCTCTTGCCTTGTTTGACTAGGACCCTCACTAAACAGTGCGAACTAAACCAACACCTGCTCGAAAGTATCCTCATTGCAACCGAATAATGTGGTTTCTATCAAGAGAATCTAACTCTCTTTGCATTTCATCCTATCCAAGTCTGATTCAATGAGTTCATTCCGTAATTCATTGATGATTTAAAAAAAAACACTCTTCGAAGAATCTTTAACTTAGATGAATCAAAGCTACCGATAAAGACATACTTACTAAAAAACATTACGAAACGCGTTATAATGACATAAGATGTCAGGATTATCGCTATCAGGTACCTAACAGTAAATATTTTTCCTGTTTTTATTAGCATCGGAGCAGCAGGTACCAAGGAGTACTTAAATCGTCAAGTGAACCTACAAGTCGATACATGTCGGATCGAAACGCAGTTCAAGTAGGTACGTTATTTTCGCAGGTTGGGAATGACTCATTCTCTCCTGACATTGAACTAAGTAGGTTGAACAACCTCTTTTTGCTAATTTAGCTAGAGTTGCTTGTCACTCTTTGTAATGATTTATAGGTATTTCGTACCTACACTTATTCCTTTATAGATAATCTCTATTTTTATAATATACGACAATCATTATTTTCATGTTTGACCCTGATTTTGGTCTACTACTACTTTGTATTCATAGATGATCTACTGAGGATAATGGCAAAAGAAAACTGTTTTGTTTGCGATTCCATAATGTGAACAAGAGGTATGCATGAGAGACTAGCTCTTGCCCGCGGTTTCGCCCGCGTGGTCGGAAATTATCCCTCGGGAAGTGACTACCGGGATAAAATGTATTCTATATCCTAACCCAGGTGATGGCTTAATTCGTATGCCTTTCATTCAAATCCCTTCAGTCGTTAAGGCACGAAAAGGTGCAGACAGACAATAAGTACATTGAAATAATATTTTTCTTCAGCTTTTAATTATTCTAAGCCCTCGACACCACGGGCGATTTTTTATTGGGCTTAATAATAATAATTATTCATTTTAATATTTTACAATTAAGAGCGTTTACGACTTACGGCATTTCAAACAAACTTTCAATACCTTGTTTTTCGAAATGACTGAACCGATTTTAATGAAACTTCATACGCATAAGCAAGCTACAAAGGTCTAAAAAGTTAGAGAACATTTTCGAAAAATAGTGTTACAGCCAAATTAGACCAATTTTGAATTTTCCATAGAAACAGAGATTTCCAGTTATCTGTTTTATAATAAGACTTTTCGAAAATGTTCTTAACTAACTTTTTAGACTTTGTATCTTGCTTATGCGTATGAAGTTTCATTAAAATCGGTTGTCACTTCGTAAAACAAGGGCTTAAAAGTTTGTATGAAATGCCGTACGTCGTAAACGCTCTAGATTTGAAAGCACCGCCATTGTCCTCGTAATATCTACAAATCAAGTTACTTTGCGACTTTAAAATGTAATATTTTTAGACCAAGATGTCCGATTTTAATTTAAGAAACAGTAAATGTTACCTCAAGATACGTACTACGACTATATTTCAAATCCCTTCTAAGATCATATCACATACAAATAAAAATATTACATGTGAATTTTAAAATCATCCTCTTGGGGGATGATTTTACAAAAACGCTGAACCACGTATTTTTTATTTCTTATCAAGAGCATTGCATTTCCATAAAGTACATTTTCATATCCCTAACTTATAAAATGCCGATATCCCATACAAACTTTCATCCCCTATATCACCCTTAGGATTATTTTTTAAGTCAAAACTATCCTAAGTATGTCCTTCTTCAGGATGCCATCTATCTCCTAGCCAAATTTTATCCAAATCCGTTCAGTGGTTTAGGCGTGATAAGATAACGGGTATACGGACACAGTTACTTTCGAATTTATAATATTAGTTTAGATACTCCAGCGTCCAGAAGCGTCGAAGAAATAAGAAACATGTCCAACTAACAAAACGACCTCTACAAGGAAGATGGCGATAGCATTTTTACCCAGATACTGTTTTTATACGGACCTGTAGAAATCAACACAAGAATGACTACATTGAATATCGCCGTAGACAGACTGCTAAGTGCTAACCCGTCTGGGCCTCCGAGGCGCGCTGTACCTACCGACGTCATCAAGAATGGTTTAGATAAACATGATAAGAATGATTTGCAATTTTTGCAGCTTTTTATGTACAGTCACGAGCACTAATATGTATATAATTAGCAACTTTTAAAAGTGATATCCTCCAACTATATTGATTGTAATTTTGGAACCCAAACTATTATGTAATAGATGTTTTCTCAAAGTTGCAATCGTTATTCCACGAGAAAATCGGTTTTGAATTTTGCTAAGTGTTTACCTATCAGTGCTCATGACTGTACTAGGTTTTCAGTATCTATACTATAATTTCATACTACCTAACAATAACATGTAGAAATCAGAGCCTTCAGAGGTGGGCGGCTGTATGAAACAACAAAAATCTCCAGCGACCCGGAGCATTATAAAATGTGCTGTATTACAGGGAGATAAACAGCATCTAAAACACTACAGACTTGGAAATGGTGAAGCTACATCTCCAGCAATAGAAGAAATCTTCTAAAAGCTGATGAATGATGAATTGATGACAGACAGTACAGAATAATTTTCATAAGTAAGTCCACAGAGCCAGCACTATCAGTATCTGTAACATTCACTTTATGATTACAGTTATCATGTCTTTTACAATTTGAAGACAATTTGTTTAAATGAATTTTGAATTTTGTTTGTAGACCACTACATTTTCCTGTTCCGAAACTTTGTTAATTTATTCTTGTTTCTGGGTATTACCAATGTCGACATTCTCCGCGTGATTACACAGCTCAGTTCAACTTTCCCCGAAAATATTCTGTAGACGAGCGTGTTGAATATTTTCCAACTTTTTTTATGAATTCCTCTAACAGAAACAAACAGCTTATGAGATAATATCTAACGAACATAATGTTTATATTTTAGTACTGTTCTAGTTCATTTATGTGCACAGGTTTGTAGGTGGGTGGGGTTGGTAGCTATTATTCTTTGCCATTGGGGCCAAACCACATCACTGGGTGAAGAATAAAATTTCATTGAGCCGAGGATATTATAAACATGAACCAATCGGTTTGCCATTTAAGCAATGATAAAGAAACGCTGTATTTCGTACTTAGCACACTTATGTTATTTAGAACGAATAGGAGCGTCTAGAAAGTTAAAATAAATTGTGTTTATTGCACAACAAATAAATTGTGTTTATTGCGTTGTACACACGGCTACACATCAAGCTATACATTTCCAGTATAAGCTGGCCTCTCATTGTACAAAAATCACCCTAAACTGAATATGTATAGCTTGATGTGTAGCCGTGTGTACCTATAACTCAACGTTATTCAGAATTCCTAGAATTAGTTTAAAGAGGTGTTGTTTTGAATTGAACACATGCCATTATGTAAAAATTAAGTCGCACGGAATAAGAAGCCAATTTATAGTCATTCGCCGAAATAACACGATGCAGGCTAAGCTCGATTTTGGAATTAACGATTTGATTTAACCCTCGTGCACCAAAAGCAGATAATTCTCAATTTTTAGGGTTCCGTAGTAAACAAGGAACCCTTATAGTTTCGCCATGTCCGTCTGTCTGTCTGTCTGTCCGTCCGTCCGTCTGTCCCCAGCTTAGCTCAGAGACGCTTAGTCCTAGAAAGCTGTAATTTGGCATAGGTACACATATTAATCATGCCGAAAGAATGGTAAAATAAAATTATGAAAAACATTTTTTTTTAGGGTACGTCCCTTACACGTGAAATGGGCATGATATTTTTTTTTCTCGTCTATTTCATTATATTCATTCAGTATCGTTGGATAGGCCGTTCAAAAATATTGAGGGTTTGTCTAAACCATTTTTCAATCAAGGGATTCGTTTGCGTAATATTAAGCTTTAAAGTGCTATTTTTTGTTAGAGTCAAGTGTCCCCCCTGCCGGCTAAATGGTTGGTTTTGGATATATGAAAAAATTCATGGCAATAGTATATATAGCGAAATTAAAAGGTAAACTATCAGCGCTAAGTAGGCTTCACAAGTTAACGAGTAATAGTCGACCAACTTAAATTTGCAGTTGGAGAATTGACCGTAACGTATATCGATGTATGGGAGAGCATGTTTTCCAACTACAATGTTAAGTTTGTTTTTGGGATAAATTCATCCCAACTACGGAACCCTTCATTGTGCGTGGTCCGACATGCACTTGGCCGGTTTTTTTTATGTTCTAGAGTAGAATGTTACCTACTGCGATTAATTGTATCTACTACGCCGTACGTAAATTGAAAACAAACCCTATACAAAGCAAGTTGAACACAACAATCTACACCACTAATTCAAAGCGTCTAAAAACCTAAAGGGAGGAACACATTTATAAAAGAAATTCGGGGGAACCCCACATCACACTTAGAGCGCGCGCACTTAGAGCAAGGTTACACGCTCAGTTTGGCGTCATTCTGGTCTATCAGTCTAGTCTGAATGGTCGGAGAATGATCGTGTACCCACGGATTGACAGACTGATAGTCCAGACTGATGAAAATTAAATAATCTTGTCAATTTTGTCTTTAGCAGCAACGCGATAATTATCATAATAGCACACACTTTCTTTTTCCTTATAATATCCATGACTAAGCACTGATAAATTGACAACCGACTACGTACTTTTCATCAGTCTGCTGTCAGTCTAGATTGACCGTGTAATCGTGAAAATCATCCATCATTCTGGCTTCAGTCAAGTCAAACCAGACTGATGGACCAGAACGACGCCAAACTGAGCGTGAAACCTTGCTCTTGCATCGCCAGAGTACCTAACTAATAATAGCTATAGCTACACGTTAAGCGCGTGACTATACTATTTCTAGCAAACCATGGGGTAAATAGGCCAGTTTATGGATGAAGGCGTATGCTTTTTTTTTTTTTTTGGGTGGGAAATTAACAAATAACTTTTCCCGCTCTGGGCGGAGCGAGAGGGCGTGTCAGACTTTTACTGACTACAACCCACCCGTATTCCTTCATTTGCCTGTGTGCCAGGACCACGATATCCCTTTCGGACAAACTCGCAACCCTGGCAGGCCCCGTCAGTTGGTGCTGACAACTCTTTGAGGCGCGCATGGAATACGACGCGCCGTCGACCCGGGCCTGGTCCTTATCGGACGGTGAGCTACCCATCGCTCACCGTCCGCAGGCCCGCGCCTACGGTGGCCGGAAATCGGCTTGCGACTCCCGACGCCCGGGGCGTCCCCTGCGGCGACTAGGGGCGCGAGGGCGCGAACCTTGCCTCTCCCTCACGCGTTCCGCCTCCTCCTTCGCAAACATTACTAATTCGCAGAAGGAGGTGACGGCCTCCCATGCACTCTCGCTCCGAACCATGGCCTGAACCAGGGCCGGACGCGAGAGATCGCCGCCGCCGATCGCCTCCGTGAGGACACGGCGGTGCTCCGCCCAAGCTGGGCAGACCTCCACCGTATGCTCCACCGTGTCGTCCGGGCGATCCACACAGTGGTGACACCCGGGCGTTTCCTCCCGCTTTATCCTGAACAGGAACCTCCCAAAACAACCATGTCCGGTGAGGACCTGTGTCAGGCGGAAGATGAGGACGCCGTGGCGCCTCTCTAGCCACTCCTCAAAGAGGAGACTTATCGCCACAATTGTGGCGTGCCCATGAAGGCGTATGCTGGTAATGAAAGTTAGTCAGCCATCCCAACTCCACCACCACATGTGACCCAAAAAAACACACATTTCGTCATTATTTTTAATGGATGACGAGCAGGATGAACAGCTGTACATTGATCGGTGTATGTGTTTATTGTCTGAATTCTACGCAAAATAGATAAAACGATGATCATGAAAATAAACGACACTACTAAATTATGTTGGGTTAATTTCAAATGAAGGACTCTTCTGAAATACATTATAAACAGAATACTGAGAATACTAATTCAACAACGACAGATAACAATGATCAATCTACTTATGTGCAATGCAAACATAAATTAGGAATTAGGCGGAATTAGAAAAAAAAAAGTAGTAAGTACTTACATCATTGTATGGCTTCTAGAATGCACTGTTCTCAACTTCTTAATTTTGTCTTTTCTCTGACAACAATAAATAATGCGGCGCAAAGCGACCTGCTTGTTATTAAAACTATTTACGGGCCCGTATGAAACTGTATTTAACAGGTTGTTTAGTTGTGGGCAGTCCGCGTTGATCATGTTATTTAAATAATACTTTTCTTCGCCCTTATAGCTTTCAGTGTGCTTTAAATGATTCAAAAGAAAATATACGGACGGCGGTCTTAACTTTAAGACCTAAATAAAACTAAAAAGTAAAGTTACTACAGTCACAATGCCGCTTTTAAAATGCACTGTAATATACACCATAAACCAACTATCCAACGTTAATCGTTAAATAAGCAAAAACTTGTGATACGTGTTATTCTCTGAAGGTATAAAGTAGGAATGAATCACGAATGAATAACTGCCTGCCGCCAACCGGACATCTCCGCACAAGACACAAGCTTATTCAAATTGTCTGACGCAATAACTACATTCCGTTTCAAGTTCGAAGTGGCCGCGTCAATTGTTTATCGTTATTAAGTGTTTGTTTTCACAGTATGTTGGGTTTCTTTTCATATTATACCGTACCATTTCATTATCAACCTTAATTTTTATTTACCCGAGAGAATTTAAAAAGTAATATTAATATTCTTTACTAACAAAAAATGTATTAGGTACCACTTCATGTTTTAAAGATTCTGCGTGGACCAAACACAAAAGTATATTTTTGTCGTCATAGCCTCGCCTGTTCTGCTATCCCTGTCATGTTCGTGGGAAATAATATATCTATCTTTTTCTTTCCAGAAAACATCGTTTTCCCCTTGTTTACATTGAGTTTTCCGTTTTATTTACTTTTCGTTACTTAAACTTCTATGGCTCTATAAGTTTCGCGTAAAAATAACTTTTGATATGTCTGATGCAATGTATTTAACTTGCAATTGCGATTACAGACACAAAGATAGTATGATGCAATTCTATTGAAGATGAAGCGAGATCGAAGTGGTACTACATAGGGTCAAGAACTTTTAAGAAGATCTTTTAGATGAATTCTTTTTTTTTTAAGTACTTGTTATTAAATAACAACTAAGTAACTATATTTACTTACTTGATTTCTGTCTTCTTGAAATAAATATTCATATTTTTAAGGTAGTTAAATAACTGCTGAGTTAATGATCTTTCAGCAAGAAATAAAGTTAGTTATGGATGTTTAAGGATATAATAATATATAACTTAGTCGGGATATTTTGTAACTACATAAGAAGAAATTTAGACTAATAATAGAGGTAAAATTAGTTTGTAAGTTTGTTTGTTTGTTTGTATGTAGGGGGTAATTAATTTATAATTAGACTGACTTATCTATAACTTATTAAATGCTAGAATAGCACCTTTATGAGGAATTGAAGTAAAGATGATGTGTTTGGAGTTAGTTCCTACTTTGTACCTACACACATTGAATCAATTGTTGAAAAAAAAATTATATAATTGTTAGCAATTGGCAATTTTTTTTAAATTTTATTTTATCAACGACTAGTATATTATCTATATATATAACAGAAATTATAAGCACATGATTCGTGTTACGTGCAATGGTTTGAGATTTTATCAATGCGATGCGGTACCTAATGGTGAGATAATAATAATGTTGAAAAAATTAAATTATAGTCTGTTAGTTTTTTAAACCAAACCGTAAGACACAACTATGGTGTAGTTTTTAAAATAATTCAACACAACAAACAAAAATTATGTTTTTCGGATATTACCTAATACCTAATTATACGAAAAGTCTGTTAAAAGATCTGTTTCATACTATTATACTTACCATCCTTTCTCAATTAAATTGAGACAAAATTAAGTCAACCAGGGTGATTATGGTCAGAAAATACAAGGGGCAATCCAAAATGGTAAGTATCCAGGGACTGAATGGTATTGCAGGTACCTACTGTTTCCAATTACTCTTTACATTTACTGCTTACAACTATTTTTACTATAATACAGCTGATGTTGGTAGGTACCCACTATATTTGGCACCTACCTACATAGAGATACTTAACATAGAAACAAGAGAAAAGTTTAATATTATCATAATTAAATAAACGCTAGAAGTACTTACATGTTCCGTAATTCTGCTGTATTCACTTTGTTTGTTGATTCCTGGATTCCTGTGATGTAGGACCGGTTCGAACGTGATCTCTTTTGTAAACATCCGCGCCGGATGACATTCAGTGTACTAATCCACGTAGTTGTTGGTAATATACTGGAATGAGGTATCTACATGCATGCATACTAACGAAAAAACAACTATAAACAAACCCACAACCACAAGGGTGAGTCATAAAATCTTTTTGTTACAAAAGTATGAAAGTACAACACACAATCTCACATTGAACAGCTATAAGCACGAGAAAACACCAATGGAGGTCAAGCTAAGTTTAATGGAATATGGGCACTCACCAATAATACCTTTGGCCTTTAGAATGAAGCTGGAATAAAGTGATAGTAACTCTATTGAAAATCTTGTAAATAATTTTCAGGTCGTCTGTCAATTTTGTACTATGGCGCCAAAACCTCTTCGAACTGAATCGAACATAGACAATAACATCGCCACAGACTAATCACCGCTAGTGAGGTGAAATAAAAGCAAAAGCTTATAATATAATATATTGCTAGTACACACGCAAAGCAGTCACCCATTTCAAAATCTCACGTCCACTACAGATTTTGGAATCGGTAGTAAAAAATCTGCTGTCAAAATTTGAGAACGTGAGATTTTGAAATAGTGAGGTACCAGGAAAGCAACATGTACAGAAGGAATTAATGCCAAACTTCGTCGTCTTCAACGTAGTCCTTAATCTTATAATATGCTTTTTTGATAAGGGCACGTTTAACGTGCGTTTTGAATTTTCCATCACTAACTTCTGTAACCGATTTTGGCAACTTGTTATAAAAGCGGATACTGTTTACAAGAAATGACTTGCTTGTTTTAGTTAATCTAAATTTGGGTATCACAATTTCATGTTTACTACGTGTATATTGTATCTACACAAACATACTAATTCCATGGATAGTGTGGAGGAGAGATTTTAAAATCGCCAGCGGCTCGCCTCCAGAGCCGTCCGGCAACTGTACTACGTGTGTATCTAGCATAAAGGCTTCTACATACCGGGGCGACTTGTCGCGCGACGCGACACGGCACAAAGGCCCCGCGTGTTGCGGGACGAGCGGTGCCTTTGTGTCGCGTATATAAATCACGATTTATGTTAGTACTATTATTTATGTTACTACTATTTTTGATACTGAATTTAAATAGTTTCTTCCTTTCCAGAAGTTTCCAGCCTTTCCGTCCCTAATCGTTTTAAAAAAAACTA
Source organism: Tiliacea aurago (assembly GCA_948098905.1). Lineage (NCBI taxonomy): Eukaryota > Metazoa > Arthropoda > Insecta > Lepidoptera > Noctuidae > Tiliacea > Tiliacea aurago. The sequence continues at coordinate 8,113,315 of OX402588.1, forward strand.
TTAGGGACGAAATTGTGAAAGATAATAGATAAACTGGGGTTTGTACGTAGGTTTGTAGGTATAACAATTTTCTTTGATTTTTAATCTGTTGTACAGATTTTCTTCAATTCACAGACTATATAGTCTTCAATTTTATGGTCTCGAGTCGTCCAAATGTCGGAATAACAAATAAAACAATTTTTTACACGTAAAACAGACACTAATGTCGTCACATTGCTAACAATTTCAAGTGAAGTTTCAATTCCTAGTGGTTTGTGCTTCAAGTGTCGGTGTGGCTTTAGCTATTTTCGAGATGTTTTATTACCACGGAGGCATAGAGTCGCAATAATTGTAAATATTTGCCAATTCTGCTGTTTGCTGTGCGCGGAGCTCTAACCGAAGAAGTGCGAGGTAAAGAATTTTGTTTTTAAATCCATCTGACCTTGAATCTGGTCGGATCGAAAGGCGAGGCATACAAAATAGATGCTGTAAAAGTTGGCCGTGTATCGTCTGACGCACTGTCTACTTAAATATCATTCAATACACTGTAGGTATATTAAATACCTACTGGTAATTAATCTGTTATGTTTGCTTCTATGGCTTAATTTGATTTGTTAACAACTTGTACAGTCTAAAATGTGGTGAGAATGTAACATATTGTATGTGTTTTGCTCATACACTAGTCAGTTTTGAAAACCAAATGGAAATTTGTTTATGCATTCATTAATCAGAAGCATGTAAACTATCATACTCTGGTAAAGTGAGCCTCAGCCCGCTGTATAAACAATGTTTTATCAAAACATGATTGTGCAAAGATTATCTATTCAACATCCAGCTGGCTTGCTTCACAGTAATTTTAAGAATATTATACCATCTACAGTATACTTATTGTATGAGGCTATGTAATGAAAGCTGCACGGGTCGATCGATCAGGTTAAGCTGCCTTGCCGCGGTTGGTCCGTGGATGGGTGACAATCTTTACATACTAAGACTCCTCTGTGCCTGGGAAAGCACGTTTAGCTGTTGGTCTCAGCTGTTATTTGTAGATCTTTGACAGTTGTTACGGGTCCTCAGAAGCCAGTAAGTCTGACAACCAGTCTTACCAAGGGGGTGTTACCCAGTAACTGGGTTGTGGAGGTCAGATAGGCAGTCTCCATGGAAAATACTGGGGTATTCAGCTGCATTTGGTTTAGACTGGAAGGCTAGGTATATGATGATGACAGTTTACCTATTGCAGTTTACATTTTATTAATAAAATTGGTGCACACAGAACTATAAATTCTGAAACTAACTGCAAACACATACAACAGGTGATTACCTAAAGAATACCTAATATTGTTATAGGTACTAAAATTAAAAATTAAACTTCAATGAGATGGAAATTAAATTATCTTGTGAGGCTGCAAGCCCAGTAAAAAACAGAAATGTCTTCTTGAGGGTAATATCATTATTTTCACCTCTTTCCTAGTTTATTTGCAGTGCCATGTATATTTTTCTTCAATCTCTCAGCATCCTCCTGTTCTTATCTCAATTGATTTCGGGTTTTTAACATTTCTCTACTTCTTTCACAAATTGACCTATGGACCTGTAATTTTTTCCCAACTAGCTTACAAACTAACCCTGCTTACCGTGGTTGGTAGGTTGGTTTGTGTTAACGTTCTAGCAACATAAATAAAATAATAATAAAAAAAAAAAAAATTAATTGCATCAACTTAAATAACTTATTCTATATTTACAATGGGGAGAATCCTTTTAAGCAAGTAGTTTGCTTGTGTTAGGATGCTCCGCCCTTCCCCAGGTTATATAATTGCTATTTTAAGTTATTGCGCCTGTTCAAGGTATATAAACTTATACAAATAAAAATAAACGAAAGAAATGGAAACAGCATTTTTAGTTAAAAATTAAAACAAATAAAATAAAAGACCCGCTGGAATGTGTGTGTTATGTTATGTATGTCGGAGATGGTGTGGAGGTGAATGTGAATGTCATAGTGGGTGTGAGTAAGTGTGGGAGTAAGGTTCCTACGACTACTTTTGGGGTTGGAAAATAATGGGAGATCATTAGCTTCCAACATAATTCATAATTTTTTCTTCCATCTCTGTCAACCAGTATTTAAGTCAAGAAGAATTTAATCCTTATTTATGTTGGATCATCTTGCATACAACCAATGCACAGTTTTCTTGGCCAGATCTCTAAATCTATTTAAATTCGCATTCAAATTATGAACAGAAAGCACAATTTATTTGTTTATAAATAGGTAACATTTTAAATACCTAAGCTATTTTAAAATGAGATATAAACAGTGTAACAACAACAATTAAAACAATTAATTAGAGTTAAAACGTATCTTGTAGAGACATGATTTTGTTTCCAGGATTCTAATCTTAATTAGGGTCATGCCCTGGCTGATAAATATTAATTTATTCTTATTATGGTATAATACCTTTGTATTTTCCATGTATGCAATACAGAGAAATTGATAACTCTGTATTGCAACTTATTTAATAGGATTTACGTAAACATTTACCCTACTACAGGGCAAAGGCCTGTTCTCATACTACAGAAAAAGCATGAGCGTTGATTCTTGCGCAAGGCAGATTGCTGATTTCAGACTTAAATTAATTATCATAAGTCCAGGTTTCCTTATGATGTTCCTTTACCAATGTCAATGATGTCCAATAAAAACTTAGAAAGAACATAAATATGAATTTAAAAAGTTTTTTTTTTTTTTTTTTGATGTTGCCCCACACTAGGAATTTCGTCTGTATTGTGGGTGCGTTTACAAACATTCACATACACAAACAGCCGGTTACTCCAGTACAGTTGCTTTGGTACTTGCCCAGATTTGAACCCACAACCTCATTCATGAGAGGCTAGGTCACCGGAACCACTGGGCCATCATTATAATTCTATTTTTACAAATTACGTATTATGACTTGTGGACATGCACTTGCATTAACTTATTTTCATGAATTTAAATATTTATTTATTACTGTAATCAAGGAAGGCCAACACCACTTATTTACTTTGAATTGAAATAAGTTGTAGTTGCATTATTTTTACCAATATATTCTTATTCATATGTATTATGTTCAATAAAACACGAATTAGGTAATTCACAGTTTTAATATTTGTTTGGTATAAGCGCTAGGTAGCCTTAACCTGAAGTGGTATATGTTACACATGTAGGGTACTTGAACAAATCTTATTTGTCAAAGAAGATTGCAAAGTACCTTCATTTAAGATATACAACATACCTTTCCCCTAAGTATGCAAGAACATCTAATACACATAATTGAAATATAAACAAAACCTAAACATAAAACATCATAATCTTCTCTATTTAACAAATATAACAATTAAGTAAACAGGAGCAAAACCGATCTTACAACACATAACATTAAACCAAATAATTGCTGTGGCTAGGCCTGGCATATGGTGACTTTGCGTACGAAGAAACTTTGTTCTTCAGTTTGCCACCTGGATAAGTGGTCTCTGCCCCACTAGGTATCCCAAGCATTTCTGCCCATTCCTCCGAACTAGGAATTTGGATTATCTGTTCATTTTCTTGACTTGACTCTCCCACCTGTTCCTGTATACTTTTATCCTCTTCCAGTTTCTTATCCTTCTTCTCCCCCTCTCCTGAAGTTGAGGTTGACAGCTTCTTCTGAATCAGTTGGTCAATATGTCTGCTTACAACATCTCCATTGTTTGATGTCACCTGATAGCTAGACGGGCCATCCTTACTTGTTACAGTGCCTGGTAACCAACGTGGTCCTCTTCCATAGTTTCTGTACATCACGCATTGACCAATGTCCGTTTGTCTGTTTCCTTTGTGCGTTATTGGTAATTTGTTGCTCGACTCTCATGTGCTGTTTATTAACTGGATGAATACTGTCTAATAAAGTCCTTAACCGTCTATTCATTAACAGTTCTGAAGGGCTCTTGCCTGTTCCTGAACATGGCGTTACACGCAACCCCAGTAACATGTTAGGTACCTTCACGTCCCAAGATACATTTGCGTAACTTGTTCTTGACCGTCTGCACCATTCGTTCAGCCAATCCATTTGTAGCAGGATGGTATGGTGCTGTGGTAATATGCTTAATTTTATTTGAATCCAGAAATTGTTTCATTTCAGCTGAAACAAATGCTGTTCCATTGTCTGAAACCAATGTCTCACATAATCCGTGTGTAGCAAATAGCATTCTTAGATGCCGAATCACAGTTTCTGTAGTCATGTTACTTACTACAAATACTTCAGGCCATCGTGAATATGAGTCAACAATTATCAAAAAGACTTTATTTTGGTATGGACCAGCAAAATCAATATTTATGCGAGACCAAGGTCTTGTAGGTACTAACCACTCGCAACTTGTCTTGGGAGGCATGTGCCTATTTTCGAGACACTTGGTGCAAGTGTTCACCAATGCCTCAATGTCGTTGTTTAGTTCCGGCCACCACACATAGCTTCTGTCCAAAGCTTTTGTTTGAACTATACCACTGTGTGCCCTATGTAAAGCACGTAAAATATCTTTACGTAGCGGTGGTGGTATCACCACGCGACAACCCAGCAGAATACAACCTTCATGTAAAGAAAGTTCAGTACGATGTAACCAATAACTGTGCAAAGTTTCCTCTCTCACTTTAGCTGGCCAACCAGATAACACGTAATGCATGACTCGTGATAAAGTCTTATCTGTTTTTGTCAGCAGCTCGATCTTATTAACATCAACTGGAAAGACTTCGGGAGTCTCCGCCATCAATAAAATATCACAAAGCTGCTGTTCAGGTTCCTCTGGTACCGGTTGTGGCCAGCGACTGAGACCATCTGCATTTCCGATTTGTTTACCAGGCTTATAAGTTATATTATAATTGTGTGAAGTCAAAACAATAGCGATTCTAGTTAATCGCGGCGATATAATATTGGGTATTGGCTTCTTAGGATCATAAATACTGACCAGTGGCTTGTGATCCGTTACTATTGTAAAAGTTCTTCCCATGAGATAGTTATGAAATTTTTGAATTCCGAACATGATTGCTGTAGCTTCTTTATCAAGCTGGGAGTATTTACGCTCGTGTGAATGTAATGTCCTAGAACTCATAGCGATGGGTCGTTCTTGCCCATCCTGCATCACATGAGACAGCACTGCGCCTACACCATACTCGGAGCTATCGCAAGTGAGTACTAAGGGTTTGCTTAAATCATAGTGAACTAAAGTTATGTCTGACGATAGTAACCGTTTCGCTGCGTCGAAGCTTTCCCGTTCACGTTCTGTCCACTGCCACTTGCGAGACTTATCAAGCAACCTATGGAGCGGTTCGAGTACAGTAGCTTTGTGAGGTACGAACCTCTCATAAAAATTGTACAACCCTAAAAAGGCCTGTAGCTGCAGAACACTCTGCGATTCTGGAGTTTTGACAATCGATTCCACTTTGCTAGGAGCTGGATGAATGCCGTCGGCGTCAATAACAAAACCCAGAAATTCTACACATTCTTTAGCAACCTTACACTTACCTACATTCAGTCGCAGGCCAGCTTTTTGTATGCGTTCTAGCACAGCATCCAGTCGTTGACTCATATCTGCCAAGGTATGCCCACTTATAATAATGTCATCAATTAGTACTGCGACTCCTGAAATACCTGCCAGTAAAGATGTCATCAACCTTTGAAAAATGCCTGGACATGCTTTTACTCCGAATGCCAGCCTGTGAACAGTGTAAAGACCTCTACATGTGTTTAATGTTAACAGTTTAGCCGTGTCATCATCCACAACGACTTGTGTGTATGCACGCTCTAAATCTAACGTAGTGAAATACCTTCCTCCAGCGATTATAGCAAATACCTCATTAGCAGTTGGCATAGGGTAAGTATCTGACTCGGTAGCCTGATTCACCGTGCTGCAATAATCTCCACACAGGCGAATCTCACCTGTTTTCTTAACAATGGGCACCACCGGTGTTGCCCACTGTGAGTAAGAAACAGGGCGTAGTACCCGCTCGGTCACCAATCGATCTATTTCCTTTTCAACTCTGTTCTTAATTGCAAACGGAACTGGGCGAGCTTTAAGAAACCTAGGAGTGGCGTCTGGTTTTAAATGTATGGTCACCGGTTCACCTCGGTAAGTACCAAGACCCTCTTTGAATACTTCAGAGTGTTTTTGTAACATTTCATTAGTCATTGATATGCCAGTACTAGACACAAAATTAATACTAAGTTTTATGTTAAGAGCAGAAAACCAATCGCGACCAATTAAATTGGGGCCTGAGCCTCTAGCTACAATAACCGGTAAAACACACGTAGGTCTCTAAAGTTTACATGCACTACTGTCTGACCGAGCACATTAACCGGTGTCGCCGTCCAGGTCCGTAGGTTGTTGTGTGCGGCGCGCAGCTCGGGGCGCGGCTTTGCGTCGCGCAGGCCTCTCCAGGTGCGCTCGTTCACGAGTGAGAAACCAGCACCGGAGTCCACCTGCATCGTCACTGACATCCCATTCAGATGAACCTTAACATCATAAGCTGGCACCCGCAGTTGACTACTATCGAAGTTGTATATACCATTCAACTGAACATCTAACTTATCCTCTTCTGTGAAATTGACTTTACTGTTCGAGGCTTTCTTCTTTGCAATGCAAACCTTTTCTATATGTCCTACCTTCTTGCAGTATCGACAAGTTACTTTGACAAAACGACATTCTCCAGCATGGCGATCACCACAACGGTAGCAAAATTTCATGTTTGTTTGCACTGCATTGATGTCCATGGCCTCAGGAGCTGCTGGCATGGTCGTCGATGTACTCGCCGTCGAATCGAATCCGCTTGCAACGTTGCAACTCTCATTTCCATTTTGTATCATGCGAACATCTCTTACCGAACTCTCGGAAGACAACATAGCTTCAACAACATTATCATAACTCAGTTTATCTCTTTTCAATAAATCATATTGCAGTCTGTGATCTTTCATTCCACACACGAGTCTGTCACGTAACATACGTTCTAAATCCGAAAAATTACAATCGAAACTGATCTTCCTCAGCTGAGCAATATATTCCGCTGATGATTCACTTTGTTGTTGGTCACGTTTATAGAACCTATATGACACTGATATTTCGTTAGGTTTAGGGCTATAATGTTTCGTTAAAACGTTCACGATTTCCTTAAATGAGACATCACTAGCTTTTTTAGGTGTAATTAATGCAAGAAGCGTATCAAACACTTTTGATCCACACACTGTGTAAAAGTTAGCTCTTTTACTTATGTCCAACACAATGCCATTTGCTTCAAAGCAAAATGTTAGCCTGTCTATGTAATTGTTCCAATTGTCTGTTTGAGAATCAAATTCCGCAAACTTCACTGCCCTACACTCCATTCTTTAAAGTTTATTCCTCATCGCCACTATTATGTTCAATAAAACACGAATTAGGTAATTCACAGTTTTAATATTTATTTGGTATAAGCGCTAGGTAGCCTTAACCTGAAGTGGTATATGTTACACATGTAGGGTACTTGAACAAATCTTATTTGTCAAAGAAGATTGCAAAGTACCTTCATTTAAGATATACAACAATATGTTTATTTGTACTCCATAATGTTTAAAGGTACAATGGCTTAAAGCTACGGTAACAATTACGGACCCTGTAGAGCACTGCAAACGGTATAATAAAATTAATTCTTAAAATAAAAGTTGAATTAAGGAAACAATTCGCTATCAACAACTTTTAAATATTTCAATAGATTATTAACATTAATTAGTAATTATAACATTTATTTTATTGAGATCAGATATAGGTAGGTTGTTTTTAATGGTTGTATTACTAATATTACTGAAAAATTGTGCAGTCTCATGAGTTATATTTTCTTATAGAGGCTGCACTAATCTGTAATTTAAGGCACATTCACTACATAGTATAAAACAAAGTCGCTTCCTGTCCGTCCCTATGTATGCTTAGATCTTTAAAACTATGCAACGGATTTTGATGGGTTTTTTTTAATAGATAGAGTGATTCAAGAGGAAGGTTTATAATATGTTTAGAAAAAGTTACGCGCGTGAACCCACGGGCAGCAGCTAGTACATAATAAAACTTACAGTATTTTGGAAGAAGTGTATGCATTGCGAGTTTGTGCTGATGCAGCAGAACAATATAATTTAACAAGTACTAAACAGACCTATTTGCCTTATAAAAATAATAATAAAATAATGGATCATAAAATATAATTAATGGTAACATGTCACCACTCACCATTCATTATTTGTGGCCAAGGAAAGAGAAAAAAATACAGAATGTAAAAAGACTTATCACGCAGCTGTCATAGTGTCATCTACGCATTCTGCACATCAAACTTAGCAACATTGTACAAAAATAATTGTTATTGTTGGGAAACTACTTTTATTTTTGTTGTGAAAATCCGCTGTTACGCAGCGCACAATGTAAAGCCTCTGCTGTTCTAGCAAATAGTAGATTTAGTTCTACAAAGTAGAAATAGATTCCGGGTCCGTCGGACCCGAAAAAAATAAATTTAATATTGGACGCGTTCGTCCAATATTAAATTTTCTCAAGAACTGAAAATTGATGATAAGTTCTGTATAAAAAAAACGGCCAAGTGCGTGTCGGACCACGCACAATTAAGGGTTCCGTAGTTGGGATGAAATTACCCCAAAAATAAACTTAAAATTGTAATTGAAAAACATGTTCTTCCATAAGTACATCAATATACGCCAGCGCCACGGTCAATTTTCCAGCTGAAAATGTAAGAAATACAAAAAATTTTTTTTTTTTATGTGATTATATATATACAAATTTCATGATTCTAGGTCAACAGGAAGTACCCTATAGGTTTTGATAGCAATAAAAAAACCGGGCCAAAATCGCCGTATTGTTTTATTGCGCTGAGTATGATTTTTTTAATAAATTAATTTCAACTTGATACCTGAGGAAAAGGGTCTTGAACTCTTGACAGACAGACGGCCGGACAACGAAGTGATCCTATATGGGTCCCGGTTTTTCCATTTGAGGTACTGAACCTTAAAAATGGTCACAATGACGTTAAGAACAAGTGACTCTCGGTTTCGTTAGGTGGCGTTAAGGTATTTGTTGTAGCTTGCTTTGTGAAATTTCCTCAACAAATAAATATATGTTTGTTGTTCAGGTGCCTCACGATGACGATGATTGACGGTGTTGGTGACGAAGTCGTGCAATTTGTAGTTGTGGTACTTGTGGTGGTGGTGGCGGCTCTCGCCTGGTGGTCCACCAACGCGCGTCCGGATCGATACCGAACTGTGCTGGTCATGCGCTCCAGAACGCTACACCCTGTCACCGTCAGCATTCGAACTAGTAAGCATCTACTTATTCCATTTTACAGGTCTTTACACAAACACTATTTGCATGGTCAAAAGACTATCTAAGATTCTAAGTGTAAGATAAATTAATGATATTTATTTCAGTAAAAATAATAGAATAGAATAGAATAGAATACTCTTTATTATGTACACCATAAAAGTTACAGATATAAATACTGAAACTGGAACTGGTTACTGAAATTAATATTATTCATCAGTCATGTTAAGCAACGCTATGGTAGACCTACATGATTTGAATATGTACCTAGAAATTCTTTTTATATAAAAAAAAAACAAAATCTGTCCACAATTGACGGAGCAATCAATGAACAAAAAAAAAAACATACATACTTACAGTCGAACATATTATCACCTCCTCTTTTTGGAAGTCGATTAAAAACCACTCTCCATGATGAGTAATTATTTTTCCGGTTGTGTATTTTAAGCATATTATTCAAAGAAACTTTTTAAATTATATTATAGTCTTATTTATTTGTGGGTATGTGATAAATTCAATAAATTATTGCAGCCTCATGGTCCACACTGAGGTCAATTGAGAAACAAGTTATGTTAACTTGTTTCTGAATTGACAATAAGAAATTCAGAAAACTTGTTGTTCAAAACATGTTTATTGTTTACAGGATCAAATTTAATGATAACAGCTGCTCCAACAAGCACTTCAATACAAGCTCCTCCTGCATCTGAAACTGCAAGTATGTAAATAACTATTTTTTTTTACAAAAATGGACTTTAATATTAATGAGACTGACTGCCTTATTTGTCTAATCAAAATTAAAATATTTCATGTCATGCATTTCTGCATTCTACATGGCCACTTATGAAACGTCAGAAGCTAGGTGCATGGTTCAAATCGGTTGTTTCCTATGGAGCTAAGAGCCAGCAAGCAACCCCACGGTTACTCTTTACAAACTAATTGAATTTTACAATGTTTTCAATTTCAGTGTTAATAGATAAGGAAAGTGTAGGTCATCAACAAGTACCAGGTACTTCACAAAATATAAAATGGACTACAAATCTACAATCAATTAAGACTACAACATTCTCACATTCATAAAATAAAACAGCATCTATATAAAATATTATTAAAATAATAAAAGTAAAAACCTATTTAAGACGCTGACAACAGGTAAACCGCTGTCACTGTCAGACTGCATACAAAAGAAAGAGAAGCGCGATGACACAACGCTTGTAATTTAGTGCAAAATATGAAGCAATTATTTATTAACTCAAAAATGAGTTGAGTAATCGATAATAAAAAACAACCAAGTTCTGCATACAATAAGACGTTCTTGTTGTTAATTAAATACCAACCATACGTTGATATTTAATACAGATAAATATAAATATGGGTATCTAATGAAAGGACAATCAAGTAGAATAATGTACACTATATTGAAAAAGAATGAGGAATATGAACTAAGTTTAAAAAACAGGAATTAAAAGTTAAATTTAAAATTTTAAAAATCCTTGACACAAACAAAAACATCTAAAAAGTAAACAAATAATATGTATTGGGCCTTTAAGTTTAATATAAGTTGTGGGTAATATTTTGATCCAAGCGTCGGCATGGCGGGGGACGGCTAGTGATAAGACGGAACTTACAGCAGCTAGGATAGCTGCTGTAAGTTCTACAATAAGTACTAGGTCTATGCCTCGTCTGTTTGGCGTTTACATTAGCCGTCCCCCGCCGTGACGACGACGCTTGGATCAAAATATTACCCACAACTTATATTAAATTTAAAGGCCCAATACATATTATTTGTTTACTTTTTAGATGTTTTTGTTTGTGTAAAGGATTTTTTAAATTTTAAATTTAACTTTTAATTCCTGCTTTTTAAACTTAGTTCATATTCCTCATTCTTTCGCAGCGACTGCCTAACTGACCTCCACAACCCAGTTACTCGGTAACATGATATCCGTTGGTAAGACTGGTTGTCAGACTTTCGAGCTTCTGACGACTCGTAACAACTGTCAAAGATCTACAAATGACAGCCGGGACCAACGGCTTAACGTGCTTTCCGAGGCACGGAGGGAGACCCCTCCGTGCCTCCGAAAGCACGTTAAGCCGGTATATAAAAATGGTCAACTAACCGCGGCAAGCGTAGCTTTAACCTGATCGAGCGACCTGGGCCTCAAGTCTGCTATTACAATAGTGTCAGAATGGTCGATCATTGATTTCATAATTGTTGATTTTGACAAGTTTGGTAATCTACTATTATAATGGCGTCATTATGATTTTCCAATGGTCGGCCACTGACACTACATTGAAAGAAATTGCATTTATTGGTAATTTCGTACATAATGACAAATTAATGACATTTCTACTAATGGATTTTATAATAATGACAATACGACAATGCCATTATAATAACACAATTAGGTATGTAAAGTATTTTTCAGGTATGTTTTTTATATTTTTATTTTAATGATAAGAGTATTTCAAACACATAATTTCATCTTTTTGTTTTTACAAGCTGTAGTTATTTTTATATATTTTTTTAAAGTATTGTTCGTACTGACGTCACTAGTAGCTGAATAGCTTAGGATCTTTGCCACGTTTAACACTTATTTAAAACCAAAATTCAGTAAAGTCAAACTGTCAAATTTGACAATTAATTTGTTTACATTTCATACTTTAGCGATTTCCGTACTTTACTTTAAAGATATGGCATATTAATAAAATGAATGGATTCAAAGACTACTTTTGCTAAGTTCTTCATACCGTCAAGTATAAACACCACAACAAATAGCCGACACAAATTGATTATTAGTAAAAGAAACCTTAAAAAGGAAATGGTGCGAGGAAGTAAATGTTTAGTACAAGTCTGGGCGGCGACTGTTTTATTGTGAAGGTCATTTTAACGTAAATAAGTTTTCCTGAGGCGATACATCGATGTGATTCGACTTGTACTGTCCGCCGCTAGTGAAAAACTACACTATTTACATATTTACTTAGCTGAATAGAATAACAATAAGTGCTCCATGTAAATTTGACGTTGGCATGACACTTGACACATAAGGAACAACTTAATTACAAGAGGCACTGAAAGTTTCCAATTCAGGCTCATTCGGGTTCATTTAGAGGTCAAATAAAAGTCAAGTGATTTTAAGTATTTTTGTGAAAATAAATACGATCTTATAATTTTAAAACCTATTAATAGAAAAATAAGTCTTAGAAGCTTAAAATCTCGAAATGGTTTTGGAATCGGCATAGGTTAATTTTTACTTTACATACCCAATTCTATTACGAGAACACCAATGATCGATCATTATGAATTTAGCAGATTACGAACTTTTAGCAAAATAACAATGGGATCGTGTTGGAATGACTGAATTTATAAAAATAGCAGATTTGGGGCCCTGTGCGGCTGTTATTACTTAGCCACCAGCTAGCTCCAGTTTTGATAAAATATATTTTATTTTATTCTATTCGGGAAACTTACAGCTAACCTAAACAGTGTTCTTATTCAATATAAAATAGGCCATTTACAAATTTCCACTGAGAAACACTAAAAATAAAAACGAGAAAACAAAAAGGTCGGTACAAAATACCTATAACATATTTGGTGGCATGAGGAACAGGGTGTAAAGTTCACTCATCCACCATAGAAAAGGGAAAATCCTCCGACCAGACGGGTGTTGTGTCTGGTGGGCAACTGCCTGACGGTTGATGTCGGGACGTTGTATATATACTAGTCGCGCGGTAAACTCTGCTTGCGCGATGCAGGATTCGCGTGACGTCAGTGTGACGCGTAGTTCGTATGTGGCGATGTAGATGCCGCTAAATCACTCCACCCCGGAGACCGGAGGTCGATAGTGAGCTGAGTCGTGTATCTTGCGATGCTTGCCAGTGCCAGTCGAGGGGTTCCAGTGTCGACCAGGAACTGCGTCTTCGTGCTTCGGTCTGCGACGAATAGGCGACCAGTAGAAGAGGGGCAATCGTCTGTCGCCATTACCGACTGCGCGCGGCGTTTCCCTTTTTATTTATCTGACGCTAATCGCCGAAATGAAGAAGATACTGGAGGGCCCGGGTGTCGTGCAAACCCCAACAAACAGAACGTCGACCCCCAACAAGTCGGGGTCACCAATATAGTCGTCATTGCGCGCGCGCCTCTCGGCTACGTATAATTTGGTGGAACATCGTTCGCCTATTGTTTATGTTAATACTATATATTATTGTTACTAACTTCTTGTGCTGTGACTATCGTGATTGTGTGCTGTCTCTCCTTCTGACTGTTTTCTGTGTTGTGTGTGTGATAGCTCAATAAACTGTGAGTATTAGAATCGCAGATTGACTTTGGATACCTACTCTGCCTTCTACATACACCCTAAACGACTATACATAAATTAGTAAATTAATAGTACACGATCAGCTATTACAAACTTAAAATAGTTTAAACTCAAATAATTACCTATAAACATAAAAACAAATACAATTACATATAAATGCGTATACATGTGCGTGACACAGGCAGGCCGTTGCGCCAGTTGCGCGTCGTCAGTCTGGTGCAAAACGTCCCGTTAGCATGTCGGAGACCCATAAGTTTTTCTCCTACCAAAAATAGCTCAGCGGGCTTAAAGAAGTTTTCGTACCACTTGCTCAAAAAAGTGACATTCTATGCCACAAAAAGCGAATGTAATAATAGTCATTTTTAATCTGTTAAAAACAGGGAAAGAAAATTGTACTGAATTTCATTCATCCTCTAGGGGGACAATGTGATTTAAATTTGGAATACTTACCGAAATTTATATTGAACTACATCTGTGTTTACATCATTGAGTTTGTATATAAAGCATTATACATCTTTTTGAAAAAGGAATACGCATTTATTATGCAGTTATGATTATTAAATAAAATTACGAAAACCGACGAGGCCGTATGAGCTTGATGCCTTTGCTTTTCCGACAAAAAAATATTAGTGTAGGATTTTGCCGCGTTTTTGTTTTCTTCAAATACATAAACGTTAAGTTTATTTTAATTTATTTTTATAAATAAGTTAATGTTCTAAAATGCTTATCTCATATTATTATTGTGTTATATTTTTCGCAAATGGTACGAGAAGTAGAGTATTTTCCTCGGTGATAAAGCTGTCTTAGTCTCGGGTGAACTTAAATCCCTTGCTACACTCAGGACTCGCTGAGTTTTTAACACCCTCGCTACTACGCTCGGGAGTAAACCTCGAGTCCTTCGTTACGCTCGCGATTTAAATCGTCATCCGCGACAGAAGACACTGCTTTATCCTCTTGGTTAATAATCTACTATTTCACTTCAAAACGCGTACAAATGTGGAATAAACTATTGAAGTTATTCTAAATCGTCGTTGTGTCGCGTATAATGACTTTTTATTATCAGTCCGATATACCTTGAACTTGCTGTGAATGGCCATGTGCATCTAACCAGCATAATTATCTTCAATGTCAAATCGGCAATTTATTGAGCAGGTTGTGCCTGTTTAATGAGTATAGGATCCTATTGTCATAATTTGCCTAGCCTTTTCCCAACTACGTTGGGGTCGGTCGGCTTCCAGACTAACCGGATGCAGCACTCAATACCAGTATTTTACATGGAGCGACTGCCTATCAGAGAGCCTAAAATGGACGCTTTGGCAGAATCATAATATGATAATATTATGAATCATATTATAATTCGTAAAATGGTCACAAACTGACAATTCCTATTATGCTCTGCGTACAATTTCTATCCCGCAATTCATCTGTATGAAAGCCGTAATAATTGATAATTTATTCATAATTTGTGGACAATTTTACGAATCTTCATACAAAATTGCGGGTTATGAATTGTATTAAGAATTGTCAGTTTGTAACGATTTTACGAATTTTAATATGATTCATAATATATTATTATCATATTATGATTCTGCCAAAGCGTCCGTTTTAGGCCCCCTGACCTCCACAACCCAGTTACTGGGTAACACGATAA
Organism: Tiliacea aurago; assembly: GCA_948098905.1. Taxonomy (NCBI): domain Eukaryota; kingdom Metazoa; phylum Arthropoda; class Insecta; order Lepidoptera; family Noctuidae; genus Tiliacea; species Tiliacea aurago. Next base: position 8,128,591 of record OX402588.1, read on the forward strand.
CCCTTGGTAACACTGGTTGTCAGACTCAGCTTCTGACGAACAGTAACAACTGTCAAAGATCTACAAATAATAACCCGGACCAACGGCTTAACGTGCTTTCCTAGGCACGGATATAGGATCTAAAACAAGACTGGCGAAATTGTCGCACTGTGGGAACACTGTACTATACAGTCTCAATCAACTCAGCCTATCGCAGTCCACTGCTCGACATAGGCCTCTCCCAGGCTCCGCCACAACACCCTGTCCTCCGCCTTCCGCATCCAGTCTGACCCAGCTATCTTCTTAAGGTCGTCGGTCCATCTAGCTGGGGGGCGTCCCACACTACGCTTGCCGATACGCGGTCTCCACTCCAGGACTCGTTTGCTTCATCGGCCATCGGTCCTTCGACAAACATGGGCAGCCCACTGCCACTTCAGTTAGCTTACTCTGCATGCTACGTCGGTAACTCCGGTTCTTTTCCGGATAATTTCATTCCTGATTTTATCCTTCAAAGAGACTCCAAGCATAGCCCACTCCATAGCGCGCTGGGCGACCTTGAATTTGTCGACCAGCCTGACTGTCAATGTTCACGTTTCGGCACCGTATGTCATGACGGGCAGGACGCACTGGTTAAAGAGTCTTCAAACATTGCGGGATAGGCGACGAGAAAACTTGACGCAGTTTCCCAAATGCCGCCCAACCCAACTGGATCCTTCTGCAACTATACAGTCTGCCAAAGTTCAATTAGACTGCGATCAATTGACTACACCACACTGGATCGATTTGAAGATCTACGTGAACGATCTAAGTGCGTGCTCTTTGAGGAATTCAGGTGTGATATTATATTATTGTCATTGTGCAGGTGCCAGTACTACGGAGACGACTGAAGAAAATAACGCGAGGGTGATTCCCCTGCAAGAGATGGACAGCATAGTGGACGCGGATATGGCCATGTTGGACAATAATCGGCTGCATTTCTATAGGAGAGTTGATTGTGAGTTAGAATTGAATTTTTTTTTTAATGAAAATTATCTTTTATTGTAGCTAATTCTACAGGAAAACAGCGTTTCAGGTTTTGTAATCGAATGTAATGGCGCGAGTCTTCACTAGTTTTTGTATTCTATTTAAATAAATTAACATTGAACTCTTATCTTTCGAATTTTGATTAGGTCTCATATCGTCTGGCTCTCATCGATCGACTAAATCGAGTTTTAATCTATGTAAATTAAAACTATAAATGAAATCTAGACTATAGAAAGAGAAAATTGTCGCAGAATGATTGTCAACTCGTGTTCAAAAAGTCTTTTAAACCATAGATTTTATTATTTAAAACAAACACATATTTACAGCGCAGTTGTTTAAAAAAAAAATACAAGTGGTTCTAAATGGACTCTACAACGTTTTACCTTATACATGTTTACGAAAGCAATTTAGTACTTGTAGAATTAATAAGGAAAGGAAGGGCAGTGCAGGCCGCTCATTCGTCAACGCTCACGGCCCCCGCCTCACCGCGCATTCCTAAGGCGTGGTATAGCGGTATCGGTCAAACTATAGTATGACTGGTTGTCGGACTTTGGGCTCTTGGCAGCCGAGCCACGAAGGGATCTCGCGTAGCTTATTTCGACCGACCCGTGTGGGTGTTATCAATTAGCCACGAGCCCCTCACACGTCAAAAGAAATAATAATATTTTAAAACTGTATGAGGTCAGTGTTTCCTGACTGACTCCGAGAATAAACACCTAAACAAACTCACATGTCACAGTCTCCTTTAAAGTCCAGACGTTTATATCTTGGTGACGACCATCAGATTAGTGTTTGAGATGGTATTTTGAGGAAAGAACCACAAAGATTTGAGTGCACCTGTCCAGTCAGTGCACGCATGTGTCAGTAATCGTGTAGCTCATCATCATCATTTCGGCCGAAAGACATCCACTGCTGGACATAGTCATCCCACAATGGGGGGTTGCCATAATCGCTTCGCTTGACAGGCGGGGTGGCGATCGCTGTATGGTGTTAAAATGCATAGAGAATGCTGCTGCCCATTCTCAAGTAAGTCCCTTAGTCACCTTTTACGACACCCACGGGAAGAAATAGGAATGGTGTTATTCTTTACATCCGGCACAACACGGAACAACGTGTAGCTCAACGTATAACTTCACTTAGAATTATTACTAATACCATGAATTCTTATTTCAAAACCTTGATTCTTCTTTCCTCAGCTTCAACCAACACACAAAGTGCTGCAGAGTCGACAAGCGACGAAAGCGAAGTTCACGAGGAGGCCGAACCGGCCAGCAACGCGCAGATCAGAGAGATGGACAGCATCGTTAGCGCCATGGAGGCTGACGTCACTGCCGGTTGCGACTTTTTTACACGAGCCAATGGTAGGACACTACTGTGATACATTCATCATCATTTCAGTCAAAAGACGTAGACAATGGACAGAGGTCCCTCCCCGATGATCGTCAAACGACCAAGTTTTCTGCATATCGTATCTATTGGAATCCATCACAGTATAAAGATGACCAGTACAACTAGGCCCTTTTTGTGAAATCAATCGCTACGCTCCAACGGGTGTTAGATTAATACCTTCCGCCTGACGCAGGTCCTCACCGGACACGGATGTTTCGGGAGGTTCCTGTTTAGGATTAAGCGGGAGTAAACGCCTGGGTGTCACCACTGTGATCGCACGGTGGAACTCTGCCCGGCTTGGGCGGAGCACCGCCGTGTCCTCACAGAGGCGATCGGCGGCGGCGATCTCTCGCGTCCGGCCCTGGTTCAGGCCATGGTTTGGAGCGAGAGTGCATGGGAGGCCGTTACCTCCTTCTGCGAAGCAGTAATGCTAGCGAAGGAGGAGGCGAAACGAGTGAGGGAGAGGCAGGGTTCGCGCCCTCACGCCCCTAGTCGCCGCAGGAGACGCCCCGGGCGTCGGGAGTCGCAAGCCGATTTCCAGCCACCGTAGGCGCGGGCCTGCGGACGGTGAGCGATGGGCAGCTCACCGTCCGATAAAGACCAGGCCCGGGTCGACGGCGCGTTGTGTTCCACGCGAGCCTCAAAGAGATGTCAGCACGAATTGTCGGGGTCCATTAGGGCCAATGCCTGCCAGGGTTGCGAGTTTGTCCTAAAGGGATATCGTGGCCCTGGCACACAGGCAATGAAAGAAACATGGGTGGATTTTAGTCAGTAAAAGTCTGACACGCCCTCCCGCTCCGCCCAGAGCGGGAGAAGTTATTTAATAATTTTCCACCCAAAAATAAAAAAGCTTAATTCTATTATGTCTACTGTGATTCCAGTGACCTTCACCGATCCTTCGGTGCACCTTGATACCCTCCCAGTTTTTGGTCTCCACTATAGAACTTTTAGCCCGCAATGGTCATCCGTTCCGCAAAAATGTTTCAATTGTTTTATTATTCATTGCTCCAGAGTCAAACCCCTCCACAATAACACCGTCTGAAGCGAAAAAGGAGGACAAAAAAGAAACGAATGTTCCTTCAACAGCTGACGCAGAGAAAAAACCAGAAGTGACCACGGATAATGCACAGCCCACAGAAGGCGCTGGCGACGCGATGACGAACGAACAGGCGGAAGAGAGAGCGAGAAGGAGGATATTAATCAAATTGAAATATTTGAACGACACCTTGAAAGAGGTTGAAGGGAGTCTCGATGAGTTATTGAAGGATTTTAAATTGTTAGTATTGATTTTTCCTTATAATTGCTCAAAGTTCAGTACTAAAGTATACGTCACCTCAAGCCGAATTAATCACTTTTAACCGACAGTAAACAAAATTCAAAGACTGAAAATCGGAAAACTGGTTATCATGTTATAAGCACAGTGCACCAACGACTGACGTACAGACAGATAGACGTTTTGTTTAATAACAAATATGGATGCAGATATTACAACAATATGCTAACACGGAATTACATATTCATCATTCATACACATACTACATACATACACACACACACACAACACACACTTTATTACATACTCATTTTTTTTTTTTTTTAATTTTAGGCGTCATTTTTCAACGGAGCTGACGGCAGAATGCCGCGTGCGGTTGATCTTTAACGGACGCGTATTATTGGACGACGCGGCCACTCTGAGTGCGTGCGGCTTACATGACCGAGCTGTGGTACACTGCCTCGTCCACCCCAAGCGTACCGTTAATCAGGTGAGTGGGGCGAGCAATTTATTAGCGGTATGGACGGACAGAACAAGTTGCTAGTCGCTAAAGCTATCCTTTAGTGATTAAAAGTCAGTCACTATACACTTGTGTCAACAAAGTTTGACATTGTTTGTTTTAACTGAACATTGGTTAAAGGATTACCAAATGCTAATTAATTATGAGAACTATTTTGTGTTTAACCGTAAATCTATGCAGCGTGGAAGTTCACTAATCTTAATAAAAAAAAAAAAAAATTAAGCAACATAATGACATAGTTGGTTTATCAGTTGAACCCCATCAAACTGTCCTGTGTTGAGCTAGATATGCATCTTGTAGTGTGCGTGTACATACCCCCTAATTATCAGAACTTTTCTTTATTTAAGTCAATAATGGAAGATGTCCTAGCGAAACTTGCAACCAGTAACAAAGCCGCCATTATTTGTGGTGATTTTAATACCAATATTCTGGAAAATAATTCAAATAGCAGTCGATTATTAAGCCTCTTTAAATCGTTTAACTTATCTTATGGTTTTACAGAACCAACTAGAGTAACTCTTAACTTCAGCGATTGTGATTATTCAGATAAAGCCATCATACATTATTTGCTGTCTGATCATAGTGCACTAAGGCCCGAATTACGAAACGTCACTAAGGCCCGTATTTATAGAACGTTACTCAGTACTCAATAGGGAGTGCAATCTTGCAGCAAAATTTCAATCTCGGTATTTGCAAGATTTAAGAGGTCTAATCTCGCAAAATCTCGGTATTTTGCGAGATCTTGCAAATTTACGAATTATTTTTAATTATTATAAGTATTCTATTGAAACTTGGTTATGTTATTATTCTAGGGGCGAAGTAATGAAATAATATACTTATACAAAAAAACTAAATAATTTATATACAAAAATTACGGATTATTCTGAAAAAAAAACTCCTAAGTAGGTAAACACAACATATCTAAAGTGTTGTCTGCCAACTGGCTTCGGATGTTTCGTGCCAAATATCCAGCAGCAGAAAAAGCCCGCTCTGCCTCTACGGTTGTTGGCACCACTGATGATAGGCATTGACTCGCAGACTGCAGGTCCTGCCCTTTTAACCCGCCTGATTCAAAGAGATTGATAGAAGTCTAACATCTTTATCGAATAATGAACCAGTTAAACCTGAAGGGCGTTCTTGTGCGGGCTTTCAAAATCATTTGTAACTTTGTCTTCATCAAGAGAGAGAGGTGGTAGTGAAGATAGAGGCATGGTTTCATCATCACCGTCTGCTGGGTCTACTGCAACTTTTTCAATTACATCCGAAGATGTAGAGAAAGATGCGGGTACGCGGGAATTCAGTTGGCGCGCGCCGGCCGCAAAGAACGCACGTACATGTGCAATCTTGCAAATCTTGCGAGATCGCGCACGATTTTGGGTGCAAGATTAATCTTGCAAAATTGGTGCAAGATCTCGGTATTTCGAGATCTCGGAATACCGAGATTGCAGCACTCCCTAGTACTCAAGCATTACTTAAGACTAAATTCAACCAATCCAATGGCTTGAGTCTAGTCTTAAGTAATGCTTGAGTACTGAGTAACGTTCTATAAATACGGGCCTCAATACTCAAGCATTACTTAAAACTAGTTTCAACCAATCAAATGACTTGAATGTAGTTTTAAGTAATGCTTGAGTATTGAGTGACGTACTGTAATACGGGCCTAAGTGCACAAACGGTAACTTTTAAGTTTAAAACACTTTTGCAAAGAGTGCAAATACAATTTAGACCAATAAAAACTGGCAAATTAAATAGATTCAATAGTACCCAGAATAATAAGTTACATGTTCTAGGCCTTAGGGACGATGCAAATAAATTGTATGAGGATTTTTTTCAGTAGTGCACACTGTATTTCATAAAACTTTGGAGCAGAAAACCTCAAACGGCGCAAATATAACAACCTTATTGGGAGTTATATGTTTGAGCCGTTTGGGGTTGAAACGCTAGGGCCTTGGGGTCCGAGTGCTCATCGAGTTTTTCAGGACATCGCCAAGCGGTTGGTCGACTCTTCATGCGACCAGACGGCTGGTCTATTTTTAGCCCAAAGAATCAGCATTGCCATCCAACGTGGCAATACTGCCAGCCTTTTGGGCACCTTTCCCATTGACAGCGATGCGGACGAATTTTTTGATGCTTAATGAGCTTCCCCCCCCCCCCTTTATTATTTTAATCTGTTTTATTTTAAACTTGTACATACTATATATATTTTACTGTTAACAAGTATATATTAAGGTTTCAATAATAAAATTATCTTTAATGTTAAAAAAAAAAAAAAAAACTTTTGTAAAGAAAACAAAAAATATTTGCCCTCATTTTATATTTAGTGATTGGGCAACTAGAGGTATTAGGATAAGTACGGAAAGGCTGTTCGAGCTGTATGGCCTTAAACCTTACATTAACACTGAAATTTTCAGTAAGTATGTTGCTACATATTCCATTTTTTTTTTTAACTTGCAAGATAGCTAATGCCGTGTACATTAGCAACAAGATCAAATCAGCAGAAAATAAAATAAAAATAGTTTGGAAAGTTATAAACAATGAAACTAACAGGAAAAAATACGAAACACTGATTACACATTGGAGACTTCACGTGATGCCATAAGCTCTAAGGCCCGTATTTATAGAGCGTTACTCAGTACTCAAGCATTACTTAGGACTAGATTCAAGCCATTGGATTGGTGGAAACAAGTCTTAAGTAATGCTTGAGTACTGAATAACGCTTTATAAATACGGGCCTAACTTAGAAGTAGCTCAAGAATTTGAATATTTCTTTATTAATATAAAATACGCACAAAACAAAGTTGCACGCGAGTGGCCTAAAAATATATTAATAGCTAATTATTTTTGTGATTAACAAATCAATGCTGTAGGATCTGCATTCACAGATTTTGAAAAAAAAAATACAGTCAGCAGGAAAATGGGCAGCATTCACAAAATATTTTTTTATCCCAATCGATCCTGTTTATTACGAGGGCTGCACTAAAAGTATCGGGAATGGAATATTTCCACTGTTCCTGTCATATTAAAATCTTTTTAATTGAAAACTCCTTGGTTTTAAAAATCGAATACCATTTATTTATTTAAAAAAAGATTCTCGGTCTTGTCACAAGGTTTTGTCAAACTTGTTTAGTCGTTGAGAAAATGGAATTGACTCGAGAAAATTCAAGAGCGATGATTTATTATGACTTTCGAAGTGGTTTAACACAAAAACAGTGTGTTGACCGGATGATTTCTGCATTTGGTGATGAAGCCCCATCCAAAACCACTATTTATCGCTAGTTTGCCGAATTTCAACGTGGACGTGTCAAGCTCAGTGATGATCCCCGTCAAAGTCGTCCAAAAACTGCAGTTACCCAAGAAAACGTTGATGCTGTGCGTAAGCTGATTGAGGAAGATCGACATGTGACATACCGCGAAATTCAGGCAACTTTGGACATTGGCATGAGTCAAATACAAATAATCTTGCATGAACAATTAGTGTTACACGGAGTGTTGCAAAAAAAATGGTGGCCACGTTTGTCTCCAATGTTAAAGGTTTGATATGCTACCAGCTGCAGTGACATATAATTAATATAAAGAAAAACATTGTGTCACTGGTGTGTGTCAAGTGGAACCGTCAAGTTGGTTTTTTCCTATTCTTTTTTTGTACTCTCTCTCTTTACGACTTTCATAATTATATAGTATATTTCCATTCAAGTCTTTCACTGCAAAAGGTACCTGCATTAGGTTATGGGCCCAGAACACCCAGAATTTCCAGAACACCCAGGATTCACAGCATACCTAGGATACCAAGGATAAGACTCAAAGTACTAACAGCGAAAAAAACAAAAGCTTTTTTTTTTGGTGCTGTCAAAAATGGAAAATTTTACCACCACCAAGATTCAGATCGGTCAGCTCATAGGTAGCCAGAATTGGGCTACATGGAAGTATAAGGTGTCCATCATGCTGCGGGGTACAGAAGGTGCCATGGAGGCGGCAGAAGGAAAACTTCAGAAACCAGTTTTAGGATTAGGCGATGGTGCACTGATGGCCTATAATGCAGAATTGTTAAGATATAGGAAGGCAGACAGCAACGCTCTACTAATCATAACAAGCAACATGACCGAAGAGAATCTAATGAAAGTCATGCGATTTGAAACAGCAAACGAAGTATGGCAGGAACTTCACCGCTTGTTTGACGGTCAATCAGAAGACAGAGCATACACATTGTGCATGCAATTCTTTAGTTTCAAAAATAATTCTGCGGATGACGCATCTACAATGATGTCGAAACTTAAAAACATTTGAAACAATTTGATTGCAGAAATTTTGAAGACCGATCCTAACATGAAGTTGCCGGAAATGTTCTTGATTTGTAAAATTTTAGATTCCCTCAATGAAAAATTTTTCAGTTTCAAATCAAGTTGGATGCTGCTAAACAAACAAGAGAGGACAATTGAATCACTGACAGCTCAACTGTGCGGGTACGAGAGGGCGCTAGGTGGTCATATTGAGGAGACTCAGGAAGTGCTTGCCTCTACCTCAAAGGTGCAGGATAAATCGCAGCTAAGAGACGAGAAGATAAGATGCAGGTACTGCTCAAAAATAGGTCACCGCATTAAGAATTGCAAACAGTGGATTAATGATGGCAGACCGAAGAAACCTACACAGTCTTTGTCCAAGCAGCAGCAAGTGCAGAATATAACGTTAATGGTTTACACTTGCTCAGAGGAAAGCGATTCAGAAAATTGGTACGTAGATAATGGTGCCACAACTCACGTTACCAATAGAGGAGACATATTCACTCATTTTGAGGACTTTGGATCGAACCACACCGTTACAACGGCAGATGGGACTGTAATTCCTGCAAAAGGGAAAGGGTCTGTGGTATTGCAAACCAGCGTTAATGGCAAATCAATGAATTTGAAAAAACTTTGAGTGATGTCTGGTATGTACCAAAGCTTACTAAGAATTTGTTATCCATGTTAGCTGCACAAGATAAACTGCAAAATAGTACTTTTATTTCCACCATGAAAGAGTGTAGACTGGAATTAAATGGTCAGATTTTAGTAATTGGAAACAGGAAGCAGAGTGGAGGACTGTATAAGTTACAAATGAAGACAGTTCTACCAAACAAACCTGTAGAGATTAATGCTGTTAACCCATCGAGCTTACTCCAGCTATATCATGAAAGATTTGGTCACCAGAACAAGAAATATGTCAAAGATCTTGTCAAGAGGGAACTGGGAATCAATCTAGATGATAAAGATGATATACAGTGCGAAGGCTGCATTTATGGGAAGGCACATCGTCTTAAATTTGGCAAAAGAGAAAGAGCTAGTATGCCTGGAGAGTTGGTTCACGCCGATGTATGCGGACCATTCCCTGAAAGTTACTCGAAATTTCGCTACTTTGTCCTTTTAAAGGATGACTTCTCCGCGTTTCGTCATGTTTATTTCATTCGAAACAAAAGCGAAGTTAAAGATAAGATTATTCAATTTCTGAAAGAAGCCAAAAATGCTGGACATACAGTCAAAACGTTATTGAGCGATAATGGCGGCGAATTTGATAATAAAGCGCTTCGGGAGGTACTTAACAGGCAGGGAATAATCCAGCGGCTCACGATGCCATACACGCCCGAACAAAATGGGTGCGCAGAAAGAGAGAACAGGACTCTTGTGGAAACAGCTCGTTCATACATGCACGCAGGAGATGAATTTCCACAAGCCCTGTGGGCAGAGCTTATCAATACAGCTGCATACGTCCTCAATCGCACGGGACCCACAAGAGAAGAAGGGAAAGTACCGTATGAGCTGTGGCATAAGAAGAAGCCTAAGATCTCACACTTACGTGTGATAGAAAGTGAATGCTTTTTTCACATTCCCAAACAAAAAAGGAAGAAGCTAAATAAGAAAGCTACTAAAGGCAGACTTATCGGATACGATAACGACGACGGATATCGCATCTGGAATGGAAAACAGACCGAAAGATCTAGAGATGTCACCTTTTGTCCAACCATGGAATTGAGAATCCCAACGGCTTTGGGACATGGTCCTCAGGAAGACGCCAATTTACCAGTGAGCGGTGAGATAGAGGGAGATTCTGATCTAATAGGACAGGAGACAGAGGGAGCGATCCTTCCGGAAGATGATTTTTCACAACATGTAGCTTCGCCTGTAAGACAGTCAGTCCAATTAGAGGGAGAACAAGAAAGTGAGATCATGGAAAATGAACAAGCACTTTCAGATTGTGATACTGAAGAGTTCGTAGATGCTATTCCTCCTGATGTTGAGATGCCGATGAACTTAGAGAACGATTTTTCTATACCGGACGTTCCAAGGTATAATCTCAGAGACAGAAGTACTCTACGACCTCCACAAAAATTGGATGACTTAAATTATTCTTCGTCGATTCGATTATGGAAAGAGAACCTTCAACGTATAAAGAAGCAGTATCAAGTGGTACAAGCAAAGATAGATGGTTAGAAGCCATGAATAATGAATTTGATTCTTTACAGAAGTAAAGTGTGGGACTTACAAAATCTACCGAGAGACCGTAAAGCCCTGCCATGTAAATGAGTTTTTAAAGTTAAATCCAACCCTGATGGTACAGTCGAGAAATATAAAGCCCGATTAGTCGTGAAAGGGTTTAGGCAAAAGAAGGGTTTTGACTTTAATGAAACCTTCAGCCCAGTAGCCAGGCTGGCAACTAAGATCTTTGCTCAGTGTTGCGGCAAGAGAGAAACTGCATCTTATTCAGTTTGATGTTGCAACAGCCTTCCTCAACGGGGTTTTGAATGAAGATATTTACATGATGCAACCTGAAGGCTTTGAGGATGGGACATCAAGAGTATGTCACCTAAAAAGGAGTCTCTACGGATTAAAGCAGGCACCGCGCTGCTGGAATTCTTGTTTTTCAGAAACCCTTAAATCTTTGGGTTTTAAGGCTAGCGACGCGGATCCATGCCTTTATATGAAAACTATGGGTGATAAGAAAATCATAATAACACTCTACGTCGATGATGGTTTAGTTGCAGCGAGTGATAAAAACCTTGCAAATGAATTAATCAATGACTTGAAAAAGATTTTGCTGATCACAACCAAACCAGCTTCATATTATCTCGGGTTAGAAATAGAGCAATTGGAAGATGGCTCGATTTTAATAAAGCAAGAAGCTTATGCAAGAAAGGTTTTGGAGAGATTCAATATGAGAGACTGTAATCCAGTGTCGACTCCTTTACAAAAAGAAGGAATTATTGAAACAGGGAAAGCTGAGAATGAGTCACAGTCATTTCCTTACAGAGAAGCAGTAGGCTCGCTCGCCTATTTGATGGTCGGCACTCGCCCTGATTTGGCTTATGCTGTAGGAGTGGTTTCGAGGAGCTTAGAAAAGCCAACTTCAAGTGATTGGTCTAAGGTAAAGCGCATAATGCGCTATCTAAAAGGAACATTATCAAGAGGAATTATATATGTTCATGATGTGGACTCTCCTAACAAAATCGAAGCCTACAGTGATGCTGATCATGCTGGATGTTTGAAAACAGGTCGTTCTACGACAGGAGTACTGTGCTTATTTTCAAGAGGTGCGATCTCTTGGATCAGTCAACGGCAAGCCTCAGTTGCCATTAGCACCACAGAAGCCGAGCTTGTGGCAGCGAGTGAGGCTGCAAGAGAAGTGTTTTGGCTAAAAAGACTATTTAAAGATTTGAATGGTCAGAAAGAAATCCCAGTTTTATTTGTCGATAATGAAGCTGCGGTGAAACTAGCACATAATCCGGAGTTTCATCGAAGGACAAAACATATTCGTGTCAGACACTTTTATGTAAGAGAACTTGTGCTTGAAAATCACATTGTTGTCGCAAGGACTAGCTCTGCTACACAGCTGGCAGATCTACTGACTAAGGCCTTGCCCAGACCGAGATTACAGGAACTTTGTAAGAACTTGGGTCTGAGAGATTAGAAGGTCCACTAGCAGCTGAGGGAAAGTGTTAAAGGTTTGATATGCTACCAGCTGCAGTGACATATAATTAATATAAAGAAAAACATTGTGTCACTGGTGTGTGTCAAGTGGAACCGTGAAGTTGGTTTTTCCTATTCTTTTTTTGTACTCTCTCTCTTTACGACTTTCATAATTATATAGTATATTTCCATTCAAGTCTTTCACTGCAAAAGGTACCTGCATTATCCAAAACCGGCCATGTTACGACTATTCCTCTTGAGGGACAAAGAACGGTTAATGCAGAATGGTATGCTAGCATTTGTTTGCCACAGGTCGTTTCTGAACTCCGTAAAGAGAACTGCAACCGCCGCATCATCCTCCATCACGACAATGCGAGTTCTCACACCGCGCACAGAACAAAAGAGTTTTTAGAGCAAGAAAACATAGAATTATTAGACCATCCGCCGTACAGCCCCGACCTAAGCCCTAATGATTTCTATACTTTCCCTAAAATAAAGAATAAATTGCGTGGACAGAGATTTTCATCACCTGAAGAAGCCGTGGACGCCTATAAAACGGCCATTTTGGAGACCCCAACTTCCGAATGGAATGGTTGCTTCAATGATTGGTTCCATCGTATGGAAAAGTGTGTCAAATTTCGCGGAGAATACTTCGAAAAGCAATAAATACATTTTTAAATAGTAATGTTGTGTCACTTCCTTGATTCCCGAAATTTTCAGTGCCGCACTCGTATAAAGGATCAAAAACCTCTATTAGACCAATTGAGGTTTGAGTACTAGAAAAGTCATAAATTGCAAAGAACTTTTCCCATACGTTTCGTAGCAATTGAGACTCCTTAGTTTTTTTATGATGGATAGATGGATCGCTATAATGAAGAATAACCAAAAATTGAACAACTTTTAGTATGGGACCAAACCTAAAATCGCAAAAAAAAATCAACTGTTCCCTGCATTTATGTTCGAATAACTTATGTGACTGTCAAAACGTATGGAACAACTGATTTTGTTTCGTGATTTTAGGTTTGGTCCCATACTAAAAGTTGTTCATAATGATGAGGACAATGACCCCTTAAGAGGTTGTGCGTTAAATGATAAATGATAAATGATTTTATTTCTGTAAGTAGGTTTGTACAAACACTTTTACACGTCAATCATATTTTAAAAACTAGATGAGGTCGGCGTTTCCTATCTGACTACTCTGAGAAGAAAGGCCGAAACAAACTCAGAGGTCATAGTCTCTTTTAAAGTCCAGACATAATCTTGGTCAGATCATGTGAAGACCATGTAGATTGGTGTCTGAAATGGTCTTTTGAGGAAAGAACCACACAGGTTGAGTGGACCTGACCAGTCAGTGCACGCATTTGTCAGTAATCGTGCAGCTCTACTCAGAATATAAGGAGCTCAACGATGCGACTATCAATACCAAAGAAAGGCCATTTGGGTAGGCCACTTATATGACTCAAACTGCCAGACCATGATTAACACTAACTGAGAATAAAAAAAGGGAAAAAAAAAATATTATGCAATAACCCACATAGTCTTCACATTCACAATAATTAAAATAATATAATACTTTACAAGTAAATATTCCTGTCATTGTGTATAAAATAATAATTAAATGTCACTGTTTATAAAATAATAAAGTTAGCAAAAACAATAAAAATAAACTACCTCAATATGTACAAAAATTGGAGCAGCTCAATCCCAAGCCTTTTTGTCCTCAATATAATCTTTAACAGTATAAAAGGCTTTCTGGCACAACTTACGTTTAATGAATGATTTGAATTTATTAAGGCTTAGATCTTGAACGTGGCTTGGAAGTTTATTATAAAAGCGTATACATTGACATCGAAACGAGCCACCTATTTTCTTGAGCCTTGTTGTAGGTACAACAAATTTGTGTTTGTTCCTAGTATTTATATTATGGATATCACTGTATTTTTTAAATAATTTTATATTTTTATGGGCATATAATAGATTTTCAAAAATATACTGAGAAGGCACAGTCATTACATTAATCTCCTTAAATTTCTCTCTGAGAGAGTGTCTTGGACTTAATTTATAAATTGATCGAACAGCTCTTTTCTGCAAAACAAAGATAGTCTGAATGTCGGCAGCATTTCCCCATAACAGAATACCGTACGACATTACACTATGAAAATAGCTAAAGTACACTAAACGGGCTGTCTCTATGTCAGTTAAATTACGAATTTTTCTAACAGCATATGCTGCGGAGCTTAGCTTTTTTGACAGTTTATCTACATGTGGGCCCCACTGAAGCTTAGCATCCAAAGTCAAGCCCAAGAATACAGTGCTATCTTCAGGATTCAATTCTTCGCCCTTTATTAACACATTAGTTTTCACCTGCCTAACGTGAGGTAGCGTAAACTTAATGCATTTGGTTTTTTTTTCATTTAGAAGTAAATTATTAACATTAAACCAGTGAACTACTTTTGAGATCGCGCTATTTACATCGTCAGTAACCAGCTGCTGACGTTTAAGTTTAAACAAAAGTGAAGTGTCATCTGCAAACAACACTATATCATGATTATCCTTTATGAGGTAAGGCAAGTCATTAATATAAATAAGAAATTACACTAACGAGGACATGTTGTATATATAGTAGTAGTATTCTATTCTATATTTGTTTGGAAAAAAGTCGCTCGGCTTAGCTCGAATTGTGCCGAGCCGACCCGAACCAGTGTCGCAAATACATAACTTCTACTTTAACGATCGGTAGATATACTCTAAAACTTTAACAAATTTTAAGTGGGTGATAGACGTGCGAGCAAGTACGAGTAAGTTTGTTGGCGATCCAACATGTTTGAAATTATGCTTGTAGGCGCCTTGGCTCGTAAGTCTGTCATCACCGCGAGTCGCGAGCCGCCATTTTGTTTTGATATTCTGTGGGATCACCGCTTGTGAGTTGTGATATTTAACATTTTATGTAATTTTAGGTTATTTTTCTTCAAAAAATGAGTGATTTGCTCTCTTTTTGTAAGCCAGTGCTTCACCCACACTCGCCGACTTCGTCTTCTTTTATTGGTTTTTAAAATGTCATATGATATAATTCCTAAATAACACAAAGCTTCCTCTGTCGACGACATCGCGATACAGTGTGAGCAAGCTTCACGCGTGTCACCAAAGTCGAGCTGAGTAAGTTTGCAAACTTTAAAACCGCATACTTTAAGTTCGTCTATCACCCACTTTACGAAAATGCAGACACCAGTCATCCTGACGCAGACCTTGACAGTTGAGATCGCCAATTTACGCTGTCAAGCTCGTTAATTTATCGACACCTTGTAAAAGTCCTATAAGCATATCGATCATTACTAATATATTTAGGACTCATGACTTTATTGCTGCGTGATGAGGAAGAACGGCAGCAGCATCACAATGTGATGCGTATTCGAAGGCAGCGTCTCAGAGACACAAACTATCCTCTGGAACTTCCAGAAAAAGATTTTGTTCGGGTGACTCGAGAAGTGGCAGCCATTTTAATAGAAGGGATAGAGGTAGATATGCGGAGGATACGATCCACTAGACTCCCTGTCCATGTTGTGGTAAGCACCTACTGTTTTTTTTTTACTATAGTTACCTTAAGTCAACGCCATGAGACGAGATAAATTTCATACTTTGGGATTTAAAACTTTAACTGAAATTGCGTATGGTTCAGTTTCCATTGCAACTAAAATTATTTTATGACGTTTAGCGATAATTTCTTCATTCATAAATCAACTTAGATATCTTGAGTTTAAAGTTGATAGTTGTATAATTTGCAATTTTATGTATTTATAGCTTCTCATGACGGTTACTTTACCTACTTCATTCGAGTTAGTGAATTTTGTCATTTGTCAATCCGTAAGAAACATTGAAGCAATCGTCTTGAAAAGACGGGTACGTACGAAACAAGATCGTGAACACCGACGCGGCACGAGCATCATTATAATGCCGCACACATACGGTTCGCTTCGAAAGAAGCGGTTTTGTAAGCGTAAGCAGAGCAAGCAGAAGCACCAGCACCAGCACCCTCCGTATCTACACTGCATACCACATGGATCCATCACTTTGATGACACACGCGTCCCGCGGATCGGCAGGCAGTCTTCCGATTGTTCGGTCTTCACTCGACTATTTAATAATTATTTATGCCTTCACGGGGCTAACAGTGGCGTGATCAACACAGCGCCCCGCGCGCGGCTTGGCAGACGGCGCATCGCTATTGGTCGAGGGATTTATGCCTAAGGTATTAACTATACCCATCAAAATATTGTTTACCATGCCAAATATTTATGAAAAAAAAAGGATTTTCTAAATATCTCGGACATTAGTCGTGCGTGCCACAGAAATCCCAACTTAAGGCGACGATAACCGACTTTTAATGATTTTATGATTTTATACTGAAGATCACGTCTAAACGAGTAGTGTTAATGATTTGAAAAACATATATGTTAAATTAGAGCATTTTCTCAATAACTTAATATGTGAATATTTTAGATTATGTTTATATTACATAGTGAAATTAATTTTTAAAGTTATGTCTAACGCGGATAAAAAACTGAGAATGGCGCAAAATCTAAGATCAATAATTAAATTATCTTTAAATTGGTGAACCAATTTAAATATAATTTAATTATTGATCTTTTAGTATACGCGTTTTATTAAAATACCTTTTGGTTTGTGTATAATAAATTAATAATGCGTCAAATTGGGGACAGCGCTCCTTGATGGGCGAGTCCTATTACTGGCTGAACATACGACGGGTTGCGTGAGCTCAGTACAGAACACGCAAGCTAACCACTCAAGGTCACTGGCATATATCTCCGTCTTAAATGTTTTGTCTGTGGACGTCGTTAGAGAGTAGTATATTCCTTGGTAGTAGTAGTAGTATATTCCAACAAATACTGCCGAATCTAATGAGCCGACCCGAACAAGTGTGTATCACCCCTCATGTAGTAAGGGTGATAGCAGCATCTCTTGCCTAGGGTGCGCCCAACAAATGCTTTGTACCTACCATCATTAGTGGCTCATTTATTTCACATTTGGCGATAATAATTCAATTGTATTTTAACCTGTCTCTTAAGTAATAGTTTTTATAGTGACTACGCAGGCTAAGTTAATTAATCATTATATTAATTATAGCTTCAAAGTGCAAACTAGTTCGTCACCACAACACAATACAATACACAATATAATAGTACTTATGGTTGAGTCCAAAGTCATTATAAAATGAGCGAAGCGTTACGCAAAAGCATTGTTATGTTACTAAACGATTTGGTCATCAAAAAATAGAAATAGATTTAGCTCAGTCATTATAAATGTTTTATCATGTCAAAAACCACAATTATGTTGTTATTTTGAGGAAAAAACCGCGTTGTGTTACCTTTTATGTCTTTACAATGAATCATCAAAATAATCCGAGCGTTAGTTACGTTATAGATGAATTACATGTGTAATATATAAATACTAGCTGACCCGGCGAACTTCGTACCGCCTTATACCGACAGCAGCGCCACCTACCGGGTCCAATTGTGTTTTCAAACCATCCAGGAACCCATTGAAATATAAATACAAAATTTCAACCAATTCGGTCCAGCCGGTTTAGGAGGAGTTAGGTGACAAACACACGTACAGAAGAATTATACAATATGTAACAAAAACCCTGTTGTTCCTTTTAGTTCACATTAACCTACAAGCACAACATTGGTGGAATTATAATTTAAAAAAATTAGGTATTGGCTAGTCGAGAAGTCAAAATCAAAGAATGAAAAAGGTTAGAAATCAATTAAACATTACAAATATTAATAATTAAATATTTATTTTAATTATTTTTGTTGGAACAGTTGATGATGAAACAATGACTTGCTTTATTACGTATGTATACCGATTCTTAAAACGTAGGTAGAAGGAACAACAGGGTTTTTGTTACATATTGTATACAGGCTGACTTTGAAAACATGCGACAAAATTGAAGGGAGTGTTCTACCCATCAATATGAACGACTTTTACTATGGGACCAAATTAGAATTCGCAAAAAAAAAGTCGATATTCTTATACAAAATGGTCCATTTGGTTATGTACCTTTATAGGAGGGTCAAAATTTTTTTTGCGAATTCTAATTTGGTCCCATAGTAAAAGTTGGTTGTTGGTTGTGTTATTGATGGGTAGAACACTCCCTTAAATATTGTCGCATGTTTTGAAAGTCAGCCTGTATATTAAGATAATAGTGATGTTATTGGTATAGAATATTTTGATATTTTATCATACCTAGCCGAAACTTAGTTCAGTATTTTTTTATTTTTTAGGAATCCGTACCTCAAAAGGAAAAAACGGTTTAACTTAATCGGTCCAGTAGATTCGGAGCAAATCGATTGTGACAGACAGACACAAGAGTGATCCTTAAGGCGTCCCCCACATTAGGCGTGCGCCTCGGGCGTTTAGTGTAAATAAAAACGAATGTTGTATACGTAAATAGTACATCACAGACTACCTGCAGTATTCTCTCCTCCCCTCTAAATCCATCCAAAGGTTGTCTTTAAAAGATCGCTTTTAGCGATAAGACCCGCCCATTGTGTCACCCTATGTAAAAGTTCTACATTTATATCTGTAATTTTTATGGTGTACATAATAAAGAGTATTCTATTCTTGTATTCCAGCAACACGGCATGCCAGAGGAAGGCTCCACGAACGCGACACACGAGCTGATCACGGACAGGGCGCAACCCGAGCGCGCTTGGGACCTCGAGAACATCCTCATGACGCTCGTGTCCGTCGCACTTACCGTTGTCTGGTTCTTCAGGTGTGTACTCTGTTGTGTTATTTGTATCCTAGATTTTGTAATATATTGATTTAAAAGAGTGTCCTTAGAGCTTCTTGTCTTCTTCATAGAGATCTACGTTTGGAATGGGCAAAACTAGCTTCAACTTTCTGACTAACTGACCGACTCTTTGACGATTCAAAAGTGCCTTTTTTTTTGGGTGGGAAATTATCAAATAACTTCTCCCGCTCTGGGCAGAGCGGGTGGGCGTGTCAGACTTTTCCTGCATAGCTATTCACAAAGGTACGATACGGTTTCGTGCCGTATCGAAAGCCAGTGTTATCGACGAAGTCCTCCAAACGCTATTCACAAATCCGAAACCGTACAATTTTGACAGTTCAAATACGGTATGAACACATCGATTCTTCCGACAGGTATTTGCTGTCGGAAGTGATATCGAACAATGAATATTGTTTAAAAAAAACTAATTTAGGCACTATCTGAAGTAAGTAACTATACATAATGTAGATTCATAAAGTTTTGTTATTGTTTTGACCGCTGAATAGATCCAAGCTATGTATAACACTTTAGATTTTGAATGATAACAATATTTTGATTCATATTTACTTACTAGACTTATTTTAAATCATGCTTCTACTCATATTTGATTTATAATAATATTTCAAAGATAGTACAATTTTAGGTGGTTACATTCGTCCGTAAAATGGGGGGATGCGCTAAGGTAGCCCGCGAAATTCAAATTTTCTTACGTTTTTTGCAATTTGCAGGTCAGTAACAGGTTGTATGTTGATCTAAATGTGATTCGCGGCTATAAAAAATATGGATTTATTGAATTACAATCATTAGAATCAGCATTACAACTCTCTAAGTTAAAAAAATCCTACTGAATGATTATTTCAGAAATTATCATTCAGTAGGATTTTTTGAACTTAGAGAGTTGTAATGAAAATTGCGCGGGTGACCTTACCGCATCCTCCATAAAATACCCTTGCATGAATGCAATGAGCACCTGCCGCTGCTCCCCTGACAATCTTGTCTGCAAATATGCATTTTTAACTACGTTTTAGAACTTGAACATGAGCAATTAACAAGAAATAGTAATTGTTACATACTGATAAAATACCCACACCCATTTTAATAAACTAGTCAGAGTTTTTTTGTTCAAAGATATTTATATACCAAAATGAACTTAAATTTTATTTAAGTTAAAATCATTGTTTACTGTTTCTTTTTTTGGTCAATAGTTACTTGATGCATATTCTATAGTTGCACATAATGAAATACCCAATAAAAATCATTTATGTACAACTTTAAATTTTCTACCACAATTTTCTATTTACCACCATTGTCTACCGTTCCCCATAAACACACCTACAATCGGTTTTCAAAAATTCTTTCCACACGGATCTGTGAATAGCGTTTTGCCCGTCCTTCGGTTCAGAAATCAGGTTATCGAACAAGTGCCGTTGTCGATACGGTAGCGAATCGTACCGTTGTGAATAGCTATGCTGGTCTAAAACCCACCCGTGTTCCTTCAGTTGCCTGTGTGCCAGGGCCACGATATTCCTTTCAGACAAACTTGCAACCCTGGCAGGCATTGGCCCTAACGGACTCCGTCAGTTTGTGCTGACATCTCTTTGAGGCGCGCGTGGAACACAGCGCGCCGTCGACCCGGGCCTTGTCCTTATCGTACGGCGAGCTACCCATCGCTCACCGTCCGCAGGCCCGCGCCTACGGTGGCCGGGAATCGGCCTGCTACTCCCGACGCCCGGGGCGTCTCCTGCGGCGACTAGGGGCGTGAGGGCGCGAATTTTGCCTCTCCCTCACTCGTTCCGCCTCTTCCTTCGCGAGCATTACTGCTTCGCAGGACGTGACGGATTCAAAAGTGCCTGTAATTTGTATAATTGAAATAAATGCTTTGAGTTTTGTATAAAAGCAACCCGACCCTGCTTCGCACGGTTTTCACGATTTGACAAAACATAAAAACGTAACATCACGCCTTGTTTCTCCGGAGTGTTGGGCAGCGGTGTGCCTATCGTGTGAACCCATATTTCACAAAAAAAAACTATATATAAGTTTGTGTGTTCTTTGTTGTCTTGTTAATGTTCTTAACTAACTTTTTAGACCTTTGTATCCTGCTTATGCGTATGAAGCATGATGTGATGTGAATGAATCGGTTTAGTCATTTCGAAAAACAAAGGCTTGAAAGTTTGTATGAAATGCCGTAAATCGTAAACGCTCTTAATATATTATTCACATAAAACTTCCGGAATAAATTCTCTAAATTATGGTGAAACCCGCATCAAAATCGGTTGCGTAGTTTAAAAGAACAACACGCTCACACAGGCAGACACGAAACGCTACTTTATTTACTATGTATGTATATGTATATAAGTTTTAAATACAAAGGTACACACGGCTACACTTCAAGCTATATATTTCCAGTATAAGCTGATCTCGTATTGTATAGGATTTCCGTACAATGAGAGTTCAGTATATACTGAAATGTATAGTTTGATGTGTAGCCGTGTGTACTCTCTAGATCTGTCATGATATTTTGCCAAAGTAATTACATCTGTGGTCTAGTGGTCACAGCGGGTGGTCCTGGACTTGATGTCTTGGTCCAGCTGTGTAATCAAGTTTTTCTACCGGGAAATTTTCTGTAGCTGCAGGATTTATGTCAATAGGTTCCACCGAATAGAACACATTACACCTCATCTACGCCAGCGCACCTATATTCAGCAAAATGTGAATATACTTACCAATAGACACAGAAATAATAATTATAAAAACATAACCCTCCTTTTTGGCTTCGCCGCAGTCGGGTAAAAATAAATACAAACATTTCTTTGTTGATCTTTGAAAATGCATCAGCCTGTTTAAATTTCATTCAATTGGTAATATTATCATCATTGGGCTGTTTGACCCGCGCCGTTGTCGTTTTTGTACTTTTTTAGTTATTATTTACGAACTACCTCATTAACAATTTTTAACTTTAGATATAATAATATTTCGTTAGTATTAAGATGGCTTATAAGTGTTTCAACACCCCGACGAACTACTGAGGTTTTTGTGATGTTTCTGTTTATATTTTGTTTTTTTCCTTAATTAATAAACAATTAAAAATAAAGCTGGCAACATTTATGGTAGGTTTTAATATTTTCAAGGAACACAGTCGGCGTAATCAGGCTGGTAAATGAAACCCGTGAAACCCCCAACAGTTATGGTTGGACCTAAGCCCAACATAGACAAGGCCTCACATACGTTGAAAGGCAACAAACAATATCCCAAAATATCGTACTAATGCTTTTTTTATCATTTTCTTTCCAGGTGCGAATATTCGAACTTGTTCACGGCGAGCGCGAGCTTAGCATTATTAGGCCTGACAGTGTTCTACAGCGTCGCGATATTCGGCCTGTATCTCTCAGACACATTCCAGTTCGACAGAAGGCCCCCACAAGCCGTGCCCGATAATTAGACCTCCCCTAACATATGAACTTGCCCTAAGGTTTGTAAATTATAGATATGCCGCCTTTTGTACTGTGTTAAGAAGGTAGCGTTTGGATTTTTGCGTACGCGAGTAGCACGGCGGACATAGATTGTCTATGGAAAGTAATACCTCATTTCACAATGTTTATTTATTTTTAACTCCAAGTTGAAGGCATAAGTGTGAGCCAGGGAAAATAAGCATTTGGAATACTTGGTCTACTCGTGACTTTGTTTGAATTCACGCTAAGCATTTATCGTAGAAATAGAATATAAGGTATTCCTCCTTTTAAAACTATTGAAGATGATGAGAGTGTGTATTTTGTCAATTTTTCTTTTATTTTTTAATTTTGGAAAATGTCTCCTTTGAGGAGAATATACAATTTTTCTTTCTTTCTTTAAGATTTTATACCGTATAGTGTTGTAATAGATATTTTGCTATCTCAATGGCTTTCGCAATTATTATTTGGGTTAATGCCGCCATGCTACTCGCTACAGCTGTGTTAGAGCTCTATATGCAGGTCATATTGCTGTATTATCCTTTGAAATTAGTCCCAAGCGCTTTATACTTTTAGTTAAAATGTAAATCATTATTCTAATTGGCTTAGCAAAGCAGTCATGTATATAAATAAATGTTGCATAAACATAGCGTAATAAATAAAGGAATAAAAAAAAGTTATTAATTTGTGAATGTACACAAAATCGTTTGCAATAAATTATTATTATTGAAAGTTTAAATGTGAATACCTATGTTAAAATATTTAGTTCATATCAAAAGTATTAGTACGATTCAAACTTAATGGCGGCTCTGAAGTGCGCTACTTGCTTAGCATTACCGCACCCCACACCACCGCTGACACATTAATTACTGCGCAGCGGTTCGCCTCATGTTCCGAGCCGCCATAAAGTTTTAATCGGGCTGTACTTTTGGTATGAACTACGTCACGGTAAACAATTTCATATATTAATTGGACATGTGAGAGTAAGGAGTATTTAAACCTAAAATTCTGTTCTTTTACATTGTAAATACATACAGCTGGAACTAAGAAGATTTGGTAATAGTGAATGTCGAGATCGGATACATAATCATTTTTATTCATTGCACAAAGACAAATTGTATAAAAAAAAACAAATGAGACCCCAAGTCTTTCCATGTTGCTGATTTAAATCAGTTTGAAGCAGAAATTGTGTACAAAACCGAAAAAGCAAGATTTTACGGTAATTTAAGTATCGGTTTTCGTTTGATTACTAGACGTTGATTTCCACCCTAAATCCCTGATTTATAAATTCTCCAATTTCTGTGATTGCGACAAAAATGAACCTTATTTGGTGCTCTTATGTATCTCAGTCAAAAGTATCCTGTGTTAAATTAAACATAAGGTGTACTGGTCTCAAAAATTGTAAATAATGGTAATAGGTATAAAATTCTTTTTTATATTTATTTAGACATAAGTTCGGATCTTTCTTTAATTCACATTATCATCTTCACATTAAAATCATCATCATCTGCAAGTCAGATGTTAAATTAATATTTTTCTAGCATATACTTCCTTTCATTATCAAATCATTTTAGTAACCAATAAAGCTTATTAAAATTCTAGTTATTATATTCGGGTACCTAATCGTTTTCTACGCTAATAAACGTTTTATTGTTATTTACTTTTAAGGACATAGATATATTAAAAGTAAATTTTAATTGAAATCTATTTTGGCTTTTATTTTTCTTAGCTAGTTTCCCAGACCCCGGTAGTTGATCATAAGCTTCAACTACATGTCTTGATCTTTGTAGCGGTTATACACGATTCAAATAATTAGGTGTGACTGTCACTGGCATGGGCACCATCAGGGATTTTAATTTTAATAACACAATTTGCCGCTAATTAGTCAAAATTTTCCGCTAAATATCAGAATTTGTCCGCCACTACTTCAAAAATTATAAGGGTTTATATGTGGCCGATCTGAGGTGCATCTCCCCAGCTTGGCCACGTTTATATTTCAAAAACTAGAACCCTAAACCTAGCGAAGATCTGTTTGCTCCCAAATTTTGTCGCTAATTAGTCCTGATTCAGTCGCCAAATATCAGAATCTGTCGATCACTGGTTCAAAACTTATAAGCGTTTCTAGATGGCCGACCTGGGGGAGATTGTCCCCAGCTTGGCCACATTTATATCTCAATAACTAGGGACCTAGCGAAAATCTGTTTTCTCCCAAATTTTGTCGCTAATTAGTCGCAATTTCTCGCCAAGTCACAGATTTAGTCGGGTCTCATTTTTAATGACAGGATCAGTATCAGGAAGAGGATTTTATTTCCGTGGAATTAATTTTAGGTGGACCATGACCAATAGACATTTTTTATTTGCATATTCCTCATCATTTAGGTGATCCACCGGCAAGAAAAAATACCCGTGGTACACCCAGGTGAACTAAGCAGGTAGACTACAACCGAATCCCGACATTTTTGCTGACTCCTACGATATTAAGCCTATAATACGCTGATTTGTACGTAACTTTTACAGTTCCTACTTTGAATGAAAGACTTTTAACCTTAGTAGTTAAGTTGGAATACCTCTAATAATTGTATTGATTTGTAAGTAAGTAAGTAGTAAGAACAAGATTTTAATATAATGTAACATACGATAAAATTACGAATGTTATGCAAACACAAATTCTATCTCTGTTATTTTGTACCTTTTTCTAGATTTAGACACGATTTGTTAATTTACGAGTAGGTATTTGTGGTAGTTTTTACCTAAAACTGTGAGCGTGTGCGTCTATTCTTTATTATTTCAGTAATTAGGTATATTGTTTAATTTCTCTCTTTTTATCATTACAATCAGGGACCATTTTGGTTACACATTGAAAGGGTTTTCGATAGGGTTTTTCTAAGCGGTTAATCAAAAACCCATATGATATGGGTAACCCTTTTGAACGGCTTAAATTAAATTTTGGTTACCCTTTGAAAGGGTTTTCGATAAAAACTCATACGGTGTGGGTAACCCTTTTGAACGGCTTAATTTAAAATACAACACTTGGGAATCTGAATTTTTGGTCACTATAACTTCTTTAGGAGCACTAATTTTTGTATAAATTTGGGAAGAAAGCATAAAGTTTTTAATAGTTCCCTATTAAAAACTTTATGCTTTCTTCCCAATCATCAAATGAAAATTTTACACCGTGACTACCGCCACCACACCAATGGTATGGTTTATCTCGTAAACTACTGTAGTAGTAGTAATCATTTTGAATTTTGGGTATCAATTTTATCTCGCTGAGCACTAATTTTCTATGTACTCGTAGGTTTGAGGAAACCGACTAGCTACTGAAACTTGTGGTCCTGCTGAACGAGCGCGCGAAAGTTATCATCGTTGATTTCTCGGTAAATACAAATGTTTCAGTTCTGTTTTTGTTACGAAATGAATCACATTATTTGTATACTTAGAATAGCTGTAGCATGCCCCATTTTTCGGCACTCATGGTGGTCCTGCTCAACGAAGCGTGACTACCGCCGGACCACCTTCAAAGTCGATTATCTCGAAAACTACTAAGGCACCAATTCTGTTGTTCGAGCACTAATTAGCACCAATTGAGCACTAATTATTTGACAAATATGAAAGCGTTGTGGTCCGGAGGTAGTCATAGACATATTAATATTTCATGCACTATATTATTTAGGGAGACGAATGGCACTAATCTAAGAAAATATTCCCATTCGTCCCCCTAATATCCAGAGGGGGACGATCGGGAACAAATTTAATATTATTTTTATAAATTCCCGTTCGTCCCCCTAGGTGGACGAAGTCAGGGGGACGAACGGGAATACACGAAAGGGTTACATGATAATCCATAGAATGAATTTTATACTTGAAACCCAGTGAAAGGGTTAGGTAGATGATAACCCATTCAATGGGTTCTATAAGTAAACCCAGTGACATGAAAAAAACATAATATTATGTACTATTATTATTATTTTATTCTTTTATTTCACTATATATACATATAAATTATATTTTTAAATATTATAGTATATAAAAAGTATAAAAACGTGAAATATAAAAACATTTAAAAATATAAAAAATAGTACCCCACCGATACCGGAACAAGGTGCAAGCTACCGGCGGTCAGGGCTCCAGAGAGAGGAATCTCCTGACAATGCGAGCCGTGTCCAGAAGTACCGCTCTCTGAATCAGGCCCTTAATCCAGCTGCCCAACGAGAGCCTCTAGGTGTTGGTCGAGGCTCTTGGCAATTAAGCCATTGGCTGATACAACTATCGGCACAATGATTGCTGAGTCCACATCCCGCATGTCGACAACCTCGCGAGCCAAGTCAAGATACTTGATTTGTTTATCTTTCTCGGCTTTCACGAGGTTCCCGTCATGAGGGACCGTTATGTCAATAATCATTGTGCGCCGCTCTATTCGATCCACCACCACTATATCAGGTTTATTGGCAGTAATAGTCCTGTCAGTGATGATGGATCGGTCCCAGTACAATGTGATATTTCCATTCTCGAGAACTGGGTCGGGCACATACCTGTAGTACGGCACCTCCGATTCCACAAGGCTGTATTTCAGAGCAAGTTGCTGATGGATAATCCTGGCTACAAGGTTGTGTCTATGCAAGTACTCTTCGTTAGCTAGACGAGAACACCCGGAGATAATGTGTCGGATTGATTCTCCCGGACGGTGGCATGCCCGACACACGTCAACCGTGCCGTCCTTCACAATAAATCTCCGGTAATTCTTCGTCATGATAACTTCGTCCATAATTGCACAGACAAAACCTTCGGTTTCCCCAAAGAGGTCACCGAAACGCAGCCAGGCTACGGACGCTAAAAAGTCTACATCGGGTTCATGTAGGGCCCGGAAAAAGCGTCCGTGAAGCTCCTTACTTTGCCATACCTTGCGATCGTTAGCGTCGAGTTCGGTCTGAGTCCATTTGAGTATGCCGAAAGAGTACATCAAAACCGGCATGACCCAACCTTGTTTCCGCCTGATAGAAGACTATTAAATACTTTCTTCTGGCGCCCAAAGAAGCACTCCTTCAACGATTGCTTCATGTCAGTAACATTGATGCCCAACGCTTCCGACATACCCAAATACTTATAGGTTTCAGATGTGGAAAGGGTTCTAAGGTTTATGGAATCCGAGAGTTGAATTCCCACGGATTCCACAATCTTCCCTCGCTTTACATGCATGACAGCACATTTGTCAACACCAAATTCCATCCTGATGGCGCTACTGAAAGTTTCAGTTACTTTCAGTAGCTCCATCAGTTGCAAATTGTTGGGGGCAAAGAGTTTTAGGTCATCCATGTAGAGGAGGTGAGATATAACCTGACCACCTCTCCTCAACCGATAGCCTAGACCTGAATCCTCCAGCAGTGTGCTTAGAGGATTCAAGGCTAAGCAGAACCAAAGCGGACTCAAACTATCGCCCTGAAATATTCCACGGTCAATCCTGATCGGTTCATCGATCCCCTGGATCCGTCGACATCCTGGATAGAGAAGGACCGTCCTCCATTGCCCCATACACGACGCCAGGAAGGTGCGCAGAGTTGCATCTACTTTATACAGCTCCAGCACCCTCATGAGCCATGTATGTGGCACCGAGTCATAGGCCTTCTTATAATCTATCCAGCATGTCGACAGATCCTTTCGGGAACGACGAACCTGTTGGCTAATGGCCATATCAATGAGGAGTAACTCCTTAGTACCGCGGGACCCGTTCCTACATCTATTTTGAGAGGCAGACATGATGAAGTTGGTGTCTATGTTTGTTAATTTTAGCTCTCAAAATGGATGTAAGAACTTTATAGACCGTCGGTAAACAGGTGATCGGCCTATAATTTTTGGGTTCCACGGTGCTACCTGATTTATGGAGCAGGTGGGTTATTCCTGTCGTTAGGAACTGGGGTAGCGAACCAGACTCCAAAGCAGTCTGGTACTGAGCTGCCAAGCGAGCGTGCGACCCAACAAACCATTTAATCCAGAAGTTGTGCAGCCCGTCCGGTCCTGGAGACTTCCAATTAGGCAACGGACGGACTGCACGACCGTGCTACCTGATTTATGGAGCAGGTGGGTTATTCCTGTCGTTAGGAACTGGGGTAGCGAACCAGACTCCAAAGCAATCTGGTACTGAGCTGCCAAGCGAGCGTGCGACCCAACAAACCATTTAATCCAGAAGTTGTGCAGCCCGTCCGGTCCTGGAGACTTCCAATTAGGCAACGGACGGACTGCACGACCTACATCTTGGGGGCAGATGGTAATAGTCCCCATTTCTGGTATTGGATCGCAGGCTCGCTCAACTTCCCGAGCCCAATCACCTTCAGTGTGACTGACAGGCACCGACCAGATATTGCGCCAGAAAGAACACACGGCATCATTATCCGGTAGGCGCGTGTCAGCCACATCTTGGTTCGGTCACTCCCAAGCCCTATAGCGATGAAAGGTGGGTACCTTTCATCGCTCTGGAAGGTGCGATTCTGGGTGTATCGGTTTACCCGCCGCTTATACCTACGAATACGGTTTGCCCAGGCATACACTTTCTGCTTCAGGAAGTCTATGCGCTCTGTGACACGAGACATATAGTCCTGAGGGCTGGTATCAGTCTCTGAGAACGCTCGTCTCACAAAGCGCATCACTCTTGGGCGAGTATTGCCCTCCCTGAAGCAGATTAGTTTGCCGATGAGCGTTCTGGCCCCACCAATACGACGCTCAATTCTGCACTGCCAAGCTGGTACGACTGGTTTTGATCGTGTAGCTATAGAGACATTAGAAAATTTTACGTTAGCTACACGACATGCCGCTACAGCCGCGCAGTACAGAATTGAATGAGTATCAGTGAGGTCTTCGCAGTCATCAAAATAGTTTGACAACTGCGAATCCAGAGCCGCCACCAGTGCCCTATGTTTGTTGTGCATGAGCAAACGGGGTAAGCGTAATCGCAAACCTGAAAACCCTATTTCATATTTTTAAACACATCCTCCAATGCGTTTTTACGTGAAATTACGTCCCCTTGTCTCACCCCTCGACGCAGGGGGTTATGCTCAGTTCGCCGATCCTGAGTTTGGACGGTCATAGTCGCGTTGTCATAAAGACTAAAATTATTTAGAGGGACCAATGGGACTCAAAAAACAAATATATATATCATTCCCGTTCGTCCCCACAAACAAAATGAGGGGGACGATCGCGAAACAAAATTACGAATTCCCGTTCGTCCCCCTAGGTGGACGAAGGGGAATACACGCCCATTTGTCCCCCACCAACAAAATGAGGGGGACGATCGGGAAAAAAATTACGAATTCCCGTTCGTCCCCTTAAGTGGACGAAGTCGGGGGGACGAACGGGAATACACGAACCCTTTCACTGGGTTTCTAGTATAAAACCCTTTCAATGGGTTACATCATGATAAAGGTAACCCATTGACCTTCGAAAGGCTCAACTCTTATGAAAAAAGTTTTGAATAACTATGGAACTTTATCCACTATGCAAAACTATTTTTTTAATTGAGTCTCCGTTGATAAAAATCTGTATTTATCAGTCCATTTCACGAAAGAAGTCCCGCAGACGAGGCGCGACGTGGCGCTGCAGGCATTGCTAACTTGTTTAATAATAATTAGTTCCACTTAATTCCGCGGGACTTCTTTCGTGAAATGGACATTACTTTTAATTCCATTTCACCTATACAATAGGTAGGTACTTGAATTTTCGTTGCCCTAAAAGTTGCGATCTGTTTGACAGTTTTGTATGGAGTTTCATAAAATGGTCCACAAACAAATAGCAGCTGTCAAACAGATGAATTGCGGGATTATGAATTGTTCGCAGATCATATTGATTCTGCCAAAGCGTCCATTTTAGACCCCTTTATTTATGCTTTGTTTGCACCCAAGGACAGGTCTTTTTGGGTAGGTATGTCAAAAAAGAAACAAATTGTTGGTTAAAACTTGTTTATTGTAATCGTGACGCATAGTCGCACACGCACAGACGACACAGTACAAATATTTTTTCTTCGAAAATGGCATCAGGTGGCTCTATAAATAATTCACCATGTAGTTTCAGTTGGCCTATAGAGGTACCTGTGAAATAAAAATCACTTGTTAAATAAGGTTTTATAATCGATTATGATGATGGTAAACTACCATAGTAATATTTGTTTCTCGCCGGATTGAGGTTATCCGAAAATAAAAATAACAGTAACCTCACCTAGACAAGATTTTAATCTTTCCAAATTCGTTTTCTTGTTAACACTTGTAACTTTAACAAGCAATCTTATACGACTTTGGATTGTAAAAAAAACTACTACTTAAACCAAAATAATAATCACCTAGAAAATTCGAGCCAGCGCTGTAGAGCAGGTGCATCTGTGGAAATAAAAATCTTGTTGAAATATAATTTCTACAGACACTTATAATTTAAAAAATATTTGGTCAGGTTCAGCCATCCAAGGAAGTTTAAAATGCGTGGTAATCAGGGTTGCGCATTCATCAAGCATTGTATCATCATTCAAATTTCGATATTTTATCTTTTTTTTTGCCAATCAATATACGTAATAGGTAATGTCAGGACAAATGGAGATTCTTGTATGCAAACATTTAGTATTGGACACTAACTGTCATATTACAAAACAAGTTTTATATTTTGACATGGCTTAAATCATGGAGCCAGTTTTTGTAATAGGAATGAACTGTGATTGAAATACCGTTCTTAATACAAAACTGAAAACTTAGTTTGGTACGAAGTTGTCAGTTTTGTATTAGGAACTTCACCTTAGACGGAATAAAGTTCGAAATTCAATAAAGGTTCCATGGTTAAAACCTGGGTCTGAAGATAAACCTTGTTTTGTAATAAGACGGATACAGATTCTAAATACAGAAATTATTTCAGGGATACTTACATAAAATAAAATACTTGGGAAATAAATAATGAATGCTATGTTTAGGACAATGAGGTAACAATTCAGCTCTTTTCGAACATAAATAAAAATGTGATTGGTCAAATTGGCACAGGGGTCAATATAATCAGGCAATATCTTTGAAAGCTTTGGTGATAATTACCTTTTGGGAAGAGTTCTGTTCTGCTTGTGGATGTTTACTGTCCAGTTGACCTCTAGACCCCTGCTGATAGCCTGAAAAGCAGAAGGATCATGTTTAGGCATTTAGCTTAGGAAAGATATTTAATGTCATTGTGTAACATTGTATCAGATAAAACGGTAGGTGAAGATTCAGCAAAACCTTTCAGATTGGTGCATGACATAAAGTTCATCATTTGAGTGATTTTTTGTGGTAATGATTGAAATGAGGTAACACACTGGTCTCCAAAAACATAACAAAACCAGCTCTCACTTGGGAGAATAAATTAAAATGCGATTGGTCTTCGTCAGGCACAAGGGCTCACTCAATCAATTCATTAAAATAATTGTACAAGCTTTTAGTGATATTTACCTTTCAAGAAGATTTTCAAATGTAGGTATGATGAATTCCAGCAGCATAACTATAACAATAAAAGTTTTTGAGATCATTGGCTTCAACATAAAACCATAACAATAAATCAACAAAATCAATACTTACACTTTATAAACTGGAAAAATATGCTATAGATTATGTACAAAATAAAAAGTTGAATTTGTTAAGTAAAATTTTATTTGACACTGGCTTTCCATCTGAGAATAATACAAATCAAATAGAAAGTCAATGCCTTGTCTGATGCAAAATTTATCGCTTGCGGTGGAGCTGCAGTGTGTTGCGGCGGATCCAGGTAGCACGACGGGAACCTCCCTTGGTCTGTGAGAAGCGGTGACCCTTGCCAAGACCACGGGAACTGCGGCCAGCAGATGTGAGACCACGCATCTCGCGGTGCTTGTGGACAGCGTTTACTATCCAGTTGATCTTGGGATCCCTGCGGATAGCCTGACAAACAAAGAACATAGCTTAGTTTTTGTTCAGAAAGCTAGTGTGTTGTTATTTAAATATGTTTGTATCAGATTAAAATGGTAGGTGAAGATTCAGCAAAACCTTTCAGATTGGTGCATGACAAATGTTCATCATTTGAGTATTCATTCTAGATAGGGAATGAGTCAAGCCAAATGACTGAATTACCTTGTGTGAGGGGTCGATGAGGATGACTTCAAAGTATTTGTATGAAGAGTCCTGAGCCACCCAGTAGGAGTTAAGCACACGCAGACCACCGCAACGACGACCAACACGCTCCTGTGAGCAAAACAAAAGATTATTACATCACAAGAAAGTACATTATTGGTTAATACTCTGTAACAATGTTCATTGTTGTCAAATGAAATGCCAAAAACATGAGGTTTTCTTAGCCAATTTTAAGTGTCATAGAAACATTTGGTTGTAGATCTGTTTAGGAAGAGTACCTATCTTGCTTTAACTCAGGCTCAGATGCTGCAAAAATTCATGTGTGCTAACATGTGTTAAAAATAAGACCACAACCCCAATGAACCTATTATTATATTGATCAGAGGGCATTGGGGCCACCCCCAATGCCCTCTGATCAAGTCATAAACCCTCTCAACTCTCAGTAGGTACCTAACCTATAAATAAACACATGAAAATGTATGAATGAAACGTACCTCAGCAATGGACTGTAGGTTGCGTGTAGGCTTTAGCTGGTTCACACCCTGGCTCTTGGGCTTGCCGTAGGTGGCACCCTTGGGCACGGGGCGCTTGCGGCCACCACGACGCACACGGATTCTGAAGACAACGAATCCTGCAAACAAAGATCACATCAGTATCCCGACTAGATATTACATACACCACGTGTATCAACAATATGCCGGGCAAAAACCCTTACCCTGCTTGGCGCGGTATCCCAGCCTCCTTGCCTTGTCGGGCCTTGTCGGCCTAGGGGCGCGATGCATACGAGTCAACTGACGGTACTGCCATACTCTGACACGCAAGAGGAATCGCATCACATCGCTCAACTTTTTTCTGTACAACTCTTGGATATATCTGTAGGCTCCCATCTTGGACAGGTGCCTGTGGCAGACCTAGCAACAAAATCAATACATATTGATCAGAAGTCACATCATCGGTCTGGCCACAAATAGAGCGATTCTACACCCGTCATGTATGCCATCACGAAACCACTGAAATATTCGAATCAAATAATAAATACACTGAAAAACAACAACTTTGAACTGTTACTTCACTTTTTAAATGATTCAAAATCTAAAATAGTGAATGATAACTTAAATAATTCAAGATTATTATTATGAAATTTCAACGTACGTCTCGCGTACTCCACAGGTAAACCGGAAAAGAAAACTGACAGAAACTTCTGAATGAATGGTCGCCTGTCAAAGACAAAATGAAATATTTTAGTCTATGCTGCGTTTTGTTTTTTGTTTTATAAGACTGTGGTTTTGTGTTTTTTGGCAATTTGGCATCCTTTCTAGGGTGCCCTAATTTCTTTGAGTACTTATCTACCCAATTCGGACAATATTTTGTGCTTGTTTTGTTCAAAACTATAAGCAATACAAGCACAAAAATTAATTCTGAGAACGACTCGAATGTGTTGAGAAATAAAAATACTGGGTCCATATTGGCTCAACTAAAGTTCTTTACCCGAAATTGTTCTTCCTAACGATTTGTAATCCGAATGATCACTTCCTAAAATTTTTCATCCTAAAGTTTTCATTCATACTATTTGTAGTGCTACCGGCGATGTTCATAACACTCATGTTTCCGAAAATTGTAATTAATAATATCATTAATGTAAATATATTTAAACTCCTACTGTTTTTTATCATAACGCTTTTATCCCTAAAACTATAACTATACATGAGATAATTATGTCTAAAAAACCAACTGTTTAGAATGATTTAAGGTCGTTTCACAGATTTTTGTCTTAAATGAATGAAATTCAGGTCAGAATGTCGTCTTGGGGGCACTATAAAAAAATACTTATAAAAATTTCGCGACCAATTTCGAGATAGCGCTCGCCGGCCGCTGCCGCGGCACCGCTCGCTTCGCTCGCTCGGCTCGCGCGTAGTTGGTCACAGTTCTAACCTTACCTAACCTATGGATATCTTTGCAGGTACACACCGCTATAAATAAAATTAAAATATGACTTTGAATAATATTGTAAAAGATGGTTATGTTGAAAAAATATAGGAAAACAAATAAAAGTCTATTAGATGTTTATTGCTACTGACATTATGAAGTTAAATGCTTCGGAATTATGAACATTAGAGACAGAGTAGTTAGGAATTGTGATTGTTAGGATAAAAAATGTTAGGAAGAACATTTTCGGATTTCCAATAATCGGAGTTGAAAATTTAGGTGAACTTTGGCGCACCCAAAAATACTACCAAACCATAGTATATAACAATCTTTTTATAAAAACCTCTTATTTGAAAAAATAAGTTAACTATGTTTATTGTTAACTATAAAAAGGGTTTCTTACGATTTTTAAAAAACTAAAATGCCTTGGGCATTTAAAAATCCGGCCAAGTGCGTGTTGGAAGGAGCACAATAAAGCGCTCCATAGTTGGGATGAATTTATCCCAAGAACAGACATTGTAGTCGAAAAACATGATCCCCATAAATCCAAGCCAAGAACTGCAAAATAATGTAAGTTTGTACGCACAATATTGAGAGATTTGTCATGTTATTTTAAGATCACAGACTAGGCATGGGTTCGATATATCAAAACGTAACTTATATCGGATATGTGTTTATTATCATACCATATCGATATCTAAATATACATAACCGTTTTCACAAAAACTTCATCGAGCTATGGCTTATCCAAAGCGCAACAACGAGAACGAACTACGAATAATGTCGAATAAGTAATAACGAACAAAACGCAAACTTCACATCACGAGCGATATGACATCGACGGTTTTTATTCGCTTTGTCTCTGTCTTACCATTCAATGTTTTACTGGCGTAAAAGTGATGAAGCGAATATTACGTAACTTCGGCTACTGATTGGTTATTTGGTTAATAATAGTGCGTGCGTAATATCTATATCCTAACGCGCTAGCAATAAGGTATATTTTCTATTTATTTAGTTACAACAAATATTCCATAAGTTAGCAACTTTCCGGCGTCTACTCGATATCAATCAATAACTTAGAAAAAAAAAAAAAATATATTTAATCATTGTAAATAAGACGATTTTTAAATGCGCCAGAAAAGTTAGCTTTTAATAATTGACATAATTATAGTATGTTTTCAAAAACTTTTCTGCTAGTCCTAAGCCTAAATTAAAGCATGAAGGGAAATCGTCGTACTTACTTCTTGTAAATTGCTAAACTGATAAATTTATTATTTTTAAACTTTAAAAAACGAAAGCACTTATATCAATGTATTAACGGTAAAAGTGTGAGTTTGCGTTTCGTTCGTTTCAGTTACTCGTGCAAATCGTACTACTGATATCGATATCTGAAAACGGATATCGATATGAAAACTGAATATCGGTTACATATCCGTTAGCAACTAAATACGAAAACGCCCATGTCTATCACAGACTTCTGGTTTAAAGTCCATTTCACGAAAGAAGTCCCGCGGAAATAAGTGGAACTAATTATTAATATACGCTAAGTTAGCAACATTCCTAAAATAACCCATGCCTACAGCGCCACGTCTGCGGGACTTCTTTCGTGAAATGGACTTTACGTGGCTCCTTTGAGTATTTATCGTGTCTCACGTCACGTCAGTAAAGCTCCCAATCGACATGATTTTTTCCGATATCTTCTACCTTCTCTGAGTCTTCTACAATAATCGTTACAGCCAATTTACACAAAACCTTAATGAATTGTACACCTAAACACACATGAATCACCCCGTCCATTGGTGAAAACCGTTTATTATAATTATCCGTTCGATAGTTTTTGAGTTTATCGCGTTCAGACAGACAGACGCGGCGGAGACTTTGTTTTTTAATAAGGATAATGGATTATTTTAGCTTCTTTAACTTTAATCATGGTATGGTAATAATCATTCGATCTGATAACTTCATAACAGTAAAAGTGTTATGTAAGTCTTGGCAACCTACTCTGCATGAAATGTTTTTGGTGGGATTTATTTTCTTTTTGTAGAGTGCTGTATTCCTTTTTATTTTCGTGGAGATATTGTACTGCCTTATTATCCGTAAGAAACACATACTGGCGGATTAGGGGAATTTATTTTAAATACAGACCTGGCACCCCCCATGTAGGGGGTTAAGGGCGGGTGGAAGGCTACAGATTTCTTAATTTATTTGTTGTTTGTGTACAAATCCTAGCCTGTGTACATACCTTTCAACTTTCTAGGACTTCGGGAAGTACCTACCTAGGATTTATTTTATACAGACGTTTTACCTACAGACCCCCCATCATGGAGGTAGGAGGATGAAAGGTACGGATTTCTTATTTTTTTGTGGTTTATAAGCAAATGCTAGCTTTCTAGGACTTCAGTTCGGGAAGAACCCTCAGCTCGAGGTCTTGATGAGTGAGTGAGTCAGTCAGTGACGAAATCGACGTATTTTAGGTGTTAAAATTCAAAGTCTGTATATATAAGCTAAACAAGGAAATTTTAAAGACCCCGAACTCTACGTCAATAACATTATAACGTCCGCGCTAAGTTAAACTTCACACGTACGCAACTAAAAGTTAAGTGAACAATTACACCAAGTGTCTCGAAAATAGGCACATCCTTCCCAAGACAAGTTACGAGTGTTTAATTAATACGAGTACTCCTACCTACAAGACCTTGGTCTCGCATATTTCTTAGCAAAATAAAATAGGAAAAGTTGGACCATTTCTGAACGAAACAACGGTTCGTATTTTGTGGTTCGTAAACTTCGTTCGTATGTTACGCCGCCATCTTGAAAGCGTAATTGTTGTCATGTTTACGTTGTGTGTGAAAGGTGAAATATATGTTAATTGATATAATATCCGGTAAAACTCAATGAATTTAGTAGTAAACATACGCTTATAGTGTTATTATTACGTGAAAATTATTATTATGCAGTTAGAAAACCTAGACATCTCTAAAAATTGTACTTGAAGATTAGGCGCCAAATTGCTCATAGTCGTTACCAATTATTGTAATAAACAGCCCTAGAGGGCTACTTCATGGAGTCGCGTTATTTTCACTAGCTGTGGAAGTTAGTGGGGGTGCTTAATTCATAGTTTATATTTCAGAACAAGGTTGATGTAAGTACAAGCCGGAAGCAGTAATCCATCACAATGTTTTACGCACATTTCGTGCTGGCCAAGAAAGGCCCTTTGGCCAAGATTTGGCTGGCAGCTCACTGGGACAAGAAGCTGACGAAGGCTCATGTATTTGAGACTAATATCGAAAAGTCAGTTGATGGTATCCTGAAGCCCAAAGTGAAGATGGCTTTGCGTACTTCTGGCCATCTGTTGCTGGGTGTCGTGAGGATTTACTCCAGGAAGGCAAAGTATTTGCTCCAGGATTGTAATGAAGCCTTTGTCAAGATCAAGGTGTGTTTATTTTCGACTTATTTTGTTAAATTGAAGTGGCTTGTTTGTAAACTACAATAGTAAAGCTCCCTGTCAAAATTGTTATGCTTTGTTTGGTCTCTTTTCATATTTTATCAGAACTTGATAGTGTTCTCAGATTAATCTTCCTAGTACTTGAAGAATGCTTACCTAAGACTATATCTTGTGCCCTGTGACAAACCAGAACGCACTAACTATGCCAATTAACACACTACATACAATGTATGAATATTTGATGTGTTACTTGTTAGAAAACAAGGTTAATGTATGTAATGTTTCATGTAGATGGCCTTCAGGCCTGGAATGGTGGATTTGCCCGAAGAGCACAGAGA
Source organism: Tiliacea aurago (assembly GCA_948098905.1). NCBI lineage: Eukaryota > Metazoa > Arthropoda > Insecta > Lepidoptera > Noctuidae > Tiliacea > Tiliacea aurago. The sequence continues at coordinate 8,166,774 of OX402588.1, forward strand.
AGCTGCCATGAATGCTATCACTTTACCCGAGGTCTTCCATGATTTTGATACAGCCATGCCCGAGTTGAAGTAAGTCCTTTATTTGCTTTGTATTTTGTCTGTTTTTAGACTATCATGACCTTTTAACATCAATGAAAGATGATTCAGTTCACATCTTTTGAAAACTGTTAGAATTATGAATAATAAAAAAAAATTATAACCAAAAATGTTTGAAAAAGATTTATTTTGTGTCATTAAAATATAACACATATCATGACGCTTGTATTCCCCAAAGGGTTAGGCATAGGTACACCTATAATACACCCACATTCTCCCAGTTATGTTTAAGTCCCATGTAATAGGGGGTGAGCCTTTTGCCATCAACTGGGCACCAAACCAAACTCCGGGCTGCTATTGAGAAATTTCAGATGGAAAATCCCTATAGAACTTTGCCTGACTCGGGAATCAAACTCAGGACTTAGACTGAAGAGGTAGGCATAAAGTATAAATTGACATATAGTGGATCACCTGAGGGCCCACCTCGGACTTTTGAAACAGTGAATGAATTAATGTGCGTGTGGATTGAGAGATCTTTTCGAAAAACTCTTCCAATCCCAACCAAATTATAAGAGGATTTAGGAAATAATTGTGAAAACTTCATGGTAAGGTATACAATTTGTAACACACAGACAGACAGCTGTCTGTCACACCTGGATATCTCAAGAACTACTAATACTATCAACTTGAAATTTAGATGACATTTGCCCAACTATTTTGCAAGCAAGAAAGAAATTTGAAAAAATATATCTTTTTTGCAAAAGGGACTGAATTTTTTTTTAAGACATGCCATAGTAGCTCCACTAAAAATTTTTAAATTTTTAAGACAGGGGCTTAAAAATTTTTAGTGGGGCTACTAGGGCATGTGGGGTATCATATGAAAGAACGCTGTTTGCACATTCTTTTTTTTTTTCTTTTCTTTTTTTTTTTTTAAAAAAATAAACATTCTCAAACTTTTATTTTATAGGCAGCATAGTTTCCGACTTTTGATGAAAAATGTAAAAAAAAATACCGTTCCCCCCCCTATCTCCGAAGTTTGCAGATAAAAATCTGAAATTATTCTATATGATAGAAATTTATGTGAAGGTTACAGGAAAAATAAAACGATGTCTCTAAATAGCACAGTTTTTCAGAAATCATCAATATCATATATTCGTACGGAACCCTCAGTGCGCGAGTCCGACTCGCTCTTGATCGGTTTTTGGTATGTGTCTATTTGAATTGTTGCAATTTTTTTCCGAATCAAGATCACAATTTCTTCAAAAAACAAAACATCGTAAACATTTCATTCACGGTAACTGAAATTCGAAGTTTTCATATATTTAAAGCTCCAAGCGCTCCACTATTAAAATTAAAGGGGTTTATGATGATGATGTCTAATAATGAATGGTGTTTTCTTTACTACATTGTAAATAAAACACCATTCTTTATTATAGACATCATTATTAAAAGAGAAGTTCAGAAATAAATTATCAGGGTGCTGTGCTAAAATGGAACATGTCTGGATTGTCTTTGTCTGTCTTTGTAGCATTTTTGTCACTGAGTAGAATATTTAGGAAGATCTTGTATAAAAAAGTCGGTGTCTTTGGATCTGTATTTTAGTTGTTTCCCACTGACTTCCGAAATCAAACTTATTTTTCTCTTTGTAGTGTTTTTTTTTTGGAAGTTGGTTGTTTTATTTTGTGAAAAGTTTTTTTTGTTTTTGTCTTTTTAGTGGGTCAGTTTGTAATTAATTTATCTAAGTTACAATAACCTAATGTCAACTGCTGATCACCCTTTACAAAATATTGCTTTTCCCGATGCAGGGGCGTTAATTGTTGAGGAGTTCTCCTGGTAAGGACTAGGAGAACTGGAACTGATGGTGATTTCACCATATGCATTGTGAGGAGCATAAATTGGTTAGCAACCATATTAAAGTGTCAAATCGAATCGCAACCGTGAAATACTTCGCTTCGGTAGTTCCGGTGGCCATTTGTGGTCTTCATCATCAGTTCCACTTCACCAAATGGTGTCTTCCTAGTGCAAAAGTATGAGTTACTATAAAAAATACTGAAATCGCTATAGGTGTCAGGGGCGAAAGCACCGTATAACACGATTCCTACCGGCTTCCCTTCGGAAATTCGGAACACAACCACTCTATCGTCATTGAAAAATGGCACAGTTAAAATGTCAATGGTTTAATAATGCCAAATAATATAATCACACTGTAGGCATTTAATACACCATAAAATTAAAATATTACAAAACGAATACATTAAATTTTTTGTCTTTATATCCCAACAAGAAAACATTTTGCTCTAAAATAACTCGTACGCGTGTCCGGCTTGCCGTGAGTTCAATTTCTTCGACGTCATGACGAGTTTATTTTGTATAGACAGGATTTTTTTTTGCTCCAGCTTACCTTTTTCATAAAATCACCCTTCGCCACTGATAGGTGTGCCTATAAAATTTGAGGATTTCCCTCGATTTCCATGGGATCCCCATCAGTTTATGACTTGGTGACAATGGGAGCCTCGGGAGCATACCCTTCCAAAAAAAAAAAAAAAATTTCAAAATCGGTCCACAATCAACGGAGCAAACGGTGAACAAACAAAAAAAAAACATACAGCCGAACATTTAACCTCCTCCTTTTTGGAAGTCGGTTAACACAACAAGTGCCGAAATTCTGAAAAAAAGCTATTCGTTTTTTTGTCGTGACCGAAGCCTAGGTTATGATTTTTGAAGTAAGTAAAATAGAGACAGGTGGTCTAATGATGGAAAGGGCTATAAATATAACAAAATCCTTTAAAAATAATCGCTTATTAATGTTGTCTACACTGATAATATAAAGAGGTAAAGTTTGTAAGTTTTGATGTAGGAGGCAATCTCCGAAACTACTCATCCAATAAAAAAAAGAAAACTATCTATGATAGAAAGCTGCAAGATGTTATTGCAGAGTGCCATAGGATGTTTAATGTAAAACCACACGGACGTAGTGCTAGCAGAAGCTAGTGCATAGTGCACTAGCTTTTGCTTGCACTTCATCCGTGTACAACTTTACCTGTTTAATTTTTAGGGTCTGTACCCATTTCATTCAATAGTAGAATATAAGTAATATTAATGTTCAGATTTCAGATTCCTAGATAGAGATAAGGAAAGAGCAATAACTGCTAGTATCTATAATTATTCAACATGATTCTTTTTAATTATGTTATTCATTGAAATTGAGTAACCACATATTTTTTTCAAAATCAAAATATTTTATTTCACATAAACCTACATGGGCACTTATGAAACGTCAGAAACTAGGTGGACGGTTCCAATTGGTCGTTTCCTATGGAGAAGAACCGGCAAGAAACTCGACAGTTACGTTAGTCTTTTAAAAATAATCGGCTTTTACAATGTTTTCAAATTACAGTGTAGGCCCGTCAACAAGTACCAGGTACTTAACAAAATAGAAAATGGTCTACAAATCTAAAGATCATTTCAGATTTTTATCCGAAAATTAACATTGAGAATAAGCATCATTAGATTGAGAATAAGTATTATTTATAAAAACATTAAGAATTTAACTAAGTTCTAAATACTTTTCCATTTCAGTGAGGTAGACATTGAAGCCCAGTTCTCTCTAAATCAGTCAAGAGCTGAAGAGATTACAATGCGCGAAGACTATGGATCCTTGAACCTGGTCACCCATGACGATGGGTTCGGAGACATGGGGTTCGATACAGACAACCCTGATATCATGCGTGAAGCTATCGGCAATGAAGGTGGATTAGAACAGGTATGAAAAGTAATACTTAGCAAAACTGTTCTAATTTTCTCTGGATAGAAAAAAAAACAGAAAATATCCATTATCACAAACTAGCGAGCAAAACTAGAGTGCTCAATGTTTTGACATTTTGTTTAATCAATTTATTTTTTAATGTATCTGTTTTATACTTCATACTAAATCTCTGGCCAAACTGAAGAGATTCTCATGCGGGATTTGCTCGTGCCGATTGTGTCAACTAACTTTTTGTATTTCATGTTGAAACTGGCGCGAATAGTCGTGTATCACTAAAACAACCGACGCGCGTACGCGCGCGGGATTGCCTCTGTGTGGCCAGTGCTTGAGTTTGTAAAATATCACTATTTATGTCCAGCTCAGTTTTACCTTATTTTTCACGACATTGTCCGTCTTCCAGAGTAACCTACTGTTCGCGGATGGGTCATCTTTGGAACTGGCTGGTAAGGACGGTGGTGTGGGCAGCCTGACAGACGGAGTGCCCACGTTAGAACCGGAGCACCCACGGCGCATGGAGGCTGCGCCCCATGCACCGATGGATGACGGCTTTGGAGGAACTATTGGAGATGTCGCGGATTTTGGACGTGAGTAATATACACCCTTCTTAGAAATTGTGAGCTTATCTTTGACTTAGGTACAAGCACGTAACTTGGCAAGGTTTTGGGGTAGTGGGGGTGAGTTCGCGCATAGTATACTTATGCAACAAAAAAATGGTCACTTTTATTGTTTGTCATTATTCTATGGTTATTGCAATCATTCATTTTAAACATATCTGTTTAGAAGAAAGTTAAAGAAAGGAGATGAATTCGTGAAGGTTATTAGGTGTTATAAATAAAATATATAATAACATATTTATAATTATTGTGGCCTTTCAAAAAACAATGTTAACGAGAACTAAAGATCAACAAGCTTCATTAGTAGCTACCGCAAAAACACACTCATAAAATAAACTTAATTTAAAATAGTAACAACAATTCGTAACAAAAACTCAACAAAAACAAAGGGTATAATTTTTGTGCACGCAAGTGTAATCGGGAGTGAACGGAATGCGGGTGCGGGAGTCAAGTGTCGATTGACGCACCAATCGCGTGCTCGGAACGGTGTTCCCTCATTCCCCGCGTCCCGTTTGACCACCAAAGGGACCTAAAAAATTACTTTTGTGTATCTAACTACTCTTGCCAACTAACGTGCCGGGGACTGTAATCTAGGACAGGTTTGTGAAACTAACCAACTAGTAACGTAGGCCCCCAGCGTAGCTGAGGTTACTTGCGTGGAGATCCCTTGGTTTAAGATGGATCCGCATCTGTCGCCCGTGAAACTCAAATTTTCTTTCGTTTTTTGCTATTTGCAGGTCAGTGTCAGGTTGCATCTTGATAAAAAAATATGATTCGCGAATATAACATATAATATACATTTTCAGAATTATAATCATTAATACATCTCTCTAAGTTAGATTTGTTCCATTTGACTTTGTGAAGTCATAGCATTGGGGAACTAATCTTGATATTTCGATCAAGATATAATCTAACACCAGGGACCCGGTTAAGAGCCTTTCGAAGGGGTCACCCATTCAATTCATTCAATTACCTTTATCATGATGTAACCCATTGAAAGGGTTGTATACTAGAAACCCATTGAAAGGGTTACATGATAACCCATTGAATGGGTTTTATACTTGAAACCTAGTGAAAGGGTTACATGATAACCCATTCAATGGGTTCTATACCTACTTGAAACCCAGTAATATGAAAAATCATAATATTATGTTATTTCGATATCCGCCCAGCACGCGTAGCATGACCAAAATTTAATTTCTATCTCTATTCTACCCAGAGACCATTTGGTTACCATTTTACAAAAACCCTATCGAAAACCCTTTCAATGGAAAGGGTTTTCAATATGGTTTTTCTAAGCAGTTAATCATAAACCCATACGGTGTGGGTAATTTTGAATGGCTTAAATTAAGCCGTTCAAAAGGGTTGCCACACCATATGGGTTTTTAAGAAAAACCGTTTCAATGGGTTACCAAAATTTAATTTAAGCCGTTCATAAGGTTTACCCATATCATATGGGCTTTTGTTTAACCGCTCAGAAAAACCCTTTCAATGGGTAACCAAAATGGTCCCTGCCTGACACTGACCTGAAAATTGCAAAAACATAAGAAAATTTGAATTTCGCTGGCTACACCTGATTCGCCTTAAGAAAGGTGGAAGGAAACTATTGGAGACAATTTCCCTAGGTGTAGGATGGAGTTTAAAATAGAGGAATGACATTACGATAATAAATTGTTCTAGCTTAGTGAAACTTACCCTTCTCAATAGACTTGACCAGCCAGATTATGTATAGTTATGTCCCATTTCTTTCCCGTGTATGTTAGCCGTTTCTTTTTAATCTATATCTTGTACTCACTGTGTTACTGGTACGTGTTTAGACGCGGGCGGTCTGTTCGAGGGTGACCTCTTTGGTGAGGTGACCGGCGGCAGTAGCTCAGCCGCGGCTGCTTCTGGCATGCCCGGCACATCCGCACAGCCACAGTCACTGCAGGTAATTTTGTTTTTCTTATTAGTTACCTGTTTTATTTTGTAACTAAATACAGTATAATTCGATTGATGTAGGCAAGTCATAAAAATCCAAAAAAATACTTTAGAATAAAAACTTACTTCGTATGATGGATCATCGTCAGATTCTCTCGTTTATACGAATATGACGTACCCGCGCGATAAATCAAGTCGTGTTTGTACGTCATAACGCCCCATTGTCCAGCCGATTTTTGTCGCGAAACGTCATCTGTCACGTCTGGCGTTCGCGCCAAAAATCGACCTGATTCAGTTTGCGTGACAGTTGTGTCGTCAACTGTCAAGTGTACTGAATCAGGGCGCTGGACAATGAAGAAGTTCATAACTCATAAGGTATCGGATATTCGGATGCATATTTACAAGTACGTTTTTTTTTCCGGCAAAGGATACAAAGTATGGAAACAGTTTCTTAACATATTTTTGTTCCCGGGATCGCGGGGTTTTATTAATAAATAACAGTGTGTATAAAATGTTGTATTCCTAAACATATTCAATATTTCTTATCTATTTAGAACTAGGCAAGAATTTTAGGGAAAATATAACACATAAAAAACTACTATTCAAACTTCAAAACTTTTTAATCTAAAATGAAATAAATTACTGGCTGCATACACAATACAAAAGAGTAGTTCTTAAAAATTGTCAATCGTCGTTCTTGTCGTTCTGAAAAGAACGATCCCGACGTCGTTCCCGTACTGAAGCGCACTCCATGCTAGTCAACTCTCAAACTTTAGGTAAATATGTATCCGAATATCCGATCTCTAGGCATAATACATAAACGATTGCGCACGAGACGCATATTCGCGTGACAGTCGCATTCGGTTAGGACGCAGGAAGAAACAGTGAGCAAGCATGGTCATTAGTGTTCATTTCATTGTATGGATCTCTGCTCAGAAACCTTTGCCATGATGTGGAAAATGATCTGCCTTGAGTTGATTTTCTTGCTAAGCAGCATCGTACAGACGCCAGCAGGTCAAGCTACCCGAAAAAGTAAAATTTTCCCAATCAACCTTGAACCTTAATTCTTTAACGATAAAGTTGAAAATCTTTTAAAGAAATATGCTAGATTGTAGTGGCTTGATGTGCTAGCTTCTGTACATTAGCATTATTACAAAACAGTGTGCTAACAGGCCGAGATAGACGCGGCGGGCGTGGGCGGCGCGTCGCCCGGCGCGCACGCGGCGCCGCCCGACGCACCCGACTCCGACGACGACATGGGCGACCACTACGACGCCGGGAACTCGCCAGCGCACAGGTCAGCTTATATCATAATCATAATAATTTATTTGTCAGAATATGGTCTTAAGATTAGTCAATGGTATCATCACATTCTGCCAAGTGTGGCGTGCAAATATTCAAAGTCAAAGTCAAATTATTTATTTCAAATAGGCACATAAATGGCACTTTTGAACGTCAACAATTACAAAGAAAATAGAATTGATTCTAGTCGCCCCTTCCAAAAGGTAGCGTCGTATGGAGAAGAATGGGCAAGAAAATCCACCGTTACTCTTTTAAAATGTTTTACAATATTTTGTATAGGTACATCCATTATACAGGGTGTTTGGTGCATCGTGTGCCAAATTGAAATGGTCGACTGAAGGAGTCATCCGCTAGCCTTTTAGACCCTTTAACACCCCTCATGCTCTGTGGATTTTTTTTTATCGACTTTTTATTGTTTTCCAAAAAAAAGACCCAAATTTTACATTCAAATACAGATTTAAAAAAAAATATAAGGCGTAGACTCTGAATTTTATTTTTATTTCGATGTGTATTGTTTAAGAATACTTTTAAATACAAAATTAGTGATATTAGTCACCTAGTTCTTTTTTAATTCACTCGCAAAGGTAAAACTTAAATTAAAGCTGTACATGTTACAGCTGTTTATAAGGCTACAAAAAAAAAATCAAAAGCGACCGGGATCTTCCAACTCCCTCATTAATTCTCCAGTCTATCCTCTTTCTAATGATGTGCCACATGCCATAAAAGTATTTGAACAACTTTGTGAATTCGCTAGAATTGTGAATCGAGTCACCTAAGGCTAATATTCAAAATTATGATTTAAAAAAAAATCTCTTAAATGATACCTGTCAAACCTATAAATCTGCTATCTCATTCTTATGGTTAGGTAAATTCGTGTCTCATATCTGTATCTTTCGTGGGAATTACTTGAAATAAAAAAACAAAATTGCATTTTTAACATTTATTTCATCATTGTTACAAATCTTGCTCAAATTGTTGGCCTCTGTTGCGAATGCAGGCCCGACACCTGTTTCGTATTTCAACAGTTGTTGTACGAAGTCGTATTTCCTCCTTAATAGTATTGAATGCCGCTTCTATGCGTTGGACTAATACCTCCCTAGTTGGAACCTCCGTGGCATATACCAACTCTTTGGCACGTCCCCAGACATAAAAGTCTAACGGAGTTAGATCTGGGGAACGTGGCGGCCATGGAATAGGGCCATCGCGTCCAATCCATGCATTGGGGAACACATTGTCGAGATATTCCCTCACAGTCAATCGCCAATGCGCGGGACAGCCGTCATTTTGAAATACAATGGGCACACGTTCATTAAATACGGGCACATCGGTCACTAATTCGGGCAGGTCATTTTGTAGGAATTCCAGGTAGTCTTCGCCATTGAGATTATCGGGCAGGTAATGCGGTCCAATTACCTGATTCCCTATCACTCCTGCCCAAACGTTTACACTAAACCTTCTTTGAGAAGATTTTTGTCTTTTAACACGTGGGTTTTGCGTTTTCGTTTTCCAGTGGTGCAAATTGTGTAAATTGAGGATCCCATCCTTGGTATATTTGGATTCATCCGTCCACAGTATTCTTTTAAAAAAATCAGGATCATCCACATCCGTGTGTAAAAGAAACCGACAAAAAGCCACTCGTCTCTCAAAGTCGCCACCCTCAAGACCTGCAACAAACAAAAAACTCTTTTAAATTTCTCTTGGGCAATAAGTAATTGCACAAGAAAGGACCCGCTGTTCGTGCTAATAGATTCACTACCTGGAAGTGACGCCATACCATACCCATTACCTGCTAAACAAAGGCAAGGTCAAACAAAGCTTGCACGGGTTTAAAGTTAGTTTAAAATTACGTACCTTGCACCGGAGTGTAGTGGAATGGATGCTTTTTGTTTTGACGAAGTACTTTCCACACTTTCCATATTGAAATATCAAGATGTGATGCCACATTTCTAATGCTTCTTGTAGGGTCTTCCTCAAAAAGTGCCAGTATTCTCTCGTCTACTTCAACATTATGTCGCACAATATGGCCCCTTGGTTCATTAAAAGTAACACTGCCAGTCTCGCGTATGCGTCGGTATGTGTCTTGGAAGACTCTGCGGCCAGGTAATCGTCTACCAGGAAAGCGTTCCTGGTAAAGTCGTTGCGCTGCACGAGCGACGCCAATAGCGGCTCCGTAAGCCATCATGATGTCCGCATATTCTTCGTTAGAGAATATCGCCATTGCAATAACAAAAAACTCAAAGTTTAACAATAACAACAAAAATTAAACAAATGTAACAAGAACCAGCAAAACTTAACGATAACAAAGTAATAAAAGAATCGCGGAGTATGGTGAACTAACACACACGTTAGGTAGCAGAGGCAGTCATGTCTCGACTAAAAAAATGGCGGGTCGGGCGGCGCGATTTGTTCAAACCGATTTAAGGTATGCAAGAAAGAGATAGAAGATAGATTTTACTGTGAAAGAGTGAGAAAACAAATTTTACCTCTTTCTCAAGTAACAGTTCCGCAATAAATATTTTTTCATTAGAATTTGGAATGTAGTTTTATGTGACTTGATTCACAATTCTAGCGAATTCACAAAGTTGTTAAAATACTTTTATGGCATGTGGCACATCATTAGAAAGAGGATAGACTGGAGAATTAATGAGGGAGTTGGAAGATCCCGGTCGCTTTTGGTTTTTTTTTTGTAGCCTTATAAATAGCTGTAACATGTACAGCTTTAATTTAAGTTTTACCTTTGCGAGTGAATTAAAAAAAAAACTAGGTGACTAATATCACTAATTTTGTATTTAAAAGTATTCTTAAACAATACACATCGAAATAAAATTAAAATTCAGAGTTTACGTCTTATTTTTTTTTTTAAATCTGTATTTGAATGTAAAATTTGGGTCTTTTTTTTGGAAAACAATAAAAAGTCGATAAAAAAAATCCACAGAGCATGAGGGGTGTTAAGGGGTCTGAAAGGCTAGCGGATGACCCCTTCAGTCGACCATTTTAATTTGGCACACGATGCACCAAACACCCTGTATAATTAAATATGAAGACGATGCACCAAGAATAAAATTACTATACCACAATAGGTAAAAAGAATTAATAATGAAGCAATGACAGATAAATTAATTATGTGATAGATACATGGTGCTCACACATTTACAAACATTGTAAAATAAAAAAATAAATAAAACGTCATTAGGTACATAAAATTATAATGCCAAAAATATAAATATCAAAAACAATGCTGCCTATGGCATTAAGTCCGCCTCTTTACATTTGTGTGCTTAAAGTATTAAATAAATAAAGAAAAGTATTTCTTTATTTATTTAATACTTACTTAATTTATTTAATGATACAAGCGCAAAATCAAACAAAAACTAGGAAGATCAGAAATATCGCATTTTTTATGGAGGCTGTAAACCATAGATATAAGAAAGAAGGAGATATGCCCCGGTAGTTGAAAATGTATTGGAACCCGGTGTCTCCAGTTTGTCCCTACCACTCGCCACAACTACACATGCAGTTCAGTCAAAGCAATCTATACGAAGTAGCGCACACGCTCGCAAGGAATACATCAGAACGTACTACACAATCAATTATAAACCTTATCGCATCAAACATAGCGTGCATTTACCATGCACCGTACAACTTACTCACACGAAAACATCAGCCGCTATCGTTGTGCTGTGCAAAAGCCATTTATTTTACATATACGCTAGTGGTTGACTAAATTGGAAAGTTATCGATCCTTCCATTTAACGTTCTATTAAAAATTTTGTGGGGTCCTAAAAACAAAATAAAGAATAAATGATATACTGATACTAATATAATATAAATAAAAAATAATGTAGCTAAAACAATATTATTAAGTAAGCAAAAAAAAAAAAAAACAATAGGTATGAGCAAATCAAAATGAGTAAAAATCATTATTTCCTCATGGGTCTTCCAATCGGGTTACAACGCGGTTGACATATTGAAGAATAAACTATAATAGCAATATATTCATTAGGCAATCGACATTGTTGTCTACGACTACGTTAGTGGATCTGCACAAGGACATCACTAACTCGTTGCAAAAAATAGCGCCCGTACTACGCGATTCATCCGCATAAACAAAGTATCGTTTTGTGATGTCCACTGATTGTCCAGTCAGTTGACGACATTTATCTAGGTAATGGTTAAGAAGCAATGTATTTCATGCAACGATAATACAGTCGCTGTGATATATGAAAACAAGAGTGACGTAGTTAAAGACAAATATAGTAAAATACTTTTACATAAATATGTTATGTGATTCCATGATTTTTATAGTACTTAGTTTGACTTCGGTTTTTACAAGAAACCATTGAACAACACGGCATTCGTATATGTTGTCACGACCGCGGTTGAAAGCGCACTAGTTCGCAGATACGACCATTTGCCTGGTACATGAGCGTTGCGATCATGTCGCGCAGACAGCCACGCCCCCTTGCCACTTCTCCTGTTTTTTATAGTTCTATGCTGTAAACACTTACACGCATATTCAAGAACGATACTATGAGGTCTCACAGTGCCCATCAACGCATAGGGCCGGGAAATCCGATTCATAAACAATACTTGAGTGATGTGCAACGCTATGCGTTCACTTAGAAGGACCCTTACGTAAAGTACCTGGGCAGCTATTTTAACCAACGCATAGTGTAGCTTGTTGTAAAAAAAGGTCTGTGTCAAATGATAATGTGGTTCACAGATGTGGTTGTTTCTGTATGTTTTGTATCCATTTGTGATATTTTATTTTATTATTCATTTTAACTTTTTGAATTCAATATTTTTGGCGTGTGTCCGTTTGTCTTCTATGATAGGCCGCTCCCGTACAAAGAGCTATCATTCCAAAACAGAAAACTAGCTTCTTAAAACTGAAGCAAAATAAAATTATATTTAATTGTCATTAAATAGATAGAATATATTTTATATCATTGTACATAGTACATTTGTTGTAAGATGTATAAGTACAATTATCCAAAAATTAATTATTATTTTATTAATAATTATTATTTAGGTAGTAATAATACTAGAAAATCATAAAAAAACAGTAAACACACCATTAATTGACGGCTTCGTTTGTTTTTGGAGAATTCGAAAACGTATGCACATTTTTTTTCCGTTCACTGATGCACATCCATTAATGACTAATCAATTGAAGGTTTTTTTTTTTTTTTTTCAAACACTTTTTTGTTTGTCGATCCTTGAAAACAGAGTACTTTTTATTATTAAATAAATCACCACACTTAATGGTTCATATTTCACAACTGACAACACGTTTAAAGGTTATATCTATGTCGTCCACACATCTGCCAAACACTAAAGCGAACTTAGCAACAGAAACGGACCAATCACAGATCTATACTCGACGCTGTGCGTTCGCATAGTAAAGTGTCGCTTGAGTATTGTTTGTGAATTGAATGGCCCGCCATGACGAACGCTGTGAGAAATCCCTTACTTAGCATAGTGTCGCTGCCATACTTATGTAAGTATCGTTCTTGAATACGGGGGTTAATCAATCTGCCCAGCGTTTTCGCCACTATGTTGGGGGTCTGCTTCCAATCTAACCGGATGTAGCTGAACACCAGTATTTTACATGGAGCGACTGCCTATCTGACCTCCACAACCCAGTAACTGGGTAATACGATACCCCTTGGTACGATTGGTTGTCAGATTTTCGGACTTCTGACGACCTGTAACGACTGTCAAAGATCCACGAATGACAGCCGGGACCAACGGTTTAACGTGCTTTCCGAGGCACGGAGGAGTCTCGGTATGTAAAGATGGTCACCCATCCACGGACCAACCTCGGCAAACGTAGCTTAACCTTAGCTCCTTTAGCCTCCTTAAGCTCCTTAGCGGCTGTAAACACATTGGGCCTTATTACAAAACAAGGTTTATCTTCAGAGCCAAGTTTAAACCATGGAGCCATTATTGAATTTCGAACTTTATTCCGTCTACGGTAAAGTTCCTAATACAAAACTGACAACTTAGTACCGAACTAAGTATTCAGTTTTGTATAAAGAACGGTATTTTAATCAGACTTACGTTCTCATTGCAAAAACTAGCTCCATGGTTTAAGCCCTGTCAAAATATAAATCTTGTTTTGTAATAAGACGGTATAAGACCATTATTATAATTTCCTAATTGTTATTTAAAATTATAATAATATCTTTTGTAGTTCAATATGATTTACATGCCCATGGTGATGGTAGAACATGGAGGACTTTATTTAAAAAAAACTTCTATATTATCCACTATTGATTTTTCTATAACTATTATAGATTTGATGCATTGACGTCAATTGGTGATAGTTCATTGAATGACCGACTATTTTCATCTCCCTTTTGTGATTTGTTGGTCAAATAAAGAAATGAGAAGTCCAATTCTTTTTTTTCGACATTTTTCTATGATTAGTCCATGATTTGCGTCATTAACCTCGAGAAAATTAGGATCTGTTTTGAAAATGGTCAATAGTTTATTCTCCAGTAGTCATTTATGTGTATTAGAAGTTTGACAATGTGTTATGCTCCAGTTGGGGAGGCTCTCCTGTGCCCGACAGCGTGGCCCCGCCCCCCGTACCTGTGCCGCCTTCTCCGAGCCCACACATACCTATGGTGAGATAACACTTTATTTACTTATCTATGAAAGAAAGAAAATGCAATATCAAACTTATTTTATGTGAAAGTTAAGAGTCAAACCCTTGTTATTTTTTTTTTGATGTTATTCATCTATAGGAGCACGTAAAACCGATTGCTGGCGGGGCGACGCATGCCGCGTGGCGATTCACCCCCGCTACGCGACCCTGACCTTTTTTCGATGTTTGTTTGTTTGATTTCGATGTTTCACATCTGCCAGGCGTCCCGTAACGGCTCACAATATTTTTCGGTGCTTTTCTTTGGCCACTATTTATATGATGAATAAAAAATTGCTCCATACTAGAATTTTGCTGTTATGCCCTTGGATAGTAACAAGTAGTAACTATAACGGTTTTACTTGTCAGTTATCTGTAAATAATAAGAATATTTACATACATACATAAACTCGCGCCTTTTTTCCCGTAAATATTAACATAGAAATTTTAAAAATAAATTAACAAAGGTCAATTGTAATGTTAGATGCCTGTACTAGAAAATAACCTAAAAATAATGTATTTGTTATTCTCCATAACATCTCCAAGTCCATTTATAAAACCCTTGTCTATTCTTCATAGGACGTGGACGTGGTCCCCCCGCCTGGCCCACGCCCGGCCAGCGTGGAGCCTCCCGCGGGCGGCGTGTCCGAGCGAGTGGCTGATAACACGACGCTGCTGCACAACGACGAGGAGTCCTTCGCACTCGCGCCCGTGGACGCCACTGTGCTCAAAGGTAATTATACCACAAGCCATCTGCCCGATGGAATTTCCCACAGGCAAACATTACAAACTTCCATACAAACTTTTGTCTCTTATTTGGCCCAGTGGTAACCGTCCCAACTTACGAGTTGTCGAACCCGAGAGGTTCGAACCCAGTCAGTCGCGTTACTTTGTGTAATTTATTTCATCAGCACTGCTCTCATCTCAAAACGGTGAAGTAAAACATCGTGAGGAAACCGGCGTGTCTTAGAACTAAAAATTCGAAGACATGAGCAGTGGGAACATAATAGGCTGTTTTTTAGGGTCCCGTACCCAAAGGGTAAAACGGGAACCCTATTACTAAGGCTCCGCCGTCTGTCTGTCTGTCTGTCACCAGGCTGTATCTCATGAACCGTGATAGTTATACAGTTGAAATTTTCACAGATGATGTATTTCTGTCGCTATAACAACAAATACAATAAACGATTTTTTTTGCCATTTTTATAGATAATGGTACGGAACCCTTCGTGCGTGAGTCCGACTAGCACTTGGCCGGTTTTATTTTTAATTTTTGCGAAACTGTTAATCGAATTTGGTTGCTGACTGTACGCGTCGCGTCGATATGTCGAGTGAGAGATGTGCCTTTATTAAATATCTAAAATGAATCACAATCCTATTCACCAGGAATAACAAAAACAAAACGCAAACGTAAGCTGATCGTCGACGAAGTGAAGAACATATCTGGAGAAGAAATGAAGAATCAGCTGAGCAACACATCTGACATCGTAACGACGTTGGATCTCGCGCCACCGACCAGACGACTGATGCATTGGAAAGAGACTGGTGGCGTTGAGAAGCTGTTTACTTTACCGGCTAGGCCGATACCTTCGAGAGTACTGTTTAAGGTGACTTGTTTATTTATTTATTATTATCACCCATTTGTGTCCCACCGCAGGGCAGAGGCTTCTCTTCCCTCCTTCCACGAATTCGACTTTTTCTTAAAGATAGGCCACATAAAGCAGTGGATAGCGATAAGGTGAGTTAAATAAGTTAGTTTGTAAATTAGAAACGATTTCTATGTGAAGAAAGTGATTCATTTCATTTCCAAATATCTTTATTTAACAAAGAAACAATTATCAAAATGCACTTAACCTAAGCTACATTAACTCATTATAATTGAGGCACTTTATGAGGCTAGGTATTCGCCTTTCAAAGCTTTTAAACAGATATATGGTTTAAACTGATACCAACATAAACATAACACACAATAAACAAGGGTACACGATGACAATTACGCAGAATTATTTAGTACATATAATTTTGCTGGTTGCATGTAGGTATAACAAAAAATTATTTAAAATAAAAATAGTTTGCTGATTCCACGGTGTACGTATATAAGTACTTGCAATCGTGCGACCAGTCAATGATCAGCGGACGGGCCTCCCTGCCGCCCGCGCTCCGGTGTATCTGCGGCCGGGGCCGAGGCGGCAGCGAGCCTCTCGGAGGTCAAGCCACTGGTCTCTCGCACCTCGGGTGGTGAGAACAAAAAGTAGTGATGCGGTAGGCGGTAAGTGCCGTATCTATCGATATATGGTATTTTGTCTAAAGTTAATGAACATAGATTTGAAATTAACGGGTTAGTAGTATTTATTTTGTTTTTATTGTAGAATCTTGATGATATTTTAATTACGTGATTACATAATAATGGAAGTTTTATTTGTTTATGTAATTTCTTAAGATTTGTTTTAAATTTGGTTTTGTAGGATATTTTTATTGCTTTATTTTGAACAACTTGCAGTAGCTGATGGTTAGAAATACATGTGCTACTCCAGACAGGACAGGCGTACGTTATACACGGACGGACAAGCGTAGTATAATTTCTAAGTTTAGTACTGCTACTTAATTTGCTTTTGCGATTCATTATGGGGTTTAAAGCGCCAAGGGCTTGGACGCCCTTCAAACGCAAGTCAGCGATATGTTTGGACCAATTCAGACGACTATCCATTTTTATCCCAAGATAACGCACACAGGTTTTCCAAGGTACTGTATGGCCTGCTATTTTTAAAGTTCTTGAAGGGGGTTTCCTAGCACGGTAGAAATATATTGCTTCCGTCTTATCTTCATTTATTTTGAGTTTCCATTTCTTAAAGTAGTCAAGAAGCAAATCAATAGAATATTGTAGGCGACCTATGATCAGATCGGTATCATCCGAAGAGGTATAAGAGGCAGTGTCGTCAGCAAAGCAAGCTAATTTGGTTCGAGTTTGAATAGGGATGTCATTTAAGAACAGGAGAAATAAATAGGGTCCTACAATCGAGCCCTGGGGTACACCAGCCGGGATATTTCGAGGCGATGAAGTGGTATATCCGATGTAAACCTGGAATGTACGATCCGCAAGGTACGATTGAACGAGTTTAATGAGAAGCATAGGCACATCCAGAGTGAGCAACTTTTGTAGCAGGCCTTTGTGCCACACGGTATCAAATGCTTTTTCGATATCCAGCAGAAACATACCTGTGGACTGTTTGAGATTTAGATGATGGGATATGTGTTCAGTCACCCTGGCTAGCTGTTGGGTAGTTGAATGTGTGGCACGAAACCCAAACTGCTCTTGAATCAGAACCTGCCCAGTGGCACGCAATAATCTTGTATAGATTACAGACTCAAAAAGTTTCCCAACCGAAGGTAGCAGACTTATGGGGCGATAATTTAAGGGTAAAGTACTGTCTTTTCCAGGTTTTTTAAGGGCTACTGTTTTAGCATTTTTCCAGATGTTTGGGAAATAGCCCAAACTAAAACAGCCATTGAAAATTTTTGTTAAAGTAGACTATTGCTTTCTGTGGCAAGTTCTTTAAAAGTAAGTTATGGATCCCATCATGACTTACAGATTTACGGGATTTAAGCGTAGTCAAAAATTTACGAATCTCAAATGGCCTCCCTGGCTTTATAAAATCCGATTCAAGATTATAACTATTGATGGCAGACATAGAGTTCGCTACCTCATCCTTGAGTTCGGGGTCACAAGCCCAATTAGTGGTAAGGCTCATATTATCGCAAAAGGCATTTGCCAAAGCGTTACATTGTTCGGCCGTGCTAGCCGTTAGGGAACCATCTGAAAGTGTAAGAGGAGGGATGTTCGCAGATCTAGGCTTGAGAGATTTGGTCACACGCCAGATATCTTGACTGGGGTTATCAACTTTTGCCAGCTTAGCATTCCAAACGTTATCGAGGTAATTTCGGATATTTGCGTTTATGTATGTTTGTAAAATGTTTATGTTACTACGATTGAGCCTTCTAAGGTAACCAATAGGCAGTTTCTGTTCAATACGACGCAAATAGTTTTTGTAGCGGATTAAATTTTTGACATACCGAGGAAGTTTAGTAGGAGTATCGCTAAACACAGCGGTCGTGGATGGTATGGAGGAGTCTCTAGCTTCAATAATTGTTTGTTGCAAATGAACAATGGCAGTATCAATCTCTTTTTCAGTTTTAAACGTCTTCGAACTTAGCATAATGTTTTTATTGAGGTAAGAGCGATATTCAGTCCAGTTGGCGCAGTTAAATTTAAAGAACCGAGTTTTTGCCTTGCGACACAGTGAGCCTCCAATGGTAAAGAATATGGGGTAATGGTTAGATGACAATCCTATTATTGTTTCGACGTCGTCAACGACACATAAGGTCAGCACCAAGTCCGGGCTAGTTGGTTTGCGATTGGGACAATAGTTTACTTGAGTAGGTAAGCTAGGACTGTGTATGACGTAGTCGGACTCAAGCATGTGGTTGAAAAGAGTTCTTCCTCGCGTATTAGTGTAGCTGCTGAGCCAGTGTGAGTGGTTGGCATTAAAATCTCCCATGATAACAACATGGGAACCCAAGCCAAACAATAACTCAAGGTCGCTACGAAGCATTGGCAGATTGGGTGACTGGTAAATGGATAAAACAATGTGATTAATTCCTGATATTTTGATAGTTATACCAACAACCTCAATATTCTTAGTGTTAGGAACAGTTAAAGCCGAATGATCAAGGTCATTTCCTACAAGAATAGCAACTCCCTGCCCACGGCCAGTATGATGTTTATCT
Source organism: Tiliacea aurago (assembly GCA_948098905.1). Taxonomy (NCBI): domain Eukaryota; kingdom Metazoa; phylum Arthropoda; class Insecta; order Lepidoptera; family Noctuidae; genus Tiliacea; species Tiliacea aurago. The sequence continues at coordinate 8,185,843 of OX402588.1, forward strand.
TCGCGATAACAGGTAAAACCAAGTGTAACTAGATTTGAGTTTGGGGTTAGTCTAGTTTCACAAATACCAATAATATTAACAGACAAAACGTTTACCGCCAAATCGAGTAGTTCATGTATCTTTAAACGCACTCCATCGGAGTTCCAGGATAATAGGCGGAGTTTCGCAGAATCAAACATATTTACCAAGATGAGAGAGTACCAGCATGACCTTGTCCAACCAAAACGTGCAAGCAGCAAATTCTGATTTTATGTTTCTTAACGTTAGTAAAATTTCAAACATCTCCTTTGAGGCCTCATCATTGGGGCCAGATGTAAGATTATCAACAGGAACCTGATTTATCATCGATGCCATGTTGTTGGTTCCTACAGTAGGCCAAGATCTGTAATTTGAAGTCGGTGTTGGTTGAGACATCGGAAGCACCAGATTTGGGGGAATCTCCGAAGATATTGATTTCGGAGGCATCATTAAATGTACGGGCTTACGCTCTAAGGCCTTCTTTTTCTCAATACTGTCCAAATATGCCATTCGTACACTGCACTTTCTGTAGTTCGCTGGGTGAGCTTCATTGCAATTACAGCAATGAGCAGGCTCAGTGCGGTCAGACTTGGTACACGAGGCAGTTGCGTGAGGAGCAACACACTTCACGCAGCGAGGGGGCTTGTTGCAATTGTGGGATGCGTGACCAAACTCTTGACATCGAAAACATTGAGTACCATGAGCTCGGTTCGGCTTGAATTTGCTGATGGTAACCACACAACTAAACAGGTACCTTATTTGCCGGAATTTTGTGATATCGGCTCCTGCTGGTAGCTGTACCAAAAAGGGAGGACAAGGATTGTCCAAGCCACTGCGAGATTTAAGAGGTTTTACTGAGACTCCGGAAAAACCAAGTTTATCCAGCTCGTCTGGTAGCTCTTCTTCAACATATGCCGGAAGACCGCGAATCACTGATTTAGGCACCTTTTCGTCCTTCCGGGTGAAAGTAACAAAGGAGGCATTTTGAAGACGAAGACCATCCTTAACTGCCTGGTGGCCGTCCGCTCTGTGACATATAATGGCAACTTTGCCTCCATTTCTGTATTGAAGGTGGTAACGATTTGTGAACTGAGCAATCTTACCCTTTAAGTCCTCATGGGTCCAATCGGTCTTCATGTCCAGGATAATAGGAGGAATGTGACCGGTTTTCTTGACTTTGACAGTCGCTTTGAGGTACAGTTCATTACCAGAACTTTTGGCGACTCCTTCTACTGGAAGATCTTGAAAATTGTTGTGTGTTGGAATGTCTCGGGCACTGTTGAACTTTGCGTGTTTTGCGACAGCTGGCCGTTTTGGCGTACGCCAATCGTCCACATTTTCGGTTGCTGGTCTCTTAGAGTTGAGACTACCGCTTGAGTCCGATCGTTGCAGGTATCTTTCCATTAGTACCAAGTACTACCAAGGGCTATCGTTGTTACACATTTTATCGACAATGATTTATCGAATCTTGGAATCACTATTCTGAGTTGAGTAGAACGAGAGCTAGTTAGTACGAGCGTGCACACGAGACAAGCGCGAGCCGCGTAGAAAGTGATTAAAAGTAGCAACAAACAAGCTTCTTTCCTGACGAGGTTCGTAGTGGTGGTTTACATTATTGCATTCGTGCTTCGCCAGTTGATTTATTTCCATGTAATAGTTGGCTAGGCTATTGTCTATATACCGGGATCTATTCATAGTTTACTGATTCAGGCACAATCTATGCTGCTTCTGTATCTGAAGAGAATGTTAAAAAAATGGATCTGAAAATGTATCTGTGAATGCCAATTTGTAGTGACACTGACAAATTGAGTGCTTTGATTTGACTATTTGAATACATAAAATCTAAATTCTAATTTTAAATCACTATAAATGCTTGAGGATAATTTTACGATATCAATAATTTTTGACGTAAATATTTAAATTACCATTTAATAATAATTGTTGGAAAAAGTGGTGAGATTTAAAGTTTTTACATTCTAAATACAGATGAATGTGTTACTAACTCCCTTTAGTGAGTGATTGCGTAAGAATTGAACTTTGAACAGGGTTTGTTTACACTTTTATCAGATGATTTTGGTTGTGGATTTGGATGTGATTTTTTTAAACTTGTTCTAGAAATACCAACGCAACATGACGCTACGGTGCGAGGCGGAGGAGGGCGGTGAGGCGGCGCGCTCGCCGGAGCCCGCCGAGCCCGCGCGCCGCACCGCGCGCAAGCGGCGACACGACGACGTGAGTACACACACACACAAACACACAACATGACGCTACGGAGCGAGGCGGAGAAGGGCGGTGAGGCGGCACGTGCGCCCGAGCCTGCCGAGACCGCGCGCCGCGCCGCGCGCAAGCGGCGACACGACGACGTGAGTACATGTGGCGACATAACGAAGTGAGTACACACACACACGCACGCAACATGACGCTACGGAGCGAGGCGGTGAAGCGGTGCGCTCGCCCAAGCTCGCCGAGCCCGCGCGCCGCGCCGCGTGCATGTGGCGACATAACGACGTGAGTACACACACACACACGCAACATGACGCTACGGAGCGAGGCGGAGGAGGGCGGTTGAAAAAAAATATAGCGTAGTGGGTTCCAATTTTGGCCACAATATCCATGTACAGCTTAGCTTAGCTCCATATTTCTCCCGCAGGCGACTGACAGGCTGACTGACCGCAGCAGTTTAGTCGTACTAAGAAAGTGTGCACATGACAACAATTTAATTTTCAATCGGCAACGATCGCAGCCGGTATTGACACACACGCAAATAGCTAAAATAATGCGACCAAGACCAATTTAACTAGTCATTGGTTGTTCAATCGGTTCTTAGTTGAAATCGTTTTACCACACTTATTGCTGCAGTTCAAGGGGAGTAACTAAATAACCTTCGTGAAGACGAAAATATAAGTAGAACTTAAAATAATAGCCCAATAGCGTTATTTCAGCACAAATGATAATGATACATGATATTTATTTTGTAAATTGGTTAAAGTAACACTTTTACACGTCAATTTTAACAGCATTAATCAATGATTTCAAAAGGAAGGATACGCCCATCAGAACATTTTACTTACAACTTTTTCATACAAGCAAAAAGTAGCGCCATCTGTGACAACTCACATGAACTACGTGAGTGTCACGTTGCATAGGTCGACGACGTAACCTTGTACGTACGACATGTACGTGCGTAAATATTATTTTAATCACATTTTATCGGAAATAAGTTAACCACTGAGGCGTCCATACTTTGACAGAAAACGTAATAAAACAAATTAATCTCGATCAGCTTTATTTGAAATTGAAAACAATTTAATAATAATTATTATTAATTTATTAATTATTAAATAAAACACAAATAAAAAATTACGTCCGTACAAGGTTACTTCGTTACCGTCGCGGGCGCTGCCGGCAGCGCGTGACATGGCCGCCATTGTGGATTTCGAATGTGGATTCAAATGTGTTTATTGAATAATTTTATTGGAACAAAGGCAATTTAAGGTTACCTATCGATGTTATGATATCCCATGTTCCTTTTTAACCTTTGTATTATAATTTTTGCGGCCTTTTACTACGCAACTAGGCAGTTTAATGACTGAACTGTACTGATTAACTCCTTCGCGCGTGGACCGCGTTCGACTGAGTCGCATTGGCCCTAAACTGTCATTTTAGGGCCAGCGCGCTGGTGCCATTTCGTCGCGCGGTTAGCCTGGTCCTTACTATCTATGTCAATGGCATTAATACAACTTATTTCGAAAATGCTAAATGAATATTCACAACTTTTATTTTAGACAATGCTACCACCTGAAACTCCAGCGCCACTTCCAACAGCTGAACTAGAACCTCCCACACCAGTACCTCAAGAGTACGAACCCTCCGTCGGTAAGTGTACACCTGTCTTAACTCACTGCTTCATCTCACCGGGATACGGTTTGCAATGCCATCATTACATTCAATACTTCAGCATGAATCTTTGCTATACCATAGTATAAATATGGACAGTGCACACTCCCACAGATACGCTCATTGACGAGACCCCAAGCGGTTGTCGCAATCTTGTCAGTCACGGTTGTCGTGTCGACAGGAGTGGTCGCGCCTAACGCTCCATAATAGAGCGTAGGTAATTATTTAAACAATTAGGCTGAGTTTCCATACTGTCCATATTTATACTGTGGCTATATCATATGTGTTGGTTTGGCTACCTTCAGCACCGTATTTATGGTAAACAAAAGTTGTTCAAAATTAATTCAACAACAGCTTTTTGAGTTCCTGGCAACATGTATGGCACTCTCACTATAAGCAATTGTTGCCAGTTTCCCGCAACTCAAAAAAAATTGCTAAAACAATATAGTGCAACTTTTGTTTCCCATGAATACGGGGCTTTCATGAGAATATAACAAAGTCATTATAGACTGCATTTAGTAAAATGTCTGCAACCATTATTTTTAATAATGCTGCTTGGGATCGCAATGCTGGATCCAGTATTCAAGCTGGATCCAGCACATTTTTGTATTTGATGTATCCAACAACTGGCGCTGGATCCAGCGGTGCGGAACCGCAATCAGCTAAAAACAAGTAACTTTCTTTAAGAAAGAAATGGCACTTTATGAAAGTGAGAGAGTAAGAGGTGACGTCCTAACTTTAATTTATGATTATTTGATGACTCTCAAACCAACCAGGGTAGAGAGCTTTTTCCGCAGCCGTATATATCTAGTTCTTTAAAATGTAGGCTGGGAGATAACACCACAATAACATTTGTTTCTTGAGATCTTAAATTCAGAGAGTAAAAAAAAAACTGTAAAGTAATTGATTGGCTTCATTCTTTAAAAGAAAAGTCAAGTCTTAAATTAATAGGTTGTGGAAAAAGTTTCTTCGCATTTTTCAAGAAAATTCAAAACATTTTTTAATATAGTTTATTTACATTTAACTAAAGAAAACAAAATGGTACCTACATAAGGTACCATTTTGTTCGATAACTTTTTGCCATCTTGTAGGTAGGGACATGATCCCATTGCTATAGAAATTTTGAGACTTCTGATCAAAATACCGCGACAAGTGGTTTTGGCAGTCCTCTCGTGATGTTAACCTGACACTGCCTAAAGAATTCTGAAGAGACCGAAACAGGTGGAAATCTGAAGGTGCAAGGTCAGGACTATACGGCGGATGCATTAACACCTCCCAGCCAAACTATCTTAACTTTTGCTGAGTGGCTAAAGATGTGTGAGGTCTAGCGTTATCATGATGAAAAACCACACCTCTTCTGTTGATTAATTCCGCCGCTTTCTCTCAACTAGAAAAAAAAAAAAAAAAAGAACTTCTTGCTTTAATCTCATCAGTTGTTCGCAGTAGAGTTCAGAATCGATGGTCCTGCCTGGTGGAAACAGCTTATAATGAATAATGCCCTTCCAATCCCGCCACACACACAGCATCACCTTGTTGCGAGTTAACCCGGGTTTCACCACAGTCTGTGAAGCCTGACCGGCCTTTGACCACGACCTTTTTCGCATGTTCTTGTCGTACGTGATCCACTTACGTGGATCACGTACGACCAGTTATCAGCTTCTTCAAAAATGGTTCGGTTTCATTACGTCGTAATAAAGAATCACAAATGAGTACACGGTTCATTAGGTTTCTTTCAGTGAGCTCGTGAGGTACCCAAATATCGAGCCTTCTTGTGTACCCAGTTTTTTTCAAATGTGCCAAAACTGTTTTGTGGTCAATTCCCAGTTCTTCAGTTACGTCGTAACTACTGATATGCCGATCTTGCGCCACTTTTTCAAAAATGGCATCCATATTATCCGTAATAGGGCGACCAGAGCGACGTGCATCTTTGACATCAAAATTTCTGGATTGAAAACGCTTAAACCAAATTTGTGCTACTCTCACAGACACTTCACTAGGTCCATAAATATCGCAAATTTTTTTCGCGGCTTGCTTTGCATTTTTACCTTTTTTGTAGTAAAATTTTAAAATGTATCGAATTTCTTCTTTAGATTCACTCATCTTGACAGTACGAAAAACCAATGAAAATCACACATTTTCCTAATTTGAATTTGGAATTATGTTCTTTAAAATTTAAACTTTCAATGATACCAAAAACCAGCCAGATACAAATAGTATAGCCAAAGAGATTTTATTACAAGTTCATACATACTATAATGCGAAAAGACTTTTTCCCCATGGTCATGCATGTAAAGCGAGGGGGGATTGTGGAATCCGTGGGACCCCAACTTTCGGAATTCATACACCTGAGATCCCTCTACTCAATCGAAACTTACAAGTTTTTGGATATGTCGGAAGCGTTAGGCATCAACGCTGCTGACATGAAACAATCGCTGAGCTAGGGAGCGCTTCTTTGGCCGCCTGAATAAAGTATTAGTCTTTTATCAGGCGGAAACAAGGAGCGCGCCTTCAACGGTTGGGTCATCCCGGTTTTGATGTACTCTTTCGGCGAACTCATATTGACTCAGGCAGAACTTGACGCCCTGGATAAGAGGGTCCGCACACTGCTGACCGCAAATCGGATGCATCACCCACGGTCAGCGGTGATGAGACTATATATCCCGCGGAAGTGTGGGGGTCGAGGCTAATTAAATGCTAAGACCCTGCACAACCGTGAGGTATGCAGTTTCAGGGAATACTTCATAGAAGCCGACATAGTGATGCACCGAGATGTGGTTTCAGTGGACAAAGGCCTCACCCCGCTCTCCTTGACTAACGAGAACTGGCGCAAACCTATGGTGATACTAATAACCGCAGAGGGGTATGGCAGAGTAATGAGCTACACGGGTGCTTTTACCGGGTCCTACATGGCCCGATGTAGATATCTTAGCGTCCGTATCCTGGTTGCGCTTCGGTGATCTCTTCGGGGAAACCAAAGGTTTTGTCTTTGCGATTATGGACGAAGTAATGATGACGAACAACTACCGGAAATATATTGTGAAGGATGGCACGGTTGACATCTGTCGGGCATGCCACCGTCCGGGGAATCAATCCCACACATAATTTCTGGCTGCTCTCGTCTGGCTAACGGAGACTACTTGCATAGACACAACCTTGTAGCCAGGGTTATCCACCAGCAGCTTGCTCTGAAATACAGTCTTGTGGAATCGGAAGTACCGTACGCGGTACTTCCGATTCCACAAAAAAATATATAAGGTCTGCGCCCGACCTAGTTCTCGAAAATGGCAATATTACGTTGTATTGGGATCGATCTATCATCACTGACAAGACGCCAAAAAGCCAGACATAGTGATGGTGATAGATCGATTTGAGCGTCGCACAATGATTATTGATATTGTGGTCCCGCATGACGAGAACCTCGTGAAAGCTGAAAAAGATAAGCAGATTAAGTATCTTGACCTGGCTCGCGAGGTTGTCGACATGTGGGATGTGGATACAGCAGTCATTGTGCCGATAGTAGTGATAGTCGATGGCATAATAGCCAAGAGCCTCGACCAACACCTGAAGAGGCTCTCGTTAGGCAGCTGGATCAAGGGAAAGCGGTACTTCTGGACACGGCGCGTATTGTTAGAAGGTTCCTCTCCACCGGTAGGTTGGACCCAGTTCCCGATACCGGTGGACATTTTTTATATATTGCTTTTGTTTAAATAAATTACATAATTTGTATTTAATATAATAATAATGAAATGGAAATACTAATAATGTCACAGATTAAACTAATAATAAAAAGTCAAATAATAATAATTTACTTAAATAAATGTCTAAAAATTAATAAATGGTCAAAGTCATCTCATTTTGATGTCGTCATTAAAAAGATATTCAGTGTATAGCATTTATCGACCAGTAGTTATCTGATAATTATTATTATTTGATACGCGTCACTATTACTTACTATTATAGTACTTTTCTAACACCAAAAAATAGTTATAACTACAAACGAATCTGTGATGTAAATGTTGGTAGTTATTTATTAAAGTATCTGCAGTAAACAAGAAAAAATTTCTTTGAAAAATCGATAAATGCTAGATCCAGCTGGGTCTACTTTGATCCAGCATAAATCCAGCTGGATTGAAAATGCCGCTGGATTGGAATCCCTAAATGCTGCCCATTTATGCTTTATCATAACCATTGCAATAAGATTCAATATTTGATGAAGACAGACGGAAATGATCTCAAATGTATGAGAAGTGCCATCACCATTATTGATTGATTAAAAGTTTATAAATTTATGATTTGCTGATCGCACTACTAAAAATAATAAACAATATAAACTCATAAAAATTTTCATAATAACTTCATGGGAAATGTTTACCATGAAACCTAATCAAATAATCATACAAGTTGCATTTTCATTATACTAAAACATGCTTATAGACCTTATTCACGCAACAATAAGGCCTATTACGCAACTAACAGAGTCATGTAAACATTTCCTAATAACTAATGTACATATTATGCTACCTAACCGCACTCAATTAACACTGGATCGTATGGTGCACGGTTAGAGTCGGATCCGGCGCCGGAACCGGCCGCGGTACCTCCTGAAACGCCGCGTCCCGACGTCGAAGTGGAACTACCTCCGACACCAGGTACTTGAAACTGTATTCTTAGGCGCCATCTACACGGGCGAGAGTATCGATATATCGCAGCGATAGTCACGCCGTGACATCAAATTCTATAGAAACTGTATGGAGCAATTTCCACACGGCGATATAATCGCCACAGATTACCAAATAAATCACTCCATGTACTTACGCGCGCTAACTACCTACCGGCCGCCGGGTCGCACGGGACCCATTTCTCATTGGGTTGCCGACAGCCGTGAGACGAGTACGTACTCATATATTATGCAGCGACAAAGCAAAACTCACTTTACGCTTGTAAGGTTAGGTTCATTTTCGTTTGCAGCGTCTAGCGACTCAAAGGTGTAGGTTATTATAGCGATAGGTATTGCAAATTTTATATGGAGTGATTTATCTGGTAATCTGTGCTCTCTCGCCCGTGGAGAAGGCGCCTTAGTTGTTTCTTTGACATTTACTTGATTCCACCCACAAATCGATACTGATATTATATGCGAAAGTATCTCTGTTATCATTTCACACCTTAACGGCTGAACGGATTTCGGCGAAATTTGCACACAGGCAAATCATCATGACCTGGGTACTAGGATACTTTTTATCCACTCCACACGGGCGAAGCCGCGGGCAAAAGCTAGTATCCATATAAGCCGCAATTACACTTTATCCCGCAAGCGGGCATTCGAATGAGTTTACACACAGCGTACCCGACACTATTAACACAGACAACCGTGACAAATTCTTATAACTGTAATATTATTGTATTATACACATAAACCTTCCGTGCCTCGGAAAGCACGTTAAGCCGTTGGTCCCGGCTGTCATTCGTGGATCTTTGACAGTCGTTACGGGTCGTCAGAAGCCCTTAAGTCTGACAACCAGTCTTACGAAGGGGTATAGTTTTACCCAGTAATTGGGTTGTGGAGGTCAGATGGCAGTCGCTCCATGTAAAATACTGATAGCTGCACCCGGTTAGACTGGAATCCGACCCCAACATCGTTGGGAAAAGGCGGGCAGATGATGATGATGACAGAAACCTTCCGGAATAAAATCTCTCGATGATAGTTAAAACCGTATCAAAATTCGGTACCTATGTAGTTGAGAAGAACATCGCGCTCACACTTATACAGGGTTATTTTTAAAACGTCAATAACCTCTTAAGGGGTCATCATTATGAACAACTTTTACTAAAGGACCAAAACTGAAATCGCGAAAAAAAAACCCAGCTGTTCCCAACATTTATGTTCGAATAATTCGTTAAAATGTAGGGAACAGCTGATTTTTTTTTCGCGATTTTAGTTTTGGTTCCATAGTAAAAGTTGTTCATAATGATGAGTAAAATGAACCCTTAAGAGGTTATTGACGTTTTAAAAATAACCCTGTATATGTGTAACCGCGGTGTTCTTCTCAACTACATAGGTACTGAATTTTGATACGATTTTAACTATCATCGAGAGATTTTTGAATTTATTGAGAGAGAGAAAAGATTTATTAATACTGCTCTGCGTTCTTCATTCTCATAGTATGTATCAGATCTACTAAAACAAGAGCAGCATATAACACATCATGGTTGTAAATTCGCAGGCATGCTGAGTGCACTCGGCGGACCTCTAACACCGGGCTCAATGACGCCGGGAGCGCTAGGCGCGTTGACGCCCGGCACACTACTGCAAGGAGGCCTTACGCCCGCCGGACTACAGCATGGAGCTATGACACCCGGTGAGTACACGTTATCTGATAGGCTATCGGCATCGGCATGCTGAGTGCTCTGGGCGGTCCTCTCACACCGGGCACGATTACAGTATGGAGCTATGACACCCGGAGCGTATCTGCTTAGAAAAATATTATATTCACTGACTGACAACGCAGTCTAAGCTGCTGGGCCTGAAATGGTGCTTATGAGGTTCTTATATAACGGAGGTAAGCACCGGGGAATGACTTTGAAAAAAATCATGCCCAAAAGTTATCAAATCAAAATATTTTATTTCACATAAACCTACGTTGGCACTTATGAAACGTCAGAAGCTAGATGCACGGTTCCAATTGGTTGTTTCCTATGTTTTCTAATTACAGTGTTAATAGGTATGGGAGGACAGTGTAGGCTTATCAACGTACCAGGTACTTAACAAAAAATAAAATGGTCTACAAATCTAGCCTACAAAATTCTCACATTTACAAAATATAAAAAAAATATATAATTATGAGATATTATTAAAATAATAAAAGTAAAAACCTTGAAGTTAAAACTGTAGGTATATATGTCAAATAATGAAAATATTAGGTCAAAATTAGTATGTAAAAAAATTAAATAAAAATGAACATCGTAATTTGGGAGCAGTTACATTTACGTAGTTTTGCCGTTAATTAGTTACCAGGGAAGCCACATGTGCTGAAGGAATTATTGCCAAACTTCCTTGTCTTCAACATAGTATTTATTCTTTCTTTTTTATAATATGATTTTTTGATAACGACGTCTGATGTGGGTTTTGAACTCTCCATCGCTAAGTTCTGTAACCGACTTTGGTAACTTGTTGTACATTAAAATAGGGAAAGGAAGTTCGTCATTTTTGCTGATGGGAAAATCCCATCGGACACGGCTTGTTTTAATATAAATCGTATTTGCAGTTGGTTTGCAACACGGCGGCATGACACCTGCGGGTCTACACCACGGCGGCATGACACCAGCGGGTCTACACCACGGCGACAGTCAACACGTCGACTTAGGACTCTCAGCGGGCGGTATGACCCCGGCAGGATTACACCATGGAGGTCAGTTACTGTTAATTCTCACGGTGTAAACAGGTATACCCACACAACATTCTGGCGTAAGAGGACTTAATATCACCAAAAACACAGGAAAAAGAGAGAACTTTTATCAACATGGTACCTTTTAGTTGAATAGGAAATTACAATGGTGAGGATGCAAAGATATTATTATTATTTTCCTTGACATATCTTGGGACCCGAACCTTTGGAAGGCCTACGAGGTGCCGAAGCCATCTTGCAGGGGCCCGTTAGACGTTTTTAATGAAGTCAGACACCAACCGACGATTATCCCTGTACGCACTATGTAAGTGCACCCAAGGACAACCCTTGGTTGGTGTAGGACTATTGCAGGATATGGAAATAAACATATTCCGCCTTATTACAAAACAAGATTTATATTTTGACATGGCTTAAACCATGGAGCCAGTTTTTGTAATAAGAACGTAACAGTGATTGAAATACCGTTCTTTATACAAAACTGAAAACTTAGTTCGGTACTAAGTTGTCAGTTTTGTGTTTAGGAACTTTACCATAGCCGGAATAAAGTTCGAAATTCAATTATGGCTCCATGTTTTAATCCTGGGTCTTAAGATAAACCTTGTTTTGGAATAAGGGGGATTGGGCTTAACTAGTGTGGCAAATTAGTTATCTAGGACTATTGAAAGACTATGGCCCTGCCTGACCAATGTTTTTTAATAAAATACACGTAAAATGGCAGGGGTTTTTTTATTTTTGGGTGGGAAATTATTAAATAACTTCTCTCGCTCTGGGCGGAGTGTCAGACTTTTACTGACTAAAACCCACCCGTGTTCCTTCCGTTGCCTGTGTGCCAGGGCCACGATATCCCTTTCGGACAAACTCGCAACCCTGGCAGGCATTGGCCCTAACGGACCCCGTCAGTTGGTGCTGACATCTCTTTGAGGCGCGCGTGGAACACAACGCGCCGTCGACCCGGGCCTGGTCCTTATCGGACGGCGAGCTACCCATCGCTCACCGTCCGCAAGCCCGTGCCTACGGTGGCCGGAAATCGGCTTGCAACTCTCGACGCCCGGGGCGTCTCCTGAGGCGACTTGGACACTCAATTCAATGCAATCAAAGGGGTTGACTTACACACTCAACACGCCCAACGCCCCGAAAACGGTCCCACGGCTATCGGGACAATCCCGGAAGTGCGGTCAAGATCCTTACCAGCATCTTACTGGAATACTTCCTTCCTCCGAGCACGTTTGCTCTTGCGAATCTCCACTCAAGCCGGCCTGTAAAGGCAAGAATTAAGTCCCCAGCTCTGTTCCTCGCCAGTGTTCACTCCGGCCAGCCAATAAAGGCAAGCCAGAGGTGATGAATCAATCAGTCAATCAGTATCTTTATTGTGGATCATAGGTAGGTACATAATACAGGTCTTAAAAATAGATAAATTGTGATCAGCTATGTCCCGCCCTTAGGGCATACAATAGTTACACACAAATTAAAACAATATTATTACAAATTATTAAGATTTACATAAAACACATAAAATAAAAAAAGATAATTATAAAACACACACATCAGTGGGACACTGAACGCGTCATGACTGAGGGGGACTGTAATGTAGAAGTGATTTGTCCGATAGGAAGTCTTTTATAGAGTAGTAGCACTTGTTTACTAATAGCTCATGAAGTTTTTTTTAAAATATTATTATTTCCGTAATTATTCTAATAGGCCCCGGAATATTATTAACGATGCGTGAAGCTGTACAAAAGATACTTTCATGCATTAGGTGAGTCTTGCTAGCTACTGTGCGCAATTTATCCTTACGCCGTACACGCGTGTAGTAATTATACATGTCAATATTATTTTTGACAAATACTGCGGCCTCAAATATATAGACACATGGCAGTGTTAAAACGTTCATCTTTTTAAAAAATGGTTTACAGGAGTCAGTTTCATGTAAGTTATATATAGCTCTGATGCAACGTTTTTGAGCAATGAAAGCACGCTCCTTGTCTGTACTATTGCCCCAGAATATTACACCGTATCTGAGGATAGAACTAACGTAACCGTGGTAGGCTGTTTGTAAAGTAGTCTGATTAGCTATTTTCCCCAATCTGTGAAGTGCATAAGAAAACTGTCCCAGCTTTTTGCATACATGGTCAATATGTAATTTCCAATTAAGTTTGTTGTCAATATGTAACCCTAAAAATTTTGTTACTTCAGTTTCATCAATGTCGCTATCTAGGTATTGGATTTTTAAAGTACCCGTACGACGAGTTCGTATTTTAAAATTCATTATTTTGGTTTTGTCAATGTTAATCATTAAATTATTCAATTTTAACCAGTCTATAAATAATAATATTGTTTCGTTAATGTCAGATTCTAGATCAATTGTAATATCATTAACGAATAAAATAGTGCTATCATCAGCAAATAGTGTAATGTCATGATTTGTTACCAAAGGCATGTCATTTATATAAACAAGGAAGAATGAAGGAGCCACGATACTTCCTTGTGGGACGCCGAATTTTGCAGTTCCAGATTCAGAAGCATAATTATATTTCTTCTGTTTTAGTAGTGGGATTTAACCTCCTTACTTCTGTAAATTGCTGTCTGTTCTTCAGGTATGATTCTATAAGTTTGTACACATTCCCTCTCACACCATATGCATACATCTTTCTTAAGAGGAACAAGACTTCTTATTATTATAATTAGCAGTTTGTGTCCCACTGCAGATCAAAGACCTAAATTAATAACAAAGATAACCCTTTTGTAGGGTTCCATAGTCAATAAATCCTTATAGTTTCGCCATGTCCAACTGTCTGTCTGTCCGCGGCTTAGCTCAGAGACTTAGTAATTTGGCATGGGTATACATTATTATTCACGCCGAAAATGTACTAAAATAAAATCTTAAAAAAAGGCATTTGTGGGTTAGGTACCCCACAATTTGTTTTCCACAAGATTTTGTTTCCACGTAAAGTGGGGATCATATTTCTTTTTTCTCGTCTATCACATGGTGTGGGGTATAGGCCGTTCATGTATCATACACAAAAAAAACATTTTTTGATTCAGGGATCCGTTTGCATAATATTAAGTGCTACTTTTTGTTAGGCTCGGCTCTAACAAAAAGTAGCACTTTCCCCTGCCAGCTCAATGGTTGAACTTACTTAAATTCATTCCAACTACGGAACCCCTCATTGAGCGTGGTCCGACACGTTACCTGGCCGATAAAAAAAAAAAAACTTTTGTGCAGTTAAAAATAACTTCTTTGAAACTGCAAACAGTTTATGGGTACATCGGACTTTCAATCGTTACTACAATGACAGAACACTCAAGTTTTATTTGAAAACAAATATATTTGCAGGTATGACGCCAGGTCTATTAGAGAGCGGCTTGACGCCGGCGGGCCTGGTGCACGGAGGGCTCACTCCCGCAGGGTTACATCACGGAGGCATGACGCCAGGTAAGCCTTTTTTCACTATACGCCATTTTTACCGACTGGGTGATAGCAGACCGTGTTATGTATCTTTGTAGGTGAGATTCTTTATATCCTAACGGATGCATGGATTTTTATACTCTTCGACCATGTGGGGTATCAAATTAAAGAATTTGAGTAGACGATTCCAAAAAATGTACACTAAACTAAGGTTGAAAATTATTTTTTACTAAAGCCGACTTTTCAAGCAGTCATGTGCAGTTGTTAGCATCAAATCTGAGATTGAACTTTAACTGCAACAAACTGCATCAAACTGCTTGAAAAGTGAGCTTGAATTTAACTTTTATTTTTTAATTATAGTGTGTATAAGTGTATGCTTTGTGAATGTATGTATTTATTGTATATGTAAATGGTACACCACTGACTACCTGCAGTATTGTCTCTCCTCCCCTAAATCCATCCAAAGGTTGCCTGTAAAAGATCGCTTTTAGCGATCAGACCGCCCATTATGTCACCCTATGTAAAATTTAAACATTTATATCTGTAACTTTTATGGTGTACATACTAAAGAGTATTGTATTCTATTTATGTCTTTCAGTAGCCAACAATTAGGCTGCACACCTGACTTCTAGCGCCGAGTTCCAATTGCGTAAGAAGTAGTATGACACCCACATTTCGCGAAGTTCTATATAATATCAAAATAACCGGTGTAACATCAACTTTTCGACAATCCCGACAATTACAATAATTTCCAAATCTGTGTTGCAGGCGGTTTGGAGCACGGCGGTATGACACCCGCGGGTTTACAACACGGCGGCATGACTCCGGCCGGCCTAGCGCACGGCGGGATGACGCCAGGCGGGCTCGCGCATGGCGGGATGACGCCTGGTGGGCTCGCGCATGGCGGGATGACGCCAGGCGGGCTCGCACACGGTGGGATGACGCCCGGCGGGCTCGCGCACGGCGGGATGACTCCCGCGGGGCTGCACCACGGTGGAATGACGCCTGGCGGTAAGAATATACACCATTATTTTTATATTATTTGATACCAAACCAGCCGCCGGTTAAGTGGTCACCGAGGTCTTTGAACATCTACAATACCGGAGTCTTCACAGGTGCGTTGTCATCCCAGAGACAAACATGCAATGTTTCATGTCCGTGTCTTCACACTGGCGCAATATTCGAGATCACAGCATGCTGCTGGCAGTAGAAATAGGCATGGTGGTAGTTCTTTGAAAGAGAGTTATTTTTAGGATCCCTACTATTATGAGTTCATTAAAAGCGCAAGTTATATTGTGACTGTCAAAATAGTTGCTACTGAAGTCTGAAATTGCATTGGGCGCCACTAAGGTTTCTAATACATATGAATGTAAACCCAGCTGTTTGGAACGAAATTTTTTTTTTTCGTTCCAAACAGCTGGGTTTACATTCATATGTCAAACAAACGGTAAACAAACAAACACAAACAAAAAAAGCTAATAGTGTGGAATCTCGTCGTTATGAATATTACAAATTCAAAATACAATCACACGACGACACGGCACGGTTGGCGCAATGGTTAAGCGATTGACTGCTGCGCTGCGTGTCGCGGGTTCGATTCCCGCACGGAACAAATATTTGTATGACCTACAAGAGTTGTTCCGGGTATGGCTGTTTGTGTATGTGAGTTTGAATGTTTGTAAATGCACACACGATACGGGACAAATTCCTAGTGTGGGGCAACGTATTAAAAAAAAAGAAAGAGAAGAAAGAATCGAGCATGCCGTAATGGCTAATCAGATTTTAATGAAATTTGGCACATAGGTAGACGTCAGGACACAGGATAGTTTTTATTCCGATAGTATGTTCTCATGGGATAATTTCCGACCTCAAGGCAGGCGAAGCAACGGGAAAATGCTAGTATTTTATAATTACTAGCTGACCCAACAGACGCTGTCCTATCAATAACTAATACAAAAGTCTCATAGATTTTTTTTTAGTTTATTCCCGAATTTTCTAATTTTCGGACAACGTTTCCACCTTTTCTTCCCTAAAAACTTTATTCTGACTAAAACGAACATTTAAACAACCGGTCAAGTGCGTGTCGGATCACGCGTAATGAAGGGTTCCGTAGTTGAGATGAATTTATCCCAAGAACAAACTTAACATCGTAGTTGAAAGACGTGTTCCCTCATACATTCTAACTGCAAATCTAAGTTTGTACGCACAGTATTGAGTGAAATACCTTAATTTTTATTTTAAGACTATAGATATCATATAGGTTTTAAGGCGGAAACATACTTACGTGTCGTGTCGTGTCGTGACGCCCTCTGACGCAGTGTTAGCCAATCAAAACTCGGTTGTGATTTGACGTAGTCCTGAATAAATTCGTTTGATTGTTTCTCCCACGACACGACACATGTTTCTGCCTTAACTGTAATCTATAAGTAAATAACTATTATCAAATTTTATTTTAAAATTATAAAACAAATATATCTGAAATTCTTACAAGCCCTTTCATTTGATATGTAACACGGTACCGTTTGCAAAACATTAATTTCTAATTTGCGCCTCAAAGGTGACCCCCATATTCAAAATTTATTTATTTACGTTACGAAATTCATATGTGTACCAAGTTTGAATTTAATCGGTCCAGTAGATTCGGAGCAAATTGGGTGTGACCAACACACGAGTGATCCTATGGGGTTAAATTTTTTCCTTTTGAGATCTTTCTCAAAGAGAGATTTTGTTCACATTCTAGGCATACAACACGGCGCGATCCTCCAACACGGCCTGGAACAGCTGCCCATGATGCCACAACTCGGCGGCGACCACGTGAGCTCCCTCCTGCGCAGCTCGCTGCCCACGCCGGCCGCAGACCGCGCCTCGCACGACCTGCCGCACACCGTGCCTATGGAACCACTCCTGCATGGATTAGATGACCATGGGGATTATCAGGTAATTTACTAAGATGAACTGCCTCGCTGGTCCAGTGGTCGCAAATGCTACTGCTAAGCATGAGATTCAGGGTTCGATTCCCAGGTTGGGCAAAGTGTTTTTCCATCAGGAATCTCTCAGTAGTAGCCCGGAGTCTGGATTTGTGCCCGGATGATGGCAATATAATAGGCTAATTAAGTCTCAGATATATGCCAGTGACCTTGAGTTAGCTTGCGTGTTCTGTACTGCGCCCACGCAACGCGTCGTACGTTCAGCCAGTGATAGGACTCGCCCATCAAGGAGCGCTGTCCCCAATTTGGCGCATTATTAATTTATATTACATGTATTTATACGCAAAACAAAAGGTATTTTAATAAAAACCCCTTAATACACGGGGCTTAACAATAACTAGCGAAATGTGGGTGTACTATAGGTGTAAAACAACGGTAACAACGGATATTTATCCAAAGTATCCGATAACAACCTATAAAAAACGGGTGACTACCGGTCGTTTATCCGACTACAAGCTAAAAAGGTTGGTTATGTTTTTTTTTTTGAGTCTAAATTATTTTATTTGTAATTTTAAAATGGTTTCTCAAGATAATGAAAATGTTTGATGTAACAAAGTCTCGATTTTTTTTACTGAATTATAATAAGAATTTTGATACTTACCTTGATAGTAATAAACTACATTAATTCAACCTTGAAAACCCGTTTAAAGTTTTGTAAATATTCACCCTTGGATCTCTATTTACCCCGTTTTACCCGGTAGGTACAAACTCTTGTAAATAATTAGGTACAAACTCTTGCGCTCGGGTCATCGTGTGACCGTTAGTGACGTTGCCGTGTCGTGCTTCCGCTAAATCTGTCATAACAACGTAGTTAACCGACTTCGCATCTACACCTCTGCCTAACTCTTACGGGGATTACAGGCGTGATGTTATGTGAATGCTACTATGAAGTGAGATGACTTTTTTTTGGGTGGGAAATTATCAAATAACTTCTCCCGCTCTGGGCGGAGCGGTAGTGTCAGACTTTTACTGGCTAAACCCCACCCGTGTTCCTTCATTTACCTGTGTGCCAGGGCCACGATATCCCTTTCGGACAAACTCGCAAGCCTGGCAGGCATTGGCCCTAATGGACCCCGTCAATTGGTGCTGACATCTCTTTGAGGCGCGCGTGGAACACAACGCGCCGTCGACTCGGGTGTGGTCCTTATCGGACGGCGAGCTACCCATCGCTCACTGTCCGCAAACCCGCGCCTACGGTGGCCGGAAATCGGCTTGCGACGCCCGGGGCGTCTCCTTCGGCGACTATGAGCGTGAGGGCGCGAACCCTGCCTCCCTGCTTCGCAGGACGAGGTGACGGCCTCCTATACACTCTCGCTCCGAACCATGGCCTGAACCAGGGCCGGACGCGAGAGATCGCCGCCGATGGTGAGATGACCTGGATCGCCAAGATCCTGTTGTGTAAGAAAAGAGTATCCGAAAGAACATGGGGAGGTTTTGCCCAGAATAGCGGGCTAGATATCCTTTTAGTACTTTAAACAATGCCCTTACACACTGTACTATGTTTTAGGTTCAGACGACACTCGTACTATTTGCAAGCTTTAACATGTAATTTGCCTTGATAATGATAACTAACATAATATAATTATTATTTTTCCAGAATGGAATGCAAATGACAAACTTGGGATACGACGACCAGCATGGGCATCACAGTCCACAGCACGATTACGATTTACCTTTAACGCCAGACAACGTAAGTATACCATTAATTCGGCCTAAAACCGTCCACTGCTAGACATAAAATACCATAATAGATGTAAGTTATATGGTATCATTCACAAAAGGAAAATTACGTGTAGTAATATTTTATTCTAAGGGGCAATACAAACGTAAAACCAAAATAATTTGTAAATCAAACATAATATTCTTAAAGCAGTGTGTATTTATTTCGATTGGATTAAAAAATATCTATGTTCCCAAATGTATATTTTGAAATGTATATAAAGACGGGATACCAGATATGAGGAAATTTAAATTTCTATAGAAAACTTATTTGTCCCATAAATCAGTTAATACGATCTAGAGGAATGTGGCCGCTTTTCTTTAGATCGTATTTTGTTGCTTCGTGTCTCAATATGAAACTTTATAAAAGGTATTAGAAAATTCTAGACACTTACCGAGGGTCCCTACTATACTATTCATAATTCCTTCTCAGTCACGAGATAATACTTTTTAAACGAGTGCCGCTAGGGTACCATTGTACGCCCCCTTAAGCTATGCTTAATGGCACATAATATTTTTCAAACCTATTTACCTTTAAATAATAAATATCTTTAACTGTATGTTATCTGTTATCAGACGGAAGAGGGTGAACGTGAAGCAGGTGAAACGGACGAGCAATTCGAGGAGCGAGTGTTGAACCGCCGTGCGGCGCAGCTGTTCGCTGTCATGAAGCCCAAACTGTCCGTCGGACTACAACTCACCTTCACAGATCTTGCACCCAGACATAACAACAGAAAACAGGTACGTTTCTAACTATTAAAATATGTACCCTCTATCTTTGTGTACCTTCCTTACCACAGTACATGACATACCGCATATAAATACTTACATAACATTTTACTATGTTGCAGGTTGCACAAAAATTCTACAGTTTACTTGTTCTCAAAAAACATCAAGTGTTAAAATTAGAACAACATGATCCATACGGACCTATCACCATAAGCAAGGGTAATCAGTTTGAAACGGAAGCGATTCATTAATACTTTACTAACACATTATTTATAATAGAATGTAATATAAAGCAAATATCAAGACTAGTTCATAAAAAAGATTTTTATGGAGGTGAAGAGGTGATGTTTAGTTGTAAAGTTATGGACTTCACGGGGAAACGCGTTGAGCCAAAAATAATGTGTAAGTTTGATCTTGTAACTCGAATTCATGAAAACATTTTAATTTTTTAAATATTGGACCAAATAATATTACGAGTGTTGATCTCACAAAAAATCTAATTGCAATGCGTTTTGATAATGTGAAACAGTAGTAGTTCTCATGAATTCGATTTACTTGTGATGAGCAGTTTCTATAAGGATAATTATGTTGATAGAAATGTGTAGGAAAATGCCTTATTTTGTTTTGCTGTAGGTTAAGTGAAATTATTGTAAAGATGTTTTACAAACATTGTTTAAATAGTCAATCATAGAAAGAAATAGTACCTATTTGCTGTATCGTTAACCCCTGACTCCCAAATTATGTATGCATATTTATTGATGCTGCAGCCACAAAGATTGTGTTATTATGCCTTATACATTTATTTGAAATTGTACCTCTCAAGGAAGTGTAGACATTGAATTTTGATTACTTATAATATAGCTTGTTGTCCTTCTATTGGGATTAAGAGATTTTAGTGACTGTGTTTATTGACAAATATGATGTAAAATATTTTAGTAGCAGACTGGAGTGATTGAGAGAACTTATGTAGAAGAAATCGATTGATAACCTCAACACCAATTAAAGTGTTATAATGTTCCCATAGGTTCGTTAGTATGAATTTGGTTTTTACATTTCTTTGAGATATTTATTAAGTATAATAATTATTGTGTTATTGTAATGCAAATTGAATGCATACCAAATCCGGATTTGGTTTGGATTCATTTTGATACTCAATTTTTTTTGGAAAATTTCTCGATCTAAAGCATTATGAATGCCTCAAACGAATAAGTGACTATCATGTATGTTATTTGGACATTACTTCTTAGAATTTAAGTGTTTACCTCCGCTATGACCTAAAACCGTCATTTTTTATTTCCCCTTTATGTTCGGAGGTATCCACTTAGATATTTTTCATAAAAAAAAACAAACATATTTGCAATAAATTTGTTGATAAAATTCAATTTTTTATTTTCTCCTAAAGTCTTTTGGTATATATGTATATGAGCAAGTAAGCTCTTGGCGTACGTACGTATTCTCTACCTACCCCATAGAAACAGGCGTGCGTTTATGATGTATGCTATTCGTTATCCCGAACGATTTTGATCGTCACAACAACACAACTTCAAAGGACTAGCAGAGTGCAAAATATGAAAATATCAACTTACGAATGTCGCTCGAGGTAGCTCCTCCCTATTAGCGTCCTTAGGAATGTTCTACTCCAGGGAAAACTGTCGATTAGTAGATATACCATTCCTGGAAGTTTTATTATTAGGTTTCTTATCCAGCAATAAAATACTACGCACGGTCAAAGAGCGAAAATGAAAACAGCGGGCTTATGTCACCGTGTCGAAGTTAAGTAATTTTCATTCAAAATGTTCGCATTATAATCGGAAAAGCAATAAGGTGGGGATTACATCGCGGATAAAAATGCTTGGCTGAACGCTGGTCCTGCTCCGCAAGGGCGCTCCGTTTGAAATAAGATTGGACATTTAAATAAACCTTTTTTACAGTCCGTTCAATCGATTTTGACTTCTATGGCGTTGGTGGCATGACCAATGATAGCTGTAATAAACAGTTGGTATTGTAACCACGTTTTTGCTTTTATGCCATCCTTATTCCTAGGGAATAGAAATCAAAATCGATTGAACGGACTGTAAACAAGTTTATTTAAACGTCTATTCTTATTTCAAATGGAGTTTATTTGATTAGCATTTGGAAATACTGTTGGAGCTGCTGAGGATATCAAATACTATCTTTGCATTGTTTTTAACCGGTTGAATGCCGTATTTACAGAAACAATTAAAAAGCCATTGTGACTCGCGTGGATCCACGTTCCGGCGTCACGAAGTGTTAAATTCAATCTCTTAGTATTATATAATATTGCATAGCACATGTGTGAGTAGGTACTATTTACTTACTATAAAGCTACCATGTATTATCTATGGCTACCATTTACTGGGTACCGTCTTTCATTGACTTGAATATGCCCTGGCGACTGAGAGTATGTCATGCTCACTGTAATGTCTCGCTGATGGTGGCGGGTGTGTTGGATCATTTACACTCCTGCAAACTTATCTGTGAAATGGCGAAAATTGGAACTACGAAATTTAGCTAGCTTAATTTAATGTTATCTACGAAAATTAGCAACTCTGAATCGACGGCGCCGTCCTCCTTCAGTTCACAGATAAGTTGGTAGGACTGTAGCTCCCTTTAAAATGGTTGAGGTGAATGGTGCTAATCCATGCGTCATGTTCGTGAACGGGCGCCATCAGTAGGGACTGGTCATATTCTCTTGGCGTCCATGGCTTATTTTATTTAATTTTTGAGTTGTTTTTTTTTTAAATCCCTTTATTACGGACGCTTTGGACGTTTTGCGTCGTTCTCACAATGACATGTACAATTTCAATACGAATGATGTAACCATTATGTTAATTTAAAAGAGTGTCGTGGAGTTTCTTGCCCGTTCTTCTCTTCTCAATGGGCTACTCTAAAACTAGCTTCATCTTTATGACTGACCGACCCCTTGACAATTCAAAAGTGCCTTTATTTGGTTTATTTGAAATAAATGCTTTGAGATTATTTTCTAATAAATATCAACAAACCCGACTGCGTAAAAAGTGAAGTGGAAAAAAAATCGAAATAACTTAATACCTACTCTAAACAATCTCAAGCAGTAGGAGGCATCTTAAATTTAACAAGAAAGGCTTCTACAGACCGGCGCGACACAAAGGCCTCGCGTGTCGCGACTATCGATGCCTTTGTGTCGCGCTGGTCTGTAGAAGCCTTAAAGACCTATTGCCTCCGGTTGCATAAGATTATAAAGCATTAAGTTAGTTAGATCTTGTTTCCATCTTTTTTAAAGTTCACTTTTTACGCAGTCGGGTTTGTTGTTTTTAATTGAATTTTTTAATTTAATAAAATAATATCTTCCTTGAGAAACAATCTGTAAATAACTGGCTAAGTACGCCACTGAACCTTAGATACGGTGCATTGGACATGCCACAATCGTGGCTAAAGGTAAGTCCCACATTTTTAAGGAGTAGAGAGGAGAGGAGGCGGAACGCGTGATGGAGAGGCAAAATTCGCGCTCTCATGCCTCTAGTCGCCGCTGGAGAAGCGCTGGGCGTCGGGAGGCGCAGGCCGATTCCCGGCCACCGTAGGCTTGCTGACGGTAAGCGATGGGTAGCTCCAGCTCGCCGTCCGATAAGGACCACACCCGGGTCGAAGGCGCATTGTGTTCCACGCGCGCCTCAAAGAAATGTCAGCATCAACTGACGGGGTCCGGTAGAGCCAATGCCTGCCAGGGTTGCGAGTTTGTCCGAAAGGGATATCGTGGCCCTAGCACCCAGGCAACTGAAGAAACACGGGTGGGGTTTAGTCAGTAAAAGTCTGACACGCCCTCCCGCTCCGCCCAGAGCTAGAAGTTATTTGATAATTTCCTACCCAAAAACTACTACACTACCAATAGTAACGATGTGTAGAATAATAATTCTGCCTACTATTCAGTCAAGTCTGGTCACGCTTACGCCCCCGCATAAAGGAAACCAAAGTCTAGACATTCAGGCATGAATGACTAGATAGGTACTTATCTACACACAGCCGTTGCACGTCCCTATCGATTTCCTAAAAAACCTGCGCAATTGCGATGTTAGGTAATGGTACAGACGGCTACACATTTCCAGTATAAGCTGGTCTCGCATTGTATATGATTTCCGTATAGTGCGAGATCAGCGTAAACTGGCTTGATGTGTAGCCGTGTGTACCTACCGTAGGATCAATATTTTAATATGAGATGTATTTAGTCGTTGAGCTCCGTAAGTCCTGAGTTGAGCTATACGATTTTATGCTTGCACTGACTGGACAGGTCCACTCAAATATTTGAGGTTCTTCCTCAAAAGACCATTTCAGACACGATCTACGTTTCTCACATGATCTGACCAAGATTGTCTGCATAAATAATAATAAAAAAAAAACTACCTTTATAGTGAAAAGTAACTTAAATTTCGGAAGACGTGTCTTTAGATGATACCAACATGTAAGGATTGAAGTGGTGAGTGATATGATAAGGCAAGGATTGATTACAGCGTCCCACAAAGAAGCATTTTGGGTCCAACGCTCTTCTTAATCTTTATTAATTAATGACCTGTTCTCTAGCCTTCACTAATCGCTCCGTGTTTACCGTGATACAGCACTTCTTGTACATGGCACGAACGGGAGAGAAACTGAACAGCATGCTCGGGCGGCATTAAGCACGGTAATGAATTGGCTCGCGAAAAATCTTTCATCTTAAATACAGGACACAACTAAAATAGGCAAACCTTTTCTATTAGCAAAAAAATCTCAGTCCAACATACCACTTGTTAGGTCACATTTGCCCAGAGAGCACTCAAGAATTCTCTCATGCATGTGTCCTGCTCTGGCAACAACTCCAAATGTAAAGTAGGTACTTGGATGTGCCGATAGACAGGTATTTAAACAGGTACTAGCACGTGGTCTCCTAGTCTAGTTCCCCTTGGGGTACCACAAGCAAATATTTTTGCCCGTGGAACCCCCTGAATAACAATCTATACAAATTTAGCTCTAGATTTTTAGTTTTTCTTTAGAATTCTAAGAGCTGGAGACCAAGGGATGATATTTAGGTCATCAACAATAAACGCTAGTGATTTTGGTTTGGTATCATTTAATCGCCCTAAAAATGTACAATACAGATGCCGACGATGCTGACATTCTTCAACAGGATAAGCTCACAGTACAAAAATCGATTACAATACTCACGCAAATATACGCAGTCACTGGCTCAACTTTAATAATATTGTCGCCGACTTTTGATATGAGGCTAATTATTTGTTTAACATGATTCAGAACAGTCTACAAAAAATCAGGAATAGAAATAACTAGCATCAATGTAATGTTTTACGTACACCATTTTATTTGCTTTTCTTTTATACTACATAATTAAATAAATTGCATTCCTGATGACGCGCACTGGTAAGTGTAAACACTTATACAAATCAGTCCATGCATCACTATGATGGTGAGGTTTCCACACATTCGATTCCATGGCCGTCCACTCCAGATAGTATTCACTGAAACCTCGTCATGTGGGATGGCAGTAGTGTTCTTAAAATTAATTAGCTTAGAAAGCGAACAGCAGCAGGAACGCCATCATAAGACAGAAGAGACCCATAGCCTCAGACAGGGCGAAGCCCAAGATGGCGTAGGAGAACAGCTGCTGCTTGAGGGAGGGGTTCCTGGCATAACCGATGATAAGGGAGCCGAACACCGTTCCGATTCCCGCACCTGTAATATACAAATAACGCATGAATATCACATATTAAATATTGTTGAAACAGTTTAGACTACCTTTAATATTTAGAACCAAGAAAATTCTAACTACACAAGTTCTATAGCTAACTACCAAGTGCAACAGAATGAATCTCACCTTTTATTCTGATAGTCAGTAAATTGAGATGTTTTTATTCCCCCATTTATATTATGCATTTTTATTTGTATAATTATAAGACTATCTATTTTAACAATATTTTTCATAATATTTATATAATTACACTTTACATGAATTGGCTTAAAAATAACTAAAAGCTAACAGCATGAGGAATGCAATCATTAAACAAAAAAGTCCCATTGTTTCAGCTAATGCAAACCCTAAAATAGCTTTAACATCCCACTTGGGTCACAGTACAAGGACAAATGATCATAGATCTAACACTTGCTACAGAAAACGCAACTGAAACTGACCGAAACTGGCACGTATCGGACGAGTTTTCTTGCTCAGACCATAGAAGAATCCGCTTTACACTAACTACCAATACAAGAAAACCCGCACCGAGGCGAAACCCACGGCGCAATGTTCCCGGGTATAAACGCCTCCTAGCTTCCCTAGTAGTTAGCTAGGCACCTATCACAAGTAACCATAAGAGACCAAGCACAATTGGAATACACCGTGACAATATTATCAAAATACCTGACCGAAGCACGCCATGCATGCTGTAAACTGTGTAAACTAAGAGTGCCACAAACCAAGAGCGAGAGGAACCCCTGGTGGAACGCTGAACTTAGTAAGTTAGTCAACAGAGTCAAAAATACTAGACTCCCGGACTACTGGGAGTTCATCTTTGTATAGCTCCCAGTCGTCCGGGAGACCCAATATATGTACATACAAAAAGTAAATCAGAACTGCCAGAAGAATAGCATGGCGGAAATTCTGTTAATCCATCGACACAAATAACGAAGCCGCAAGAATAAGGAAGCTCCTGTCAACAACAGATCAGGTCCTAACTCTCTGCGCGCTGAAATACTCCGATAACTCACCTCTTCGTGTAAAACCCCTTCACCAACAACATGCGTACGCCACAGGCATATAAACAGAATAAGCGCTTCACAGCGTGGTTTCCAAAATTGGATGCGTAGTGTACCACGAATGCTCATCACTTGCAACCTTCATTGACATCGTGGGCGTCTTTGCAGAAACCACATGTTCAATAGCATCAACATAGCCCTCGACAGACACAGCATAAGATTCGAGTACTCGACCCTGAGACTGGATCACTAATTTGTTCAAACTGAGAGTTGCACAAGTCACAGTGAACGACACTACTAGGGCCATAGTGGCGAGGGGCTGCCCGCAATGCGGCACCCTCCCTTGTAGATAGCCTACCAAAACAATGACAAAGGTTACTTCAACTTAGGCTACGCCGACGACATAACCATAATAATAAATGGTACCCACGAAAATACCCTATGAAACCTCATGCGCCAAGCCTTGAAAATAGTAGAGGACTGGTGCAATAAATACCTAACTATCAGTGAACCCTAAAACAACCGAACAGATTCTCTTTACAAAAAAGAGGAAATTGACGACACTATAACTACCACGTCTCTTTGCAACTACCTTGCCTACCAACTGAAACCAAATACCTGGGCATCTTTTTGGACAAACAGCTGAATTGGACAAAACATACCGACTACATCACTACAAAAGCCAGTATGTCCCCTGTGGCAGTGTAAGCGACTGCTTGGCAGTAATCGGGGGATTAGCTCCAAGATTACTTATAGGCTATACACCACAGCCATCCGACCGATTATCACGCGGGTCACTTGTCTATCACTAGCTGTATTAGAACTACGCCCACTGCCGCCCCTACAGGCAATACTCCGCCTCTATACCTCATCGTGCGAGAGGAGGCGGCCCTGGTCGTCTTTAGGCTCAAAATAACAGGAACCCTGAGCAGACTATAGAGTCAAGCACATACGCATAAAGGAGGATGCGATCAAACGACAACCAATGATGGCATCACCCTGCGACAAAGCCCCGAAACTACTCTACTTTCAAATGCATTACAACATAACACTCACAGAAAAATAGTGTGACTACTCAGACCCGGAAAGAGATGAGAGTATACACCGACGGATCAAAGAACGACTCCGGAAGCGGAGTCGGAATTTTCTCACACGATTTGAACATAAATATATCCAGCCTGGGAATGTTCAACACCGTCTACCAGGCCGAAGGCGTGGGCTTTATACAAGCGGCTTGCGCCATAAAAGTCAGGAGAGTTACGAACACCCGTATACATATAACTAAACCCTTGGTCAGTGAGTCGTCTTAGGGGCGGACCCTTTAATACAGAACAACATAGAACCCTAAAATAGCATATGAGAAGATCTGTTGGTTTAGGGAGGGATTGCGAGCATAACCAATGATCAAGCATCCAAAGACCACACCAATTCCTTTAGGGCCATTCCGCGGTAATCGGTACCAGAAAGTAAAAAAAAATATTTGCGAATATGGATACTAAAATAGAAAATTAACAAGATTTATGATATTTTCGTAATACTTTCTTCAAACTCAAGAGGCTTCCAATATCAGCGTAGCATGGAAAAAATATTTACTAAAATGGCAACACATTTTTTTTTATTTCAATTGCATCATAGACCGACCGCCATTTTCATTTGTTTTCGATACTACAAGCCGATAAAATGGTAACTGCATTTATTTGTGTAACACATGTCACAAAATGTAAGAAAAAGTTACTCCTACTTATGATTTACACTACATATTTTTTTATTGATCTTGCGCAAGTAATGCTATGTGATCAAACAACTCCTGGAAAGTATTTGAGTGCCTTGTAAGGACTTTGCGTTAAAATATAGGCTTCTTTGTTCTAATGTTCAACATTGTTTTAGTACACAAGTATGTTGTTGATGATGATGGCTTAAAGGCGTATCTTACCTTATCATTGCATTATTTTATTTGGAAGGGCATATTAGCTGTTTATAAAATGGCTTTACAGTACTTGCTTGGCTTAACAAGAAAAAAAGAAAAGTCGAGTGAGAGACAGAGAGCAGAAAGAAAGGGATAAAAAAGACAAGAAAATAGAACAGTTATTAAGGGGGATGCGCTAAGGTAGTCCGCGAAAAAGATTTTTGCAAAAATCTTAAGAAAAATTGATATCCCCTTACAGAGCAAGTGCTGTAGTGACAAAAAGAAACAGGACTTTTTTTATAAATTTTCCTCACCGGTTGATCTTTTTGAAAAATGATGTCAATACATTTATATTTTAGGAATATTTATGATCATTTTAGGAATATATTTTGTTTGAAGTTGTTGATTGCTAATTAATAAATAAAAGTCTCAAAATATACTCTTAAAAGTTTTTGTTTAATTTGCTCTTGTAACACCCCATCACAAATAATGTAAAACCCATCACACGCATTGCTTGTAAAAACTAGCATTAAAAAAAAATACATCTACAAAATAATTAGAATTATCTGAAATGAAGATTCTTTAACTTTATAGTTAGCTATTAATTTTGTGACAATATATTCCAATTTAGCTGAACTCTGATGATTGGTCAAGAAGGTAGCATATTTTGCAAGAGTACTCGTAACACCCATCACTGGGCTTAAATCTATTATTACATCTAAGCTGTTCAATAATTAATTAATTAAATTATATTCAAAAAGCAGATATTTTTCTTCTAATTTAGGAATTATAGCAGTTCGAATGCATACAAATATGTAACACCCGTCACCACGGAATGACCCTGTAGATAACACAAATAGTTAGTTATGTGTGCATGGCAAGCACTCAGGCAGGGAATAAGCAGATGTATTACGGAACACACTGAATTAAGAAACTGTGGATGGAAACCATTACTTGTTTTAACATTTTTTTTTTTACTTTCTGAAAATCCAGCTTGCTAAACATATTAAGTTGGTTAGTGCTACAATTAAAAGGTTAATAATTGTGAGGTTTTCATTGAAATGATTTTAAAAATGAATTTAAAATAGGCTCTTTAACAAAATTGAGCATTCCATTAATCACTAACTTTTTCAAGTATAAGTTCCTAGTTTCCTGATATTCCACATTTCCTCAATACACTTTGAATTGAACCTTTAACTACTTATGTAAGCAGGGAAAGCCCTCATAAGAAAACCAATAATAAGCTGCTGTGTTACGCAATCACACCATCTTGCTAAAAAAAAACTCAAGTTTAATGGCAATTTATCACATAAATCTACTTGTAAATTAGAAATCTATCTTCATTTCAGCTTAGGGTTATCCTGAATGAAAGTAATGGTTTCTTAATTCAGTTTTGTAGAAATATTGTAGTTGAAGGTTCAATAAAGCTTTAATTCTGGCTTTACCAGATATTTGAATTAAGAGCACCACACAATTGTTAAGACATCCCAAGGCAAACAATACCATGATTAATTGCTTGGTAACTTAGAAAATGGTAGTTAACTTACCAGAGCCAGCTACTCCTACTGTCGCTGCACCAGCACCAATGAATTTGGCAGCCGAGTCAATGTCCTTGGTGACAGCAGTGGTCTGGAAGGACCGTACTGCGGACAGCTGAGCTGGCGCAGCAGGGACAATCTGTGTCTGCGTGGGGATGGCAGCAAGTGGTCGCACGAGGGCTGTGTTGCTGAAGATCTATAACATACAAAACAACTTGTTAGTAGACGCCCATAGTATAATCTCTTCAAGGGCTACACCCTAAAAATCAATACTGCATCAATCTAAAAATAAAAGTTCTTTAATTACTCAGATAACGACGGTTCCGTGGCACATAACCATTCAATTTGAAATTGAGATAATTATTGTTACCTAATACTGGAACAGAAGTTGGGTTATGTAATGATGTATAACATCCATTGTATGGACTGTCTGATAGTAAATTGACTGATAATAAGGAAATAAAAGACTAGAAATTTGCTCTCATTAACCTATAGCACCGGTTAGTACAGCTTTCATTGCTGAAGGAACTTACAAGGTCAAATAATATAAAGTTGAATGAATTAAAAAAAAAATACAAGTCCTGAAGGGACGACAAAAGGCGTAAATTGCGGCAATTAGGTTATTCAAAATCCAATAAGGAAACTTTACTTACGGCAGACCTGGCTGCAGGGGCGATCAATCTGGCGGCGGACAGCATTTTGTGTTTTATTTGGGTGCAGCGAGCGTCAACTGAAAGAAACCGTACGACTAGATGAGTTAGCTACTCGAGACTAGTGAGACTCTATAGGCCTACTGTGGAATAAGTTTATGTGAAGTCACTTGACAGTTTGACCGACGACTGCAGAATGTTACGTAATTTACGGTGCTACGTAACGGAGACTTAGGTCGTACTCCCTCGACTATCTTGAACAGATATCAATTTTGGTAACACCGTGAACCCGATTTAATGGGCAGAGCTACTGTATGTTACCTCTAAACGATATATTTGAATGTCGAGCGAAAATGGCCGAATCGGCGATCTGACTTCAGCTGAACTGATATTTGTTCTTCTATGACAACTTACGAATTCACCGATAAATATTTCCACTATCACACACTATATGCTCATATGCGCGATTAGAATCACTTTTTATAGAATGATGGCTTCAAATAGATACACTTTTTCACGATTAGTTTATTCACAAAATTATGCCGCACTTACCAAAGAACACCGAGAGGGAGGAGACCGGCCTTTGGAATGTTCAATTTTCGAGTGGTGAAGTGAAACAGAGTACAAACGCCGCATTGCTATTGGTCGATATAGCAGGCAGTTCCGTTCAGAGGTGCCAACTGTCGATCAATATGCGCGAGTGACAGAAACTTTCAGGACTAATTATTATAAAATTGCAATAAACTGAGTACTGTATAATATTTTTAAACCAGTAAATTATAAATAATTTTTTACGTGATACTTTTTTGATTTCATAGTTACTAGAATTCAGTTTAGATACATGATAATGATTATGGGCTAAATGAAAACGGGGTTGTCATTGACTAGTGCATTACCATTGTACGACATGGCCGTCTTCATGATAAACATCTGTAAATTTAATGGCTGTGGCATAACATTTCCAAGATTAGCGGACTTAATTGAACACATCGAAGATGTTCATATCGGTAAATATTAAATATTCATCTATAATACGAGTATTTGTTCTTATTTTAAGCATGTAATGTAATCCATGACCCTCCCAATTTACGTCTTATCAATGTGCCAATGTTGTCACCATTGGAGGGTATTTTTGCGTCAATTATAAATAATGAGTGGGTCTTTATAGCTGTAGTATTGTTATTTTAATCAATGGTTTGTTTAATTTCTTTATAGACTACTGCCTAAAGATACGCGTTCCTATTTTCATGTCCTATGTGTACTAAGGGCGATGGAAATAGTTCTGCCGATTGGAACAGCTGATCGGGAGCGGCTGATGTAAACATGCTATCTTGTCGGCTTAGTGAGACTTAAAACTGAAATTTCTTTTTTCAGATTACGATCCAGCTGTAGTAGAACAAAAAGAAGCATCACAACCAGCATGTATTCCACTAAGTTATGTCTTAAAATTCATCTCCGAGGCATCGCGGCGGGAAAACCAGAACGCAGCCCCCGCGCCCGATGTCCGCCGGCGCCTCCTGTCCGCGCCCAAAACACCTTCAGTCCGCAGCAGCACCCCTACCGGTAGTATAATTACTTATTGACATAGTTATTGATTTTATTCTAGGTCATACACGGTCTCCGAGTTTTTTTTAAATTCATGTTCCCAGTCTTTTCTGCTAGCAATAAGAAACGTGAAAATTACGGACAAATCATCTCTTTTTCACGATTTGATAAGAAAACACAATTATTATTTTAAACAACCACGTAGGTACAATTGGAATTGTACCATTAATCCATCGACTCGATAAGAAATGGACTGGACCGATGTCGACTTTTTACTATTTTAAATGCCTTTGAATTGTTAAAATTAATAATAATAGGTATTAAAGGAATGCTTCCCTATGATAATTTTCACTGTAACTGGATCGACTGTCTAAAGACGATTCCAGTCACGCTGAGCTGAACGGAACGCTCGATTTGAATAAATACTAAATAGTCATTGGCCAATTGCCGATCCAGCGTCATTGCATTGCTGTAGTGGATCAAAATACCAACGCCAATGTAAATCAGCCTAAATTAGACGCGCTGCAGTCAAATACTGAAAAGTATTTGAATGCAAATGTCACTGGAATCAGTAAGTATGTCGCAGGCAGATTGTATAACTCGTCATTATACATAAGGCGCCAAACGTTTACAAAGGCTCGCAGTTATGAAATATGCCGAAGGCAAATTGGCAACTCGTTCAATTGTTATAATTTCGACATTGATTGTTATTGTAGGTTTGGTTGGACCTGCGACCAACCGCGCGCGGGTAAGTGCCCTAAGAAATATAACTAAATACATAAATTTGCCGCAGCATTTTGTAAACGGCAATGTAATTGTCCAATGTTGTCAAATGTTGTGGCATATTATATAGTGACAAGGCAATTTACATTTTGTCTTCGGCATATATCATAACTGCGAGCGTTTTTGAGTGGACGACGCCGTTTGTAAAAAGCGTAATTATACAAATTGCCTGCGACAGGTAGGTACACTGGATTGAATCGCTGGTCTGCAATGCAATGCTACTGGAATAATGTTAACCTCCCAATTATCATACAAACTAGCTTTTGCCCACGGCTTCGCTCGCGTGGAGGTCGGAAATTATCCAACGGAAATGTACTACTGGGATAAATTTATCCTATGTGTTAATCCAGGTTATTAACTATCTGTGTGCCAAATTTCACCCTAATCCGTTCAGCCGTTTTTCTGTCGTAGTAATAGCAGGGGAAATGGTTCCACCATAATTATTTTGTTACGCGTAATCCACTCAGACCCTGGCCTGTTAAACCGGATATAGTCTGATAGAGTGCTCCCCCTTAACGTCAGCCCCGTTGACAGTTGCTTTGACATTTATACATGCTGTCCTGTCGTATCAATAAAACAATGTTATCAATAAAACGATGTTTCAATTTCCAAATAAAAAATGTGTACCAAAATTCCTCAAAAAAAACACAAAAACCGCTGTATCTTGTGAAGGAAGCGAGATAGAGCAAAGATAACACTTTTTGGGCGTTTCATAAAGGGTTTTCAAGTTTTCACTAATCAAGACATCGATCGAGAGGTTCGCAAACCTGAAAAACCTATTTCATATTTTTAAATCACATCATCGATAACATCTATCGATACGAGTGGACAGCATTTAATTACGTCAAGTCAACTGCCAACTGTCAGTTTCGTCAACTGACAGCAGTCAACGGTACTTTCCGTTAAGGGTGAGCGTTTTTTCGGGAAACTACTTCCGGCACCTTTTAGGTGCCAGTAGGGTGCCTGAGTGAATCTGTGATATCTTATAAAGTATTAATTTAAATGTTATGGTGTAGGTACAGGCATATTTTAATCTAAATTAAATATCCAATTTAAATAACATGTTTTATTGGATAAGGATTTAATATAATACCGGTTAAAATAGCTTCAGGTAAGTACTACATTGAAATTTTTATAAAATTCTGAAATATAAAAACTGTTACTGTGGGTCGCCTTAGAAGATAGACATTATGCTATCGCGGACTTTTTAGTTGAACTAAAACTTAAGGCGACGATAACCGACTTTTAATGATTTTATACTGAAGATCACGCCTAAACGAGTAGTGTTAATGATTTGAAAAAAATATATGTTTAATTAGAGCATTTTCTCAATAACTTAATATGTGAATATTTTAGATTATATTTATATTACATAGTGAAATTAATTTGTAAAGTTATGTCTAAGGCGGATAAAAAACTGAGAATGGCGCAAAATCTACCAAGCGTATTTTTCTGAAACCTTCACCAATTTAAAGATAATTTAATTATTAGTCTTTTAGTATACGCGTTTTCTTAAAATACCTATTGTTTTGTGTACAATTTTTTTTTTTTCAATTTTCAATTTCAATTTATTTATTTATTTAATTAAATCATGCATATTTACAATATTAAGCCTTATAGTAAAATGGTAGGTATATAATAATGGTTCGACCTGAACTAGGATAAACCTGTATCTCAGGTGTCATAAGTGCAAAATTACATTAAAATTTTCTAAAATTGATGGTAGACATAAATAGTGAGTAACTTAACAGACTAATGATAGGACAGTACATAATTAAAAATAATATTTAACTTAAAACAACCAGTAACTTTTCTGTGTCATCATAAGACAAATTTTGTAACCAAGTTGAAATAACATTTTTGCACTGTACCGTTTTTAATGCAGACATAGACAAAATTGCGTTTAATTTATTATACAAAAATGGGCCTAAGAATATAAAAAATCTATACATAAACGAATGCCTTAATCTATAATTATCCATACAGATGTCTTTACGTCTTTTATCAGTGACAACTCTATCGTACGGCAATATAGAGTGCTGTTTTATTAAAGTATTCATAATGAATAACTGCCGCACTGTCAGAACATTGCAAGATTTATATAAAACTTGGGTCGGGAACAGGATAGGCCGGAATGTGGATACTTTCAGAACAGCTCTTTGCGCGCGCTCCAGTGGTAGTAAAATTGTTTTAGCCGCTCCTCCCCATGAAGTAATGCAATATGTAATTATCGATTGACACAAAGCATAATATACCTGTTTTATCACCTTAGAGTCAGCAAAAGGCCTAATTTTCTTGAATATGAACATCAACTTACGGACTCTACTGCATAATAGTTCAACGTGATTTTTAAATGTAAGAGCAGCGTCAATAATTACTCCAAGATATTTTAGTTTTCGTATTAAGGATAGTTGGGCAATTGCATTTCGAGTTTGCAACTGTGTTGTCTTTGAGTTGCGTAAAGAAAAACGTATGTATTTAGTTTTGTCAGCATTTAATGTCAGTAAGTTATGTTGTAACCATCTATTAACTATATTGAAACCTTGCTGTGCACATAACTAAACTTCATGTACTGTATTTGCGGAGAATAGGAGTACGGTATCATCAGCATAAGATATAATTTTCCCCGAATTTAGATTGAGACTGCAGAGGTCATTTATATAAATAAGAAATAAGGTTGGTCCTAATATACTTCCTTGCGGGACTCCAAAAGAAGTATTTTTTAGTTCTGAGCTAGTAAAATTACCAATCTTCACACATTGACAGCGGTTGTCTAAATAGTCTGCAAAAATCTTAAGCTGCTTACCTCGTATACCTATTTCCTCGAGCTTGTTCAATAAGATAGGAACAGACACGGTATCAAAAGCTTTTGCTAGGTCAAGAAAAATACCAATAGAATCATTACCTTTGTCTAGTTCTTGAGATATATAATCGGTCATATCTTGCACAGCATCAGTTGTGGATAATTTTGGTATAAAACCAAATTGATTATCCGAAAGGATTGCTTTAGACTCTAAGTACTTCTCTACTTTAACCTATTGTTAATTATTTTTTCTAGTAATAAATGACTAATGCGTCAAATTGGGGACAGCGCTCGCTCCTTTATGGGCGAGTCCTATTACTGCCTGAACGTACGACGCGTTGCGTGAGCTCAGTACAAAACACGCAAGCTAACCAGTCAAGGTCACTGGCATATATCTGCGTCTTAAGAGGTACAATCCTGTAGAACAAATTTTATGTATCTCGTACGGTGTACACGGCTCACGCCAGTAAAGCTCCCAGTCGGCATGATTTTTTCCGACATCTTCAACAATAATCGTCATATTTCAGCCAATTTACACAAAACCTTAATTAATTATACACGTACCTTCCTCATAAATCACTCCGTCCATTGGTGCAACTAATAACCGTTTGAAAATCCGTTCAGTATAGTATTCACAACCATTCGATACGTTGCCGTGCCGAATCGGATATCAATCAATGGTATCGAAAAAGTTCTCTAAACGCTGTTCACATCACGAGTTCTGATGAGTTTAAATCAAATAGACAACCACTATTCTTTCGGCAGCTGTTTTTTGTCTGGAGC
The DNA here is from genome assembly GCA_948098905.1 of Tiliacea aurago. Taxonomy (NCBI): domain Eukaryota; kingdom Metazoa; phylum Arthropoda; class Insecta; order Lepidoptera; family Noctuidae; genus Tiliacea; species Tiliacea aurago. The sequence continues at coordinate 8,222,748 of OX402588.1, forward strand.
TAGGCAAATCAGGTATTCGAAATATGACATTATCGACACGATAGCCTGTCGAATAGTTGTGAATAGCTATGCAGTAGTTATTGAGTTTATCGCGTTCAGTCAGACAGACAGACGCGGCGGGGGACTTTGTTTTATAACATGTAAGTATGATGTTACTTCCAGTCTGTATAATGGATTAAGTTGATGAGTTCACTGCTAGCTGGCGGGTAAGGCCACTGTCACTGCTGTGCACAATGCGAGTTCCGGGGCAGGGAAGGAGCATCTTCGTGCCTTTCTTACATAAGTACTTTTCACAGAAATCGGGACTTAACCCACTTTTTTTTCGCTAAAAAAACAAAAAAAAAAAGGTTTGCCATAGCATGCCCATTTAGAGGACTCTAGGATAGGAAAGTATCTAAAGGGGTTATTTTATTGCTGGTTGAAGAACAACCAAGAGCTTTCAGTCCAGAGGTCTACAATTTATCATGTTTTCACCCCCTAGCTAAATATGTTTGCCCAGTAGCTGGCCACGACCACGCTTACCTATATCGTGGGATCGTGGTGCTTGACGGTTGAGGTCCTTTCTGGTGCAAGAGTACAGCCACAACCACAAGGAACATTGGAGAAAATAATTTTATACATTGTCTGGTCTAGTATTTCCTGAATCCGATGAGGAAGTTTTGTATTCCTGTGCACATGCAAAATGTTTTTATGTAATAGTTTGTTCAAGATCATTGATGTATTAAATAGGAAGATATGGTACGCGCTCCTCGATGTGGACCGCATAAATTAGGGGAAAGGACACAATCGACCTACATTACTCCCGGTTTGCGGGGAATACCCGAATCGTAGTTTGTTTGCGAGTTGTTATGGGTACGTAACAGTGACAATTATTGCGATCTCGTTCCCGCTATAGCCCGCGTAATATGTCTATCTATTTCGGTTGTCGAGCACACGACGCACGACATCGGGTCCATTTAATATTTACGTGATGTTAGAGAGTGGCCTATCTTCCGATTTAATACATCAATGTTCAAGATCAATGGATTTCTTACCGCAACTTATTACTATTGGTATTGAATAAACTGTGTAAGCTATTGAAAAAAAGATATGAGCAGCGCAGGACCTGTTCATGTGGCAATGTTTGCAGGTCGCCTATGTCCAGCATTGGACGTCTTTTGGTTGAGATGATGATAATGTTGGATTTGTGTGTTCCAGGGAGCGAGATGGATGAAGACGAGCTGGTCAGCCCATCCGAAGACAGTAATGACTCGTGGACGACAGCCGAGGAGTACAGCTCCGAGTTCATACTGCGATATGGCGTCAAGTAAGTGCTGGCAACATTAACACTGAAAACTATAGAAATTAAAATGACTATTCCGGGCGTAGCGTAGTAAACCTTTGTTTGCGGTATGAATTGCATCAAGTTGCTGACGTACAAAATATCACATGATCTGTTAGATCTGTGTGTTTCAACTTTTTGCATGCTTTAGTCCTCTGGTGCTTTTTTTGGATGGGTAAGGATTTCTGTTGTCAATATCACATAATCATCACTCAACTACTTATGCATTGTCTTAATAATCAATTAACAAGTTTTGTTCTGTTTTGTACGACTATAGTAGGCGACACCGGAACAAGAAAAACTTCAAGCAGTGAATCGATCCTCAAACAACTTTTCAGTCAGCATTTTCATACTTTCACATCCAACTTGTATGATAATCTAAACTGTTAGTTGCAACATTTCGAACAAGTTTGATAGCACGAGTATTAATGGCAAGTCGGAAAACCTAGAAATAAGTATCGTAGTTTTAAAATTAAAATTTTTATGTTTCTTGTTCAGAATGAACGCTAGCGCGTCATCCGGGGCTCTCGGTCCTGCCGCACAAGAAAAGCCGTTTGCCTGTCCAGTGCCCGGTTGTAAGAAACGATACAAAAATGTCAATGGCATCAAATATCATTCGAAGAATGGACACAAGAAGGATGGGAAGTGAGTATATTGATGTTTTTTGTAACCGGAAAATCACAATTAGAACATTTGACTAAACTTCTGGACACATTGCAAATCCTTGCATGCTTGATCTTGAAAGCTTAATAACACTATACTCCATTTGAAATAAGACATATATATTAGACATTTTAATAAACTTGTTTACAGTCCATTCAACCGATTTTGACTTCTATTCCGTAGGCATAAGGCATTAAAAGCAAAAACGTGGTTACAATACCAACTGTTTATTACAGCTACCATTTCTCATGCCGCCAACGCAATAGAAGTAAAAATCGGTTGAACGGACTGTAAAAAAGGTTTATTTAAATGTCTAATCTTATTTCAAATGGATATAGGTTTTAATTTAGGAATTCTTTATTTTAGGTCAGGAATTCAGGATAATCTGTTATTAGGACAGTGTAAGCAAGCATATTGTGTAATGAGCTGCACGATTACTAACAAATGCTTGCACTGATTGGACAGGTCCACTCAAATTTGTGTGGATATTTCCTGAAAAGACCATTTCAGACACGGATCTACATGGTCCTCACATGATCTGACCACGATTATGTCTGGACTTTAAAAGAGACTTTGACCCCTGAGTTTGTTTCGCCATTTCTTCTCAGGGGTAGTCAGAATAGGAAATGTCGACTACATCTAGATTAATTTTATTTTTTAATATGACGTGTAAAAGTGATTCCGATATCGTATTTACAGAATAAACGATTTCATTTAATTAGCAGTGTCCAGAAATGAAAGCCCTTAGCCGCAACCGCGTCCTACCCTAAAGGGACTACTGCTTAGATGTGACCTTTTCAACTGGAACCGTTTTTATTGAATTAAGTATTAACGTGTGAGAGAAGTTCAATTTCTGCACCTTCAGCCATGTGGTATTGAAATCGATAGCAGACTTTAGCCGAGTCTAAAACTAAACGATGCGCGACGGATTGAAGTGGGTTGATATCGATTCTTTTCAGTACAGCGAAACAATGTAGATTTATATTATTAGGGTTCCGTAAAGGTAAAAACGGAACTCTATAAGATTTTAGAGGTATGAGGAACAGGGTGTAAAGTTCACTCATCCTCTATAGAAAAGGGAGGATCCTCCGACCAGACGGGTGTTGTGTCTGGTGGGCAACTACCCGACGGTTGATGTCGGGACGTTGTATATATGCTAGTTGCGCGGTAAACTCTGCTTGCGAGATGAAGGATTTTGCGTGACATCAGTGTGACGCGTCGTTCGTATGTGGCGAGGTTGATGCCGCTACAGGATCACTCGTGTATCTGTCTGTCTGTCCGTCTGTCACACCAATATACTCCGAGTCAACTGGAACGATTAATTGGAAATTTGGTATACCTACATAATTATGAATTTCTGTGACCCAAAGGAAAATTCATTTATTTAATACGTGTAACGTAAATAAATTAATTTTGACTAAGAGGTTTACTTTTGGGGGAAAAAAATAGAAAATAAAAATAAAACGTTTTGCTAACTTTATTGTGTGACATATCATATGTTAGGACTTGTTATGACATTTCAATAAAAAAGTTTTACAGTTATTAATCAAAATAAATGAAAATTTACTTATCTCTTAAATCGCTAAGCCTAAAATTTTGAATAAAATACAGAGAATAATAATTATAATAGTTAGATTATAGGAAACCTTCTATGAAGTCTATAGTCTTGAAATAACATGGTAAATCACTCAATATTGTGCGTACTAACCTACATTTGCAGTTGGAATATATAGGTGAACATTTTTCAACTGATACATTCATCCCAACTACGGAACCGTTCATTGTGTGTGTGTTCCGACACGCCTATTCAGAATTATTCCTATTCAATTCCGAACTTCTCAGAATCAGAATTATTTATTTGTAAAACATGGGGTCAAGGTCTTATATACTAATCATAATGTTGCACTATGTTTTGTCATTGATGACATAGAAATATCAGTGAAAATTATATAAAATAAGGACAAAAAAAATTCACCATATAAAACAAACAAAAATATAAGTAAAACAAAAGAAAAATACATGCATGCAATATATTTGATTATTAATAGGTAGGTACAGTAGTTACAGTGCTTTATCATTTAAGTAATCATCTAGGGCATAGTAACATTTCTCAACTAACTAAAAATTTATAAAAACACTTCTTGATTTTTTGTAATTGCATACTTTTTATGATTTCGGGTGTTTCATTCTAACAGTTTGTATTGTGTTGTGACCTTCTTTTATGTAGGTACACGCTTAATGGCATGCAACATTTATTTTTGTTCGCTTACTCATACACGCTATCAATAATTTATTACATCCCACCAGATCTGATCAATACGCCTGTCTATGGCTGGAGCTATAGAAATTTTCCAAATTACGAAATATTTTTGTCCTAAGCCCTTAGCAGTGCGTATTGTAAAACCACGAATAATCAATGCGTTTACTTTCATTAGAAAATACCCGGCCTTGTTGAACCCAGAACAGTACAATAAACGGTTTTTACTTGGTCCCAAGAAACGTCTCACTGCCCAAGAGTATTTTTGGAAGAAATGGGTACCTACAATTCATCATAATATATTATGTATTCGTAATTAGAAGTTTATAAAGAGTAACAGGAGTTTTGAGCTTTGTAAATTGCCCTGTAATTGTAGTTTTTGCGTTTTAGCATGGAATTGGAAATAGTGGTCTTGGCTCACCTGGATTAGCATTCTTTATTTAAAAAAAAAAACCGACTTGAGAACCTCCTGTTTTTTGAGAAGTCGGTTAAAAACGGAAATAAATCGACAATATCGATCCTCTTTTTACTACTAAAAAACGGTAAGTACATAGTTTATTTGACCCGGTTCCTACCAGGACATAAAAGGGAATGACCACTGTTGCCATGCTAAAACGTAACAACAATTTAAGGGAAAAATAGTCACGCTTTTACTATTTTCCCGTATTATGTAATAGATATAAGTCCTATTCAAAGTCGATAATTAGTATTGATAATAATTAATGTAGATACATTCTCAAACGTTTAGTCATTTGTGGTCGCCTTATCGGATAGTGATGAATGTAATTAGGGCATAATCAACAGTATTATATGAGTCGGGTGATATTTTCCAGGGTAAAAAAGGCATACAGATGCCAGTGCGGCAAAAGCTACAAAACAGCACAAGGGCTTAAGAGTCACTCGATATCGCAGCACATCGCTGCGTCAACATCGGAGGGGGGGCATAAGTTGCACGCGCCCAAGATGCCCGGGCTTGTGGTCACGAGCTCGCCCGCGCACTCGCGCACGCTCAACTTGCTGGATGCTGTGGATGGTAACAAGCTAGTCCGTATCTATGACACTATTAAGACCAAGGACCTGCCGGCCTTCACCATCCCCAAACACGGCCTGTCCGGCGTGAGTGTGGTGAGCGCAGGGCTCCTGACTCCGGCTTCCACGCCGGGCTCCAGCCCCGTCGACAAGCTCAAGTTCGAGCGCTCGCCCAAGGTCACCGTGCAGACCGCTCACCTGCCGCACCTCACCTCCATCTACACAGACGCGACCAACTAAACCGGCCAGCGACAACCAAACGAATTTAAGTCACTAGTATAGTTTACACATGCAGTTCCTATAAAAATGTGAAAAAATATGTTCATTTTCATCAAATGATTTTATTAATTTATTAATTCTCATTAGGTACATGAAGGTGTTTATGTATATCGTTGATTAAGCTTGTGCATGCTTTTAATTTATCATTCGTTGCACAAATGAATCCCATCGCACCTTCGTCTAAAGAGTTAAAATTATTGTTTCTCAAAGAGATAGGAGTTATTTATTTGTTTTTGTTTGTTAGTTTGTTTCAGATTTTTATGTTGATTAGTACGTATGTAAAAGTTATTGGAACGCTAATTTTTTAATTATATTTTTATTAATTACAACGAGATGCGGTCGAGTCAATAGTTAATTTAATTGGTGGATTTAATTTTGTATGCGACTCAATCTTTTTAAATATTAATTGTTCTTGATGTTATGCAGACGATGGAACCAACTTGTATACCATATTTTAATATTAATATACCTACAATATTGTCTTAATTTTTGCTGACCATATTGCAAATGTTGTCTCCGCTGTATCTCGCGAACCGCTACGGCTGTGTAACTTGTCGTGTTCGTTTCAAGTATACGTATCGTATGCACGACAGGTTGTACAAATATATATGTAACGTAATCGTCAAGTTTATAAGGAACGATTTTATTTTAATAATTAGGTCTTCCCCGCTCGATTATTATATTAAAATTTCTGTGATCTCTATGCGGGGATTCTGATGTTTGTACTCTAAATACTTGTCATAATGTATGACATCCCTTCGTATCTCTTTGTGCCATTATTTCTAACATTGTGTACTTAATCGTAAAATTCACGCGAAACGCTTACGTTCCCTATGGTTTCTCATAAGATTTCACTATGTTAGATTTTGTAAATTAAGAGAAAAAAAACAAAGAAAAAATAGCGTTCACATAAGTATCTTTCAAAGCTAGAATAAAGGTCATACTCGTAAATGTGATATGGTATTTAGAAAAAAAAAAAAAAAAAATGCTTATAAGCGTACACGTATTAAAAATACCTAGTTGTTAAGGCTGGCAATGTTTGTTCGTTATCTATTTGGTAAAAGTGCGTTATGATGTGTCTCGGTTTTGGTGCCTATTGGATTTTTTTTTTGTTTCGCGGTGTAAGTATTGATAGATTTGTTTTGCTCGGAACACTAGGATAATGTAGATTCCCACGGTGGAGCCCGATTGTCTGATAACGTGTATGTATGTACTCCACGAAAGGTATAGGTGTTCATTATCTAGTACCTCCCACTATTGAACTGTCGGTTCACAAAAAGGAGCTTATTTTAGAGTAACTTTGCTACGATTAGGCGCATCTGATCTGCTTTAATTATATTTTTATTGTACTTGCCATATCGCTTAACAAAGATTAATACGTAATAATACAATAAATAACTGCTTTAATGTGTTCCTAATGTAAATGCTTAGGTAAGAAACTCTACAACAAAAATTAAAATATCAACTAAATCTCTTTTCAGGATTGCAAAAGACTTTCTTTCAGAGATGATACGTAATCGTAGCAAACGTTTATAAGACATTTAGTTATAAAGGAATGATATTAACCTTCAAAGTATTTATTCGATTGAAAAAACAATGTTTGTCTGGTAAGCTAGGAAAAAACGGTTGAGGTGCTACCAAAAATAGTGATTTGGCGCGTAGATTGCGAATGTATAATAAGTATATGATGTATGTATAATGTCTGTTCCAAAGCGAAATTATATCTAAAGATAGTTGTACGGTCACGGTGCTTAACGGGTAAAAAGTGTGATATTTGGATTAAAAAAGTATGTTATAGTGTGACAACCAAAGAAACGACATTTCAAACTACGTTTATTATACTCTGTTTCACAAAACAACTTTCTCTCTTGTGAAGGACACAATTTAAAACATAACTTGTATATTCAAAGTGGGATTGTTTGCAAAAATAATGAAGGAAGAAACTTTTTATTTATTTTATTCCTTTCCTACAGGAGCCCCTGTTTTGAACAACATTTTTTTTTTATTGTTATACAATGTATAACAATTTATACATTGTATAAAAATAAAAAAATGTCGTGTTTGATCGTGGGTGTACACTGAATCCAATTAATGTGACAAAAAGTCAATCATATAAACCCCACCCTATCTCTAAATTTAATATTAGCTGCGCCCATGAATGTGATTATTATGATATAACTGGGGATTAGAAGAAGGCTGCAAATTTGAAGATTTTCGCGTGACGATTAGATTATACGTGCCCGCCAATCCGCCATATTACGGGAGATTGGGGAACTCAGGCGTCGGTTACATCTAAATTTGTACTATTACACCAAACAAAAAACTGGCCACCTGTCACGCGTTAAAAAAAAACGTAAGGAATTACATACTTAGGGTTCCGTAGTCAACAATGGAAAATATTTACTTACATAATAATAAATATTTCACTTATGGTTTTACCACGTCCGGCTGTCTGTTATTTGGCATGGATATACATATTAATCACGCCGGCAAAGTGGTAAAATAAAATCTTTAAATATTTTTTTTTAGGGTACCGTTCCTACACGTAAAGTTGGATGAGTATTTTTTCTCGTCATTGTCATTGTGTGGGGATATCGTTGAAAAAGTCGTTCAAAAATATTGCGAGTGTGTCAAAACCATTTTTCGATTCAGGTTCACGGCAACAGCATCAATGAAGTTAAAAGTAAAACTATAACAGTTAAGTAGGCTTTACAAGTTAACGAGATAGAAATTGACCAACATACATTTGAAGTTGGAATGTCCCATACACTCCGAGCATGTTTTATAACTACAATGTTATGTTTGTTCTTGGGATAAATTCATCCCAACTACGGAACCCTTCATTATGCGTGGTCCGATACACACTTGGCCGGTTTTTTTAACGAAGTGACACGTGGCCAGTTTTTTTGCGAGAGTTAATAATTATGAAAGTTGATGAATTTATGCAGAAAAAAAAGATTCTTCCGAAAAACATCAAACCCAAAAATATTTTTTATGGCTGACAATTATCTAGTTTTCTTGGTGAAGTAGTACATTCAAATTATTGTATCGATATCCGCTAAGTTAGGTTAGTATGTGTTGCGCCACACGTCGTTGTATAAGGCATGTTAATATTAGTGGCGATGTGCAGAGAGGGAGCAAGTATCTCATTTTTCGTACCCAAACATCTTATCACACCTCAGATTTTAAATGGAAATGTTTGAACCCCAATTATTACTCATAGAATTGAGAATCCAATTTTATTTACATGATTAAGGTCCGTCCTCACTAAAAGTACCTTTTCTGTAAAAAATTTAACCTGTTCGATTGCTACAAAGTGCCCTTTAGTTTTTGAAACGAATTTTTCCACTAAATGTGCGTAGTTTTACTGTAAACGTATTTAATCGTATGTAAACGGACTGAAAGTGCCCTGCGGGGGGTATCTGCGTGACGCATTATCAGTACCAATCTGTTTTATTTTGACAGTCCAACAACATTCATTGCGTTACTTACGTTGTTTTGCAGACTAGGGATTTAGAGTAGGCTAGATACCACAAGCCGTCCGACCAAGCATGCCCCGAAGTTTGTGCTGTGCACAAACGTCGGGCATTATTGCGACTTCCTATTGCATGTCAAATGAAAAAAAAAAACGAGCGTGCTTTAGACCACAAGACGTAAAACAGAAGTGTATAAACAGCCAGTGTGAATTTAAAAAAATACCTAATTATGCGGGACGGCCCGGGGCGGTGACGCGGTCTGTTCCATGTTTAAAATTTAAACAACTTCCATTCGCCTCGCCCGATCAGTTTCCGTAACGCTTTCGTCACGCATTCACCAGCTTACTCCCCAAGTCAAGCGTGTGTAAAGAAGTTTTACTTCTAAAATGTCAACGCACGTACACTCCTGACGAAGCCTTTTTTTTTTTTTTCCTTCTGGCTTCGCACGGTTTGTGCATTTAGCCAATGTCACGTTTTAGTTCTTGTATAGTATTGATGAAATGCATGATGATGATATCCCTCCCCTTGAGTTTCAGTAAAGATGTGGCACTTTACTGAGACCTCACGCGGACTTCTTGAGAGAACTTGAAGCGAAGTTGCACTGTTTTGTTTCATTTGCCTACCCTAATGCACGTTCACAAACACTTAATGGTTTATAATCCACCATTATTACACATTAATATTCGGCTAAACACAAATTTTGGAAAATTAAACAAACTGCTGAACATGACGCTTCACTTTCCCGCCAAGAAGTCCCTGACGAAGTCTACATAATTATATTAGCCCACAGACGCGCTTAGCGATTGAAATGATTCTGTTCATCACTAAATGGCTGGGGTGACGTCATCGTAGTTATAAAAAAGATGACACGCTCGGTTTTCACACTGTCTAATGAACATGCGGTAACTAGCCTACTCTAAATCTGTGGTGCTGGTTATATTTATCGTCAATTTGCTTGGAAGCTAATATAATAAATAATACGCTGGCTTCGTAACATTAGCATTGTGTAGAACACTCGATGTGGCATTGTATTGGGTTCATGTAACTAATTATTGCACTGTTTGGTAGATCTAGCGTATGATGAACGCTATCTAATTTTATGTAGGTATTTTATGTGGATTTTTTTACTGTCTTAAGATATATGCTCATTTTATTATAATATCTTCGGTATAGTTTCAATGAACATTGTTAGTCATGTTTAATTTAAGACTGATAGTTGGATTATAGAATATTGTCTCCTTAATTTATTTTGTGTGCATTAGTAGAAAGACATTTTGTACTGTGAGGATTTCAGTGTAAATGAAAAAAATATAAAATACTTATAACAGATAACCATTTTAAAATGTTGATAAAGAATTGTGCCGACTGTTTGCAGAATAATAAGGTCATGCTTTACATAACACAGAAATAAACAAACACTTCAGTTTAAACGTACTATTTTTTTATTTGTTACGTTATTGAGAATTTATTCCAACTAAAATTTATATCTAATTTATTAAAATAATATTGCCTAAAAGGCTTGGTGAACAGTCGGCACACTTGTGCAGTCGTAACTAAGAGGCATGCAATGTCTCTAGCGTAGGTTTTGAAATTTATTTATAAACTAATTGTTATCTAGTCTCAAAGAGTAACTGAACGTTGATATTAATTATCAAAGAGATTGAGATCTGTGTGTGTCAATTAAAGAAAAGACCAATTTTAAAAGTTGTTGAATTAGGATGGTTAAAAAGTTTGAAGGAATTTTGTAAAATTGATAATTGTACACGAGAGTTAAACGCGTGTGGATGATTTCCTCTATGTTATTATTATTTGATAGCTCAAGAAGTTTTCCATTCATTTTATTATTTGTCGCTACATTTGATTTTGTTCAACGATTGTATTTATCCGTTAATGGTTGTGAATTATGTATAATATTGTATGGTCGGTGAAGCCGCCTTGTCTGTATGCTGGTTGCAGCGGCACCGGCGGACATAGTCCTTTGTGACACAGTGATGACAAATTGGCCTTATTAACGACATGCATGTTTCAATTATTTCTGCTTCTGATAATAAGCTTAAACAGTTGATGGAACTGCAGTTAAAATTATTGGTAATCACGAAGACTTGTTCGGTGTCGCTACACTTTGATGTTCACAGCTCTTTATTGTTGAATCAGTGTTGCTTACTTATGAAATAAGCATTTTGCATTAGCCGACATAGCGCACAGACTGTCACCGATTACATAAACATAATATAAATAAACATTGATGTTTTGTGTATTTCTCAGTTCAAATTATAAATCAAGATTTGAAAATCCTTTGACTGGTACCTAATTGATAACTTTCTGAAGGCTATTTGTGAAATGATTTGCTAAGTTACGTGTCTATAATCTTTATATAATCTGCATGAAATAAACCCAGATCTATTAATTATATGCGAGATGAGTGCAGTCAAAGGGTTGAATATCATTCTGATATCAATGTAAATGTTGTCTTTATAGTATTTTGTATCGAATTGGAAATCGTAAGTCTGTTATTATCGATACTACCTTCGTACACGCTTACTAACAGTTGTGTCTATTTATTAAAATCGAATGCGCGACTCATGTAAGCCTACATACATGATTATTGTTCCATCTTGTCTTGATAATAAAAGCAAACAGCAACCATTGATAACTTGTTTTATTTGAATATAAAATGGCTGTAATTTTACAAGCTCATTGAGAATGTTTTGTTAAAAACACAGGTAATACATAAATAATAATAAGATAGTGTATACCCGAAGACAATCATTTTTCGTTAATTGTAAAAAAAAAACATTTCTGCTTATGATAATATATAAAATTCGTTTTTATATTTGTCACAAAATAATAGGCCCGTTTTGACGTTTAACTTGAATCGATTTATCGTGGTATGGAGTACCGAGTTGTATCATTACTTCACTAGTTACGTCGCCATTGACGCGATACTCGATATAAACGTCAAAACGGGCCTGTTATTTTGTGACAACTATAATCCCAGATACTAATTTGAAAGGTGCAAATGTCAAACTCCAAATAAAAAGAAACGAAAAAAAAAAATCATTTGAAATGTCAAATTAGACTGTGATTAAAGAACTAAATCAAGTAAAACTGAAATATCCTTTCATTCTCCATGACACCACTGTTGGTGTCACTGGGAATGATAGAATTCGCAATTCCCCTGACACCACCGAAGTGATGTCCCGCTCAACTGCTATTCGTTTGTATTGATATAGTTCTGCACAACGGCTTTGGGGCTGTCCTTTTTTGGACCTTTAAGAGAGTTGATCCACAACTATGTATTTTATAAACCGTACGGACCACAAAGTTAACTATTGCCGCGTTGACACAATCAAAGTGCGCTTGTACAAAGTAGATTTGGACAAAGCAGGCTATGAAAAGTCCACTTTGATTGGACGCCGACATCCAAGCGCGCTTTGATCAGTGTTGCCACGACCAAAAAAACGTAACGTAGTCATCAAATCTACTTTGTCCAAGCGTACTTTGATTGTGTCAACTCGGCTTTACTGAAAAGGGAATGCAGCCGATAGCCCGATACATTATAGATATATTTAGAGTTTAAACATAGACCGTCTTATTACAAAACAAGATTTATATTTTAACATGTCTTAAACCATGGAGCTAGTTTTTGTAATGAGAATGTAACTCTGATTGAAATACCGTTCTTTATACAAAACTGAATACTTAGTTCGGTACTAAGTTGTCAGTTTTGTATTAGGAACTTTACCGTAGACGGAATAAAGTTCGAAATTCAATAATGGCCCCAAGGTTTCAACTTGGTTCTGAAGATAAACCTTGTTTTGTAATAAGGCCCAGAGACCCTCGCTCTTCATTACATGGGACTTTTTTTTCTTTTTTTTTTTTCCTTCTGGCTTCGCACGGTTTGTGCATTTAGCCAATGTCAAGTTTTAGTTCTTGTTTAAATATTGATGAAATGAATTATAAATGCATGATGATGATATCCCCGCCCACTCCCCTTGAGTTTCAGTAAAGATGTGGCACTGTACTGAGTCCTCACGCGGACTTCTTGAGAGAACTTGAAGCGAAGTTGCACCGTTTTGTTTCATTTGCCTACACTAATGCACGTTCACAAACACTTAATGGTTAATAATCCACCATTATTACACATTAATATTCGGCTAAACACTAATTTTGGAAAATTAAACAAACTGCTGAACATGACGCTTCACTTTCCCGCCAAGAAGTCCAACTCTACATGGGACTTATTATAAGCGAAATGTGTACACACATCTGCGTACAGTGTACCCAATTGATAAGTCGCGTCGTGAATCTTCGTTCGCACAGAAAAGAAAGTATGGCCCCGAAGATTAACGAAAGAATGCTTAAAACTTACAATCAACCTTAGGTCACTATTATAAGGTTCATAATACACTGGAGCTGCTAGCGTGTACTCGATCAGAAGTATGGCGGCTGACAAACATGCCACGCGGCGCGCGCTAACATGGCGGCAGCTGCCGACCAATAGCGGTACAGGAAAAAGAACCGCGGTGCGTGGAGCGTGCCGATTGGTCAATAGCATTTCCCGCACTTTTAAAATTCACCTTCTGCGCAGGTACATCGGTAAGCCATATCAATTGGGTACTACTGTAAGTGTCTACCCACAAGCGAGACGTCATGTTTAGCAACTGTCCAACCGCCGACGATAAGCGAGTAGAGCTAGAAACGAAGTGAACCTCGCTGTTTTCTTTGATAGGTCTTGTTGCTGCGACAAACCCTTTGTTCCCGTTGAGTTACACCATTTTGTGTTACACTGTTACCCATTGGGAAAAAAATACCGATTAGTAACACTAACTCATTACCACGTTTTTTCCCCATAAATTTACACTGCAACCTAATAGTACGTAATAATAAGGTTACAGTCACGAGCACTGATATGTAAACGCTTAGCAAAATTCAAAACCGATTTTCTCGTGGAATAACGATTGTAACTTTGAGAAAAGATCTATTTCATAATAGTTTGGGTTCCAAAATATTATGTTCGTTGTAAAATCAAATTTCAATCAATACAGTTGGAGGAAATCACTTTTAAAAGTTGCCGAGTGTATACATATTGGTGCTTGTGACTGTACATATCGGGAACAAAATGTCCCAAAGAATTACAGAACTAAGCCTAACCTAACCATTTAAAAAAAAAAATAACCTTGTCTAACTAGTTCGGTTCTTGATAGCCTGCTAAAAATAATCTCTTTATTTCCATATTTTTTTTCTATTTACTTAATATAGTCGTTTCTGGCACACGCCGGCCGCTCGTGCGTAGGAGGTCACAGTTTTAACCTAACCTAACCATTTAAAAAAAAAAAAAACCTACTCTAACTAGTTCCATAAATAACCTTGTATTAAGTCAAGATGTATTTCAACAATGCTTTTACCCAAGAAAGTGTTACTTAACGGGAACACAGCGTTCTGTTGAGTTACATTGTCACTCAAAGGGAAAAAAATGCGGCTTTGAGTTAGTGTTACTAATCGGTAATTTTTTTCCCAATGGTTAACAGTGTAACACAAAATGGTGTAAGTCAACGGGAACAAACGCGACAAACTAGCGGAGAGAGTTCTCATCGGCAATGGGAACAGTCAGCAATTAACTATTAATATTTATGTATATATTTCTTTTACTACATCTACTGTACAGTCGGTGACCAGCATTACCTGACCCCTCTTATAGGGAAGAATAATGGAAGAGGGGTTAGGTAATGCTGGTCGCCGAATGTACGTTTCTTGAGCAGGAAAATAGTCGATAGCTAGTCTCGCCGCTTCCTCGTGGTGGACCAGGTGCCTTAGAGCGAGGTTACACGCCCAGTTTGCCATCAGTTTAGTCAGAATGATCGTCTAACTCACGGAATGACGGACTAATGGTTCATACTGATGAAAAATAAATAATTTTCTTCAATCCGCTGTTAATGATGAAATACTGATGGAAAACTGATCGAGTAACCCGCTTGTTTATACATAATATGTTCAGTATATTATACCTATCGATAGTTCACTTTTTGGTCGGTAGTTTTTCGAGCAGTGACGCGATCTTGGCGCGTTTCATGGTTTCGTCCAAGGGACATTTGTTATGTACGAAGAGGAGGGCGCTTTCGTCTTTCTGCTCAAATGCTACTTCTGCCGCTTCCTCGTAGAAACTGTAAAGATCATAGGATTATAATAAACGTCAATAAAAAGGAACCTGGGATTACAAACCGTAGGCCTAATTTACACGGTGTGATTTAATTGCCAGTGGCATACCGTAAGTTAAAGCAATAACCAAAGTAGCACTGTCTAAATAGTGTTTGGACGATGCAAGTTATTCTGGAATGAACACACGACAACTGTCATTCTGAAAAGAACTTTATCCGATTGAGATAAAGTAAACATTTCTTAGTTGTTATGACTATCAGTATACACGGTGGATTTTTGAGATGGGGCAGTAAGGGCAGCTACCTTAACCGTTGTAGCTACAGGAAAACGGTCTTAAGAGACTGTCCTTAACTTTTTGAGAAATTTTCTCATCTGCATTTACAGATTTCGAAAAAAATGTACAGTCAGCAAGAAAATGGGCAATTTTCAGAAAAACATTTTTTTATGCCAATCGATCCTCTTCTTATAGGGATCAAACACTATTCTCTATTGGACCAATTATTGAGGTTTGAGTACTAGAGAAGTCATAAATCGCAAAAAACTTTTCCCATACATTTCGCAGGAAATAACATAACACATATTAAACTTCATCATCATCATCATTACAGCCGAACGACGACCACTGCTAGACATAGGCCTCCCCCAAAGGGAGGGTTTGCCATAATCGCCACGCTTGGCAGGCGGGTTGGCGATCGCAGTATGGTGCTAAAATGCATAGAGAACGCTGCTGCCATTCTCTAACAAGTCCCTTAGTCACCTTTTACGACACCCACGGGAAGAAATGGGGCGGTGCTATTCTTTACGTCCGGCACCACGCGGATATTAAACTTATCTATCTAAATATATTCAATAATAATCATGAAAAAAGTGCAAAGACGAAAAAAATAATTATGTTTAAGGAGAGAGATAGTATGTTGTGTGTGTGTTGTGTAGTATGTTTTTATATATCACTTACCCAGCTTTAACATAATATTTGACTTTAATATCGTCGCTGCAGCGCGGCAGGTACTTCAACGCTTCATCTTGCTTGCAGTACTTGAGACACGCGTCCACAAACGGTTCGTACCCAACTGGAGATTTCTTAGATTTCGAGAACTTGTCCAGTTCTGCCCAGTCGTCATTGTCAGCTAATGTTAGGATCCGCAGCCACCAATATCTGCAAAAAGGGGTTTGTTAAGTTACTATTGAAATATTATGAAAGCGCAGTAGTTGCGTTAAAAGGTTGGTATCGTCATCAGAATAATTTCAAGGCATCTTGCAGACTTCGTTTGTTTATACATAAATATAACCGAATCGCAGAAACAGATGCCATACTAAGGCTGCCTGTCCACCGGAGCGGAGAAACGGAGAAATATTAACCAATAGGATTGCAAGTGGACAATGCTTGGATGTGGATGTGCAATCCGAAACTCAGAAATATTAACCAATAGGATTGCAAGTGGACAATGCTTGGATGTGTAGGATGTGGATGTGGGATTTGCAATAGGATTGCAAATCCCTGTCCACTTGCAATCCTATTGGTAAATATTTCTCCGTTTCTCCGCTCCGCAGCCTCGCTCCACTCCGGTGGACAGGCATCCTTATGCCCTGTTTCATCGCCTCCGGATATTTTTATTTTTCCATATCTGATAGACAAAAAAAAAAAGTATTGCCTACACCTTTTAAATCTTTCCATATCCGACAGATAATCTCACACAAACTACGAATTCTATTTTGTCTTTGTAACCTAGTAGATAGTGCCTATCTTAACACTGAAACAGAATTTTAGATAATATAACTTGCTCTTCATGTACTACTATAAAAAACCGGCCAAGTGCGAGTCGGACTCGCGCACGAAGGGTTCCGTACCATCATCATTACATCACGCCTGTAATCCCCGAAGGGTTAGGCACAGGTGTACCTTAGTACACCCACATTTTGCCAGTTATGTTTAAGTCCCATGTAATAGGGGGCGAGCCTATTGCCATCAACCGGGCACAAATCCAGACTCCGGGCTGCTACTGAGAAATTCATAATGGAAATCTCAACTCATACTTTAAGTAGCAACACTACCAGCGATCGATGACACCAAGAAAAAACATTACTTAAATCTTAATTTAATTTGACCCTGTTTAACGAAGGCGAGAGCTTAGAAAGGATTTATGAAAATTCATCCTCTGTTAAATAGCGGTGGTTTCATCCCATCGGGCTCACGGCTTGTCATCATTCATCATAATTTCAGCCGAATGACGTCCACAGCTGGACATAGGCCGCCCCCAAAGGGGTGGGGGGGTTGCCATAATCGCCACGCTTACAGGCGGGTTGGCGATCGCAGTGTGGTGTTAAAATGCATAGAGAACGCTGCTGCCCATTCTCTAGTAAGTCCCTTAGTCGCCTTTTACGACACCAACGGGAAGAAATAGGAAGGTGCTATTCTTTACGTCCGGCACCACAGGGCCAACGGCCGCGGCTTGTCATAAATTATTAATTTATTATTTACCTTCTATCAGGCATCCTGTACTCTGAGCGCAGTTTGTCAGCCAGCTTTACTTCTCCCTGGTCGAGCAGTTTCCTCACTGTGTTTTGCAGAGATAGACCGACGAAGCTGGTGCCGTACGTCTCTTGTAGGCTGGACTGTTGCTTGCACAGCTTGCGCGAGTCTTCGCATATTAAGACTCCTGGAGATAAACGAATAAGGCGAAATTGGGGTAAATTTGGAGAGGTCAAAAGTGGTATAATATTCCGAAGATTTTTTAACGCTAATATGATGTAATTAGAAAGCTTATTTATTATGCTACTCGATTATAGTTAAATCTGATTTTTTCAGGCTCCCGTTTTTGTAAAAAATGTTTCAGTACAAACAAAACGCACATTGTCTTTATTTATTAATTTCTATGCAAAATAATTATTTTAAATGTGGGTAAAGTTTTCGTTTCTATTAAATACTTTGAGATTTATTATAAATTGAGACAAAAAATATTGATTATCATGACAATGCAATAACAAAACGTATCGAAAAAAGGTCAAATATGTAAATGTCAAGCCGTCTGACCCCGAGTCCTGCTGACTGACATTGTCACGTCATTTGCCACAGGGCTGCCATAGCTAAAATATAAATAATGTTTGTAGTTAGTGATGCCAGCATTTTATTTTTCAACCCATATTTAATAAAAAACAGGCGGATGTATAAAAAATTAAATGCCGAATGACATCAAAATAATTACCCTCTTTCAGCGTGTAACGCTCAGATGGCTGTTTAAATTTTCAATTATTTTAGTACCAAGCCCATACATTTTGTGAACGTCTCCGAATTTAATTCCGAAAAGACCTCTACTTTTTATATTTTTTTCTGTAAATCTAAAGTTCTAAGTAATTTCACTTTAAAACTCTAGCTGAAATTATTTTTGATACATAGCTTAATTTATTTTTAATAAATTTTTATTTGATTTGGCGCTCTTACGTTGTTTTATTTTGGTTCCAGGCAACGCATTGTTGCGCTCTCTTTTTTCTCATGTGGAAGCCCAAAAGTCTGACAATCAGTCTTACCACGGAATATCGTGTTACCCAGTAAATGGGTTGTGGAGGTCAGATAGGCAGTCGCTCCATGTAAAATACTGGTATCCAGTTGCATCTGGTTAGACTGGAAGCTGACCCCGATATGGCTGGGAAAAGGCTGGGCAGATGGTGAGTTATGCACATAGAAAGGCTTTTCGTGAAAGTAGGGCCATTAACTCCGGGTGGTGCCGGACGTAAAGAATAGCACCGCCCTATTTCTTCCCGTGGGTGTCGTAACAGGCGTCTAAGGGACTCACTAGAGAATGGGCAGCAGCGTTCTCTATGCATTTTAACACCATACTGCGATCGCGAACCCGCCTGCCAAGCTTGGCGATTATGGCACCCTCCCCCCTTTGGGGAGGCCTATGTCCAGCAGTGGACGTCTTTCGGCTGAAATGATGATGATGATGAGGGTCATTAACTTATTATGCTAAGAAGAAAAAAAGCAATATTCTTATCTTTTCTTAGGTTCGCACCTTGTAATAAATTCACAACCAATAAATGTCGCGGTAAAGGATTTTCCTAAAAAAAAATCTTAGATTGAGTTTTTAATGTTTTATTTATAACAATACTTGCTTTTGCCCGCAGCTTCGTCCGCGTGGAAGTCGGAAATATCTCACGGGAACGTACTACCGGGATTAGAAGGAAACGAAGTGGTCGCATACCGCATAGCCAAGGAAAAGGTCATTGAGTTCTAGCACTGCGCCCACCGCCGCGGCGTCAACCAAAATTATTTTGTTATTTTTGATCTATGATATCTTTTAAAGTATTCATTTAAATCAAACTCAAAGCATTTATTTCAAATAAACCTAACCACAGGCACTTTTGAATTTTCAAGGGGTCGGTCAGTCAGAGATGAAGCTAGTTGCCCATTCCAAAGCGTAGTAGGTTCCTATGGAGAAGAACGGCCAAGAAACTTCACGGACACGCTTTTAAATCAAAATATTGTTACATATTATTGGTTACATCATTTATTTTGAAATTATACATGTGAGAACAATGTAGAAAGACGTGCACGTTAAAAGCGTCCGTGTTTTTTTTTTGTTTGTTATATTTTTAATAAAAAAAAACAAAAAAAAACAATTAAAATACCTAAGTTAAAATAAGCCGTGGCAGCTAAGAAATGACAAGTCCCTACTGACGGCGCCCGTTCACGAACATGACGCATGGATCTGCATCATTTAGCTCAACCATTTTGAAGGGAACTTAATTGATCCAACACACACGCCACAATCAGCTAGACAAATGATATGATGTACAGGCATATTTTAATCTAAATTGAATGCCCAATTTAAATAACATATTTTACTGGATATGGATTGATTTAGTACCGATTAAAATAGCTTCGGAAATAACAATTACATTTTATCAAATTCTGAAAGATAAAAATGGTTACTGTGGGTCATCCTTAGAAGGTAGACATTTATGATATCGCGTAGTTTTTGTTGAACTTTTTAAGATGTAAAATCATGTAGAACATACATTTTATGTATCTCGGACGGTATACGCGGCGCACGCCAGTAAAGGTCCCATGTCGGCATGATTTTTTGTGACATCTTCAACAATAATCGTCAAATGTCAGCCAATTTACACAAAACCTTAATTAATTATACACCTAAACCTTTTTTTCATGAATCGGTTCTCGGTATCGTGATAGGTTTGCTGAAGTTTTACCTATATTTATCTGTATAACTTGTAGATTCAAATCAGCATAATATAATAATTCAAATAGTAAAATAAAACATACCTAAATCATTCTTCCCTTTCTTATAGCACTCCCTGGCCGATATAAGGGACGCTTCTATACTGCCCGGGTTGGTCTGATCGATGGCGTCTCGTATGTGCGTGGCGGCCTGGCCTTGGAAGTCGTCCTCTTGCACGTACACTTGACGCAACGCCTCCCGGTTGTTGCTCGCACAGAACTTTATGTATAGAGCGTGGGCAAGGGAGAAACTGCGGATTGTTAGCTGGGGAGGCAAACATAATAAATATTAAAGATAGTATAGGATTAATAGCCTTACATATTTCAGGAGACGCCCTGGGCGTCAGGATTCCCAGGCCGATTCCCGGCCACCATAGGCGCGTGCTTGCGGACGGTGACCAATGGGTAGCTCGCCGTCCGTTAAGGATCAAGCCCGGGTCGTCAGCGCGTTGTGTTCCACGCGCGCCGTAAAGAGGTGTCAGCACCAACTGACGGGGTCCGTTACGGCCAATGCCTGCCAGGGTTGCGGGTTTGTGCGAAAGGGATATCGTGGCCCTGGCGCACAGGCAACAGGAACAAGGGTGGGTTTTAGTCAGTAAGTCTGACACGCCCTCCCGCTCCACCCAGAGTGGGAGAAGTTATTTGAAAATTACCCACCCAAAAAAAAAAGACAAACACGAGTATAGTATACTATTTTATAGCTTGTGTGACGTAAACCCGCCGTCTTTATAATTTATTGTAAATATTTAATTAAAAAGTATTGTCATACGTATTGATTGTGCACTTCAACAATGAATTGGTAGTCCATAAACTTGATGGTGTGTAATTTTTTGAGAGTTGACCAAAATACTTACCTAAGCCAGAAACACATCATCGCAAAGGAAAGGACACCATTCATATCCGGTTCAAGAGTCAAAGCCAACCAAAAAAATGAGTTAGCCTTGTTTGGAATGTCAGCACCAAAATTGTTTATTATGGCACAGAAATCTCTACAACCATTCCTTCTGCCATTATTTTTAAGTTCAAGTTTTTGGACTTTGACATATAAGCCGCAGTTTTTATGAAACGTGAATGGTCTCCTTTGGCTTATACAGTATGTAACAAAAACCCTGTTGTGCCTTTTAGGGACGTGTACATTAACCTACAAGCACAACGTTGGTGGAATTATAATTTAAAAAAATTAAGCATTGGCTAGTGGAGAAGTCAAAATCAAAGAATTAAAGAGGTTAGAAATCAGTTAAACATTTCAAATATTATTAATTAGATATTTATTTAAATTATTTTTGTTGAACAGTTTTTATAATAGACTTGCTTTAATACGTATGTATACCGATTCTTAAAACGTAGGTAGAAGGAACAACAGGGTTTTTGTTACATATTGTATGTGTTGTATGCTGATGTATACAATCATTTAGATTTATCAAGCAACAAATTCAATGTTACGTTTTTGGCTATTTCTCTAGCTGGTTCTGGGACAATGTCACCACTCTCATCTTCACTTAATTCATTTTCTGAGTAGTTCATATTAAAATCAAAGTGTGTAAACTGAAAAAATATGGGAATCCACGAAAAATATACTGGCTAATGAAAATATTACTTACTAGCTGCGCCCCGCGGTTTCACCCGCGTAAGTCTCGATCCCGTGGGAATATAGGGATAAAAAGTAGCCTATTGTTAATCCAGGGTGTCAGCTACCTCGATACAAAATTTTATCAAAATTAGTCCAGTCGTTTTTACGTGAAAGAGAAACAAATATCCATCCATCCATCCATCCATACTTACAAACTTTCGCGTTTATAATATTAGTAGGATTTATTTATTTAAGGATTACAAACTAAAAACATCTAGAAGTGGTAGGTTAGTGTTTCAACTGAAATTGCATTGTCAGTTTTTCTACAGCATGAAATTGTTTTTAGGCATAATGCTAAAACTTTTAATTTCTTCCCGTGGGTGTCGTAAAAGGCGACTAAGGGACTTACTAGAGAATGGGCAGCAGCGTTCTCTATACATTTTAACACCATACTGCGATCGCGATAAATTAATTTAAAGATTTTTTTGTGAGGTCATGGAGCGTAGTTTGTGTAATCACTTGAAATACTTATCAGTTTTTTTTTTGTGTAAACCTCACAGACGTGATGTGTATCGATATTTAAAGTCGATAACACAAAAGAAAACAGTTTCAGTTTCAACTCATACTTCAAGTAACAACACTACCAGCAGTCGGTAACCCTCAACAAAAATTAAAGTTTATGAAACAGTTAGCTTATTGCCAACATTAAATCAACCAGTGTCATAGTAAACATTATATCATCCAAACGAGTAACATAATGTTGTACCTACTAAATCACAAAATGTCATTATGCAACTCCTTTTCTCACTACTCAATTCGTGGTATCTTTATGAATTTCAAAAAACGAACATTGTCATGCACGCGCGATTCACTACCACAGCGCCGTAATAAAAAAAAAACATAGAGTTTATTCGAATTCACGTCGTATCCCGCCATTTTTGTTCGATATCCGTTTTTGATCATATCATGGGTGTAGATAAAGTCTTGTATGCAACTGTACGTAAGTAGGTATTATAAAAAACTTTTTGTAAAAAATAATAACCGACTTCCAAAAAAACACTACAAAGTGAAAAATAACTTTAACTTCGGAATTCGGTGTCTTTGGATCTGTTATTGTATTATTTTTTACAAAAAGTTTTAGTGGGTCAGTTTTTAATTTATCTAAGTTGCAATAGCCTAAAGTCATCTCCTTGGCTCCCAGGCTCATCACCTTTTACAAAATATTGCTTTTCCCGATGCTGGGACGTTAATTGTTGAGGAGTTCTCTATGTAAGAACCAGGAGAACTGCCACTCACCATATGCATAGTGACGAGCATAAATTGCTTAATCGCAACTCGTTAAATAGGTACTCATTATTATATTGTTCCTATAAAAAATACCCAAATCGCTATAGGTTTGCCTTTAAAATTCGAGGGTTTCCCTCGATTTCTATGAGATCCCCTCATCAGATTCTGATTTGGTGGCAATGGGGCCCACCTCGGGAGCATAACCTTTCAAACAAAAAAATAATTTTAAAAATCGGTCCATAATTGACGGAGATATCGGTAAACAAACATAAAAAAAAGCATATATACGGTCGAATTGAGTAACCTCCTTTTTTAGAAGTCGGTTAAAAACACTCATGTGATACTATTAAAAACCCACATTCGTGTTTTAATACCCCTATACAACAGTTGCATAAATAACTATTATTTTTATCGTGTTATATCCCATCACGGCTGCAGAGCTTCACTAGCTGAATTAATTTAACACTGTTTAAGAAGAACTCAGTATACTTACTTCGAACTCTCGTTTGCCCATTTTCTCTTTGAGATGTAACAGAACTATGTAAATTAAATCCGTATCACCACTGGCCGTTGCTTTCAGTAAAGCGGTTGGCCCCTCCCCCAAAGACAAAAGTAGGGGAACTTGTAGTTTACTATGAGTTTCATACTCCAATATCTGAAAGAATTAAAAAAATATATAAAATTGCAAAAAGCCAACGTCACGCGGTGTTCCCAGGCGGTCACCCATCCAAGTACTGACCACGCCCGATGTTGCTTAACTTCGGTGATCGGACGAGAACCGGTGTATTCAACGTAGTATGGACGTTGGCGAATGCTCCAACCAAATTATGAAACTGAATCCATGAACAGTGACGTTGGCGTCGCGAACATATTTTTTTTAATATTATAACAGCTAGTTCACCAACTGATTGCGGTGCCATAGCGGAAGTGATTACATAAAATAAAATATGATAATGTAATCGGTAAGGTTGTTGACGGCATGCGTTACAGTTAATTATATTTTTTATTGGGTATATTTTGCTATACGCCATACCTACCCATAAAATGTGTCGCTTAACTTCAAACTCGGATAAATCCACTCTACCCTGTTAGGAGATATTTAAAAAAAAGTGTTAATAGTCTTAATTTCATGAATTAAAACAGTATTTTTTTATTATGGCAACATTATTGAAGAAAACGATCCTGTTAAGCCAATTCAGTATTTAAAGCATGAGTGCTTTAAATACTGAATTGGCTTAACAGGATCGTTTTCTTTCAAAAATGTAATATTTAAGTTGGATTTACCTTCATTTGATATAATGGAATGCAATTTATCTATCTTTGAAACTCAGTGTGGATTTTTTAATTCTTACGGCGAAGTTTTATATTAGGTCGCTTGCGGGCCTTACTTGGTGACACAATTTTAATGGAATTATCCATGGGAACTGTCCAAATAATAAAAAGAAACAATAAAAAGCGGGAGTGAACGGTGTTACTGTCGCAGAGTTTACGTGGACTGACGGCCATGTTGAACAAACGCAATTACCTGATTGGCTCTCATGGACTTAACTACATTTGAAAAAAACTGTCTCATGGATCTATCTGACTTAGATAAAATATTATGATTTTAACGGTTTATTTTCTCAAAAACCATGCGGATTTATACACAACTGATAAAATTGTTTAAAAACATTTCTTTTTCCGTTTCTTTTGACACCAAAATCTTAAAAAATCTCAGAATTGGATTTATCCGAGTTTGAAGTTAAGCGACACAAATATTTAAAGTCATGCCACAGCCAAAGCAAATTGAAGATAATAATTAGCTATTTGTACTCAATTATTATTTCAGATTAGTTTTCGTAACAAATAATAAAAAAAAAAGCCAACGTCACGCGGTGTTCCCAGGCGGTCACCCATCCAAGTACTGACCGCGCCCGATGTTGCTTAACTTCGGTGATCGGACGAGAACCGGTGTATTCAACGTAGTATGGACGTTGGCGACAAAAGTGTTCAATTTATTGACTACTATCAGTTAGTTTCTGACGCCACAGCCAAAGCAAATTGAAGATAATAATTAGCTATTTGTACTCAATTATTATTTCAGATTAGTTTTCGTAACAAATAATAAAAAAAACAAAAAGTCAACGTCACGCGGTGTTCCCAGGCGGTCACCCATCCAAGTACTGACCGCGCCCGATGTTGCTTAACTTCGGTGATCGGACGAGAACCGGTGTATTCAACGTAGTATGGACGTTGGCGACAAAAGTGTTCAATTTATTGACTACTATCAGTTAGTTTCTGACGTCATAGGTAACTTACTTTGATAGCAAGGGCTTTCCGTCCCTTCTCAGCAGCTTTCATGGCTATAGTAGTGTAAGATATACCGGGCACGTTGCGTAGTTTGTCGCCAATCTCACGGGCGGCGCTCTCGTTGTCCAAGTGGGGTTGTGTTACCTGAAAACCAGTAATTTTTAATTATTCACATATAAAATAAGTATGTTTTAGTTTGTTTTTGAAGTAAAAATATGGGTTCGCGTCACCGACATGCCCGTGCCGACTTGATTTAGTAGCGGTAAGTGAATTTAAATTGACCACCTGAAAAGTTTAATTTGTTTATAAGTACTGTGCATTGTTTAAATTGTTTTTTAGATAATAATTATTTTATTGAAGAACATTAAAAGTTATATAAAATACAAATATATTAATTGAAATAAATGCATTAGTCACAACACGTCAAAAAACTTAATCAAATAACCCACCCCTGACTGTTCCCGGCACAAAGGTGCCCACAACGCTTGCTGCATTGCCACGTTGGATGGCGATGGCTAACCTTTGCACCAGGAACGAGCCGGCGCGGGATTCACCCGTTTTTAAACGGAGCTTGTGCCCTATCTCACTAATGAGGTTCCTGGCCCCAGTGCCCCAACTACCCATGGTCTGAACGGCAATGGGTACAAAATGGTAGCGTTCCACCAACAGTGCGTATTTCACCCTCTTCCTCTCTGCGTCTTTTATTGAAGTGAAAACTTCTTTGGCCCGTTGAGCGATAAGTTTCACGTCTGTCAGTAGTCGATTGTTTTTTTTTTAAGTTATTCTGCTAAATTTGTACCAGATGGGAAGGGAGCGTACATTGTAAAGTTGTATGAAATTCAGCGGTGTAATTTCTTTCATTTTGACAATTCGACAACGTTCATTGAGTTATTTACGTTGTCGAGCATTCGAAATTTTCAAACGTATGAAGCAATAGATTAGATATTTCCTTCAATTCCTTCGAATTGTGAAAGTAAGTATTTTATCTATGCAATTGCGGTAAAGGTTTTTTGCAAACATTGAATGAAAATTTTGGAGATTACTCCTTAAGAATCGATTTTCATATAGGTAAGGCCCCCGGTATGGAAAGTTTATTAAGAGTGAAATTAATACAAGCGTTAACTCAAAAGCGTTACGTTTTTCTGCGCACCTTTCAAGGAGTAAACTCCAGCCGTGCGTCGCAGCTGACACACACACATCTTTTTCTTAGTTTTGCTATGAAATGTAGTTTTTACGTTATATATCGATCCAAATATTCATTATCATTACAAGGGGTCTGGTAGTTTGGCCCCCTAAACGTTATTTTTATATTCCTCATCATCAGCCCATAGCAGTCCACTGCTGGACATAGGCCTCTCCAGTGCACGCCATTTAGCTCGATTCTCGGCAACTCTCATCCAGCTGCCCCCAGCCGCCCAGCGAAGATCATCGCTCCACCTGGCTTGAGGGCGTCCTACCTTACGTTTGCCGATTCGCGGTCTCCACTTAAGAACACGTCTACACCAACGGTAATCGGTTCTACGGCTAATATGGCCGGCCCATTGTCACTTCAGCTATGACGACAAGTTTGGTTCTCTGCCGGATCTCCTCGTTCCGGAATCGATCCCTCAGAGAGACTCGAAGCATAGCCCGTTATTTTTATATTATTAGGGGACAATCAAGTAGACGGCACACCTAATGGTTATAAGTGTTCACTGCCACCTAGGGCAACCTAGTTGAAATTTTCACAGATTGTGTACTTCCACAATCTGTGAAAATTTCAACTTTTTACCTATTACGGTTCATGAGATACAGCCTGCTGACAGACAGATAGACGGACGGAAAGCGGAGGCCTAGTAATAAGGTTCCGTTTGGCACCCTTCGGGTAACGGAATCCTAAAAACTAGATGAGGTTGGTGAGTGCATTGCAATCCCAGAAACAATGCTGAATAAAGAGAGCCGTAACATACCTTATAACACGCCCAATGCGAGAGCACCCTCGTCCTCCCGTCCTTCAGTTGCAGATAGGAGGCAATATGTCCAGCTAAACAATGTAGTCGCCGCCATATTAGACGGTCCAGGAGAACTCTTTCACCTAGGTTAGTCATCCTGGGATCTGGTTAAGGTATTATGGCAAAGTTAATATAATAGGGTATTTGATTGTTTTTTTAATTTAGATTTTTCGAAAACAAACAAAAAAATTAACCCACAGTAAAAAAAAAAGGTCGGCGTTTCGTATCTGACTACTCTGAGAAGACATAATACATAAGTCCAGACATAATCTTTAATTATGTCTGGCCATGTATATTGGTGTCTGAAATGGTATTTTGAGGAAAGAACCACACAGATTGAGTGGACCTGACCAGTCAGTGCACGCATTTCTCAGTAATCGTGCAGCTCTACTCAGAACTTAAGGAGCTCAACGATACATGGATAAACTACGGTAAATAAATGTCTTATTTACCGTATTATACATAATATCTATCTTTTACTTCAGGAACCGTATAAGTGTAGTTACAGTCCTCGACGTAATTTCATGATTACAGTTGAAAAGGATACTGCACAGAAGTAAGCGGTATAGCCACTTTGGGGTCCCGAACGGCGTTCAAAACCCTGAGCCATCTGCAAGTCTTCACATAAAGGTCGGTCAACTCAGGGTCCATGATGAAGCATTTTCCGAATTGCGCGGCCCTGATCAACATCTTCTGAACGTCAGAGTTGAACTCGAAAGCAGCTGCCTCTATGCAGTCTTGCACAGCTATCGAAAGATCAGGCTTCACCAACCTTATGTATTCGTCGGCCCTGTGGCTGTGATTCTGTAATAATTTGGAATTAATAAAACTTATAATTAAATAAAGACAAAAACATTTATTTTTGACTGATAGCAGATTTTGTAAAAAAAAAGCAAAAAGCCAACGTCACGCGGTGTTCCCAGGCGGTCACCCATCCAAGTACTGACCGCGCCCGATGTTGCTTAACTTCGGTGATCGGACGAGAACCGGTGTATTCAACGTAGTATGGACGTTGGCGAATGCTCCAACCAAATTATGAAACTGAATCCACAATGAGCGACTTCAAAATTACATTATTCAACGAAAACGCGATAAAAGTTGGCAATACAAATAAGTAGTCCGTAAAAGTAGTAAGTTCGGTAACTAAATCAACGGTTTTAAATCTTATTTATTAGGTTGCTTTATTTTCCTTCAAATTCGGTTTTAAATTTTAACAATACAGACATCTTAAAAAAATTATTGCAATCCAGTAAACCCAAATATATAAAAAAAAAAACAACTTGCTGTTTTACAAACAATTAATTGAAATTGCAAAAAGCCAACGTCACGCGGTGTTCCCAGGCGGTCACCCATCCAAGTACTGACCGCGCCCGATGTTGCTTAACTTCGGTGATCGGACGAGAACCGGTGTATTCAACGTAGTATGGACGTTGGCGAAAGAGTGTGCAAAATTGGCAAACTGTATCCATGCACGTCATGACGTCACACAAGTGCCTGTGCTTTCGTATCTTCAGTTCGCTATACCATCATTTTAATTTCATACTATGCTGACTTGCTTAGGATAATCCGATGATGATATTGTAACTTTCTTATTTTGTTTATTATTTGTTCTTCTTTGTTCATTCAAACGTGTAGGTAGGTACCTACTTATAAACATAAAAAAATTAAACCTGTTAAAAAAATAAAAACTAGCGAACCGGTATCGAAAACAGGGTCTGAGCTACCGTCATCGCTCAGAGCTCTAAAGAGAGGAACCTCCTAACAATAAGAGCCGTGTCCAGAAGTAACACTTCATTAATTGTATTATTACATAAAAAATCCGATATTTACCTGAAACTGTCTCGAAGCTTCAAGCAAATACGACCCAGGCGCTGTACTATTGATTCTGAATATTTTCTCGACGACAAACGGCACTTTTTGTATGAGTTCGTGAGTCATTTCGGACACAACTCGAACGCAGTCAATGTCTTGTATGAGGTGGAATGGACCGTCGTAGGGGTATTGTACTGATTGCCCTTTTGAGCCGAATATGCACATTGTGTCGTCCCAATGTGCTACTACTGCTTGAGAACCGCACCTGGAATTTATAGGAAAGTGAGTTTTAATACAAAATTCAGTCACCATGCATCGTTGTTGTGTACTGTTTGAAAGGGCGTTATAACAAGCGTGTGTTCCTGTGTCCTAACCAAAAGTGACTCACGCGCGAATACGCTATCGTTTATATGAATAACTAGCTGCCGCCCGCGTGGCTTTTTCTAAAATAAAAGTAGTCTAATTTAAGCCGTATTGCCTCTGCTATCAGTCAGTGAAAGTCCCGTCAAAATCGGTCCAGCTGTTTCGGAGTTTAGCCGGAAATAACAAACAGACACAGGCAAAATAAAAAAAAAAAATTGTGTAAGTTATGTATACTTTCTACTTTCTTCCTAGTACAGGCACAAATCATCGTGAACTTGACGTAGATTTAAGGAAAACTGTAAACGTTGTATCTTATATTTTTGAATAAATTTTATTATTATTATTTATTATATCCATTTAGTAAAAACCTATATTACAAACAGACATGTTGGCATGTTTCGCTTTTATTTATTTGTATAGATGACGTCCGTACGAACGCGGCTTGAATGACCGCGCCAGTTCGTCAGATTCATACATAAACGAGCGCGACGTTCGCTTTCGGTTAGGACTAAGAAGCTTATAGATAAAAGTGGAGGCAACACTCTAAAAAACATAAGTGAAGACGACTGTGGTCGGACTCTCTCTTTCTGAATACATACATAAGATAAAGAAAGCACATATCACTGTCTCGTTCTTAAGTGTGTATTTAGAAAGAGAGTCCGACCAAAGTCGTCTTCACTGAGGTATTTAGAGTGTTGCCTCCACTTTTGTCTATAACTTCATGGTTAGAACGCGGCCTGTGACGGATCCGGTGGTTTCTAGAGCGGTAGTACAGGTGTTCATATTCATACTGCATGCATCTATTCTCCATTTGAAATAAGATTAGAAATTTAAATAAACCTTTTTTTATAGTCTGTTCAACCGATTTTGACTTCTATTGCGTTGGTGGCATGACAAATGGCAGCTGTAATAAACAGTTGGTATTTTAACCACGTTTTTGCTTTAAATGCCATACTTATGCCTACGGAATTGAAGTCAAAATCGGTTGAACGGACTGTAAAAAAAGGTTTATTTAAATTTCTAATCTTATATCAAATGGAATATAAGTATATCTAAATCAAAAGTCATTTATTCAAACTAGACTGAGAATCAGCACTTTTTAAACGTCAAAGTTACAGACAGTCCCACAAAAACGCCCGCCCTTCACCACTTCCTAGTGCTTTAGCTGGGAAGAAGTGGCGCAACAAACTCCCTAGCAGCACAGCTGTCTGTTCAGTTACAAAAACTTGATTCTATAAAATAGTATGTAAAATAAAGTACATTACGCAATACAAAACATTACATTAAATTATTTGCCATAATATGTTAGCGAAAACTATAAGAACTCAAGCAGAAATAAAAAATTTAAACTAAAAACGTAAACAGAACTTAGTACCTAAAAATCTCTGTCTGTACTGCCCATAACCAGTATTTTTATACAACATTATTTTTAGTATATATTATGCGAAACCTGAATATAGTTTGTTCAGAATAAGGAACTCCTTATTCTCTCCTTATTCTGAACAAACTATATTCAAGTTTGTTCAGAATAAGGAACTGCATCGGTTTCAATAATTTTAACACCATGTTATATTTTGTCCCAAAAATATTTAAGTGTGATGGAAAATGTTATCACCATTTAATTACTTATAATACAATCGCCGTATGGTTAGGTACCTACTGCCAAATTATTATCAATGAGCGCAAGATGACCCTGGAGGCGCGGGGGCGCCGTTAGCATGTTTTTGTACGGACAACCCGGTAACATAACAACCTTATAACTTTGTGATTTTTCATGATACAGTTTTGAAATTTTGAACATAGATTCTTTATATAAAAATACTAGACACGTGTTTCGCATACACTAAAACGAATGTTGTATATTATAGAAATTGGCGATTGCAGTGTCGAGGTAACGTCAGTGCATGCGATTCGGTATATTGACCATGATTTCTTGATGAATAAAAAAATATAGGTGTAAACTATTGATATTCGTTCGCATCCTGGGGGTCTACTCCGAAGATAAATCCGAAGTAGCACCCGAATGTTCGGCTGTTTCCTGACTACGGCTAACGATGGCTGACTAAGGCAAAAAAAAATAACACAGGTAAAGAGTTATAGTAAAAGTCAAAAATGGGACTTGACGTCGGGTAAGGACTCAAAGTAAAAAAAGGAAACTTTGGAAGTCAAAAAACGGCCGAGCACAAACGGTTGAGACAAAGTTGTTACGCACAGCTGCTTATGGGCAATCGCCAACTCAGCACTCAATACTTTTATTATTGAAACATACGCTGCAAATTTATCGAACGACGGAAACGGCGAGCTGAGCAAGCACATTTGTGACGCACAAACCTAGTTTATCCAATTATTGTAACTCTGTAAAATTCCATTCCATATTCATACTTCGAATAGGCGTTTAGGCTAATTTAGAGTATTTTTTTTTCTTTTTTTTTAAACGTTGCACCACACTAGGAATTTTTCCTGTATTGGGGGTGCGTTTACAAACATTTAAACTCACATACACAAACAGCCTGACCCGGAACAACTACTTGTAGGTCATACAAATATTTGTTCCGTGCGGGAATCGAACCCGCCACACGCAGCGCAGCAGTCAATCGCTTAACCACTACGCCAACCGTGTCGTCGTAATTAATGTAATTCTTTTATTTTAAATAAATTAAGTAAAATCATTTTTGTTTTTTTTTTAATCCTCCGCTTGTAGCTAACGTAATTAAGCAGATTACGATCAATAAAATAATAGTAAACGAACCACATCAACTCCTTAGGCTGTTTGATGAAACCGGTGTCAATCTCAGAGTAAGCAGTCTTGAAGTCGGATGAGCCAATCCATAGCATACCAGAGTCGGTAAATAAAGCCACGTGCATGCCATTCTGTGACGAGACTATCGATAGAATCTGCGTATAAGCACTCTTTATGTCGGGAGGCTGGAAAAAGAAAAAAAAAATGTTTAATAGTTTGTTTTTTTAGGGGCTTTTGGCTAAGAAATAACAGCGGTACAGGCCGATCGATCAAGTTGAGCTACGCTTGCCGCGGTTGGTCTGTGGATGGGTGACCATCTTTACATACCAAAGATCCCTCCGTGTCTCGATCCCGGCTGTTATTTGTAGATCTTTGACAGTTGTTACGGGTCGTCAGTGGCCCGAAAGTCTGACAACCAGTCTTACCAAGGGGTATCGTGTTACCCAGTAAGATAGGCAGTCGCTCCATGTAAAATACTGGTATTCGTTAGACTGGAAGCCGACCCAAATATAGTTAGGAAAAGGCTAGGCAAATGATGTGTTTGTTTATACAAGAGTCGGAAATACCTACTTCATAAATGTCGACGAAGCCACCTATAAATAATTTTATAGATGCATTCTTGACGTCAACCGTACCAAAACGAATAATTAAGTAAGTAAGTATCTTCAAGCACTGGTATGGAAGTCAGGTCAACAATGTTCGGTGGGCAGGTGTGCTGTCGGAGCCATATCAATTGGAGTGTGGAGTGAGACAGGGAGGGTTGACCTCCCCTGCCCTCTTCAATTTATATATGAATGCCCTGATTGAGGCGCTTAGTGGTCATCATGTCGGTTGTCACATTGACAATGTATGTGTCAATAATTTAAGTTACGCGGACGACATGGTGCTGCTGAGCGCGTCAGTCGGCGGTATCAGGACACTGTTGACTACATGTGAGCGTTATGCAACTGAACATGGGTTATTGTATAATGTTCAGAAAACTCAGTACATTGTTTTTGAGGCGGGGACCAAATACCATCTTGATGTGCCTCCCATACGGCTAAACGGTGTTCCTCTTGAGCGAGTGGAGCAATTTAAATATCTAGGTCACCACTGACCTTAGAGACAATGCTGACATTGAAAGGGAACGGAGGGCTCTTTCTGTGAGTGCGAATATGATAGCCCGCAGGTTTGCACGTTGTACTGCAGACGTAAAGGTGACGCTATTTAGAGCATTCTGCACCACCTTCTACACATGCAGCTTGTGGGATACATATTCGCGTGCGTCGTATGGAGCCCTTAGTGTCCAATTTAATAATGCTTTCAGAAAACTGATGGGGTTGCCATGGCGTTGTGCGTCAGGGATGTTTGCAGCGGCGCGTGTAGATTGCTTTTACACAATAATGCGCAAGTGCGCAGCATCCCTGGTGGCTCGAGTCATGGCCAGCCCTAACAGGGTTCTGAAAATGATTGCTGACAGAGTGGACTGTCCATATGTTATTCGCTGCTGTCAGTTACATGTGCCGTCTTATCGTGTTGTTTACTAACACTTAGTTTTAAGAACAATGTTAGTCTTGGCTCGAAATAAAGAAGAATTTGAATTATATAGTTGTTTTTGAAGATTAAATTTAATTAAGGTTTGCAAAAGCAAAAAGCCAACGTCACGCGGTGTTCCCAGGCGGTCACCCATCCAAGTACTGACCGCGCCCGATGTTGCTTAACTTCGGTGATCGGACGAGAACCGGTGTATTCAACGTAGTATGGACGTTGGCGAATGTAATATCAAAATTACTAAACATAATCCATGAACAAGGAAGTGAGTGTGACGTCATTTTTATTAGTTCAATGTATAGGCTGGGGACTCTGGTGGTAAATAATTTAATAAAATTGAGTGATTGGTGGCTAAATGAAAGAATAGTTTAAAAACATCTTCAGTTCTTTTACCTCCTAAACGAGTTTTTAAGTATTGGTAAAACAATCAACCCCTTTTCAGCATCAAAATGAAAGTCAATACAAAAAAAACAGATTTACAAAAAAGTTGGTTTTAAATTCGTCGGGATCTTTTTAAATTAATAATAAAAATAGCAAAAAGCCAACGTCACGCGGTGTTCCCAGGCGGTCACCCATCCAAGTACTGACCGCGCCCGATGTTGCTTAACTTCGGTGATCGGACGAGAACCGGTGTATTCAACGTAGTATGGACGTTGGCGAAGGCAACGTCAAAATTACCAAACATAATCCATGAACAAGGAGTGAGCGTAACGTCATTATTACTAGTTCAATGTATAGGGAGGGACTCTGGTCTGGTGGTAAATAATTTTCTTAATAAAATTGAGTGATTGGTGGCTAAATGAAAGAATAGTTAAAAACATCTTTAGTTCTTTTACCTCTTAAACGAGTTTTTAAGTATTGGCAAAACAAAACAATCAACCCCTTTTCAGCATCAAAATGAAAGGCAATACAAAAAAAAAAACAGACTTCAAAAAAGTAGGTTTTAAATTCGTCGGGATCTTTTTTAACTTAATAATAAAAATAGCAAAAAGCCAACGTCACGCGGTGTTCCCAGGCGGTCACCCATCCAAGTACTGACCGCGCCCGATGTTGCTTAACTTCGGTGATCGGACGAGAACCGGTGTATTCAACGTAGTATGGACGTTGGCGAAGGCAACGTCAAAATTACCAAACATAATCCATGAACAAGTAGTGAGCGTAACGTAATTATTACTAGTTCAATGTATAGGGAGGGACTCTGGTGGTAAATAATTTTCTTAATAAAATTGAGTGATTGGTGGCTAAATGAAAGAATAGTTTAAAAACATCTTTAGTTCTTTTACCTCTTAAACGAGTTTTTAAGTATTGGTAAAACAATCAACCCCTTTTCAGCATCAAAATGAAAGGCAATACAAAAAAAAAACAGACTTCAAAAAAGTAGGTTTTAAATTCGTCGGGATCTTTTTTAACTTAATAATAAAAATAGCAAAAAGCCAACGTCACGCGGTGTTCCCAGGCGGTCACCCATCCAAGTACTGACCGCGCCCGATGTTGCTTAACTTCGGTGATCGGACGAGAACCGGTGTATTCAACGTAGTATGGACGTTGGCGAAGGCAACGTCAAAATTACCAAACATAATCCATGAACAAGGAGTGAGCGTAACGTCATTATTACTAGTTCAATGTATAGGGAGGGACTCTGGTCTGGTGGTAAATAATTTTCTTAATAAAATTGAGTGATTGGTGGCTAAATGAAAGAATAGTTAAAAACATCTTTAGTTCTTTTACCTCTTAAACGAGTTTTTAAGTATTGGCAAAACAAAACAATCAACCCCTTTTCAGCATCAAAATGAAAGGCAATACAAAAAAAAAAACAGACTTCAAAAAAGTAGGTTTTAAATTCGTCGGGATCTTTTTTAACTTAATAATAAAAATAGCAAAAAGCCAACGTCACGCGGTGTTCCCAGGCGGTCACCCATCCAAGTACTGACCGCGCCCGATGTTGCTTAACTTCGGTGATCGGACGAGAACCGGTGTATTCAACGTAGTATGGACGTTGGCGAAGGCAACGTCAAAATTACCAAACATAATCCATGAACAAGGAGTGAGCGTAACGTCATTATTACTAGTTCAATGTATAGGGAGGGACTCTGGTGGTAAATAATTTTCTTAATAAAATTGAGTGATTGGTGGCTAAATGAAAGAATAGTTTAAAAACATCTTTAGTTCTTTTACCTCTTAATCGAGTTTTTAAGTATTGGCAAAACAAAACAATCAACCCCTTTTCAGCATCAAAATGAAAGGCAATACAAAAAAAAAACAGACTTCAAAAAAGTAGGTTTTAAATTCGTCGGGATCTTTTTTAACTTAATAATAAAAATAGCAAAAAGCCAACGTCACGCGGTGTTCCCAGGCGGTCACCCATCCAAGTACTGACCGCGCCCGATGTTGCTTAACTTCGGTGATCGGACGAGAACCGGTGTATTCAACGTAGTATGGACGTTGGCGAAGGCAACGTCAAAATTACCAAACATAATCCATGAACAAGGAGTGAGCGTAACGTCATTATTACTAGTTCAATGTATAGGGAGGGACTCTGGTGGTAAATAATTTTCTTAATAAAATTGAGTGATTGGTGGCTAAATGAAAGAATAGTTAAAAAACATCTTTAGTTCTTTTACCTCTTAAACGAGTTTTTAAGTATTGGCAAAACAAAACAATCAACCCCTTTTCAGCATCAAAATGAAAGGCAATACAAAAAAAAAACAGACTTCAAAAAAGTAGGTTTTAAATTCGTCGGGATCTTTTTTAAATAATAATAAAAATAGCAAAATGCCAACGTCACGCAGTGTTCCCAGGCGATCACCCATCCAAGTACTGACCACGCCCGATGTTGCTTAACTTCGGTGATCGGACGAAAACCGGTGTATTCAACGTAGTATGGATAAGTGTTGGCAAAACAATCAACCTTTTCGGCTTCAAAATGAAAGGTACCTAATACAAAAAAAAAGGATAGACTTCAAAAAAGTCGTTACCTTTTTTTAATTAAACAATAATTAAAATAGCAAAAAGCCAACGTCCGCGGTTCAAGTACTGACCGCGCCCGATGTTCCTCAAGTTCGGTGACACTGGCGATAACAACAAAGAAATTATACATGTGAATCCACTGTTTGTCTCTGCATCGCCCAAAGGTTGACTGGTAGAAAATGCCTATGGCATTAAGTCCGCCTCTGTACATTTGTGTGCCTAAAGTATTAAATAAATAAATCCGGGAACAATTACGTCAGTTCGATAACCATTGCGTCTATTTCGTTCAACAATTTTATCGATTTTAATTATTGGTAGTTGGCGTTAACCAGCTAATGAGCACTATGTTGGTACTCTGTAGTAATCTAGTGTGAATATGTTTTATTTATTTCTGATTCACTAAGACTATCCCAGTCTAATGCTGGACATAGGCCTCTCCCTAGTTCAGGGGTATGCAACCTTTTTGAAGTCAAGGACCGAGAATACTTTGATTTTGGTTCGGGGGCCGCAACACAAGGGAAATTGATTATATTCAATTTTAAATAGACAAGTAGGTAAGTGATTAAAAAACAACAATCATTGCAGTTATCTAACATACCATTTTACAAGGCTAGAAACTGGAAATGATACATGATGTTTGACATTTGACAATGTCAAACGTCTCATTGATTGAGTTTTATCTCTTACCTTGGGGCAGATATTGATCAATTACATGAATATCTGCCCCAAATGGTTGTTGCAATTCCCAAACTGTTTTCGGGCGGTAGTGTAAGTACCTGTCCATTTTGTTTTAATTTCAAGACATTAATAGTAATACTTAAATAAATTTAATTTTGCCAAGCTTTTGCCGGGCAACCTAGGAAGCCACCGGGCCGCAGGTGGCCCTGGGGCTGAAGACCTTTGACCTAGTTTCATCATAACAATAGGGATGATGACTAATATTAGAAATATTCGAACAAATAATTTAATTTCAAAGAAGGCATAGTAAAATGAGATAATCGAAAAATCTGTAAAATCAACGGAAATATGGAAGAAGCTACACACTTAGAAAGTTTTTGGAGGGAATTATTCCCGTCCTTGTCGCGCGGTACGGACAATGTATGGCGCTAGTATGAAGTTAATTTTTTTTAATTCCCATTAAATTTAATTCCCCATTGAAAGTAACGCTGTCAGTTTCTGACACGTTCCGTTAGATAAAGACAGCATTCGTTGGGAATTAAATGGACTTACGTGTAACTGGCGGTTACTTTTATAACATGGAATTTTTTTAAGCTTTCACACATTTTATAATATTGTTTGCACTATTTGAAAACAATAGGTATTTTTTAGTGTGTAAAATATAAATAATTTTCATCATCCCTTTTGGACGCTGCACAAGGATCATTGAATGTTACATACCCGCAATAGTTCCGTGCATGAAAATGTTTGCCATTATAACAAATATTTAAAAATAGTGATAATAATTACCATAAGCACAGCTCTGGACTCGCCTAGCTGACACTTGTAGATTTCCTTGTCCCTGCACACAAGGAAGCCAGAACTGATGACGCACCAACATGATATTGCTTCATTTGCTCCTGGAATCCAAATTAAATTTATTTTATTATTATGACTAAGAAAACTGTCTAATTTTAGGCAACATCACGCCTGCATTCCCCAAAGGGCTAGTAGTAACTAGCCCTTTGGGGAATACAGGCGTGATGTTTTGTAGTCATTTTGTCAATCTGTATCGCCCATTGGTTGAATTTGAATAATGGAAAATAATATGACGATACTCTTTGTTCAAGGATTCAGATTGATAGTTTCGTTTTAACTGTCGCCAACGTCCATACTACGTTGAATACACCGGTTCTCGTCCGATCACCGAAGTTAAGCAACATCGGGCGCGGTCAGTACTTGGATGGGTGACCGCCTGGGAACACCGCGTGACGTTGGCTTTTTTGCCATTTTTTATAGTAATGAACATAATAAACAAATAGATTCCAACGAATTCTGAACCTACTCTTTTGAAGTTAGTTTTCTTCGATTACCCTTCATTAAGGCGCAACTAGTCGATACTTTTTCCATACAAATTTCGGGGGGGTTTCACTACTCCACTGTTACACATTGTACATCTAAAGTAAACCATGATATCGTTTTGTCTTATTATTAATTTTGTCTGTACAGAAGCAGAATAGTAAAAAACAAAGGCATTAAAAAGTTATGAGCCAACAAAGATTCGTTTATCCTGCTAATTTTA
The DNA here is from genome assembly GCA_948098905.1 of Tiliacea aurago. Classification (NCBI taxonomy): domain Eukaryota; kingdom Metazoa; phylum Arthropoda; class Insecta; order Lepidoptera; family Noctuidae; genus Tiliacea; species Tiliacea aurago. Next base: position 8,261,956 of record OX402588.1, read on the forward strand.
ACGCAACTTTGGGCGTAAATACGTAATAAAAGAAGTATAAAATCTCAAAAACAAAGCTCGTTCCGACAAAGCTCAATTGTCGAATATTTTAATAAACTTTATTCGTAATTGATTTATGCAGTAGTTTTTTCATAAAACCCCACCTTCCAAAGGAGTTTTCGTATATTTTTACGCGCGCGGTTTAGTATGAATCGTCGTGCACTGTGTTTGTGTGCGTGCGACTAGACATTTTGCGTGTAGACTAGCTTCTAACTGCTCATCACTGGTGCTATCTCTGTCGGACACGATGCTAGGTGAGACAGCGTGCTTTTTGGCCGCGCCCGCCAGTGAGTTCGAGCCCGCGACTAGTTGGCTCTTAAGCCGAAGAGGTTGTCTTTGTTTTGTCTATACTTGAAAACTCGTCTTAGGAGGTAATAGAACTGGAGATTTTTTTCTGTTCTTTAATTTTGCCTATAACCAATCCCGCAATTTGTGGAATTTATTTACCTACCAACCAGAATCCTTCCCTATTTATTGAACTTCTATTAATAACATCACACTCAATCCTTGTTCACGGATTCTATTTGGTAATTTTGAGGTTACCTTCGCCAACGTCCATACTACGTTGAATACACCGGTTCTCGTCTGATCACCGAAGTTAAGCAACATCGGGCGCGGTCAGTACTTGGATGGGTGACCGCCTGGGAACACCGCGTGACGTTGGCTTTTTGAACTTTTTGTTTTTTTGGCTTGTTATTTACTGAGCAATGTGTTCGTGCCGATACATAGGTACACGAAAAATTATTAAGTTCTTACTTGGTAAATCAGGTACAGATCTCACTTTAGGTTCAGAGACATTACTGAGTAGGAACATGCGATTGGTCGTCGTGATGACTGCTAAGCCTATCCCATGGGGGCTAGGGAACAGCTGGGCTTTGCAAACCTGAAAATATGTATTAAGGAAGGAAATAATAACGTTTATTTGGACATAATTCGTGAATCACAAATAACAAAATAAAAAAGTGGAAACAATATTTTAACAACAATACTGTGAGCCTCACGGCTGCGCCAAACAGGTTCATTTCAGCATTAATGCCAGACAGATGCTGCCTGACGCTGGTTTTCTAAAAACCTTTAGAGACCAGTGACGGGAAGTACAAACAGTTTCAACATACTTAATACATACTTTTATACAGGGTTACTGGTAATTCGACGTATATCCGGCAGGGGCTGATAAGGGGGCCAAAATGCAACAAATTGAACCCCCCATATGTATGGCCGAAATTCAATAGTTTTCGAGATATTAGAATTTTAAGGGTTTTTCGATATTTACCCAAAATTTGACATTTCATTCCAAATTAAAAAAAAACTACATATTTGAATGGGTACCATTAAAAATGATGTTGTAGCTGGCACTTCAATTAAGCTATGGACATAATTAAAACTACTTAATTTAACAAAATAATGAAAATAATGAGCGATATAAGAATAATATCTTACCAATATTTTCATTTTACGCTTCAAAAATGTTGTCTCGTCACAAAAATTTATATGACATTAATCGTACAAATAACTAAAACAACTTGCTTATCCTGTAAGCTTTCCAGAAAGGTATAAAAGTCAATTTTAAAATACATAATTCGTGGCATGGCATGTGTTTGAACCGGCGGCGGCGCGGGGAGAGAAATTATCTGTGTTTTTAGTTTATGATCCTCGCTTAACAACCGATTTTCCTGGCGAAATTCTTCGCGATGGGGCGGGGTGTGAGGGCGGGGTGTGCGGGCGGGGGAGTACACGGCGTCTGCTGCGCTCGCGTCGCCTTCCTTAGTAAGTTTTGACTCCGCCGCGCAAGCACGTGTGTTGTTATCTTGCTACCAATCTCTCATCCCGTTAATTTGTTATCGATCATTATTGATAATTCTTGTTATTCTTTTTGTTATCATTGTTATTTCGGATAACATGGCTTCGTATCCTAATAACGAATACGCAGACATAATGTTTTGTTATGGTTTTGCTGATGGAAACGCGGCTGCGGCTCGGCGAGAATACCAACGCCGCTTTCCCGATCGTCCACTTCCCCACGTTACTGTTTTCGGGAGCACCTATCGACGATTGTCTGAAACTGGCAGTGTTCAAAGAGCACAATTCAACGCTGGCAGACCTCGACGGTACACGGCTGACGAAGAGGACACTATTCTTCAGTGTTTTATTGATGACCCAAACATCTCAACGAACATTGTTGCAAGACAGCTCGGTATGTCCCAGTGGAAAGTGTGGTCGGTAGTACATCTATCAGGTAGACACCCGTACCATTATCAACCTGTTCAAACATTGCACGAGGGAGATCCTGCCAGGCGACTCGAATTTTCTCGGTTTATGTTAAACGCTGACGCTGACCAGGAACATTTCCTAAGAAATATTTTGTGGACTGACGAGTCAAAGTTTGACCGGGATGGAATAACGAATTACCATAACTTACATTTTTGGGCACCTAAAGCAGGCAGGGATCCAAAAAAACTAAAAGAAACTGCGTCGCAAATGAGATTTTCCCTGAACGTATGGATGGGTGTCCTTGATAATTATTTGGTGGGCCCTCATTTCTTGCCCCAAAATTTGAACGGCGAAAATTACGAAGAGTTTTTGAGAAACAACCTAGACGATTTGTTGGCGGATGTTCCCGAAGAAATAAAAAACAACCTCATGTTTCAACATGATGGTTGCCCAGCACATTACCGGATTACTGTCCGACAGTGGCTAGACGAGAGATATACAAACCGATGGATTGGGAGGGGAGGGCCAATTCCGTGGCCAGCACAAAGCCCTGATATCACACCACTTGATTTTTACGTTTGGGGTCATATGAAGGCATTAGTTTATGTGACCCCAATAAATTCAGTCTAAGAACTTCGACAGCGAATAATAAACGCGGCGCAACAGATGAGAACAACGTTCACATCAAGAGTGACGAAAACCGAAGTTAGGAAGAGAATTTGAACCTGCATTCGTAATCGAGGGGCTCATTTTGAACAAGATGTGTAAAATTTGTAATAAAATTTGATGTACATTTTTTTATGCATTTTATTTCATACAAATACAAATGACCCTTTCTCTCCCCGCGCCGTTTCAAACACAGCCTTGGCACGAATTATGTATTTTAAAATTGACTTTTATAGCTTTCTGGAAAGCTTACAGAATAAGCAAGTTGTTTTAGTTATTTGTACGATTAATGTCATAGAAATTTTTGTGACGAGACAACATTTTTGAAGCGTAAAATGAAAATATTGGTAAGATATTATTCTTATATCGCTCATTATTTTCATTATTTTGTTAAATTAAGTAGTTTTAATTATGTCCATAGCTTAATTGAAGTGCCAGCTACAACATCATTTTTAATGGTACCCATTCAAATATGTAGTTTTTTTTTAATTTGGAATGAAATGTCAAATTTTGAGTAAATATCGAAAAACCCTTAAAATTCTAATATCTCGAAAACTATTGAATTTCGGCCATACATATGGGGGGTTCAATTTGTTGCATTTTGGCCCCCTTATCAGCCCCTGACGGATATACGTCGAATTACCAGTAACCCTGTATAAATAAACTAGTAGCCATCATTTATCATCACTTTAGCCGAAAGAAGTCCATTGCTGGACATATTCCTCTCCCAATGGGGCGGCGGTTGCCATAATCGCCACGCTTGGCAGGCGGGTTGGCGATCGCAGTATGGTGTTAAAATGCATGGAGAACGCTGCTGCCCGTTCTCTAATAAGTAGGTCCCTTAGTCGCCTTTTAAGATACCCACAGGAAGAAATAAGATGGTGCTATTCTTTACGTCCTCCACCACACGGAGCGTCAACTAGTAATCATACAAATATAATTATTAAAACTACAAGAACCGTCTCAGCAAAACCTGTTCTTAGCGATTACCTAGACTGCTCCTGATTACGGAAAGCGGGCTGATTTACGAAAAAAGAAAAAATTGTGGATTGTTTGAATAATAAAAAAATAATATGGCATTGTATGACATGATTAAGAAAAATAATGATTATTGACACAAAAAATTTAAACTAACCATCGAGATTTTGAGAGGTATAGGACCTGATTTATTGTTTGAAATATATTTTAGTTTATTAATGATGTTAAAACATTAGAAAATGTTTTACCTTCACCTGGCTTTTAATAGATTCTACTTATTTTATATTAGTTTTGGTGCTTAGTGTAAATATTTGATGAATAAATTTAAAAGCAGTAGGTAGGTATTAAACCTCTTATACTGTTTCCATGTGTACTCATTTAACATAATTCAACCCACCTTGGTATCCCTGACCTCCTGTCCCATATTGAAGGTCCTCTGATAGGCTCCAAACATGTCGTAGACTAGAACATCACCACTCTCCTGGACGCATAACAGTTGCTCACCATCTGACCAGCCAATGTGGACAAGTTCTCCGCTGTTCCACTGGAATATACAGAATTAAAATATAAAGGTAAATACAAACAAGGTGTGCTTTACATGGCATAAGAAGATTTCACCAAAATAATGTTGAAACAAACTCTTTCTAGAAATAAGGTTACAATTGTTTTATTTATTTATTTATTTAACACTTTAAGCACACAAAATGTACAGAGGCGGACTTAATGCCATAGGCATTTTTTACCAGTCAACCTTTGGGTGATGCAGAGACAAGCAGTGGTAGGTGCAATAGCGAAAATTGTGGAATAAATATTTATTTAAATTTATGGATATACATACATATACCTATTAAAAAACTTTAAATATAATATATATACCTAATTATAAATAAATATAAGACCTTATAAATACACGAATATACCAACAAACCAAACAATCAATGGGAAAACCATACCGTTGTACCTTATTGGGTTTCTGAATAAATCCAGCAGTCAGCACACAATCAAGTATTATGTGTTCATCAATGATAATTTCCTAATGGTAAAGATTAACTTTTAAATATGTATATAACCTCATACTATTTTACTTTTGGGTTTATTTTCTGCTAATAATAGAGCAGATAAACCAACAGAAAGAAAGAAAGAAAGAAAGAAAAACAACCAGCCAAGTGTGAGTCGGGCTCAGCACGAAGGGTTCCGTACCATTATCTATAAAAACGGCTAAAAAATCACGTTTGTTGTATGGGAGCCCCCTTAAATATTTATTTTATTCAGTTTTTAAGTATTTGTTGTTATAGCGGCAACAGAAATACATCATCTGTGAAAATTTCAACTGTCTAGGTATCACGGTTCATGAGATACAGCCTAATGACAGACAGACGGACGGACAGTGGAGCCTTAGTAATAGGGTTCCCGTTTTACTCTTTGGGTACGGAACCTTAAACACTATTTATTATGCCTCACTGAAAAAGATTACAAACTAAACTAAACAATCATAAAAAACAAAATTATATTTTTTTAAAGAAAATAAAAAACAAAGTCCTGTGCGAGGAGGCCAAGAGGCTCCTAAACATGCCACACAGCAATTTTACACTTATTATTTAAGCTAGACGTAAGCTTCTTCGCCATTATTTCTATTAACACAGTAAACTTACCAAAATCTTGGAGATAATAGTTCCCACACTGTTGTACAGAGTGATGACAGGTTTGGCAGTGCCCATGATGCGTACAAACTGTTTGCGGTCCCTCACAACAGCGATCGGACCTCCATACTGCGCTCCACTGACTATCATATTTTCTAAGCCCTCATCCATAGACCAGTTCATAGTATACAGATCAAACTTCCTGAAATTCATAAAATTAATAACTTTATTTGTCCTTTTTGAAATATAAACTTGTTAATGGTTTAGGTTCTGATTCGGAAGGATTGGATGTTTTGACAAAGGGTGCAGGACGGAAATAGTGTTATTTGTTACAGTATTCATTGTGCCTCGGAAGCATGTTAAGCAACGGCTGGGACCAACGGGTCCCAGCTGTCATTCGTGGATCTTTGACAGTTGTTATGGGTCATCGGAAGCCAGAAAGTCAGACAACCAGTCTTACCAAGGGGTATTGTATTGACAAGTTACTGGAGTTTTAAACTTAAGCCCCCTTATTCCAAAACAAGGTTTATCTTCAGACCCAGGTTTAAAATATGGAGCCATTATTGAACCTCGAACTTTATTCCGACTATGGTAAAGTTCCTAAACACAAAACTGACAATTTGGTACCGAACTAAGTTTTCAGTTTTGTATAAAGAACGGTATTTCAATCACCGTTACGTTCTTATTACAAAAACTGGCTCCATGGTTTAAGCCATGTCAAAATATAAACCTTATTTTGTAATAAGGCGGTTGGAGTTTTAACCCCAAAATTGGGTTCTGGAGGTCAGATAGGCAGTCGCTCCAAGTAAAATACTGGCAATCAGCTGCATCCGGATAGACTGGAAGCCGACCCCAACATTGTTGGGAAAGTCTAGGCAGATTGATTGTTACAGTATTAATCATTATGTCTGGGATGTCTGTTTCCAGATGTGTGAAACTTTCTTTGCTCATTTTAAATTAAGGAAGCTGAAGCTGGTAATTGTGTGTGTGAGGTAATCATGTCAAAACTGCCTTCAATGATTTTTTATGTTAGCCTACACTATCCCACTGCTGAGCAAAGGCCTTCCCCAAATCCTTCCAAGCATCCTTCTCCGTCCTCAGGCACCCACCGTTTGAAGATTCAATTATTAAATACTTGTTATTGTTTATGTTGTACTACAACATAGAATGTCATGATAGTTGTTACAAGGAAACCACTTTTTCATTTGAAATTATTAACATAGGTACCTGTAATAGGAGTCTAACTGGAACCAGTCTGCAGTCAGTAACGCCGACATTTTGTGATATTAATTACACTAAAACAATATTAGAGAACACTGGTGATAAGAGATTTATTTGATTGCGTTTTTTCCTGTTTCATTTTCAACACATCATATCATTAAACATTTAGCATATTTTGTGCTATAATTTCTCGCTTCAAAGCTATATATAAATAACCTATACCTTAACAAACACTTAATTATCTAGTTTTGCTGTAAATGCAACAAAACAACACTTTTAGAAATTAAAAACATGAATCAATTTTTCGAACGAGATGCAGATACAAACTGACGTTTGCACTTCTGATGTCAATTAAAGTTTTGTGTTCGGCTATCTCTTTTTCTCCAGAGGAAATTTCCCTATTTACATTTCTACTAACAAAATCATTGTGCTTTTCATTCGAATCGATCTCTGTTCTGCCAGCGCTGGAACGGAACTAATTTGACAATGGCATTGACGTTGAAAGATACGTTCAGAAAAGTAAAGCAAATTCAGAACCGTATTTCACATTGATTACGAGTATTTATCACCAAACAAAATACAACCACAACAACTTTCATTTGTTTTTTCGACCTCAAAAAAAAAGGTGGTTCTCAGTTCGTCGGAATCCTTTTTTAGGGTTCCGTACCTCAAAAGGAAAAATCGGAACCCTTATAGGATCACTCGTGTGTCTGTCTGTCGGACTGTCCGTCTGTCACAGCCGATTTACTCCGAATCTGCCGGACCGATTAAGTTAAAACTTTATTTTTGTTTCCGGGTTACTCGAAGACGGCTGGACCGATTTGGAAATTTAATTTCTTTTTTTGTTTGAAAGGGTATTTCCTAGATCCAATTGTCATCCCAGGTCAGGATCTGATGATGGGATCCTGGAGAAATCGAGGTAACTCTTTAAATATTATAGTCACACCTATAGTGATTTGGGTATTTTTTATAGTAAACTAACATTTGCTCTCGGAAAGCACCATTTGGTGAAGTCGAACAGATGATGAAGACCACAGATGGCCACCGGAACTACTCAATAATAAGTATTTCACTGGTTGCGATTCGATTACTTTAATTATGGTTGCTAAGTTGCTAAGCGATTTATTCTCGTCACAATGCATATGGTGAAGTGGAGCTGATGAACTACCAGGAGAACTCCTCAACAATTAACGTCCCTGCATCGGGAAAAGCAATATTTTGTGAAAACATGATGAGCAGTTAACATTAGGCTATTGTAACTTAGATAAATTACAAACCGACCCACTAAATAGGTACGTATTTTTCCCACTTAGTTTAAGTGGATGATGTTGTAATAACTTCCTGTCACTGTTATTATTTACATAGCATGTAGTGGTATTCGAATTTGTGTGAGGATAGGTACCGCAATAAAAAAGTGAAAAATAAAAACTTTTGTACAAAAAAAAAACAACTGACTTTAAAAAAAATAACATTACAAAGTGAAAAATAACTTTAAATTCGAAGTCGGTGTCAAACAACGAAAACACAAAACCAAAGACACCGATTTCAGAAATTAAAGTTTTTTTTCACTTTGTGATGTTTTTTTTGGTAGTTGGTTGTATCCGTCAGGGTATATTATGTTTTGTGGTTGTATCTAAAATCTAATAACGTTAGGACTTCTTGGCGGGAAAGTGAAGCGTCATGTTCAGCAGTTTGTTTATTTTTCCAAAACTTGTGTTTATCCAAATATTAATGTGTAATAATGGTGGATTATTAACCATTAAGTGTTTGTGAACGTGCATTAGTGTAGGCAAATGAAACAAAACAGTTCAGCTTCGCTTCAAGTTCTCTCAAGTCAAGAAGTCCGCGTGAGGTCTCAGTAAAGTGCCACATCTTTACTGAAACTCAAGGGGAGCGGGCGGGGATATCATCATCATGCATTAATTTCATCAATAATAACAAGTTTTGTAACTAAATAAAGACTTGGCCAAAAGGTTCCAGCAACCAGGCCATTAAAACATTATTAAAAAAAATCTAATAACGTTAACGGTGCTCGCCCACGAGCGATTTTCTCGGCGACTTTATCAGATTTAATAAGTACATTTTGACAAAAATCGCCGAGAAAATCGCTCGTGGGCGGGCGGCACCCTTAATCAAAGATCACGTTAGTCTAGCGCTCATATGGCGACAGGTCACAGTCTTAGGTTCGACTCCTTGGTAGTATCAGTGAATGCTGATTGTCGGCTTAGCCGGGGCAGTTAGTTACCTCTCTCCTCGCCCTCACCCCCCCTCGCACTATAGTCACGAAGTAGTAGATATATTATGTTGACTAACTTCGTGTTAGGGACATTTTTCAAGCATGATTGTGTAAGTATGATAATAATATCCTAATAATTTATAAATCCAAAATCCAGATTTTTGTAGGGGCGATATAGGCCATCATCGACTAAAAGCTTGATTCTCGGTGTTTTTGAAAAACATACAGCCAAGAATACCGGAAAAAAACCAGGGGGTAAGTATAGTACCTAGCTAGTTATTAGGTAGCTACTGATCAGGCGATATTTAATTTTAAATACTGGAAATAATCTTACACGGGTACGATAAATCCTCATGTAAAATCATATCGGATTAAGAATAGGATAAATACCTACTAGTCATTATTTTGTAAGTATAAAGTATTATTTATCCGCCATCTTCCAAGCATAGTTAGATACGCTCGGCGAAAGAAAATGAAATAAGTAGATAAAATACTTCCAAGCTTATTAGAGAGATGCCACAGCTGCTTGTTTGTTTTTTGTACTAAAATAATGTAAATTGTGATTCTTTACGTTACAAAAATAGTTATTTTAATAAGACAATTTAAGTAAGATCAACAATAAAAAAAACTGGCCAATGAAGGGTTCCGTAGTTAAGATGAATTTATCCCAAGAACAAACTTAACATTCTAAGTAAGTAGTTGAAAAACATGTTCTCCCATACATTCCAACTGCAAATGTAAGTTGGTCGACTATTACTCGTTAACTTGTAAAGCCTACTTAGCTGTGATTAACTTCGTTATTACTTCAATTTTTCACATATCCAAAAACAATCATTTAGCTGGCAGGGGGCGGCACACTTTAGTCTAACAAAAATTCTTAATATTACGCAAACGAATCCCTGAATCGAAAAATGGTTTCACAGACCCACAATATTTTTGAATGGCCTATCCAACGATACCTCACAGCCTCACACGTACACACGGCTACACATCAAGCTATACATTTCCAGTATACGCTGACCTCGCATTCTACGGAAATCCTATACAATGCGAGATAGCCGTGTAGCCGTGTGGCTACACATCAAGCTATACATTTCCAGTATACGCTGACCTCGCATTCTACGGAAATCCTATACAATGCGAGATCATGCTTATAATGGAAAAGCATGCTTGATGTGTGTAGCCGTGTGTACCCATGAGATAGACGAGAAAAAAATATTATCCCCACTTTTACGTGCAAGGGTTTTCCTCACAATTTTTTTTTTCAAGATTTTATTTAACCACTTTGTCGGCGTGATTAATATATCCATGCCAAATTACAGCTTTCTATTACTAAGATTCTCTGAGCTAAACCGCGGTCATGGCGAAACTATGAGGGTTCCTTTTCGACTACGGAACCCTAAAAATGTTCGATAATCACACTATCACACTAATATTATAAAGGCTTCTACATACCGGGGCGACTTGTCGCGCGACGCGACACGACACAAAGGCACCGCTCGTCCCGCGACACGCGGGGCCTTTGTGCCGTGTCGCGTCGCACGACAAGTCGCGCTGGTATGTAGAAGCCTTAAAGGCGAGAGTTTGTTAGTATGTTTGTTACTTCTTCACGCTCAAATATACATATATTAAGGTAATATATATTATGATATCCGGCAAAGTCGTCCCTGATAGGTACTGTGAAAATCCTCTGGCTATTTGGGTACTCAGTCAGGGGTTTTGTACCTAAGCGCAGGTACCTACCAAGGTAGGTATCTAATTGACTGATAATGATGTAGGTAGTTTACATAACAGTGTGTGTGAGTGTAGGAGGTAGGTATCCATCCAATCAATGATAATAATATTATATTAAACAGATATTTTATACACTCACAAAACAACCAAAAAAAGTATTCCACGCAGCAGCGGCAGCATACATACCCACTTTTCATTAATGTTACATTTCACTACAAGTAAAAATGGTAGATAAGAGATGGCTTGATAAAAACAACAAGAAAAAAAGAGACGCTAGTGTTGTCAATTGCGCGTGAATGTAAACAAACATTATTCTGGCCACCAATCACCGAATGTTGGCATCACAGACTAACAAATACGTCCCAATTAGGACGTTTTCAAGTCTTTACGATTGCGCGCTCATATCTGTTTAATATAAGCCAAAAGAGATGAGACTTCATTCAGTCACAGAAACCTCTATTGGATGTTGGGACGAAATTCAAAACTATCACTAGACAACAAGCTTCTGATATATCAAACAATATTAAAGCCAACCTGGATGTATGGTATACAGTTGTGGGGCTCCGCCAAAGACTCCAATATCAATATCATACAAAGAGTGCAAAACAAGATACTGAGGTCAATAGCAAATGTACCATGGTATGTCACCAATGCTGAAATACACCAAAATCTGTCAGTCAAGACAGTTAAGGAGGAAATACGTGATGTCTCAGCAAAATATAGGGAACGGCTGATAAATCATCCTAATGAACTGGCACGTCAGTTGACCATCCAAGACTATGTCAACCGGCTCAAGCGACGTAATACCTATACCAGAGCTATAAAAATCGACAGTAGCCCAGGCTCCTGCCGGGGTTGCGAGTTTGTCCGAAAGGGATATCGTGGCCCCGGAACACAGGCAACGGAAGGAATACGGGTGGGTTTTAGTCAGTAAAAGTCTGTCACGCTCTCCCGCTCAGCCCAGAGCGAAAGAAGTTATTTGATAATTTCCCACCCAAAAAAAAAAAAAAAGCCAAAGCTGAAAAAATATCTGTTTAATATCCAATGAAAACAAACGTCTAATAAGTTTCTAAAAAGCTCTTCAGCCACATATATTTTTCAGAATTATTCAGTAAAATAACATGCATTTTGCATTAGGGATTCATACATTTCTCCGCAAGAGGCGAGGCGTTGACACTGACATGTTAGTTCTCCAGTCCCTGCCACATTTTCGCATGGCTGACTGCGAGTCGCCATTTTCTCACGCCGGTTCTCGTCCATCCATAGACTATTAAGTAGTGGAAGGAATTTGCATCCATAATGAACGACACTGGCCATCTCTTTCGCACTGTAAGGAGGTTCTTACATAGAACATCTTGGTTCTTCATATCAATGCATTTTTCACACTATACACCTACTAGAGTACATTTATTTTCTTTACCTTCTTGTTTCAATTAAAGCATTTTTCGGAGAAATTTGCATGAGCGGCTGTCGTGAGCTCATTATGTTCTCGTTGTTACCCCTAAAGATGAACTTTATCTTCTTCATAGATAAGACGAGAGTGGAGTTGCGGACACCAGTCCGTTATACAATACAAACGGTAGGTAGGTACTTATATCCTATTTGCTGTTCAATCAAAAATTAGAATTACAATTTTGCAGTCGCGTCGTAACGTAAAAAGGAACATCTACCATTTTGGAAAATTTAAGGAAATTGAGTTTAGGATATTAGCTGGTTTTCGGCAATAAAAAATATCTAAGGTTGTTTTATGAAAATTGTGTTAAGTAATGAATGTAGTTATACTTACATGATTCCTACAAAACGATTTAATAATAATAATTTATTTATTTTGCTATTATTAAGTAATCAACATTTTCTCTTTCAACTTAGCAAAATAAATCATGGAAAAATATGATTATTGAGTTAAATATAAAAAGCATAAATAACCAAATGTGACCTTTCTTTTTAGAATTAGTTAAAGTAGAAAATATTTCAATAAAAAGGCACATTTGATCAATTGTGCCTTTTATTAATAAGAAAAACCTTCAAAAGTTTTACTTTACTTATAAACTCAATTCTTAAAAAAAAAAATCGGGTTAGCCCTTTGAGTAAATTGAGTTTAGAATGAAAGAAAATACGTTTAATAACATGACGCAAAGAAAGAAAATAGATACAAAAAGAACAAGTAGGACAGTAGTGTGTAGTGGACAAGTAGTCGAGTAGAACATATGCGTCACATCCACGCAAAACGGCCACCGCTCAGCATAATGCTGCGACCCTATTCGAGACAGAGCCCCAGCGCTGGTTAATTATTTTGTATGTAGATCCTAACTAATATTATAAATGTGAAAGTAAGTTTGTTTGTTACCTTTTCACGCCTAAACCACTGAACCGATCATCCAGAAATTTTGCATATATGTTGGCAGTTGTACAGAAACGGACATAGGGTACCTTTCATCCAGAAAAAAAGTAATGTTCCCGAGGAAAACAACAATAACGTTTTTATGATAATAGATGGCGCCACGTGTCTTTCGAATCTTGATTGAATATTATATTATTATAGAATCTTGAATAGTGAGTTATGAGTTTTTTTGCCGCCAAACGCCAACAGCAGTGTAACAAGCAGTGTACAACCCAAAATGATTGTCAAATTCTAAATTAACGCGAGCGAAGCCGCGGGCAGAAGCTAGTACAAAAAAATTAAGTTGTCGTTTTGGAACCAACCTACCGACCCACTTCATCTCTTTTCAAAAATACTAGTTATGAAAAGCACATCTGACTGGTTGTGTCTTTTTTAAATCTCTTTGTTATGCTGTATTGTGGATGAAAATTAAAAAGAGAAGAGCAAGATTAGGCATAATTGGCTCATAGGTATGCCTTTTATTTTACAAGTTTATTATAGACCTGATCAAATCAAATCATGAACCAAAAAAAACTGGCAGATACGCCTTTTTTCAGATTCCGTTTTTTTTTTTAAATTGTGTTTGTAATACACATAATGTTATTAAGACGGCAGAATTTCTGTCTCCTTCATTTTTGCATAAACTTTTTTAAGATGCTTATGGAGAGCACTGAAAGCAAAACGTCGTGAAACATTTATCGTGTGACATCTTTCCTTTGCCGTGTCGTGCCGGGCTCACTGTGCCGACTTCCTTAGCCACGCGTGAAAGAAATATTAAAAATCGCGAAAGCGTAGCCTCCTCGACCATTACCGGCTTAGACGCGCAAGATATTTTTATAATACTAGTTTGCGGACCTAACCATCTATTTATACTTACATTAACTCGTTAGTTCGCAGTCTGATTATTTCGTGGTTTATGTTCGAATAAGTTGTGAGTAAACTAATAAATGCTTAAGGGGTAGTTAACTCTTTAGAAACGTTTGGCTTTTTTTTTGGCAATTTAGATGAAATCGTTTTAATTATGATAGTGATTATAAATGATGAGTCTGCTGCGTGTTTTATTGACAGAGTGAGTGAAAATTGAAAGTGAAAAATGTAATTAACTTCACTTAAAATCACGTAGACAGGTAATTACCAACTTCATTCTGTACATCATCGTTAAAATATTCATGAGTTATCAATCCATAAATCCTAACTTAATATTATAAATGCGAAATTGAGTTGGTTTGTTTGTCACGCTTTTTTTTTCTTTTTTTTTATGGGTGGGAAATGATCAAATAACAGCTGAACGGATTTGGATGAAATTTGGCACACGGTTGGACCTGGGTTAGGTTTCATCCCGGTAAGCGCAGGCAAGTCGTGGGTACAGACGGCTACACATCAAGCTATACATTTCCAGTATAAGCTGATCTCGCATTGTGTAGGATTTCCGTACAATGAGAGGTCCGCGTATAGTGGAAATGTATAGCTTGATGTGTAGCCGTGTGTACAAGCTAATAATCGATAAAATATAGTAGTTTACTTCATTGGTATTTCATCAATCAAATTGACAATGTACCATCAATCTTGTAATGGATTTCTAAGCAAGGAAAATTGGCATCAACACTATTAAAAAAAACCGGCCATGTGCATGTCGGACCACGCATAATGAAGGGTTCCGTAGTTGGGACGAATTTATCCCAAAAACAAACTTAATATTGTAGTTGAAAAACATGTTCTTCCATACATCAATATACGCCACGGTCAATTTTACAACTGAAAATGTAAGTTTGTAATCGCATTTTTTTGAATGTCATAAAACAACAAATTAACGATTTTCGGACTTTTTCCTTTACTTGTGCTACGTGCTTCATGGCAAATTTCATCATTCTAGGTCAACGGGAAGTACCCTATAGGTTTTGATTTATTTGCGAGTATCAAAATATGTCGCATAAATCACCGTATTTTTTATAGCGTTGACTTAGAAGCTTGATTTTTTTAGAGCTCCAAGGGACCGTTGACTTACGTATTTGATATTAATTTTAAACTTGATACCTCCAAAAGTTCCTGAGAAAAAGGGTCTTGACAGACTGATAGACAGACAGACGGACAACGAAGTGATCCTAAAAGGGTTCCGTTTTTTCCTTTTGAGGTACGGAACCCTAAAAAATGCGAAGGTGTCGGCGGCACGTGGCGAATAGATCCATCATGGACATGAACGAATCAAGGCAAAATAAACAAGACGAACTTTGGGAGACCTTTAATGGTTTGTGAAAGATCTAAGTACCTAAGTACCTACGTGTCTAATATAAAAAAAATAAAAAAGTCACTGGCCCCTGGTAGTTATGCAATTAGCACAAACATTTTGACATCAAGTATTATGTCAACCATATTTTTGAAAATCATAATTTCAGCTGAAAGACATCCACTGCTGGACATTGGCCTCCCCCAAAGCTTTGCCATAATCGCCACGCTTGGCAAGCGGGTTGGCGATCGCAGTATGGTGTTACAAATGCATAGAGAACGCTGGTGCCCATTCTCTAGTAAGTCCCTTAGTCACCTTTTACGACACCCATGGGAAGTAATAGGATGGTGCTATTCGTCCGGCACCACGTGGAACAAAAAAAAAAAAATAATTTTGGTAATTAAATAAGGTAAAACATTATTTAAAGTAGGTATTTCCATAGAAAGAAATTAGTCGAGGAAGGGAAGGCAGAACGGACCACTTCAGCAAGAACAAATGATTAAAAAAAAACTATTCGTATTATTCAACATTTTCGAGAGTTAAACTGATGAACAACCTTTACTATATGTTACTTATTAATTAGACTTAAATATATTCAAAGATAATTGAGTTATTAGATGATTTCTAACATTGAAATTGGTCCGTTTTACCTTCATAATCGAGGTTAGACGGACCACACACACAGGAAGGCTAAATGCACTGTCAGAACATTTTCTTCACGGAGAAACACTACCTCATCATCATCTTCGTCACAACCAGCACAAGCACAATGTACCTACCTACCTATAAACGAAAAGCTGGCCATTGCACATATTCCCCACTTGATTCTGAAAACAAGTTTTCTAAGTCGGATAAACTGTAATTTTTCTTATTTTCCATCTCTTTTATCAATCTTCTTTCTTGTTTTCCCTTTCTTCGAAGTTTTTGGTCCTCTGATGTCACCTAATGAACAATTTCTACCTATAAACGAAAAGCTGGCCATTGCACATATTCCCCACTTGATTCTGAAAACAAGTTTTCTAAGTCGGATAAACTGTAATTTTTCTTATTTTCCATCTCTTTTATCAATCTTCTTTCTTGTTTTCCCTTTCTTCGAAGTTTTTGGTCTTCTGATGTCACCTAATGAACAATTTTTTTTGCTTTTGAAATCTCTTCCTACTTGTCCGGTCCGTTTTGCCTTTTGGCATAAACCACATCAAACACTTAACCCCTTACTAAACAAGGTTTATCTTCAGACCCAGGTTTAAAACATGGAGCCGTTATTGAATTTCGAACTTTATTCCGACTGTGGTAAAGTTCCTAAACACAAAACTGACAACTTAATACCGAACTAAGTTTTCAGTTTTGTATAAAGAACGGTATTTCAATCACTGTTACGTTCTTATTACAAAAACTGGCTCCATGGTCTAAGCCATGTCAAATATAAATCTTGTTTTGTAATAAGGCGGTTAAAGTTCTGTAATGCGTATTGCTATCGTCCACTTAGTTTGATATTAGTTAAATCACGAGTCAATTTGCATACAGAGTTCGCCAGAACATAATTATCATGAGCCAATTGTTATTTGGTTTAAATTGATTTTTATTTTTATTATTTTAGTAATATTTTATATAGATTATTTTTTAATTTGTGAATGCGAGAACGTTGTAAGGCTTGATAGACTGTAAACCATTTTCTCTTTTTGTTAAGTACTTGTTGACGGGCCTACACTGTCCTCCCATACTTATTAACACTGTAACTTGAAAACATTGTAAAAGCCCATTATTTTTAAAAGAGTAATCGTGGAGTTTCTTGCCGGTTCTTCTCCATAGGAAACGACCAATTGGAACCGTGCACCTAGCTTCTGACGTTTGTTAAGTCCCATGTAGGCATTATGTGAAATAAAATATTTTGGTTTTGTTTTTTTTTTAAACAATTATTAAAAAGACGTAGATAGGTTACCTACTCAATATTCGATCTTCAATTAAACGGTAAAATGTCATACTATTACTTATAGATGACACGTGGGAGTAAGACGTCCCCTGCCAGCTAAATGGTTGATTTTAGATATTTGAAAAAACTCATCGCAGTATACAACATTAGTTTAATATATGCGAAACCCGAAACACGTGTCTAGTATTTTATGTAAAGAATCTATTTACAAAATTTTAAAACTGTATCATGAAAAATCACAAAGTTATAAGGTTGTTATGTTACCGGGTTGTCCGTACAAAAACATGCTAACGGAGCCCCCGCGCCTCCAGGGTCGTCTTGCGCTCATTGATAATAATTTGGCAGTAGTTACCTAACCGTACGGCGATTGTATTGTAAGTAATTAATTGGTGATAACATTTTCCATCACACTTAAATATTTTTGGGACAAAATATAACATGTTGTAAAAATTATTGAAATCGATTCAGTTCCTTATTCTGAACAAACTATATTCAGGTTTCACATAAACTAAAAATATATAACGAAGTTTAAAAGGAAAGCTATCATAGCTAGTAGGATTTACAAGTTAATGAGTAATAGTCGACCAGCTTACATTTGCAGTTGGAGAATAATTGACCGTGACGTATATCGATGTATGGGAGAACATGTTTTTCAACTACAATGTTAAGTATGTCTTTGGGATACATTCATCCCAACTACGGAACCCTTCACTGTGCGTGGTCCGACACGCACTTTGCCGGTTTTACTTATAATATTATTGGAGCCAATGCAAACTGTAGGTCGATTCCTCATTTCCTTTAATAACACCTATGTATACCATGTTTTAAGCAAATAAATTATCTTATCTTATCTTATTGAAAATCGTCAACTCGATTATCAAAATATGGAAAAACAAGCTTTCCTTGCTAAAACCCTGCTCACGTGGATGGCGGCATTGAGTACGCTGACCAAGAGAGTGAGCATGACGGGCTTCCTCATGACACCACTTATTCAGAGATGGCGTTATTCCTGTCAGAATTATTTAGATGGACTTTTGAACCTGCAGGGGCCGTCTTACCTTTCTTTTTCCTAACCACTATGGTATGTACGCACGTATAACAACTCTCAACCAGAACCCATTCTCACCTTAATCCATCTGTAGAAATAAATGAAGATCTTCAATCAATCAATAGTCTTTATTTATAAACAAAGGAAGTTTATTTCAAGGAAATGAAAATCCGGGAAGTCTTATTTATAAGTCTTATTTTCTACAACCTTTCTAATAGATTTTCTAACGGGAAAAGGCCAATTTTAAATACATTAAGTTCTCTATGTAGAAATGGTGGTATAAAGACTGAGGTGTAGCCGATTGTCTTGATATGGATGAATGAGAAGCAATGAAGAAAACAAGAATAAAATTAAGTACAAATGGGTGGATTGAGTGAAGGGTGATAGGATTGGCTAGGTAGGAAGAACACTGAGATTACTGGTGATATAGATGTACCTAGGTATTTTGAACTTGCTAACACTATTATTTTGTTAACTTTACTATTTCACAATCAAACAATGACCGGCTCTGCACTACATTTTACCATATTATATTCGGTTCGCAGTGGATATTATATTCGGTATTAAAATAATATATTTGAAAACAACGAGCGAACCTTACAGTAGTCGAATATGATGTGTTACATTGTGTAACATCTGATATCTCACCTGAAAATGTAAAAAAAGCTAGATACTGAAATATTTATTCGAATAATTATTAATTACTAGTAGTCGCACACTGGACGAAGTTCACCTCCTGTACTTACAATCTATATAGTACCTATTAATTCCATGAGTACACTAATTCCATGCTATTATCACATCAAAAATTTCCATTTTTAAGTTATAAGTAGTTAATAAGTTTTAGATGTGGAAGAAAAAATAAACATTTTTATTTTATTTATTTATTTTTCTTAAAAGATGTAATCAAAGAAATCACGTCATTAAGGAAGAAGAAGACGTGCTGTTCATAGGTACCCCAAATAAATGTATACAACATGTCCCGGAATTAACGCACAAACTCTTTAGGGGTCATTTTACTCAGCATCATGAACAACTTTTAGTATGGGACCAAACCAGAAATCGCGAAAAAGAAATCAGCTGTTCCCTACATTTATGGTCGAATAACTCGTCAAAATGTAGGGACCAGCCGATTTTTTTTTGTTCTTAATGATGAGTACAATGACCCCTAAAGATGATGTGCGTTAATTCCGGGACATGTTGTATAAGAGCAAAATGATGATGATAATATTATATCCTGTTTTGTAAAAGAACGTACGGGAGTGTGAACTACGTTTCTCACAAATCTTCTTTAATGCTACCAATACAGTTCGGGTAAACAGATTGAACTTTAGCTTAATGAATTTCCTGTTTTATTTAGCGTATCTTTATTTTATGCATGTGATGAAAGTAGCGGAAAAGGTTTTTGCTTTTCTTCAAAGGGAATGAACGAAGCAATCAGTTCAGATTTCGTTAGCTGGTTGGTTCTGTAAAATATAAAGCTAGGAATATCGAAATAGTTTTAGTTCTAAAATATGTTTATAGGTACTTATAGTATTGGTGAGGTTTTATATTAGAATACCTACCTCGATTTGTTGGAAAACTGTGATCTGGAAAAGTGCTGTATCCTAAACTATCTAGATATGTACCTTTATAATATGATGTGATTTAATTTACCTCACTTAGAAGATAAGTTTCCTCCTAATCAAAAAAATAAATAAAAAAGCAAAAAATTAATAAAGTCGAATCTAGACACATACATTGGGACAACTGGGACAAGTTAGGGATTCCATCAAATAAGATACATTATAATCTCTTTTTTAGGTTCTAGTATCTGGACAACATCAATAAAAAAGAGAACTAGACAACATCAATAAAAAAAAAGAACTAGACAACATCAATAAAAAAGAGAACTAGACAACATCAATAAAAAAGAGAACTAGACAACATCATTATTGGATACGAGGGTTTTGGCTACTTTGTATGTGTGTATTATAATTGTGTAGATTTGTTGAAATGTGCGTTTTGTTTGTGCAGAATAAACTATTTTTCTTTCTTCTTTCTTTCTTTATTAAAAAAAAGAACTAGACAACATCAATAAAAAAAAAGAACTAGACAACATCAATAAAAAAGAGAACTAGACAACATCAATAAAAAAGAGAACTAGACAACATCATTATTGGATACGAGGGTTTTGGCTACTTTGTATGTGTGTATTATAATTGTGTAGATTTGTTGAAATGTGCGTTTTGTTTGTGCAGAATAAACTATTTTTCTTTCTTCTTTCTTTCTTTCTTTCTTTATTAAAAAAAAGAACTAGACAACATCAATAAAAAGAGAACTAGACAACATCAATAAAAAAACATTAAATTATTAACAGTAAATTATGTTTTTTATTGATGAGTTATATTTTCTTTCCTCTCGCTCTCTGTGGGAGTGATTTCGTGAAAAGGGACGGAGGTGTGTAATAGGAAGTGACAGCTTGAGCATGGAATAGGTAAGTACTTTTATATGAAAGAAAGAAAGAAAGAAAAATATTTTTATTTGTCACAGAAAAACATATTTATTATATAGCATGGAATTAGTGTACTCATGGAATTAGTAAGAACTCGATTGTAAGTAGAGGGGGTCATTACCACGGTGAGATGTCAGATGTTACAACATCATAATTATGCGACTACTATAAGGCTCACTAGTTTTTTTGTATCTTATTTTATATTTTTGATGTCTGCAGAATATTAAAACTAAGTATGTGTTGTATAACGGGGTGGTGTCCGCCACTCCACGTCCAAAACGCGTATTTTGCGTATGGAACTAAGTAGGTAATATTGCTTCATCTCTAGAGTGCGCTTTGAGGAATCTTTCGCGGATTCTGTGATACTGATTGCCTTAACTCACACACGGTCAGCGTGTGAGTTAAGGCAATTTATATTTATATATTTTTTTTACAATATTTGTAAATATTATTATTATTTTTTTATATGTGAGCATGAGTTTCGTTTTTAATTCTTTTTACGTATTATGTAATAAAATGACTACTTATACAATTTTATTCTAGGTGCATCGATGTAATGTACCTATAAAAATATTGTAAAAAAAATTTAAAGAGTAACGGTGGAGTTTTTGCCCATTCTTCTCCATACGAAACTACCTTTTGGAAGGGGCGACTAGAAGCAATTCAATATTTTATTGTGAATTTTGACGTTCTTATTTGCTTATTTGAACAAATAATAAAACAAATGCAAATGACTTAGCAAAACTGACGTAGTAGATAGAATGGCCCTTCACAATCTATCGCTGAATCTGGTAAGACCAGTCTAGTAACTTTCCTAGATCCGAGTAAGCAAATATATCTACATGGTCTCAGACGAGATAACACGACTAATGTCACGAGATAACCCATGTCTTGTCACGACATTAGACATGTGATTATGAGATTTATAGCCCTAAGAGCTCGTAATATAGCATGAACAGCTTTAGTTAGCCGGAGCTACTTTATTGCGATCGTAAACTGAATAATTTGTTGTTTTATGTTTGTAGATTGCGTATTGTAAAAATATTTATCGCGTGTCAAGTAAGATAAGTAGAGAGAACGACGAGTATAAAATGTTGTTCAACAAAATTAGCTTTGTAGCCCATAACTTAACTATAACAGCTTTGATAGATGATACAGTAAGCACTTGGCTTATTGTAAAAGCTCTAAAACGATCCCACGACCTCCAAATAGACGTGTTCTCCGAATACAACCGCATGAAATTCTAGCACTTCTAACTAGAAATGAATGAAACCTCTCACTCGATGTTTTGCATCGTTAAATAACCCATCAAGGTAATCAACTGCTACAATTCCGGCTGAATAGCACTGCGGATCTGTGCCTGAGCAGCAACAACAACAAAAGCGAGTCATGGCATCGATATGAAGTAACCAAATAACTTAGAAATGTCAAAGCCTGCCGGCTTGTCCGACCTCGCTCCCACTCTCGGAGCAACGGTACTCGTGTCTCGGCAGTCGGCGCCTGCGCTGCCATACGCTCGAGGTCTGTGCCCTCCTCCCCGACCACTTGCACGCGTCAATGCGCTCGCGCACACTCCCTCGCAGCAAACACTCCAGTTTTAAACGAATATTCACAAATAACGAACAATCCGACCGCGAAATACCTGATCCTCGTGACAAGTCAGGCAAACGAGTCCAAGTTTGCGCCGACAACTTTTAATGTGACACATTAGGGACGCAGCAGCGTGTGACAGAACTTTTATCAATACAGCCTTTTACAAGCTCTCAACTCTCCGCGAGTTCAATGTGATTTGTGAAATGTTGCGAATTATGGAAATTTCATGTTTTCATATCGACGTGGTGATTTTTTATCGTGCCTGAGGCGTTAAGTGGAAGTTTGTGAGTTATTGAAGAAGGAACACTTTCGGAAACAAGGTGCAAGACGCTGGAAATAGCATCAAAGGTGAGTTTAAAACGTTCAGAATTTAAAAGGGAAGTTCCTTTGAGTGTGAATATAATTTAAAGTTTACTGGGATAACAAGAATTTCTTAAGGTATTACAAGTTGATCTCTTTAACAACTTTTGACAGCGAACACTTGAATAAATGAATACATTTTGTTGATAATGATGGGGAGAATTGCGTAGGAGACAAGGGTGGTTCCTGCTTGATCCACTCGAACACGAATAAATTATAATTTTGCAATAAGCAAAGCTTTAATTTGTGTTGTCTCTTGTTATTATGGAAAGTACCTACAAAATCTAATTTGAGTAATGTTTTGAATGGCATTAAAAATAAAATTTGTTCAAAACCTTGTTAGACTTGATTTCGTCTTCTTTTTTTGTTGATACGTGCTAATTATGCCGGGTATGCGGGGGGGATGCTTTGTTACCGACTGCATCAAGATACTTATGTCTAGTAAATTATCTCAGAAACCACAAGAAACCAATCTCTTTCTCTAATACCTAGTACGCATTATGAAATTGCAGTATTTGCTCCGTTTGCATCACTGCACTGGTGGCAATTTTTGAAGGTAATTGAACGCAAAGTAAGAGTTAAATTAAAGCTTGACAGATTGCTATTAGAATTTTAATCTAGAATTGCTATTTCAATATCATCAACAACATTTATTTTCTTTATTGTAATATCATTATCATTGTGTCGGGGCACTTTCAGTATCTCTATTAATAATGATATCGCCTATGGTCTGTGGTAGAGATAACCGGTAGATATTTTTTTCCTTCGACGTGGGAATATCTTCCATCATAGTCGGTTAATAAGGTCTTCTTTTCTACAAGGTATAGGTTGGTCTATTTCAATACCTAGAAGTTGAGTTACATTTTTGCCTTCATGACCTTGCCTAAATGCCAATAGATAGAACCGGACATTTTAAGTACCGTAACCACCGAATTTGTCCATCTAGGTTGCTGTACAGTTAATCGATTGTCGTGGTAATTAATTTCCTTTAAAAGACACTAATTAGACCGTACATTGGCCAATGTTAATTCTTCACCACATTGCCAAAAGTCAACGAACTTTTTACTCAACATAACGTATATTATTATTACATATTTCTAAACGGGTTTTCTTTTGATAACAGTTTTAATTTAGTTCCTAGTAACGTGTTTAGTATATAACTGTAAGTCACTGTTACATAGATTTTGGTATATATATTAGAATACTAGAAAAACTTGCTGTTTTGACGTAGATAAATTATCTTGATTTCATCTAATCCGTTAATGTTGAGATTGGCATTTTTATTGCTATCAACATTGTGATATTTACGTCACATAACAGTTATTTAAATGGCTGTTTTATGAGTTTTGTATTATAATTGTATCCTGTAATGATCGTGATATGTTTTTTAAATTCAGTCTTTGAAAAACTAACGCAATTTAAAACGATAATGTACACACATTATCGTTTTAAATTGCGTTAGTTTTTTCTATCTTTGCTTCAGCATAAGTTTCTGCTGTAATGTGTTCGCGAACAATTGGAAGAAGATGTTGTCAGTATGTCTGGAGTATTGTGAGATGAGCACTGTCCTCCCATTCCTATTAACAGTGGAATTTGAAAACATTGTAAAAGCCAATTATTTTTAAAAGAGTAACTCGCCTAAAAAGATGGCAAACATAGACCAGAGAAACTAACTATTAAGTCTCTACCAACTCTTTCGGTGCTGCTAAATGAATCCCAGAAAACATCTGATTAAGGCTGAAAGCCGATTGCAGATTAATAAATAAAAAAATAAAATAAAAAAATGAGTAATCGTGGAGTTTCTTGCCGGCTCTTCTCCATCGGAAACAACCAATTGGAACCGTGCACCTAGATGTGCTTCTGACGTTTTATGTAGGTTTTGTGAAATAAAATATTTTGATTTTGAATTTAAGCATTAGTCTACTGCTATAGTCTACTGTCGAGCAGTTGTACTTATTGTATTTGTCTATAATTAATGTAATTGGCCTTGGCCGTTTTAAGGCTTCTACATACCAGCGCGACTTGTCGCGCGACGCGACACGGCACGTGTGTCGCGTCGCGTCGCGCGACAAGTCGCCCCGGTATGTAGAAGCATTTATGTTAAATAAACTACCGGGACATTTCTAGCCTTCTCCCTAATTGCGACAAACCGTTAATTATTAAGTAACTGACAAGGCCTAAATGAGCATCATTCATCTACATGCTTGGAGTTTCCCTACGTGATCGAATCAGAAATGAAGAGATCCGCAGGCGAACCAAGGTAACCGACATAGCCCGAAGAATTGCCAAACTTAGGTGGCAATGGGCAGGGCACATTGCTCGCAGAACTGATGGCCGATGGGGCCGAAAGGTTCAGGAGTGGCGACCGCGCACCGGAAGACGTAGCGTTGGAAGGCCTCCTACAAGGTGGACCGATGACCTTGTGAAGGCCGCAGGTATCCGCTGGATGCGAGAAGCACAGAACCGGTCGAAGTGGCGGTGCTTGGGGGAGGCCTATGTCCAGCAGTGGACGTCTTTCGGCTGAAATGATGATGAATGATGATCTACATAGTAATTATTATTATTAAATATTTAATTTCTTGTAAGATTTACCGTCACAGTTTGGTTACTTTGAAGATTCAAAATAACCAAGCTGTGAAATTCCCACAAATAATAGTAATATTGTGAAGTAAAATAGGTCAAGTTTTGAGAGAATCTAATCAGGAGGAAAGGAAAGGTTCGGTTCAGTTTATTTTCCTTCTACTGTGGTTTTCCTTATGAAGGCTTTAATACATTAAGTCAGTAAAAACGATCGAAAATTGAGGATTACTGGGGAAATCAAATACATTTGCGGTAATATATAAAAATCCCCGTGTGAATCTTTTTTTTACCACAATTTATTTCATTCCACTTTAAAAAAGCTATCTGACATCTGAAACTCCACTGAACCGAACTCAGTGGTTTTCGAGATCAAGAGGTTAGGTAAGGTTACCGGGACAGACAGACAGGCTACTTTCTTTCATATTTTGCAGTAATAAGTAGGTACATTCACTTATGATACCTACACACTTGCCGATGCAAAAGTAACCCAGCCAGTGCAATTTTGATATTTTTTAGGCAGGAAACAGTCACAGATTAAAAATGAATGAGATGGCATTGATTGAAAAATTTACCAATTTTATTGGTACCTTTAGATAAAAAGATCGTTGGAGTCGAAACAGGTACTTAACAAGTAACATGAACTAAAAACACGATACTTGGGGAATGCCATAAGGTGCCCTCCGTGTCTCTATATTGTGGTGATGAGTCATCACCACTATCAGATTAGCCTTTTCCCAACTATTTTGGGGTCGGTCATCACCGACGCCAAAAGGGGTCGGTGATGATACGGAAAAGTTGGTACTTAAATAACAAAATAAAAAAACTGGTGAAAAAAAAAAGAAAATTTCTACCAACACACAAAACAGACAGATAGTAGAATAAAAACAGACTATAGTTACTTTACTTCCCAGAAAATTAAAATTAAAAAATCAACCAAAAAAGAAAAACACATGCGGACAGAACCACGGCCACAGCTAGTCATATAATAATTTCGTTTAAAATACACACCATTTATCTGCGTTAACGCACGTCTGCGCGTTAAGACATTGTCTCACGAGTTTCACATGAAAGCAAGTAAAAGCGTTGTGTTATAACTTTTCTCAGTCCGAGGCGAGAGTTAGTAATGTTACACGCTTGACGAAGGGGACAGGAAAGTACCTGTAATTTTAGATGGGTGTCTGATATGGTAAGCTTTCTTGATTAAATGCTTACTTTCTATAGCATATTATAGTGCTACTACAAACTACCGAAAAATAATAGAAAATAATAGACCAAGCTTACTGACGTAAAGTGATGAAATGCTTGAGGATATTGTTGGAATTGTCAAATCAGCCATTCAAAATGTTTATGAACTTTGTTGCAGTATTTATGGCAGATCCTTAAATTTAAAGGCATAAACTCTCTTTTGAAATATGCCAATTTTCAGCGCTTTTAATTAAAATACACAAGTTAACTCTAAAATATCTATAGTATGTCATCATCATCATCATTTCAGCCGAAAGACGTCCACTGCTGGACATAGGCCTCCCCCAAAGTGGGGAGGGGAGGATTTCCATAATCGCCACGCTTGGCCGGCCGCGGCGGGTTGGCGAGCAGTATGGTATTAAAATGCATAGAGAACACTACTGTCCATTCTCTAGCAAGTCCCTTAGTCGCCTTTTACGGCACCCACGGGAAGACATAGGTTGGTGCTACTATTCTTTACGTCCGGCAACATACGGCACTATAGTATAGTATGTACAATTAGATAATAAATTAATAACAAAGGAGGGAAGTGCTCATTTGGCATCAAAAAATTCGCCCGCTCAATGGACAGTGCCCAAAAGGCTGGCAGCATTGCCACGTTGGATTGCAATACTGATTCTTTGGGCTAAAAATAGGCCAGCCCTCTGGTCACGTGAAGAGCCAACCGCGTGGCGATGTCCCGAAAAGCGCTTTTTGTTTGGGAAATGTTGAAACCAAAAATGTTTTCTGCATGATAAAGATGTACAGAGTGTACATGTTTTACAGGCAGGAAAACATTTTGTCTTGGTTAACATTATTGACCCAAACATGTCTTTCATACCGTACCGATTCGTACTCAGAAATCTATTAAACCGCCATTAAAATCAAAACAAAACACTGCCTTACTTCCTTTCATTATCAATTTTAGGAGAGAAATCTCATAGCTGTTCCCAATCACTTGTTTTTGTACTAAAGGTTATAATTACGTTAGAGAGGGCACGGTTATTAGAGCGATTATACAGCTGCGCACACGCATTTCAGTCGGCATGACCGGTAGTACCGTTAAGTATGATTGCACCTTGCTGTAATTAGATGTATGTCAGTTTTGTACTCAAGTGGGTACTTGAGTAGATAAATGTACTCGGTTATATGTAGGTAAGAAAATTGGTGAAATGTAGAACACCATGATTTGCATATGTACTGCATCTTAGGCTTTTTTTATCTTCTCTCGTTTGGCAATTAAGCCGATGTCGACACTATTGCCAGCGTCGAACTTAGCACTTGGTGGTAGTTAAGTAGATATTAAGTTAGTAGCTGAAAGGACGAGACAATTTTTGTTAGTAAACATAGATATATTTATATATAAATTTAATATACTTAAACACCACAAACTGACAATATATATTTATAAAGTTATTATTACTACATAAACCAAACTACATATTGATTTCATATAAGTACCTACATTCAAAAAATTTGATAAAACTTGGATAAGTTTAGGAGAAAAGTTAGTCAAGAGGGAATGGAAGTTAGTAGGAAGAGGGATTTTAATTTTGGAAAGCTTATGGTACAAGTCATAGGATTGGGAATTTAAAGGACAAGAGAAAAAGATATGGTCCAGAGTACCATCATCAAGGCCAAACGGAATCGGTACTCGTAGTGTACGTCAATGTTTTGTCGAAGGACCAATGGCCGGTGGAGCAGACGGGTCCTGCAGTCGAGACCGCGTATCAGCAAGCGTAGTGTGGGACGCCCCCCAGCTAGATGGACCGACGACCTTAAAATGGTGGCTGGGAAAGATTGGATGCTGAAGGCGGAGGACAAGGTGCTGTGGCGCAGCCTGGGAGAGGCCTATGTCCAGCAGTGGACTGCTATAGGCTGAGATGACTATACGTCACTAGGTGCCTGGTTTCTAAGACATTCTTTGCCGGAGTTTATGTATTTGATAGCGCTATTGATTCGATATCTTGACACGTAAATTTCTAAACTCTCAGTTAAGAAAAATAGATGACTTCCTGAAATGGTCATGTTCGTGAACGGGCGTTGTCAGTTGGCATTGGTCATCTCTTGGCTGCCACGGCTTATTTTAATTATTTTAGTTTTGTTTTTTTTTTTAATTTTTATCACGGACGCTTCTGAGGTTTTGCGTCGTTCTCACGTGTATAATTTTAATATGAATGATGTAACCAATACTTTGTATCAATATTTTAATTTAAAAGAGTGTCTGTGGAGTTTCTCGCCCGTTCTTCCATAGGGACCCACTGCTCTTTGGAATGGGCAACTAGCTTCATATGTCTAACTAGCCGACTTCCTGACAGTTCAAAAGTGCCTGTAAATGGTTTAATTGAAATAAAAGCTTTGAGTTTGAGTTTTGGGTTTGAATCAATAAATAGGTGGTTATTAATAATCTTATCTGAGGACCTCGTATGGAGGCCGTCAGAAAAATATTATAACTGTAATTCGTATAATGTGCCACTGTTCTCAAAACGGTGAAGGAAAACATCGTGAGGAAACCGGTATGTCCTAGAACCAAAAATTCGAAGATATCTGACACCTACCAACCGCACTGGGCCCGCGTGGTGGATTACGGCCCACTTCCTCTCACTGAAAGGAGGCCTGAGTCCCAGCAGTGGGAATATTATATGCCGATTATGCTTTAAGATGTGCATAATACAGAGCATTAGTAATATTCTTTTCATGTCTTATTCAGGATAGGAGAGAACATTTTTTCTGTTTATAAAGAACTATTTACCTTTAGTTTTGTACCTGTAGGTAGCACCTCTAAATAAAAGTTATTATCTAATAAGGCACGTTTATGTGAAAGCTGAACAAAAAAAACTTTCCGTTTTATTGTGTTATTACAATGACAAAGGGAGATATTTCTGCGCTTCTCGCTTAGTTATGGAGTAGTAAACTCTTACTATTTAATGCATTGTCGCGTTTATAACTAAACAGAATAGTTATTAGGTACTAGGTGTAATAAATTTCATTGACAAATAGAAGGATTTGGTAAGGAATATTCCTTTTGATAACACACCATAACATCACTCTGCATTCCCCAAAGGGTTAGCCAGAGGTGCAACTATAGTAAACCCACATTTCGCCAGTTACGTTTAGGTCACATGTAATAGGGGGCAAGCCTATTGCCATCAAGCGGGCACAAATCCAAACTTCGGGCTGCTACTGAGAAATTACAGAACACAATACTACTTCCCCCGACCTGGGAATCGAACCCAGGACATCAAGCTCAGGAGTAGCTCTTGCGACCACTAGACCTATATTTATGTATTGTTTTGAAAATTTAATATTACTTGCTCGTTAATATTTTTATACATTACCTACGTTATGTTTTTGTACAGACGCCAGCAGGTCAACTGTCAAATTTTCCCAATCAACCTTGAACCTTATGCTGTAGGAATAAAGTTGAAAATATGAAAATAGCTTGATGTGCTGGCGTCTGTACGTACGTGATACTCCTTTATTTTATTTTGAAATTTCCAATTACAGTTTCCAATTGAAGTAACATAAAATAAGTAAATAAATAAATAAATATAAAAAATTTGCCCTAATTTTGTAAATTTCATATATTTGCACTCACAAGAAAATTCAATATTTTATTTATTTATTTATTATAGTTAGTTAACCCGGTACAATACCAATAACATTAATTAACATAGAAAGATAACAAAACTATACAATGCAGACAATTGTGTCATAAACAATTATTCGCTACTTACTATTATGGAACAGTGGACACCCTCGCATACTGTTTCTCACAGAACATCAGACATACGCGCTTAATTATACTCCATTCGTCCGCAAACACATCACAGTCAGGGTTGGCCATCAGGAGGGAAACCCTGAATCCTCCCTGAAGGGAGGGGTTTTGTGGAAATTATATACTATAATCTTGTTACTTATATAAAAAGCTAATAAGATTTATAACACAGCTCTGGTTTGGTTCTATTTTAACTCTTTAGCTAACAAAAACATCACACTAATAGTATAAAGGCGAAAGTTTGTGAGTGTGTGTGTGTGTCTGTTACTTCTTCACGCTCAAACGGCTGGACCAATTTTGATAAAATTTTGTATGGAGGTAGCTGACACCCTGGATTAACTTAAAAGCTACTTTTTATCCCTCATAGTATAAAGGCGAAAGTTTGTGAGTGTGTGTCTGTGTTTGTTACTTGTTCACGCTCAAACGGCTGGATCGATTTTGATAAAATTTTGTATGGAGGTAGCTGACACCCTACTTTATATCCCGATATTACCACGGGATCGAGACATACGCGGGTGAAACCGCGGGGCGCAGCTAGTAATTTTCATAAAATACAAAGTCGTAGCCAGCTGTAGGTATTTGTTCAACAATGTAAAAGACACCAACGCGTGCGCGTGCACTGTTCGCATACAGCGTGGAGCGTGCACGCACGAAACGGAATCTCGGACAAATAAAAATTCATGTATTAATTGCTTACAACTGTATTACTGTGTTCCGCTTTATAATTGGTTGCACGTCAGCAGACCACTCAGGTGTTGCTATTTTTATCCTACTGTGTGACGCAAAGGAGGGTAATGTGTTTATCAGCCTATGTATGTATGTATATTTGTTCCTTATTAACTGTTTCCGAGTTTGATGTGCCATTTCATCATCATCATCATCTGCCCGCCTTTTCCCAACTATGTTGTGGTCAGCTTCCAGTCTAACCGGGTGCAGCTAAATACCAGCATTTTACATGGAGCGACTGCCTATCTGACCTCCACAACCCAGTTACTGGGTACAGGCCAAGGCCTAAGCTGAGCTTTGCATTTGTGTGAGTGCATATACAACATGTCCCGGTTTTCCAACATTCATTTAAATTATACAGCTGAATAATAAAAAAAAAACAGTACAAAACTACCTACATGATATTACGTGAAATATTAAATAATCTCGTGGCGGTCTAGTTATTTTGTTGATGATCTTATTTTATTTAACCAAAATAGAATTAAAGTGTTTATCTGCGGCAATTAATCTGCATAACCCAGCAATAACTTTACTTTTTAAGATTATTACATGTTCAATGTTGGCTCGTTTTTAAACGAAAACGTAGCAAGTGAAGTATTTTATTTTTTATACGACAAAAACCTGTACTTATAGGAGCTGATTTCTTTATAAAATCGATAATGCCTAAATGGGTAAATTTAAATAGGGTAATAAAAATACGATTATAAATATAGGACTGACAGTTATTTTAAGAAACGCTGCATTTAAAAAAAATGCTGTAAAAGTAGATATATGTTAAATATGACGTCATTAAAGGCAGGCAGACAGGCGCGACACGATTCCGGCAAACTCAAACTCAAACTCAAAGCATTTATTTCAAACTTTTGAATTGTCATAGAGTCGGTCAGAAATATGAAACTAGTTGCCCATTCCAAATCGTAGTAGGTACATATGGAGAAGAACGGACAAGAAACTCCATAGACACTCTTTTAAATTATAATGTTACAAAAATATTGTTACATATCAGCAGAACTATTTCCATGAAGTTTTCATAGAAATTATTACACTAGAGTCGCGTCACGCCGCGCCGGGCGCCGCGCCTTCGCGTCGCATCGGTCTGCGGAGCCTTTAATGTAACAGACCATACAAACTTGCTCTTCCCAAAACAATTTGGACCATTTCATTGTTGGGCAGTACCTTCTAAACAGGTTCAGCGATAAATATCTCTCAGATACCAATCTCACTATAATTAAATAGTTTTCGGCTGATTCGGAACACACCGCAATAAAGGAGAGAGTTTTTGAAACAAGGTGATATAAACTGTGGGTTTTTGTTCTACCTTTTAACTCTTAAGAGGGATGGATGCGTAGTTCATAAATGTAATACCAAAATGATTTGTAAAGCAAACATATTCATAAGATAGTGTGTCTTTATTCCGATTGGAACACAGAATATCTAGGTTCCCAAATACCAGTATATTTTGAATGGACACTGATTTAAACAAGAGTTATGAGGAAAAAAAATTTTCTATAGAAATTTTAAATTCCTCATATTTCGTCTTTATATCATTGTCCTTTCAAAATATATATTTGGGAATATAGATATTCTGTAATCCAATCGAAATAATTACACTTAAGAATATGTTTGATTTACAAATTATTTTGGTATTACGTTTGTATGAACTACGCATGCTACGCCGACTTAACGCAATCATGGTATTTCTTATAGCCAGTTAGAAAGTTTTATTTTTACGGGTAATATTCGAGGTGTTGTATGGTTCACGGTTTTTATAAACTGCTTATGGTTTTGATGGTGTACCTAATGTGCTAAAAGAGTACTTTTTTTACTTAAATGGCTTATCGAAAAAAACATTATATTCTGTGAATGAGTACCTAAACTTTAATGATTCTCACTGACATTTAACTATTTTAATTTGACAAGTGATTGACATTTCTATTTATTTATATTATCTAGGATTTATGTTCCAATTTTATTCTCTTCATTTATTTAATTAATTTAATCAATTATTTTGCATGCAAGTTAAAGCGAATTGTTTAAGAAACTGTTAAATAAACCCGACCATCTGTAATGTACTAAATAGTTGACTTAAAATATACAAATGTTGCAAATAAATTTAATATCAATTAATTTTTAAGAATAAAAATATTAAAAGTAGGAACGTAAATATTTTGATTTTATGGGTTCAGAGGTATCGTATTACCGTATAAATAATTAATTAAGAAATAAAATAATTTGTAAATCGAACATATTCTTATGTAAAGTCTGTTTAGCTTTTCCGACCTAAAGCTTGTAAACATGGAAATTATGTTTTTCATTTACTAGTTTAGCGAAGGATTTGGGATAAGAACACGGCTACAAAAATGATGAAACATATTTTTGTAGGGCCAGCTTTTACCAGCTTTTCTTAGAAATGGCACATTTAAAATAAGTCAAGACGTTTTCTTAAAAGTCACTTATGTTTCATTAAATTCTAGACGTAATTTTTGATGTCATCGTAAAAAGCTTTACTAAAGTTATAACTTGAAGAATACTTTGTCAAGCCAAATTAAGGGCGAGGCGCACTACGACTTTTTATCGCGCGAGTATTTTGTCACAGACTAAACTGGAGAAATGTGAGTGTACTTTACACCTCCGCCTCGCCCTTGAGGAGTACAACAGGCGCCATGTAATTTGTATGGCAATGCAGTTTGACTACGTACACTATGAAAGTATTGTTAGAAAATCACATAATTATACCAAAAAAAAAAACACGATAGGACTGTGGCGGCATCTACATCGGCACATGCGAACTATGCATCACACTGCCGTCACGCAAAATCCTGCATCGCGCAAGCAGAGTTTACCGCACGACTAACATACATCCCGACATCAATCGTCGGGCAGTTGCACACTAGACACAACACCCGTTTAGTCGGACGATCCTCCCTTTTCCATAGAGGATGAGTGAACTTTACACCCTGTTTCTCATACCTCTATAGGACTATGAGTTGTTTTATAAAGACAGATGAGTACCTAATCATTTTACCTGTTCTTGAGTAGATTGAAACGAGCTAAATTAGTATGAGATTAACTTAAAGTTTGACATTAGATCCGTTCAAAGTAGGTAACTAGGAACTTTAAGTTCATACAATTTACATAAACTCGATAACTAAGTTTCACAATAGTTATTTACTTAAGGCTTAGGCATAAGGGGGCTAGTGGTTAAGTAATAAGAGCCGTACGGGTCGATCGATCAGGTTAAAGCTACGCTTGCCAAGGTTGGTCCGAGGATGGGTGACCATCTTTACTTACCGAGACTCCTCCGTGCCTCGGAAAGCACGTTAAACCGTTGATCCCGGCTGTCATAAATGTAGATCTTTTTAAATGTAGATTTATGACAGCCGGGATCAATCAGTTACGGGTCTTCAGAAGCCCGAAAGTCTGACAACCAGTCTTACCAAGGGGTATCGTGTTACCAGTAACTGGGTGGTGGACGTCAGACAGGCAGTCGCTCCATGTAAAATACTGGTATTCAGCTTCATCCGGTTAGACTGGAAGCCGACCCCCAACATAGTTGGTAAAGGCTGGGCAGATGAGATGATGAATAGTTGTTTACTTGACTCAAATTAGAACTAACCTTACCTTATGTTAGAAAATAGATTGAATGAAAAGATTTTTAATTTAAATTTGTTGTGTTTTAATTGAGTAATCTGTATATTTAAAGTTTTTAATAGGTATGTACAATATTCTTATATTTAAATAAATATTGATTTCACAATTTTTGTTATTGCACCTACCACTGCTTGGCTCTGCATCACTCAAAGGTTGACTGGTAGAAAATGCCTATGGCATTAAGTCCACCTCTGTACATTTGTGTGCTTAAAGTATTAAATAAATAAATAAATCTGTCTGAGTAAATTATAAAACAAAAAATATATATATTATTGAAACACGTCAAAAGTACAAAAAGATATGCCTACCACACTAATGATTTTCTTTTGATAAATAATATAATAACCTAACTTAGTTTCTAGTCTTTTATTAAAATTATTTTTGTTAAACACAACGGAACAACACAAAATATCAACATGAAACGTTAATCACAAATATCCGGTTAGATTATTCCAATTTCCTTTCCTATTTATTTTAGTTATTGTTTCAATTCGATCGCTCTCGATTTAAACGCCGGCTGACGGAGAGAAAAAAGACGTTGTGTAAACAGCTACAAAAGACCTATTCTAAATATTGGCACGACTAAAGCCAAGTTATTAAAACATCAACGCCTGAAAGAATGTCTGATTCGCAATTTAAGACACATTTTTTTCGGCACTTTCCTAATTAAAAATACATCAAAGAAAAAAATACATTATTCGCTACTGAGCACAAAATTATTGACTTGGCACTCATTCGTTATAAGAGGATTGGATCATTTCAACGTCACAAAGGTTTTGCTAGGCAGCCGACTGGAGCTGGCAGCCTGCCATACTTCCACAAAGCGTTCCAAGCGTCACGAGAGGCTGCGAAAGCATAAAACTCTCTCCTTTTACTATTATTTTCATATTCCCTTGCGCTTTTTATACAGCCTTCATAAAAGCTGTTGAAGATATCGAGACGACAGTGAAATGACACAAATTTTTATATCTTTCTTTAGTAGTTCTTCAGTTACGTGCCTATAAAAAAGATGGCGACTTTTCCCGCGTTTCCCGCATTATCCACGCATCGGTTGTCAGCGACGTGCGTGAACTGATATTGTTCGACTCGCTTGTACAACTTGACAGCTTTTTATATTTTTCTTTGCAAAAACTAGATTTTTTTTTTATTCGGCGATTGCGGAGATACCACGCTCTATAAATTTAGATTAGGTAGCTATTAGGTTCATCGGATGTCAGTGTGAACGCTAGTTATAGTTCGTTTTTGAATCCCAGAGACTAATTAGACATTTCAAATGAATGAGGTTCGTTTTTTCAATTTGGAGTTTGACATTTGCACCTGTCAAATTAGTATCTGGGATTAAAAAACGAACTATATGGAAGCCTTCACAAGACGTAGTAGACGAAGTATTTTTATACTTAGGTTAGGACAATACTTGGTAATAATTAACTTACCATCTGAGGGACAGATTCCCCGGTTACAATAAAACACGCGTAGTAAATTCTCAAAGGGGCACATAAAATCATAACTTCTGGCACTCAAAGATTGCTCATTCAGGCCCCAAATAAGATTAAAAATAAACTCAAGTACTGTTCTATTCATTAGACAATCCTAATGCAATACTTACAGCTGTGTGAAATTCACGTTTTCTTCATAATAATTGAGATACTGACTGACTTACAAAATATCGTGAGAGTAAAACAAGTGACCGTGACTTTTATTAGAACTATGTATGAATAATATTACCTAACTATGTCGCCAGTATTTTTAGAAGTCTATGATTACTCGTATAATATACGAAAGGAATTAAAACGGACTTTTGAATATAAACTTTTCAATATACAAATATTTGAATATTTCTCAATCTGCTTTTAGCTAAGAGATTGATTTTTAAACGTCTATATTAACAGAAACCTACCCTCATAAATTACCTCATTTATAATGATTTAACGTAAGCATAGGATAAGTTCATTTTGATAATTGTTCCGTTGATAAATAAAGATATTTGAAAATTAAAATTAATGTTTATTAACAGAAAGGTTTAATACAAGCTAACAAAAAGATCTTATTCTACTCGTAAATGTAAACTAACATAATCCGAGATATTTTAAATAGGCTAAATAACCTCCTCAGTTTTTTGTTGTTAGTTATAAAATGCGATTTTTGTATTTCTTGTGCGTGTCCCAAATAAAACATTTTTTATTTCTTTCTCTTTTAACATACAACATGTTTAATTGTTAGTGTGACTACTAATTTAATAGATATTTATTTACATTATAATAGTCCTCCAGACCAATCAAAAAACAATCAATCTGCCCGCCTTTTCCCAAATATGTTGGGGTAGGCTTCCAGTCTAACCGGACGTAGCTGAATACCAGTATTTTACATAAGAGTGACTGCTTATCTGACCTCCACAAACCAGTCACTGGGTAATACTCGTACGATACCCCTTGGTACGACTGACTGTCAGACTTTCAGGCTTCTGACGACCCGTAACGACTGTCAAAGATCTACGAATGACAGCCGGAACCAACGGCTTAATGTGCTTTAGCTAAATACAACAGGATATAAACCAACCTCTATTTTTATTGGACAACCTCACACATGTCTCCCGATTTTGTTCAAATAGACGTCGAAACGTGAGTAGTCTGAATAACACAATTAGCAAGATGATATATATCATTTGTGAGAGCCGCCTCACTCTCAGACGTTGTCTAACTTTGTTTCGTCAAGTTTGACTCCTGTACGAATCTAGAACACCTAAAGTTAAGGCGAAAACAAAGGGATCAAGTAGAAATTCGTTTAGATGAGTCGACTTACAAGTTTGTTTTTATGGAACTCTATTGATGTTTTTCTTTCAACAAGTTTTAACAAGGCTACCTATGAACAGTAACTTTAGGGTGATTTGTAACACTTGATGTTATTTGAAAAGTTAGGTACGAGTATCTACTGTAGTATACCTATTAACGTAAGAAATATGTCATTTGGTTTAAATCAGGGACCATTTTGGTTACCCATTGAAAGGGTTTTCGATAGGGTTTTCTAAGCGGTTAAAGAAAAACCCATACGAAAAGGGTAACCCTTATGAACGGCTTAAATTAAATTTTGGTAACCCATTGAACGGGTTTTCGATAAAAACCCATACGGTGTGGGTAACCCTTTTAAACGGCTTAATTTAAGCCATTCAAAATTACCCACACCGTATGGGTTTTCGATTAACTGCTTAGAAAAACCCTATAGAAAACCCTTTCCATTGAAAGGGTTTTCGATAGGGTTTTTCTAAAATGGTAATCAAAATGGTCCCTGCGTAGCATAGAGATAGAATTGGTCGTGCTACGCGTGCTGGGCGGATATAGAAATAACATAATATTATGATTTTTTCATGTTACTGGGTTTCAAGTAGGTATAGAACCCATTGAAATGGGTTATCATGTAACCCTTTCACTGGGTTTCAAGTATAAAACCCATTCAATGGGTTATCATGTAACTCTTTCAATGGGTTTCTAGTATAAAACCCTTTCAATGGGTTACATCATGATAAAGGTAACCCATTGAATGGGTTACCCCTTCGAAAGGCTTAACCCTTAACCGGGGTTGTACGGTCCCTGATTTAAATAGGTTTTATTTTTGTTATTTTATGTAATATTATATATAGATTCTTTTTTATTTGTGAATGTGTGAACGTTGTAGGCTGTAGATTTTTAGATCATTTTCACTAGTTCCTCGTACTTGTTGACAGGCCTACACTGTTCTCCCATACCTATTAACACTGTAATTTGAAAACATTGTAAAATCCCATTATTTTTAAAAGAGTTACCGGGGAGTTTCTTGCCGGCTCTTCTCCACAGGAAACGACCAATTGGAACCGTGCACCTAGCTTCTGACGTTTCATAAGTGCCCATGTAGGCTTATGTGAAATAAAATATTTTGATTTTGAACACTTTTTTATTACCCATAGCATGTCATTATCGAGCCAGATCGACCTGAGTACAGGTGCCAACTCAGCAAATTGTACGTCCATGTTATAGTTAGTCTCATGCTGTCCCTGTCATTTGAAGGTGGATTCTAGCGACAGAAAGACTTATAAGAACGTGTGGTTTGAATATTCGCAGGTCTCAGTAAAAGTACTTATAATAAACCAGCCAACCATCTCATACTAAAACTACCTCAGACCAAAGAATTGTTTCGTTTTGTATGTAAGAACCTCAAGTCTTTGTAACTCGTTGCAGTAACTTTACATTATATTGTATACTCAAATGCACCTGTGCCGTATTTAAATTAATTAATTTTCTTAATGCAACTTTAGACATGGCGCGCTACATTTGCTTGACACCCGTATAACATTTGCAAAAACATAAAGGCTCGACTGGCTGTTCATAATGGTGTGCTGGTGCCTACGTTTAAGTATGTATGGAGTGAATGTTGGGTGTGGAAAAGAAGCATGAAATTAGAATAAATGCTGTCGCTGAAAACCAGCGCTGGGGCTCTGTCTTGCATAGGGTCGCAGTATAATGCTGAGCGATAGCCGTTTTGCGTGGATGTGACGCATGTTTCCCCCAACCTTTTCTTATTTTTGTGTTTATGCTCTTTGTTGCGTCATGTTTACCGCAAATAAACGTATTTTCTTTCTTTCTTTTCTTTTCTGTAGAAATGCATTCCTTGCGAATCATGTCTGGCGTGACTATGAATGATAGGCTGGAAAATTATGTGATAAGGTAACGGTGCGGTTTAAAAGAAGATGTAGTTAGTCTAGTAGTCGCAAGCGAGGTCCTGGAGGTTTACTCCGAAGCGTTAATCTGAACTATCGGCCGAATGTTCGGCCGTTTTATAACTTCCATAGTTTCCTTTTTGATTTTGAATCCTTACTCGACTCAAAGTCACATTTTTGACTTTGGCTTATCTCTTTGACTGTAGTTTTTTTTTTTTCGCCTTTGTCGGTCATAGTTAGCCGTAGTCAAGCAACGGCTGTAGTTGCGGCCGATACTTCAGATTTATGTTCCGAGTAGACCAAGGTTCGATTTTTCTGACTTCGATTTTTTCTTTGACTTTCGATTTTTTCTTTGACTGTAGTTTTTTTTTTTTCGCCTTTGTCGGTCATAGTTAGCCGTAGTCAAGCAACGGCTGTAGTTGCGGCCGATACTTCAGATTTATGTTCCGAGTAGACCGAGGTTCGATTCCAAGATCGGGCAAAGTGTTATTGGGTTTCTCTATCAGGAATTTCTCAGTAGCAGACTGGAGTTTGGATTTGTGCCCGGTTGATGGCAATAGGCTCGCCCCTTATTACATGGGACTTAAACATAACTGGCGAAATGTGGGTGTATTATAGAACTCTGCCCAACCCTTCAGGGAAACAAGGCGTTATGTTATGTTATGTTTAAATGTATATCCTAACCAATTATAAATGCGAAAGTGAGTCATTTTAAAAGAGTATAACGGTGGAGTTTCTTGCCCATTCTTCTCTATACGAAGGTACCTTTTGGAAGGGGCGACTCGAATCAATTCTATTTTATTTGTAAATTTTGTCGTTCAAAAGTGCTATTTATGTGCCTATTTGAAATAAATAATTTGACTTTGACTTTGAAATTGTTTGTGTCTTTGTTACGTTTTTACGCTAAGACGGCTGAACGGATTACACATGGATAATTTTCATCCCGATATTAAAACGGGATCGACACATAAGCGGGTGAAACCGCGGGCGCAGCTAAAAATACAAAAAAACACAGTTTATTAAAAACCACAATCGTTTTTGGAACAACCGCTTTTAAAGTTCATGTACCAATTCAATTTAGAAGCGACTAGACAAAAATCCGTTAAAGGTACTTGAAGTAAAAGTATTTCTTAGGTTTCATTCCTTTTGTTCTACGTAATCCAATTTAAGCTCCATAATATTGGTGAGGAGTAGACATTTTTCGTCAGCTCCATAAAACAGATGAGACAAAGGTACCGAGGATTTAATCACTTTGTCTGATGGGTAGAGATCTTGAAGGAATTTAAGAGTAACAAAAGCGATGAAAGAGTGTTTCGTGACTATGTACTAAACGAAGTTGTGTTTGATATCAATCTTTTGTTTGTAGGATATGTTAAGAATAGAAAATGTTTAGCGGAACGTTATAGTCCAAGTAAAACAAAAAGTGGATTAGACAGCTGATTCATTTAGTGTCATTTGTTTTCAATGTTTTCTTAACAAAGTATGAAAAATCTATCCAGCACGACAAACGCTATGCCAGTTTACGATCCGCGAGAACTACAACTCAAACTAAAAGCATTTTTTTTTAAATATACCAATTAAATTGTCAAGGTAATGATATAAATATATCTAGATAGATAGTCAACGCTGTGAACTCGTCGAAAAAAATTGCGACCAACTGTTGGCTGCAAAATGCACGCACACTAGAATAACACAATGACGTGACGCGGGTGTAAGACGCAGCTGTCACGCACACCAGCCTATCAAAGTTGGTGTGTTTGTTTTAGTTCTTTTGCTGCGCGATACTGTATCTAGACATGGCAACGGAAGGAACACGGGTGGGTTTTAGTCAGTAAAAGTCTGACACGCCCTCCCGCTCAGCCCAGAGCGGGAGAAGTTATTTGATAATTTCCCACCCAAAAAAATAAAATAAAAAAGACAAATAAAATCAAAGTGTCAAGGTTTTTTTTTTAAACTAAACTCTTTTATTTTTAATTTGCTAGACCAACCAGCTGCGATCGACCTCTTTTTTAAATAACACGACAAGTAACTAATGAGAAAATACGACAACAGTGAAGATCCTCCTGCAGATAATGATTCAGTGGTCCTTGACGAGAGTCACTAGGTAACAAGATTATTTACTAGGTTCAAACAAAGTTAAAGTTTCCGAGACCACTGCAACACATTTGCACGAAGCTTAGGTCATGTCACTGAGGTATTAAACAGTTGAGCATCGCATGCTTACGTCACCCTACATACAGACTCACAAAAACAAAACACTGCCTTGTTTTTCCTAC
The DNA here is from genome assembly GCA_948098905.1 of Tiliacea aurago. Taxonomy (NCBI): domain Eukaryota; kingdom Metazoa; phylum Arthropoda; class Insecta; order Lepidoptera; family Noctuidae; genus Tiliacea; species Tiliacea aurago. Next base: position 8,303,632 of record OX402588.1, read on the forward strand.
AAGTTCTGATTATAACACAATTTGAAGTCTACACAAGCTTTTTGCTTTATATTCATGGCAGCAGCGGAGGGGCCTTGGTATATTGCAGCATTGACACTCAAGTGTAAAGTCAAGATCCATGCTGGCAACACAATGCATAAGACTTCCAACACTTTACACAATAATGTGCTGTATTGAGAAGTACTTGTGGATTGCAGATTGTAGATTCACACTTAAGAGCGTCTACACCTTACAGCATTTCATACAAACTTTGAAGCCCTTGTTTTTTGAAATGACTGAACCGATTTTAATGAAACTTCATACGCATAAGCAGGATACAAAGGTCTAAAAAGTTAGTAAACCTCCATAGGAAGTCTCCATAGGAACATACTACGCTTTGGAATGGGCAATTAGCTTCATCTCTCTGACTGGCTGACCCCTTGACAATTCGAAAAAGTGCCTGTAAAGGCTTCTACATACTGGCGCCACATGTGACGCGACACAAAGGCCCCGCGTGTCGCGCTACGAGCGGTGCCTTTGTGTCGCGTCGCGAGTCGCGCTGGTCTGTAGAAGCCTTAATTGGTTTATTTGAAATAAATGCTTTGAGTTCTGAGTTTGAAGGCTGGCTATAGGTAGATTGAAGATGTAGAAAATGACGGAGGCAGGAATGTAGCGGAATTGGAAAGAGATTGCTCGTCACTTCATCACAGCCGCAAGCGGCAAGCTTCTAATCCGACAACCAAATATTAAAATTTAAGACGCATAATATTTTTATTTATGGTAACATTACTCCATAAAGATAGGAAGAAGCTCGTCAGTCATGGCTCGTTCGATATAAAGACAGCTCTATCTTGGTAACAACCACCATGATTACACTTCATTGTTTTCGTAACAACTTCGTTCAGCGCTTGATGATAAGTCTGTTATTGCAATAGTATCAGAATGGTCGATCATTGATTTCATAATTGTTGATTTTGACAAGTTTGGTAATCTACTATTATAATGGCGTCATTATGACTTTCCAATGGTCGACCACTGACACTACATTGAAAGAAATTGCATTTATTGGTAATCTCGTACATAATGACAAATAAATTACATTTCTAGTAATGGGTTTTATAATAATGGCAATACGAAAATGCGATTATAATAACACAATTCTATTACGAGAACATTGACCGACCAATGATCGACCATTATGAATTTAGCAGATTACGAAATTTTAGCAAAATGACCATGGCATGACAATGGGATCGTGTTGGAAACACTGAATTTATAAAAATAGCAGACTTGGGCCCCAGATCCTATGTTATGATTCCCAATCAATCTGCTGACAGTGACAACTTAGATGAAGTGAACGTGGAGTGAACTATCAGTGTCATCCTACGTGATGCTAGGGATGGACCAAGGATTACATTTACAATAATAATCGAGATTTTGAACAGAAACTCAATTTTGTTTTTTTACATTAAATTGGGTTTGACTAAATTTCTGTTTCGTTATTTTATTTAAGAACCCCTTATAATACTAGCTTTGAAATAATATAAAATTATCAATAGAATTAGCATAAAAATATTATTATAATCTCGAATAAGATTGTAAATGTAATCCTTGGTCAATCCCTAGCGCCTGGGGAATGATACTGACAGCTCACTCCACGCAAGAATTCACGGTGAGATTTTTTCGCTTTCCCCAACTACGTTGGGGTCAGCTTCCAGTCTAACCGGATGTAGCTGAATACCAGTATTTGACATGGAGCGACTGCCTATCTGACCTCCACAACCCAGTTACTGGGTAATACGATAGCCATTAGTAGACTGGTTGCCAGACTTTCCGGCTTCTATCGATTGCAAAAGATCCACGAATGACAGCCGGGACCAACGTCTTAACGTGCTTGCCGAGGCACGGAATACGTCTCGGTATGTAAAGATGGTCACCCATCGATGGACCAACCCCGGCAAGCGTAGCTTAACCTGATGGATCGACACGTGTTATGTTATGATTCCCATTTCCCATATAATAGAGAGCGATCATATTTGCCATTGACATATTTAGACTTTGCGTTGATACGAACAATTGGCTTATTGGTTGATTCGCATGAATTTACTCGCCTGAAAAGGGCGAATCGACACTTTTAATTAAGGCGCGGTGTTACCTCAATATTCACAAAAACTGGTTTCTTGGATAGTCGAGTACGACGTAACGCAATGAAAATATCCGACGCAAAAAATACAGTGGACAGAAAAGGGTTTATAGAATTTTTTTTACCGAATAGAATAGTAAAATATAGTTTGATATTCCCAATAAAGTTATTTCATAAAAATAAACTTTCGCGTCAAATATCTCTGTATTTTCAGCGAAAACAACATTTTTTTTTAGGATTCTAATTACATTAGCTTTGTTTTAAAACTTTAACCGGACAATTATTTAATATAATGTGTATATTCCGAATAATCAAAATAAAACCCCTAAAATAAACGCCCATTCGCAGTTTAGTCACATCGTCAACACAAATGTTTATTCAAATTTTAACCTTATTTGAAGCGGTTGTGTGAGTGCAGTTGCAGCGTTTAAAATCGTAGTCAGTCCGCGCCTCTGTAGGCGACTCACATGAAGTTAATTTATTACTACTCCCGAAACACGTATTAGGCAATTCATCATCATCATAATTTTAGCCTAAAGACGTCCACTGCTGGACATAAGCCTCCCCCAAAAGGATTGAAGGAGGTTGCCATAATCGCCACGCTTGGCAGGCGGGTTGGCGATCGCAGTATGGTGTTAAAATGCATAGAGAAAGCTGCTGCCCAATCTCTAGTAAGTCCCTTAGTCGCCTTTTACGACACCCACGGGAAGAAATAAGGTAGTGCTATTCAATTCTTTACGTCCGGCACCACACGGAACCGACACTTTTAATTAATATGCGAATCGACACTTTTAATTAATATGATTTTTTCTGTAGGCGTCTCGCATGAAGTTAATTTATTACAACTCCCGAAACCCGTATTAGGCAATTGGCACATTTTGAATTTTATGCAATAAAATTATGATAAAAGTACACTAGAAACTACATTAAACAATTACTTTTTAATGTCACATACTTACTTACTCATGGAACATATCTACGTCGCTAATGCTTTATTTACAGCCTGCAGCATTTTAGCCACGAGTACGGAAGGTATTTCCGATAATTAGTCGTTTTGCTCTCTAAGTGTTGGGCCGTTAAAGGTTTTCCAGCTCGCTCAATGATTTAAACATTCAGACGTACCTACGGAGCTTTTAAAATGAGAATTTTTCTGAGGGTAGGTATGGAACAATTGCTGTGCTGTGTATTTCGTTGTTTATGCATAAAAACGGAGAAAATCATTCTTGAATTAATTTATTGCCGTATTCTATAAGGTACCGAATTCTCACTATTTATTGTTTGTATGAAATGCTAGGTGTTTGTTTACTGCAGCTGGCACCGTCATCACCGAGAAACGAGATTATTCGAACCAAACGTGACGTCCCGGTGACGGCGATCGTTTGTCTACCGCGACCGAACTCGGCGGTTCAGTATGCGATGTTCGGGTGACGGACGTGTGGTGGACACGCAGCTATAGTAAATGTATGTATCGCTACTTCGGCGCCGTCATCTCGTTCTCAGTGACGTCCCGGTGACGACTGTAGTGGACAAACGCACTAACCCTCAGACCCAATTTCATTAACCCATATGAATATTTCATGAAAGGCTTAGTTATTGCAGAAGTTATAAAATGTCAGCTAAGTTATTATCATCATACCGTTAAGGCTTCTACATACCTGCGCGACTTGTCGCGCGACGCGACACGGAACAAAGGCCTCGCGTGTCGCGGGACGAGCGGTGCCTTTGTGTCGCGTCGCGCCGCGCGACTAGTCGCGCCGGTATGTAGAAGCCTTTAATCCATTTCCGTTAGTTAATAAGCTAAGCAGCTGCACATCTAATTACCAACATAGTTTTTCTTGAACCATAACGGAAACTAATTGTACCTATAATGAATGCGTCAAATTAGTTCAATAGATATTTAAAAAAGGTGATAAACTAGAAGACTGACAGCCTGGGGAGCAATGGTGTATTACATTTAGATGCGTTACCTGCGCTCAATAATGGCAAAGTAAATGCCAGGCAATTGCCTGACATTTACAATAATAATAATTATTATTACGCACGCGCCAATGAACATGCTGCAGCTAGTGACGTAACTAAATATGTATGTTCATCTCTTTCTAACAACAGATATCGGTATTGGTCTTTCCTTTTCTTCACGTGCTGTATGATTGTATGCAAGTATGTAGCTACAATCATGGCTTACGCTGTTTTTGAGTATGTTTGTGTATGACGCGTCTATTTATAATACGTCATTGCTTGGGAGCATATTAGGTGACTGACTAACGGATGTGCAGGAAAAACGAAAACGCCAGTCAAATTGACAGCTGGTATGAAACGTCACCGGTATGTACCACAGATTCCAGGGACTACAGAGACAGTAATGCAGATTGGCGATGACGTAACATGAAACGTAACACAAAGCCGTCCTAATTTTCTTAATTATATTGATTACCTTCTCTTTGTTAATCTACTTCTATAACTTATTTGTGATGATTTGTAATTGGCACAGAACTATTTATATTTTAAGCTAATGATTTTATATGTCTGTAAATCTTCCATGCAATAAATAAAAACATTTTCAACATACTTCCTTATAAAGTGACTCTTATGGCAGCGCATAGGTTCATAATTCAGCTTATTTATTATACACTCGTGTATTTTACTTTATTTTACCACACTAGTGTTTTTTTCTTAAAATTTTTTTTCCATTTTCGGAAAGGGTTTTTATGTAAAAAAAATACTTTTGTGAATAAATAATCCTTCATTTATTGATCAACCATCAAAATTATCATAATTACATCAAATTATATATTTTCATTACATATTTACCTTAATTTGCGTATTCAAAACATTATTTTGTGTTTATTAAATTGTTTATTGTGCGTTTATTGAGTTTGAGTTGAGTTGAGTTGAATAATGTACTATTATGACATGTAACATAAAAAGTAACGCAACAACTAGGCGGATTTGATTCAACGTGAGTTACATTTCACCAATCTGAATCCAGCATTAGAGTGCACTATCGACATGAATAAAGTCGCACCTAAAGCTACATACTCGAACATAAGCAGCTGATAAGAGCTAGTAGGTACTAACAAAGATAGCAAAGTAAGATTTATGTGAAGGCTGAACTTTATCTAAGAATAAGTACGGGAGTGTTACTCATGGCTAACTCTGTGTTCTGTTACCTTCGTATTGTTTCTTGCAGTTAATCTTTTAGATCAATTGAGGTTTAGTTCTTTGAAGCCAAAAATTTACAGATTAAAAGTTCAGTTCTGTGCCTAGCCATAATAGAGACATGAGAAGAACTCTCACACTCTGTCAAATGACACAAATAAAGAATAAAGAAGAATAAGAAAAAGGCGACTTTTAACTTTTTGTATTCGGTATTATCACACGTCTGTGTGGTGCCGGACGTAAAGAATAGCACACCCCTATTTCTTCCCGTGGGTGTCGTAAATGGCGACTAAGGAACTTACTAGAGAATGGGCAGTAGTGTTCTCTATGCATTTTAACACCATACTGCGATCGCCAATCCGCCTGTCAGTCTTGGCGATTATGGCAAACCCCCCTTTGGGGGAGGCCTATGTCCAGCAGTGGACGTCATTCAGCTGAAATGTTGATTATGATGATTATCACACATATTATAATAAATTATAATCAGCTTATAATGTTCCCACTGCTGGGACTCCGGCCTCCTCTCTTCGAGAGGGAGTGGGCTGTAACCATGCGGGACCAGTGCGGGTTGGTAGATGTCACTTGTTTTTGAATTTTTAGCTCTAGAACACGCCGGATTCCTCACGATGTTTTCGTACACCATTTTGAGAGCAGTGGTGATGAAATTATTTACACAAAGTTAAGTGCCTGTCTGAGTTCGAACCCACTCCCTACAAATCGTAAGTCGAGGCCGTTACCACTGGGCCACTACTGCTCTCACTTTTACATAACATAAAGGAGTCGATTAACAAAAATAAGAAAAATAGTAAAAAGTCATGAACTCAAATTAGTTTGAGAATCAGTATGTTTCTGTAGTAAAAGTATCAAAACCATTGATGAATAAAATAGGAAGATAAGCCACTCGCTAACATCACGTAAATATTAAATGGATCCGATGTCATGCGTCATGTGCTCGACAACCGAAATAGAGAAACATATCACGCGGGCTACAGCGGGAACGAGATAGCAATAATTGTCACTGTTACGTACCCATAACAACTCGGAAACAAACTACGATTCCGGTATTCCCCGCAAACCGAGAGTAATGTAGGATTGTGTCCTTTCCCCTAATTTATGCGGTCTACATCGAGGAGCGCGTGCCATATCTTCCTATTTAATACATCAATGTACAAAACACAACCCCCAAAACGTACCATTTTTGGACCAAAACTAGGTGTAAAAGGTGGTGATAAGTCTTTAAGTTTTCTCCCCATATCCCCGATAACGTATGACGGTATGACGCAAAACTAGAATAATAATATAAATTATGATTACGTACGAACGTTCTTCACGAAGTCGGCACATTACAGAAACTATTATTCACGGAACATTATTGTTGATGTAATAATAATGGCCTTACAGACGCTCTTAGTGTTGAAGAAGTTTGTCTTGATATATTGAGCGAAAGTAATTGGGTACTGGGAGGGCTTGTTGTTGAGACTAAATAGATTTTGACGAAGTAGTTAGTTAGTTTATCATCACGATGAGTAGGTTCGCGGAAATCGAGCGGCTATTTTTCGTCTGGATATTGAGTAATGGAGTTACAATACATAACGCAGATTTTAAATTAAAGATGATGCGTGTTTCACAATCCGTGATACATTTCTACGGCAAGACGGATGAGCCCTTCTGTTTTACATGAATGACCCAAAATATGTTTGAATTCCGAAGATTTATTATTCATTTAAATCACAATTATAACACCTTTACAGACTCATCTGACATCTACTTACACAGATTAATACAAAATAAATAATACACACAATTAAATAAAGTTTTATTATAAATATGACAACGTTTATACTATACCCCTTTCAATCATGATGACGTATTATGTCTGACATAGATGACCGTTGGCAAACGACATCTATCTTTGGCTGACGACCAGTCGTGAGAAAATATTCCCATAATCATCATTCTTGGATAATCATATGCCAAGGTAAAACTGTGTTTTTTTCTACTAATGGGCTGTTATATCAGCCGGAAGACATGCATTGCCAGACATAGGATATTTAAATCTCTCACAGTTACGTCTAGGACTAACTGTGCTTCGAGGTTTCTCACGCGTTTCATCATCATTATCATTTCAGCCGAAATACGTCCACTGCTGGACGTAGGCCTCCCCCAAGCACCGTCACTTCAACCGGTTCTGTGCTTCCCGAATCCAGCGGATACCTGCGGCCTTCACAAGGTCATCGTTCCACCTTGTGGGTTGCCTTCCAACGCTACGTCTTCCGGTACGCGGTCGCCACTCTAGAACCTTTCGGCCCCATCAGCCAACTATTCTGCGAGCAATGTGCCCTGTCCACTGCCACTTAAGTTTGGCAATTCTTCGGGCTATGTCGGTTACCTTGGTTCGCCTGGGGATATCTTCATTTTTGATTCGTTCACGTAGGGAAACTGTAAGCATAGCCCTCTCCATTGCCTTTTGCGTAACTTTTAGCCTTCTGATAAGGCCCATTGTGAGCGACCACGTTTCAGTGCCATAGGACATCACTGGCAACACGCACTGGTCAAAAATTTCGTCTTGACACACTCACGCGTTCAAAGTACGGTTATTCTTTTCGGCACATGAACATGAAGTCCTTCTTCATCAGGTATCAAGCTATTGCTATGCCAAAATTCATCAAAATGCTGGGTAATTCAGCCGTGTTAACGTAACAAACAGTCGTTAGTATTTTTCACATTTATATCATTAGTATGAAAGGAACGACTGAGCCTTATGCACTTAATGGCCTCGCCATGACCTTTTCTTGCTCCATAATAAGGGTTGAATGGGTAATTTAACTGGCTCTTTTACCCATATTTCTATGGTTTATCTCTCATCTCCACCAAACTGAATTTATTTCAAAGACTCGTTGTCAAAGATTATCCTGATAAAAATACCAAAGTAAATGGCTGTATAACGTTAAAACTTCAGATATTATACAGCATTTAATAGAAAATAAAGTTCAAATAAAGTAGGGCTCACCATTCTAATGTTTTACAACTCCGTCATACCATAATCTCATCTGGAGCAATATAAATCGTGGTTGTCACACCCCGCGCACCCCACCGCTCCCCTCCGACGCCCTTCGTATAACCTAATGCCGTTTTTACATTCTCCTCATCAAATTAAGAGTCGAGCTTCAAAGAAATATACGACACAGCAATCTTACTAAGTATCAAGTCTTTTTGGCGCGCTCCGTCGGAAAATCTTATATTATTTTTCTAGGAATCATTTCTTTTTTTCGTCGTGATGACAAAAGCACGTGGCACAATAAAGCCGAACGGTCCCCTTTGTGTGAGACAATGGCGTGGAATGATGGAATCTGTTGAGATCTCGGTTTCATTTGGTGAGCTTCAATTAATTTAAGTAAGACGTAGCGTCCCGCTGCTGCGGAATTGATATAGGGATATTAAATTCTATTTTCTCCTTATTCTCGATTCTAAGGCTTCATTAGAAATTTATTATAAGTTATAATTAGGTGGCTCTGGACGTATTTTGTTGTTGGTCCAGAAGTCGAACAAAATTTTTGTATTTGGGAAAACAAATCTCATTCGTGAGAAATCTAATTTTACATTCCAACTATTTAGAAAAAGAATAACTGCTTAACTATTTCTTATACCAACTGATTCATATTATTTGTGGCATTATCATTTTAAATAGGTTTTACCAAACATTGCCTTTTCAATAATTCGTGGCGGCAATAAAGTTACGGAACGTTCTATAGAAATACTTATTACGAGATGGTTTTAATAGTGGTCAAAATATTTAGTACCTAAAGACTTCAGGCGTTTTCACGCTGTACTAAAAAAAAAGTCTGTAAAAGTCTGACACGTCCTTTCGCTCCGCCCAGAGCGGGAGAAGTTATTTGATAATTTCCCACCAAAAAAAAAATATAAATATAAATATTTTTATGCTAATTATTTACACGTACACCTTGGTCCACTAGATAAGTCTGTAATAAGTTTGAAAGTAAAAAAAAAAGTATGAAAATACGTTTATTTTCGGTGAACATAACGCAAAGAAAGAACAAGTTGGGTATAAAATATGCGTCACTTCCACGCAAAACGGCCATCGCTCAGCATAATGCTGTGACCCTATGTGAGACAAAGCCCGAGCGCTGGTTTGCATTTCGTTGTCGAGTTGTAAAGGCGTTAAGCATTTAAAGAATCTCTCCTAGAAAATAAATCATCAGATAGAATTACCCCTTTCCAAGGAATTTGGATAAAAACAATATACGTCCGGTACATAAATAAACCGCTAGTGTATATCGTAAACACGCAAAAGAATTAGCAATTTTCATCACATGGCAAAGAGAAAATCAGTTGCAAGTTCTCGCACGCAATGTCACAGTAAAATAACACTAATAACATAGTATTTATTATTAAAACTAATACACAGTAGATTGCAGCTTGCACGCATGTAGCAGTTTCTATCATAAAACAAGTAAATAATAACTATGCGTAAACGTACAATCAATAATTATCTTAATGTTAATCTCTAACTAATACTAATAAATGACGTGGAATGGAGAAAGCACGCGTGTCATAACTTCATAAGAGTAGAGAACGATATAACAAACGATAAATGAATTGTTTGAATGATGATATGATCAGAAAGGGTGATATCCCCCCCCCCCCCCCCTTGGCCCCTGGAGGAGGCCTAGGACCACGTCTTTCGGCTGAAATGAGTGTGTTAGTGATGGTCATCATTTCAATCAAGACGTTCACTGCTGACCATAGGCCTCCTCTAAAGGAGGGGATTGCCATAATCGCCACGCTTGACACGCGGGTTGGCGATCGCAGTATGGTGTTAAAATGTATAGAGAATGCTGCTGCCCATTCTCTAGTAAGTCCCTTGTCGCCTTTTACGACACCCACGGGAAGTAATAGGATGGTGCTATTCTTTATGTTAGTGATGGTCAGAAAGGAGGTAAATCTGAGATTATGAAAGAAGGATATGGTGTGCCAACCCCGAATAAATTGAGATAGGGGCAGGAGAATGATGCGTGGCGAAGGGACATTTCAAAAGCTAACCCATGAACACCGATATCCATTACGAAATCGATCTTCTTAACCATCTGGGTTTGATTGAATGATAAAATACTGCTGCACCCACGATTGTTTATCGTTTACTCATAATGCATGTTTCGGTCTTGTCGGACTGGCCTCGGGATTATCTTGGTGTACGAGTCATGTATCATACATGGCACGCGCGCATTGATAGATCAGCACTTTTCCGTCACCTTGCACAAAATATAGTGTAACGCGACAGTACACGAACAGCGTTCATAGTCAGCTGTACTCATTCATACAACATTCATATAGCATTAGTTACGTGGTAGTTAAATATATTCAATAAACCATCATCTTTGGCTATCCATGACTTATCTATCATTCAAGCTAACATCCAAGGTGTGTGCGACCCGTTCAGCTGCGTATACACTTGGGATACATTTTCTCGTGGCGAGGTGTACCATGTTTCAGGAAGTAGGACTACTAGATTACAGATTTAATTAAGAACTTGAGTGAGGTGGAATAGGCGCTTTCATAATTACATCATGAATGTAGGTACCTTATCCATTACACTTAAGACATGTAGTAGTGAAACTGCTACTGGACGTATATCCTCTACGTTCTATCATTTCCGTGACTTTCATCTATAAATAATTGATGATTGAGATGCTCTGATGATAAGTTGGTTCTCTAAAAAGCTTCTTCCGACCATCAACTAATTCATAATACTTGATGAGTTAAAAGGATATTATACCGATTACTTCTAGTTTATAGACAAAGAAAATAACTTTCTGATCGCCACGGATTTTAGCGAAATATTCCAAAATTTTCTGCTATACTCATAACCGTTTTTTCCGATTCTACGAGTGTTATATGTGATTTCAAAATAACTCCATTATAAATAACGACATTCTCACAGACACAAACTGTACCATGTCCATATACGTATGTTGTGATATGGACACTAACGTGGGTGCGGTCGGCCTCCGTGCAAAAACACGACACCGCTAAGCTTCGACGGCGTCTCAATGCGGATATCGTGACCTGTGCAATTTGTTTATATATTTTTTAATTCGGTGAAATCAGAATTTTAGGCTATTGGTATATAGTTATTTGATTGGTAACTTACATATAATATTGACATGATTTGCGCCACTTCTTCTTCCCAGCTAAAGCACTAAGAACTAGTGAAGGGCGGGCGTTATAGGAGACTGTCTTATGTCATTTTGACGTCCGAAAATTGCTGGTTCTCAACCTAGTTTGGATAAATGACTTTTGATTTATTTATTTAAAGAAAAACAAACAGTAGCATAATAAGAAATAGTTATAATATCATAAATATTACATTTTAATCAATTATGCTACCCATCACTACGTTCTCCACAGACAACAATTTAAAGTATTTAAGAACTAGCTAGTAACACAGAAACAATACTTACATAACCGACATTGTCCTAGAACTCATAACTGTATTTTTACATTTATAAATAAAAAAAAATAAAAAAAAGTAAATTTGTGTGCGTACCCACAAACATTTCGTTAAACATTACGTCTCGATTTGATTGATTTTGAATTTTTGACAGTTTCTACTTAAATATGAATGACCATTCCGTCTATGATGAAGATGAATTCATCGTTTTTAATAGAGTATCTACAGAACGCAAGATATCAACCAAATTCGGCAGATAGCTACAAAATACTATACTTTTACAAATGCCTAGTGCAGATAGTGCCTACAAAGACTTTTAATCGTCTGTTTCTCATCATTTAAGTAAGTACCAGCAAATAGCATGAAGTACGTTCACTTAATTAGGTTCTAAATTAAAATAATGTTCTAGCTTTTCTTTCTAGCAAAAATAATCTCTCTCTCCGCGACATTTTTCAGAGAGTTCCTACAAGGGTTCATTATATTTTTAATATAAAACCACTGTAGTCTGTAGTGCAGACTGCTTTTCTGTTATTTTTACTACCGTATAATAAAATATTACTACAAAGAAAGATTTTTAGGGTTCCGAACCAAAATGGTAAAAAGGAACCCTTATGGTGAGACTAAGTCTGTCTGTCTGTCTGTCTGTCACACCTGGATATCTCAAGAACTACTAATGCTATCAACTTGAAATTTAGAATATTTTTAGATGACGTTTGCCCAACTATTTTGCAAGCAAGAAAGAAATTTAAAAAAATATATCTTTTTTGCAAAAGGGACTGAAAGAAAGGGGGTCTTAATAATTTTAAGTGGGGCTACTAGGGCATGTAGGGTATCATATGAAAGAACGCTGTTTGCACATTCTCAAACATTTTTTAATTTTTTTTTATGCAGCATAGTTTCCGACTTTTGATGAAAAATGTAAAAAAAAATACCGTCCGCCCCCCTTATCTCCGAAGTTTGCAGAGATAAAATCTGAAAATATTCTATGTGATAGAAGTTTATGTAAAGATTACAGGAAAAATAAAACGATGTCTCTAAATAGCACAGTTTTTCAGAAATCATCAACATCATTATATACGTACGGAACCCTCGATGCACGAGTCCGACTCGCTTGTGACCGGTTTTTTAAACTGTTACACCTCATTCACTGACAACCAGTCTTACCAAGGGTTATCGTGTTACCCAGTAACTGGGTTGTGGAGGTCAGATAGGCAGTCGCTCCATGTAAAATACTAGTGTTCAGCTGCATCTGGTTAGACTGGAAGCCGACCCCAACATGGTTGGGAAAAGGCTGGACAGAATTCATAACCAATATTTTAGCGCACTTTATAACTATATTTCATAATTTAATATTGACAAACTAATCAAAACAGTGAAATATATGACAACTTTATATTTGCATTAAAAGTACAACCTTAAATAAGTTTTAGCTTAAATATTTGCGACTTTGCCAACTTTCAATATGCGTCCTCGTAAACAGCGTGTAATAAGTTAGTCATTGCTCTGACTGATATAACAAATCATTTGAGAATTTACTCGCAAAAACATAGCTTCATCTTAAAAACAATAGAATAAATAATTCACATTTCAATGAAAAATCCTTCGGCTTCAAATGCCTTTCGACTTCTGACAAATATCCATAATTTGAGATAACACAATCTCATTCAAACCCACAATCTTGATGAAGTACCCACATTTAACGCATACCACTTATTTTCAGGAGACTTATGGTTTTCATTTGACTTTAGTATCTTTTTATCAAATATTTGAAATAGGGTGGTAAATTCATAAAATATTTAAATTTGAAGTTCTGGCAAAGTTCATATTTTAGAGGTAGTTTTTAATAGGTTCAACTTGTTAAATCTTCTACTTACTTTGCGCTGGCACTTGTAAGGAATTTAGTCTCATGTAGCTACCTAGTTTATGTACAAAAAACCGGTCAAGTACGTGTCGGACCACGCACAGCGAAGGGTTCCGTAGTTAGAATGAATTCATCCCAAAAACAAACTTAACATTGTAGTTGAAAAACATGCTCTCCCATACATCTACATACGTTACGGTCAATTCTTCAACTGCAAATTTAAGTTGGTCGACGATTACTCGTTAACTTGTAAACCCTACTTTTTTCACATATCCAAAACCAACCATTTAGCTGGCAGGGGGGGACGGACACTTGACTCTAACAAAAAATAGCACTTTAAAGCTTAATATTACGCAAACGGATCTCAGATTTGAAAAATAGTTTTCACAGACCCAAAATATTTTTGAACGGCCTATCTAACGATACCCCACACCATGTATTAGATGAGACAAAAAAAATATCATCCCCATTTTACGTGCAAGGGTACCTCCCTTAAAATGTTTTTCATGGTTTTATTTCACGACTTTCTCGACGTGATTAATATGTACACCCATGCCAAATTACAGCTTTCTAGGACTTAGCGTCTCTGAGCTAAGCCGGGGACAGACGGACGGACGGACAGACAGACAGACAGATAGACAGACAGACAGACAGACAGACGGACATGGCGAAACTATAAGGGTTCCTTGTTTACTACGGAACCCTAAAAATGGGTGTCAAGGCTTCAATTCCTTGTTAAAATTTTTGTCATAATATTTTCGCTTTTATTAAAAAAATAGTCTATGTTGGCATCAAACACCTCGAATAAAACCTAATTGTCGCTTTCGATTTAAGGCTTCTACATACCAGCGCAACTTGTCGCGCGACGCGACACGGCACTAAGGCCCCGCGTGTTGCGGGACGAGCGGTGCCTTTGTGTCGCGTCGCGTCGCGCGACAAGTCGCCCCGGTATGTAGAAGTCTTTAATATCGTTCCCCAAAAAAACTGTGACCCAATAAAAAATCGGCCAACTTTATCGTTAAACGCGTTTGAAAAATGTGTGTAAATGCTTTTTCCATTCTCTGTTTGTTGAATTTACAAAACGAGGAAAACACGGTCTATTTGCGCCTGTGTCTATAGTGCTTTATATGTGTCCATTTTATGTATCCTTTACTGGCGTTTCCACGGTAAACCCTTTCTGTATGTCGAATGATTTACTGACTTTGTTTTTAATACGAGAACCGGGGTTACCTACATGTTTTTTGGCGTCCTCCTCTCGACTCCTTAAGGCGACGATAACCGACTTTTAATGATTTTATACTGAAGATCACGTCTAAACGAGTAATGTTAATGATTAAAAAAAAATATATGTTAAATTAGAGCATTTTCTCAATAACTTAATATGTGAATATTTTAGATTATTATTACATAGTGAAATTAATTGGTAAATTTATGTCTTGTTATTTATGTTATGGCGCAAAATCTACCAAGCGTATTTTTCTGAAACCTCCACCAATTTAAAGATAATTTAATTATTGATCTTTTTTATTACGCGTTTTATTAAAATTGTTTTTGTTTTGTGTATAATAAATTAATAATGCGTCAAATTGGCGACAGCGCTCCTTGATGGGCGAGTCCTATTACTGGCTGGACGTACGACGCGTTGCGTGAGCTCAGTACAGAACACGCAAGCTAACCACTCAAGGTCACTGGCATATATCTGAGTCTAAAGAATCGATTTTCATATAAGGCCCCCGGTATGGAAATTTTATGAGGAGTGAAATTAATACAAGCGTTAATTCAAAAGCTTTACGTTTTTCTGCGCAACGTACCTTGAGTAAACTCCAGTCGGGCGTCGGAGCTGACACACGCACACTTCTTTTTTCAAGCACTCTCATGTTTATAAGAAACTAGCTTCTGCCTACGACTTTGTCTGAATGGACTTCGGGATTTTACCGGGATAAAAAGTGCCAAACTTCATCCAAATGCGTTTAGCCGTTTTTGTGTGTTTGAGCACATCGAAAAATACAAACTTTCATATTAATTATATTATTAGTACGATTGTGTCACGCATTAAAAGTACAAGCTTTTATGGGTCTCAACACCCTAATTGCGTAACACAGTTTGAATCAGAACCGAAATGATTTGAAGTAAGTATATTGCTAATCCATTGCTTCATATGTTAGAAATAACGTTGTCTGCTCAACAACGTAAATAACGCGATGAAAGTTGTTGAACTGTCAAATTGAAACCGATTCTTACTGATAGTGCGTTACGCAAATAAAAAAAAATAAGTTCTATTCCATAATTAGTTGAAACAACAGGAAATTGTCAAAGTCAAAGTCAAATTATTGATTTCAAATAGACACTTATGAGGCACTTTTGAACGTCAAAATTTACAGAAAAATTTAATTGATTCTATGTAGTTACCCCTTCCAAAAGATAGTTTTGTATGGAGAAGAATGGGCAAGAAACTCCACCAAAAAAAAGGTTTACAATATTTTGTTTAAGATAAATTATATGTGAAGACGATGCATCTAGCATAAAATTACTAAACCACAAAAGGTAAAAAATGAAGCAATGACAGATAATTTAATTATGAGATAGTTATATGGTGCTCACATATTTACAAACATCGTAAAAGTATATATTTTCCTAAAAAAAAAAAAAAAAACTGTGTGTGAGTGAAGGTAAAATTGAAGAGACAAGGACCATAGTTACCAGCTTGGCATCACAGTAACAAGAAAACATGAATCAAAAGAATTCAGACGCTTCCCGTCTATCCGTAGACGCTTTAGATTCTTCTGAACCGTCTGATACCTAACCTGGTATTCAGAGATTATAATTTAATTCCTCGGGTACCCGAAGTAACCGCAATGATTATAAATCGCTTATCAAAGAATTTCACCAAGTTTGCGTAGCAATATTGGAAAAGTTTCAGCGTTCTCGCAATCTGTAAATGTCTGGAATATCAGTTACAAGTGTTTGACTTAACGACCAGTATTCTTTACCGAGCTTTGGGAACTATTGAGAATCAATAACAGTTATGTAATAATGTATGTTATGCCAGTAAAAGGAAAAAAAGGTATTTTGGGTATAGGTAGAAAGTTATTGTAGAAACTATAGCTTCTACCGGCGTGGAAGTCGTAAAACACCACAATGTACTAAAATAACCGCCACATTTTTATAACTGAAATTCAAAGCATTTATTTCAAATAAACCAATTACAGGCACTTTTTGAATTGTCAAGGGGTCGGTCAGTCAGAAAGATGAAGCTAGTTGCAACAACAATAGTTGCAATTGACAACATTGTCAAACTTTTAACTTTTAAGGTTTTGAATACTAGGCTTTTAGTAATTTTTTTTTTTTTCTTATTTTTATTTCTGGTTATTATATAAACTTCATGGTCTTAAAATATGATTGCAATTTGGCTACTTGTATTAGTGTTTTTTTTTTTCGTCAATTTGTATTTTATTTTTGTAATGTGTGTCTTGTTTGTGCAGAATAAACAATTTTTCTTTCTTCTTTCTTTTCTTTCTTTCTAGTTGCCCATTCCAAAGGGTAGTAGGTACCGATGAAGAAGAACGGGCAAGAAACTCTACGGACACTCTTTTAAATTCAAATATTGTTACAAAATATTGGTTACATCAATCATGTTGAAATTATACATGTGACAACAATGTAGAAAGACGTGCACGTTAAAAGCGTCCGTAATAAAAATATAAACTTTTTTTTTTTTTAAAGTTCAAATAAGCCGTGGCAGCTAAGAAATTACCAGTCCCTACTGACGGCGCCCATTCACGAACATGACGCATGGATCAGTACCATTTAGCTCAACCATTTTGAAGGCAACTTAATGATCCAACACACGCGCCAGCATCAGCGAGACATTTGAGTGAGTATGACACACTCTCAGCCGACAGGGTACATTCAAGTCAATGATATACTTACTCAGTAAATGGTAGATCGTGCTCTCACATGTGCACTTAAATATATAAAACTTCCTGTAGGTAAACTACGTTTGTAGTTTTGGTCTCAGCAGCCAAAATATAAGTAGAGTCAGGACTGGTGACGCGGGAGCAAGCGACGTACAGTTGTCCGTGTGAGAAGCAGTCATGAGGTCGGCACCCGCAGCCTTAAGTAGCAATTTCCCATTGCCTGTGATGAATTTCGCTCCAATGAAGATCGGCTGAAAATTTGAACTTCGAATTTTGAACGAAAACGCTTTATAATTTTATAACATAATTTTGTTTGTTGCTTATGATTTCTGAAATTCTGAGAAGAAATGTTTTCTAATAAATTTAAACGTTTACCAAACGCAAAGACATCATTTATATCTCTTTGAGCAAACGTTTTTTGCGATTATCATCATAAAAAAGTAAGTTGGAGTCTCATTTCCTACGAAATGTATGAGAAAAGTTTTTTGCAATTTCTAACTTTCTAGTAGTCAAATCTTATTTGTGCGAAAGAGATATCTTGGCCCTGGCACACAGGAAACTGAAGAAACCCGTGTTCCTTCAGTTGATTGTGTGCCAGGTCTCAGTTCAACAAAGCAAAACGCGTGCCTAATCACAAAGCGTAGTTAGCGGTCAGCAGACACACGATCCGTTAGGACTCAATGTACTGTTGCAATCTTTAACACGACTATCTGGGCTGGGCTGGGCTGCGTTTACATGTGTTGGTACTTTACCGTTGTGTAATACAAGAGGTTTATACAACGTGTTTTTTTTGATATCCCATAACTCTAGGGTATGATTGAGGCCATATCAAAGAATCAACTGGCATAAGAGTTATCATGGCACAATCCTTCGTTATTTTTTTTTTCATTTTTCATACAAAATAATTTGGCAAAGTCACGATTATTAATGTAAAACACCCTTACGTGAAATATGACAACGTCAACAGATAGCTTTCCCTTCACTAGCTGCCGCCGGGAAGCCCCGATACCAACATACCTACATATTTTATTTTACTATTTATTTTACTACACTACTGCGAAGTTTGGCAACCTCGCAAAAGTAAAGATTCGTCATACTGGTGACAATTTTTGACCTAATTTAATTATGATTGATGATATCTCCGAAACGATGCATTTTTGGACCACCTATTCTAGGAGTTTTAGTATTATTTTTACCTACAGAATATAACTCTAAAGTCAACGCCATGAGACGAGATAAATTTCATACTTTGGGATTTAAAACTTTAACTGAAATTGCGTATGGTTCAGTTTCCATTGCAACTAAAATTATTTTATGACGTTTAGCGATAATTTCTTCATTCATAAATCAACTTAGATATCTTGAGTTTAAAGTTGATAGTTGTATAATTTGAAATTTTATGTATTTATAGCTTCTCATGACGGTTACTTTAGAGTTATGGGATATAAAAAAAACAGGTTGTATAGAGTATTGGCAAGCTGTTGTAAGTGTTAGGTTGCTGATACATGGTTATGTAACATACATATGTAGGTCATATTCAAACTCAAACTCAAAGCATTTATTTCAAATAAACCAATTACAGGCACTTTTGAATTGTCAAGGGGTCGGTCAGTCATAAAGATGAAGGTAGTTGCCCATTCCAAAGCTTAGTAGGTACTTGAGGAGAAGAACGGGCAAAAAACTCCACGGACACTCTTTTGAATTAACATATATGGTTACAAAATATTGGTTACATCATTCGTGTTGAAATTAAACATGTGAGAACGATGCAAAACGTCAAAAGCGTCCGTACCAAAAAGATTAAAAAAAAAACAATTCAAAAATTAAATTAAAATAAGCCAAGGCCGCTAAGAGATGACCAGTCCCTACTGATGGCGCCCGTTCACGAACATGACGCATTCCTAATCCTAACTTCCTAACTAATATTATAAATGTGAAAGTAAGTTTGTTTGTTCCTTTTCACGCCTAAACCACTAATCCGATCATCCTGAAATTTTGCATAATTATACTGTACTGTTCCCGAGGAAAACAATAATAACGATTGTTGTTTTCCTCGGGAACAGTACTTTTTTCGGGATGAAAGGTACCCTATTTCCGTTTCTGTACACCTGACAACGTATATATGCAAAATTTCAAAATTTCTTATGATAATAGATGGCGCCACGTGTCTTTCGAATCATGATTGAATTATATTATTATAGAATCTTTAGTAGTGTGTTATTATTTATTTATTTAACACTTTAAGCACACAAAATGTACAGCGGCGGACTTAATGCCATAGGCATTTTATACCAGTCAACCGTTAAGAGTTTTTTTGCCGCTAAACTACAAGCAGAGTACAACCCGAATTGATTGTCAAATTCTAAATAAACGCGAGCGAAGCCGCGGGCAAAAGTTAGTCTCAATATAATTTATTCATACTTACTTAAACTAACGCTTTCTTCCCATGGGGGTAGGCAGAAACTATAGAACGCCTCCTGCTACGATCCTTACATACTCCTTTTGCTTCGTTCATACATCTGGGGGCCTAAAATGGACGCTTTGGCAGAATCATAATATGATCTGCGTACAATTCATACATCGACTTCTTGGCGGGAAAGTGAAGCGTCATGTTCAGCAGTTTGTTTAATTTTCCAAAATTAGTGTTTAGCCGAATATTAATGTGTAATAATGGTGGATTATTAACCATTAAGTGTTTGTGAACGTGCATTAGTGTAGGCAAATGAAACAAAACGGTGCAACTTCGCTTCAAGTTCTCTCAAGAAGTCCGCGTGAGGACTCAGTAAAGTGCCACATCTTTACTGAAACTCAAGGGGAGTGGGCGGGGATATCATCATCATGCATTTATAATTCATTTCATCAATATTTTAAACAAGAACTAAAACTTGACATTGGCTAAATGCACAAACCGTGCGAAGCCAGAAGGAAAAAAAAAAAAAAAAATTCATACATCCCGCATTTCATCTATTTGACATTAGACTTCATTATAGCAATAAATTCATAATTTGTGGACCATTTTACGAAACTCCATAAAAATCTGTCAAACAGATGAATTGCGGGATATGAATTGTACGCAGATCATATTATGATTCTGCCAAAGCGTCCATTTTAGGCCCTCAGGTCATACACGCACGCCGGTTGCGAGTAATACGCACCTGACCTTTCTGAAGAACTTCACCAATAAGATCACTATATTTCCATTAAATATTTCATAGCTATGATTTGAAAAATAAGCTAAGTCTCTGACTGTATTTTGCTCCTATTACCAATGAGCTAAACTAACAACTCACTCTCTAAATGTTAAAAGCAAAATCACGGCAGGCTTAGACCAAGTTGGTGGGATGAGCTGGACTAATTTAATAAAGACTGGTCCTCAGTACCTGTAGTATTTGGAAAAAGAGATTTTTCAAGTCCTCCATCAAACCCCGGAACCTCAGCTAACTCAGTATTGCCAGTTTTAGACATACACAAATCATCATACACAATTACAGCACCTACACCGCACAAATACACGCACACACACACACTTAAATATTAATAATTATGTCACTCACTATATAAATTATTTTTTGTGTACTTCGTAAATGGCGTAATGTTTCGAATAATAATAATGTTATACTTACTGACAGCTGTGAAGCGGTTTCACCCGCGTAAGTCTCGATCCCGTAGGAATATCGGGATAAAAAGTAGCCTATATGTTAATCCAGGGTGTCAGCTACCTCCATACAAAATTTTATCGAAATTGGTCCAGCCGTTTGAGCGTGAAGAAGTAACAAACATTAACACACACTCACAAACTTTCGCCTTATATATATTTATTATTTATATAATATTAATGTGATATAGTGTGATGTGATGTGATAAATAAATAAAATAGATAGAAGTTGAAGGAGAGTAGGTCTTGGTCTTCCTGTGGAGTAATTTGGGCTTAAAATAATAATGAGGTATTAATGACTTACATAAAGCCCGCATAGTAACATAATTTTATAACTTTGTCCTTGTTCGGATGTTTAACTAATTAATTATCAACCTGGCTCAAAGTGGGTAGCAACAGTTTTACTCCTCTTTATTCTAAAAGCGTCAGAGAAACATACGAAATGAAATACTTGACGTGTCCTTTGTAGTTGTAAAATGTTAACAATTATTATAACTTATGTACGTTTCACATTCCATGAGTAAATATGTACTTATGTACCTATGTAGGTACTGAGAAAATCTCGCAATGGTGTTACCTAATGTTATGCTAAGATATTATAGGGCTTATGAGGATGTGTCTACTCCCGGCTTTTTTATAAAAGTAAGCATTTGTATTTTATTTTCCTTGAATAAAATTGCTCGGAAATTAGTCTGGATTTACCAGGAAAAAGGTTTTAGGGTAACGTTTTTAGGGTTCCTTACCTCAAAAGGACAAAAGGAAACCTTATAGGATCACTCGTGTGTCTGTCTGTCTGTCCGTCTGTCCGTCTGTCACAGCTGATTTGCTTCGAATCTACTGGACCGATTAACCGATTAAGTTGAAATTTGGTACACCTATAAACTTCTGTGACCCAAACACGGACATGTGACGTAAATAAATTAGTTTTGAATATGAAGGTCACTTTTGGGGGGCAACTAAGAAAATTAAAAAAACAAGTTTTGCTGACTGTATTGTGTCACATATCAAATGAAAGGACGTGTTTTAAGAATTTTATATTTTTTTTTTATAATTTTAAAATACATATTTTGAAATTATTTAAATAGATGAAAAATTACCATTCACCCCCTTATCTCCGAAACTACTGAGCCTAAAATGTTGATAAAAATACAGAAAATAGTTCTTTACTTATAGATTACAGGAAAACCTATAAGAAGTTTGCGATTTTAAAATAACATGGTAAATCACTCAATATTTTGCGTACAAACTTACATTTGCAGTTGGGATGTATGGGGATCATGTTTTCCAATTACAATGTTAAGTTTGTTCTTGGGATAAATTCATCCCAACTACGGAACCCTTCATTGTGCGTGGACCGACACCCACTTGGCCGGTTTTTTTATGTAGATAAAGATATCAGCTTCTAGAATATATAAGCCGTTGTAGCAAGACCTGGGCTTATTTAAGGCCGCGGTGTTAATGGTGAATAAATAAGAAAACAAAGCCGTACAATTTTTGTAATTGAAACTATCACAGACAGAAAAGTTCACACATGGAACTGCAAACTTAGCAAGGCCTCGCAGCTACCATGACCTGAATAAATAAATTAAACATAAGAGATAAATTTCTAATTAGCGCACATTATTCTAAAAGCATAATTTGCAGCATCAAATCTCAAAACACGACCCAATTACAAAGTTAAATGAAGTACTTCACGTCTTTCGATCAGAGACTTTCTAGAGAAACTTCACTTGAGTCCTTCTATCCTTACATACCTATTATAAAACGAAAGTCCCACCGCCGCGTCTGTCTGTCTGTCTGAACGCGATAAACTCAAAAACCGATATTGATACGGTTTTAACCATCACAGATATATACAACATTAGTTTTTGTTTATACTAAACCTCTTAAGGGGTCATTGTATTCATCATTATGAACAACTTTTACTATGGGCCAAAGTTAAAATCGCGAAAAAATATCAGCTGTTCCCTACATTTTGACGAGTTCAGCGAACTTAAGTGTAGGGAACAGCTGATTTTTTTTTTCGCGATTTCAAGGTTGGTCCCATAGTAAAAGTTGTTCATAATGATGAGTACAATGACCCCTTAAGAGGTTTAGTATAAACAAAAACTAATGTTGTATATTATTGGTTTATGTACTCGTATATCATCATCATTTCAGCCGAAAGACGTCCACTGCTGGATATAGGCCTCCCTTAATTTAGGGGGGGGGGGGTTAACATAATCGCCACGCTTGGCAGGCGGGTTGGCGATCGCAGTATGGTGTTAAAATGCATAGAGAACGCTGCTGCCCATTCTCTAGTAAGTCCCTTAGTCGCCTTTTACGACACCCACGGGAATAAATAAGATGGTGCTATTCTTTACGTCCGGCACCACACGGAACAAATATTAATAATATTAAACAAACATATAATTGAGAAATCTCTATGTTTTATCAAGTCGTAAGAACCGGTCGAAGCACGGGCACGTCGCTAGTGTTCCATATAAAACCGAACCTAGGGCATGGCCTCTATTTGTATGTAGATAAACCACTTTATTTAAAAGAGGGAAAGTCATTTGTGATGTAAAAGTAAACACGGGTAAAAAGAAAAAGGCGATTATGCACAATGATGTTTACGATGTAAACAGTGTTCGGGCCGCCTCGCCTCAATCTTTGCTTTGCAAATACTGCTTGAATGGAAATCGACTAAAGGCTTCTACATACCGGGGCGACTTGTCGCGCGACGCGACACGACACAAAGGCACCGCTCGTCCCGCGACACGCGGGGCCTTTGTGCCGTGTCGCGTCGCGCGACAAGTCGCGCTGGTATGTAGAAGCCTTGAGAGGATTTTTTTTTGTAACTACCTTTTAGTTGAGTATAATTTATTTTTTTGTGTTAAATGTTATTAGCTTTTTTAGGGATTTTGTAGTTGATTTGAGTGGTTGTTTGGATTTTTCCAAGCAAGTCTTAAAATTCCTGAATATAGTATCTAAGTCATGGATATAACTAATGACTTTAATATTTAGGAAACTTAATTTTAATTTGTCTTCTACATAGATAAACACTCCGTGTGGTGCCGGACGTAAAGAATAGCATCATCCTATTTCTTCCCGTGGGTATCGTAAAAGGCGTCTAAGGGACTTACTAGAGAAAGGCAGCAGCGTTCTCTATGCATTTTAACACCATACTGCGATCGCCAACTCGCCTGCCAAGAGTGGCGATTATGGCACCCCCCCCCCCCTTATGGGGGAGGCCTATGTCCAGCAGTGTACGTCTTTCGGCTGAAATGATGATGATGATGATAGATAAACAGTATTTTGATTTATTAAAACATACAAAAAAAACGAGCGAGACTAATCGCATAAGATAATTCCATCAGTACACTAATTTCATGCTATTAAAAAGTACTTACTTATTCCATGCTGAAGCTGTCACTTCTTGTTACACACTTTAGTCCCTTTTCACGAAATAACTCAAATAGAAAGCGCGAGGAAAGATGTTACACAAAATAAAATATATATTTTTAAAAAACATACCCGCCGAACATATATCCTCCTCCTTTTTGGAAGTCGGTTAAAAATCATCTAAGAGAGATGCCACACGGGCGTTGCGGCTACGCTGCGTCGTCGCAACGCAATGATTTCAACGCAGTCATTGCCACACGAGCGCTGCGTCGGCGCTGCGTCAACGCAGCTATCTTACCTTCGTTATGCTATTAAATACTGCGCTGCCGGTCCGTCGTTTCAACGCAGCTCCCTTCCCCACCTCGTCTCCCTATTATCCTTGTGCGTTGCGCATGCGTTGCGTCACCGTCCGTCATTTTAACGCATCGTGTGGCATGTCGTTCAGATTTATAATTTATGTAGAACGACGGAGCGTCACCGCTCAGTCGACGCCGCGCCAACGCAACGCACAGAAAACGCCCGTGTGGCACCGCACTTATTTCGAAATAATCGGAGTTATCTACGTCGCTATTTCAAAATATTACGTTTAAGTTTCTAATAAGTTAAAGTTTGCAGGGTTTTCAACAACATATATAATGCCTTGAATAAAATATTGCACTATTATGTCTGTAATGTAAAAAGTTTGTTCAAATAATCATGTTTCATGCTTGAGTTATGCTTAGAACTTAGAACAGAATAACTCGTTACATAACTTGAATTTCATCATTGAACTTGACAAGTATGAGATAATTTGTTGACAAACTCAATCTTGTTAAACATTAAATTATTATATGTCCTGAGGTTCAAAGGGAGATTAACCTTTTATGAATTAGGTACCAGTGACCTGTCCTTGTTTTGCTTGGGTGCAATCTACTAAAGCGGCGAGTCGGCGACATGTCAAAGCATCGATATTACTGTGCTTATTTTAAAGGAGATCGACCACTGGTCCGTACAAGCCGCAATGCACGCACGGCACGCAACGTATTGAACGGATTTGCCGATGGCATGCGTCCACTGGGCCCGCGTGGTAAATTGCAGCCCACTCCCTCCCACGGAGAGGAGGCCTGTGTTTTTTCGCAGTGGGAAATTATAGGCTGATTATGTATGCATCCACTGTATCCGGATTTTTAATTTAGTCTGAGTGTTTTTGTTGTTGTTAATAGACGCGCGTCATCGCGCTTCTCTTTTTTTTGTATGCAGTCTGACAGGGACCGCAGTTTAGCTGTTGTCAGCGTCTTAATTATCAGTTGCTTGTTGGCAGAAGACGAAGAACGTAAAACTAAACGTAGAATCTGTGTTCATGAAATAAACATGAAGCCACTATGAACCAATGTTTGAGAACATCAGTGCATTGGCAGTGAGTGATGCACGCGGTGAACATTACCGGCACGCAACGCATTTTTTGATCATATATCGCGATGGTGCGGGCGGTACTGATAGTAGACGCAGTGCTAGGTAAATTAATTCATACGAAGCAAACCAAAATCCGTTGCTTGCCGTGCGTGCGTTGCGGGCGGTGCAGACCAGTGGACGTTTGCCTTTAAAAAAAAAAAACTCAAAGCATTTATTTCAATTAAACCAATTACAGGCACTTTTGAATTGTCAAAGAGTCGGTCAGTTAGTCAGAAAGTTGAATTTGCCCATTCCAAAACGTAGATCTCTATGGAGAAGAATAGGCAAGAAACTCCAAGGACACTCTTTTAAATCAAGATATTACAAAATCCTGGGTACATTATTCTTGTCGCTTCTATATGTGAGAACAATGTAAAAATATAAATGATTTAAAAAACAATATAAAATATTACAAATAAGCCCTGGCAGATAGGAGAAGACCAGTCACAACTGACGGCGCCCGTTCACGAGCATGACGCGTGGATCAGCACCATCCAGCTTAACCATTTTGTAGGGAACCGAATGATCCAACACACGCGCCACCATCAGCGAGACATTTAAGTGAGAATGACATACTCTTAACTGCCAAACTTTTTTAAGTCAACATACATCATAACATAATAAACGGCTCCATGGTACTCACATTTACAAAAATTGAAAAAAAATGCTTTTAAATTATACAAAACTATAGCTTGCAATGCATTTCAAAGATCAATAAAATTTTACTAGCAAAAGGATAAACATAATTAACTATTGAAGTATTCAACAACTACAACTTGATTAAGTACATTTTATATAATAAATATGATTGTAATGTCAGAAATAAAAAAGAGGGGAAGCATCTCTTCCAAATATTAAAATTTTAACAAGTGAGCCCAAGTGGTTGTGGAGCAGGACCAGCATTAAGCCAAGCATTTTTATCTACGATTTAATAAGCCTTCCGTAATGCATTATCTAAATTATGGTCAAAATCGTATCAAAATCCATTCGGTACTTTAGAAGATCTAAGCAGTCACACAAACAAACACGAAACTTGACTTTGTTTCATACAGTTTTTATTAGATTTACACCTGTGATTATTTTTGGATAGAACGTAATTGTACCGTGTGGTGCCGGATGTAAAGAATAGCACCACCCTATTTCTTCCCGTGGGTGTCGTAAAAGGCGACTAAGGGACTTACTAGAGAATGGGCAGCAGCGGTCTCTGCGCATTTTAACACTATACTGCGATCGCCAACCCGCCTGTGCCGAGCGTGGCGATTACGGCAAACCCCTTTTGGGGAGGCTTATGTCCAGCAGTCGATGTCGATCAGTAGGTACTTAATGAAAAACCAATTAAAAAAACACAAAATATAGTTTTTATTATCTTATTTTGTCCTTTCCTCTTTTCCTAACCTAACATTTTTTACAAAAATATCGCCCAACATCTTTCACATTACAGAGATGCATCTTTCAATTCCATCTATTTGTCAAGCACATGCCGGCTTCCATTCCCGGACGGGTACATTCCAAAAGTGATTTTTCAGTTCGTGCCTCGTTGGCCCTCTATCTATCACTGTCGCTAGTTCTGCAGATATTCGACGTGTTTAATCTTAACGGCGAATGATGATTGGTTGCATACGAGAACTTTTAATGAATTTCTAACGTGTCTTTTGCAGTGCTAAACGAAATTTCGGGAAGTTTGTAGCACGTTCGAGTAGCTTCCAAAGTTGTTGTACACGGTGCTTATCATATTTTCTTTTTAACTGCAAATTTTCAAACGTGGAACACGGCTTTTTTGTTTGTTGTATCCGAATACTTGGTAGCTGCCTGCTTTAGCCGAAGTGCCATTTTATTTTTCCGAAAATTCTTTTTCGAAAATTGCGACCAGAAAACCTGTTTGAGTTCAAAAGATACTGAAATAAGTAACATTCACATTCAATTCATTGTATGTTCTACAGAGGAATGTCTTCGTGTGGGAGTAAATGGTTTAATCGGTGCTTAATCTGATAGCATTGTATGCGGAATCTAGAGTTCTGTACCGATATGAATAGTATCTTAACGCCTACTTGTTATTTGAATGGCAAAGTTAGTTCACGGTTTTCTAAGCCAAATTTCTTACTGCTGATAAGAATCTTAGGTATAATGTTATCATAGATATACAACATTATTTTGAATATATGCGAAACCTGAAAATAGTTTGTTCTGAATAAGGAACTGAATCGATTTCAATATTTTTTACAGCATGTTATATTTTGTCCCAAAAATATTTGTGATGAAAAATGTTATCTCCATTTAATTAAGTACTTACAATACAATCGCCGTACGGCTATGTAAGTACCTACTGTCAAATTATTATCAATGAGCGCAAGGTGATCCTGGAGGCGCGGGGGCGCCGTTAGCATGTTTTTGTACGGACTACCCGGTAACATAACAACCTTACAAATTTGTGATTTTTCATGATACAGTTTTGAAGTTTTGCACATAGATTCTTTACATAAAAATACTAGACACGTGTTTCGGGTTTCGCATATACTAAAACTAATATTGGATATCAGTCTGCTTCTGGGCTTTTTGCGTGACGTCGCATCAGAAATTATATCCAGGGACATTTTAATATTAATGTAGGTACAGATAATTCCTTATTTATCATTTAAATATTCTTCCGCTGCTTATGACCGTTTGTACGAGCACCTTTCGACTTTACCAAAACGCTATTTAGAAATACGTGGGGGTAACATAAGCACTTTACGGAATTGAATGGGTGGGGCCTACGTTAAAACGCTGTATCATAACATAACAGCTAACTGTTAAAGGGGTTTGTACGGAAGGATATTACTCGCTTATCTTTTGTTAAAGAGAAGGAAGGTAGGAGCTATAATAAATGGTTACCTAAATACTTATATTTTCATAAAAAGCGGCTTCTGAAATGGAAGAGTTAAGGCTTCTACAGACCGGCGCGACATGCGGGGCGTTTGTGTCACATCGCGTGTCGCGCCGGTCTGTAGAAGCCTTAACTTTAGACACGCGAATGGCTTTTTATAACTTGTTTTTATACAACCTTTATCTGATCTCAATAAAATAAATTTTATATTTACTTCATTAATTTTTAAAAATTGTTGTATTGCTGATAGTTTCCTAATTTTATTTTAAGAATTAATTTTGTTATACTTACCTTTTGCTCTGCCCTACAGGGTCCGTAATTGTACCTTGTCACCTTTAAACATTATGGAATGCAAATAAATAAATGAATATGTTTAATTACTGAGCTATATGTATTCTTTCTCTGTATTTTTAGTGTTCTTGGATGTGAAATGAAACGATACGTTCATATTGGGAATGTTTTATATGTTTACTTATAATTTTTTTATTTTCAATTTAAATTTCCATTTTTATTATGACTTATATTAATTTGTATGTGTTTTAGATTCTTATTGCATAAAAATTCGACCTATGTAATTGGGAGAAGACACTGGCTCCTGTAACACAGGTGTTATACCTAGCGCAGGAGTCAGGGCCTCACTATGCTGTTAAAATTATTTATGCCAATAAAGAAAAAAAGAAATTATTATTATTATATCTTAAATGGAGCAACCATCTAGGTACTTAGAATATTGTTGTGTAGTTTCATTTAGAACTTGCAAATTACTTGGCAAACTCGCATATTGCGCAAGAAAAAAAAAAGGATTTTATCTAAGGCTACGACACATTGTAATTTTTTAGAATCATCATCATCATTTAAGCTGAACGACGCACGTGTATACACTGCTGGACACAGGCAGGTTATATGTTTTAACTGCTAGTATATTTCTACACTTTTATTCGTAGACTTTAAAAAGTTATCGAAATAAAAATAAAATAAAGTAGCATAACTATGTATCTATACAAATAAATAAAATTGAAGTGTCTGTAATGTCAATATAACAGTTTTTTACTAAATGCATATGAAAGCAGCCTTATAATGTTCCCACTGCTAGGTCACAGGCCTCCTCTTTTCGAGAGGGAGTGGGCTGTCATCTACCATGCGGGCTCAGTGCGGGTTGGTATATGAACGTAGATATATATGGTACTTATTACAAAAAACAATTTAATTTTTTTTGGCTGTCTATGTGTCAGTTTGCCCCGGCTAATCTCCGAAACGGCTGGACCGATTTTGACGAGTTTCACTGGCATAGCTGATGTTGTAAAAGCCACGCAGGCGGAGCCGCGGGTAGCAGCTAGTATTACATAACAACAAATAAGTATCAGAATTACTCTCACAACTTTGATTCCAAGCAGCTATAGTTACTTTGCTTTCCCTGGAGACGGTCGAACACTCACCTCAACACAAAACTAAGATGGCCGTCTATTGATCACTTTTGATGACTTCATTTCCCACGACGATTGTCAAAGTTTTCATGAATTTAATGAGTTTCTGACAAGTTTGTGTATTTGATTATTTGTATTTAAAACTGGTTTAATGTGTTTAAAAAGCTTCAAAGTTGTTTTCCTTTTTCTCAAGTAAAAGAAAAACAATGATTTTGATTTTAGTAAATTAACATTTTGATCATAGATTACTTACGAGGCGACAAATGCTACAATGGACGGTCATCAAATCCATTTTATGGCCATCACGGGGAAAAAGGTTTGGTGATTCGAGTTATCCGCCTTTGTACAGTATTTTTTTACTTGTGCATGAAGTTTGAATAAATAAATAAATAATCATACTGTGTGGAATCCTTTTGCAAATACTCACTGTTTGAAAATAATATTTGTAGGTATATTAGTACTTACAAATATTAGCCCATTGTACGGGTAGCATTTATGTCGCCTTGTTGTACCTAATTTATGATCATTTGTTAATTCACTAAATTAAAAATCTTTGTTTTTATTTTTCTCAAGGCCTATAAACGCATAAAACCAATTTAAAATACAAACAATCAAATACCCTAACTTGTGAAAAACTTTAACAATCGTCGTGGGAAATAAATTCATGAAAAGTTTGGCTAATGACCAACCATAAGATTCAGAGACTAGAAAACACCTTGGGCACCGTTTTCCACACCACATCAAGATTTATTACCAAACAAATCATACAAAACTATTGTTTCAATTTAGTATGGAAGACACGACCAACAAATTACTTATTTGTATGCTACACGCGATCTTCGGACTTATGTAACATCATTATTGAAATCAATGTCATGATCACCATAATAATGACATAAGTCGTATGGGGTCAACAACTTTCTAGGTGACACTGTATTCTAGCTCGTAGAAAATTATTTGTGGTGCGGATGGCCGATCGTACACACAAATCATATTGTGCTTTTCGCTTGGGCGAGGAACTCTGTAACGGAATTCTGTGTTTACCTATAGTTACTTAAAACTCAATAGTTTATTGCATACGACAATGTGTACTTAGGTGGTAACTTTCGTACATTGTGATACAAGGGTGGAAAGTAGGTTATTGCAAACGAGCTGTCATTAACAAGCCTCAGCCGTAGGCGAGGGTTTTTAATGACACGAGTTTGCAATAACCTTCACACCCGTGTATCAGACGACGTTTTTCAATACACTTGTGGGAAATAGTAAAAAACAAATCAAAGAACTAAATATGTTTTCAGAAAATGGCGCATTTTTGCAACTGGACATATTGTTTTGTACAACAAAAACAGCAGCCTATACAGCCTATTCGATTTTTGACAAATGTTGATGTGAAAATAATTAAATTAAAACTGGTAATTAAATATATTAAAGAACCATTTAAAAGACTTTTGAGAATTCAATGCTAAGACTCAATCATTTTTCCTCGTATAAAATCTATCCCATTTTATTCTATATATGAAAACTCCTTGCTACTAAACTATTTAAATTGACTTATAAATAAAAAATAATAAAAATAAACAGCCCGTTTGCAATAACCTACTTTCCACCCTTGTATCACAATGTATGTTGTGGTAAAGCCACAACATACATTGTGAGCTACGCTTGCTGAGGCCGGTCCGTGGATGGGTGACCATTCATAAGCACGTTAAACCGTTGGTCGCGGCTGCCATTAGTATATCTTTGACAGTCGTTAAACCCGTAATGACTGTCTGAATCCCGAATGTCTGACAACCAGTCTTATTAAGGGGTATCGTATTACTCAAAAACTGGGTTGTGGAGGTCAGATAGCTCCATGTAAAACCAGCATCATCACCTGCTTAGTCTAGGCAGATAATGATGCTGGAGTCTGTCAGGCACAGCAAAAATAGTAGGAGAGAGGAAGCTTTGTTATACCTATACTCCATTTGAAATAAGATTAGAAATTTAAATAAACTATTTTACAGTCCGTTCAAACGATTTGCAATTCTATTCCGTAGGCAAAAGGATGTCATTGAATGAAAAAACGTGGTTACAATACCAACTGTTTATTACAGCTGCCATTTGTCAAGCCACCAACGCAATATAAGTCAAAATCGGTTGAACGGACTGTAAAAATGTTTTATTTAAATGTCTAATCTTATTTCAAATGGGTTAGAGGATTCTCTAATCTCGAATGAATAGGTTACCTCTAGGCTCCATGATTACCCATATCAGTGCTTGTACTCGTACCTTTAGATGATGAGATAGAAATCAATGGCGAGGATCTGAAAAAAAAGATGTCGAATTTTAAGAAAAAAAAAAACAAATTAATCTTTATTGCAGAGAATGTTACACATTGTAATGTACAGTCCATATTATTATCACAAGAATAAAATTAACAATTAAAAACAATATAAAAATATTAAAAACAGACAACACGACACTAAATTGACACCATGTTCTCCGGCCGAGTCACCGAGCTAGGCGAGCTACTTTAACGTGCAGCTCAGTGAATCGCCCTCAGATCATGCCGTCAAGTCGCGTTGCAAACACCAACAATAAGCTGTTAGAGCTTCTCAAGAGCCTGTGTACAACTGAGGCCACTTTCTTTCTTATAATCTAGAAACAAAGTGGAGCTAATACTTAGTTAATTTCAGATGTAGTGGATAAATTCGCATTGAGCGATATAAAACAACTAGTTTCTCCTTTATGTCTGGCGAATGTCTCTTCACTTTGAACCCTGAGTTAGTTTCTTCTCAGGGGTAGTCAGATAGGAAATATCGACTCCAACAACACCATATCACTCTTAAAATTGCCCACAGTCAGTGTTAGAGCTCCCAACGTTCGTCCCAGCCGTTCGTCGAGACAAACAACGCAATATTACTAGAGTTTTTTCTCGGAGACACATGTATGTCTTAGCTTACAGGACTTATAATCAAGTTTCTTGCTCCCGTTCTTGTTGCTTATAAGTTATAGCCGCATAACTGGGAAGAGGAACCGGGTAGACAGGAAAACAATCGTGGTTTTTGAAGTTTGTTAAATTAAATACTTAGGTAATATCGCGGACACTGGGCGCCTAACCACTTTTCGACCTTATTACTGGAGCATAAGGTTGAAAAGTGGTTAGGCGCCAGTGTCCGCGATGGTACCTATGTTGTTAGACTAATGGAATCATCATCATCATAATCAGCCTATAATATTGCCCACTGCTGGGACACAGGCCCCCTCTCGGTGAGAGGGAGTGGGCCGTAATCCACCACGCGGGCCCAGTGCGGGTTGGTGGATGTCACATGTCTTCGGATTTTTGGTTCTATGACTTGCCGGTTTCCTTACGATGTTTTTCTTCACCGTTTTGAGAGAGAGCAGTGGCTCTCAAACGGCACGCTACGTCACGTACATTGTGTAAATTATTTCAGCACCATTGTGCCGAAATAATTTACACCACTTATAGTGCCCGTCAGGGTTCGAACCTGTGACCTACAACTCGTAATTCACGGTCGTTACCACTGGGCCACCACTGCTCTTTAGGCCACTACTGCAATATGTGGCTAAAGGCTCCCGCAGATAGGCGCGACGCGACACTAGTAGCAAAATTTCTATGAAAACTTCATGGAAAGTGCAGCTATATTGCGCCAGTCTGTACGAGCCTTAAAAGTACGACCTAACTGCTAACACAAGTATATTAGCTAGTAAATATCACCAATAAGTTTTAATAACGGTGGATCGTTTTTAGGGTTCCGTAGTAAACAAGGAACCCTTATAGTTTCACCATGTCCGTCTGTCTGTCTGTCTGTCTGTCCGTCCGTCCGAATGTCCCCAGCTTAGCTCAGAGACGCTTAGTCCTAGAAAGCTGTAATTTGGCATGGGTATACATTAATCATGACGAAAAAATGGTAAAATAAAATGGATGGTATTTAAAAGTACTTCAATTTATTCCCATTACATTTACCTAATTTTGCCTGTGTTTCACCAAATATACTGAATGTGCACCAAAATATGTTAATTAAAATATGTCATAACGAGCATCTATTTAACAACTGTTGCAAATTTGTAAAAATAGTAATACACCTAATTTTAAAAACAAGCATTTATTTTTTTAGTTTTACTTCAGATAATGCACTGCAAAATGTATTTGAATCAAACACCAATTAATGTCCAATGTTACCGGCCAAACCCGATTTCAGGACAAACTAGTTTAGCCTAGGCTAAACTAGTTCTTCCTATCGGGCTTAGGATTAACTAGTATAGCCTAGGCTAAACTAGTTTGTCCTAAGCCCGATAGGATAAACCAGTTTAGCCTATCTAGTCTAATATGATAAACGTGAAGCAAGCATGCAGCAGGCATGTTTTCTGTCACGGCTCCGGTGCTGCAGGGCTCCAGCGGTCCCATGCGAGCTTATCGTCACAGATGTGTTTCACGCTCACCACCGAGGCTTCGGCTTGCTGGCCGGCTCAGCCGGCCAGCCTCAGCCGCGGCGGCTAGCGTTGAAACCACCTGCTCCTCAGCTCGCGGGCCGCCTCGCCCCTACGCGCCTACGCGAATTTAAATAACACTCTAGGGGTAGGGCAGACAAGACTACGTGGAGTCGGTTTTGCTGCGATTCGTTTCTGTCACGCCGCTCCCGCAGCACGCTCAATCAGATTTCAGATTAGGACGTACCATTTTATCCTAAAGCATGTAAATTCTAACTAGGATAAACCGATTCGACCTAGGCTAAACTGGTTTATCCTATCGGGCTTAGGACAAACTAGTTTAGCCTAGACTATACTAGTTAATCCTATCGCGTATAGGAAGAACTAGTTTAGCCTAGGCTAAACTAGTTTGTCCTGAAATCGGGTTTGGCCGGTAACAACCAAAAATTTTGTGTAACATTCAGGAATATTTGGTGCACGATCAGTATTTTTCGGGGAAGAATAAAATAGTTATTGTTACAATAGAATATTTGCAGCGCACTACAATAAAAAAGTGTTATATCTTGGTGTTAATTTGGAATTTGTTTGATGTAACATATTTTGTTGGCCGAGTAGTTTAATTATAGTAAAACAATTAAACGGGTTTAAGATCAATATTTTAGAAATGCATACATAGATGTACCTTAAGATTTTTGGTGAACACAAAAATATTATCCAAATAAAATTATGAAAAACATTTTTTTTTAGGGTACGTCCCTTACACGTGAAATAGGGATGATTTTTTCTCGTCTATTCCATGGTGTGGGGTATCGTTGGATAGGCCGTTCAAAAATATTGTGGGTTTGGCAAAACCATTTTTCAATTAAGGGATCCGTTTGCGTAATATTAAGCTTTAAAGTGCTATTTTTTGTTAGAGTCCAGTGTCCCCC
Organism: Tiliacea aurago; assembly: GCA_948098905.1. NCBI lineage: Eukaryota > Metazoa > Arthropoda > Insecta > Lepidoptera > Noctuidae > Tiliacea > Tiliacea aurago. The sequence goes on from OX402588.1 coordinate 8,339,277, forward strand.
CCCCCCCCTGCCAGCTAAATGGTTGGTTTTGGATGTGAAAAAAATCATGGCAATAGTATATATAACGAAATTAAAAGGAAAACTATCACAGCTAAGTAGGCTTCACAAGTTAACGAGTAATAGTCGACCAACTTAAATTTGCAGTTGGAGAATTGACCGTAACGTATATCGATGTATGGGAGAGCATGTGCGTGGTCCGACATGCACTTGGCCGGTTTTTTTTCTTAGTAAAAATGCATTTAGGAAGCAAATCCAAGCAACCCTAAAGGATCAGCAAAGTATGTTATAACTTAATGTTTAATAATGTACGCACACAATTTACCTACTTTTTCTGTTTTTAATTTAAAAATAAGATTATTATTTTTTTATATTTAAAGATATATTAAAGAGGTTGATAAATAAATTAATTTTACTGAACTAAAAAACTCAGTTTACGGAAACTCTGTGTTCGGTAACAAGCATTAGTTTAATACTGTATTGTATCTGTGGAAAGGCTTCTACATACCAGCGCGACTTGTCGCGCGACGCGACACGGCACAAAGGCCCCGCGTGTCGCGGGACGAGCGGTACCTTTGTGTCGCGTCGCGTCGCGAGACATGTCGCCCCGGTATGTACAAGCCTTTACTAGCTAGTTTTTAAATACTTTACATTGTAATCTGTGGAGAACGTAGTCGGTAGCATGATTGTTTAAAATGTATTATTTAAGATAGATATTATGACTGTTTTTTATTGTGCTAAAGTTTATTTTTCTTTAAATAAATTACAAATTATGTTTATAAAGTTGTAAGATATATTCTGTTGCCAGTCATGATTTTAAGAACCAGTGTTCAGAGGTGGAATTAGATCGAAGTTTCCGTAACTATTGGGAATAACAAATATGATGTTGAAATAATATATGTAAAAGTGGTTGTACTCGTATGTATAGAGGGGACATATTCATCGAATCTGAATCAGTTGGCCCACTGAACCGAAACGCCATCTGATGCGAAATTGACAAACGGAAAACTATACGGTTTAGTATATAATTGGTTAATTATATACCTTAAAAGACAACATAATAATATACTTTCAAAAAGTCGTTAATTGGTAAAAAGTATTTCTTCTAGCCGTGTCGTGCCGAGTGGTTTCTATCTTACCGTGGATGTCGTAAAAGGTGACTAAGGGACTTACTAGAGAATGGGCAGCTGTGTTCTCTATGCATTTTTACAGCATATTGCAATCGCCAACCCACCTGCCAAGGGTGGCGATTATGGCAAACCTATGTCCAGCAGCGGACGTCTTTCGGCTGAAATTATGATAATTTCTTCTAGAATAATTAGGTATCTAATTACAGCAATTTTCATTGCTTTATCGATTTCTTAGTTTTGTGCAATATTTTCTAGTGATTCATCTCTTTGTCAAAACTCGTCAAGTATCGTATTATTTCAAATACTGCAAAATCCATTGCTAAAAAAATATGAAAGCAATATTTTTTTGTCTTGATTGTGCATACCGATAACGATTACAAATTCTACTAAAGCTTTGTAAAATTCACAATGAATTTCCCCAATAAAATAAAATAGGACTGAAATCTTAAAAAATCAGTATCGTACAATAATAAAAAAGAAATCATTCGGGCGTCCACAGACTAGGGGAAATTTGCTCGGCATTTTATCACGAAGTCTCGCGTATATTTTACAAATGCGTTATAAAGCACGTCGCATACCGATGTAAACCCGTGTATCGTGACCCTCGAGAAGTTGTGCCATTGTTTCTGATGTAGATGTACTTTATATTAAGATAATATTAAAATGTGTCATGTTCTTTGTGCGTGAAAGTTTTACGTGAGTTTGTCTCACTTTGTTCTTTTGGAAAAATGTTGAATAGATAATTTTTATGTCTTGATTGAAATCGTTAAAAAGAAAGAGGGGATTGCTTTGTTTATGGGAAAGTTGTCCTACAAATATATATTACCTAATTATTAAAATAAACATTATTAATTATTTCTAAACAATATTTGTATCCAATAAAACAAATTATAATAATATAATTATTTATTTATCAGACAACAAGATCCAATTACAATAAAAATACAAAAAAACTTACAATTCTAGATGTTAGTAAACAATTTAATTTATTTGCTATGTTAGTAGTTAAATTCTAATATCGATAGCGTCGCCGTCGTGCTTATATAACACTCACACACACACACTCTGCACTCTTAAAAGAGTGAGATTCTGGTGTTTAAAACACAAAAACAACAGCCCCGCCGTGTACCTCCGCTATATCTCAATGGCGTGGTACTAAATGTGGTTGAGAGTTTTAAATATTTAGGCCACATTGTCACTAGTGACCTACGCGATGACAGCGATATAGAGAGGGAGCGCAGGGCGTTGGCGGTGAGGAGCAATATGCTCGCCCGCAGGTTTGCTCGCTGCACGGCAGACGTCAAGGTGACCTTATTTAAAGCGTTCTGTCAGTCCTTTTATTCGAGCGGCCTGTGGGTGTCATATGCAAGCCGAGCCTACAACGTCCTGCGCGTTCAATATAATAACGCCTTCAGCATGCTGTTGCGGCTGCCGCGGCGTTGTAGTGCTTCGGGTATGTTTGCCGAAGCTCACACAGACGGATTTCACGCTATCATGCGTAAAAAAGCGGCTTCCTTGCTACAGCGCTTGCGTAACACTCGGAACGGCATCCTGAAAATGATTGTTAACAGGCCAGACTGTCCTATACAACGGCACTGGGTGGAAGTAGCTATAGGTACGCGTAGATAAGTTAGTTCATCACATTACGTCCCCTGTGATTCCCGCTGTACCTATGGTGCTACCACACTGAGCCTCGAGAGCGGGCGCAGGCAATTTAGGTGTGATTGTGTCCCTACTAACAATACTAATATAGACTATAAGTACTTTCTGTTACTAACACGTCACTAAACAATCTATGGACTGTTCATGTACCTATATGTGTTAATGTCTGAAATAAAGATTTTTTTATAATTTTTTTTTTATATTCCAGACTAAAGATGAAAATGCGCGTATGTTATGTGGAAAATTGGTTACACAATAAAAATAAATCACAACGTGACCATTACCCGTGATAGAACACCTCATCCCGTAAGTAGGACAGTTACAAAAGACGTAAACGGTTTTTAACCCACATTTGACATAGGTATAATGGCACACCACGCCTTTGAAAAATCCTTTGAGCACAATACGTTTAGCAGGAGGTCATCAATCACGATCACAGTTCGTCATGATACCTACATCGGTGAGGTTACTGGGCTATTCATTTTTCAAATAATTGCAGAAACCTTTTTAAACTTTGTTTTTTCGAATATTTTAAGGCTGGTTTTTCCGGTACCAAAATAAGCCATAAGACCTTTTTGATGGTTAACCTCCTTTGTTGATTCAAGGTGTGGTCAGAGATGAGTCAGGAATTGGGCAGAATACACAAATACCTTTGCTTATGTAAAATCGGTTTATAATTACCGATTTTTTGTACATACCTTAAACCGGTTAACTCATGATGCGGTCATTTTGTATTTTAATGCTGATTGGTTGTCCTTGTGTACAATTATGGCACAATGCATTATATTGCCGATTAAAATTCTGTTGTTATTCCGAGAATCTCCTGCGATTATTTAGTAGTAGTCAGAAGTCAATAAAAATGTTGACCGTAATACGTTGACCATGCACAAGTTTGCATCACGTAATAAATCAAACACGGTTGAATGCCACGCAAAACGTTTGGTCACGCACGAACCAATTGTCAGATGTGTTGGGAAACCGTGTTGCTCTTAAACACTTTTTAGGTTTATATAACAACAACGTTATGTATTGATAGGATTAAAACAGTAGAACTACGATATTAAGGGGCCGTGCACGAAATCAATTTTGTTCATTGGTTGTGAGGAGGGGCATAAGAATTTAAACAAAATTATTTGTGATTTGAAATGTCGAGTTCTTTATTTTGCATGTGGCGGAAATGGATTTTTCCAGTAGATTAATTATTCATGAAAAATCACTAATATTTGCAACAAGTTTTCCGAAATATTACGCGAGACTGACTTTTGATCATTTTTTTACAAGACACTACTTTTGATTTTGAAAATTAAAAACTCTCACGTCTACTTGCATGTGGGGGAAGCACTATTTCAAGTTTTATACAAAATATAGCAGGAAATTAATGTTGACAATACCTATATTTTTTTAAAAACCTAGTCATTAATGTATTTTGTCCTATTATTTAGCAAACCATATTAAGAAATCTAAAAATCACACACTAGGCTTCTGCTATCCTTGAGATAAAATCAAAATTTTATTTTATACAATATCTTCAATCAGTAAAACAAAGGCGCAATATACTATATTTTCGAGGGCACAAAAGTGATGAAACTATTAACAGGTGCTGTAACTGACACTAATGGTTTATCACCACGAAAACTGTACTCTCATAGTTACACAGACTTATTGTTTCAATTATTTCAAGTTTTCTCACAATTAGATAAGAAATTGACGTAAACGGGTTTTTTTCGTGCACGGAGCCTTAAACCATATTTAAAATTTTATTAATTAGTTGCTTCTGTCCCGTAAGATACACAATAATGTACAAAAATACCAGCCACATTTTTATAAAACTCCCTCGGCCCATGACCTACTGCGTCTTTTTGCTCGGCTCCTAAGAGTCGTAGCGTGTTGTTAAACAGCCTATAATCTTTCTTAAGAATTGGTATAACAAATGTAAAAAAATAATATTGTACGGAGATACGGAACCCTTTCTGTGCGGGTCCAACTCGCACTTGGCCGCTTTTTAAATTAAGACAAAACCACAGCCTTTTTGCCCGCTCGTAAAACGTATTTGTCAGTAGGCAGAAACTAGACCATTCCACGGGCATAATCCCTTAGTTCCTTTTTACGATGCCCATAGGAAGCGTAGGGATTTGGTGCGAAACTATGTAGTATACGATCAATATCGGATTCGCGTAGCAACAAAACATTAACCTCCTTTTGGAAGTGCCACAGTCGGGTAAAAAAGTTAATACCGTTTTCATACTCATTCATGAATGATTGATTATGTTCAATGTTCTCCTATACTATTGAGATGCGATTGATCAATCAAATGATGTGAATATCTCATATTCATTTTATTTAAATGGCGGAAAGAAGTTTCTCTTATTGGTCTCTGGGTATGTCTAAATCTTTATACATATAATAAAATAGTAACGATAAATTTTTGTCCGTTTTTCTGTTTGTCTGGATGTATGTTCCGGATTTTTATTGCAACTATTGTTGTTGTTCCAAAAACGGGTGACGACACTGTTTCCCTGTAACACGGGTACCACCTAGCTCAGGAGAGAGGGCTTCAAATTATAATGTAACACCTCATTTAATGTCAATAAAACATTTACATTATTATTATTTTTTATTGACACAAAAACAGCTGAACGGATTTGTCTGAAATTTGGCACACAGATAGTTTATTACCTGGATTAACACATAGGGTACTTTTAATCTCGGTAGTACGCTCTCGTGGGATATTTTCCGAACTCCATGCGGGCGCAGCCGCGCGCAATAGCTAGTAAGGCATAAACATCATTTCATTTCATTTCATCATAAATAATATGTGACAGTCGTTTTGTGATTGAAAATGGGGAATATGAATATCGTGTTTGAAAGTAAAATATAAATGTTATCTTTTATTTCCTTTTGAATGTTATTATTTTATTCAGCTTGGCATCGATGTTTGACTCTTCGGTATTCACTACTGGACCCACGGGTCCACTTGACCACATAATTTATTTTTTGTATTTTTATTTGTTAACTGGACCCGAATTCAAACTTAAAAAAAACATATACTGTTTAAAGCTATCAGTGGATAGAGTCGAACACAAAATTGGTTAGTCAAAACGCAATTCAATTAGGTTTAAACGTTTATAAAATCCCAATCAAAATCTAAAAATCTTTTTAAATTAGGGCCTCTGTTCTGTCACATTTACCACGATATAAATCTCTTTTGGAAGTTTCTGTTAATTTGTGCGCAGATATACGCCACCACCTAGGTATTGTGCTACAAGTGTAGGTATGTAGAATTGTGGATTAAAGGCGCAATTATACTTGGTCGTTAACTTGTATTCGGGTGCTCGAAAGTAAAAAAAATATTTTGTCTTAGTGTTAGTGAATAAATGTGGTACGTAAGTGTAAATACCTAATTGAATAATATTGGTATATTTTAAATCATAAAAATAAAATTATAAAATTCGGCTATACTCCGTGACTGTACTAATTATGAAATTGGGCAGTGGGTCCAGTCGACCTATTCAAAATGTGATTGGGTTGAGTAATCTAGTGGGTCCATTTCGAGTGGGTCCAGTTGACCAAAGACTCCGATTTTTGCTGTTGCGATTGTTGCGTGGAACTAATTCACAGGTATACTACGTTAACGTGGGCAGAACAAAGTTTTATAGGCTACCATTATATAAATAACTATGATTTCACCGGCTTCTATCAGTAAAAGTAACTTGTTACCGTGAAAATCTAATTAGATTCGATTTCGTTGTATCATTATGTCGAAGCGATCTGATCTTATACAATCTGACAATATAAAGAGTCGTTTATTTTTCCATTATCTTTTATATTAAAGATGGAGGCGGCAAAAGCTTTTATCGTTGAAGATATAGCGTTACCGGTGAAGGGGGAATTAGGGAACTCGTAGCGTACCGAGACAAACCCTTAAAATCTAAAGCTAAATGTATTTTTTATGAAGACCGCGTACGATATTAACTTCCGGAGTCTGTCACATCAAAATTTCGTTATGAATAAATCAAAAATGTCAAGAGTTCAATTTGTGGTTGAATCACGAATCCCAAAAAGATACACAAGGTAACAAATTGCCAATAAAAAGCTAACAAAATGCTGTGGGTAAGCATTTCGGTCAAAGCTGTAAATCCCCGGGTTAGGGCAATAAATCCCGGGAAAAAATATCGAAAGCTGTGTAATACAGTTAGACTCGGATTGTGCTTGAATAGGGGCCGTAGGGATACACCGACCATATTTTGGGGGGAGTTTATCCGTCTATTCTGAATATTGGAAGCGAGTTTGATGATCGAGCCTCTCATTTAGTATTTGTCGATGTTTTTGATTTTGCGGCTATTGTTTACATTAATCGGTTATTGCGAGGTTTTGTTAGCTTTCATTTTCTAAGCGAAGGTATAATTTTTGATGAAATCTCGAGGACATTCAACACTCTATTTTTACGTAACTCATTTCTGGCCAATTTTTTTATTTATATTGTTTAATTCATTAAACTATAGACAAACCACCTGTCTTCAAGACCACATTTCAAAAGTAGTGACAAGTTTCAAGATGGCGTCTTTGAATCGCAAGTAGTACGAAAGTATTACTCGGCACTCTCCGTGTCATCCGAGGCAGAGCAAGGTCTGGTAAACCGGTTACACTCGCTTCCATCATATGTGACCAGTTTCAATGCCACAGGCGACGCCCGCTGTCACAGTTAGCTCCTTAAGACGCAGATATATGCCAGTGACCTTGCGTGGTTAGCTTGCGTGTTCTGTACTGAGCTCAGGCAACGCATCGTACGTTCAGTCAGTAATAGGACTCGCCCATCAAGGAGCGCTGTCCCCAATTTGACGCAGTATTAATTTATTATACACAAAACAAAAGGTATTTTAATTAAACGCGTATACTAAAAGATCAATAATTAAATTATCTTTAAACTGGTGAAGGTTACAGGAAAATACGCTTGGTAGATTTTGCGCCATTCTCAGGTTTTTATACGCGTTAGACATAACTTTGCAAATTAATTACACTATGTAATATAAACATAATCTAAAATATTCACTTATTAAGATATTGAGAAAATGTTCTAATTTAACAATATCTTTCAAATCATTAACAATACTCGTTTAGACGTAATTTTCAGTATAAAATCATTAAAAGTCGCCTTAAGTTAAATCCGCAGCTGTTGCCCGCGAAATTCAAATTTTCTTACGTTTTTTTGAAATTCACAGGTCAGTGTCAGGTTGTATCTTGATCAAAATACGATTCGCGACTATAATAGATATTCTGTATTTACAGAATTATATCTAATCATTTCCAGGCCAGGCCAGGTCTTCAAGATAAGCTTAATTATGTCACCGACTCTTCTTGTCATCGTGTTTGGAATATTTGTTGCTCGCCTTTCAGAAATTAGGTATTAACAATTCTTTGGGGTTTAACAATGTAGATTTACTAATCAGAGACTTGATAAAAACTTTCACTAAACACAGCCAATATTTCTGGCAAGCTCTGGGGGCCTAAAATGGACGCTTTGGCAGAATCCTACATGATCTGCGTACAATTCCTACATCCCACAATTCACCTGTTTGACAGCTGCTATTTGACATTAGACTTCATTAAATCAATTCATATTTTGTGGACCATTTTACGAATCTCCATACAACACTGTCAAACAGATGAATTGCGGGACATGAATTGTACGCAGATCATAATATGAATTGTCAGTTTGTGACCATTTTATGAATTTTAATTATTTTTAATACGATACATAATATTATCATATTATGATTCTGCCAAAACGTCCATTTTAGGCCCCCAGTTATTGATCTTGAGCTTAATATTATGTATCTTACGATGTATAGAGGTTAAGCACTACACCTGTTTCTTATAATGTGCATTCCAGCTGCATAATTATAGCAAATTATTTTGAATAAGTGGGTAGGTATCTAATTATTGTATTAAAATGGTCAGTGAAAAGCAGTTATTATAATAATATCTAAGTCTTTTTTGCTGTGGGTAATATTATGACAGAAAATAGTTCATGTAAATGACAGAGAAAGAAAGAAATGGTACCGTTTATTTGCACACAATTCGTGAAACACAAAATACATATAACAAAAAAAAAAATGAAAATAAGGTTTTAACAATACTGTGTGCCTCACGGCTATGCGGCTGCGCCAAAAACGTTCATTTCAGCATTAATGCCAGACAGATGCTGTCTGACGCTGGTTTTCTAATGAATCTTTAGGGACAAGATGAATGTTCTAGTAAGTTATGTTATCGTTAATAATGTGGTTATTAATCTAAAACGAAGGTTAATACATCGTTTATTTTCTTTTGGAATATGTCTATCACATTTAATAACTGTCTAGATTGGGTGCTTTAGACTAGGTCTGATTTTTTTTGATTCATGTTTTCAGAATCTAATTTGATTCTGAGAATGATTTTGTAAGACAGTAAGAATTTTTACTGGTACAATGGGATAATGTGTAAATGTATGGTACCTTTGCTTAAAAAAACGCAATTTATTTCTAATTGGAAAATCAAGAAAAAATATCAACCGTCTTAAAAAACAAGATTTATATTTTGACATGGCTTTAAACCATGGAGCCATTTTTTGTAATAAGAACGTAACAGTGATTGAAATACCGTTCTTTATACAAAACTAAAAACTTAGTTCGGTACTAAGTTGTCAGTTTTGTGTTTAGAAACTTTACCATAGTCGGAATATAGTTCGAAATTCAATAATGGCTCCATGTTTTCAACCTGGGTCTGAAGATAAACCTTGTTTTGTAATAAGGGGGCAAGAGTTTTGTAGTATTTGTCCTGAATTTTGTACTCAAAACGTTTAAACCTTACTGGAATGAAAAATAATCAATGTTTCAAATTTCGCTGTTGTGACTTCCATCAAATTAAAGGTTCAGTGAACCGAAATATTTACAAAGCTACAGAAAACAAAATGTCCTACTAAGTTATCAGTAAAAGTCAACATCGAGCTCAACTAGGACATACGCAGGGTTGCCAGGTTAAACAGGTGCCTGAAAAAAAAGTTCTAAATTCAATAATAATACTATTATTTCTACCAAAATTGTTTTTTAATTAAATTTTACTTTAAACATTATAATTGTTATTAATATTTTAACTTTATTAACATAGTTGTTAACTTTATTAGTGCATACTGTGGTCTCCAAATTTTTAATGATCATGATTTTTTTTTGTATTTTTTCTATTTATTGTTTATGATTTCAAACACAAAATGAATTGTTCCTGAATAAAATTGAATTTGAATTCTCCTGTAAGTAAAATACTTGATGTTGCCCATTATTTTTGTGTCATGTTGTTGGAGATCCTAAATAAATAAATAAAGTCTACTTGATTTTTTTCAATTATTACATGTAATAAACTTACGCCTTCTTCCCAAGGAGGCGGGCAGAAACTATAGAACGCCACGCTCCTTAGATACTCCTGTTGCCTCGTTTACGTTCATACATCAGTACCCCAAGTGTAAGTTTGCAAGAGAGTAAACGTAACTATTTCGTTTGCGTTAAAATTTGACCTATAGGTCATAATACTAAGAATATAGGGGTGAGAATAATTTTTTTAACGCAAACGCGCTAGTTACGTTTACTCTCTTGCAAATTTACACTTGGGGTACTGGTCAGATGCGCACGCCGCCGCACCGGTTGCGAGTAGATACTACGCACCTGACCTTTCTGAAGAACATCACCAATTAGGTCACTAAATCTCAATTGAATTCCAATTATTAGGTAAGTATCCTATTCTATTCTATTGTATATTATGGCAAGAAAAGCCGATGTCGACTATTCTATCAATGTCTATAATGAATTGGAAAAGCAAATGTGCATTGTTCTTAAGTAAAAAATAAATGAATGATAAAAATCTTTGATAATACAGTTGAAATTAATGTAGATCCTGTGGGGTTAGTACTGGAAATTATTAGGTATCGTTAAATGCTTTATATTCACATGATGGAGATAAATCCCCGTCGAAGAAAATAATAAGAGGACTTCTGTGTCAAAAGTGTTTGAAGCTACTATCAGTTACTGAATCTTGCTGACGTACTATTCGAGTTTCAACACACAACACCTGTTCTGTTTCCAACACTATTCATCACTACTCCGTCTAATAAAAACGGTACTAACAGGTTGCCTCCAAAGCCAAAAGGCTAATCAATCATAGTCCCAAGTACAGCAGCGAACAGCGTACAATGGCGTACATAATTCGTTTGCGCGCCATCCCTATTGGCAAGTGTGGCACTTGTCTCTGGTTTGAGCAATTACCGCTATTGGGCCTGGCCGGAGAGCGGCCGAGACCCTTGTTTGTCTAACTGTACTATCTCATACTATAGCGCACCGAGCCAATTGCTTAATGTGTTGATTGTACTTTGTGCCACGCTACTAAGGATACAGTAACTGTACTTACGTGTATTTATAGTATTATCTGTTCCTAATATTATAAATGCGAAATTTACTTTGTTTGTTATGCTTTCACACTTAAACGGCTGAACGGGTTTTGATGAAATTTGAGAGAGAGAGGAGAAGAAAATTGGCTACTTTTCATCCTGGATCGCAGACAAAGTCGCAGGCAAAAGCTAGTTTAAATATACAGTTTTAATCCCTACATTCCCACGGGATCGAGACTTGTGTGTAAAACCACGGGACGCAGCTAGTGCTTGTATGAAAATCTATGTGTGTATAAGTATAAATACAGTTTTTAAGTATTTCTTCGAAATACCCAGGAAAGACTGATCTGTAACGAAGATATTGTGTTCGTGACTCACAAGTTCAGATGTGCTGGTTATTTCTTATCACATGTAGGTAGTTCATTTTTGACTGCAATAATGATACCAGAATCGTTAATGACTTAAGGTTCATGCAGACTGGCGTTACACTTTTCATAAAGTTTACATAGAAATACACACACACACACAATATACTACACACACACCACATACAACTACACCACACACACATGCACACACACACATACAACATACACATATAGTGACCAAATTGGTGATGTTCTTCAGAAAGGTCAGGTGCGTAGTACTCGCAACCGGCGTGCGTGTATGACCAGATGTATGAACGTAGGCGAAGCAATAGGAGTATGTCAGGAGCGTAGCAGGTGGCGTTCTATAGTTTCTGCCTACCCCCATGGGAAGAAGGCGTGAGTTTACGTATGTGTAGTACGTAGTGTGTGTACATAGAAATTGTGCTATTTTGTGCGCCTGTCTGCGGGAGCTTTTACGGTAATTCACCCAAAAATCTCGAAATCCATGATTTCGACATTAAATTGTCTTTACTCTCTGAATGTAATTATAATATGTATGACAATCTACGTGAACGAAAAAGTTTTTGTCCACTGCAATTAGTACTGACCCGCCTCAGCATACATTTTATTTTAGTTCCGTGTAACCTACATTTTTATTTTAATACTCAAGCTAATTTAGATCGAATTGAAGTGTTGAATAAAATATACTTAGAGAGTTTTACTGCACGTTTTTTGTTCGTTTTTAGGGTTCCGTACCTCAAAAGGAAAAAAAAACGGACGTCCGTCTATCACAGCCGATTTACTCCGAATCTACTGGACCGATTAAGTTTAAATTTGGTACACATGAAATTCTGTGACCAAAATACATAGCATAATCAACCTATAATGTTCCCACTGCTGGGACACAGGCCTCCTCTCTTCGAGAGGGACTGGGCTGTAATCTACCACGCGAGCCCAGTGCGGGTTGGTAGATGTCACATGTCTTTGAATTGTTGGTTCTAGGACATGCCGGTTTCCTCACGATGTTTTCCTTCACGGTTTTGAGAGCAGTGGTGATGAAATTATTTACACAAAGTAAAGCGCCTGCCTGGGTTCGAACCCACGACCTATGACTCGTAAGTCGGGGCCGTTACCACTGGGCCACCACTGCTCAGTCGGGGCCGTTACCAAAATACGAACGACGTAAATAAATAAATTTGTACTAAGGGGGTCACTTTATCAGGGTAATTTTTTAATTAATTTATTATTTACATGTTTTGGTAAATAATAAAATAAAACAAATAAAAACTTTCGCAATCTATAGGTACCGTGTGTGTGACATATTAAATGAAAGGCCTTGTTGTAAGGATTTCAGATTATATTTTTTATAATTTTAAAATAAATACTTTTAAAGTTATTTTTGTCGGTATTGTTCTTTGGGAATTTTTGTACCTGAATGATGTCATTTTCTCATTTTACGTACGAGCGGTGCCTTTGTGTCGCGTCGCTAGTCGCGCTGGTAGAAGCCTTGCCGCGCGACGAGCGGTGCCTTTGTGTCGTGTCGCGAGTCGCGCCGGTCTGTAGAAGCCTTTAAACGAGTCTCCATTTTAAATGCTTATTTAAGAGAGAAAGGTGGGACCTAACCTCTTTACCACAGTAAGAATTTGTTCGACCAACATTTCGTTTGCATAAAGTTAAATATTTACAAGTTCTGTGTCTACATTTAATACTAATTGTATACTTTGTATCAGTAAGTCTATGCAGCGGTGTCCGTTATGTAAAATATTTAAATTTACTGAATATTTTAAGGCTGACATCGCCGTCGCTGATTCTATGTTGAACACGGAGAAAATTGTTGACTTTGTTTTGAAGTATTATGGGTATAGAACGGTTCCTTTAAATAAAAAGGATTTAGAGCTTCTGAATTACTTTTGATATTATTTGGAATTGGACTTGTTTTGTTGTTGTTTAAAGGTGTTGCTGGTCAGGGCTTTTTAATAAATTAAGGCGATGATAATTATCCGACTTTTAATGATTTTATACTGAAGATCACGTCTAAATGAGTAGTGATAATGATTTGAAAAAAATAGATGTTAAATAAGAGCATTTTCTCAATAATTTAATATGTGAATATTTTAGATTATGTTTATATTACATAGTGAAATTAATTTGTAAAGTTATGTCTAACGCGGATAAAAAACTGAGAATGGCGCAAAATCTACCAAGCGTATTTTTCTGAAACCTTCACCAGTTTAGAGATAATTTAATTATTGATCTTTTAGTATACGTGTTTTGTTAAAACACTTTTTGTTTTGTGTATAGTAAATTAATAATGCGTCTAATTGGGGACAGCGCTCTTTGTTGGACGAGTCCTATTACTGGCTGAACGTACGACGCGTTGCATGAGCTCAGTACAGAACACGCAAGCTAACCACTCAAGGTCACTGGCATATATCTGCGTCTTAAGTTCTGTATATTTAAACTACTAAATACTACTACTACCTGTACCGTGTGGTGCCGGACATAGAGAATAGCACTATCCTATTTATTCCCGTGGGTGTCGTAAAAAGCGACTAAGGGACCTACTTACTAGAAAATGGGCAGCAGCATTGTTTATGCATTTTAAAACCATACTGCGATCGCCAACCCTGGTTCAGGCCATGGTTCGGAGCGATCGCGATAGTGCATGGGAGGCCGTCACCTCCTTCTGCGAATTAGTAATGCTTGCGAAGGAGGAGGCGGAACTTGTGAGGGAGAGACAAGGTTCGCGCCCTCGCGCCCCTAGTCGCCGCAGGAGACGCCCCGGGCGTCGGGAGTCGCAAGCCGATTTCCGGCCACCGTAGGTGCGGGCCTGCGGACGGTGCGAGCGGAGCGATGGGTAGCTCACCATCCGATAAGGACCAGGCCCGGGTCGACGGCGCGTCGTATTCCACGCGCGTCTCAAAGAGTTGTCAGCACCAACTGACGGGGTCCGATAGGGCCAATGCCTGCCAGGGTTGCGAGTTTGTCTGAAAGGGATATCGTGCCCCTGGCACACAGGCAATTGAAGGAATACGGGTGGGTTTTAGTCAGTAAAAGTCTGACACGCCCTTCCGCTCCGCCTAGAGCGGGTGAAGTTATTTGATAATTTCCCACCCAAAAAAAAAAAAAGGGACCTACTTACTAGAGAATGGGCAGCAGCGTTGTTTATGCATTTTAAAACCATACTGCGATCGCCAACCCGCCTGCCAAGCGTGGCGATTATGGCAACCATTTGGGGGAGGCCTATGTCCAGCAGTGGACGTCTTTCGGCTGAAATGATGATGATGATATTTAAACTACTTAGCTGTTGCCCGTGACTTCGTCTGCGATCTAGGTTGAAAGTAGCCTATATCCTTTTCCAGGTCATGGTATACCCATGCGCCAAATTTCATCCAAATCTGTCCAGCCGTTTTAGCGTGAAAGCGTAACAAACAAACGAACTCTTTTTCGCATTTATAATATTAACTAGCTGCACCCAGCGGTTTCACCCGCGTAAGTCTCGATGCCGTGGGAATATAGAGATAAAAAGTAGCCTATATATTAATCCAGGGCGTCAGCTACCTCCATACAAAATTTTATTAAAATTGGTCCAGCCGTTTGAGCGTGAAGAAGTAACAAACACATACTCACAAACTTTCTCCTTTATAATATTACTGTGATGTGATTAGGAAATATCAGGAAGGTGCTTGTCAATGAATTACACCAATTGTAATAGACCTGGCTAATTTATGCCACGCACTGTTACGAGAAGGAGTCATTTATAAGGATTGGTTTATTCATTCGATATGTCGACAGAAATTATAATTGATCAATTTAAATATTGAATTGATATAAGCTCGCCTTTTACAGAAAGAGAAGTACCTATTGAAAGAGTTGCGCAAAAAGGTATTGCAACAATGTTAAGACAGTATTTCGTGATACCATCAAATAATCCATGGATGGTCACCCCCATCCATAACAAGATCCTTCCGGGCCTCGGAAAGCGCGTTGAGCTGTTGGTCTCGGCTGTCATTCTTAGATCTATGATAGTCGTTAAGGGTCAGAAGTCAGAAGTTTGATAGTCAGAAGCTCAAGAGTCTGGCAGTGGCAACCAGTCTTACCAACGGGTATAAAAAAAAGAAAGACAATACGTTTATTTGCGGTAAACATGACGTAAAGAAAGAACATAAATACAAAAAGAACAAGTGGGGGAAAATATGCGTCACATCCGCGCAAAACGGCCACCGCTCAGCATAATGCTGCGACCCTATGCCAGACAGAGCCCCAGCGCTGGTTTTCAGCGACAGCCGGCGTTAACGTGATGACGTCGACCGGTGCAGTATAGTAGCATACAGTGAGATTTTATCTAAGAAACAAAATAAATACAAACTACTTAGATTATTAAGGTATCGTGTTATCCAGTAACTAGGTTGTGGTCTGTGAAGGTCAGATAAGCAAGCACTCCATGTAAAATACTAGCACTGAGCTGTACCTGGTTAGTCTGGAAACCGACCCCAATATAGTTGGGAAAAGGCTAGGCAGAGCTTACTAATCACAAACATAGAACGTCATTTGTAAATTAAGGGTGTAAGTTTGCAAGTGAGTACTCGTAACTAGCGCGTTTGCGTTAAGAGTTTTATTCTCACCCTTATATTCTTAGCCTAATGATCTATCGGTCAAATAACGCAAACGAAATAGTTACGTTTACTCTCTTGCAAACTTACACGGGGTACTGATCGATGCGCCCTTCGCATTCAATATAATGCGTTCCGGGTATTGATGGGGCTGTTCCGCTTCTGTAGCGCATCGGGGACGTTTGCTGAAGCTGGTGTCGATTGCTTCGAAAAAGATGCGCCTCCCTGGCGCGCCGGGTGCGGGCCAGCCCCAACATTATACTGCAGTTTGTCGCGAGCAGACTGGACTGCTTGTGTGAATCGCTGCTGCAACCTTTCCACATCGGTGTTGAGCTTGTAGCAGGGATTCTCATAACTATGGGGCAGTGTGTAGGTTTATTTTACTAACATACCTATTAAGAAATATTGTTACTAACACATTTGAGTCTTTTGTTACTATTGTTTGTTAAATATAAATAAATAATTATAATATTCAAGTAGAACTGAAAGTAACTTGATAATGCTACCAGCGGGGTAATGGTGTAACACACTAAAAGTTATCAAAAATAATAGGCCCGTTTTGACTCTGACTGTATTCGATACTCACGATAAATCGATTCAAGTTAAATGTCAAAACGGGCCTATTATTTTTTGACAAGTAGGTATATCATCAGTAGCAGTGGGTGTCATTTTGACAGTCTAACAACATTCTTAGCGTCATTTATTAGTCTATTTCGCACTTGCCGATTCGCTAATAAGCTATAGACTCTTTCCGCCTTATTACAAAACAAGATTTATATTTTGACATGGCTTAAACCATGGAGCCAGTTTTTGTAATAAGAACGTTACTGTGATTGAAAAACCGTTCTTTATACAAAACTGAAAACTTAGTTCGGTACTAAGTTGTCAGTTTTGTGTTTAGGAACTTTACCATAGTCGGAATAAAGTTCGAAATTCAATAATGGCTCCATGGTTTAAACTTGGGTCTGAAGATAAACCTTGATTTGGAATAAGGGGGTTTGTGTACGGCCGAACCTTTATAACATATTTAAGAGATATTAAAGACATACAAGTAAGACTGATAAAGTTTCCGGTTAGTAAAAAAGTTATTTCCCACCCGTATAATTATATCGATAGAGAAAACTTTGGATTATTTGGTAGGTCTGGAATCTTATTATAGTGATGAATATAAAGTAAATGTTAAAAACAAGTACAATACACGTACGGTTATAGATAGAGAACAGACTGGTACAACCACAGATAACAAATTATTATGGTAAGAGCACATCGAAGTATTTGGTACCTGAAGTGTTTAACAAAATAGATTTATTAAGAGAAAAAGTACAAATTAGTAAAGAATCATTGAAAAACTTTTTGCAGGAAACAAGAAAAAAAAAATAGAACTAAACACATACAAACCATACATATAAGTGGTGGCTATGTAGGTACGTAAGGTGGTTCATTGTTATGAAAAAGAGCGCTTCTCGCCATCAAACCTAAAAGTTTGGCGAGTTTAGAATTAAGTTACAGTAACCCCTCTGTATTATAATTTCTTTAAATAAATAAAAAAAAAAAAATTACTTTGTTGAGCGGATTTTTTTTCGAACATGTGAAGAAATGGAATAGGAATACAGAGTGTTAAAGAAATTGCGTGCCATAGCTTAGGGGTAAGTTAGTATCGATAAAAAAATCCCAGGAATAAAAATTGCAAGGTCAACCTTATTTAGTACATACTAACTTAAAAAATCGTTAGTAGGTAGGTACTAAATTAGGTTGATCTTGCAATATTTATTTTATGTTTTAATTTTGAATTTTATTTAAGTTTTTTTTTATAAATAAATATTTTTTTATATCCCGCAATTCATCTGTTTGACAGCTGCTATTTGACATTAGACTTCAATAAAGCAATTCATAATTTGTGGACCATTTTACGAATCTTCATACAAAACTGTCAAACAGATGAATTGCGGGATATGAACTGTACGCAGATCATTTATGAATTGTCAGTTTGTGACCATTTTACAAATTTTAATATAATTCATCTTCTTCTTATATATAAAATTCTCGTGTCACAATGTTAGTTACCATACTCCTCTGAAACGGCTTGACCGATTTTTATGAAAGTTTATATGTATATTCAGTAGGTCTGAGAATCGGCTACTATCTATTTTTTATACCCTTCCCACGGGATCGAGACTTACGCGGGTGAAACCGCGGGGTGCAGCTAGTAATATTATCATATTCTGCCAAAGCGTCCATTTTAGGCCCCGAGATCTCTTGCTTAATCTGTTTCATACCTAGACTTTTAAATTTACCGTTATAATAAACATGAATGTAAGGTGTAAATTCTAAAGAATGCAATGGTCTGATGGCCTCGTTGGTCCATCGTCCAAGAAAACAACAATAAACTGTAATACGTTTGTAAGTTATGTTTTATTTTTATTTGAACCATTTGTGAAACTTGCGACGGAATTGTCTTCAAAGCTCATTGTCCAAGTGTGCAATGCTGGTTGGAAGACAAATTACTTTATAAATGACATTGTCTCATGTTATTTCGAGTAACGTCTTTAAAAATGTAGTTTTTAGGGTTCCGTACCTCAAAAGGAAAAAAGGAACCCTTATAGGATCACTCGTGTGTCTGTCTGTCTGTCCGTCTGTCACAACTGATTTGCTCCGAATCTACTGGAACGATTAAGTTGAAATTTGATACTTACACATATGAACTTCTGCGACCCAAACACGGACGTGTTACGTAAATAAATTAATGTTGAATATGGAGGTCACTTTTGGGGAGCAAATTAGAAAATTAAAAAAAAAATTTTTGCTGACTGTACCGTGTGACATATTAAATGAAAGAGCTTGTTTTAAGGATTTTATATTTTTTTTTTATAATTTTAAAATACACACTCTTGCAATTATTTAAGAAAATAGATGCAAAATTCCATTCCCTCTTATCTCTGAAACTACTGAGCCTAAAATTTTGATAAAAATACAGAAAATAGTTCTTTACTTATAGATTACAGGAAAGCCTATAAGAAATCTGTAATCTTAAAATAACATGGTAAATCACTCAATATTGTGCGTACAAACTTACATTTGAAGTTGGATTGTATGGGGATAATTTTTTTTTACTACAAATTTAAGCTTGTTCTTGGGATAAATTCATCCCAACTACGGAACCCTTCATTGTGCGTGGTCCGACATGCACTTGGCCGGTTTTTTCTATGCTTCATTCAGTCCGCTAGTTTAATTCTCCATTAAAAGTAACGCTGTCTTTATCTAACAAAACGTATCAGAAAGTGACAGCATTACTTTTAATGGGGAATTAAATTTAATGGACTTACGTACAACTGGCGGAGTGTATAATATCAAATGTTACCCCATTTGGTAAAGTTCATAAAATAAGTGACGTTTAGTCATTAATCTATCTTTATAAAAATGTTTGCCAATTGTTTTCTATTTGCTAAAAGATTACAGAAAACTGAGTGCTTGGTATAACAATGTCAGTACGTTGAAAGAGAACCGCTATGATCGTGTACTTTTTATTACAAAGCACGAAATTGTTCATATCATGCTCAATTTTGAGCTGTACTTAACCTATAAACACGTTTTATAAATGTAATGTGACTAGCGCTTAAGGGCTCTAACGGTGAACTCATCATAAGTTGAATTACAGTTATAGTAAATGGTATGTATTTTTTTACGGTTCCGTACATAGATATAAGATATTATATTTTTATGGTTCCGTACCTCAAAAGGAAAAACGGAACCCTTAGAGCGGGGGGGGCACACGATGCGTTGCGGCGCCGCACCGCAAAGATTTCACCGTATCAGCGGGCACACAAGCGGTGCGGCGCCGCAACGTTGTTATGTCGCAACGGCGCCGTAGCAGCGTTGGATGTTGGAGAAAATAAATCGAAACGAGCGAGCGTGTATCCTTCCTTGTGACGCATAAACAACTGAACGGTGCCGCTCCGACGTCGCAACGCAATCACCCCTCCCCGCTTCGTCTCGGTGGTTGCAAGTCCGGTGCGGCGCCGGAGCGCATCGTGTGACATGCCACAGATATTTCTATGTAAGACGACGCAGCGACACCGCTCCGGCGCCGCACCGCCACCGCAACGCATCGTATGCCCCCGCCCTTATAGGATCACTTCATTGTCCGTCCGTCTTTCTGTTAAGACCCTTTTTCTCAGAACCGCGTGGAGGTATCAAGTTGCAATTAATATCAAATGCGTAGGTCTATGGTCCCTCGGAGCTCTAAAATACTATAAATACGGCCATTTAAGGGACATATTTTTATATTAACAAATAAATAAAAACCTATAGGATACTTTCCGTTGACATGGAATCATGAAATTTGGCAAGAAGCCAGGTCTCACAGCACAAGCATTCAATGTCATTTTAAAACCTTTACCGCCTTATTACAAAACAAGATTTATATTTTGACATGACTTAAACCATGAAGCCAGTTTTTGTAATAAGAACGTAACAGTGATTGAAATACCGTTCTTTATACAAAACTGAAAACTTAGTTCGGTACTAAGTTGTCAGTTTTGTTTTTAGGAACTTTACCATAGTCGGAATAAAGTTCGAAATTCAATAATGCCTCCATGTTTTAAACCTGGGTCTAAAGATAAACCTTGTTTTGTAATAAGGGGGTAGTCTTAATCATCATCTTACCTAAAGTACCTACACAATTATGATTGAAACATTACTGAAATGTGAAACATCACAACACTATGTGGGAAAGCGTGAAGATCAACGGTCGGTTCTTCTCCATACAATGAACCTAGCATTGGTTTAGAATTTTAGATACAGGCTTATATTTTTCTTGCTACTTTGCAATAAAAATATAAGCCTGTATCTAATAAGAGGTTAGTTGTACCTACGTCTCACAGATCAAGGCCGTAACGGTAAATATCCGGACTGCGATAGCTGTCGATAGTTTTTTAAGCGCGTGCGCACTGTAGGGACCGGCTCGGCTCTTGCGCAGAACTCAACGGTACCGCATTTTTCTTGGTACAGTGTTTTGTTGGAGTGATTGAATGTACTCAGTGTGGCTGGTCTGTTTATAGTTATGTGATACTAGCAAAGATAGGATCGCTGATGGTTATTATACAAGTCCGTACAATAGATTACTCTTTACTAGCTGCTGCCCGCGGCTTCGCCCGCGTGGCTTTTTCTAAACATATAAACCTTCTCTTGAATCACTCTATCTAATTAAAAAAACCGCATCAATATCCGTTGCGTAGTTTTACAGATCTAGGCTTACATAGGGACAGACAGGAAAAGGGAAGCGACTTTGTTTTATACTAGGTACTTCGTCATGTATGATTAATGGTAAAGGTACCCGTGTCATGGCACTTTTATCAGAACTGGCAAAATGTATGTGCATCTGCTGTCACCTTTGGAGTATAGAGGTATGAGGAACAGGGTGTAAAAGTTCCCTTATTCTCCATAGTAAAGGGTGTCGTGTCTGGTGGGCTACTGCCCGACGATTGATGTCGGGACGTTGTAGGTATATAATTATACTAGTCGCGCGGTAAACTCTGCTTGCGCGATGCAGGATTTTGCGTGACGTCAGTATGATGTGCAATTAGTTCGCATGTGGCGATGTAGATGCCGCCACAGGAGACTACAAGCGTGATGATCCTAATGCATGACTTATTATTTAATACGACTGCCTCGTTGGTCTAGTGGTTGCAAGCGCTACTGCTGGACATGAGGTCCTGGGTTCGATTCCCAGGTCAGGCAAAGTGTTATTGGGATTTTTCATTAAGAATTTCCCAGTAGCAGCCCAGAGTCTGGATTTGTACCCGGTTGATGGCAATAGGCTCGCCCCCTGGTACTTGTGACTTAATAAAATAACTGGCGAAATGTGGGTGTACTTTATGTACACCTCTGCTTAACCCTTCGTCTACAGGCGTGATGTTATGATGTTATGTTGTATTAGTTAATACTAGCAGTATGAAGTATTAGTTAAGCTTCTTATAAAATACTTCGTCCCCAGTGAAGTATTACAACCACACCTATTTCGGTCACCAAACACAAGACACACACAAGGCACAGGCTTCATACACAAGAGATTTCAACTTAGTCTCTCAGGTTGGTTACACACAATCCCCTAGGTGTTTTACGTGTCCACAGGTGTACAAATTGCGTTCGGTGAGCTATTGCCAATTTGCCTACTTATAACTACTGCTCGAGGTTGCTATTTCGTGGTCGGAGTGCCTGCATGGCTTAGTTACTGTGACCAATTCGGCTCGGGCGTAGTTGGACACAGTTCCAACCGAACCTAAAATAACAATCATTGTCGAAATTATATAACGAGTTGCCTTTGGCATATTTCATAACTACGAGCGTTTGTAAACGGGCGGCGACGTATGTATAATGACGGATCATACAATCTGTATACTCATCTTTAATATGATATACATAAGAATGATGGCGAAGTAGCATTAACACCACTTTTGCCTTACGGATTCGTGATCACACAAGAAATAATTAATAGTTTAAAAACACTAGAAAAACACGCTTTTATAAATGCACGTAAAAACGAAACGTGCAAACACGACTATGATACGATATTCCATCATGGAATGCTAGTGCCTATCTTCCGGCTTCATCATTAGACCTTGAAACCTAATCGTGGTCAAAGTTCATTACAAGACTTTTCTAAGAAATCCAAAACAGCTATGATACGATTTTCCACCATGAAGTTCCAGTTCATATCTTCCGGCTCCATCATCAGATCAGTTCGACAGTACCGTATTATTGTATTGTCGTCAGAACTACATACAGTTGCCAATTTGCATTACGCTACGACTCTTGGAAGATGGTTAAATTAGTTACCTTAGATTCCATTACATAGTTACATACAGGTCGCCCTAATAAAAGCGTGTTAAAAACCGGGCGATCGTGTTTTGTTTTATCCCATCCACGGCAAAATGAGGTGTATTCTAAACAGACAGCTAACATGTAACTACATAATATAGCCCTACATATTGTCAAATCACGCCTCGCAATACCAGAGGCACACATTAACATATACCATGTATACGTAAAGAGACATGGCCGTATAATAAAGTATTCAACGCGTACCTACGCGTCCGAAACGAATTTTCCAGTTTTCCGCACCAACGCTAAGCTAAATGAGACTTTACCTCTCTATCGTAATCCGGACCCACATAATCCATGTTCTATCCTATTAAAACTGTGAATTTGAATGGACTAATAGTGTCAAATATAGGATTTGTATGCCAAACTTTGATAGTAAAATGACGGTGGAAGTAGTAGGTTACCTGATAAGGATGAGGGTATTTAATCATGATAGGAGTGCCCGGAAGATAATGAACGTATCCTCTTTTGAACGGTAGCTCCACGTTAGCTCTGTATATCTTTTCATAATTACGGTTAGTTGGCGAACGTGGTTGTAATAGTAATATTATTAGTATCCGTGTATATTGTTGTGGTCTAATTTTCAAGTGTACTTGCAATATTCTTAATTAATCCTTGGCCTGAACTAAGTCTTATTCCCTACCTTTTGGTTCAATTAAATAGCATGCTTGAATAGCTTGAGATTACAGAAATATATCTAATAATAATGGAATAAATCAAGCAAATTATTTAGGCTCATAAAGAAAGACTTGAAATATTAGAAGCTTAGTTTGTTATGAAAAATGTCCAGAAAACAATTCTAATAAATAAAATATTAAAGGATTTTTTTTTACGATATAACAAGGACATGGCAGGGTTTGTTTCATAATCGTATATTTATAAACGTGACTGTTTTTAATTTGTAGGCCTGAGGCTTGAGCCCTGAATTTATTTGGGAACAATCATAATTTGTAAATTGGGAATTTTCAAAAGTTGCTTAGAACAATAATTATTTATGTTTATTGTCATTTAGATCGTGACATATTCAATGTGTAGGCGGAGTTTATTGAATAATGTTAACAATATTGAGTCATTCATTCAAGGAAGAGTGATCAAGGTGATAGATAAAGCCACGAAGTTTAAATCCTTTCTAATATTATAAAAGCGACTATCATGAGATTGTTTGTTAGGTACATTTTCAGTTCTTACCTATGGTTGATTTTGGCATTAGCTGGAGAAGCCACTTGATACTTGGAAAAATACAGTTTTCTTACACAGATAGATAATAATCAAAAAGTTTTATTTTTTAAGACCAGGAATCCAGGAAAGACCAGAATAGCCAATACGGGCAAATAGTAGCAAATACGGATTAATTCTCAGCAAAATGCTTAAAATAGGCTTACCTAGACAACGAGGCATAATCAGCCTATAATGTTCCTACAGCTGGGACTCAGTCCTCCTCTCTTCGAGAGGGACTGGGCTGTAATCTACCACTCGGGCCCAGTGCGGGTTGGTAGATGTCACATGTCTTTGAATTTTTGGTTCTAGGGCATGCCGGTTTCCTCACGATGTTTTCCTTCAACGTTTTGAGAGCAGTGGTGATGAAATTATCTACACAAAGTAAAGCGCCTGGCTGGGTTCGAATCCACGACTTATAACTCGTAAGCCGCGGTCATTACCACTGGGTCACCACTGCTCCTGACAACGAGGTGTTTGAGTAAAACACAGAAGAGACTATATTTGTGTCATAGCTCATTCATCAAGCACATTACGCGACAACTATTATACAGGGTCAAATTAAATTAGCCAGCGAAACTACGCAGACGTGATGGGTATTGATATCTAAACGTTTTTTATTTTACAATGTTTGTAAATATGTGAGCACCATGCATCTATCACCTAATTAATTTATCTGTAATTGCTTCATTATTAATTATTTTTACCTATTCTGGTATAGTAATTTTATTCTAGGTGCATCGTCTTTTCACATTTGACCGCTGGTTGTGTTGTTACTTGAAGATCGAGTTGAGAAAATTCGTTTTTTCCTTGTTTTGTCGGGTTTAGATTCTTTGGATATCGATCACCTGATAGGTAGATCTCGTCTGTGAAGAATACACAAAAAAAAACATATTTTTCAAGTGTATAGGTACACTAATTTCGTTTGAAGACCCAAAACTAAAACATCATTTTTTTTTTGTTTTGGTCATGTTTAGATATCGATACCCATCACATCTGCGGAGTTTCGCTAACTAATTTAATTTGACCCTGTATAGTTCCGTGTTTTTGTTCAAACAAATCTGCGAACATTAAGTACAGCACACGACAGTACTCAATGACTGTCTGCTATGGACGTCCGCTACGATTGCGGCTGCAGAGTCAAAGAGCCGATAATTGTACGCATCGGGACAATAGGAGCGTCCGTTTGTCTGTATCTTGATGTGCTTTCTATAGTAGTCAGGGGTGGCAAACCGCTTCATTTCTTTTGTTTGATTTTATGAAGAGGTCTTGATCACAGTACATATGAGGTAACAATATCACGCCTGTATTTCCCGAAGAATGGGTAGAGCTTTACACCCACATTTCGCTAATTATGTTTAAGTCAAATTTAAGAAGCAGATAATCGCCGTTGACCTTGGTCATACAAATGCGCGTCGCGCTCACGCCGCCCCACCATTAACTTTCATAGGGAATATTTATTTTTAGGAACAAAAATATGAATATTTGAAAAAAATCACAGATAGAATTATAGATAATATAACAGCCTATTGATACAAAACAAAAACATGAAAATATCTTAAGTAGTTTGGAAGTAATATCGTTTTTTATGCTTTGAGTAGACATTATTTCCTGAATTTATTTCATAAAGTACTTTACTACAATACTAACTAAAATATGCACATATAAAATAAATGCGTATGCGTTCTAGTTTAACATACATTTTTTGCATAACTTACTTGCATTAAATGAAGGCGTAATAACAGATTTAAAAGTCACTAAAATCATATATCAGCGCCTTAATAGGGGGCGAGCCTATTGTCTTCAACCGGGCACAAATCTAGACATCGGGCTGCTACGGAGCAATTCCAGATTGAAAAACCCAATAACACTTTTCCCGACCCGCTGCGCAAATAGCTTTGCGGCGGCTACTGACGAAAATAAAAATGTTGACAATACTTACTGTGTATACCTACTTATGTCCGTGTGGTGCCTGACGTAAAGAATATTATAGCACCACCCTATTTCTTCCCGTGGGTATCGTAAAAGGCGACTAAAGGACCTACTAGAGAATGGGCAGCAGCGTTCTCTATGCATATTAACACCATACTGCGATCGCCAACCCGCCTGCCAAGCGTGGCGATTATGGCAAACCCTCTCCCCTTTTGGGGTTGGCCTATGTCCAGCAGTGGACGTCTATCGGCTAAAATGATGAATAGGGCGCGGTGGCGGGCACGGTGATGGGCGCGAATAGGTGGTATCCATCGCGAGTTTAAAAAGTAGGTTTCCATTTTTCGTTTTTACGGAACCCATACCTATAGGATTAATCGTGTGTCTGTCTGTCTGTTTGTTTTAGTTAGTTTGTTTTAATTGTGATGTTATTAGTCTGGGGGAGGCCTATGTCCAGCAGTGGACGTCTTTCGGCTGAAATGACGATGATGATGATGGATACTTACTGGAAAAAGAAATAGACATACATACATACACTCGAAAAACATAAACCTCCTTCTGAAGCAGTCGGGTAAAAACAAAGCTCTGTGGAAAGCGTTTGATAGACGATTGATTAAGATGAACATAAGGATGTTAAATATTGCCTAATTGATGTTGTGAGGAGCTCGTGGGTAAGTGATAACTGCCGCATGGGTCGATCCATCAGGTTAAGCTACGCTTGCCGAGGTTTGTTCGTGGATGGGTGACCATATTTACTTTACTTACTTATGTACAATTCATCAAACCTGACTTGGGTACGTATTTTTCGGGTGACCACTGAAAATCAGCGCTGTGCTGTGGGTCCCCCATAGCACAGCATCATGCTGAGGGCAAGCCTTCTTGACACAGTCATGACGAGCAGCTTCCAACTATTTGTTTATTTGTGATAGTACTTAAATCTGTTTTGTGTAACCTTCGAGTTTATTACATATTATGTTTTCGTACGCACGTTTTTTCTGTAATTTTTTTTTTTCTTTCTTTTCTTTAAGACTTCTACATACCGGGGCGACTTGTCGCGCGACGCGACGCGACACAAAGGCACCGCCCGTCCCGCGACACGCGGGGCCTTTGTGCCGTGTCGCGTCGCGCGACAAGTCGCGCTGGTATGTAGAAGCCTTTACCGAGACTCCTCCGTGCCTCGGAAAGCACGTTAAGCCGTTGATCCCGGTTGTTATTTGTAGATCTTTGACAGTCGTTACGGGTCGTCAGAAGCCCGAAAGTCTGACAACCAGTCTTACCAAGAGGTATCGTGTTACCCAGTTACTGGGTTGTGGAGGTCAGAAAGGAAGTCGATCCATGTAAAATACTGGTATTCAGCTGCATCCGGTTGGACTGGAAGCTGACCCCCAACAAAGTTGGGAAAAGGCTGGACTGATAATGAACTGAATTATCAAGAGTCAGTCATCACAGCGGCACTTATAACTCTATTAACCCACAACAGAAAACAGACTCGATCAATTAAAATTTAACATACGTCTCAACTAAACCCGAGCTACCGTTTGTATTGTTTTTCAATAAATCTGTGTCCTTTAAACCTTTCAGTTATCAAAGACAAAGGCTGAAGAACAAGGTCGGAATATCGACTAATTGAACTGACGGAGTCGTGAAGTAGTTTAAATTTAATTAATGCTCTTTTCATTTTATTGTTTTATAACTAACTAGCTGCGCCCCGTGGTTTCATCCGCGTAAGTTTCGATCCCGTGGGAATATCGGGATAAAAATTCCTATATATTTTAATCCAGGGTGTCAGCTACCTCCATACAAAATTTTATCAAAATTAGTCCAGCCGTTTGGGCGTGAAGAAGTAACAAACGCACACACACTCACAAACTTACGCCATAATAATATTAGTGTGATGTGATTTATAATCTCACTGTATGCTGCACCGGTCGACGGCATCACGTCAACGCCGGCTGTCGCTGAAAACCAGCGCTGGGGCTCTATCTCGCATAAGGTCGCAGCATTATGCTGACCGATGTCCGTTTTGCGTGGATCTGACGCATATTTTCCCCAACTTGTTCTTTTTGTATTTGTGTTCTTTCTTTGCGTCATGTTTACCGCAAAAAAAGTATAGAAGTATTTTCTTTCTTTTTCTATATGGGCAAAACATTTTTTTTTGTTAGCTAGCAATATTATTTCCTTTTGTATTGTACCAGGCAAGCAGGCAACCCTGGTGGTGAAGTGCGGTGTAAAAGAGAGATGCCTTTGACAGTAGTAAACGATCTATTCTTCGACGCTAGTGTCGGCGATCTCATTTGATTTTGATCGTGAATAATGCTCCGTGTGTTATGTTTTATTGATGTTCCTCTTTCAACTGCAGAGGCGACGTTTATTTGCAGTTTGCAGCGGAATATTCTTTGCTTTGCAGTTGACATGTGTGAGCTATGGTCGTATGAAAAAGGGATGGTATTTGTATTTTGAGCTTGATAAGTAACTCGTTTATTTGTTTTGTGTATTCTGATTATACGTTTAATTATACAGCGTGCCTCTTTAGTGGCGACATTAAGTTAATACACTTATACGGTTTCGCTTTTTCTTTTTATGAATATACTAGCTGCGCCCCGCGGTTTCACCCGCGTAAGTCTCGATTCCGTGGGAAAGCCATCTTTAAAAATAGATAGTAGCCGATTCTCAGACCTATTGAATATACATATAAAGTTTTATAAAAAACGGTGAAGCCGTTTCGGAGGAGTATGGTAACTAACATTGTGACACGAGAATTTTATATATAAGATTTTAATTTTATTACTGACAAATGCTTGCACTGATTGGACAGGTCCACTCAAATTTGTGTAGTTCTTTCCTCAAAAGACCATTTCAGACACGGACCTACATGGTCCTCACATGGTCTGACCAAGATTATGTCTGGACTTTAAAAGAGACTTGGACCCCTGTGTTTTTTTCGCCATTTCTTCTCAGGGGTAGTAGTGTAAAAGTGATTCTAATATCCTATTTACAGAATAAACGATTTCATTTCATTTCGTTTCATTTCATTAAACGTTATGATTTATTGATTTATTAATAATTTTCTAAAATAGCATTTTGGAGCCACCTGTACTTACAACAAATAACGTGCAAATTATTATTATTATTATTATTCATTTATTTCGGACAGAATCCATATAGGTGTTAGTAACAATTTTCTTAAGATCTATGTTAGTAGGTACATAATATAATAAAGTAAAGAGTAGGCGAATTAAAGGAAAGAGAAAGCTTTATTATTTAGTTTGTTTGAAAACTTAAAAAAAATCATAGTACGAATTATTTTATCTTATTATATTTTTTATGATTACTGGTCACAAGCCCTACGCGTGTGTTAAATTAATGTCGCCATTGTAGCAGCACTGAAGGAGATAGTAATGGACAGGATAGAGAACTCAAGGATAGAGAATGGACAGCAGCGACGTGATTTAATAATTCTTAATCTTTTTAGGCCCTTTCACTAAATAATTATGAAGGTTTAATATCAGCCAAGACACAAAATACTTTTCTTACTATCTCTACATAAAATGTTCTGTAAGAAAAATCTTGTCTGATAAATCGGTATCAGTTTTTGATACAACATACAAAATTCCTCTTTTCCTAGCATCGTTACACCAACTGCTTCATATTCACTTGTTTCCATTAAAGATGAGACGAAAAAGTAGGACGCCCAATATTGATTCTGCAAAAGAAAGAAGGAGTCTTTAATAAGTTTTGACGAGTATCTGTAAGTACATAGTTTGAAACTACTTCACAAGGTATTAAAAGCAGCAGTGGTGGTAACCGCGACTTACGAGTTTTAGGTTCGAAACCTGACGGGCGCTTTACTTTGTGTAAATTATTTAATCACTACTGCTCTCAAAACGGTGAAGGAAAACATCGTGAGGAAACCGGCATGTCCTAGAACCAAAATTTCGAAGACATGTGACATCTATCAACCCGCACTGGGCGAGCGTGGTGGATTATGGCCCACTCCCTCTCACCGAGAGGAGGCCTGTGTCCCAGCAGTGGGAACATTATAGGCTGACTATGCATGGTGGTTATTTTAGCCAGGCAGCGGGGTAATTGCGTAATACACGTTTGAAAAAAAATCTGTGAAAAATACACTAACAATAGAATAGAATAGAATATTCTTTATTACAATCACGGTTTTATGAAAATTCACGCCACCAGTTGGCGCCACTTTGACAAGAGGTCTTCCATTTCCAACAATGAATATAAAATTTAAGATGACTTTTATCATTTGTTTCATGTATTCGTTCATCATTCAGTAACCACTAAATAAAATATAGGCTAGTGGAATTTGACACTTTGACCGGTGCCCCGACTTGCTGCCACCTAGTGAACGTCATTTCAGAAAACCTTCATTGCAATGCCTTTCATTATGACATGAAATGAAATTGTTTATCTTGTAAATAGGATATCGAAATCACTGTTACCTATATACGTCATGTAAAAAAAAATGAGCTTTAAGGAGTCGACATTTCTTATATGACTACCGCTGAGACGAAATGGCGAAACAAACTCAGGGGTCATTTCGACAACATACATTGCGTTATGTACGTTGTCGAGCAGACGAATTTTTCAAACGTATGAAGCAATGGATTGGGTATTATTTTCAATTTTTTTCGGATTGTGAAAGAAAGTGTGTTACGTAATTGGGGTACAGATGTCAGATTCATAATAATTTCCAATTTATAACGTGCCATAAACATTTAAAGTGATTTAATGACCAATAAAGCTGTTCCACACAAGTTCTAATAACGTGGTGATTGTGCGGAAGCAAACTGTTGTCCCAGAACTTCCCACTAACGTGCTTAGACAAGTTTGATGCTTGATTGAGTCGAGTTCGTGTGTGGAATGAAGTTTATAGACTGTGGAGGGATGTTCGCGTCCGAGTCGGAGGTACCTACTGTTAAGTGGTGGCCGCGTTATTTATACTTGTCATGGTGCATTGCGTCATTGAATTATTATAATATAAGTTATTCAAGTGAAAACTTCTTTCGACGCACTTTGCGCTTTTTTTGAACAGTGAACGATACTGAACCGCACAGGGTAGTGATGCTGAATCGGGTATACTCGGCTACAGTCAGTCGGTGACGCTGAATCGGGTATACTCGGCTCCAGTCGGTCGGTAACTCTGAATCGGGTATATCTACTCGGCTCTAGTCGGTCGGTGACGCTGAATCGGGTATACTCGACTCCAGTCGGTCAGTGACGCTGAATCGGGTATACTCGGCTCCAGTCGGTCGGTGTCGCTGAATCGGGTATCTCGGCTCCAGTCGTAAGTTTTCATTTCTATCTTGTGGTCGTAAGAACACACCCTCTTTTATGCAAGAAAACCGGTGAAATTGATTGTACTACAGATGGAGATCGCTCAGAGTTGAGTTGTCTATTCAATGTGCCGTTTGAACTTGAACCCTTGAAGAACATACGCGTAAGGTACGCGTTTGTTCTTAAGGTACCGTATTATTATGAAACGACAACAAGCACAATTTATTTTGGTATGAAAGCTTTCGGTATTAAATATAGTCCGCCTTTTCCCTAATGACTTGAATTTAGATCAAAGTAGCACAGATTTTGTGATAGTAGCTCATGATTGAGTGAACTCATCACAAGGGGGAAGTTGTTCCGCGGCTTGGCACATATTCACGCCATGCAATTAACTGGCAACCACATGATTTATACTTAGAACAGGCGAGGAACGACGCCATGCCAGCCGCGCGTTTGGAAGTTATTCTATTTTTAAATACATTTTTCACAATTTTTTAATATAATTTTTTTAATTCGCGGGCTTTTGCCTAAAGTAATGTTAAAATAGACTTTGACAAGTTCTCAACTCCAAATTCTCCAATCAGAAACCGGGTGTTAATAAGACATGCACAATTTTTTCTAAGATGAAGATCACAGTCTCTAAAACAAGCAAGCAAGCGCTTCCAAGTGTTCGCCATTTTGGAGTATAATTTTCTATTACACTCAAAACTTTACGCCATGGCTCACAAAATCCACACGTGAATTTTATACAAATCCGATAAGCTTTTAAAATGTTTGAAACAACTGGCTCACACTTTCAGCATTTTACCGTTCGCTTTTAATAAAATAAATAATAATACTCGTAGTTTTAAAGTTGTATGCAACTATTTCTTTAGTACATAAATCCTAATAATTTGACTTTGACTTTGACTTTTAATACCAGCCAGCATTTTTCTAGATTTTGATCAAAAGCATTATTTATAATATTTTCTTCAGTCCTTTATTACGTACATAAACATACAACACATAAATTACATTTATTAAATTCCAGTTTTTATTACATTTTATTCTATATTACTTTGTTTCAAAATACTGTTTTTTCATAAAAATATCCTACCTAGTTCTATTGTCGGAAAGCGCAGTAATATTTTATGCAAAAGCGAGTAAATTATTTATGAATTCATTTTTGTTGCAGATATACCACACGGACAGGCTGAATAAGAGGTCAGTTGACTGCTAAGGCAGGTAACAAAGAAGTTTTTAATGCACCATGCTTTATTTTAAAGGAATAAAAAATAAAAAAGGCTAGCTATAAATTATTGTTCATGGATTAAGCGGAGCATTCGCTGACAAATCGACTATTTGTTAGGCTTCCAATTAGTCCAGTCGGCGTTCTAAAATCAAATGGAAAATTTAATTAATCGTAATGAAGCTACGCGGCTTTGGTTCGTTTGTTTTCCCGGCCATTGTTTTCGCACCATTTGTAAATACGAGTTTTTTTTAAATGGGATTTTGTATATTAATATTTCAGTACTTACCTATTTCGTTGAATATTTATTGATTTGTACTGCCCATAGCTACAAAGTCTCAGGAAAAAGGTTCTGTCATTTGACACTTGAACTTTTTACATTTCACACGGTTACAATTTTTTTTTTTTGAATTTTCTACATGTATGTGTCATATATTCTGATAGGGACAATCAGTGACGTGCATAACCTGACCACTCTTCCATTGTTATTCTTTGTAAGAGGGGTCAGGTAATGCAGGTAAGTACATAATAGCCTCATTATAATTATTTTGATTCTGAGCCCCGATTCTATGGCCTGAATAGTAGGATTGTAGCGATAATTGAGACTACTCGTTTAAAAATCGATATTCAAAATTATGTAGGTAAACGTAGACATTTCCTTTAAACGCCTATAGCATTGTTATCACCTGCATAACTGTTAATGACATCCGCTAATATAAGGGAAAGTGCGCCGAGCGCCGTTGACAAAAAACACGACGCGACGTATGCTTTCACATACAATCGGAAACGAACCGTTTGTTAAATAGTTAACTAATGCCCGTTTTCACTAACACCAGACGTCATCTAAATGAATGCCTAAATAAAAGCTCTTGGATTTTCAAATTTCACAGTGTCAAAAGGTATTTTAATAAAACGCGTATAATAAAAGATCAATAATTAAATTATCTTTAAATTGGTGAAGGTTTTCCATTCTCAGTTTTTTATCCGCGTTCGACATAATTTTACAAATTAATTTCATTAAACATAATCTAAAATATTCGCATAATTAGTTATCGAAAAAATGCTATAAGTAATTTAACATATTTTTTTTTCAAATCATTAACACTACTCGTTTAGACGTGATTTTCAGTATAAATCATTAAAAGTCGGTTATCGTCGCGTCGCCTTAAAGGTCGCTCTGTTATGCCAAGAGGTAAAATTTGAAATAAAAATAAAAAATTAAAATTTCACATTCATTCATTGCATGCGAAATAGAAGTTTTATTATAATTATATTTTTTTTACATATCAAGGTACTGCCTTAATTTATTGAGTTAATTAGGGTCCGTTGAACTTTGCGACTAACCAAGACAAAAATAAAAGTCATTTAAGTACAAAAGAAAAGTTATTATTGTTGTCGAGAAAAATAAGCTCTGAATAATCCAACATCCAAAAGAATTTTCTTACATCGTTTTCTACATTAGCATTTTATTATTTGAATAGCATCGAATACCATTACATTTATTAAATTTCTACTTAAAATGCTGCATTTAAATTCTTTAATATCGGATATTAAAGACTTTTAAAACGAGTATGAGGATGAGAATAACGGCGGCTGAATCGACAGATTAAATGAGTTATTACACTTTAAGGGCCAGATAATCGCCGTTGATCTTGGCCATACAAATGCGCGTCGCGCTCACGCCGCGCCACCATTAACTTTCATAGGAAATATTTATTTTTTGTAACGAAAATATTAATAATTGAAAAAAAAAACAGATAGAATTATAGATAATAAAGCAGTTTGATCATACAAAACAAAGCTTGAAAATATCTTAAGTAGTTTGAAAGTAATATCGCTTCTTATGCTCTGGGTAGACAATACTTCCTGAATTTATTTCATAAAGTATTTTACTACAATACTTTAATGTATTCCCTTATTTTTAAGTATAGTGCACAGGAACCTCTTTTTTTTTTTTTGTTCACGGGGTGGAAAATCCTCATGGATGTCCTGCGACCTGGGGCGGGTGGAGGGGTCTGTCAGACTCTTACTGACTAAAAACCACCCCAGTGTTCCCCTCCCACACTTGCACCGGGGATCTTAGGATATTATTACTTCCGCAATGCCCGGCTAGTGCCAGCCCGCCTCTGCGGGCCACCTCAAGTCGGGGGGGGGGGCGGGGGGGTGAGTTGTCTGGGCCGTGCCGTGTCCTCCCGGCAGTCGACGCAGTGGTGACACCGGGCGTCCGGCTCCCTGTTTATGCGACACCATGCACTTCCCGAAGCAACCATGCCCCGAGAGCACCTGCGTTACCCGAAACGACACGGAGCCGTGCCTCCTCCCGAGCCAGGGTTCGAGTACCGGCCGGACCACCTCGATTGTAACGAGGCCGGTGGTAGGGCATGAAAGCCTGTCCCGCCATTCCGCCATCAGGAAGTGCAGTGCACAGGAACCTGGCCCAGGCTCCATACATTTGGAAACATCTCCTTTTGAGACCTTACTTTAAGCTCTACAATTATAACCATTTTAAACCTCAACTTTCCAACCAGCTTTACATGCGTAATAAACCAGCTACACACTTGACGTATTCGATAAAACCGATGCGATAGCCGAGAGTGAATTCCGTACGATTGGAATAGCCATTGGTAACACAATACTTAGCTCAATGGAGCGTGGATGCATACAATATGATCTGAGGACAAAGCGGCCTCTGTGATTGTGTGGCTGCTGGTCAGGGCTGCAGCTGCCCTGAACGTGGTTAGCGAATGATTATTACATATTTTGTGGTCAATTAACGCATTTTTTACAAGCTTTTATTTAACTTGCAACGTTTGTATGTAAGTATGTATGTTCGGGTCAAACTTTGCAACTGAATTTTAAAACAGTTATCCTCAACCGATTGAGATGAAATTTTGCATACACGTTTAGTTTGGATGACAATGCATGGTTAGCTAAGTGAAGTTATTCCAAATCCAATATAGCGGACGGCCCAAGGTAGTGGGCTAGTTATTTTTGTGCACTCCCATGATAGAGGTATCAAATGAAAGGGTTTGCTGAGAAAAATACGAAAAATAAAATGACGTCGTTATTTTTAAGCACTCCCATACCTAATATGGGTTTCAAATGAAAGGGGTTGTTGAGAAGAATACGAAATAAAATAATAGTCATCATCAACATTTCAGCCGAATGACGTCCACTGCTGGACATAGGCCTCCCCAAAAAGGGGGGGGGGGTTTGCCATAATCGCCACGCTTGGCAGGCGGGTTGGCGATCGCAGTATGGTGTTAAAATTCATAGAGAACGCTGCTGCCCATTCTCTAGTAAGTCCCTTAGTCTCCTTTTATGACACCCACGGAAAGAAATGGGATGGTGCTATTCTTTACGTCCGGCACTAAACAGAAAAAAAAAATAGAATATAAACATTTTACATTTATGAACAGAATGACGTGCGGAGGTCCGTCTGTTGTAACAATACCGTACGAACCTTATGCTCTTTGGTTGCACCATTTAGAAAAACAACGTGGTCACAAAGAAAGACACGAAAAACGACAATGATGATTGTATATATATTAAATGTGGCTGCCGCGCTCTCTTTGCGTCAAGTTTCATTTATTTATTTTTTATATTATAATTAACGCTCGCGCGGCGGGCGCTATGTGGCAGCTACCACTCTTCGACAATCGCTGCTAAATTGTGGACGCTATATGACGGCCACCGCTCTTGGGCATTCGCCGCTAAATTGCGGACGCTATGTGGCGGTCACCGTTTTCGGCATTCACAGCTAAATTTCGGACACTATGTGTGATCTTTATAATATTAGTCTATAGATAGACAGACTACTTGGTAGGTAAAATGAAACCTCAACAGTCCTCACATGCAATGTGATTCCATAATTACTATGCATATAAATTCAGTAGGTTCCATCACTCCACCGCAACTCTAGAAGGCATGCAGGGCAACGTAAAATATCTGAATATTCATCATGGTCCAACCCAATCGTTTACGTTGCAGATCGCAGACCAGAAACCATGTTCACATAATTGGTGCTGCTCTTGCGTTAAGTTTCTGGTCTTGTACCTTTGCCTGAATATTTCAGTATTTACGTAAACTCAAAATACCAGAAAAATACCATACTTAACTTACTTACTTAATCAGCGTATAATGTTCCCACTGCTGGGACACAGGCCTCCTCTCGGTAAGGAGGGAGTGGGCTGTAATCCACCACGCGGGCCCAGTGCGGGTTGGTAGATGTCACATGTCGTCGAATATTTGATTCTCGGACATGCCGGTTTCCTCAAGATGTTTTCCTTCACCGTTTTGAGAGCAGTGGTGATGAAATTATTTACACAAAGTAAAGCGCCTGCCTGGGTTCGAACCCATGACCTACAACTCGTAAGTCAGGGCCGTTACCCCTGGGCCACCACTGCTCTGAAAAATACCATATCATTCATCATTTCAGCCGAAAGACGTCCACTGCTGGACATAGGCCTCGCCTAAAGGAGGGGTTTGCCATAATCGCCACGCTTGGCAGACGGGTTGGCGATCGCAGTATGGTGTTAAAATGCATAGAGAACGCTGCTGCCCATTCTCAAGTAAGTCCCCTAGTCGCCTTTTACGACACTCACGGGAAGAAATGGGATGGCGCTATTCTTTAAGGCATCAAACGGACGAAAAAGACCATATAATTGTGCCGAAAAACCACGTTTTCTACAGCTGCAGTACACTTCTAAAGCAGTCGTCTTTTTCTCAGAAAATAGATTTGCCGCCTCTGTGGTCTACATATTTCGCAATATCTGAATATTCCAGCAGTTTGATACACACTGTTGAATAACGAACGGGCTCCTAATATCATAAATTGATGTAGCTCAACACTTTAGGGAATATGTCTAAGAGTATGAATTAGACACGGTTTGACTGACAACATTGGCGTAACTTGTGATATTGAATATTTCAAGTTGGTAATACGGATACCAACATCGATAATTTTGACGCTGTTGTAGGAATACTTTATAGCTTGGGAGAAGCGTTATGTCTGTCTATAATATGATACAGACTTTTTACCATGATGATCAGAAACGTACACCTTCTTCTTACTACCATAAGTTGCCCTTTATTTATGTGTTTATTGTGCAAAGATGTACATCTTATGTTGGAGATCTTAAATCAATAAATAAATAAAATCTACTGACTTACCGTCTGCAAAATAAGACAGTTTCATCAATCAAGAGTTAAAATTAACCCTGTCATCCGTCCATATTATTTTATTATACAATTTTATTTTTATATATTTTATTATAAATTTGTGTATGTATGGTATGTAAATGTGAATGTATGGTATGTTTTGTGTGTTTGTCTTAAAAGCATAGCTAGCTTGGTCTCATTAATACTCTCAAGGATAGATTCTCCATGCTGATGAGAGACGGTTATTTCTCGGTAGTGTCTAGCTAGAACACTGTGAAATGTCTGTATTTAGTTGTGGCAGCCCTGTAGACGTTACAGCGGCCAGCCTCCGTATGCGCCGCAAATTGATTTACCCCCTTTATCTCAAGACTGGCGTTGCACCCGATTTGAGCTGTACTTGTAATTATTGGTTTCTATATCGCTGAATCCTAACTTTAATATTATGAATGCAAAAGTGTGTTTGTTACGCTTTTGCGCTAAAACGGCTGAACAGATTTAGATGAAATTTGGCACATGCACAGATTTAGAGTAGGCTAGATACCACAAGCCGTCCGACCAAGCGTGCCCCGAAGTTTGTGCTGTGTGTGAAAAAATGTCAACGCACTTCCACTCCTGACGAAATCTAGCTCACATGACGTGCTTAGCGATTGACACGATTCTGTTTACGTTGAGCACATCACTAAATGGCTGGGGTACCGTCATCATAGGTATAAAAAAAGGTGACACGCTCGGTTTTCATACTATCTTATGAACATGTGGTATCTAGTTTACTTTAAATCTATGGGCACGTGGGTAAACCATGACCTGGATTAGGACACAGAATACTTTTTGCGCAACTTGGGAATCCTCATGCTCCGCTATAGCGCTTGCTATCACTAGACCAATGAAGCAGTCAACCAGGCAATATTATTCTACTAAAGTCCGGTCGCGAAGCAGAAAGAATTTCGTACAATGACCTCACAATTGTGTTGCCGCCGCACTCGCACATTAGAAGGACCTTAGAATACGAGAGCGCGACGGAAATACAATTGTGCGCAAGTGATAGAGATAAGTAATGAGGGGTCATTGTACAAAATTCTTTCTGCTTCGCGACTGGACTTTACTATAGCTGCACCCCGCGGTTTCACCCGCCTCTGTCTCGATCCCGCGAGAATATCGGAATAAAACGTATCCTATGACCTAAACAAGGTCATGGTCTACCCATGTACCAAATTTCATCTAAATCTATATAGCGGTTTTAACGTGAAAGCGTAACAAACCAACAAACAAATTCACATTTATAATATTAGTTAGGATTATAGAATATAATATAATAGAATACTCTTTTATTATGTACACCATAAGGGTGATTTTTTCGGCGATATTCTCGGCGATTTTTGTGTGAATGTATTTCTTTCTGACAAAAATCGCCAAGAAAATCGCCGAAACAATCGCTCGTGGGCCTAAAAAATACAAATATAAATGTTGAAATTTAACATAGGGTGACACAATGGGCGTCTTATCGCTAAAACCTATCTTTTACAGACAAACCTTTGGATGGAGTAAAGGGAGAAGGAGACACAATACTGCAGGTAGTCAGTGATGTACCATTTACATATACAATAAATACATACATACATAAAGGATACACTTATCTATATAAATATATATATACAATAATTAACGTGAAACAAGAGCAAGGAACTGTATTATGTAATGATGATGTTTAAGGAGTGAGGAAGTGTTTATACTTAGGATACCTCTAAATATGTAAGACCATCATCAGCCAGATGATGTTAGACCATTGGAATAATAAAGTGCAAGGGTAAATGGCCATTCGCAGTCCATATTGAGTAGAGAAAGTTCCAGAACTGGGTAGTTAGATTCGCAATCATATTATAGTTTAGAGTCCAAGTTATTGTACTGTAACTTGAGTTCTGATTGTTGAACCATTCTGTGAAATGACCCAGTTTCATTATGGTTTGCAGTTCTAGGAAAAACTATTTGGTTAGTTCCACTGACCAGCGTTCTGAATAAGCTCTTTTAAAAAGGGCTACCAAAATCTTGCGTTATTTGAAACTGTGTACTTCCATGTGTGATTGTGTGGAACTACCGTTTAGGACTTCATTGTGGTGCAGTTTTTAAGGGGTATCCGAAGCTGTAGCCCGCGATATTCAAAGTTTTCTTAGGTTTTTTGGTATTCGCTGGCCCATTGAATGACTTTTTTATGAAATCATGACATTGGGGAACAAATCTAACTTAGAGAGATTAATGATACTTATGGTTATAATTCTGTAAATACATATCTGTTATAGTCGCGAATCATATCAATCAAGATACAACCTGCTAATTGCAAAAACTTAAGAACATTTGATTTTCAACTTAAGACGCTAACAACAGATATAGCGCGGTCACTGTCAGACTGCATACAAAAGAAAGAGAAGTGCAATGACACAACGCTAGTAATTTATTGCAAAATATGAAGGAGTTATCTATTTACTCAAAAATGAGATGAGTACTCGAAAATGAAAAACAACCAAGTTCTGCATTCAAATAAGACGGTCTTGTTAATAATTAAATACCAACCGTACGTTGATATTTAATACATATATTTTTCACTGGAACTCAAAGTAAAAGGTTAGTTTACCGTTAATTTGTATCTAGATTTTTTTTTAAACGTTTTTGGTAACAACCAAGTTCTGAAAAATATGTTCAAGAATACTCGTAACATAAATATTTTTTTTCCGCTACCACAAACTACATAGATTTGGCATTTTTTTTGTTTAAGACAAGCCTACTTAGATACTTTGCCTCTTGTCAGCGCTTTAAGGCGCTGTAAGTCCAACGGGACGAAAAAATCACGAAAACACATTTATAAATGGGTCTTAATTTCTTTGTTTGTCATAGTTAGAGCAGGATATTTTTCTTTCCTGGTAGTTTAGTCCTATGCGCACATATTCAGTACTGAGTGTTTCAAGCTGATGTACAATAATAAATGAAGGAACTCTGTAAACATTTAGTAAAACAAATTTCTCAGGTACATTACTAATTTCTTTTTCAAGTGCTTGTAAATAGACTTTATCTCGATGTTCATCATAGCAACGAAGGCAATTAGAACAGCGAAGAACAACTTTATAATTGAATTGAAAACTAAACTGACGGAAAGTGAAGTTGTGTAAACAGGCATTTTGACAATTAGATAGCGTCTTTCTAATAATGAAAGTTTAATTAACGTTCGTACTTCAAGATAGGACACGCTAAACTGTCGTAACTGAATTTTAAGTTGAACTTTATTGAAATTGGTTTAGGGCGAATTTCACCAATGAAAACTGAAAGCGCTCAGCACATAAACTACGTTTAAGAGCTGTCACTGTCATTATTTTCTTTGTAATATTGACACTGACAGCTCTTGAACTCGGTTTAGATGTGCTGATCGCGTTCAGTATGATTGGTGAAATTGGCACTTAGTGTTTTAGGCCGCGTTCTAACCTAAAGCGATCGTCGCTCGAATACGCGATCGTCGCGTTCTTATCGAGCCTGTGGGTCTACTCCGAAGCGTTTATCCGAAGTATCGACCGAATGTTCGGCCGTTTTATAACTTCCTTAGATTATTTTTTTTACTTTGAATCCTTACCTGACTTAAAGTCACAGTTTTGGCTTATTTCTTTGACCGTCGTTTTTTTTTCTTTTGCCGTAGTCAGCCATAGTGAGCCGTAGTCAAGCAACGGCTGAACATTCGGCCGATACATCGGATTTATTTTCGGAGTAGACCCCCAGATATGGAAGACCATCGTAAGCGACATAATGTAAGTATTTCACTTTAAAAAAAAATACACACCATAACACATACATAACATCACGTCTGTAATCCCCGAAGGGTTAGGCAGAGGTGTACTCGTACCTATAGTACATCGACATATCGCCAGTTACGTAAAAGAAAAAAAAATACTGCGCACTCAGCGTAAACGGTTGTTACGTTGAGTTAAATCTCCTGTAAATTTTAATTTTTGTCGCTTACGATGATCTTCCGTATTAGGCTCGATATTATGGCACTTTTTGTTCGGTGAGCCGGAACGCGTGGTCGCGCCGAAAGCTCGTAAACTGGAAGGCGCCCCCCCCTTCCGGTATACCAACCGAAAAGTTACATAAATAAACGCGAAGATCGCGTATTCGCGTGGCGATTGCGGGGTAAACATTGGTATTATGAGTAAAAAGACGTAGACGTTACCTACTCAACATCCGATCTTCAAAAACGGCACAATGTCGCACTATTAGATGACACGAGGAAGTAGGACGGCATGTCGTGATTATCGGGAGCGAAAAAGAGACAAGACGAAGAAAATATGGCGGATTGGGCAAATTTTGACGTGCCACTTGCGGAGCGTGTATAACCTATCTACCTCTTTTTATTTATAAATATCATTGGGGTTAAGGAAAAGAGGGACAGATGTGTTTTATTTTTCACATAGTATGTATTTTTAAGGTTTTAAATAGTTTTAACACAGAAATTGTATTCAGTGGTTTTAAATAGGTACTTACTAAGCTTTGGAATTTGTAACTAGCTTCATCTTTATGATTGACCGACCCCGTAACAATTCAAAAGTGCCTGTAATTTTAATTTATTGTTTATTTGAAATAAATGCTTTAAGTTTGAGTTTTTAATTTTTTTATTTAGAATGGGTTTGCTCTTGACCTTAGTCTAAGGCAGAGGTGAGAGAGACAAAGTAGTTTCTTTTTTAATAAAAATATTTGGGCATTTTTAAATACCGATAGATATTTATAAATAGTTTTAACACAGAAATTGTAGTCAGATCTCTATTCGTGAAGTATGTTTTTAGTAGGCCATTACTAGTTAGAATTGAATATTATGCTAACGCTTTAGATATACAATGCATAACGCACAGCGTAGTCCTAATTTAAAATAACATTTTAGAATCGAATACATTCAAAAATTGAAATATTCAGACCATGTTAGTTTAAGCGTTGAGTAATCAGTCCTAAAACAATATTGAAGAGCCTACACACACGGAAGTACTTTAAGGGCTGGAGAACGCCTGGTGAAACGCAGCCTTGGGCCTGCAGTCTCGACATAGATCTATAGCGATCGCTTTATCACCGAATTCGGTCGCAAAGTCCGAATGGGGTTTCTAGACGTTCAAAATTGCTTGACAAAATTGTGATTTTTTCGTGCTTGTCAAGGAATTTTGACTGTTTAAGGGCCCCCCGTTAGGACTTTGCGACCGAGTTCGGTCGTAAAGCGATCGCTATGTAGGTCGAGCCTGCAGCCCCTGCGCGGTTTTCACGGCGAACACTAAACCAGTAGTGCTATTCTGTAAAAAATATGACCGAGAAAACTTAGGTGAAGTGAGTGTGAAGTGAGCTGTCAATAGTGCCAATCCGTCAGACGCGATGACAGTTCATTTCAAGTTTACTTCACGTAAATTCTCCCTGTTAGATTTTTGCAGAATAGACCGACTGTTTTCCGCGTGAGTATCAAAGTGGACAGAGATGCAGTTTATTTTATTCTCGACTTTTATTTATTTGGTCGTGGATACTGCGCTAAGGCTGCGTTTTGGCAGCTGTCAGTCGGCCTTAACAGGCGTTTAAAATCTCCCAACCAAAATTACGTATATTTTTGAATAACTCTACTTATATAAAATCTTATTCTCAGTTAGGGATGTCAGAAGTGCTAAAAAGTATCGATATTAAAAAAAAATGATATCGAAACAAAGACATCTATATCGGTGTTTTATAAAAAATATAATTATGTACTTTATGAAATTCTATTGTGTGTGTTTTCAGTCAGTGGCGACAACGGTGTTACTATTGGAAATATATCGTATTTGATATATTTTTAAATATAATTATATTGAAATAATAGTTACTGCCAAAAAAGATCGATACATCCAGCAAAAAATACCGATATTTTTTCTACAAGCTTAGTTATCAGTTACCATTTAAGAAGACGTTCTATTTACTTTTAATTAAATATTACGTCGAGTTTTGTAAGAGACAGTAGGAAAACTCAAGCAGAATTCCTAGA
Source organism: Tiliacea aurago (assembly GCA_948098905.1). NCBI lineage: Eukaryota > Metazoa > Arthropoda > Insecta > Lepidoptera > Noctuidae > Tiliacea > Tiliacea aurago. The sequence continues at coordinate 8,383,185 of OX402588.1, forward strand.
AGGATGTTCTTTACCACGCCGCGAGCAAGGAGGTTTCCTTAGAAATGGATTACACGAACTAATTTAATTAAACTGACTTTCTTTTCCTCATCCTTTGGGCAAGATCGAAATACCTATTGAAATTTTTACCATTTCGAAAAAAACATATTGGGAGCCGGCTGTAGTAAAATAAAGTATAATCGCTAATAGAAACAAAACTTAAAGATCAATTACAAAAAAAAAAAACAATTATGGCTAGCATTTGGTCTCAAGCATAACATCAAAGAGGTTAGATATCGAAGTCAGCACATTGAAAAATGTATAACTAAATTAAAACAACATTTGAAACCTTATGCCTTTTTGGAAATAAAAAAGAAAATTTATTTATTTAGAAATAAGCAGGTAATACTTTAGTTTTCTAATCTTTTGTCTTGGCTTATTTTCTGTGTGTATTAAATAGTCTGCAAAGTCAAGTTAAAAATACCCCCAAACCAATCACCTAAAAACCAAATAACATTTAGAAAATAACCAATACAATACAATACAATAAGTTGTAGAAATAATCAAGCTAAGTGTGGCTGACGACACAAGATGAACAGAGATAAATCTATTTACGCTAGATTTGAGCTGCAATCCGCTCGGCTGGACTGAACCAACGAACTGAGAGGTAAGTACAGGATATCTTATGAACAAAATTGAGACTTTGAGACAGACTTACAGACTAAGTTAAGTGATTTGATAACCATTATTGGTGTTGAAATGTATGGACTAAGTTTTGGTTTAGTAAGATAAAGTTGGATTTTTATATACTTACAATTTATTGTATATGGGCCGATTTTTCCACCATCATGAACCTGCTTTTTTTTTAATGTTGCCCCCACACGGCACAGTGCAGTGTGGTGCCGGGCGTAAAGAATAGCACCTTCCTATTTCTTCCCGTGGGTGTCGAAAAAGGCGACTAAGGGACTAGAGAATGGGCAGCAGTGTTCTCTATGCATTTTAACACCATACTGCGATCGCCAACCCGCCTGCCAAGCGTGGCGATTATTGCAACCCCCCCCCCCCACAAATGTTCTAGGTGGACGTCTTTCGGCTGATAGGATGACATCGAGCGACTGCCTACCCAACTTTCCCAACCCAGTTAATGGGTACCCCTCGGTAAGACTGTATGATAGATTTTTTGGGATTCTGACTACCTGTAACGACTGCCAATGATCTACGGATGTCAGCTGGGACCAACGGCTTAACATGTTTTCCGGCACGGAGGTGTCTTGGTATGTAAAGATGGTCACCCATCCACGGACCAACCGCAGAAAAAAAAAAGATAAAGCATTTATTGGGACTCGCACAGATCACAAATTAAAATAAAACACACTCATAGAAACATAAAGAACAAAACTAAAAATTAAACAACGTAAAAATTAAAATAACAAAGTCCTGTACGAGGCCAAAGGGCCCGTATCTCAGCATGATGCTGCGGCACTTAAAAATAAGTGTCGCAGCGCTGGTATTCTGATTGGGCCCGCTGTGATGTCACGGATAGATCATACGGAAAAAAAAAATTGATGATTGCAATAACATAATAAAAATAAATATACGATAATTATTTAATAAAATTGAACGAATAAAAAAAAGAACACCAGTAAGCGTAGCTTAAAATCAAAATCAAAAAAATCAAAAATATTTTTATTTCACATAAGCCTACATGGGCACTTATGAAACGTCAGAAGCTAGGTGCACGGTTCCAATTGGTCGTTTCCTATGGAGAAGAGCCGGCGAGAAACTCCACGGTCACTCTTTAAAAAAAATAAAATTGGCTTTTACAATGTTTTCAAATTACAGTGTTAATAGGTATAAGAGGACAGCGTAGGCCCGTCAAAAGTACCATTTACTTAACAAAATAGAAAATGGTCTACAGCCTACAACGTCCTCACATTGACAAAAAAAAACAATATAAAATATTATTAAAATAATAAAAGTTAGAACCTTGTTGAAATATAAATTGTAGGCATATAATGTCAAATAACAAAAACATTATGTCAGTGAAGTTTGTAAAAAAAGATAAAATTAAATTAAAAATAACTTCGTAATTTGGGAGCTGTTAATAGACATTTACATAGTTTTGCCATTAATGAGGTACCAGGGAAGCCACATGTACAGAAGGAATTAATGCCAAACTTCCTTATCTTCAACGTAGTCCTTAATCTTATAATATGCTTTTTTGATAAGGGCACGTTTAATGTGCGTTTTGAATTTTCCATCACTAAGTTTAGTAACCGATTGTGGCAACTTGTTATAAAAGCGGATACTGTTTACAAGAAATGACTTGCTTGTTTTAGTTAATCTAAATTTGGGTACCTATCACAATTTCATGTTTACTACGTGTATTTATATTATGGAAATCACTTCTTAACCTTCTTCTTCCGTGGCTGTTATTATTTAGCCAGGGCCCCTCGAGAAATGTAAATACCTCGAGAAATATTAATAGAAATATATATAACCCTATAAATTCGCTCGCATAGATCCGTAACAGATGTTAACAGAGGGCCTAGACAAATGGCATTCGCTTCGGAGCGATTCTTTTTCTACAATCGCTATCGTTATTTCACTTTTTGACAAGTGTTATCGCTAGTTTTCGATTCGAATTCCTTCACAAGAATCGAAAACTAGCGATAACGTTGTCAAAAAGTACCACTTGGCTACGCATCTTTATGGAAGTTATCGTTCGACGCCATGGGCGTACCCAGCAATTGTTTAGGGGTGGGGCAAAGTAAATAAACTCGATAAGTAGTAGAAAAAAAATGCTTTTAATTTTCTGACCCAATGCGGGTTCGTAATTTGACAGGTGCAAATGTCAAACTCCAAATTGAAAAACCGGGCAAGGGCGAGTTGAACTGGCATGGTAAGGGTTCCGTACAATGAATAAGTTATCTACAATGTTTTTTTTTTTCCCAACATGTTCTCCCAAACATTCTAACTGCAAATGTACGTTTGTACCCGCCACCACGTTCACTGACGCGTGGAAAATCTTTGTTTAGATTTTAAATGTTCAATTACTAACTGGGATTAGAAAACAAACTTTACGTCCTACGTCTGTCCCACGTCCGTGTTTGGATGTACCAAATTTCAATTTAATCGGTCCAGCCGATTTGCGCCGAATCTATCGGAGCAAATCGGCTGTGACAGACAAACAGACAGACAGACACACGAGTGATTCTATATGGGTTCCGTTAAAACGGAAAATGGAAACGTACTTGTTGAACTCGCGATGGATACCGCCTAATCACGCCCGCCACCGTGCCCGCTAACGTGCCCGCCACCGCACCCGCTAACGCGAATGCCACCGCGCCCGTCACCGCTCCCGCCACCGCGCCCACTAACGTGAATGCCACCGCACCCGCCACCGAGCCCGCCACCGTGTCCGCCCCCGTGCCCGCCACCGCGCCCGCTAACGCGCCCGCCACCGCGCCCGCCACCACGTGTTCAATTAGTAACTGGGATTAGAAAACAAACTTTACGTCTTACGCATGCACGCTCGATATAACGATACTGCATTGTTTCGCGGGGTAATTTTGAATTTTACCAATTTACCAGCAGGCGGTGGGGCTGATGCCACACCGTTGGTACGTCCATGTTCGACGCTGTTGATTCGTTTCATGGAATCGAATGATGTTATCATTGTCTAGCTAATTTATATTTGTTGATCTATGATATAATAATAATTAGTTTGTTTATTTTCTCGCGCCCGCTAATGCGCGGCGCCACCGCGCCCGCCACCGCGTGTCAAATTAGTAACTGGGATTAGAAAACAAACTTTACGTCCTACGCATGCACGCTCGATACATCGATACGGCATTGTTTCGCGGAATAATTTTTAATTTTACCAAATTAATAATTGATTCTGTTACTTGACTACCTAAACCCATGCCTTGCTTACCAAAATTTTTAGGTTCGAGTAAGGGACCCCACCTTGCCCCACCGTTGGTACGTCCATGTTCGACGCTGTTGATTCGTTTCATGGAATCGAATGATATTATCATTGTCTACCTAATTTCTATTCGTTGATCTATGATATAATAATAATTAGTTTATTTATTTTCTTTCACAATGGTTTTGTAGCTGTTCAGTTATGATCACGTGACATTTCGATAGCTTAATGTCAACCCCATACATTTTCTGGCTTTTCTACTAGCGTTATCGCTAATCGAATGTTACTTTGTCTAGGCCTTCTGGAATCATAAAGAAAACAAAATACTGGTCACTACAAAGGAACGCCATAAAACAATAGAGAAACAAAAATGGATGCAGTATCAGCTTATAGCCTAGTGTACATCTATTGTACAGTCAGCGTCAAAGATATAGGGACGTATTACGGACTTTCTGCAATCAAAATGATCGGCACAAGTGAATAAATCGTGATTATGACTGATGATCGTGAACTATGGTCATTATAAAGCACCCCTTGTGATATTGAGGTAGACCTATACATTTTTGAAGTTGTTTTAATCTCAAACTCAGCGTTTATTTCCATTAAACCAATTACAGGGACTTTTGAGTTGTCAAGGGGTCGGTCAGTCAGAAAGATGAAGCTAGTTGACCATTCCAAAGCGTAGTAGGTTCCTATAGAGAAGAACGGGCAAGAAACTCCACTGACACTCTTTTAAATTAAAATATGTATTGTTAAAAGTATTGGCTCAGAAAGATGAAGATAGTTGACCATTCCAAAGCGTAGTAGGTTCCTATGGAGAAGAACGGGCAAGAAACTCCGCTGACACTCTTTTAAATTAAAATATGTTTTGTTAAAAGTATTGGCTACATTATTCATGTTGAAATTATACATGTGAGAACAATGTAAAAAGACGTGCACGTTAAAAGCTTCCGTAATTAAATAAAAAAAAAACAAAAAACAAATAGTTAAAATAGCCACCATCAGCGAGACATTTGAGTGAGCATGACACACTCAGCCGCCAGGGCAGATTCAAGTCAATGAAAGACGTACTCAGGAAATGATAGTGCTCTTAGATGTCATGTGCTTTGCACCCAAATTGCGTATCTCACTGTTCTTTCATTTGGATGGGGTATCATAATCCATTGCTTCAGATATATGAAAATTTTATGCTCAACAACGTTGCAACGTAGATAAATTAATGAATATTGTTGAATTTACAAAATGATTGTGTGTTACGTAATTACGCTGATCATTTTGAAAGGTCTGTTAGTCTTTATATTTTTGACGCTCACTGTACGTTTGTCTGTGTGTGTCACAGGCCTGTCTTTCCGTCAGCGATACAGGCCCTGTGGGAGACACCGTTCGGAATTGAAAACTGAACGAATCGCACTTGTCGCATGTCGGGAAAATTGCACATGCAAGGCATTTTGTGTACGTGCCTAAGGCACAAGGCTGATGAATGTGATGTACATTCATCAGCCTTGTGCCTTAGTTGTTAGCGTGCGTAGGTTTTTTTACGTCGGTTTTTAGGTCTAAGCATTATTAAGAGTTACTCTTTAAGTCATTGAAAATATTACGTCTTCTTTTTAATTTAATTTATTAATAAACCTATTATTGCCTTTGTAGCGGCATTTGCTATACTTGATTACTTGATACTTGAATAATAATAAAATAACAATTTTATTTCAATAATTGTTGACAAAAATAAACATGTCTTATTTTTATTATCTTCTTATATTTATTCTTTTATAATAAATGGCTATATTTTCCTGTTACAAATGAATTAGATATCTGTAGCCGAACTAGGCGAAACTCTGTATTTCGGCTATCAGCGCCAAACTCCTCAAATAATTAATTCCTGTTTATTTTACAATATTTAACACAACTAACTTTATACCTAGGTACATTAGGTATGTAACACTATTTAGAGAAGCCAGCAAATATTCAAGTAATGAATATATCGAATATGTCCCGTCCCCATTCAAATATTATTCAGGAGAACTGGAAACACAGAGCTGGAAAAAGCCACAAAATGACAACTGTAACACGTTTTCGACCTTCCTTTGGTGAATTTGTGTTAGCGATAAGGGCCTGCGCCCACTGGCAGCACGGCATGGTAAGGGATTTTTATGTGATAAATAGGAATATAATTTAAATTATTAGTATGACAATTTAAAAATATAAAATATAATTGGTTGTTGTATATGCATTATATTCTAAGTACTGTTTAATTTATTTTTATTTTGTTACCTATTTACTTATGTACAACTCATCAAAGGGGTTCCGTACGTATTTTTCGGGTGACCACTGAAAATCAGCGCTGTGCTGTGGGCATAGCACAGCATAATGCTGAGTGCAAGCCTTCTTGTCACAGTCATGACCTGCAGCTTCCGACTAATTGTTTGTTTGTGATAGTACTTAGATCTTTTTTGTGTAATGTTTACCTTCGAGTTTATTACATATTATGTTTTCGTACGCGTGCACGTTTTTCTATGACAAATAAAATTATTTTTCTTCTTTCCTTTTTTTAATTATTTAATTGAAATCTTTCTTTCCTTGAGGAGCTCGTCGCTATATACTATTAACTTAGATGATTATTTATTCTGTTTATTTTATTATTTATGTATACACTGTAAAATACAAAAAGAGATCCGACATAATTATAATTATATATTCCATTCCGTACCATTAAAAATACATTCACTTTTATATTATATTTCTATTCGTCGCATAAAATTCCCTTGCCGTGCCGTGCCGCCAGTGGTCGCAGGCCCTTAGAGGACGCCCGATTTGACGGAACAGTTGCTGCGGTCTTTTTGTTAGCTTTGCTTCTCTACGCTTTTCTAGCCAAATTCCAATGTTAGAGGATGTGACGTGGTAGACTGAAATTGGCTTAGATTTGATTATGACTTTAGGTCGCTGGTAACAATGTGAGCGACGGTTGTGGTTGTTTTAGGATAGTCTGTTCTATTGGAATTCAAGAGATTTATTTTTATATTTAGGGTTCCGTACCTCAAAAGGAAAAAAACGGAACCTTTATAGGATCACTCGTGTGTCTGTTTGTCCGTCTGTCACAGGAAAATTTTCCGAATCTACTGGACCTATTAAGTTGAAATTTGGTAGACATAATGAATTTCTCGATGATGTGAAACGGAAATAGTGAATTTTGAATATGGGGGTAACTTTTGGGGTGCAACATAGCAAACTATGCCGTGTCTCAAATGAAAGTGTTGTAAGGATTTCACTGCCCACCTCCCTCCAGAAGCTGATTAGGTCTTCGGGTCTGCATATAATATCTGTGAAGGATCTGGGTGACCCGAGGGTTTCTGTTCTGATCTGGGTGACGCTCGCGCAGTCAAAGAGCACATGCGCAACGGTTTTTCGGCCTCCATGCAAGCCCAGCACAGAGGGCTGTCCGTTATGCCTATTGTGTGGAAGTATTTGTTTAATGAGTAGTGTCTCGTGATGGTCCCCGTCACCAGGCGGAGGCCGTTCCTATCCAGGCGTAGCAAACGTCTGTTTAGCCTGCCACAACCCTGTCACTGGGTAACACGATACCCCTTGGTAAAACTGGTTGTCAGACTTTCAGGCTTCTGACGACTCGTAACAACTGTCAAAGATCTACAAATGACAGCCGGGACCAACGGCTTAACGTGCTTTGCCACGGACCGACATCGGCAAGCGTAGCTTAAAGTTCAATCGATTCGTGCGGTTTTTGAAGACAAAAGACCTCTCGGTCTTGTAATGTAAAGATGGAAACATACTACCTAACATAGAAGATCACGGACACGATAATTTCTTAATTTTATTTGCAAGCAGCAACATTCATGAAAATCTCCATTCCAGTAGTTTATGGGCTACTATAGATATTTACGACGTTCGACACCGAATAGCCAAAGATTTAAATCGTTAGATTCGTCCTATCCATGAAGTTATACAGGATGTGCTTCGCAGACTGATGGGGTGAATTCATTCATATCGTACTAAGATGACCGGTACATGAAATTATTTCAGGAACGTTATGGGAATCCAATGAACCTGATTTGTCGCGGCGGGGTAGACGGCCGCGCTCCTGATTTTAGGCGTCGTTCGTTAGAGAATTTGAACATCCATTGCTGTTTGTTTATTTTAGCTGTGTTATTTACATTAAGACGCAGATTTATGCCAGTGAACTTGAGTGGTTAGCTTGCGTATTCTGTACTGAATTCACGAGAAGTGTCGTACGTTCAGCCAGTAATAGGACTCGCCCATCAAGGAGCGCTGTCCCCAATTTGACGCAATATTAATTTATTATACACAAAACAAAAGGTATTTTAATAAAACGCGTATACTAAAAGATCAATAATTAAATTATCTTTAAATTGGTGAATGTTTCAGAAAAATACACTTGGTAGATTTTGCACCATTCTCAGTTTTTTATCCGCGTTAGACATAACTTTACAAATTAATTTCACTATGTAATATAAACATAATAAGACATAATATTTTTTTCAAATCATTAATACTACTCGTTTAAACGTCATCTTCAGTATAAAATCATTAAAAGTCGGTTATCGTTGCCTTAATAGAGTACTGCGTACTGCAGATAATGTAATTTTACATTGAGATAAAGGAATAGTAACTGTAATTACGATAAAAAAAAAACAATTTTCCTGGGAAAATTTTCAGTGGAATATGATTCAAAATAAGGAGCTGAATGCACCCTGTTATTTTGCGGAGGGCTGTCCCTTCCCCAGACCCTGTAGATAAAAGTGGAGGCAACACTCTAAATACCTAAGTGAAGACTACTGTGGTCGGACTGTCTCTTTCTAAATACACACATAAGTACGAGACAGTGTTATGTGTTTTTTGAATCTTACTTTTAGCGCTAGCTTCTTAGTCCTACCGCGTTAAAAGATATTGGCGTCTCTGTTTATTTTTGACACCGCCGAGCCGACACAGAATGACGTAGTGATTGACTTGATTGTCATGGAAACGCTATTCTATTTATTTAATGAGTTAGCTGTTTTTGGCGGGAAAGTGAAACGTCATGTTTAGCAGATTTGTTTTATTTTCTAAAATTTGTGTTTAGCCGAATATTAATGTGTAATAATGGTGGATTATTAACCATTAAGTGTTCGTGAACGTGGATTAGTGAAGGCAAATGAAACAAAACAGTGCAACATCACTTCAAGTTCTCTCAAGAAGACCGCGTAATGTCTCAGTAAAGTGCCACATCTTTACTGAAACACAAGTCAGACATCTATGGGCACGCCACAATTTTGGCGATAAGTCCCCTCTTTGAGGAGTGGCTAGAGAGGCGCCACGGCGTCCTCACCTTCCGCCTGACGCAGGTCCTCACCGGACATGGTTGTTTCGGGAGGTTCCTGTTCAGGATAAAGCGGGAGGAAACGCCCAGGTGTCACCACTGTGTGGATCGCCCGGAGGACACGGTGGAGCATACGGTGGAGGTCTGCCCGGCTTGGGCGGAGCACCGTCGTGTCCTCATGGAGGCGATCGGCGGCGGCGATCTCTCGCGTCCGGCCCTGGTGCACGCCATGGTTCGGAGCGAGAGTGCATGGGAGGCCGTCACCTCCTTCTGTGAACCAGTAATGCTCGCGAAGGAGGAGGCGGAACGCGTGAGGGAGAGGCAAGGTTCACGCCCTCGCGCCCCTAGTCGCCGCAGGAGACGCCCCGGGCGTCGGGAGTCGTAAGCCGACTTCCGGCCACCGTAGGCGCGGGCTTGCGGACGGTGAGCGATGGGTAGCTCGCCGTCCGATAAGGACCAGGCCTGGGTCGACGGCGCGTTGTGTTCCACGCGCGCCTCAAAGAGATGTCAGCACCAACTGACGGGGTCCGTTAGGACCAATGCCTGCCAGGGTTGCGCGTTTGTCCGAAAGGGATATCGTGGCCCTGGCACACAGGCAACGGAAGAAACACGGGTGGGTTTTAGTCAGTAAAAGTCTGACACGCCCTCCCGCTCAGCCCAGAGTGGGAGAAGTTATTAGATAATTTCACACCCAAAAAAAAAAAGAAAAAAAAGTCACACATCTATCATGCATTGAATATAATTAACAAACTTTGTACTTGTTACCTAATTTTACTTAACACTGGCTTAATGTGCAAACCGCAAAAAGCCATACCAAAAAAAAAAAATAGTTAGCTCTCATTATGGACAATTTTTCGCGTGACTAACTGACTACGGTGAGGGCACATCTAGCTATTTAAATCCTTGCGAATAGCTAAAAACGAGCCGCTTGAATGGCGGATGGTGGCCCACGGGCTTAAACGAAAAAGCTTTTACTCCGAAATGTTGGCACCCTGCCATAACCCCTACTCCCCCCTCCGATCCGTAATGTGTTTTGTGTGTGTGTAAACAGAATGTTTACACACACAACAAAACCTGCAATTAGAAAAAACAACAGTAAAATAAAAATGATTGTTTTTAAAACAAAACAAGGCTCGGACGACGAACGTAAATCGCGTTACAATGCGAGCGAAATTTACTTTATGAAAATAAAAGTTGATTCTGTCCGTGTTTGTTAGTTAAACCTAAGTGAGTTGTAACAGATTTTTGCGTAGACTTTAGTATAAATAAAATGTTTGTATTAAATAAAGGCTTCTACATACCAGCGCGACTTGTCGCGCGACGCGACACGGCACAAAGGCCCCGCGTGTCGCGGGATGAGCGGTGCCTTTGTGTCGTGTCGCGTCGCGCGACAAGTCGCCCCGGTATGTAGAAGCCTTAAAGTTCGGCTTCGTAAGCTAAAATCAATCTTTACAAATGGTACCTACATAATTACTTAGAAGTTTAATTTACTTCTATAGTCGAATAGGTATCGTATTCGAGAATTCTATTTTCAATCATGTAGATACAGCACAGGTAAACAGTAAAAGGTATGCGCTTCGGCCATTTTCGTGTTTCCGAATTAGCACGAACGCCGCGCTACGGAGTAACCCCCATACAGGCAAAGCTTCTTGGTTTTATATTGCCGCGTAAGCCGCGTTTTCTATTCACGTTTGAATGAAGTTTTCTCTCTGTAAATGATAAATGATTTTTATTTCTCTAAGTATGTTTGTACAAACACTTTTACACGTCAATCATATTTTAAAAAAAACTAGATGAGGTCGGCGTTTCGTATCTAATTACTCTGAGAGGAAAGGCCGAAACAAACTCAGAGGTCACAGTCTCTTTTAAAGTCCAGACATAATCTTGGTCAGATCATGTGAAGGCCATTAGGCCATGTAGAATGGTGTCTGAAATGGTCTTTTGCGGGAAGAACCACACAGATTGCGTGGACCTGTCCAGTTAGCCCACGCCTTTGTCAGTAATCGTTCAGCTCAACTCAGAACTTAAGGACGCGACGAACAATACCAAAGAAAGGACATTTAGGTAAGCCGCATAAATTACTCTATCTGCCAGACCATGATTTAAAACTAACTGAGAAAAAAAAAAAAACAAGCGTATACCCATTATAGGGTTACCTACTCCGGAAGCAATTGTCTACTCAACAGTTTTGAAATTGTTTTTAGAATTGCATACTGTCTATAAAAAAATACTTCCATGGTTGCAACAGATCTTTTTTTTAGATCTCATGATGGCGCGTTTGTATTTTCGAATATAGACGATGATTCTCGAAACGCATACTTTTCTTGGGATACCTGCAGGTATCTCTCATTCTCTCCAATTTAATATCCTTCATGCATATTTATGTTATCACAAAAAAAATTACTTTGATCTTTTCACGTTCCCATCCCATCAATTATTGTGTCCACCTATTCGAAATCGAAAGAGCAAGTGCTGAACTATAAATTCAAAACTCAAAGTCATAGCATTTATTTGAAATAAATTTTACAGGCACTTTTGAACTGTCAAGGGGTCGGTCAGTCAGAAAGATGAAGCTAGCTGTCCATTCCAAAGCGTAGTAGGTGCCTACGGAAAAGAACGGGCAAGAAACTCCGCGGACACTTTTAAATTAAAATATTGTTACAAAATATTGGTTACATTATTCATGTAGAAAATATACATGTGAGAACAATGTAGAAAGACGTGAATGTTAAAAGCGTCCGTAATAAAAAGATTAAAACAAAAAAAAAAACATGCGGGCAGTCTTTGGGGACTGCTGATAGAAGTGAATACAGTATACATATAGCTCGTGGAAAGCGTTCGGTGACGATGACGCGAGTTCCATGATTTTTGTTCACCCAAAAAGTGCTCAACGCGCTAATAGAAGTTTTCACTTCAAAAACAATTAAAAAATTAAATCACAAAAACTGCTACTTATCTTGATAAGGTTATATTAAGGGTCAGATAATTGCCGTTGACCTTGGCCATACAAATGCGCGTCGCGCTCACGCCGCGCCACCATTAACTTTCATAGTGAATATATATTTTTAGTAACGAAAATATGAATATTTGAAAAAAGTCACAGATAGATTTATAGGTAATAAAACAGTCTATTAATACAAAAAAAAAAAAATGCTTTGGGTAGACATTACTTCCTGAATTTATTTCATAAAGTATTTTACTACAATACTAAATCTTAGCGGAAATAATGCGGCGAAAAGAGCGACACGTCTTTCTAGCATCAGGCCTCGGCCGGCACCATAGATAATACACTATAGCCTTAAATATTCACGTATAGAATTGATGTTATATGCGTTCTAGTTTAACATATTTTTTTTGCATAACTTACTTGCATTATATGAAGGCGTAATAACAGATTTAAAAGTCACTAAAATCATATCTACAGCTTTTATATCTGCGCCTCAATATAACGCGTCTACATTCATAGTTAAACATAATACACTAGGTAGCTAGGATCTAGATCAAGCAGTGTCATGCAAGTTTATGCGTTGCTTGCATGTACTCGTAACTAAGTTTACGTGCTTTATGAGAATTTATCACGACTCCACGGAACTTCTCATGTAAGTTCCTTGAGTAATTTCGGTACGAAGAAATTTCGTTGTGCATAAAAACTTTAAATAGGCTTTATGTAGGTAGATGGTGCATTGTGTGTAACATCTTTCCTTTGCCTTTCTGTGGGAGTGATTTCGAGAAAAGGGACGGAAGTGGGTAACAGGAAGTGACAGCTTGAGCATGGAATTAGTGTACTCATGGAATTAGTAAGTACTATACAACATATCCCAGAATTAACGCACAACCTCTTAAAGGGGTCATTGTACTCATCATTATGAACAACTTTTACTATGGGACCAAAATTTTTTTTTTTGGGTGGGATATTATCAAATAACTTCTCCCGCTCTGGGCGGAGCGGGAGGGCGTGTCAGACTTTTATTGACTAAAACCCACCCGTGTTCCTTCCGTTGCCTGTGTGCCAGGACCACTATATCCCTTTCAGACAAACTCGCAACCCTGGCAGATGGGACCATATCTGAAAAAATCAGCTGTTCCCTACATATATGTTCGAATAACTCGTCAAAATGTAGGGAACAGCTGATTTTTTTTTCGCGGTTTTAGGTTTGTTCCCATAGTAAAAGTCGTTCATAATAATGAGTACAATTACCCCTTAAGAGGTTGTGCGTTAATTCAGGGACATTTTGTATATATATCGCTAGCCGATGTCAGTCCGTGGATGGGTGACCATCCATTACATATCGATACCCCTCCGTGCCTCGAAAAGCACGTTAAGCCGTCGGTCCGGGCTGTCATTCATAGATCTTTGACAGTCGTTACGGGTCGTCAGAATCCCGAAAGACTGACAACCAGTCTTACCAAGGGGTATCGTATTACCCAGTCACTGGGTTGTGGAGGTCAGATAGGCAGTCGCTCCATGTAAAATACTGGTATTTAGCTGCACCCGGTTAGACTGGAAGCTGACCACTTCATAGTTGGGAAAAGGCCGGGCAGATGATAAAGATTGTAAGTAGAGGGGGTCATATTTTCTGTCACTGCTCAGTTGCTTATTACCAAGGTGATATGTCAGATGTTACACATCATATTATTACGAGTATACGACTACTTTAAGGCCCCTATTTATAGAGCATTACTCAGTACTCAAGCATTACTTAAGACTAGTTTCAACCAATCAAATGACTTCAATCTAGTCTTAAGTAATGCTTGAGTACTGAGTAACGCTCTATAAATACGGGCCTAAGGCTCGCTAGTTTTCTTTTATTTATTTTTGAAGTAAAACTTCTTTACGCACGCTTGACTTGGGGAGTAAGCTGGTGAATGTGTGACGAGAGCGTTACGGAAACTGATCGGGCGAGGCGAACGGAAGTTGTTTAAATTTTGAACATGGAACATACCGCGTCACCGCCGCGGGCCGTCCTGCTTGTTAGGTATTTTTTTAAATCAAACTGGCTGTTTATACACTTCTGTTTTACGTCGTGTGGTCTAAAACACATTCGTTTTTTTATTTTGTGTTTCAGGAGCTGTGACAAAGTGATTGTATTTTTTCGTTGTTTCTTTATGCAAAATATAGCAGGAATATGCTTAGTAGTCCTTATGTTTTAATCTATCAACCAACTTATTGAACCGGACTTCTATGGAAACAAGCTTTCAAGTTGCACCTCAACGCCAGTTCTTCGGTATCAGCTTTTTAATCACTCAAAGCGCCTCCACAAACCCGATAAACCTCCCCCAAGCTAGTTTACACAAAAGCAAATTGCAACTGCAGTAGACACAGAAACACAGCCAGAGCATAGATGTTAAAGTAGGCGATATTGAATTCTTATCTGGGTGTCATTACGTCGGAACTAGCTGGCTGGCTGGTAGCGGATATTGCGCTACCGATTGCGATCCGATACATGTACTGGTCGCAAAGGAAATAAGTGTGCAGGGAGTGCAACTAACTGGCTATTTTGGCAGGAGTTGACACTTGGTGGGGTATACGAGTCCTATTTGTTCCCGTGGGTGTCGTAAAAGGTGACTAAGGGACTTACTAGAGAATGGGTAGCAGCGTTTTCTATGAAAGCATAGAAAACGCTGCTACCCATTCTCTAGTCTTAAAAAGTTAACACCATACTGCAATCGCCCACCCACCTGCCAAGCGTGGCGATTATCAACCCCCCCTTAATGTTGGGGGACGCCTATATCCAACAATGGACGTCTTTCGGCTGAAATGATGATGAATGATGGGTATACAAGACATTTAGTTGCGGCATAAATACTAACCCGCACTGAGCCCGCGTCGTGTCTTAGTAGCCCACTCCCTCTTACCAAGAGGAGGCCTGTGTCCCAGCAGTGGGAACATTATAGGCAGATTATGTTATAAATAAAATATTTGTCTTTTTCGTCAGCTAAAAATCGATTTGGACATAGGAAGCGTGGGAATTCACTGGATCTGGGAAGCGGAGGACCGGTCGCTGTGGCCATTTTGGTCCTCCAAGCCACATTTAAGCTCATTCATACTCCATCTAGTTTATTATTTTTATTGAAAGATGACTTGCTTCCGGCCTTTAACCAGTAATGGACGTATGTCGACTGCCATGATGATAATAAACTTTAATTTTAGTCTATGCTTGTATAAATGCTTCTAAAGCTGGAGACTGACTTGTTACATTTTGGTGTTATGTATCGAGTTTTTGTACCTCAAACCGAAGATTGACTTGTAACGTTAGTTTGTAATGTATCATTCGCGTCGAGCGCCGCGTAGGTACTCCACTCGACTGTCGGCTTTTTCGCGAATTCCTTTGAGTGTTAAATTACAAGTCAGAGAAGGTCTGAAGCACACACAACCTCTACGTCTGCCATTTTCAGTAAAATACGAGCACATTTGAGCCAAGACCTCGAATGATACATTACAAACACACGCTACAAGTCAGTCTGTGTCGCCGTATTGTAACAAGATCGCCTCGAATGGTACATTACAAACAAACGGTACAAGTCAGTCTCCAACTTAATGTGTTTTGTTACATACTCATCTCGTTTGCCGTGTGTACTCGTATCGGTACTTGTATCGCATGAAGCGAGCGCAATATTTTCAATGTTTGTTTTATTCTCGTCTGTACAAGTTCAGCGAGTTCCGTTGTATACGATTTTATCGCTGGCAACGTGTTTTTGATCAACTAAGTTCGGTACCCTGAGGTTACACAAGCAGAAAAAGCTTTGTAATTTTGAATAGATTAGGCGGAGGTAGAATCTTCAAAGCCACGGTCTACGCTTCGATAATCACAAAAAGTACGTTAGGTGTCTTCTCAGAAAATATTATAATTCACAACGGATGTTTTTTCTTTATTAACCGACTTCCAAAAAGGAGGAGGTTATATTACGTTGATAAGCAATTTATGTTCGTCATAATGCATATGGTGAAGTCACCATTAGCTCCAGTTCTTCTGGTTCTTATCAGGAGAACTCCTCAATAATTAACGCCCCTGCATCGGGAAAGCAATATTTTATAAAAGGTTAAGAGAAGTAAAAAGTTAATAATAAAAACTTTTAACAAAAAAAAAAAAAACTACTGTCATAAAAAAACACTACAATTGTTTTTTAGTGTTTTTTTTGGAAGTCGGTTGTTTTTTTTTTGGAAAAGGTCTTATATTTTATATTTCTTGTATCACAAGAAGCGCGTCGCTCTGTTTCGAGCAGCCTTTTTGCAAACCTGTAACTCTTTGATGTCTATTCATATAATCAGCTATTTATTTGTACACAAAGCTTTCTTTCTCATTTAATGGCCCCCACCCACAGGAAATGGGTGGCCGGGTTGGCCTCATTATAACCAGGAACCATAACCAATAGGAACAAAATCTGCAAAGTAATAATTTTATCGTGTCAGAAAGGAAATTAAAACAAACGATAACTCTGTCGACAAATAATTAATTAACCTAGAGGTTTAATTAACGGAAAAAGTTACGAACAAATGTTTCCACGGGGTGTCGTGAGAAAGATACAATAAAGGAATTATGTACTATCTTCAGTCAATAATTAGATCTTGGAAGTATACTCCCTAATTGATGTTCGTTCATAGCAATGGATAATTGACGTTTGTGCTTTGACAGATAGATTGATTGGATGCAGCCGTAGACAGAGTTTAACAATAGACAAGTCGCCAATTAATGATACACAGATAACACAGACGCACACACTTTATTAGATCCAGTACCCTACGGGCCCTATCAGAATACCAGCGCTGTGGTATTTATTTTTTAAATATCGTAGCATTATGTTAAGATAAGACAGTCTTGATTGTTTTTTTTTGTACCTACCTATATTATTAGTTTTAAATGCGATTTTTGTATTTCTTGTGCGTGTCCCAAATAAAATATTTTTCTTTTCTTTTCTTTCTTTTCAGTAGTAAAACGAGACAGAAATATATTTTTTCTCTATATCCTTCCAAACTTTTTGTCTGGTCTCAGTTGTTAGCCACAGATGAACCAGCCCAACCGTCAACCGTGGCCGAACAAACATCGGCTGTCAGCGATACCAATTTACAAGTGACTGTCAAAAACTATCGCTATCTCATATAAGTATGATTTATGAGATAGCGATAGTTTAGTTTAGCGTAAGTGCTTACAGCATGGAATTAGTATGTACTATATATTTTTACGACATGGTTGGCGCAGTGGTTAAGCGATTGACTGCTGCGCTGCGTGTCGCGGGTTCGATTCCCGCACGAAAAACATTTTTGTTTGACCTACAAGAAGTTGTTCCGGGTCTGGTTGTTTGTGTATGTGAGCTTAAATGTTTGTAAACGTACCCACAATACAGGAGAAATTGCTAGTGTGGGGCAACGTTTAAAAAAAATTAAGGTCCCTTGCTAATCTATACAATTTTATAAATGTGGAAGCGGTAGTCGTTTGAAGTACAGATGACTGCGTTAATTGGGTACCACTCACCCATAAAAGTGCCTTAAGAAAGGAAGTAAACAATTAACGTAGTCAACAGTAAATATGGCAGTAGAAGATACCTACATGAAGATGTAATTCTACTCTTCGATATCCACCTCATATTATTTCAGTAGATTTTTTTTAACAAGAAATAATAAGTTATCTCTAACGCTAACAAGAAAATATTAGGTAGTAAGATATTTTTATAAGCGATCGCAGATAAACTCGAACTTCGTACCTGCTCATACTTTGCGAGATTTTCTTTCTAATAGGATCTGGGTAGAAGTTTAGTCTTGCGGTGTTTTGATTGAGATAAAATACATTATTCCCTAAGGATTCGTTATCATCAGGCTCGTAGATGCACATCTAAAAATCGAACGTAGGCTCCACCTCCTCGCGTGAGTGAATTGCAGCGATAGTCTCGACTTGCCATCAAATTATCGCCGTGGTGACATCGCCGTGTGGAGATTGATTCATAGAGTTTCTATTGAATCTGATGGCACGGCGAGATTATCGCCGCAATTGTATCGTTCGTGAGAATGCCACCTTATGTGTCATTATCTTAAGACGCTGATAACATAAACCACTGTCATTGTCAGACTACATACAAAAGAAAGAGAAGCGCGATGACACAACGCTTGTAATTTATTGCAAAATATGTAGCAATTATTTATTTACACAAAAATGAATAGAGTAATCAAAAAAAAAACAACCAAGTTCTGCATACAAATAAGACGTTCTTGTTATTAATTAAATACCAACCGTACGTTGATATTTATTACAGATATTTTGGATTGAAACTCAAAGTAAAGGGTCTTACCGTTAATTTGTATCGAGATTTTTTTTCTAAACGTGTTTTGGTAACTACCAAGTTCTGATAAATACGTTCAAGAATAACATATATTTTTTGCGCTACCACAAACTACGAGTATATAGATTTGGCATTTTTTTTTACTTTTATCATTTGTCAGCGCCTTAAGCAATAGGTACCATGATCCTTATACTAAAAGTATTATAATATTTGTTAAAAGTAAACACATTATGCGAAATAAATTAAGTTCTTCCACCTCCATATTTTTATTATACTTCGACGATAACGGTGACGTGCAAAATATTATCAAAAGATTAAACTGAAAACTGCGAAGGGGAAAATTATATGAATTTAGTTATTTATGTTGTTAAGGGTCGTTTTTAAGCTCGGGGTTAAAGTAAATGATTAAATCCTAAAGCCGTAACAAATTGTGTGAGGCCCAAACGGGGTTATTTGTTATAAAGAAGGGTTTTAACAAAACGCCCGGTTATTACGCGTTACACCCGCTGAAAATGTGTTTAATTTCCTTTCTCGTTTATTTAGAGTACCTATCATGAGATCAAATATTAAAAAAAATGGCTTTTAATTAAAGGAACGTTTTATTGGATTTTTGATTTGATTGGGATACTTAATTAAAGCTTGTAAATTTTTATTTTTTCGTTTAGGTACTGGAGATGAAATGGGTTATGACGTAAATTGTCAATTTATTAATTTCCGGTACCCAAAGTAATGCCAGAGGTAAATGGCACTGTTACTTGTTTTGATAATTACTTTATGTATTGTTTTTTGTTAATTATTTTGTAAATACCTATTTTGTTTCTTAAACAATAAATCACGGAACACATCCCGTGTTCCGTGATTTATTGTTTAAATTTTACTCTTAATATTTCGACGCTGCACTGTTCAAGCGCCAATTATGCTGTAGAAATGCTAAATCTCCATTATGCTACAGAAGTCTAGTAAATTACAAAATTTTGAGTTTATAAAAGTAGCAGGTGGCGTTATGTAGTTTCTGCCTACCCCCATAGGAAAAAGGCGTGATCTTTAGTGTGTTTGTTTGTAAAAATGAAGTTGAAATTTAAAAATGTTCGTTATTTTGCTACCGTAATTCACTTTTTTACCTAGGTTACTTTAAAAATACATTTTCGATGGGACTCAAAAACTCGGTATTTATTTGACCAAACGAAACTTCGTATGGATAAGAGTTCAATGACCTTCTTCGATAGCAACACTTTGAAAATACTTAAATAAATTTGTATTTGTAATTTTAAGACATCTTAAGATCTGAAACAAACCTAAGTCAATATAAACTGCTTTGATAAGACTATAAAATATCTCATTGGCCATTTATAGAACTAAGTTTAGTAATTTAGCTGCCTTGATAAAGACTTAAATTTAAGATAAGTCGATAAAAATACTACTTCGAATTAATTTGGATTGGTTGGATCATTTACCTCCCTTCAAATGGTTGAGTTGAATGGTGCTAATCCATGCGTCATGTTCGTGAACGGGCGCCATCAGTAGGGACTGGTCATCTCTTAGCGGCCTTGGCTTATTTTAATTTAAGTTTTGAATTGTTTTTTTTTTTAATATTTTTGTTATGGACGCCTTTGACGTTTTGCATCGTTCTCACATGTTTAATTTCAACACGAATGATGTAACCAATATTTTGTAACCATATGTTAATTTAAAAGTGTCCGTGGAGTTTCTTGCCCGTTCTTCTCCATAGGTACCTACTAAGCTTTGGAATGGGCAACTAGCTTCATCTTTATGACTGACCGACCCCCTTGACAATTCAAAAGTGCCTGTAATTGGTTTATTTGAAATAAATGCTTTGAGTTGCGTTTGAGTTCGAATTAACAAAGTCTTTATCTGTAAATAAATTCTGACCTTTAGAATCAAATGGATTTCGTATAACTAGAGGTACCTACTTACTTGTCGGACATCACAATTTCAACCGAAAAACGTCCACTGCTGGACATAGGCCTCCCCCAAAGAGGGGGTTTGCCATAATTGCCACACTAGGCAGGCGGATTGGCGATCGCAGTATGGTGTTAAAATGCATTGAAAACGCTGCTGCTCATTCTCTAGTCAGATCATTATGGACCATAGGATACAGCCAAATAGTAGGACTCTTCTGAACCAACCTAATATTATTTTATCAGCGTTTTTACTTTATCATTATTATATGAGGAGCTCCATTGAGGTGTTCCGTTTGGTGCCGGACGTAAAGAATAGCACCATCCCATTTCTTCCCGTGGGTGTCGTAAAAGGCGACTAAGGGACTTACTAGAGAATGGGCAGCAGCGTTCTCTATGCATTTTTAAAACCATTCTGCGATCGCCAACCCGCTTGCCAAGCGTGGCGATTATGGCAAATCCTTTTTGGTGCTGGATATAGACCTCCCGGTCTATATCCAGCAGTGGACGTCTTTCGTCTAAAATGATGATGAGGAGCTCATGGCTAAGTATACATGGGTCGATCCATTAGTTTAAGCACGCTTACTGGTGTTGGTCCGTCGATGAGTGACCATCTTTACATACCGACACTCCTCCGTGCCTCGGAAAGCACGTTAAAAGCCGTTGGTCCCGACTGTCATTCGTGGCTCTTTGGCAGTCTTTACGGGTCGTCAGAAGCCTGAAAGTCTGACAACCAGTCTTACCAAGGGGTATCGTATTACCCAGTTACTGGGTTGTGGAGGTCAGATAGGCAGTCGCTCCATGTAAAATACTGGTATTCAGCTGCATCTGGTTGGACTGGAAGCTGACCCCAACATTGTTAGGAAAAGGCGGGCAGATGATGATGATGAATCAATTTGGTAAACGATTAGCGTCCCTTACTTTAAATTTATTAAAGAAGTATTTATAGAGACTGCTATCTATGTTGATGATACAAAGATCTTGCTGGTATTTTTGGTGGTAACGACCGCGACTTACGAGTTGCCAGGGTTGCGAGTTTGTCCGAAAGAAATATCGTGGCCCTGGGTTTTGGGTGGAAAATTATCAAATAACTTCTCCCGCTCTGCTTTACTGACTAAAACCCACCCGTGTTCCTTCAGATACCTGTGTACCAGGGCCACGTACACGACCTCGCAACCCTGGCAGGCATTGGCACCGTCAGTTGATGCTGACATCTCTTTGAGGCGCGCGTGGAACACAACGCGCCGTCGACCCGGGCCTGGTCCTTATCGAATGGTGAGCTACCCATCGCTCACCGTCCGCAAGCCCGCGCCTACGGTGGCCGAGAATCGGCCTGCGACTCCCGTACTGGAATAGGCTAAGGCATCTGCTAGAGGCCAATGTGAACTTAACGATTTGCTGAACAGTGGTGGTCCAGTTATAACGGCCGCGACTTGAGTTGTAGGTGGGTTCGAAGACCTAGGCAGGCACATTATACTTTGTGTAAATGATTTCATCACCACTGCTCTCAAAACGGTGTAGGAAATCATCGTGAGGAAACCGGCATGTCCTAGAACCAAAAAATTCGAAGACATGTGATATCTACCAGCCCGCACTGGGCCCGCGTGGTGGATTACGGCCCACTCCCTCTAACTAGAGAGGGGGCCTGTGTCCCAGCAGTGGAAACATTAATATGCCGGTATTTTTATCAGGCAAATATAAAATATCCCTCGTTGATATAACCATGGCGCAAGCAGCGAAAAATCCAGGGTTTTAAGTATAAAACGAGGAAAATCTGCTCACAAATGTTCTAGTCCTAGACGTAAAACATACGAGCACTTTAATACAAGAGCCGTTATAGAACATAATGGGAGTAGCTATAAAAGTAAGAAATTTTATGTAAAATCATAACGCTAACATAACAGTGTTAGCTGCGAGCTGTAAGGTGGAGGGGTGTCGGGGGAAATATGCAGATTGGACCATTTTACGCGGACACTACGCGGACGTGGAGATGTTTCATCATTTCCGCCGAAAGACATCCACTGCTGGACATAGGCCTGCCCCAAAGGAAGAGATTGCATAATCGCCACGCTTGGCAGGCGGGTTGGCGATCGCAGTATGGTGTTAAAATGCATAGGGAACGCTGCTGCCCATTCTCTAGTAAGTCCCTTAGTCGCCTTTTACAACAGCCACGACATTTTACATGGAGCGACTGCCTATCTAACCTCCACAACCCAGTAACTGGGTAATATGACACCCCTTGGTAAGACTGGTTGTCAGACTTTCGGGATATTGTCGACCCATAACAATTGTCAAAGATCCATAAATGACAGCCGGGACCAACGCCTTAACGTGCTTTCCGAGGCACAGATGGCTATTGGTATGTAAAGATGGTCATCCATCCACGTTCCGACCGCGGCAAGCGTAGCTTATCTTGGTCGATCGACTTTTCAATCATCGTTATCGCTGATAACATCTCCCAATGTCTAAGCACTCACATGTTAAAAAATTTAGCTAACTTGCGAGTTTAAAATTTTTTGGATGTTACTAACAAAAGACGACGTACACTTCAACCAATCAGCAAATTGCAACATTTTGCTACAGTGTGGTGCCGGAGTTAAAGAATGGCACCATCCTATTTCTTCCCATGGGTGTCGTAAAAGGCGACTAAGGGACTTACTAGAGAATGGGCAGCAGCGTTCTGTAAGCATTTTAACACCATATTGTGATCGCTAACCCGCCTGCCAAGCGTGGCGATTATGGCCCGTTCCTTTTAGGGTAGGACTATGTCCAGCAGTGGACGTCTCTCGGCTGAAATGATGAAGATAACATACTAGAATGTTAATTATAGTTTTGTAATTGATTCGCGATTAATATAGTCTAGAAGGAGCAACACAAACTTCGGTCTTGAGTCAAAGTTTTGCGTAACAGTTTCTGTTAACGAGGTTTCACTTAAGTTTATAAAGTAAAGACTGGCTCATGGAAAATGTTGGTTTTTGTACCGCGACGGAGGGATGAGCTGAAGCGCTGGCTGTATAGAAAAACTGGAGAGTTGTTTTTATATCGTAATGGAAGCGAGCATAGGAAAAGTGTTATCAATATAACTTACTAGTTCTTGCTCTCAATTTAGACGAAGCTGCGAGCTTATTTTTAACCGAATTCCAAATAGGAGGAGGTTCTCAATTCAGTGTTATGTTTTTTTGTTTGTATGTTTGTTACGCGATTACTACGTCAATTGGACCGATTTTGAAAATTCTTTTTTTGTTTGAAAGGGTATACTCCCGAGGTAGTCCCACTGCCACCAAATCAGGAAATGGAGGGAAACACTCAAATTTTATAGGCAAACCTATAGCGATTTGGATATTTTTTATAGTAACTCGTGCATTTGCTCTCGGAAAGCACCATTTGGTGAAGTGTGGAACTGATGATGGAGACCACAGATGGCCACCGGAACAATATAATAATGAGTACCTATTTACCGGTTTGCGATTAAGCAATTTATGCTCGGCACTATGCATAAATGGTGAGTGGCAGTTCTCCTGGTTATTACCCGGAGAACTCCTCAACAATCAACGTCCCAGCATCGGGAAAAGCAATATTTTGTAAAAGGTGATGTGCAGTTAACATTAGGCTATTGTAACTTAGCTCACATTCAAAAGTCAGCCACCAAAAAAAAAGTTTATGTATAATATTTAATTCTTTTTGAAACGTAGCCTATGTCCTTGTCCCAGGCCACCTATATTGTCTTTCATAGTTTGATCCAATGGTTTAGACGTGAAAGGTAAGAGATACAGTTACTTTCGTAGGCCGTAAGGAAAATCCATCTGGTTCCAGGTTAAGAATACACCATTATTTCAGCCAGGGTTTTAGTAAAAACTTTGAGGTATTCCACTCAGAGCACTGATTTCAACAGCACTTGACCGAACCGCACCTGAGCACTTCCACTAACCGCACTGAAACAAAATTTTAATAAGTGCGGTTCGGTGAAGATTTTGATATTTATAGACAGCTGCATTCTCTTATGTTTTAATAAAAATATATTTCACCAACACCAATCTGTCCGCAACAACAAGCAACATATTGATTGAATGAATGAGATGCATCGACCCCAGCGTGGTTAAACCAGACCCGATTACTCTAATGAACCCAATGATTCAAACTAGCCCTGAAGCCTCATGTTTCATATGACTACAGAGACCATTGTATATCAAAGAGTAGACCGGGGGGCGCGATAATGGTAGGGAAGACGTGCCCTTGGGATTAGGAAGGATTGTGGAAATATTACAATACTAATTAAATAGTAATTAGAAATCTCAGATTCAGCAGAAATCATTGAGGTATCAATCACATAGTCAAACGGCGAAATCAAATCCCCAGCGTTGATAAAATTCACAAGTTCTTACGGAGTTATGATCAATAACACCACATCTTGCTGAGATACGGGCCTTTTGGCCTCGTACTATACTTTGTTTTTATTTTCTTTTTGTTTAATTTGTTTTATTTTTGGTTTTGTTATTTTTTTTTTTATGAGTGTGTTTTATTTAATTTGTGATCTGTGCGAGTCCCAATAAATGTTTTTTCTTTCTTTCTTTCTTTATCTTATAATTAAAACCCAAATAACACCAAATAAAAACTTTCAACCGCTTTCTTCAGACTCGCAAGCTCAAATCTAGATGTCATCGACCCAACGAACGGTTTCATCCTCAAAGCAGTTTTGAAGAAAAATGTCGTGATTCGATAAGAGTGATCGGAAAATCGGAACATCAGGAGGACCTACAATCAATTTAGCGAAGCTGGAACCGATAGGACGAGCGATGGAGAGATATCGGCTTGCGATAGCAAGTCGCACTCTTGATTCCGGCGACAAATAGAATGAATAAATCTCACTTAAACTTGAATAGAATAACAAATCAATTTCACGATGTGAACCGGTTGTTCGGAGATAGTTGACGAAAACTGAGGTGGGGATGTTGAACTTCGTTATAAAGGCTTATGAAAGACAGTTTGTTTTCAACTAACTGTGTTTCAGTTGGTAGAAAAACGACTATCTTTATAGTGAATTTGTCAGTGACATGGAAATAAATCAAATACCATATTTTAAACTTTTAAAGAAGAATGGCAGGACTCCATGGAATCTGGGTGTCGCACATAGAAAATAAAGCCCTGTATTTCATATAATTTACATACTTTCATTTATAAACGCTTAAGAAATTAAGCGACTCCTGCCATTCTTCTTTATGAAGCACATCATACTTTTTGCTATAATTTCGGAAGTTTGAAAGTTAAAACTGTAGATTCACTTTCGTCTTTCTTTCGTTTTTTCCACTTTAGTCTTTGTTTGCTGCAGTTCGCACGGATGGCTTTAACGCGATCATGCGTAAAAATGCGTCTTCCTTACTGCAACGCTTGCGTAACACTCGTAGTGGCATCCTGAAAATTATTGTTGGCAGAGCAGACTGCCCCATCCAAAGGCACTGTGGGTAAAGGTAGATATAGGATCATGCTAAAGTAATTGTTGCGAATCGACCTCATTGCATCATTACACCTTTTTGGAACATTGATTTTATTCTAGTATTACTGTCAAGTTGGACTGGTGACTTTTCTTTGTCTTTCACGATTTTTAGGGTTCCGTATCCAAAGGGTAAAACGGGAACCCTATTACTATGGCTCCGCCGTCTGTCTGTCTGTCCGTCTGTCACCAGGCTGTATCTCATGAACCGTCATAGTTAGACAGTTGAAATTTTCACAGATGATGTATTTCTGTTGCCGATATAACAAATACTAAAAACAGAATAAAATAAATATTAAAGGCTCCCATACAACACACGTGATTTGTTTTGCTCGTTTTTGCTCTATATTGATAACGGCAACAGGTAGACTCTTGAAATATTCACAGAATATTGAGTTATATATTTACTTTAAAAATAAATAATTAAATTAAAATAAAACAAATATTTAAGGGGGGCTCCCATACAACAAACGTGTTTTTTTTGCCATTTTTATAGATAATGGTACGGAACCCTTCGTGCGCGAGTCCGACTCGCACTTAGCCGGTTTTTTTTGCTATTCGCTTGTGAAATAAACTGTGGTTACCAGCGCGTTTTTGTTCTATTAGCAGTAATAGTTAGTAATGAAATGAAATTAAGTACTGATAACACTAACATAGCACAAAAGCAAATTCTGTTACTAAACAGTACCTACCTATGGAGGACTCTAGGTCTGAAATAAAGGTATTATTTATGTTTTTTTTATTTGGCCTATGACAAAAATTCGTAAGACCTGTCATATTCTGCCCGAGCTGTTCTTCTGTATAACTGCCCCTGAAAAACATTCTCGCCCAAGTTCAACCACAACATGCTAATGTACTTTATTTACGACATGCCAACCACACACAGCAACATACTTACTCGTTTTTATTCAGTCCTATTCATAATGTGTACACAAACCGCTGTCCTGAAAGGACAAAGCCGTTTACCACACATTTCCCTTCACAAGATTCTGACCGTGGTTCACCGCAACTATGAAAGCCTTCAACGTAGATATTGCTCGCATGTAAGTACAATGTGGAATATTTTCCAGTAAAAATACGACCTTACCGACAAATAACTGTTAGTAAAATGAACGAGGTTTTTGAAAAAGCATTTATACAGGGTGTAAGGGACAGCCCTCCGCAGACTGATGGGGTGAATTCATTATATCGTACTAAGATGACCGGTACATGAAATTATTTCAGGAACGTTATAGGAATCCAATGAACCTGATTTGTCGCGGTGGGGTGGACGGCCGCGCTCGCTGATTTCAGGCGTCGTTCGTTAGAGAATTTCAACATCCATTGCAGATTTATTTATTTTAGCTGTGTTATTTACATTAATGGAGTACTGCGTACAGAGAATGTGATTTTACATTGAAATAAAGGAATAGTCACTGAAATTACGATAAAAAAAATTACAATTTTCCTGAGAAAATTTTCAGTGGAATATGATTCAAAATAAGGAGCTGAATGCACCCTGTTAATTTGCGGAGGGCTGTCCCTTACACCCTGTATAAGCAGTGTATGTAGATCTGATCTGCAAAAAACCGGCCAAGTGCGAGTCGGACTCGCACACGAAGGGTTCCGCACTACCGTACAGTCATGAGCACTAATATGTCAACGCTTAGCAGAATTCAAAACCGATTTGCTCGTGGAATAACGATTGTAACTTTGAGAAAAGATATATTTCATAATAGTTTGAATTCCAAAATATTATTTTCGTTGTAAAATAAAATTTCAATCAATACAGTTGGAGGAAATTACTTTTAAAAGTTGCCGAGTATACATATTGGTGCTCGTGACTGTACAATATTTAACAAGACATTCTTTTTTAAATACTTTAGTAAAAAAACGCCGAAGAAATCACGTGTCTTGTATGGGTACCTCTTTTAATATTTCATCATCATCATCATTTCAGCCGAAAGACGTCCACTGCTGGACATAGGCCTCACCCAAAAGAGGGGATTTGTCATAATCGCCACCCTTTTTTAATATTTAAGGATGTTTTATTTTTGAAATAGAAATAATATTTACTTGCTTATAACATGGTATATAAAGTTGTTTAAAAAATACATTAAAGAGCATACATGTTTTGTTTATACATATCAGCATGAAAATATTATTATTACAAAATGTTTTCCGTCACTAAATTCTTTTATGCTGTAAAAAATATTGTTGTTTAACCATTTCAGTATTATTTTTTTAAACAATGTAAAATTTAAAGTTTTTAAATCACATTTTGATGTTATAGAGGCCATAGTAGTACAAACTCTGAAAATTTCAAGTGTCTATTACGGTTCAAAATATACCGCCCTGTGACAGACGGACGTACAGCGACGCCTTAGTAATAGGTCCTGTTGGCACCCTAATGGGTACGGAACCCTAAAACCAATTTACAGCACCATGTAAGCTCTGGTCAAACAATTTTTCATCTTCAACGAGACTTGTAATTTTCAAGGCCCACAGAAGGAGACGTTCCTTCACATATAACTGTCATAACTTAGGAGAACAAACGTTCCAACTTCAAGTAAGTTGCCTTAATTAACCGACGTTTACCTAAACCGAGTTTAAAGACGAGACGGACGTGATGCTTCCAACTTACCGTGACGTGCATGACGACCTTCAGAAAGTTACCTGAGAAATTAAAATTTCACAGAGCATCTTACGACTGAATTTACTGAAAGGGTAGGCACACGTGTATGTTGAGTACAATCACATTTCACCATGTAATATGGAGCGAGCCCACAGCCATAAAGGCTCGTGCATTCTGGCACGAAGTCGCGGGCGCGACAGGCAGCGCGACCCTTGTCGCGCCAGCAATATCGCGCCAGTCTGGAGGAGCCTTTAACCGGATACAAATCCCGACTCTGGGCTGCTACTGTGAAATTCCTAATGGAAAAACTAGGATAACATTTTTCCCGACCTGGGTATTGAACCCAGTTCCAGACAGAGCGCCTATGTCCTCTAGACCAGAGAAGCAGTCACCTTAAAAAGCAAGAAAGAAACATATTTTATAAGGGACACGCACAAGAAATACAAAAAGTAAAAAAAAGAACATTTAAAACTAACAAAATTGTCATATTTGGAGTATACACAAAATACAAAAAAAAAAAACAAGACGTGCGACGCCAAAAAGCTCCTACAAGTATCTCAACATAATGCTGCGATATTTAAAAAATAAATACCGCAGCGCTGGTATTCTGATAGGGCTTTACCTTATTTAATTTGATTAATGTCGAGGAAACAGCTAATGGTAGGTAATTAGTAAACATTGAACATTTAACCCGCGTGGCGGCGTCGTTTGTAACTGTCATTCGGGCGCATTGACACATTGATTTTGTAAAGTGACTTTGGAATTAACGAAGGATAGAAAATGGTGACTAGAATTTCAGCGGAGTTTAAGTAGAAATAAATCCTGTGAATAAAAAAACCGGTAAAGAGCGAGTCGGACTCGCGCACCGAGGGTTCCGTACGTATATATGATGTTGATGATATCTGAAAAACTGTGCTATTTAGAGACATCGTTTTATTTTGCCTGTAATCTTTACATAAACTTCTATCACATAGAATAATTTCAGATTTTTATTTAGGCAAACTTCGGAGATAAGGGGGGGGGGGGGGGGAAACACAAAACATTAAATTAAATTATTTGCCATATTTTAGCTAGCACAAAAATATGGCGACTTTTGTGTTTGATAAAAGTTCACCCAAAACCATAAAATGATGAATAAGGGAAATTAGCTCGAAATGATGTAGATACGAATAAAATTACAAAAATCGCACAAAAGGTGACGTTCAATTGTTTTCTCAATTTGAAATAATTATTTCTATAATAAAATGACTTAACAACCAGCCAGCAATGTTACACAATCTAATTTTTCTAAAAAAAAAAAATATGTTCCGCAAATTTTGCCGGTTTGTGTAATATAACCCTGTAGACCTTAACAATAATATGCACGAGCAGTTTAAACAGTTCCGTAAACTTGTATAACCAATAAAAACGGTAGAACTCCATGCTTATTGAATGACATCGGTTCCGGTGACAATTGACAATTACACGATTACCTAACTCTTTAAGTATATGAACGAGTGGCGAACTGGCGACGGAAGCGATAGTTAAATAATTTTTGTTCCTTCCTCTAACATTTCAAATTTAATTATCCATGGCGACTGAAGTTCAATTCCATTAATCGTGGTGGTTGGCGCTCGACTTGGACAGTTAATTTAATCAACGGAGACTTTAAGGGGACCGGAACTAGCCTTGTGCATTTTTAAGCCCAGGTGCGTTTGATCTTATGTCAATTTTGGTTTTGACATTAAGAGTTAGCCATCAAGAGGAATGTATAAAGTTACACTGCTAAAATTACCTTTTGGCGCTCAAATGACGTTGACAGGGAGGTGCTGTTGGTAAAGATTTGTGTAATTGCTTTGTAAAATGTATTGAAATAAGTTTGTACGCACAATATTGAGTGATTTACCATTTTATTTTAAGACCACAGACTTCTTATAGGTTCCCTGTAATTTTTAAGTAAAGAACTATTTTCTGTATTTTTTCAAAATTTTAGTAGTTTCAGAGATAAGGCGACAAAATTTTCATCTATTTTCTTAAATAACTTTAAACTTGTACATATTTATTTTAAAATTATCAAAAAGAAATATCCGAAATCAATACAACAATTTCATTTGATATCTCACACGGTACCATTTACAAAACTTTTTTTATTTTTTTCTTTTTTATTCTAATTTGTCCCCCAAAACTGGCCCGCATATTCAAAATTAATTTATTTACGTTACACATCCGTGTTTGGGTCACAGAAATTCATATGAGTACTAAGTTTCAAATTAATCGGTCCAGTAGATTCGGAGAAAATCGGCTGTGACAGACTGACAGACAGACAAGAGCCTAAAAACAAGATGGCGGCGTTAGTTCTGATTTTGGGCACGCGCCAAAAGGTCCTTGTAGAGCCAAAGGGACAATAAATTGGATGACAATATAATCCTATGTAGTTCATACGTCTACGAAAAATTGATCTTTCCTTTTCATTGGTCAAAATTATACCAAACCCAAGGCCGTGGAAAATAATATGAAATCAACCGAAAATATGAACGAAAGCCTAGTTCACATACCATAACGAATCATTGGGCTCGGTCGAAGGCGACCCACCCACCTGTCGCCTCCAGGGTTAATGGCTATCGGTTTCATATAAATTATTCACGCATAAAATGCGGTTTTCGGATGTCAGAAATTAATAAAAGAGATTTGTAACGACCGCGCATTTGAGGGTTTAATCATTATTGTTTTACAATTTATGCTCACTGTTTTTGGTCTGGAGATCTCGATATTGGTGAATCGCAATTTATTGTAATCTAGCGACCTGTCCCTGCTTCTCACGGTTTTAATGATTTGAAAAACATCAAGATTCTTTCGTATATGTAAGTTTTAAGTTTACTATTAAAAATAAATAAAGTACTAAATAGTAATAAAAATAGTAAAAAAAAATAAAAAAAAAAAATAAGTAAAAAGTAATAAAGTACGTAATACGTTTATTTGCGGTAAACATGACGCAAAAAAGAAACATAAACACAAAAAATAAGGAAGAGTTGGGGGAAATATGCGTCACATCCACGCAAAACGGTTATCGCTCAGCATTATGCTGCGACCCTATGCAAGACAGAGCCCCAGCGCATACATAAACTTTCCGGAATAAATTTATCTCAATGATGGTCAAAGCCGCATCAAAATATCTGTTGCTGAGTTTAGAAGAACAACACGATCACACATACAGACACGAAAAGCAACTTTAATTTATAATTATGTTATAATATAAATTGATTGATTGTAATATAAATCCAAAAGGTACTTAAAATTGGTAATTTTTAGGGTTCCATAGTCAACAAGTTCCTTTATAGTTTCGCCATGTCCGTCCGTCTGTCTCCGGCTTAGCTCAGAGACTCTTAGTACTGGAAAGCTGTAATTTGGCATGGGTATACATATTATTTTAACACCACTGCTCTCAAAACGGTGAAGGAAAACATTGAGAGGAAACCGGAATATTACCCTAGGACCAAAAATTTGACTTGTGACATCTACCAACCCGCACTGGGCTCGCGTGGTGGATTACGGCCCACTCCCTCTCGCAGAGAGGAGACCTCTGTCCCAGTAGTGGGAACATTATAGGCTGACTATGTTATATATGTTAATCACGCCGACAAAGGGGTAAAATAAAATCTTGAAAAAAACTTTTATTTACGTAGAGTGGGGACGATATTTTTTTTTCTCGACTGTTCCTTGATGTGGGATATCGTTGGATAGGCCGTTCAAAAATATTAAAGGTCTGTGCATATCATTTTTCGATCCAGGGATCCGTTTGTGTAATATAAAGCTATAAAGTGCAAATTTTTGTTACAAATTTGCACTTAAAACCCCCTGCCAGCTAAATGGTTGTTTTCGTTTTTTAAAAGGAAAACTATTACTGCCAAGTAGGCTTTACAAGTTAACGAGTAATAGTCGACCAACTTAAATTTGCAGTTGAAGAATTGACCGTGACGTATATCGATGTATGGGAGGGGAGAACATGCTTTTCAACTACAATGTTAAGTTTGTTTTTGGGATAAATTCATCCCAACTACGGAACCCTTCATTGTGCATGGTCGTACTTGGCCGGTTTTTATTGGGGTTTCAAGTTTTTGAATGAGCAAGTATGGTGATTACCTGCCTAATACATGTTCCTTCTCTTTATGACTTTCGTTGCAGTTTACTTGATACATGCAAAGCTTGTGAGCCATATAAGTTATGCTAGAGCTGCATGTTTTAATAACATCCGGGAAAATTTAATTAAAATGCGAAGTGCGTTCTCATAGTTTGCGCATCGTGACTGTGGGTTGGTTAGTAGTAAGTTTGAGAGTTGTGTTTTATTTTATACTAGCTGCACCCCACGGTTTCTCCGCGTAAGTCTCGATCCCGTGTGAATATAGGGATAAAAAGTAGCCTTTATGTTAATCCAGGGTGTCAGCTACCTCGATACAAAATTTTATCAAAATTGGTCCAGCCGTTTTTACGTGAAAGCGTAACAAACATCCATCCATCCATACTTACAAACTTTCGCGTTTATAATATTACGAGGTAGGATAGGATTCACCAATGTTTACAATGCTTTGAAGTATCTTTCATGTTTACGTTGAAACTTTCTAATATTATATAAGTTTGTTACACAGATACAGTCTTCACTATCGTTTGTATTTTACTACCGTTTGTATTTCCAGACCATTAAACTTTACAGATGTTTTGGTCCTTCTTAGGTCACATAGCTAACATTACATCAGGTGGCCAAACACGTGCCTTTTTCGTATACCTACATAAATTTCGGAAATTGCTCGTTCTTCTCGGATAGATTTTATCAAATAATTACAAGTACCTACGTAACGATGCAACAACATAAATTGTCCACGATGACTGAAGACATCATAAGTTTGTTTGTTTCTTTGTTACCTTTTCACGTCTAAACCACTGAACCGATCATCCTAAAATTTTTGCACATACGTTGTCAGGTGTACAGAAACGGACATATGGTATATTTCATCCCGAAAAAAGTACTGTTCCCGAGGAAAACAACAATAACGTTCTTATGATAATAGATGGCGCCACGTGTCTTTCGAATCATGATTGAATTATATTATTACAAGCAGAGTACCTACAACCCACATTGATTGTCAAATTCTAAATTAACGCGAGCGAAGCCGCGGGCAAAGCTAGTGATAAATAATTTCGATGTTTGACATCTGCCAGGCGTCCCGTGACGGGTCATTTTGATGTGAAATATCTATAGGCGCACGTAAAACCGATTGTTGGCGTGGCGACGCATGCCGAGGCGATGCGTCGCCACGCTATATGATAGTATATATATATATATACAGTCTATATGTAATAGTGTGTTAATAATTTCGATGTTTCACATCTGCCTGAAGGCCAATTCTCGTAATTTAAAACGTTCAAAATCTAGTCGCAATCTCATCTTTGCGACAAACGTCAAAACATTGTCAAAATGTAGGGAAATAAGAGGTATTTTTGACAGATTGAGACTGAGATCAGACTGTGAACGTTCTTAAAATTAGTAGAATTGCCCCTCAGGTGTCCCGGACGGGCCACTATTTTTATTATTATAAAACACATTGAAAAGGTACGTAGAATACCTTTATTAATTTTTACTAAATTATTACCTACCTCAATATGTCTCATCATCATTCATCATTACAGCCAAAATACGTCAACTGCTGGACATAAGCCTCCCTCCCCCAAATGGGGGGTTTGCCATAATCGCCACGCTTCGCAGGCGGGTTGGCGATTGCAGTATGGTGTTAAAATGCATAGCAAACGCTGCAAAAGACGACTAAAGGGACTTACTCGAGAATGGGCAGCAGCACATTCTCGAGTATGTCCCTTAGTCGCCTTTTACGACACCCACGGGAAGAAATAGGATGGTGCTATTCTTTACGTCCGGCACCACACGGACAGATACTATACGGACATATATATTGCAACAACGCTCAAATCTCAATAATTCTCTGGTTCACATTAAATTACGGAAGTACAAGAATTCATCAACACTCTAATTAATTTTTAGCGCACATTAACTCAATTTCAGTCAAATTAACATATCAGTTAACGCCATTACGTAAGATAACAACAGTTAAATTTAACTGTTATGGTTATATCCATGTCGATTAGTCATGGTGATTCGCGTATGAAAGGGAAACACCGACTATGTTTACTTCCTCTTATGGACTACTAGCTTTTACTCGCGAGTTCGTCTGAGTGTATTTTCTATTTCATCCTTATTTTTGAACCCCCGGCGAAAACTGTGGGGTTTTATAAAATTAACGTGTGTATCGCTGTGTGTCTGCCTACGGCATCGTAGCTCCCAAACGGCTAGACCGAATATGTTTTCTTATTATTTGTTTGAATGCTGGCTTGATTGCTGACCCGCCTATTTCTTCCCGTGGGTGTCGTAAAAGGCGACTAAGGGACTTACTAGGGAATGGGCAGCAGCGTTCTCTATGCATTTTTTAACAACATACTGCAATCACTAACCCGCCTGCGTGGCTATTATGGCAAACCCCCTTTAGGGGAGGCCTATGTTCAGCAGTGGACGCCTTTCGGCTGAAATAATAATGATGATGATGGCTTGATTGAGTGTTCTTAGTTATATGGTTCAAAAAAATCTGTTCAGCCGTTTGAAGATTATCAACTCTTTTCTAGTTGATGAATGGATGTCAGCATCTTCCACAAGATTGGTGAGGATAAAAATGTCAAACGGACTAGGTTTATACCTAGCAATAATGAATGTATGCTATTGTAGAAAGGATAGTTGCTGTGAACTTCCTATTTTCATTAGCCGTCCCCCGACGTGACGACGACGCTTGTACACATGCGTATGTACGTTTTCAGTATAAGCTGATCTTGCATTGTATAGGATTTCCAGAATAAATCGGCAGGTCTTAGGCTACCTGCCTGTCGAATTTCATAACGATCGGTTCAGTGGTTTAGGGATGAAAAGCTGACAGACAGACAGACAGACAGAGTTACGCATTTATAATACTAAGTAAGGAGAATGGACAAGTTATCATAACGCTCATAGTTATGGGTGGTTGTAAAATTTTAAGACAATTTGAATATCATTAAAAGTAATGCATGGTGCGTGATGTTTGGTTTAAGATAGGAGTGTGTGTTTGGATATTTTTCTACCCGATATCGACTAAGAAAATATTGTGAATTTCATCAGCTTTGTTTTTAGTAGGGACCCGCCCGCAGTCTAGATGAGGATAGAGGTGCCGGATAATGTCAAGAGACCTATTAGGGCATCCATTATTTACATGAGAAGATTTTGGTGATTTTTCCGATCCGACCCCTTCCCTTTGGTGAGATGTCGTGAGATTTGGCTCGACACTCTCCCCCTTAATTTGACGTGAGATTTTTCAAAAGACGTATTTTCTGTGTAAATAGGTTAATTCAGCGCTTGATTGCGTTGAATTTATTTAAATAAACATAATTACCTACCATAATTATTTTTTTATGATAATTACTAATCAATTCTCGCAGTTTTACACTGTTTCATGCGGAAAAAAGAATTTTGTAATATTTGCCGAGACCTAAAACTCCCCCACGTGAGATTTGCACCTAACGAACCCCCCCCCCCTTGGGGCTTAAAAATAATGGGCAAAATGTGAATGTTCTCCTTCTTCTTATATTCTTATATATAATAAGTGTTATTAGTGGAAGAAAAATAAACTTTTTTTTTTTTTTTTTTTCTTTGTTTCGCTAGCGCGACAGTATTTCAGGTCTTGTTGACCGAAAACGTTACCACATCCACGGCGTTCCCGGTGGCAGCGCAGGGTCACTTATTGACTGTACGATTTTAGATTATAGGTACTACACCTCTGCCTACGCCTTTGAGGAAGGCAGCCATGATGATGTATAGAAAATTCAAGTATTCTTCATCACTTATCTCCGCCTTATGTTTTTTTTGTTTACTCACTGTGACCACAAAAATAAAGACACGTACACATAGTAGGTACGATAATCTCCACTCCAATGAGAATGTGTGAAGCGTATCTAACAAAAGCCACCAATTTTCTAAAGAGACTCGGTATCAACAATATGCTTATCTATCTCGGAAATGTTCCGCCGTACGTCTGAGGTACACATTGCAAGGTACAGTGATACTGTCGTCCGTGCCGGATCATGGCAACAGGCCCCTATTCCTTGGAACTTAAAAAATTCTGGTGATATAAAAAAAATACTACACTTCTGCCTCTCCCGGCGGGAAATAAAGGCGTGATGAGGTATAGAAAATTCAACTATGATTCATCTGTTCATCACTTATCTTCGCCTTATCTCTGTTTTGTTTACTCACTGTGACCATACAAATAAGGACACGTACACATGGTACGATAATTTCCACTCCAATACGTCTGCGAAGCGTAGCTAAACAAAAGACACCAATTTTCTAAAGAGACTCGACAATACGCTTATCTATCTCGGCAATGTTCCACCGTACGTGTGAGGTGCACATTGCACAGTACAGTGTCCAAGGCTGCCCAACCAATTTTGAAGGGGGGCTATAAAACCCTTAACTTGGCAAGTGTACTAGAGGACACATGAAAATAAGATACGAGTTTCGGCATGTGACCTATAGAGCACGGGTCTGTTTATAGA
Source organism: Tiliacea aurago (assembly GCA_948098905.1). NCBI lineage: Eukaryota > Metazoa > Arthropoda > Insecta > Lepidoptera > Noctuidae > Tiliacea > Tiliacea aurago. Next base: position 8,420,334 of record OX402588.1, read on the forward strand.
GAAAACAAAATAAATATATTAAACGATTAAACGTCAATGTGTTTTAATAATTTTAGCTACCCATTGGGGCACTACGAGTTTTATAAGATAATAAATCATAAAAAATATTCATTACAATGTATTTAAGCCCTCCTAAAGCTATTTAAAAATAAATAAATTGTTAATTCGCAGTTATAGACTTTGTCAGAATACTGTACCAACATGTGCTTTGCATTTTGCCAAGTTAAGGGTTAAATTAGATTCCGTGTCAGCCGGCGGGCCATCTAGTAAGTAAAACTCTTGCGTAAAGTTAAGCCTATACCTAGCTAATAAAATTAAACAAAACTTTAAATTACTCATAGTTTGCATAATAATCTAACAAAAAAAAACTTCACTGATACCTTTGAAGAGGTTTTTATGCTAACAGCTTATCAATATTTGGTGACAAATCTGAAGTCCATATTAAAATCAAGTCTGAAATATGTTTTACTAGCTTTTGCCCACGGCTTTGTCCGCGTGGAGGTCGGAAATTATCCTACGGGAACGTACTTCCGAGATAAAAAGTATCGTATATTCTAATCCAGGTCATGGTCTACCCATGTGCCAAATTTCATCCAAATCCGTTCAGCCGTTTCAGTGAGAAAGTGTAACCAACAAACTCACTTTCGCATGTATATAATAATACCTGTGCCCCGCAGTTTCACCCGCGTAATTTTCGATCCCGTGGGAATATCGGGATAAAAAGTAACCTATATGTTAATCCAGGGTGTCAGTTACCTCCATAGACAATTTTATCAAAATTGTTCCAGCCGTTTGAGCGTGAAGAAGTAACAAACACACACACACACTCCCAAACTTTTACCTATGTATTATTAGTGTGAAGGGGATTAAGATTGTTGGCTAATTGAGAATGGGTTCATAAAAAGCAAAGTATTTTTTAGACTCAGTTTGTAGTCCTGAAATCAAAGGGGCAATTCCCGTCATTTTAAGAACGTTCGCATTCTAATCTCAGTGTCAATCTGTCAAATAATCCTCTAATTTCCCTAAATTTTTGACAAGTATTTGACGTTGATTGTCGTTGAGATGAGATTGCAACTTAAATTTGAACGTTTTTAAGTACGAGAATTGGCCTTCTGTTTTCAAAAGACTATCGCCAGCTGATAGCTTTTGGCGGGCCAATTCAAATGCGTTGGTGGCCTGCGGGCCTAAGGTTGAGCAGCCTTGGTGTATACAGTACAGTCGCGTCCAATGTATACATTTTTGGAAAGAAATTGAAATTCGCTAATTTTGTCTGTTTTATTTGTGTCGTTTGTGTGTGCTATGCTTTTCATCGTTTGGTGTATCACTGTTTGTTTTTTCTTTGGGTATGGGAATAGTCTTTTCTGTTTTTCGTTTTGTGAAAATGTTAGTTTTTGTTCGGGAGGTTTGCAGAACAAAAACACAGGAAATACTGTTAAGCATTTATTAGGAAGCTATAAAGGTTTATCTAAAAACAATGTACCGTGTGTACCGTATGTAATGTGTGTATTTACGGCACAGTTGGCGCATTGGTTAAGCGATTCACTGCTGCGCTGCGTGTCGCGGGTTCGATTCCCGCACGGAACAAATATTTGTATGACCTACAAGTAGTAGTTCCGGGCCTGGCTGTTTGTGTATGTGAGTTTAAATGTTTGTAAACGCACCCACAAAACAGGAGAAAATCCTAGTGTGGGGCGACGTTTTAAAAAAAAACAAAAAAAAATATGTGGAAAATGGACTCTGGTACAAAACTATTATGTCAACTTTTATCTAGCCAGTTTTATGACTAGCCAGTGTTAGTACATGCAGGTGATATACCTGTTCGAGGTATTGGCGGTGTAAAATGCTGGTATGTGGCACTGCTCAGCAAACCCGCTCGACTCTTTTATTTATAGTGGGCTGTATTTATGGTTTGATTGCCAGGAGATGAGGGATGGGAAGAACGATAATAACACGCACTTGTTACCTTAAATACTTATATGCATCCGGAGACTCTTTTTTATTGCACTTACTAAAGTTGCCAAAAAATAATAGGCCCGTTTTGACATTTAACTTGAATCGATTTATCGTGAGTATCGAGTACCGAGTCGTATGGTTACTTCACTAATTACGTCGCGATTCTCATCAGGTCGATAAATTGATACAAGTTAAATGTCAAAACGGGCCTATTATTTTTTGACAAGTATAAGGTGCACAAAACAACACTGACATATGATCCGTCAAATGACAGTAGTACAATGTTACCAATTTACAATGTGTGAATATCAACTAAAATGTTGCAACTTCTAACAATACCTTCAACAGTTTTTATGAATATTGTTGGATTTTTAACCGTCGCGTTCGTTCAGTTTGTATTAGTATGCAATTCAATCTAAAATGTTCGATGTGGTTGAGTCTTCGACCGGTTGAGTTTTTATTTTAGTAGGCAGCAATTTCTGTTTATTAGTTATTATGACTATACCTTGAAATATTTAAATAATGTTTGATATTTCTCGTATATTACGAGTACAAACGTTCAAAATTACACGGCAATTGCAATTTCAGGTTTGGTTCTACAGTTTAAGTTGTTCATAATGATGAGTACAATGACCCCTTAAAAGGTTGTGCGTTATTTATGTTGCATCTTGTATAAGTTGTAAAATTTACGAAAACATTTTGTACATACCTATTGCAAAATATTATCATATAATACATTCAGCAATTTTTTGACATATAAACACAACATAACATCATGCCTTGTTTTCCCGAAGGGTTAGGCAGAGGTGTACCTACTGTACACCCACATTTTGCCAGTTATGTTTAAGTCCCATGTAATAGGGGGCGAGCCTATTCCACGCGAGCATTTCCATCAACCGGGCCAAATCCAGACTCCGGGCTGCTACTGAGAAATGCATAAGCATAGCATAATCAGCCTATAATGTTCCCACTGCTGGGACACAGGCCTCCTCTCTTCGAGAGGGTCTGGGCTGTAATCCACCACGCGGGCCCAGTGCGGGTTGGTAGATGTCACATGTCTTCGAATTGTTGGTTCTAGGACATGCCGGTTTCCTCACGATGTTTTCCTTCACCGTTTTGAGAGCAGTGGTGATGAAATTATTTATACAAAGTAAAGCGCCTGCCTGGGTTCGAACCCACGACCTATGACTCGTAAGTCGGGGCCGTTACCACTGGGCCACCACTGAGAAATCGCTGATAGGAAAACCCAATATCACTTTGCCCGACCCGGAAATCGAACCCAGGACCTCATGCTCAGTAACGCTTGCGACCACTAGACCAACGAGGCAGGCGAGGGGGCTTTTTTGACATATTGTGTCAGTATTTGCATAGTGTCAGTCAATGTCTATTTAGGGCATGTTTGTACTACCATGGTGAACGGGTAATATCACGTTAAATACGCCTTAATCCTAATTCACTCGACCGTGTTCGGGTCTCAAACCCACGCATGTTTGATTGAAAGTAAACTTAGTCCCTGAAATAACTTCATTGTTAACTAAGACTGAACTTAGTCGGCGAGAACGGGGTCTTAAGAACAATTAATTACTAACGTATAGGTACATACTATGGCTACATATGAATCCCACAAAGGTTTTGTTATGAAAATATGAAATTCTCAGTATGTTTGTGGAAGCGTAGGCGGTTTGATTGTGTATTTATATTCTGATAATTCCTCCTATTTGTTCTACAAATAGGCCGAATTATAAGAATTATATCTCTTTATGTTTGCGTCCAATGATTGTGTTATTTTGTTTCTTTCTTATCGTGAGGTTAGAGAATAACCTAGTGTCAGAATTGTCATAATTATGTTTTATTCTATACCGTACTTACATTCACGGAACATTAATGAACGTATAACAAAATATAAGTGATAACCTAATACCTAAGTTCCACATCGAAGGGTCGCTTCTCGAAGTTGTGAAGGAGTACGTCTACCTAGGGCAAGTTTTCCAGCTTGGTAGGCACAACATTGACGTCGCCAATCCCGCAGTGTTTGAAGACTAAGGTCTTCAACCAGTGCGTCCTGCCCGTTATGACATACGGTGCCGAAACGTGGACACTGACAGTCGGGCTGGTTCACAAATTCAAGGTCACTCAGCGTGCTATGGAGCGGGCTATGCTCGGAGTTTCTCTGGAGGATAAGATCAGAAATTAAGTTATCCGGAAGAGAACCGGAGTTACCGACATAGCCTGCAGAGTAAGCAAGCTGAAGTGGCAGTGGGCTGGCCATGTTTGTCGAAGGACCGATGGCCGGTGGAGCAGACAAGTCTTGGAGTGGAGACCGCGTATCGGCAAGCGTAGTATGGGACGCCCCCCAGCTAGATGGACCGACGACCTTAAAAAGGTGGCTGGGACAGACTGGATGCGGAAGGCGGAGGACAGGGTGTTGTGGCGCAGCCTGGGAGAGGCGTATGTCCAGCAGTGGACTGCTATAGGCTGAGTTGATTGAATACCTAAGTATTGGTAGACTATAAACAACATTATTTTTAGTATACGCGAAACCTGAATACAGTTTGTTCAGAATAAGGAACTGAATCGATTTCAATAATTTTTACACCATGTTATATTTAGTCCCAAAAATATTTAAGTGTGATGGAAAATGTTATCACCATTTAATTACTTACAATACAATCGCCGTACAGTTAGGTAGTACATATTGTGGAATGCAAATAAAGTATTGAGTAAGTATACAACATTATTTTTAGTATATGCGAAACCCAAAATACGTGTCTAGTATTTTTATGTAAAGAATCTATTTACAAAATTTCTAAACTGTATCATGAAAAATCACAAAGTTATAAGGATGTTAAGTTACGGGGTTGTCCGTACAAAAGCATGCTAACGGCGCCCCCGCGCCTCCAGCGTCGTCTTGCGCACATTGATAATAATTTGGCAGTAGGTACCTAACCGTACGGCGATTGTATTGTAAGTAATTAAACAGTGATAACATTTTCCATCACACTAAATATTTTTGGGATAAAATATCACATGGTATAAAATCTATTGAAATCGATTCAGTTCCTTATTCTGAACAAACTATATTCAGGTTTCGCATATACTCAAAATTATGTTGTATACTCAATACTTTCCAGCACCGATCGATAGATGACACAATATTCGGGAGTGCGCGGGACAGTAACGTGTTGTTTCTTTAAAGTATATAGTTTAATTTCCAGACCTAACAATACGTGCTGGAAAATGAACGATAAAATCCAATGTTGGACATAACCCTCAAATAGCATCACAACAGCCATTATTGCATAATGCAACAAGCATTTTTTTCATAAAATATGCAGTAGGTACACCCGGAACCTATTAGGATTAGCCAGCAACAATACCAAAACATCCGTTGAAAAGCAAAAAACACATTAAAGTTTTGTTTAATCCAAGGACTGGCGCAACGCAGGCTTCGTAATATGAAAATGAGTTTTAAAGTGCCTACGGGCCCGGCGCGGGCGTCAACAAACTTTGATGAAGTTCCTCTTGATTTAGATTCATAGCTTTTCTGATGGTATCTGGATTGCTTACTTATGCTTTGATGTTAGTTTTCAGCGACCGAAAGTAGAATGATGGCGGTGGGTTTTTAAATTAATGGTTTGTGTCACTAGTGGAATAATGTGACAGGATGGGTTTTGAGACTGTTTCTGGGCCAAACAGATAAAAAGAAAATCATCATCATCATTCCAGCTGAAATATGTCCACTGCTGGACATAGGCCTTTCCCGAAAGGGGGGGGGGGTTGCCATAATCGCCACGCTTGGCAGGCGGGTTGGCGATCACAGTATGGTGTTAAAAGGCATGGAGAACGCTGCTGCCCATTCTCTAGTAAGTCCCTTAGTCGCCTTTTACGACACCCACGCGGCCACGGGAAGAAATGGGATGGTGCTATTCTTTACGTCCGGCACCACACAAAAAAAAAAAGAATATATGTATCTCAAAAATTAATTATTAACATCAATGATTGTGTAAGCGCTGACTCTATTGCAAATATTTTTTTTTTCGCTGCGTTTTTGTTACATCTTGTTTATGAGATCGATGTAATTATCTTAAGAAGTTTCCGTACCTACCTTATTTGTGCAAATACATATATGATTTTGATTTTTTGATGATCGCCTTGTTCCATGGCACAATCTGAAACACAAACAATCTGTTTCTCATTCTCTGATTTTATAATGTCAACACTTGTTCGATATTTTTATTTTGATAATTTGCTTTTTATAATTGAAGAATAGGAATAAAGTACCTACTTGTAGTTTCTTTTGAGTTTTTTTACTACCTAAATAAAAATTAAATCTTTTACAGGGATATTTAATTTAAGGTAAGTAATAAATGCAAAACCGTTATTTCATGTAAAAATTTTTTTCGATCCAGTTTAATCAAAATTATTTACAGGAAAGTTGACCATCACGTCGATAAGATTACTTAAGGCGAAAGTGCCCGGGGAGCCTAAAATGGACGCTTTGGCAGAATCATGCGTGCAATTCATACAGCCCGCAATTCATCTGTTTGACAGCTGCTATTTAACATTAGACTTCACTATATTAATTCTTAATTTGTGGACCATTTTACGAAACTCCATACACAACTGTCAAACAGATGAATTTTGGGATATGAATTGAACGCAGATCATAATATGATTCTGCGAAAGCGTCCATTTTAGGCCCCCTGGTAGCACGCAAAATTAGAAATTTCTTAAGTTTTTTTGCAATTTGCAGGATGATTATCAGGTTGTATGTTGATTTAAATATAATTCACGGCCGTATCAAATATTTATTTGTAGTTTATAATCATAAAAGTCATCAATACAAGTCTAAGTACAAATTTCCCTATTGAATGACCATTTCATGAAATCATGACATTACGAGTATAGGCCAATTGTATTGCTGATGTTCATGATTATAAGTCTGTTAAGCCATGTTTGTAACGGTCGGGAATTATATTTTAATCAACATACAACTTGACACTGATCCGCAAATTACAAAAAGCTTAAAAAAAAATAATTTCGCGGGCAACCTTAGCGCATCCCCCTTAATCAAAATTGGAATATCGTTCGCCATTTCCTTACCGGACGGAAAACACCAAATATGCTAATAGGTTTAAAATTGACTTTGAAATGGTGTGTCCTAAAACTTGCTTTAGGTATTTATATTGCCCTACCTATCGTATTTATATTGGTAATTAATCGTTATATTCATATTGTTGGACATAGGCCTCCCCCAAGGGGGAGGAGTGCCATAATCGCCCCGCTTAGCAGGCGGGTTGGCGATTGCAGTATGGTAAGAGGTAAAGCATAGAGAACACTGCTGCGCATTCTCTAGTAAGTCCCTAATGCCCGGTTTCTGAGGTCCTTTTATCGGTAGTTTATCTATTCATTAGCGGTATCGGTTCGATAACTTGTGAATGTGCGTTTCCGAACACCGCAATGTAAGATAAACTCCGTTTAAACTTAAGTTAACTTAACTGACCAATGTGTGGCGTTTATCGGTTCTATAACTATAACTGACATTTCATTTCATAGCAAACTACATCAACTTTTAGATTATACATAATTATAACGTGTATTAGGTATTTGAATTCAATTGCCAGTGAAAGTTAGATACGTATTAAAATTATTCAAAGGAGAAAACAATGAGTATAAGCATAATGAATACGAGCAGCTCATCAGAGTCTGATTTGGAAGTACTGGAGTTTATTTCTAATAAATCACTACCCATGCAGACACTTAAAACATAGGAGAAATCCTTTCAAAATGTGATTTTACTGTCGGTTATATACTTAAACAAAATCTTTACTTCTCTCATCTTCTCTCTTTCAATAAAATGTTTACTGCGTTTTCCCGATTCCATTATGTTATTTTACAAAAGAATGGTTAAAGAACAAACAATTGGAACTACCAAACAGACTGTCGACATAAAACTTAAAATCAAACGGTACAGCAAAAATAATACCACCCGAAATAAAAACAATGAAGTGACCTTTTTTTTAAATGGCAATGATGTCGTTCATTCATCCGTCCATAAGTAACGACTTATCATAGGTATTTATTAACTAGAATAGTGTTGAAGCCACGTATTTAACAACGAAAAAAATATTATCATAAATGAAACTATTAATATAAACGAATTAAAATAATAAAATCAATTTTAGACACGATCTTTTAAACAGACCCATCTAGCGGCAGCTAAGGAACTAGTTATCGGTTTCATAGTTATTGAATGGTTTGTTGTGTATTCAGAAACGCAGTGACAGTTAACCGACGTTTATCTTATGCATAACTTTATTGAATCAATAGTTAGTGAGCATTTATTTGGGAACTTCAGAAACCGGGCATAAGTCGCCTTTTACGAGATCCACGGGAAAAAAATGGGATGGTGTTCAGAAATGAATATAAAATGTAATAATGTCAATATAAATACAAATCAACCTTATTAAATATGTATTACGCTTTTATTTACATAAACCGAATAAATCTAGTACTTACCCACATACATAAGAATGTTCGTAGAAGGATTCGACCGTCGAAGGCATTCGCAAATATGCAATAGACTTTGGCCCCAGAATAAAGTACTAGGGGCATACGTCAGGGGTGACTGTGACCGCCATAGAATAAATTGGGCTATCGCAAGGGCTGGCAGTTAGGATATATTTGGAAGTTCCGGAAAATGTGGATAAGGAAGGAAAATACATAGGCCATAGGGCAGAAATTATGGGACAGTACATTTTTTTAGGTGTAGGTACGATTTATTACCTGCTGTAGTGTAGTTTGGAAAGTAAGGCAAGGTATCTGTCAAATAGGTGAAGGAAAACATCGTGGAGCAAAAGTTCGGACCACGCTCATAACAGGGTGTTTCAAACTACATCATGCGTCTTATAAATGTCAAAATGAATAATATACAACATTAGTTTTTGTTTATACTAAACCTCTTAAGGGGTCGTTGTATTCATCATTATGAACAACTTTTACTATGGGACCAAACGTGAAATCGAGAAAAAAAATCAGCTGTTCCCTACATTTAAGTTCGCTGAACAAATGTCAATATATTTTTTTTAATTTTATGAATGACTAGCTTTTGCCCGCGGCTTCGCTCGCATTAATTTAGAATTTGACAATAAATTTGGGTTGTACACTGCTTGTTGTTTGGCGTTTGGCGGCTTTATGTTAGTTTTATTATGCTATATTTGTATTTCTTGTGCGTGTCCCAAATAAAATATTTTTCTTTCTTTTCTTTCAATCACACTATTACCCGGTTTCTGAATTGTTGAGTTGAGAACTTGAAAAATCACTGGAAAAATCTACTTTAGCATTACCTACTTAAGGTGATTCTTTCAATGTAGTCCGCGAAATTCAAAATTTCTTACGTTTTTTGTAAACAAATTTTGAATGTTCGGCAAGTTCTAACTTCAAATTCAAATCGGGTCCTAGCTACTATCTATATGATTGGGAACGAATATTTACTTTTCCAAACCAGCCAGCCCTGCCGATGCTGCGGTATACGTCTCCATAAAGGCTTTATGTCCCGTGAAGTGGACGGCCGACATTCCAGCCGCCCGTAGTGTGAACGCGGCATTAGGGGCGAAAAATATGTCAGGGTTTGCTTTCTCATAAACTGTTGAGGCACCAATGGGTAGTGTATCATTGGGCCATTGTTGTTGCTATAAAGCTTAGATGGCCTTTCTTTGGTAGAATGATTTGTTTTATTTGAAGTTAGGTTCTGTCTGAGCTAGGAATTTTGGGAGAGAAATTATGGGACAGTAACTTTTTTTTTGGGGTAGGTACGATTTATTACCTGCTGTAGTGTAGTATAGAAGTCTAATAATTCAATTTTTTTTTCTTTTTTTTCTGTGTTGTGGGTGCGTTTACAAATATTTAAATTCACATACACAAACAGCCAGACCCGGAACAACTACTTGTAGGTCATACAAATATTTGTTCCGTGCGGGAATCGAACCCGCGACACGCAGCGCAGCAGTCAATCGCTTAACTAACTGCGCCAACCATGCCGTTGTTTTTGCATTGCTTTGCTTTGGAAAATGTCTTTAAATCAACAGATAACAATTTTTAATCTGAATTCTGAACTGCAGGAAAGGGTAAATAAGTTTTCTCTCTCTTTTCAACACTTACGTTTGCTATTATTTATAATTCTATAAAAGCTAAAAATAAAAACTTTTATAAACGTTAAAAAAAAAAAACTTTTATAATTCTATAAAAGTTATAAAACCTTCTACATACCCTTTTATTTATTTAATGATATAGTACTTCAGCGAAACCATACACACTTATAAAATCATAAACACCTACGTATTGTGAATTCAGAGTGCCCAGCACTAGCAGAGAACTTAATCATAATCTTTATCATTTTGGTTACCTATGTAGTGTCACATTCCAAGACTGAGTGCTTGTTGTAAATTGCTAAATGTAAAGCAAGTTCGTAATCCTATACACTTACTAATACGACACGTCTTACATACTATAACATAATATAAGTAGAACAAACATTTTGTTCAAAACAACTCATCGACTACTTTAACCCAGCAAAGATAAAACGCACGTTAGCACAGAATTCATATCATGTCGTGAACGTGTAGTATACGTGTCGTGAACGTGTAGTATACGTGTCTTGTTACAAGCACGTGCTACCAGCGTCTCGCGTTACGTATTGCCTCGTCGAAGATATTGAGCGCCCGACCAATATAGGTACGGAGATACAGAGAAACAATTTTAAGTCTGAATAAAAATGAGGTATTCAAGCATTCAATTGATTTGTTTTGTGGTCACAGACTGCATACATCGCTGATAGAAATGCTTGGCTCAATGCTGGTCCAGCTCCACAACCACAACTAATTTATTAACATTTGAAAATACTGTTGGAGCTGATGAAGATTGTAGTACACCCACATTTAATATTATATTTAATTTAATTTCGGAAGTCGGTGGCAAAAAACGAAAATACAGAACCAATGACACCGACTGCCAAAATTAAGTTAAATATAATATTAAATGTGGGTGTACTACAGGTACACCTCTGCCCAACCCTTCGGGGAAACAAGGCGTGATGTTATGTTATGTGCTTCCGAAAAATAAAGTTATTTTTCACTTTTTAGTGTTATTTTTTGGAAGTCAGTTGTTTTTTTTTGTAAAAAGTTTGTAAATATTTTAATTTTGAATTGTTATCTTTTTATCACGGACGCTTCTGACGTATTGCATCGTTCTCACATGTTTAACTTCAATATGAATGATGTAACCAATATTTTGTATCAATATTTTAATTTAAAAGAGTGTCCGTGGAGTTTCTTGCCCGTTCTTCTCCATAGGAACCTACTATTTGGAATGGGCAACTAGCTTCATACGAGTATTTGTAACTGACCGACTTCTTTACAATTCAAAAGTGCCTGTCAATGGTTTAATTGAAATAAATGCTTTGCGTTTGAGTTTGAGTTCATATTACTAGACGATATAGCAACTTGTGGCTGTAGTCACGAATAAAAAGATGGAAACTACTTTGGAATTCAATTGGTAGGAAACTGTACGCAAACTATTTGCAACTACAAATTAATATGAATAACACAAACAATTAAATAAATGCTCGTGAACTTATTTATCTATACAATACAAATGAACAGAACAAATACGTATACAAATGAACAGTCCAAATTAATTCACACAAAGGCTTCTACATACTGGCGAGACGACGCGCGACGCGACATCGGTAGAACAATTTCCTTGAATTTTCCATAGAAATTGTTCTACCGGTGTCGCGTCACGCGACAAGCCTTAAGGCAGCTGCATCATCATCATCTGCCAGCCTTTTCCCATATGTTCTCCTATGTTGGGGTCGGCTTCCAGTCTAACCTGATGCAGTTGAATACCAGTATTCTACATGGAGCGACTGCCTATCTGACCACCACAATCCCAGTTACTGCGTAACACGATACCCCTTGGTAAGACTTGTTGTCAGACTTTCGGGCTTCGCACGACCCGTACTGACTGTTAAAGATCCACAAATGACAGGGACCAACGGCTTAAAGTGCTTTCCGAGGCATAAGGCAGCTTAAACCTCGGTATAAAAAGTGAATAGCATTTGCAGAAAAACTGTAGCAAAGCAAAAATCTTACTTTATACCTGTTTCCGATTGATTGACGACGTTCAAATGCTCCCATTACAATTCAAGTAGTAACAGCCCAATAAACGTTAATCCACGATTTGAAATCCCTACAGAATCTGTAGATCGCCGGCATAAATCGCTGGCCCATGGAGCGCTGCACCGCTGCAATCTACGGCTGCACCCGCTCAATAAGCCAGCCCGAAAGGCGAATGACGTGCCCTATCTCTCGGCTTTGGATTTATAGGCGTAGTGATAATGAAAGGCACCGTTTTTAAAACGCTGCAAAATACTGACTTTTGAAATGCGAATGCTTTTTTTGAATGACTAACGGTTTTTTGACGGCCATGTTTTCTAATTAATTGAGGAAATAAGGTTGTTGTAGTTTTCACATAGCCATATTATATGAACAGCATTCAAAATTATTTTAGATATCTACCTACCTATGATCTGCGATATTTTACCTAAAACTGTTGAATAAGAATATGATAAAACTATCGCTGCTGAGTTGCATGAAGAGATTGTGCCACCTGCGTTTTATAACTTTATTCCTTCCTCAAAATGGAACATAGATTTTCCTGACACTGCTTTCATATATCTTAAAATATTGCCCATTTGAAGTTGTTTTTTTTATTGCAATGAAAGGAATCACATTCGATGACTTATTTTGATTTATCAATTTCAGCAGCTGCTTTCAAACAGCGCTTTTCAGGAACTTTTCTGCTTGATTTACGTGCTCTATCACAGCATGTTGAATTTTACGTATTTTTACCGGAACGTGACGAATGGTTTTATGCTTTACTCCATGCTAATGGTATGCTGTAAAGGCGAAGGGGATTTGAATGCGATTGAAGATGAGTGATGAACAGTAGTGCAAGGGAATTCTGACTGTGTAAGAGAGTACTAGAATTGCGGTTATAAATTAACCTCAATAGTCAAATGAAAAACATCTTTATGGTGATTTTAAATTAGAATTTCGCGTTTAAGTACTCAAACAATCAAATCCTTGAAATCGCGAAAAAAAAACAGCTGTTCCCTACATTTATGTTCGAATAACTCGTCAAAATGTAGGGCACAGTTGTTTTTTTTTTGCGATTTCTTGTTTGATCCCTTAGTAAAAGTTGTTCATAATGATGAGTACAATGACCCCATATGAGGTCGTGCGTTATTTCCGGGACATGGTGTATAAGTAAACATACTTCAAATAATAATCATGGATTTTATGGCATCGACAAATTCTTCCGCATCGCTGTCAACAGGAAAAGTGCCCAAAAGGCTGGCGGCGTTGCCACGTTGTATGACGATGCTGATTCTTTGGCCAAAAAATAGGCCAGCCCTCTGATCACGTGAAGAGTCGACCAACCGGAAAACCAAGTGGATACTAGGACCCTATAGTCTTTCAACCCAAAATGTTTTTTTCTCAAACATGCTTGGAATTTCGAGCATTATTTTGACAACCTTCTTCGAGATAAATCGAAATTAATGTACTGGCCAAATACATGCAAGCAGTGGCCTCAAAAGTTACTCCAAAACATGGCAAACATAGTTTAACATAACAAAGGTTTTATTTAAATTTCGAACTAGCTTGCAAATAGAAAGCTGTTTATTGAAAAAAAAAAACACAAATGAACACATTGGCGCGTGAAAAGTTATCGTTGTTCGTCATTGAATCTGGAATTTATAAATAATTTACTTAGTTTTAATTTCCACGCATTATTTGAGAAAAGCACTATACAAGCCTTGGCCGCAACGAGGCATTGATGGTCTCATTTATGTGTGCCTCGGCTTCGTCTCGGCCCACATTTACACGTTCGTCCATCAGTGCCTCTTGCTGGCCGCTGCAGTAATGTACTATAATATTGCTTGGTAATGCACTATGTCCTATGCCGCGTGAATAAAATTTTTAAATCTATTTTCTTTTGTTTTCAGGTAAACAACACTTCAACCAGCGGGGTAATATGCGTTACACACATACAGTAGCAACGGCTATCATTTTGATAGTTCAACGACATTCATTGCGTTATTTGCGTTGTTGAGCAGACAATTTTTTCGAAGATATGAAGCAATATCCTTCAAAATCAGTCGGAGTTGTGATTGATAGTGTTTTACGCAAATAGGGAGCTCTAAATATTTCTGGTATGTGCATTTCTCATTATAGAATAGAATACTCTTTAATACGCCAGCACATCAACCTACTACATAATAATCTGTCAAATTTCTTTAAAAGATTTTCAACTTTATTGTTAAAGCCTAAGGTTCAAGGTTGATCGGGAAAATTTGACAGTTTCAGGTAGCTTGACCTCCTGGCGTCTGCGTACATCATACAAAATACAGATATAAATGTTGAAATTTTACATAGGGTGACAAAATGGGCGGTCTTATCGCTAAAAGCGATCTTTTACAGACAACCTTATAAAAGCCGCACGGGTCGATCCATCAGGGTAAGCTGCCGCTATGATGACGCTTGCCGGATTGGTCCGTGGATGGGTGACCATCTGTACATACCGAGACTCCTCCGTGCCTCGGAAAGCACGTTAAGTCGTTGGTCCCGGCTGTCATTCGTGGATCTTTGACAGTCGTTACGGGTCGTCAGAAGCCCGAAAGTCTTGCCAAGGGGTATCGTATTACCCAGCTACTGGGTTGTGGAGATCAGATAGGCAGTCGCTTCATGTAAAATACTTGTACCCAGCTGCTTCCGGTAAGACTGGAAGCCGACCTCAACATAGTTGGGAAAAGGCTGGGCAGATTGATTCTTGTTTTTAGGGTCCCGAAACAAAATGGTAAAAAGGAACCCTTATGGTGAGACTAAGTCTGTCTGTCTGTCACACCTGGATATCTCAAGAACTACTAATGCTATCAACTTGAAATTTAGAATAGTTTTAGATGACGTTTGCCCAACTATTTTGTAAACAAGAAAGAAATTAAAAAAAAATATACCTTTTTTGCAAAAGGGACTGAAAAATTCAAAAGGGTCTTAAAAATTTGAAGTGGGGCTACTATGTGGGATATCATATGAAAGAAAGTTGTTTGCACATTCTCAAAAATTTTTTTTTAGCCATCATAGTTTCCGACTTTTGATGAAAAATGTAAAAATAACAAATATCGTTCCCACCCCTTATCTCCGAAGTTTGCATAGATAAAAATGTGAAATTATTCTATAGGATAGAAGTGTATGTAAAGATTACAGGAAAAATAAAACGATGTTCAACTCAAACTCAAACTCAAAGCATTTATTTCAAATAAACCTATTACAGGCACTTTTGAATTGTCAAGATGTCTAAATAACACAGTTTTTCAGAAATCATCAACATCATATGTACGTACGGAACCCTCGGTGCGCGAGTCCGACTCGCTCTTGACTGGTTTTTCTATTGTTCAGTCCTTTTAATATTTCTACATCTTCCGTGAATGCTAGAATTTGGTTTAGACATTAGTTGTTAAGAAACTTCAGTGCAAGTTTCACGTACGTGTGATCGCTAATTAGACGCATTACATCAAGTTTCAAGACTTCTGCAGTAACAACGGCTATCTCGGAATATATTTGTACATATTATGCTACACATCAAGCTATAAATTTCCAGTATAAGCTGATCTTGCATTGTATAAGGTTTCCGTACAATGAGAGGTCAGCGTTTACTGGATATTATAGCTTGAAGTGTAGCAGTGTGTTTCCTGGGTTTCTTTATTGATACTGAACCTACCCTTAAGATATGGCACGCAGTTACTTTAACACCCTGTATAGGCGTTCAAACAAAAAGGGTCCAGTTCCCGGCATTTAGTTTCCGAGATAAACGCAAGAAATTGCATTTCGCTATTTTAATTGATTATTATTGAATGCTCAATTATCTACAAGGGTTTTCTCAAATCAATCTTTTTCAGAGTTTTAACTTCACATGTCTGACAAAAAAAAAATGTACCTACCAGTTTTTGAATATTTATTTAATACCTATTATCAATTGACTACTATAAATACCCAATCTAGTCTTAACTCAATACCCCACTATTGGACCCTTTTTGTTTGTACCCCCACATATAGGTACTTACATTGGCAGTTAATTAATTCATAAATGACGTCTTCTCTCAACATTAAGGGGACGATAACCGACTTTTACTGATTTTATACTGAAGTTAACGTCTAAACGAGTAGTGTTAATGATTTGAAAAAAATATATGATAAATTAAAGCATTTTCTCAATAACTTAATATGTTAATATTTCAGATTATGTTTATATTACATAGTGAAATTAATATGTAAAGTTATGTCTAACGCGGATAAAAAACTGAGAATGGCGCTGAACTGAAAATCTACCAAGCGTATTTTTCTGAAACCTTCACCAATTTAAAGATAATGTAATTATTGATCTTTTAGTATACGCGTTTTATTAAAATACCTTTTATTTTGTGTATAATAAATTAATAATGCATCAAATTGGGGCAGCGCTCCTTGATGGGCGAGTCCTATTACTGACTGAACGTTGGACGCGTTGCGTGAGCTCAGTACAGAACACGCAAGCTAACCACTCAAGGTCACTGGCATATATCTGTGTCTTAAGGGTCCTAACATCACAGTTACACAAGTTTACACGAGAAAATCAAGTTGAGGAATGTTGCTGAGCTGTCATGAATGTTCAGGAAGGCTTATACTTAGGTACCTACCTACCCATTAAATGAAAAAGAAATCATAGTCCGTCATAGGGTTTATCGACATAAGTGAAGACTTATCGCTCAATGCGCCTAAAGAAGTTACCACTTCCGACCGACACGTTATTTGATAATTTCCCACCCAAAAAACAAAAATTTGCACCTTAAAGCTTAAAATTACGCAAACGGATCTCTGAATCGAAAAAGAACTTCATAGACCCCACACCATGGAACAGACGAATAAATTTTTCAAGGTTTTATTTTACGGCTTTGTCGGCGTGATTAATATGTATCTACCCAATGCCAAATTACAGCTTTCTAGTACTAAGAGTCTCTGAGCTAAGCTGGGGACAGACATACAGACGAACATGGCGAAACTATATCCCCCTTATTACAAAACAAGGTTTATCTTCAGACCCAGGTTTGTTTTGTTGGTTTTGTTTTTATACAAAAAACTCGTACAGTGCTCTGCGAGTCCAATATAACAATGCCTTCAGGGTGATGTTGGGACTACCGCGCTTTTGCAGTGCGTCGGGGATGTTCGCGGAAACCGGCGTGCCGGATTTTTACGCGCTGATGCGTCTGCGTATAGCGTCCCTGATGCGGCGAGTGCGCGATAGTCCTAACAGTCTTTTGGCTACTGTGGCCAGCAGGATGGGCAGCCCCATAATGTGGCATTGGATGACGACTCACAGAGCGTCATTCCAGTGCCTTAAATAATATTATTTATATTTGTGTTTATTTTATTTAACGTGCATGTTATTTTATTTGATGTGTTTTGTGTTTTTATATTGTAATGTTGTGTAATTTATGGACTATGTGTCTGAAAATAAAGTTTCTATTCTATTCTAAAACATGGAGCCATTATTGAATTTCGAACTTTATTTCGACTATGGTTAAGTTCCTAAACACAAAACTGACAACTTAGTACTGAACTAAGTTTTCAGTTTTGTTTATAGAACGGTATTTCAATCACGATTACGTTCTTATTACAAAAACTGGCTCCATGGTTTAAGGAATGTCAAAATGTAAATCCTGTTTTGTAATAAGGCGGATAGTGTAAAATTACGATAGACGGGATTCATAGAATTAGAAAAAACCAAATAAATCAAACTTTTTCTTTTTTTTTATAAATAAATAAATTATAAATTAACGCTTTAACAATATTTACTATAAATTATTCAATATTACGTTATTAGTTCATTACGATTTACATTATCTTTACTAATCTTACAACTTGTCACTCCGGTGATGAATACTGTCGACAAGTTATTAAACTGACAACTATCATTAATGTCAAATGACTTTTTAACTCACTTAACAGTACCATATAAAGGTTTAAAAATGACACAATCGTAACTCGACTTTAACAAGACTTATCCATGGACGGTTCACTCTAATGTTATTAGCCTCAAAGTCTACCCTAACACTAAATCTACCCTAGCACTAAATCTAGTGCTAGGGTAGATACCCTAGCACTAAATCTACCCTCAAATAGATAAGTCTTGTTACAATAGTGAAAGCGAACACTATACTTGTCAAAAAATAATAGGCCCGTTTTGACATTTAACTGGAATCGATTTCAATAGCGACGTAACTAGTGAAGTAACCATACGACTCGGTACTCGATACTCACGATAAATCGATTCAAGTGTAATGTCAAAACGGGCCTATTATTTTTGGACAACTTTAATGCTACGACTACATTGTCGCGATAACGCGAACTAAGTATACTTCGCGTACTCTCTCTTGTACAGCGAGACGTCGAACGGTGTGCGAGTGAGAGCGCGCTAAATGTAGTTCGCCTTATCGCGAACTACACGAAAGGAAGGTTTTTTGAAAAATCTATCCTAAAGGGTAGATATTAAAGTAAATAGTTGAAATTTTATAAGGACGTTCATCATTTTTGCCGGTAGGAAATCCCCTCGGGCACACGGCTTTTCAGGTAATAATTCCCATTTATATGCGGTAGACCGACTTTAATTAATCAAAACTGAGCAAGGGTCATTCACCGGTGACCTGCCTTGTTGTCGTCAACAGGTCCTCAAATGAATACCTAAGCTAAGGCCGTTGTTTAGTAGAACAATGGCTCGGGCACAATACGCTGACGTGGCAAGAAGGGTGTGATTTGCCCTTTGCAGTCTCGACAACCTAAGAACGGTGTTTTTTGTATTAAAAACTTATAAGGGAAATACGAAGTTGGCAGCCGAAGAACTTTAAGAAAACCGAAGTTATTTAAATAAAGGTTTTAATTAGGTAAAACAATATATACTTATGCTAATTTCTAAGTCTAGATTCGGATGATGCTAGTACCGAAGTCCCAAAAACTAATTATTTAACATTACAACTCTAAAGATTGCTAAACGTAGATGCGGCATCAGCAGATTTGGAAATAGGTGAGCGTTCGGCGACACGAAGCGTCGTCGATTCGTTGATTCAGCAAAATGGTGTATTGCGATTTTATGTGGAATCATTCGGTTGACGTAATTAGTTTATGATTTCGCTATTCATATTATTTGGTGTAGGCAGGGTACGTAACATGGGTGCCAATGTCCGTAGTTCGCTATCAAACGGAAGATATTAGGTTCTATGAAGGAAAGTTAAGATAGTATTGTCAATTCTTAATTAATACTTTGGATTTGACGTTGACGTTGGAGTTGTCAATTCGGATCGCCCACTAATAAATTAACTTCGTACGAAAAGCCTACACAAAAAGTCATATTATTTAATTGTGTGGATTTTCCCGTTTCGGCGAGTAAATTCGTGCGAATCATCGAATAAGCCCTTAATTAACTTCAATTTACTAAAACTTCCTCTTGAGAAAAGATAACTTGTCTCATTCATAAACCAGTAGGTACATTCGCGTAAAAAAATACAGTGAGTGAAATTAAAAAGCAATTAATAGCAATAAAAAAGTGCACATAGCTTCAATTACAAGTTAAATATAAATAATCAATTAGACTTTAAATCGAAACCGGTACAAAATTAGGCGTACCGGTTATTTTAATTGTGGATTTACCGCTATTGGTTTGTAACGGTTTCTTGTTTTAAGACATAATGGCAAACTGGATTTACGTCTGTGATTAATTACTAATTTATATATTTTTTTACTAGTGTTAAAAGCTTTAAATTTTTTATAGGGCGAGTTCTTATTGAAATCAAAATAAATACATAATAAACTCTGGCTTTCCTCACTGCTTTCAAGATTCATTGTTTGATTTAAAATTGTCATATTATTATTTAGGTGAAGGAAAGTTTTCCCTGGCAGATATTTTGAGAGGAAACAAACCCGTTTATTTGATAAGACCAGATCCAGCAATTTTGGAATTAAAATCGGACACAGAAACAGTTTTATAAATAATGAATTAATCCGATAGACGTTGTCCGGTTAAAATTTCGGTAACTCATACAAAAATCCGATAGAAAAACCCATTTTCAGTTTTTCCTGAATTTGAATATTTCCCGGGAAACTTTTTAAATTTTTCTTTCCACTAAAACTAATTCGGACCGTTACGAACATTTTAAAACCTACATACCACCAAAACACCAAAATGTACACTTAGTTTGCAAATAAATCTTTTACTTTGATTTTACCAGTGTCGTAGCTAGCGGAAGGCTAGACGGGGCAGTGCCCCGGGGCCCCCAAGCTCAGGGGGCCCTCGGACTCTGACTTACAAACTATAATTTGAACTAGTGAAAATTTCACCCACATTTGGAATATAAATAAACCAGATTCCAGGGACGCGACTTTAATAACGGCAACTTATTTGAAAAAAATACAGGGGAATTCCCAACAAGTTTCGAACATCTTTGTTTGAAACTTGCGGGGAACTCCCTGTATTCTTAGGTTTTGAGGATAATTTGTTCATTAAAATAAGTTACAATTTGTAGTTGGTTTTTAATTTTATTATGGAGCCGACTGTATTACGACGAATCTGGATTACGACAAATCTGGAGTACGTCGAATTCGGAAAACGTTTAGTTAGGGCCCTAGTTTATTTTTTGCCCCAGGGCGTTTGGTTACCTAGCTACGCCACTGGACTTTACATACATACACTCAAGCCTTCTTCCCAGAGGGGTAGGTAGAAACTATAGAACGCCACCTGCTACGCTTCTTACATACTCCTTTTGCTTCGTTTACGTTCATACATTTTAAAACAATAAATAGCCAAGTCGGTCAAGCCGTTCTCTAGCGATGCGCTTACCAACGAACAGCATTTCATTTTTAGGGTTCCGTACCCAAAGGGTAAAACGAGAACCCTATTACTAAGGCTCCGCCGTCTGTCTGTCTGTCTGTCCGTGTGTCACCATGCTGTATCTCATGAACCGTGATATTTAGACAGATGATGTATTTCTGTTGCCGCTATAACAACATATACTAAAAAACAGAATAAAATAAATATTTAAGGGGGCTCCCATACAACAAACGAGATTTTTTTGCTCGATGTTGATAACGGCAACAGGTAGACGCTTGAAATATTCACAGTACGAGTATATTTAGTTATATATTCACTTGAAAAATAAATAATTAAATTAAAATAAAACAAATATTTAAGCGGGGCTCATGGGAGCCAAAAATGGCAAAAAAAACACGTTTGTTGTCCATACAACAAACGTGTTTTTTTTGCCATTTTTATAAATAATGGTACGGAACCCTTCGTTCGCGAGTCCGACTCGCACTTGGCCGTTTTTTTACTAATAATCTGAATACAGATATTTTTAATGGTCTGTAGGTATCATCTGTGAAAATTTCAACTGTCACGGTTCATGAGATACAGCCTGGTGACAGACGGATAGACAGACAGACGGCGGAGCCTTAGTAATAGGGTTTCTGTTTTACCCTTTGGGTACGGAACCCTAAAAATGCAAAGAAAAAGTTGTTTGTCTTGTGTACACAATTTTCTTTTTATAAATATTGTGTAGAACTGAGTATAAATTGGAAATAAGGTATAATAATAAACGTGTTTTATCTTTTATCTTGAAGTAAACAAATGAAATTAAGTTAATTTGTTGGGCCAGTGAAATATTTTCTTGTGTAAGATACTATCTCCTTGCGAGGATTCGATTACACGCTAATCTCGACGTAAATTAAATATACCAATTGTTTTGGTGTGTTTTGTCATGTCGTGCTTCTGCGAGAGCAAAGCGGAGTAAGGTATTGTAATTAATTGGCAAACATGCGTATTTCCATAACTTTTTTTTTTGGGTGGGAAATTATCAAATAACTTCTCCCGCTCTGGGCGGAGCTGAGGGCGTGTCAGACTTTTACTGACTAAAACCCACCCTGTGTGCCAGGGCCACGATATCCCTTTCGGACAAACTCGCAACCCTGGCAGGCATTGATCCTGACGGACCCCGTCAGTTGGCGTCGACCCGGACCTGGTGGACGACCCACCTGCGTACATGTAGTCTGTAAAAAAGGACAGGAACAGTTCCTGCCTTTGAATTCGGGAGCATGTGTACGATTACAGTTTTTACAATATGATTTAAAAATAAATTTCGGATTTATTTGCTGCACATTGATTTTGACACTTAGGTAGGCACCCATAGACTGGTCATGTCCTTTCACCGTGAAAACTTATTATAGGTGAGGTAAGTTTGACGTGAGCTGTTATTCCACGCGAAGGCTTCTACAGACCAGCGCGACTCGCGGTGCGACACAAAGGCACCGTTCTTGCGCGACACGCGGGGTCTTTGTGTCGCGTCGCGTGTCACGCCGGTCTGTAGAAGCCTTGATGCTATAGAGATTGACGCTATTAACAGTTTTCACGGTGATATTTTAATAGAATTTGTCGACTAGAAATATAAAACATTTATTTGCTTATAATGTAGGTATACAGATAAGACGAGGTTTATGTAAATGTGGGCCCAAGGGTGTCCAAGCAAATAGGGTCCAGTTCTCGGCATTTAGTTTCCGAGATATGCAGTTTTGTAAAGTTGGGTGAAATAATTGCATTTCGCAATTTTAATTGATTGTTAATTAATGCTCAATTATCTACAAGTTTTTAGAGTAAATTACTTTATATGATAATAATAATTTATTTATTTATTTTCGCATCACAAATGTTGGTTTGGACAGAAAGTGCTTATGACGTTTCTAAGTACCAGAAATTTTAAGAGAAAAGTTTAGTAAAAAGGTACCAATGGCATGTCAAATGCTTTTTCAGAGTTTCAACTTCAAATGTCTGATAAAAAAAACATGTGTCAGTTTTTTAATATTATTTTAACCCTTTATCAATTGACTATTTTAGATACGGAATCTAGTCTTAGCTCAATCCTCCATTACTGGACTCTTTATGCTTGGACGCCCATAAAATAAATAGTCCCGAGTCCGTGGTTTACCTTACGACATGCAATAATTTTAAACAATATAATTTATTTCATTATAGAATTGAATGAACATTTATTTATTTATTAGGAACAATTTTAGGTATAACTTAACAAAAGACACGAAGATAGCTACAAATGTAAAATACTGTGGCGCAGCTATCAACGCCCCATACAACATACATGGAAGACATTTGTTCCAGACACAGCTTTAGGAAGTCTTATTCTCTCTCTCTTAACATTATTATTTATAACTATATTCCAATTTTGTATTTAGTAAGAACAGTAGGTAAGTGAATCTACATATAAAATAATCTAACACATATCGCAATAATAGGTACTTAAATAGAACTTAAATTATCAAAAATAATAATAATGAAATGAAATGAAATCGTTTATTCTGTAAATAGGATATTAAAATCACTTTTACACGTCACATAAAAAAAAAAAAAAAAAATCTAGATGTAGCCGACATTTCCTATCTGACTACCCCTGAGAAGAAATGGCGAAACAAACTCAGGGGTCAAAGTCTCTTTTAAAGTCCAGACATAATCTTGGTCAGATAATGTGAGGACCATGTAGATCCGTGTCTGAAATGGTCTTTTGAGGAAAGAACCACGCAAATTTGAGCGGACCTGACCAATCAGTGTAAGCATTTGTCAGTAATCGTGCAGCTCAACTCAAAACTTAAGGAGCTCAACGACTCGACGAACAGTACCAAAAAAAGGACATTTGGGTAGGCCGCATAAAGCGCTCAAAATGTCAGACCATCATTAAAACTTAACTGAGAAAAGAAAGGAAAACATTTAAAGAAAAAAAAAAAAATGACCCACATAGTGGTCACATTCACAATAAATAATATGGCTAGGAGGTTCCTATCTCTGGAGCACCCATAACAACCCGGAAGCTTGGACCCTGCTCCCGATACCGCCGAACCACAATGTTTTATATCTTTAAATGTTTTTTATGATATATTTAAAAATGTATTTAATAAAGTATTAATTTATATAAACGAAATAATAATACTAATGATAATCTTTACTTTAAATTGTCACAGTTTAGAACAGCTCTAGGCTTTTCCAGAAAAAAACTGTGCCATGTTGAAACAATCTTTGTTAGTATAAAACTGCAAAATCCAGTTCTACATTTCGTTGTATAGTCTGTATGGAAGTTATTTGCGCGAACGTCAGTGTGATCGATTCGGTCGGGACAGCCGTACCGACCTGATGGATGCCTACCAACCTTTTATTGAACTGCCACTATTGTGCTGATTTATAGTTTATACTCTAGCTTTTAAGCTGTACAACCGTGTGGAGCGCATGCAGTTTTTCTGAGGATGGATGCTGAAAGTTGGCAACGTCGCAAAGAGGTGTCAAATATGAATAATAACATAATTTAGCATTATTGGTTAAGTAATCAAAGAAGCGAGTTTTCATTAATTTATGTGTGTTGTACTAAAATATTGATAATTAATTAATTGCGATACCAATATCGTGGCACTGGATATATAGTTTGAGGTGTAAAAAAGTACCTATTTGGAACATTCAACATGATTTTTAGGGTTCCGTAGCCAAAGGGCAAAAAACGGAAAGCCTTTTCGATTTCGCCGAATCGTCATGTCTGTCTGTCCGTCCGTATGTCACAGCCACTTTTTTCCGAAACTATAAAAACTATACTGTTGAAATAGATGTATTCTGTGAACCGCATTAAAATTTTCACACAATAATAGAAAAAAAAAACAATTTCTTTTTATTTTTCACCAAACCCGTACGTACTATGGATAGGTGTTCAAAAATTATATTGAGGTTTCTAATATTTATTTTTTCTAAACTGAATAGTTTGCGCGACAGACACTTCCAAAGTGGTAAAATGTGTGTGTACCCCTGTAACTTCTAAAATAAGAGAATGATGAAACTAAAAAAAAAATATAATTATGATGTACATTACCATGTAAACTTCCACCGGAAATTGGTTTGAACGAGATCTAGTAAGTAGTTTTATTTTTTTTAATACGTCATAAATCGTAAACCGCAATTTACCTTAGATAATAATTGTACGGTACCCTTCATGCGCGAGTCCGACTCGCACTTGGCCGTTTTTTTTACACTTAAACTGTTACAACACCTAATCCAGTGTTATTATTGCAATTTATTAAATATTAATTAGTGCAACATATATTATATCTAACGATATTTTATCATCCCATTTGATGTAATATTATATCAAACTAGCGAAATATTTGACAGCTATATTTGCGTTGTTGCCAAAGTATAGAATGCACAGCCTTAAGTACCATACTAGGTACTGCTAGGTACCTTTGTGTAAGTAGTTTCCTCACCACTTTTCTCAAAACGATGAAGGAAAACATCGTGAAGAAACTGATGTCTTAGAAACAAAAATTCGAAGACATGTGATATCTAACCAACCCGCACTGGTCGAGCGTGGTAGATTACAGCCCACATCTTGTCGAAGAGAGGAGCTTGTGTCCCGCAGTGGGAACATTATAAGCTGTTTATGATAAGTAGCTAGGTAGTGACTTGAAGATGATGAAGTCTCTTGCTTACACTTAGTGACAGCTACACCTTTTTCGACACCCACGGGAAGAAATAGGGTGGTGCTATTCTTTACGTCCGGCACCACACAGACTTATCAAAGTTACCAATTCGTAATTCGGTCGTTCGAAAATTTATTTTATAGTTTAGTTTTTTCTGTTTCTTTTGAAGGTAGCTTAGGGTTATGGCCGGTAGGTATTAGGGTTTTCTAATTCATAAGTGCATAGAGACATAATGTTATATAAGACTCATATATTTTGTACACAATTCCGTGTGGTGCCGGACGTAAATAATAGCAGCATCCTATTTCTTCCCTGGCGTAAAAGACGACTAAGGGACTTACTAGAGAATGGGCAGCAGCGTTTTCTATGCATTTTAAAATCATACTGCGATCGCCAACCCAGGCGGGTTGGCGATCGCAGTAGATTTTAATGAGGGGGTCATAATCGCCACACTTGGCAGGCGCCAAGTATGGCGATTATGACCCCCTCCCCCATTGACACGCACTGAGCACTGAGGTGCATGGGGGACGCCTATTTCCAGCAGTGGGCGGGCATTTCGGCTGAAATGATGATTTATACACTTATTTTTATATAAGAGTGCAAAATGTAGTAGGTAGAATATCCACATGTGCTATTTGCGAGGATGTCAGCCTAAACGATACAGTCGCGCACGCCGCGTGATGGATGCCGATCGGCGTTTGATTGAACTGCCTCTACTGCACTCATTTGAAATCTGCGGTCTTAATTTGAATTTGGTGTTCTTACTAGGCGAGGCGGCTTTTGTTTTTTTGTCGTGTTGCATGCTTGCATGAAATTGTTCAAGTGTTATCTATGGACACTTAGGCCCGCTTGCACCACGAATCAATAAACTGCGTTTAGCGCTATACGTATTTATTTTATTTATTATGGGACAATAAACCGCTACAATATAAAATGTTTACAAATAACAATAATATAGGCTCTTATATGGCTCTTGTGTTAAAATATCGTTCCGTTTCTGTCAATCGTTTGAAGATCACAGAAACAAAATTATTTTATTTGTGGTGAAATCGGGCCTTATATTTCGTTTTCAGAGTCTATTAATTAATTCATACTTATTTAATAAAGCCTCTTGGGTTTAATTTACCTATAACACTCATATTCATATTTTATAATTGTACACGTATGCGACTACTTTCGTATTAAATTACAGACTTAAATAATAATTACGATCCGAAAACATATAAATTTCGCAATGCTTTTTCCATTTCGAAGATATCATTTGATATTTTCCGCTTTATGAATGGGAGGAGATGTAATTACGAAAATGATGATTAACTGAAGCCCCATACATCAAACTTATTTCGCATTTATTCCATTTATGAGCTGTATTTCACTTTATTTTTATCGCTGGAACACGATGCTAATTGTTGGTATTCAAATTATTAATGATTCAGACTTTGATTATTTATATGTCTGATAGTGTCGCGCTGCAAAATAACTAAAACATACAGGCCAACTTTGATAGGCTGGTGTGCGTGACAGCTACGTTTTACACTTGCGTCAAGTATGTCATTGCGTTATTCTAGTGGAAATCGGTTGTCATGATATGGGCATGTCATTTCAGCAGAAAGACGTCCACTGCTGGACATAGGGCTCTCCCAAAAACACCACGCTTGGCACGCGGGTTGGCGATCGCAGTATGGTTTTAACGAACGCTGCTGCCCATTCTCTAGTAAGTCCCTTTGTCGCCGTTTACGACACCCACGGGAAGAAATGGGATGGTGTTATTCTTTACGTCCGACATCAAACGAAACTCTGGGCATGTGATGCGGAGGAATGAGAAAGAAACGATGGATGGACTGTGTGAAGGATGATATGGGTAGAAAGGGAGTGACTATCGAGATGACGGCTAATAGTAAAGTAAGGAAGAAAGGGAGATGTTGCGCCGACCACAAATAAATTGGGATTAGGGCAATGACGTATTATAAATAGACACGTCATACATAACGTGACCATTTGTCCCGCTTTGGGCGGGACAGTCCCGCTTTCAGGCTGTCTGCCCCGTTGTCCCCAATCAGAGCAAAAATGTCCCGATTTTAGAAAGGGATCAAACGATAAATTCATTAAACGTACCCAACTATGCAACAGATGAAAAAATATCAATTTGGAACGCGAAAATGTTGCTACTGAAGTCCGTTGGGTGGAGTTTGTATAAGATGGTTTCTTAATGAAAGGGATCTTTTAAATTGTATTTATTTTAATACAGTAAATATGTACTTGCTAATGATCTGTCTTGCAATAGTCTGACATGACATATCTTGACAGCTGACATTAGACATTTAAGTAACGTTCCGTTACTACATCATCCCCTTTTGTTTTTAATTATATTCTTACGTTTTCATCTTTCCCTTTATAGACAAATTAGCTTACTTAATAAACAAAATAATCTGTATCCATGTTACAGTGTTTTCCTCAATACAATATTAGTACACCACAGTACACATTTCCGTAATAACAATCTCGACTGTACGAATTTTCGTATAATAATAATGAACATGTTTTATGTCTGCCTGGAAGTAACGCACTTGTCGAAAGAGGTTTTTCTTTGATGAATAAAATATGGACAAGTGGCAAAACACAGTTAAGTGTCCCAGTTCTGAAAGCCATTTTAATTACAAAGAGTAACATCGACAAATCATGTGATAAGCTCCATTACTACTTAAAAACTATACCCGACATTTCATAACTAATTTGCTCCACCGACAAATACAAAATGCGTCTTCAACCGTTATGTAATGTAAAAATTACATATTAATATTCCTAATATTATATTGTTTTTTTCAAGTCCTTTTGTTTTTTTAATAAATACCTAGTAAAATAAGTTGTTTTTTTGTTTAATTCCGCAAGTGTCCCGGTCTGACAAAAAAATTAATGGTCACGTTAGTCATACACGAACATTAGTGCACTTAAAAACAGCGTAAGCCATGAATGTAGCTACATACTTGCGTACAATCATACAGTGCGCGAAGAAAAGGATAGACCTATACTTACCAATAACTGGTGTTAGAAAGAGATGAACATACATATTTAGTTACGTCACTAGCTGCTGCATGTTCCTTGGCGCGTACGCGTCGGTCGCAGCAGCCAGGAAAAATAGCTGACTGGCTGTACAAGTACAAAACTAAACAACGTTTTCTTAAAATAAAAAAATACATTAAGTACCTGCATGAAATGAGACGGTTTTCTGTACTCCCACAGTAGTAGTGTAATATGTACATCGTGTATAGACACGGGAAGGCATTTTCTTCACAAATAATTGCTGAGATTTGCGAGTGATTGCGACGTGTAGCCGCGTCACTGGATGGTGCGCGACTAATTTCATGTCAGGCGATTGCCTGGTATTTACTTTGCCAATATTGAGAGCGGGTAACGCATCTAAAGGTAATAAATCATTGGATTAGGGCAGGAGAATGATGATGATGAGTCGGACCCATTTTTTTAAAGATTCAGACTTTGATTATTTATATGTCTAGGTAGAGTATCGCGCTGCAAAATAACTAGAGGCTCTTACAGACTCACGCAATATCGCGGGCGCGATAGGCACTAACAAAGAAATTGTGCTACTAGTGTCGCGTCGCGCCCGCGATATCGCACCAGTCTGTACGAGCTTTTAAACAAACAGGCCAACTTTGATAGGCTGGTGTGCGTGACAGCTACGTCTTACACTCGCGTCACGTCATTGTGCTGTCATTACGTTATTCTAGCGTGCGTGCATTTTGCGGCCAACAGTTGGACGCAATTTTTTTCGACAAGTTCGCAGCTCGGACTGTTTATCTATACTTATTTATATCTTTGGATTCGGATAAATAATTCCTCACGTGAGTACAATTAAATAGGAGTAAGTTGTAAACATGATAAAGTGCTCCCACAATACGTATTAGGTATATTTTGCGGCCCTAAGGGGCTCAATATATTAGTTTTACGGGCTTATGAGACTTTGCGCTTTGTCTCTGAGATAGAAACTCGCCGGTGATGCGTCTCAATTTGCAGATGTCAAATACCTACTTAATAATATCTATTTGTTAAAACCAAACATACTAGAAATAAAAAAACCCGGCCAAGTGCGTGTCGGACCACGCACAATGAAGGGTTCCGTAGTTGGGATGAATTTGTCCCAAGAGCAAACATAACATTGTAGTTGAAAAACGTGATCCCCATACATTCCAACTGCAAATGTAAGTTTGTACGTGTGTATTTGTGTTTGTTTGTGTTGTATATTGAGTGATTTACCATGTTATTTTTAAGATTCCAGACTTCTTATAGGTGTTCCTGTAATGTATGAGTTAAGAACTATTTTTTGTATTTTTATCAAAAGTTTAGGCTCAGTAGTTTCGGAGATAAGGGGGTGAATGTTAATTTTTCATCTATTTTCTTAAATAATTTCAAAAGTATATATTTTAAAATTATAAAAAAAAAATTAAAGCAAGCTCTGACATTTGATATGTCACACGGTACAGTCAGCAAAACATTTTTTTTTGTTTTTAATTTTCCCCCCAAAAGTGACCTCCGTATTCAAAATTTATTTATTTACGTAACACGTCCGTGTTTGGGTCACAGAAGTTCATATGTGTACCAAATTTCAACTTAATCGGTCCAGTAGAGTCGGAGCAAATCAGCTGTGACCGACGGACAGACAGACAGACATACACACGAGTGATCCTATAAGGGTTCCTTTTTTCCTTTTGAGGTACGGAACCCTAAAAACGAGGAAGGCTTACTGTAAGCCTAGCTCGTTTTTTATAATTCTATTATTATGTGTATATTGTACACCATAGGCGACTACTGAGTCGCATATGGTGTGTAACATCTGACATCTCACCTTGGTAATAAACAATTGAGCAGCGACCAAAATTAACCTGCAAATAAAAAAAAAAGCTAAATAAGTACTTGCTGAAATATTTATTCGAATTCATTACTAGTGGTCGAAAATACTTACAGTCTTTATAGTACATACTAATTCCATGAGTACACTTATCTCATGCTATTATAAAGTACTTTCTTATTCCATGCTATTAAAAAGAACTTACTTAATCCATGCTCAAGCTGTCACTTCCTGTTACACACTTCCGTCCCTTTTCATGAAATCACTCCCACAGAAAGAAGCGAGAGGAAAGATATTGTTACACATAATTTTTTATTTTTTTACACGACCTCAATCTTGGTATCCCCAACACTTAGGCATAGGTATACCTGTAGTAAGTACACTCACATTTCGCTAGTTTTTTTTGTCCCATGTAATAGAGGGTGATCCTATTGCTATCTACAGGGAACAAATCCAGATCCAGTAAATATTGACGTTCAAAAGTGCCTTTTATGTGCCTATTTGAAATAAACAATTTGACTTTGACTTTGACTTTGACCAGACCCCGGGCTGCTACTGTGAAAATCCCGATGGAAAACCCAATAACTCTTAGCCCGACCTGGGAATGTAACCCAGAAACTTGCGATTTCCTAGAAAACAAATTCGTCTTTATAGGTATTATACATACGCAAATACTTCAGGGAATCAGTTATTGAAATGTCGCACTGATCTCAGTGTAGGCTTTGGTATGTACAGGCTGTTTCAATACGAGCTTACTATCTGTGCTTACGTCACGCACATGAAACAATACATCGGAATCATAACTCGATATCGACGCTCCCTCATGACATACCGATGTGTAAATTTATACCATACGATAAGGAATCTGTCGTATGGTAACTAATAACAGTCGCATGGGTCTATCCATCAGGTTACGCTTGCCGGGGTTGGTCTGTGGATGGGTGACCATCTTTACATACCGAGACTCCTCCAAGCCTCAGCAAGCTCGTAAAGCCGTAAAGGCTGTCATTCGTGGATCATTGACAGTCGTAACGGGCCGTCAGAAGCCCGTTAGTCTGGCAACCAGTCTACCAAAGGGTACCGTATTACCCAGTAACTGGGTTGTGGAGGTCAGATAGGCAGTCGCTCCATGTAAAATACTGGTATTCAGCTTTATCCGGTTAAACTGGAAGCTGACCCCAACATTGTTGGGAAAAGACTGGGCAGATGATGATACGGAATGTGTCTGCTTCTGTAGGAATAGAAGATGAGCTATATTATTGTTGAGCTGGTGGGAATATAACATGGATAGGATAGGAATATCAAGTAAACTGTGTAAATACGAAGGAATTTGGCTTTAGTAGGTTTCTTAACTCTCTTTGTGATAGTTGCTCAAGCAGACCATTTAAATCAAAAAGTTTCCTTTCTGCACATATTATTTATGTAGCTGCATAATTAAACCATGATGTATACTTGTATAGGAACTAAATAAGAAGCAAAGGAAAACTTTCAGCAGATTTTAATGCCGTAAAAATGTGCTTTGAAATCGCCGTAAGGTACAAAATAATGATTTGATAAATAGTAAGTTTAATAACAAGTAGGGATCAGAACGAACAGTTAAAACAAAACATTGTATCGGGTACGATACGACGTCTTGTTTCGTAACGAACAGTTAAAACAACACATCGTATCGGGTACGATACGATATGTTGTTTATGTTAAGAAAGTAGACGGAACTATAGCTAATAATTTAACAAAGTTCTCCTAGCTCAGAAGATCTTGTTAGGCTCGTATGGAGTCAAAATGCGTGATCACATTCAACAAGGTTTTTGTTAAAGGAAACGCTTTTTTAGGGTTCCGTACCAAAATGGTAAAAGAGGACCCTTTTTTTTTTTTTTGGGTGGGAAATTATCAAATAACTTCTCCCGCTCTGGGCTGAGCGGGAGGGCGTGTCAGACTTTTACTGACTAAAACCCACCCGTATTCCTTCATTTGCCTGTGTGCCAGGGCCACGATATCCCTTTCGGACAAACTCGCAACCCTGGCAGGCATTGGCCCTATCGGACCCCGTCAGTTGGTGCTGACAACTCTTTGAGGCGCGCGTGGCATACGACGCGCCGTCGACCCGGGCCTGGTCCTTATCGGACGGCGAGCTACCCATCGCTCACCGTCCGCAGGCCCGCGCCTACGGTGGCCGGAAATCAGCTTGTAACTCCCGACGCCCGGGGTGTCTCCTGCGGCGACTAGGGGCGCGAGGGCGCGAACCTTGCCTCTCCCTCACGCGTTCCGCCTCCTCCTTCGCAAGCATTACTGCTTCGCAGAAGGAGGTGACGGTCTCCCATGCACTCTCGCTCCGAACCATGGCCTGAACCAGGGCCGGACGCGAGAGATCGCCGCCGCCGATCGCCTCCGTGAGGACACGGCGGTGCTCCACCCATGCTGGGCAGACCTCCACCGTATGCTCCACCGTGTCCTCCGGGCGATCCATACAGTGGTGACACCAGGGCGTTTCCTCCCGCTTTATCCTGAACAGGAACCTCCCGAAACAACCGTGTCCGGTGAGGACCTGCGTCAGGCGGAAGGTGAGGACGCCGTGGCGCCTCTCTAGCCACTCCTCAAAGAGGGGACTTATCGCCACAATTGTGGCGTGCCCAGCGCTGGGTTGCGACAATCGCACTCTCCATGCCGCCAAAAGATCCCGCCGGAGCTCTGTCCGCTGTGCCGTGATTTCTCGCGGCAGCGGAGTTTTACACCGGCGTTTCGCCTCCTCGCGCCACTCCCAGACGTGCGCGAGGACTTTTGCCTCCAGATCCCATGGCGGTAGTCCGGCAAGGAGGCTCGCCGCCTCACGGGAGACCGTGCGGTATCCTCGGACCAACCTGATGGCCATGACCCTTTGGGACGCGTGCAACCGCCGGGCTGGTCGCAGCGTTATAGAACGCGCCCACACCGGTGCCCCGTAAAGGGCCATGGACCGAAAAGGGGACCCTTATGGTCAGACAAAGTCAGTCTGTCTGTCTGTCACACCTGGATATCTCAAGAACTACGAATGCTATCGACTTGAAATTTAGCATAGTTTAAGATGACGTTTGCCCAACTATTTTGCAAACAAGACAGAAATAAAAAAAAATGTTTTGCAAAAGGAACTGAAAGAGAGTCTTAAAAAATTGAAGTGGGGCTACTAGGGCATGTAGGGTATTATTTATGAAAGAACGCTGTTTGCAAATTCTCAAACATTTTTTTTTTAGGCAGTATAGTTTCCGACTTTTGATGAAAAATTTAAAAAAGATACCGCCCGTCCGTTATCTCCGAAGTTTGCATAGATAAAATCTGAAATAATTCTATGTGATCGAAGTTTATGGAAAGATTACAGAAAAAATAAAATAATTTTTCTAAATAGCACAGTTTTTCAGAAATCATCAACATCGTATGTACGTACGGAACCATCGGTGCGCGAGTCCGACTTGCTCTTGACCGGTTTTTTTTTTCAGTGAGCTTATTGCAGTTTCCACAGGGCCATTGGTATTGTAAGCTGTTATCTATAACTGCCACGGTGACGTGTTCTCTGCGTTTGTCACAATACAGCTTTCAGTGAGTTTGTTTATACTCGTAGAGGCTGTACACAAAGGCCTGCATTGATGCGATAAGTCGTTTAGTGAAGAGACTTTTGTATGGGACTTTTCCGATATTTGCATAAAATATTAGCTTGTGCCCGCAGCTTAGCCCGCGTGGAGGTCAGAAATCAACCCTCGGGAACGTACTACCAGGATAATAAAATATATCCTATATAAAATACCCAGGCCATAGTTTGTCCGAAAGGGATATCGTGGCCCTGGCACACAGGCAACGGAAGGAACGGGTCGGTTTTAGTCAGTAATAGTCTGACACGCCCTCCCGCTCCGCCCAGAGCGGGGGAAGTTATTTGATAATTTCCCACCCAAATAAAAGACCATGGTCTACCTGTGTGCCAAATATCATCGAAATCGATTCAGCCGTTAAGGCGTGAAAAGGTAACAGACAGACTGACAGACAGAGTTGCTTTTCCATTTATAATATAAATAATTGATAATTAATTAATTGATTGATTGATTATTATTAATTGTCCGTGTGGTGCCGGACGTAAAGAATAGCACTATTCTATTTCGTCCCGTTTGTTTGTTTGTTACCTTTTCACGCCTAAACCACTGAACCGATCATCCTGAAACTTTGCATATACGTTGACAGGTGTACAGAAACGGACATAGGATATCTTTCATCCCGAAAAAAATACTGTTCCCGAGGAAAACAACAATAGCGTTCATTATGATAATAGATGGCGCCACGTGTTCATTGAATTACAGAAACTTGCATAGTGTGTTAAGAGTTTTTTGCCGCCAAACGCCAAACAACAAGCAGTGTACAACCCGAATTGAATGTCAAATTCTAAATTACCGCGAGCGATGCCGAGGGCAAAATCTAGTAAATAATAGATTACTAATAATAGATTACTAATAAAATATAATAATCATATATGTATAATAATTAATCACAATATTTTTTTTTTATATAAAGCTATGGATAAGGTCTACGATAGAACGACCGTGTCCAGAACATGCGTGTTCACTTTTGCTTTGAAGGCGGGTTATATGGTATTTAAAGTATTATATTAGTCAACAAGCGTCGGAACTAAGTTTTACCTCCAAAAAAAACTTTTTAGATTGGACGTTGAAAGATGGATTATTATGATTGATAGAGTTTTTTAGTTAGTCACATCAAAAGTGACGTCCCGAGGGTACGCGACCAATTTACTGTTGACAAACTATTGGATGTCATTTGGCCCGTTTTTTCACATTTGGATTTTATTTTGCGTTTGGTGGTAATGTGGTTGGAATTATACATATAGTATGGATGTAAGTACCTACATGGGTTCTCTATTTTAAAATATAGGCGTATCATCCAACTATCATGTTGAATGATTGACTTCATTTAAAGTGTGAGTTTGATCTGTGAAAAATAAGAGACATTTTTCATCTAACATTTTGTAGAATTCCCACAGCAATCCTTAGATAAGTTTAGCTCAATTCTTTTCAGTTAGGTGCACTGCAATTGTTGGTGTAACCATATAAAGTTTTAGAACAAAAGTCAATATACAGGGTCTTTAATTCAATTAGCTAGAGAAACTCCGAAAAGTTTATTGCTCAACACAGTACATAATCATACATTTCCAGATGTCAAGTGAATGCGCAGTCCACTATGTTGTACCAATTCCGGCTTGCAAAATTCATCATTAAAATTATACAATTACATAGATTACAAAACAATACCATAGTCAACAAATAATCAAGAATACAAAATTCTTAACTCTTTTTACCTATTGTGGTATAGTAATTTTATCCTAGGTGCATCGTCTTCATATATAATTGTATAATTAATGTACCTATAAAAAATATTGTACAGCATTTTAAAAGAGTAACGGTAGAGTTTCTTGCCCATTCTTCTCCATACGAAAGTACCTTTTGGAAGGGGCGACTAGAATCAATTATATTTTTTTGTAAATATTGACGTTCCAAAGTGCCATAGACGTATATGCATATTTGAAATAAACAATTTGACTTTGACATAAAAATAATTTTAAGCAGATAGACGTGATGGGTATCGGGTATCTAAACATGAGAAATAAAACAAAAAATAAATTAATTTGATGAGTTTTTTTGGGGTCATCTAAAACAGGTAGACACTTGAAATATCAGTAAAAAAAAAAAAATGTTTTGTGTAAACTTCACAAACGTGATGGATTTCGATATCTAAACTCGATAAAAGAAAAACCCAAAAAAAAATCTTGTAGTTTTGCTAGCTAATTTGTAGATGTACCACTTTGTAGATGTAGTAGGTGGTAATCGGCAAAGTGAGATGAGAAGGTAGCTTAGACAACTTATATTTTGGAAAAGACACTGATAAAATTAACAAACAAGGCGAGCATTGCAAGCGGGTGCGCTTGTACGTTTTGTTTAACGTACAAGCGCACCCGCTTGCAATGCTCGCACGGACGGTGGGTGGGTGGGGGTCCAGCGGCCCATAAATCAAAAATAAAAATCAAAAGTCATTTATTCAAACTAGGCTGAGAATCAGCACTTTTCGAACGTCAAAAATTACATGAGACAGTCCCCCAAAAACGCCCACCCTCACCACTTCCTAGTGCTTTAGCTGAGAAGAAAAAGTGGCGCAACAAACTCCCCAGCAGCATCTGTTCGAAACTTGAAGGTATACTATACGAGTACAATGTAAAATAATTTGCATTACGCAACACAAAACGTTAAATTTAATTATTTGCCTTATGTTAGCTAGCACACACCATTATACAAAAATATATATAATAATCGTTGAAAACTATACTCAAGCAGAAATAACGTAAAAAAACGTATCTAAATAAAAGCCTCCAGGCATAATGGGCGTGTCCGCTTATAAAGCTACAGCAATAATTTCAATCCTTAAGGGGTGAAAAATGGGATATTTTTTTATTTTTAATGAAAGTTCTTTTTTAGGTTAACATCAGTAATATTTCGGCATATGGTGGGAAACTATAGGCAGGCATTCGCTAGGAAAAGATTTTTCGAAATTCAACCTTTGAGGGGTGAACAAGTGGGATAAATCTTATTCCTTGAGTTAATAAACCTGAAACATGGCACGAATACTAACCTAAGTAAATTATAAAGTGTGAAATTTTTGTTTTTTATTAAACTACTCCATAATGGGGGATTTGCGGATGACAAAGTTTGTATGGAAGAATTTTAACGCGCGGTCCGATTAACTCGAAACTCAGTATTTATACTGTAAACCAAAATAAATATAAGAATTTATCAGTTTTTCGAAAATTGACCCCTTTTTCTTTACGTGTGAAATTATCAAATAACTTATCCCGCTCTGGGCGGAGCGGGAGGGCGTGTCAGACTTTTACTAACTAAAACCCACCCGTGTTCCTTCCGTTGCCTGTGTGCCAGGGCCACGATATCCCTTTCGGACAAACATGGCAGGCCCTAACGGATCCTGTCAGTTGGTGCTGACATCTCTTTGAGGCGCGCGTGGAACACAACGCGCAGTCGAACCGGGCCTGGTCCTTATCGGATGGCGAGCTACCCATCGTTCACCATCCGCAAGCCCGCGCCTACGGTGGCCGGAAGCCAGCTTGCTACTCCCGACGCCCGGGGCGTCTCCTGCGGCGACTAGGGGCGCGAGGGCGCGAACCTTGCCTCTCCCTCACGCGTTCTGCCTCCTCCTTCGCGAGCAATACTGTTTCACAGAAGGAGGTAATGGCCTCCCATGCACTCGCGCTTCGAACCATAGCCTGAACCAGGGCTGGACGCGAGAGATCGCCGCCGCTGATAGCCTCCGTGAGGACACAGCGGTGCTCCGCCCAAGCCGGGCAGACCTCCACCGTATGCTCCACCGTGTCCTCCGGGCGATCCACACAGTGGTGACACCCGGGCGT
Organism: Tiliacea aurago; assembly: GCA_948098905.1. Lineage (NCBI taxonomy): Eukaryota > Metazoa > Arthropoda > Insecta > Lepidoptera > Noctuidae > Tiliacea > Tiliacea aurago. The sequence continues at coordinate 8,458,255 of OX402588.1, forward strand.
TTCCTCCCACTTTATCCTGAACAGGAACCTCCCGAAACAACCGTGTCCGGTGAGGACGCCGGGGCGCCTCTCTAGCCACTCCTCAAACAGGGGACTTATCGCCACAATTTTGGCGTGCCCAGCGCTGGATTGCGACAATCGCACTCTCCATGCCACCATGAGATCCCGCCGGAGCTCCGTCCGCTGTGCCGTGATTTCTCGCGGCAGCGGAGTTATGACCCTGTGTTTCGCCTCCTCGCGCCACTCCCAGATGTGCGCGAGGACTTTTGCCTCCAGATCCCACGGCGGCAGTCCGGCAAGGAGGCTGGCCGCCTCACGGGAGACCGTGCGGTAATGACCCTTAACAGGGTGAAAAGGGGTAGTCAATTTTACAAGAGAGGATTCTACTGTGTGGCTTGATTAACCCCAAATTATGACGTCGGCATCAGGGGTTTTTTGGAAATTCAACCTTTAAGGGGGTGAAAAGGGGGATTTTGTTTGTATGAAAAATCTTATTCCTTGAATTAATAAACCTGAAACTTGGCACGAATACTAACCTAAGTAAAATATAAAGTTTGTCATTTTTTGTTTTTTTAAACTACACAAAATTTTAATGGAATAATTTTAACGCGCGGTCCGATTAACTTGAAACTCAGGATTTATACTGATAACAAAAAATAAAGAATACCTTTTATCCGGCTTTTATTAAATCTGCCCCTAATAATGGGGTGAAAAGGGATAGTCAATTTACAAGGGAGGATTCTACTCTGTGGCTTGATTAACTTGAAAAATGGTATAAATAACCTATAAATCCAATAATGGAAACGTCAAAAACGATGTTTCAACAATTTACCCATTTGAGTGCGTAAAAAGGGGCGATATAGTTTGTATGAACAGAATCTTATTTCTTTTTATATATAAACTTGAAATTTGGCCCAAGTACTTATTTACATAACATCAAGCCTGCAATCCCCAAAGGGTTAGGTAGCGGTGTATCTTTAGTACACCCACATTTCGACAGTTTTGTTTAAGTCCCATGTAATAGGGGGCGAACCTATTGCCATCAACCGGGCATAAATCCAGACTTCGGGCTGCTACTAAGAAATTCCTAATGGAAAATCCATTATCACTTTGCCCGACCTGGGAATCAAACCCACCCCTCATGCTCAGCAGTCGCGCCTGTGACCACTAGACTAACGAGGCTGTCATTACTTAAATAACAAAGTTTGTCATAACTTTTGCGTTTATCAAAACTACCCCTCAAAAGGATTTTAGGGAGTGTTATGGTTTGTATTTTAAAGAATCTTAACGCGCGGTATTAACTTGAAACTCAAACCTCATATTGCGTTTTCGAGAATCGGAAAAAGGGGCAGATAGTTTTCGGGAGAATTTTACTGCGTACCTTGAATAACTGAAAAGTTTGTACATCAATTATTATTTAAGAACAGAAACGTAGACAAAATAAACAATACAAAATTTCTTACAAATAGACTTAGACATGAAATGGAGGAGGACACGTAGGTATATTGAAAAAGTATGTACAAAACGAAGTTTGTATTTATATGATATATAATCCACCATTATTACACATTAAAATTCGGCTAAACACTTATTTTGGAAAATAAAACATAACTGCTGAACATGACGCTTCACTTTCCCGCCAAGAAGTCCGAGACGTATCGATGGGGTGTTGGATGAGCTACTTAAAAGAAAATGGTTAGAAGTCAAAGATTCTAAGCTTTCAGGGTCCACGGAGACGTGTGTCAACACGCAGGCATGCAGTACAACTTACAAAAGTATTATATCTTCGAAGCAGTTACTTCAAGAATTTATATTATGAACAATATGAAAGTATTTCGTAATAAAGTACCTATAAGAACGCAGTAATTATATCTGCAAGCTATTATTCTTAGAAAAATTACGGCCGTTTCATCGTTCAGAAATAAAGTTTTAACAAGATTAGTCCCCGGGGCCTGCTGGAGTTGAATGAACGCAATTTGTAACAAATTACAACTTAACAACAGTTTGTCTTTATTTCTATCATTTCCGCTTTTTATTATAATAATAAAGAACAAGATAAAGGAAGGAAAATTAATTTTATATAAAACGGTAACTTAGATGGAATTTTAGATTCGTTTCCCGTTTTAAAATGTTTGCTTTGTTTTGGGGAATAGCCACAAGCGCCACTGCTGAGCGGGTCTTGGGTTCTTTCCCCAGCGGGGCGAGCACGGCCTACTGTGACATGGCTTGAGTCACACATTTTATCACAGTTTGAGCGATAAAACCGTTTTGTCTTAAAATGCTAGCACAAATTGACAACAAGACATGACAAACGTCTTGGGCACGCCCGTGATCGGCCTGCTGCAGGCTTAGCATGACGCTTTCTATTTCTACTCTACTGTAGAATAGAAATCGCTTGTCTACCCATCTCGGTAGAAAACTGTCAACTGTCTACACGGAAACGTAATTTTTGTCTACTCTGCCGTCAACGAAACGCTTCTTTACGGTTCTCGTGCTAAGCCTGCAGAGGGCCTAGACAAAGTAACATTCGATTAGCGATAACGCTAGTAGAAAAGCCACAAAATGTATGGGGTTGACATAAGCTATCGAAGTGTCACGTGATCATAGATTAACGAATAGAAATTAGCTAGACAATGTTAACATCATTCGATTCCATCAAACGATCGACAGCGTCGAACGATAATGTCCATAGAGATGCGTAGCCAAGTGGCACCTTTTGACAAGCGGTATCGCTAGTTGTCGATTCGTTCGAAGGAATTCCAATAAAAAACTAGCGATAACGCTTGTTACAAAGTAGAATAACGATAGCGATTGTAGAAATAGAACCGCCCCGAAGCGAATGCCATTTGTCTAGGCCGTCAGGTTGGGCAAAGTATTAGGGTGCTCGCCCACGAGCGATTTTTTCGGCGATTTTTGTGTGAATGTATTTCTTCCTTCTCTCCGATCTTTTACCTACCTTTAACCTTTGGATGGATTAAAGTGAGACGGAGAGACAGTACTGCAGGTAGTCAGTGGTGTACCATTTACATAATTATACAATAAATATATACATACATAAAGCATATACATATCTACACAATAATAAACATGAAACAATAAGTATTGAAATAAGGTGTTTATGCTCACTTTTGTTTTTGTTTTTTATAAAAAAGACACTGTTCTAATGATGATTCCTTATCATGGTTGCTGTAGATGTAGATCATTTTATTTTGAAGAATAGCTTTGTTTGTTACTAGAAGTTCTTCACAATTCAAATCAAGCTTTTGCGTATGCTTTTTCTGGAAAAATGCATACTTCATAGAGCAATGGAGGGATGATAAGACAAATTGTCAAACATTTTAACACATAAAAGTGTAGTTTTTGAACTTTTGTAAACATTCATGTTTATCTACCAAGGTAGTTATAAAACTACCTTGCAGTAGTCGTTCTCAGGCCACGGATCCATTATATCATACAAAAAGCCATCCCGTTTTAGTGCCATCATAATAAACTTGTACGCCATACACCGCGTTCGCATGACTTTACAGCGTCTAAACGCACTGAGCGTTTATCAGTATAGTTCGTGTATTACTACTAAAATTCCGAGCAATTTTAGTGCAGTTTTCACTTGCGTTATAGCTGTTTTTATAGAGTTTGTCGGTTATACGTGAATGACTTAGTTTTATGAACGTGACGATAGTTATAATTATTGTAAGTTGATTGGTGGGTTTGATAATTCATAGCTTAGATTGTTTAGTATTTTAGTAACATGTTTGAGACTAGTCTCGCCCCTTATTAGATACATGGGACTTAAATATAACTGGGTAAGGTACCTCTGCCTAACCCTTTGGGGATTACAGGCGTGATGACTTTTTATTTATTATAGTTTTTAGTAGTTGGAAGCTGTTTGATTGAAGAATAAACATAGTTATTTATTGCAAGACAAACAGTGTACCCGACTTTGTTTTTTAGATTGTTGCATTTTTCACAAAAGAAAAATGATGAGTCGAAAGCTTTGTCAAACATGTCACGTAGCGTTTGCGTTTTGATTTTAGTCGACTTTAGCTAAATCAATTTACATTGAATATTACAATGAGCAAACATAATCCCCCTTGTTCCAAAACAAGGTTTATCTTCAGACCTAGGTTTAAAACATGGAGCCATTATTGAATTTCGAATTTTATTCCGACTATGGTAAAGTTCCTAAACACCAAATTGACAACTTAGTACCGAACTAAGTTTTCAGTTTTGTATAAAGAACGATATTTCAATGACTGTTACGTTCTTATTACAAAAACTGGCTCCATGGTTTATGTCATGTCAAAATATAAATCTTGTTTTGTAATAAGACGGTATATGTTTCATTTCTCATACTCGGAAAGTAGTGTTTGTTTGATCCGAGTAGCGGGTGGAAGACGCTGCTGCCCACCCTTGGGCGGTAAATATTCATAGTAATGGTCGGGAATGAATTTTAAAAATAGAACAAATTATGTTTTGGTCGTCGGCTACAATTTCTTTTACATAGTTAAAAAAGTATCGATTAAAATAAAAAAAAAATGTTGTGGTCTTGTGAGTGTATAAGCAGCTAGTGTGAGTTTAAAATAACTATTAAGCGGGACGGCCCGCGTTGGTGACGCGGTGTGTTCCATGTATATAATTTAAAAAAGACTATACATTTAATTTGGTGGCATACTAATCAATGTATACAAATCTGTAAGCTGCACCGAAATTCAAAATCTCGGTTTTATAGACTAATATTTGATTAATTAATAAAAATGAGTTCAAGCGACTCTGAAATGTTGACTTCAGTTTCAGACTTCAGAAATTTCGTCCGGAACAAAATTCCCGCGCACAATGCTCGAATCTCAATACTCGCACGCACACACTCGTATATACCTAATGTAAAGAGATAGAGAGAAAATCGTATGGGGCATAACGCTTTTTCCTTACGTGACGATTTCTACAAGTCAACTCCTATCACAAGCCGCGCGAAATCTACGTTTTGGAATGGGCAAATAGCTTCAACTTTCTGACTAACTGACCGACTCTTTGACAATTCAAAAGTGCCAGTAATAGGTTTAATTGAAATAATGTTTTGAGTTTGAGTTTGCGTCTAAAAGAACTTCGTTTCAAGAATGATAATATTATGTCACGTTATATTTTATGAATTCAACAAAATATTAAAGCAATATTAACCCAAAAACACACCAATTAAAAACAAACTCTTTCACGGTACAACTGGCCAGACTTTTTCTCATGCCAATTTCGTAGTAATCCACTAAATCCATTACAAAGGCAGTACTGCACGCACGTTTGTATGAGCAATGGAGGTTAAAAAGTGTCGAAATATGGCCGTTATTGACACATTACATAAGCTATTACAAACGGTCTGTAAATACGGATCGTGTACTAGATATGCGGATAATTGTTCAGGAAGTGTGGCTTATGTGGACTGTAGATTGGGCCGTTGTTATCAAATATTTGTTAAATTCCAGTTTTAGAAAACAAGTGTTTTTATGGGCTGTTATAGAACTTTTCTAAACTTTGTCAATACTGAAGTAAGAGAATACATACATTTATCATATACAGTGTGGCGATTAGCTTTGAAACCACGTATTCTACATTACGTATTTTAAACATACACAATTAAAATAATTAAAAACAATTAACATTATACCCGTGGGACCTTTTTTTCGTTTTATTATTAACAACATTAAACTTAATTTGCGATTATTTGGTAACAATAGGTATAAAGATTGTGTTGAATTGTTAATACCATCGTGCCACACGTGTTTAGTGGTTTATTTCGTACTAATTTTTACGCTATTTATTTTGTTTGAATACCTAATTCAGTTTTTTAGGTACATTTATTAAAATTGTTTATTTTATTATTTTAACAGACTGATAACAACTCGTAATACCGCTGTTCTATTAAGAGAGTATAGAATAGAATAGAATATTTATTTACCAGAAAATTGGTATGTTTACAAAGTTGTTCATAACATTGCAAAGTGTTTGCTACATGTCTCCCCGTTTTAACGGTATGCAAAATCAATTTACAAATATTACATCACGTCATTGAAGTGCATTAATTTTCAATTTATATTATGTATGCATCTTATGTAGATTGATTCCTTTTTCGGCACATTCCTTTTTGGACATATTCCGTTTTCGGCATATTCTTGTTTCGGCACATTCCGTTTTCGGCATAAATCATTGTAGGTATACAACAAAGCATCATTATTCTGAAATTTTTAAATGCCTAGGGCTATTTTGTAATATACTTACCCACAACAGCTACCTAATACAAGGTAGACGGCAGTGAAATAGTAAGGTAATTTTTGTAATGAAGATCTTATCAATTGAAGAGCTTATTAGGCTTTGTCAACTTTTATAAATGACGGGTCCATATGCACAAGCGTATGAATTTAGATACCTAGTTGGTTATCATCATTAGTTAGTTGCGGTACTGTTTAATTTTTGTCTTTTATTTTTATTGATTAAAATATAATATTTTACTAATAAATATTATTTTATTTTATTACGCAAGCATGGTCACAAGTATTTCATAGTATAATTTATTTACTAAAATGTGCTGAAACAAGAATATGCCGAAAACGAATATATGTCCAAAAAGGAATGTGCCGAAAAAGGAATCAATCATGTATACATCCTTACATGTGATAACCTAATCACTATAGTGTGGCCATTAGTGCTGTGCACTCCCTGAGGTACGCGCAGCGAGGTGGGAGGCAAAGAAAAAGTGCATGAGTTCACATGAGATCGATACATGTCGGACAGATCTTACGATATCAGTTTACATTTCTATGGCAAGACTCGTGGCGGGACTATGGTCGGAGGCTATCTATCTGTAATATATTATACTTACTTACGGCCGAACCCAATAACTTATTTTCAGTTAAAGACAGATCGCTATTGATGATAGACAGTATAATTATATCTATTCTCGGATGGCGTCTCACAATCATTGATAAATGCTATCTATCTAACGAAAACATTAAGTATGTTTCTCTACTTCGCCCTCCTGTGCGTTCCATTACAACCAACATCACTTTAAAAAACAACATGTGTAATTAGGGTTATATTAAAACTTCTTTGTTTCTTACTTCTGAATAAGTTACTGGATTAAGATATAATTCTGTAGAGCCATATTTGTTATGGCCGCGAATCAAAATACAACCTGTTACTGACCTGCAATTTGCAAAAAACGTAATAAAATTTGAATTTCGCCGGCTACCTTAGCGCATTAATGTTGTTTTTTTTAACTTAAATTCATGTTGGAATGGTGCTTGCACTGGGGGTGTTACTAAGGGGGGGGAGGTTATATTTCTGTTATTTTTTGCACCGTTTTCGAGATATTTAAATTTAATTTTTTTTTATTACTTTAAATATAAAAATGCATCTGTGATCATTATTGAAAGTACTAAAGAGTTAATTTTAGCTTGGCTACTTTACGTTTATTCCTGCAATTCGTGGAATAGCCAAATCTGTCATCTGTAGTACTGTCCTGTCAAACAAATCGTATATTGGGACGCATACTTTGGCATTTTCATACAAATAGATATCTGTTGTAGGCGATAACCATCCTGGCCTCTCATCAGTAGATAGCGTAGGCCGGTAGATTAAGAGATTATTGGGACGTTAAAACCATCGATAGATATATTTTTATATCTCCAGTAGGCCGAAACTGGTGATATATAGGGTATTGGGTTCTGTTTCAACTTCATCAAAATGACAGTCTTCATATCACGAGATAACGCACGACCCATCTTTGAATATTTATCCCATGTGCGTCTGACATAGACAGTCCGATACAGATAACACTACCTGCCGCCACGAGCGTTGACGGCGCACTGACAGAGCGCAGCAGCCGATTCTCCCCCCCGTCTCGCCGCGCGCATACCTCAGGGAGTGCACAGCACTAAAGGCCACACTTATACTCTGCCTCTGTATACATATCGCATTTTTTTCATTTAAATTTAGAATAAGAACTATCTACCTACTTAAAGATAACATTAATTTTAAAGGAAAAAAATGCGTAGATAGTAATCTGTTTTTTTTTTAAGAACATATTATTCATCGTTACGATAAATGACTAACAGGCTATAAACTAACGATAGTTTATGTAAATCGATCGGCAACTTGATTTAACGGATTTAACCACGTCGAAGACTTGAAAAATCACATATCGAAAATTTAAAAAATTTGCTACGCGCAAATCGGCACCCAAAGTAGGTGCATGAATTGTTTGTCATCTTGGTTGCCGTGTATGGTACAATAGCTCGTGTGAGCACCAGCCCTCCAGTTTCATTCAGTTTAAAAAATAAACACATTTTTTTTTATCACGCCTGGAGCTACTAATACCATTCCATAACGTTAATATTACTATTTTTTTTTCTTACTTTAGACTTCTATGAGCTTTTCAGACCACTGTGATTTGCCTGCAATCTATTATGTTAGTTTCAACGTAAGTTGCTTAGTTCGTTGTTTGCGTTCTCGAATTTAGTCGATAAACGAGTTCGAGTCGGATTTAGTCGTTCCATTCTGTTTAAAAAAATTTTTTTTTTTTTTATCTCACGCCTGGTGCTACTAATACCATCCATAGGTTAATATTACGCAAAGGGAGGTATATCAGAGGCACTTGTTTTTATTTTCTTTTTATTTTTCTTTCTTTAGATTTCTATGAGTACTTATAGAGCTTTTCAGACCTGCTTCGCCTGCAATCTATGATATTAGTTTCAACGTAAGTTTTTTAATTTGCTTAGTTCGTTATTTGCGTTTTCAAATTTAGTCGATTATTAAACGAGATAAATTCATAAACGTCGTTGACGAATTCAACTAGTTGATTCTTCAGTTAACGTTAATCCGTTGACAGGAGATCAACGGTTGATTCAACTAGTTCGTTGATTCTACGCCCACCGCTAGTAGGTACCTATTGTAGTTTATCCATTAAGATAATATTAAAATGCAAAGCCCACACATAGCTTCGAGGCTGAATTTGGTCATAAAGGATAAAGGCTTCTACATACCGGGGCGACTTGTCGCGCGACGCGACGCGACACAAAGGCACCGCTCGTCCCGCGACGCACGGGGCCTTTGTGCCGTGTCGCGTCGCGTGACAAGTCGCGCTGGTATGTAGAAGCCTTAAAGGAATTACTCGTAGGCTCACTAATGAGTGCGCGACTGAGCGCAGGACACATAATTTTAAACATTTTGTTCGTAAAACGTAGTAAGAAGAGGTGACTGACTTCATAACTGTCTGGTATAATATCCATATCGCGTTCATAAAACGGGCGTCATTATTTTAAAGTAGCAATGTATACTAATAATAAGCTTTATTTCATCAAAACAGTACTTAGATTACATTACAGTTAAGTGCTATGATAAAACAAAAGTACACAAAAAATTTGGCATCTGGAGCCGAACTAGGAGGAAACTGTATTTCGGCTAACAGCGCCAATCACCTCGAGTTACATTAGTTTAGAGTTCTTAAATGCTATACTCCATTTGAAATAAGATTAGACATTTAAATAAACTTGTTTACAGTCCGCTCAACCGATTTTGACTTCTATTCCGTAGGCATAAGGTTAGCATTGAAAGCAAAAACGTGGTTACAATACCAACTGTTTATTACAGCTGTCATTGGTCATGCCACCAACGCAATAGAAGTCAAAATCGATTGAACGGACTGTAAAAAAGTTTTATTTGAATGTCTAATCTTATTTCAAACGGAGTATAGCATATTACAAAACAAAGTAATAATAATAGTCTTAGTGCTTGGCCACACTGGCAGCGCGGTGCGGGATCGGTGCGGTTGCGGGAATACGCGCGATTGTGTTGGTCCGCAGTCGACCGTGCGACAACGCGCGCGGTCAGCTCGTACTAGTTTGAGATCGCCGCTCCCGCGCGGGTTGTCGCTTGTCGCCCGCGCACTCACTGCGGCCACTTGTATGAATGAGCTATGGCGCGAGTTACCCACGCGCTCCCCGAACCAAATAGCCCGCGCCGCTACCCGCGCCCGCGTGCCTACTATGGACGCTCAAATGAAGTTCTTAGGCCTCTGCCTCAAATTTTGCGGGCAGCGGGGCGGGAGCGGCAGGATCTTATGCGTAAAATCAAATGGACCGGTTCTCGAAAACAGCGGCGTGGCGCGCGGGCAACGAGCGGTGCACTCCAGTCAAGCGGTGACCGCCCGCGCCGCCGCCGCCGCCGCCCCGCTGCCCGCAAAATTCGAGGCAGAGGCCTTATGTTTGAGTACGTCGCGCCGCGCCCGCCCAGCGCCCGCGTTTGCTGTCTGGCCTCACACTAAGGTTGTATTAATGGTCTCTTTGAGGGTGGTGAATAAGTGAGTGTGTCTATTTAAAGAAAAAAAATAAAGAAAGAAAAATTGATTATTCTGCACAAACAAGACACACTTTACAAAAATAAAGTAAAAATTGACAAACTCTAATACAAAGTAGCCAAATTGCAATTTGTGAGAGTGCATGTATTCAGCATCATCGTCTTCATTTCAGCCGAAAGACGTCCACTACTGGACATAGGCCTCCCCAAGCAGCACCATTTCGACCGGTTCTGTGCTTCTCGCATCCAGCGGTCTCCTGCGGTCTTCACCAGGTCATCAGTCTACCTTGTGGGAGGCCTTCCAACGCGGCTTGCGTACTGGCCGGATGCCGCCATGGGACCTCGAGGCGAAAGTACTCGCGTCACTGTATCGGTGGCGCGAGGAAGCGAGGGCGCGGGGCGAGTGGCTGATGCAGCGACATGTGGAGTTGCGTCGGTCACAGCTTCGCGCAGCCCTGGTGGCGGAATGGCGGGACAGGCTTTCACGCCCTACCGCCGGCCTCGCCACCATCGAGGCGGTCCGGCCAGTACTCGAACCCTGGCTCGGGAGGAGGCACGGCTCCCTGTCGTTTCGGGTGACGCAGGTGCTCTCGGGGCATGGTTGCTTCGGGAAGTACCTGTGTCGCATAAACAGGGAGCTGGACGCCCGGTGTCACCACTGCGTCGACTGCCGGGAGGACACGGCGCGGCATACGCTGGCAGAGTGTGCCGCTTGGGAGGAGCCACGCCGTGCCCTCATCTCAGGAGTAGGCAGTGACCTATCGCTGCCGGCCGTGGTCGAGTCGATGGCCGGCAGTGAGGAGTCCTGGGACGCGGTGGTGTCCTTCTGCGAAACAGTCGTGTCGCAGAAGGAGGCTGCGGAAAGGGAGCGGGAGATCTCGTCTGCTCACCCGGCCCGCAGCAGGCGCATCGGGCGTCGGCGGAGGGCCCCCTATCACATTGGACCCGAGGTGGCGGCGCGTAGTGACGTCGCGGGGGGGGGTCAGACACCTCACCCCCCCAGACTTGAGGTGGCCCGCAGAGGCGGGCCGGCACTAGCCGGGGATTGCGGAAGGAATAACAGATCCCAAGATCCCCGGTGCAAGTGTAGGAGGGGAACACTGGGGTGGTTTTTAGTCAGTAAGAGTCTGACAGACCCCTCCGCCCGCTCCAGGGCGGAGGACATCCATGAGGATTTTCCACCCCGTGAACAAAAAAAAAAAAAAAAGGCCTTCCAACGCCCAGTGCCACTTAAGTTTGGCAATTCTTCGGGCTATGTTGGGTACCTTGGTTCTCCAACGGATATCTTATTTCTATATGAGCCTGTTACTAGATTTAAAATATATACAAATGACGATTTCACACAAACTATTTATAAGGCAAGTGTGATTGCACCATAGCAGGTGACTAATGAATAGGTTAACTAATGTTTAATAAAATTGGAATACGAAATGCTTCAATAGCACAGAATGCGGCAGCAAATCCAATATTTGTTCGCCATTAGTGTTGCAACAAATTAACCTGCCGAACACGAACATAGATCCAACATTATTAACATTGCATAGAACTATTTTGTTTGCTACCATAGACAAAGTTCCGTGAAAGCAGTCCGCATTACTAGGTTAGGTACGCTTTAAACGCGCTGGCCGAATTTAAAACAATTTTCGTGTGATAAAATTTAATTTAAAAATCGAATTTGGTTCACAGTTTTGAAATATTTTTAGCGGGAACGTTGGCGGATTTTGTGGTCGGCGGAATCTCGGAATGTGGATGTGAGTTGTGAATCGATTGATTCGATTTGTTTTTGTTATTAAATAGCAACGGTGGAAATCCCCGCTAGGAGTAATAGTGTTCCGTGGTGGAAGTGTTGTATAAAATGCAGGTGTTGCGAAAGAGACATTTTGCGAAAGAGACATTTTGCGAAAGAGACATTATGAGAAAGAGACATTTTACGACCAGGAGACATTTTGCGAATGAGCCGTTTCATTAAAGTTCGCTTATGATGTGAAACATCTATAGCCGCACGTAAACCCGATTGCTGGCGGGGCGACGCATGCTGCGTGGCAACGCGTCACTAATGTACAGTCTATATGTAGTAGTGTGTAAATAATTTCGATGTTTTGAAGTGAAACATCTATAGCCGCACGTAAAACCGATTACTGGCGGGGCGACACACTACACTATACACTTATACAGTCTTGTAGTAGTGCGTAAATAAGTGTGTAGTGCGATGTTACACACGTTTCATATCTGCCGGTCGTCCCGTGACAGCTCAATTTTTTTAATCCCAGAGACTAATTTGATATTTCAATTATTGTTGTTCGTTTTTTCAATTTGGAGTTTGACATTTTCACCTGTCAAATTAGTATTTGGGATTAAAAAACGAACTGCACTAGGCGAAATAGGAACTGGATGTGAGTGAATGTTGATACAGGTTGGTTTATTATTTCTTAGTTAATTGAACTTTATCCATAGGTATTAATTTTCCATTTATCGGACTGATGTGGGTAAAGTTTGGATTATTATTTTATAGTTAAACTAGCTGTTGCCCGCGACTTTCCTGCGAGTCCTAACTCAGGTCATGGTCTACCCATGTGCCAAATTTCATCCAAATCCGTTCAGCCGTTTTATCGTGAAGGCGTAACAAACAAACAAACTCACTTTCGCGTTTATAATATTAGTTTGGATAAATCACATTTACGTGGATTATACTTTGCACGTTTTGATCAAAATACCAATTTCTAATATTATTATGATGAGATGATGTGAACTCGTAGAAAATTTTACGTTTCACAAAAATCTTACAAGAATTTCAATATTGAAATACCCGCTGTTGACCGGTAGTTGCACTTTTATGCAAGCGCATTCACCGTGAAACAATTTTTCGTACAACAACCAATTATTGTTATGTAGTCGTTACGAATATGTAATTACATCTATCATTATGTATGTAAAACATGAGTAATATTAGAGTAATAATGTTGTAAAGTAATGTATTAATTTGTTAGTTGTTTCTCATTAAATATTACACCGTTTGCTAAAGAGCATTTCCTTGTACAGTTAGCTTAAAAAATATGTGTACATAGCATTAATGTATTAAATAGGAAGATAGGCCACTCTCTAACATCACGTAAATATTAAATGGACCCGATGTCGTGCGTCATGTGCTCGACAACCGAAATAGAGAGACATATTACGCTGGCTATAGCAGGAAGGAGATAGCAATAATTGTCACTGTTACGTACCCATAACAACTCGGAAACAAAATACGATTCGGGTATTCCCCGCAAACCGAGAGTAATGTAGGTCGATTGTGTCCTTTCCCCTAATTTATGCGGTACACGTCGAGGAGCGCGTACCATCTCTTCCTATTTAATATATCAATGGTACATAGACAAGAATTAACTTGATTGTCTACAACAATGATTTAGAGATGTCTAGATAGACAGTAAATCTATAAACTCTTTAATGATTTTTTGCGTCCAACTGTTGGCCGCCAAATACACGCACACTAGAATAACGCAATGACACCACAATTACGTGGCGCGAACGTAAGACGTAGCTGTCACACATCAGCATAAAGTTGGCCTGTTTGTTTTTGTTATTTTGCAGCGCGATATTCTTTATATTTGTTACAGTTGTAATGGCAATCTTGTCAGTTGGATTAAATAGGTTTTTATTTTTATTATTTTAGTAATATTTTATTTAGATTCTTTTTTAATTTGTGAATGTGAGAACATTGTAGCTTAATAGACTGTAGCTTTGTAAACCATTTTCTATTTTTGTTAAGTACGGGCCTACTTTGTCCTCCCATACCTATTATATTAACACTGTAACTTGAAAACATTGTAAAAGCCCATTATTTTTAAAAGAGTAACCGTGGAGTTTCTTGCCAGTTCTTCTCCATAGGAAACGACCAATTGGAACCGTGCACCTAGCTTCTGACGTTTCATAAGTGCCCATGTAGGTTTACCTATGTGAAATAAAATATACATATAAATAAATAATCAAAGGTCTACAACTCGTGTTCCACAATACAGTATCAATGTGTAGCTACGATTAAGTAACCAATGTGTATTAAGTTACACATACATACATAACGAGCCTATAAAGTTCCCACTGCTGGCACGCAGGCCTCCTCTTTCTGTGAGAGGGAGTGGGCTGTAATCCACCACGCGGGCCCAGTCCGGGTTGTTGGATGTCACATGTTTAACTTCAATATGAATGATGTAACTAATATTTTGTAACAATATTTTAATTTAAAAGAGTGTCCGTGGAGTTTCTTGCCCGTTCCTCTCCATAGGAACCTACTATTTGGAATCGGTCAGTTACAAATATGAAGCTTTTAGTTGCCTTAGCTTCATATTTGTAACTGACCGACTTCTTGACAATTCAAAAGTGCCTGTCAATGGTTTAATTGAAATAAATGCTTTGAGTTTGAGTTTCAATGTCTTTAATTTTTTTAGTTCTAGGACATGCCGGTTACGTCACGATGTTTTCTTTCACCGTTTTGAGACCAGTGGTGATGTAATAATTTACACAAAGAAAAGCGCCTGTTTGGGTTCAAACGAAAAAAGATCAATCTTTTTGATGCTGACTGTACTATGATAGCTTAATATCGGCACTCGTGCGTTAATTTGGTTGTTTTCTTCATTACAATACTCTAGTTCGGTTGTAAGCGTGTTCTTCCTATAGTTAGGTAAGAATTGCTTTCTGAGAACTTTCTGCTAACTGATTTCATTATAGTGCGCGGTTATGACACAGAGTAAATGGACTGAGGGTAAGCTTCATATAACCGAGCTATGATAGGTACACTACTACAAGCATGCGGTGCGTGTGTGCGGGCAACTGGCGGCTTCACCGCGTACAAAGAGAAACCGGTTCATACCGGCTTAGCCAGTTGCCTCGCTCAGGCGAAGCTCCCAGTTGCCCGTACACACGCGCCTCACTTGTAGTAGTGTACGATCAGTGCTCTGCATTACCTGACCCCTCTCACAAAGAAGAAGAAGGGAATAGGGGTCGGGTAATGTTGGTCACTGACTGTACCTATCATAGCGCGATTGTGTGAAGCTTACCCTCTGTCCGTTTACTCTGTGGTTATGATCGCTGGTGAACACTGGCTTCCTTATAGTCTGGATAAACAGTTACGAGGGATTACTGCCATAGTTAACGTGTAATAATAGGTACCCGGTTTCTAAGACGGTAAATGAGGTCTAAGGTTATGACTAAACTGTAATATATAAAAAGCCATAATTGTTCCCCTTTTTTCCTGGTTTTCCTGGTGGATGCATTTGCATGCATATAATCTGATGTCTACTTATTAGATTACCAATGACATTGTTATTGGTAATCTATTAAGTAGACATCATAGAACTTTTTTAATCACCCCCCCCCCAACACTCGGCCCACACACCGTTAGATAAGATAATTTATAAATTAACAGTCTTATTTATAAACGAATGTTAAATTTTAATCAATTGATAAGCAACTGATTACATGTCGCTAAGCAATTGATTAGTAGCTGTCAAATTTAAACACCACCGGTACCCTGTTTAGAGCTTGCTAAGAGGATGCTAAGAGGGAAGATGGCGGATTTTATTTCAGTCAGCTGATCGATTCAATAAGATTATTGTGTGGTTCGAGGTAATTTTGTTCTGAGCCTTAGTAAATATGGATTTCGACAATCTTTTACGGGATTTCAGAACGACAGGAGAATTTAACGTCGGCGGGAAGAAGACCTACACAGCTCGTTTAAATCCACTACGGGAATGATTAGGTACCCATTACATACTTCGAATGAAGAAGTACTTAGACATGATGAAAGAATGTATAGGGAAAGCTCAATCAGGAGGAGGCTCAGTAGGTACTCAGAAGGTTTGAAGAAAATGAGTTCGTGAGGAAGCTCATCAGAGATAGTGATTATCCAATGTGTTATCCCATGTGCCCATCACCAGCTTTATGGCCCAGAACTAAAGAAAAGCCATGTTGTGGTAGTCACACACAAATAACAAGAGACATTTTGAAGAAAACAATATATTTTGATACATAATAAAGCTACATTTTTTTATAAATTCATTATTTTTTTATTTCCAATATTCTTCCTCCAAAGACATGGGTGCCGCCATTCTTTTCTCATGCCACTCTTATTCCTCATCTTTTTCACGTAGAATTTGTTATTAAAAGACATTAAAACCCCGGTCCAAAAGCAATAGGAAGTAATATAAAATAGGCACAAGTAAATACATAATATTTCTAAAAGAGTTTTTGTGTTTAGCTTTACATTAGTAAGTAGATATAAATTCAGAGTTACGAGTATATAACTTTTCCTGTTTACTCCAATATATTTTGTTTTTATTGTTCTTAGAAGCTTGCACTGAAATCGCTGTATGATCTCTATCTTAGAGTGTGATGCTGCTACTCGTAGCAGAATGCCATAGGCTTGATTGTAGCTTTGTAAAGAGGGTTTTATTTTCCAGGTGTAATTGTAACTTCCGGCCAAATTATCCAGTAGAACTTTCTTAGTGTCAATCCAAGTGGCTTCCGTTTTGGAGCTCCAGTGTAATGGAGCTCCAATGTAATGGAGCTTATTATTGTCATTGCTACCATCGCAAACACATTGAAATAAACTTAATAAATGAACATATACAAATTCAAATTTTTCAATGAATTTTTTGACTTTTGTCTGTCAGTGTCTCAGCATATACAAAAATCATGGTTTTGACAACTTTATTCGTAATACTCTGCTTTGTTAGTCGACTATTTTGATTATAATCTGTGCCGAACGCATATTGTCTCCTCTATTTCGTTTCGCGACTAATCACTTGCTAACTAGCGTTTATAAATAAAGAAAAATTAATCACTGATTAGGAGCTAACCAATTACTATGCTAATCAGTCATTAGCAAGATTTTTATAAATAAGGCTGTAACTTGTTATAATTTATTATTTTTTCAAACGTCACCATCAATCGATATTTATTTGAAAAATTATTCTAAATTTAAAACACAAACTGACACAAGCTAACATCGTGTTTTGTTTTTACCCGGCGGCATATAAATACTAACGAATAGCCAAATGTGTTGCTAAGCGTAAAACTCAAGAATGGTTAAGGACCAATTCGACAATTAGGAAGGTTCTTATGAAGAGAAAGAATTGAAAAGTTGTCGGGAAATGTGAAAATTCGGGAAAATTTAAGGTGCATTTTCTATGGGAATTTTGTATGAATTATTAAAAAGACAGGACATCTGTGGGGTCAGCTAGTTTAGAATAAAGATAAGTAATTACGACTGCACGTAACAGCAACTAAGTTTTTAATTAAAGTTTATATCAAGGTAAACCTTAGGGCGGTATAAATAATTTAGATTTAGCGTCAGGTGCATGAATAGCTAAGTTAGTGGCGTGCGCACGTGCGATGGAAAACTGCATTACGAACTTAGATTCTAAGTAGTTGAAGTTAGAGAGCTTGTTAGTGCATTAATAAGATCGTGATAGCGCGCGGTTAGGCTTTAGGCTTAGTTGCAAGTTTATAATATAACATCAAGCCTGTAATCCCGGAAGGGTGCATGCAGAGGTGTAACTATATTGCACCTACATTTCACCAGCTATTTTTAAGTTCCATGTAATAGGGGGCGAGCCTAACTGGGCACAAATCCAGGCTTCGGAGGGCTCGGCAACCGGTTAATTTTCTATGTAACCTTAACCGTTATTATAAAGGTTTTCAAACATAATTCCTTCATTATTTAATATTTTGTTACAAAATTAATTCTGATTATAATGTGATGAAGCAATCTGTGATGCTAATATCAATTGTATCAAAAATAATTTGTATCTTCGGAAATATTAAGCGGTTTCAAGCCATGCGGGCTGCTACTGTGAAATCCTAATGGATTCCTTTAATTATGTACACATTATTTTATTCATAACAGCATTTTGACGTGTCTTTGATAAGTAACATTAAGTGAGAAATTATCAACTAATTCCTAAAATGTAATCAGGTAATATCTCAATAAAAAATCTTAGATGGAATCAATGATTTACAACAATATTACCTTTAGATGGGTTACCTGCGCTCAATAATGGCAATGAGAATGCCAGGCAATTGCCTGAC
Source organism: Tiliacea aurago (assembly GCA_948098905.1). Lineage (NCBI taxonomy): Eukaryota > Metazoa > Arthropoda > Insecta > Lepidoptera > Noctuidae > Tiliacea > Tiliacea aurago. Next base: position 8,476,681 of record OX402588.1, read on the forward strand.
ATTTACAATAATAATAATTATTATTACGTACGCGCCAATGAACATGCAGCAGCTAGTGACGTAACTAAATATGTATGTTCATCTCTTTCTAACAACAGATATCGGTATAGGTCTTTCCTTTTCTTCACGCGCTGTATGATTGTAGTATGTAGTTACAATAATAAATACGCAAGTATGTAGTTACAATCATGGCTTACGCTGTTTTTGAGTGCACTAATGTTCGTGTGACGTGTCTATTTATTACGTCATTGGGTGGAATTTCCAAAATATATCTATGAAAAACATAAATAACTTGTGTGCTAACTCCACAAAATAATCATCTGAATGATGCAGCTGAATACCTATATTTTACATGGAGCGACTGCCTATCTGACCTACACAACCCAGTTACTGGTTAAAACTATACTGCTTGTTAACTGGTTGTCACAATTTCGGGCCTCTGACAACCCGTAACGACTGTCACAGATCTACGAACTCCACACAATAATGCAGTATCTTATAATGAAATCAAAGCAATGCAGTGTCTCAGTCTACAAGAACTTTACTACTACATGCTAATGTGCATCAAATATTAGCCTAATGTAACCATTTGGCGTTGTCCCAGCAGATTTGGCTCAGCTACGTCGACTTACTTTATTTGTTATAAGCGGTGTTGCACACGAGTGTTGCCAACATTAAAATGTTTCTCCGGAGAAAATAGGAATACCCCGAATGGTATGAAAGTTTTGTCAACTTTTTAATTTATGGCAAATTGTTTTGTGGGTTTATCCTGCGCCAAAGAGTGGCAACATAGCTCTCTAAAATATGGTATGCACGTATTCATTTTAGTCAAAATGATTAGATTACCTGCAGTAATCTGTGTGAAGCCGGACGTAAAGAATAGCACCACTCTATTTCTTCCCGTGGGTGTCGTAAAACGCGACTAAAGGATTTACTAGAGAATGGGCAGCAGCGTTCTCTATGCAATTTAACATCCATACTGCGATTGCCAACCTGCCTGCCAAGCGTGGCGATTATGGCAAACGCCTCTTTGGGGGAGGCCTATGTCCAGCAGTGGATGTCTTTCGGCTGAAATGATCTGCAGTAACTATTGTCTCTTCTTCTCTTAATCCATCCAAAGGTTGTCTTTAAAATATCGCTTTTAGCTATAAGCCGCCTATTGTGTCACCACTTTCAAAATTTCTACATTTATTTCTATAATTTGTATGGTGTAATTATTAAAGAGTATTCTTTCTTTATATGATCAACTTCATTTATAGTTTGATTCCTTTACTAAACTCAGGCCGATGATAAACTGGCGTTTCTGACTCCACATTCCACAGAGTACAAAAGAAAACATGTTCTACTAATTAAAACATTATTAGTTCTTTTTATTAGACTCCTGCTGAGAGCCTTTTCCCATATATAGTGGTAAAATTACAGCCTTGCATCAGTCATCCAACACACGGCCATATCTCCGACACATATTAAAGATCCAGCACTACCAGCTTGCTACCACCCCGTCACTGCAGCTGCATTTCAGCAGACACTCTGTCATACCCTGCAGTTTTCCCAATTAAAATCGTGTCTAAATGAAAAGTATCAGGAACGCATGCTCTCGGCGGCCGAAATATACAACGTGGAGACGACAATAAGACAATAAATTCAACTGTCTGCACACGGAAATTCAATCAAATATATCCAATAGTTTAGTCGCTATAGCTAGTCAAAGATTGGAAAAACACATAGTCTGCACACCAGTGCTATTTGTTTGTTTGTTTGTTTGAAAAAATCAAGTTTTTAATTTCGATGCATTAGTATTGGCATTGTATTTATATACTTTCACATTCTCTAAGTAAAATGTGAAATGGAAAATGCACTTATCCTGCCACAATATAAAACGTGTTTTTTTAGGAGTCCGAGTCACCTTGGGCTGAATTATATTCATATAACAGAACATTTTATTATTTTTAAACAATTAATATTTTTTTTTTTTTTTCGTATATTTTTATATTTAGTATTAGAGTATTCTATTCTATCCTATTCAAGTAGAGGGGCTTGTGGCTAAGTAATAACAACCACAAGGGTCGATCGATCAGGTTAAGCTACACTTGCCACGGCTGGTACGTGGATGGGTGACCATATTTACATACCAAGACCCCTCCGTGCCTCGGAAAGCACGTTAACCGTTGGTCCCAGCTGTTATTTGTACATCTTTGACAGTTGTTACGGGTCGTTAGAAGCCCGAAAGTCTGACAAACAGTCTTACCAAGGAGTATCGTGTTAACCAGTTACTGGGTTTTGGAGGTCAGATAGGCAGTCATCATCATCGTCATCATGTCAGCCGAAAGACGTCCTCTGCTGGCCTCCCCCAAAGGGGGGTTTGCCATAATCACCACGCTTGGCAGGCGGGTTGGCGATAGCAGTATGGTGTTAAAATGCATAGAGAACGCTGCTGCCCATTCTCTAGTAAGTCCCTTAGTCGCCTTTTACGACACCCGCGGGAAGAAATTGGTTAGTGCTATTCTTTACGTTCGGCACCACATGGAATATACGGATAGGCAATCGCTTCATGTAAAATACTGGTATTCAGCTCCATTGGGTTAGACTGGAAGCCTTTTTTTTTAACAAGCCCGCCGTCCCTGGACCCATTTAGGGGGGCCGGAAGAGGGCATTGTCTGACCTCTGCCGACGCCCAGTGCACCTGCTGCAGGCCGGGTGATCCGAAGAGATCTCCCGCTCCCTTTCCGCAGCCTCCTTCTGCGACACGACTGTTTCGCAGAAGCATACCACGACGTCCCAGGACTCCTCACTGCCGACCATCGACTCAACCACGGCCGGCAGAGATAGGTCACTGCCTACTCCTGAGATGAGGGCACGGCGAGGCTCCTCCCAAGCGGCACATTCTGCTAGCGTATGCCGCGCCGTGTCCTCCCGGCAGTCGACGCAGTGGTAACGCCGGGCGTCCGGCTCCCTGTTTATGCGACACAGGTACTTCCCGAAGCAACCATGCCCCGAGACCACCTGCGTCACTCGAAACGACAGGGAGCCATGCCTCCTCCCGAGCCAGGGTTCGAGTACCGGCCAGGGTTCGAGTACTAGACTGGAAGCCTACCCCAATATAGTTGGTAAACGGCTAGGCAGATGATGATATTCTATCCTATTCTATATTTTTCTAGTAAAGGTTCTGAATTAAAAAACCAGCTAAATAAAACGAAACTTATTTATTACCAAAGTTTTCCAAGCACTTGTTACACGCATGTCCCAGATTTCGGGGTAAAACCTCGATGCAGGCGACATTGCCGCAACCAGCATAGTTTATTTGTTGCACAGCATCGTTGCGTTGTGACCCGCAACGTTGCGCTGTCCGTTACTCTGAGTAATGATCTTTGTTTTAGAATAGTTTCATATCTATCCGGAACTAAAGCGCGGTATTGTGAATAAGATGCTGCGGTTATATAATTATTTATTTTATTAGTGAAGATATTATTTGAAATGTTTTGAGTTTTTGAAATCAAAGAAGAAAAATAAAAAAAATATAGTAGTTTTGTTAATATAGGTATTTTTTAAGCTGTTGAATATTACTCATACAAGTTAATTTACGGCCAGACTCAGCTTGCTAAATAAATTGTTTTTCAAGCAAGACACAAATAAAGTATTAAATAAGCAAATTAATAAATTAATAATTACAAACATCGAGTTAATCGTTGGTCTTCTGTGTTGAGCTTGATTCTTAAATACACAAAATATGAATAAACTGGATTCATAAGCTTATTAATTAACTCAACCGTTTGTTTACACAAAAACAACTTCCTCACAGAGCTATTGCTTTCACAAACAAACAGATAAGCCGGATCTCCCTTACCAAAGTCGATGAGCTCTCAATAAATCCCTGTTTTTATTTACCGCAAGAACAAAAGTTTAAGAACTTCCAAGAAAAGAGGTTGAATTTTATATTCGGATATATCAAAAACTGTGTTCGTAGAGATGAGAAGCCGATGATGGCAGTGAGGAAGAAGTTCCAAACAAACTATGCTAGTTTCGGACGAGATCGAACAAACTTTTCACATAAATCGAGCTTCGTTAATAATTTACCCATTCGGAATTTGCACGATGGTCGTTTTCCAGCTACGGAACACGGAGCAAATGTCTCATATTACGTGGAGAGCTCCCCTCGTATCTCTGAGACAAATTATTATGGTGTGACACAGAGTCTGACACAGTGTGTAATGGGGACGCGCCATGCGACAACTCGTTAGCGGCGGAGCGAAGTATCGGAAAATTTTATAAGTTATTAATTTATTGTCTGTTGGGAGTTCGACAATGTATGGAATGAGAGAATTTGTTGGAATAACAGACAATGAAAATTATTACCAGAGTTTGAAACATAGTATTTTCATTGTCTGAAGAAAAATAAATTGGATATCAAAGCGTGAAAACGAAAAGTTAGACAATACGAATCAACAAACGCGACTTTCAAAGTTGTAATTGTTCATCCACGTCAATGTTAAAGTAAATTCAAACTTATGACTTGTTTAAGTGTTGTAGTTTACCTTTTGTTAACCATTCAAAACCTGAGAACCCCTTTTTCTTGTTATCCATCCAATTATCGCTTGCAGTCTAGACAATTTGTAGAAAACAATTGGCAGACAATGTAATAATAAAAACCGGTCAAGAGCGAGTCGGAATCACGCACGAAGGGTTCCGTACCATTATCTATAAATATGGCAAAAAAATCACGTTTTTTGTATGGGAGCCCCCCTTAAATATTTGTTTTATTTTAATTTAATTATTTATTTTTGAAGTGAATATATAACTAAATATTCTGTGAATATTTCAAGCCTCTACCTGTTGCCGTTATCAATATAGAGCAAAAACGAGCAAAAAAACCGGCCAAGTGTGAGTCGGACTCGCGCACGAAGGGTTCCGTACCATTATCTATAAAAATAGAAAAAAAATCACTTTTGTTGTATGGGAGCCCCCCTTAACTATTTGTTTTATTTTAATTTAATTACTTATTTTTAGAGTGAATATACAACATTAGTTTTTGTTTATACTAAACCTCTTAAGGGGTCATTGTACTCATCATTATGAACAACTTTTACTACGACCAACCTTGAAATCGCGAAAAAAAAATCAGCTGTTCCCTACATTTTGACGAGTTCAGCGAACTTAAATGTAGGGAACAGCTGATTTTTTTTTCGCGATTTCAAGGTTGGTCCCATAGTAAAAGTTGTTCATAATGATGAGTACAATGACCCCTTAAAAGGTTAAGTATAAACAAAAACTAATGTTGTATAACTAAATATTCTGTGAATCCTTCAAGCGTCTACCTGTTGCCGTTAATAATATAGAGCAAAAACGAGAAAAAAAAATCACGTTTGTTGTATGCAAGCCCCCTTAAATATTTATTTTATTCTGTTTTTTAGTATTTGTTGTTATAGCGGCAACAGAAATACATCATCTGTGAAAATTTCAACTGTCTAACTATAACGGTTCATGAGATACAGTCTGATGACAGACGGACCGACAGACAGACAGACGGCGCGCAGTAGAGCCTTAGTAATAGGGTTTCCGTTTTACCCTTTGGGTACGGAACCCTAAAAATGGCTTTTTATCGCGTAATATTATTGTGACAATTCAGAATATCGTACATTAAACAAATATGAATTCTTTGATGCTTTCAATCACATTTTTATGAGGATGACAGGCTTACTGCGACGAATAAAACTGTGATAAAACGCTGAATTGCATGCAAACAATTCTATAAAGTAACTTAATTGACTTTTGTCGCTACTAATGAACGAAATGCAGTGACAAATAAGGTGTAAATCAGATGGATAAATACAGAAAAGCTTCCAAATCATGATTGCAACAGAAACTAGGGTAACGAACCAAGTTACTGTCTTCGTTGCAGTCCATATTACAGTGCCTATACAATTCGCATTATTGCAACATTCTAGCGTATATTTCATTTGATATCGGAAGTTGCTCGAAAAGGTATAAGCCACGTAGTTTGAGCTCAATCGCATGAGGAAACAAAATTACTACTATTTCGGCTGAATGGGTAGTGTAGTACTTTTCCACACTGTATTTGTTACATAATATTCTTTCTAAAGCTTTAAACATTTGGAGGGGCTTGTGGTTAAGTGATAAAAGACAAAAAAAGTGCGAGTCGGACTCGCGCGCGAAGGGTTCCGTACCATTATCTATAAAAACGGCAAACAAATCACATTTGTAATATGGGAGCCCCCCTTAAATATTTGTTTTATTTTAAATTATTTATTTATTTTTAAAGTGAATATATAACTAAAGATTCTGTTTGTTTGTTTGATAACGGCAACAGGTAGACGCTTGAAATATTTTTCAAGCGTCTACCTGTTGCCGTTATCAATATCGAGCAAAAACGAGCAAAAAAATCACGTTTGTTGTATGGAAGCGCCCTTAAATATTTATTTTATTCTGTTTTTTAGTATTTGTTGTTATAGCGGCAACAGAAATACATCATCTGTCTAAATAGCATGGTTCATGAGATACAGCCTGGTGACAGACGGACAGACAGACAGACAGACAGACGGCGGAGCCTTAGTAATAGGGTTCTCGTTTTACCCTTCAGGTACGGAACCCTAAAAAAAGAAAAAAAAAGATCAATGCCGCACGGGTCGATCGATCAGGTTAAGCTATGCTTGCCGCGGTTGGTCCGTGCATGGGTGACCATATTTACAACATTAATTTTTAGGGTTCCGTAGTAAACAAGGAACCCTTATAGTTTCGCCATGTCCGTCTGTCTGTCTGTCCGTCCGTCCGTCTGTCCCCAGCTTAGCTCAGAGACGCTTAGTCCTAGAAAGCTGTTATTTGGCATGGGTATACATATTAATCATGTTGAAAAAATGGTAAAATAAAATTATGAGAAACATTTTTTTTTAGGGTACCTCCCTTACACGTGAAATGGGGATGATATTTTTTTTTCTCGTCTATTCCATGGTGTGGGGTATCGTTGGATAGGCCGTTTAAAAATATTGTGGGTTTGGCAAAACCATTTTTCAATTAAGGGACCCGTTTGCGTAATATTAAGCATTAAAGTGCTATTTTTTGTTAGAGTCAAGTGTCCCCCCCCCAGCTAAATGGTTGGTTTTGGATATGTGAAAAAATTCATGGCAATAGTATATACAACGAAATTAAAAGGAAAACTATCACAGATAGTAGGCTTCACAAGTTAACGAGTAATAGTCGACCAACTTAAATTTGCAGTTTGAGAATTGACCGTAACGTATATCGATGTATGGGAGAGCATGTTTTTCAACTACAATGTTAAGTTTGTTTTTGGGATAAATTCATCCCAACTACGGAACCCTTCATTGTGCGTGGTCCGACATGCACTTGGCCGGTTTTTTTGTTTATACTAAACCCGAAAAGGGGTCATTGTACTCATAATGTTGTATATACCAAGACCCCTCCGTGCCTCGGAAAGCACGATAAGCCCGGCTGTTATTTGTAAATCTTTGACAGTTGTTACGGGTCGTCAGAAGCCCAAAAGTCTGACAACCAGTCTAACCGAGTGGTATCGTGTTACCCAGTAACTGGATTGTGGAGGTCAGATAGGCTGTCGCTCTATGTAAAATATTGGTATTTGTGTGTATATGGTTGGACTGGAAGCCGACCTCAACACAGTTGGGAAAAAGCTAGGTAGATGATGAAGCTTTAGACATTTAGGTGAACGAATAGTAGACGGTTGCAATGATTAGAGCCCCAACAGCTACGTAGCTGTTGGGTCAACAGTTAACTCACGAGAGCCTAGATAAATGGCAATCACTTCGGAGCGATTCTATTCCTATAATCGCTACCATTATTTCACTTTTTGACAAGCGTTATCGCTAATTTTCGATTCGGATTCCTTCATACAAATCGAAAACTAGCGATAACGCTTGTCAAAAAGTGCCACTTGGCTACGCATCTCTATGGAAGTTATCGTTCGACGCTGTCGATTCGGTTCATGGAATCGAATGATGATAACATTGTCCAGCTAATTTCTATGATCACGTGACATTTCGATAGCAATTGGGTATGTAAAATAAAAATTAACCTATGCCGATTCCAAAACCATTTCGAGATTTTAAGCTTCTAAGACTTATTTTTCTATTAATAGGTCTTAAAATTATAAGATCGTATTTATTTTCACAAAAATACTTAATAATCACTTGACTTTTATTTGACCTCTAAATGCCGTCACAAAGCAGCCTGAATTGGAAACTTTCAGTGCCTCTTGTAATTAAGTTGTTCTTTATGTGTCAAGTGTCATGTCAACGTCAAATTTACATGAAGCACATAATACTATTATATATAAATACGTAAATAGTGTAGTTTTTCACCAGCGGCGGACAGTACAAGTCAAATCACATCGATGTATCCCCTCAGGCATACTTAACTTACATTCAAATGATCTTCACAATAAAACAGACGCCGCCCAGACTTGTACTTAACATTTACTTCCTCGCAGCATTTCCTTTTTAAGGTTTTTTTTACTAACAATCAATTTGTGTCGGCTATTTGTTGTGGTGTTTCTTATACTTGACAGTATCAAGCACTTAGCAGAAGTAGTCTTTCAATCCATTCATTTTATTAAGCCATATCTTTAAACTAAAGTACGGAAATCGCTAAAGTATGAAATGTAAACAAATTAATTGTCAAATTTGACAGTTTGACTTTACTGAATTTTGGTTTTAAATAAGTGTTGAACGTGGCAAAGATCCTAAGCTATTCAGTTCTACTAGTGACGTCAGTACGAACAATACTTTAAAAAAATATATAAAATTAACTACAGCTTGTAAAAACAAAAAGATGAAATTATGTGTTTCAAATACTATTATCATTAAAATAAAAATATAAAAAACATACCTGAAAAATACTTTACATACCTAATTGATTATGGCATGTCTACTAGCGTTATCGCTAATCGAATTTTACTTTGTCTAGGCCCTCAGCTCAGGTCACCTTGTCGTGTCTTATTTTTTTGGATCTTTATTAATCATTCAAAGACATTGTGTGCTATTGAGTAGGTAGAGATATCCTACCGAGCAGCCACGGGTATAGAATTTCATTATTGCGAAAAGTTACAAGAGCAAGCCCGGCTGACATCTAGGCGACCTTGTAACTGTTCAAGTCACTGTGACATTGACACGATAAGTTTTATTTAAGCTAAGCATTAAGTTAAAATACAATCGTTAGTTACAAGTGTGAAAACACAATTAATTGACATTCACAACTACAAAGACACGGAAGTCTTCCATCGTCTTATTGTCTTAACAGAAAATATCCAGACAACCTTCGTCGAATTTCCTTTGTAATTTGACATAAATCCTGCAAGAAGCAGCCAAGCGCGAGTCGGACTAACACACGAAGGGTTTCCTACCAACGTACAATATTTAACACTACATTATTTTTTTAACACGTTTCTTGTGTAGCCTATGGAATAATAATATTAAAGTTTCAAGTGTCTACTTATTACGATTCAAAAGATACAGCCCTGTGAGAGACGGACGGACAGCGGAGCTTAAGTAATAGGGTGCCGTTGGCAGCCTTTGGGTACTGAACCTTAAAAATTAATGCGATATTTATGTCCGAAACAAATAAAGGTCCGACCGTAAATTGTGTCATCGACCTTGTTTACGAGCATTTTACTTGTTTAGTACATTTCGCCGTTAAGCTCCTAAGTAGACCTAAGTTGGAATTCCCGCCGTCCGGAAAGTGGGCGCGGACTTAGTTTCCGCGGGATTCTTGGCCCTCTTCGCGGGCTTTTTGGCCCCGTTCCCGGACTGGCTCGGCTCCGCCACCATGGCCGTTCTCGCCTCCACCTCTTTCCTCCGCTTGTCCGCAGCGAGCGCTGGGCGGAGGATTTCGGCCGGGGGAAGTCTCGCCTCTATGGCTTCCAGCCGAGCTGTTACTGGAGGCGGTTAAATGACAATAACCGCACGGGTTGATAGATGCTTAAGAGCGTTTACACCTTACAGCATTTCATACAAACTTTCAAGCCCGTGTTTTTCGAAATGACTGAACCGATTTTAATGAAACCTCATACGCATAAGCAGGATACAAAGGTCTAAAAAGTTAGTAAAGAACATTTTCGAAATGTCTTATTTATAAACAGATAACTGGAAATCTCTGTTTCTATGGAAAATTTATAATCAATCTAATTTGGCTGTAACACTATTTTTCGAAAATGTTCTTTACTAACTTTTTAGACCTTTGTATCATAAATATTCAAAGTTTATAATATTAGTTAGGATTTTGAAAAAATAAACAAATGAAACCACGTAGGTAGGTACAGTCACGAGCACAAACAAGTATATACTTTGCAAAATTAAAAAGAAATTTTCTCGTGGAATAACGATTGCAACTTTGAGACACCCCACACCACACAGTTTGACACTTTGACTTTGAAGACCTATTTCAGAATAGGTTCCAAAATACTGAATTCGTAGCAACATAAAATTACAATCAATACATTACGAGAAAATAACATTTAAAAATGCTCAATTTAAATAAGCTCTTTTACAATTGGTCAGGCGATACGTGCAATCATCCTTTCCAATAGTATCGAATTTTAGAACCGTAGAATATTGACTTGGCTGATTTTAGCAATCCCACAACCGGGTTTGTATGTTTATAGGATATCGGCGTTTTGTTTATGGTAATGACCTGCGATGGTTTTATTCGGAGCTCTAATAAAAAGTATAAACATTGAGTTATTGAGACACATTCATTTTTACGAGTGGATTCTTTGATAAAATATTTGTTTCGCAAAGTTAATTATTTTGACTCAGTTAAGAACGTACATAATTATTACCTATATTTTGTTATATACAGGATCGTTTGTTAGTCTAACTAACGCAAATAAAGAAAGAAAGAAGGAAAGAAAAATAATTTGATTTAAAAAATAATAAATAAATAATAAAATAAAATAAATAATTTATATAATTAATACTATACTACATTAACTACTACTATATATTTTTTTAATATAATGTATTTTTTTTTTCAAATACCAATCTCAGTTTATGAAAGTATTGAGAAAACGTAGAATTCTCAGAAATAATTAATTAAACTTAAGTGTCCATTATGTATGAACGTAAACAAAGCAAAACAAGTATGTAAGGAGCGTACCATGTGGCTTTCTATAGTTTCTGCTTACCCCCATGGGAATAAGGCCCGAGTTAAATATAGGGAGACTGTTAATTAATGACCGAAACTTGAACACATGATTATACTCATGATTACAAGCAACTTTTACTATGGGACCAAACTTGAAATCACGAAAAAAAAAGTCTGCTGTTCCCAACATTTTGATGAGATAAGCGAAGATAAATGTAGGGAACAGCTGATTTCTTTTTCGCGATTTCAGGTTTGATCCCATAATAAAAGTTGCTTGTAATCATGAGTATAATCATGTGTTCAAGTTTCGGTCACCTATATAGGTATGTATGTATGTAAGCGTCCATATAGGTTGATGTCTGCTAATAATTGCGCAAGGAATGCAATATATGTCTTTAAATAGAACTAATGTGAGTATGTGTAATAAAAATGAATCCTGCAAATATGTACTTACTTTATCCTGTATAAGTTAAAATTATATTTTTCCCAACACACATATTTTTTACTGCGAAACGATGCCATAAAGGCGCCGCTGAGGTAGATTTTTATTTCTAAGTATTTATATATATTAAGGCAAACACTAAGTCAGGCTTAGATTTTGTTTGTTAAGTCTATTGACACTTCGCGTCGGTGATATCATGTGACGCTCTTTCAAATAGGCTTAAGTCGTACATCACCATATATCCTTCGCGTTACTATGGACATTCTTAAAATGATAAGTATTTAGGCCCGTATTTATAGAACGTTACTCAGTACTCAAGCATTGCCTAAGACTAAATTCAACCAATCCAATGACTTGAATCTAGTCTTAAGTAATGCTTGAGTACTGAGTAACGTTCTATAAATACGGGGCTAAGAATTATTTCAGCTCATGCGCTCTATACGGAAACTGTCTTTATGTCGGCGATTTTACTTTGAATTATCTAGCATCGTGTTTAAACCTCCAACACGTTCAGAACAAAACACCTCAACCCCCAAAATGTTTTTTACATGACACTAACAAAACATTTTTTTCCAGGTCAAAATGCGGCTCCTCCTACTTCTCTTCACGATCCCCTATATCGTGGGTCAGCAACAATGGGTCCCTTGCTCAGAGCTGAACGATGACCTCCGGTACCCTTGCCGGTGCAAGGTGCAGGTGGACCGAGCACTCCAGCTCAGGATCCTGATGAACTGCGACAGGGTCGTCTTCCCTGGTGACTTCCCGACCTTGCCGTATGGAGCTCCCATGATTTCGTTCAGTCAGAGGTTTGCAGGGCAGCAGACTTTGCCTACTCAGGTTGGTAGTAATTTAATTTTTATACGGCAACTTTTTTAAATGTAACATTTTTGCTAAGTGGTTATTTTATCTGTTTAAGGGGCCGGCGTAGCATGCGTAGTTCATACAAAAGTAATATCATAATAATTTGTAAATCAAACACATTCTTAAGGTAGTGTGTATTTATTTCGATTGGATTACAGAATATCTATGTTCCTAAATATATATTTTGAAAGAACAATGATATAAAGACGAGATATGAGGAATTTAAAATTTCTATAGAAAACTTATTTTCTCATAACTCTTGTTTAAATCAGAGTCCATTTAAAATATTTGTATATTTGGGAACCTAGATATTCTGTATTCCAATCGGAATATAGACACACTACCTTAAGAATATGTTTGATTTACACATTATTTTGGTATTACGTTTGTATGAACTACGCATCCATCGCCTTAAGTAGCGTCTTAAGTTATCGAAGCATTTAGCGCCCTAGGAACGAACGTCGCATTGTGTGCCCGAAATGATTCCAGGAAATATTTTTGAAATACCAGCCAGTAATTGTTCCACTAAATTGAACGGATTCAATCGATACCTACCTTTTATTAAATTAAAAATCAAAACTGCAAACGAAATATTCTACAGCATTCTTTCTACATAGACTAATTAAAACTGGGTAGGACAGCTCTCATCGTGAGAACGTATACGTTGGCATCGTAACGACGTATTACTGATGCCAAAGGTTATCTACATTCTGGAATCAGAGCATGTATCTGTTTTAAATTCAAGCCACCTTTGCTGTTTTCAAATGGAACGTTAGTCCAGTGGCGCACTAAATATCTCCCTGAAGATAAAAACGGCTTTGAACTTGTGACCTTTTCGTTCTTGTGCATTTGTAGTAGATTACTGCATCGAGCAGAATGTGACTTGTCGAGCGAGTTGCGTAAACTGCTTTTCTTTCAACTAATACAGCAATAATAGTTGCTAGAAAGTAAGAAAAACTCACTTTCACTACAAGAATCCATTTTTCTTTTACAAATTCTGATGAAATTCGTAATGTTCAGCTGTAAAAATTATAAAACTTGCGCCAATTCGTTTTCTTTTTTTATTATTATTTCTTTACAGCCAGCACGTATTATTTTTTTGCTCTTTGGTTGTATGCGTACATTTTATAAGGAACATATGAACACTTTTGGTCAATGAAAAAGTTTAAAAAGTAACTACAAAGCAGCAACGAAAAACTTACACTCATTTCCGCATCGTTTTAGCGATGCAGTAATAAAAATAGATACAATCATTTCTGCACTGTTTTAGCGACGCAGTAATGAAAATAGATACAATCATTTCTGCACAGTTTTAGCGATGCAGAAATGTTCAGGTTTCTGCTGGCATTTTGAGTTAACAACAGACTACGACATTACTAGGTAGTTAAAAGAAAACTCGATTTGCTTCTTTATGCTCTAAGGGATAAGTAATGCATTTCCTGCCAGTGTCGTATGAATTATTATTCCAGTTTGTAACATTTTGAAAAGTAGCATGCTAGCTTGTAAAGTGTATTTTTCTTTACTCGTCTTATATGATAAACACGTATGAAGAGACAGATTTGATACCATACGTGTTTCTTAAAAAGATCCCTAGCTCTTCGGAAAATTATTTCTCTATCATAAAGTAACTTATACTTTGCCAAAGCATACAAACAAATTAAAAAGCTTTCCTCAGTTATGTCTCAACAAAAGTTTAGAAATAATCTACTAAAAGATAAACCATCTTTGGCTCAATAAAACACAGAACAGTAAAACGACCGTTCTCTTTTTCTCGTCAACTGATTCATAAAATATTCTCAAATAAAACCAACAAATCCAACGTGAAACAATTTTCACCTAATACAGAAGATAAATTGGTACAAATTAGTTCACATTATCGCGGTATGCGTATGATTTCTATTCGCAAGATCATCATGCGATCGTTCATGATCTGATAACTGAAGCCGCGGGACGGAACGAGTGGACTGATTGCATGATTTGCTGGCTGTACTACTTCCAAATGTATTGCTTTTATTGTAGTTCAATCGTGATTGTGGTTTGGCTTCCTTGTTTTTCTTTATTTATTTTATGCTCGAAGCAAAATATAGAAAGGACAATGTGCCAGTAAATCTCAAAATTCAAAGGTGCGTCCAGACTGCGAGGCATGCACCGCGAATGCTTTTTTAGGGTTCCGTAGGTACGGAACTCAAAAGGAAAAAACGGAACCCTTATAGGATCAGTCGTGTCTCTGTCTGTCAATCTGACCGTCTGGCACAGACAAACAGCTCCGAATCTACTGCACTGATTAAGTTAAAGTTTGGTACACATATGAATTTCTGAATCCCCCCCTTTTTGGAGGAGGCCTATGTCCAGCAGTGGACGTCTTTCGGCTGAAATGATGATGATGATGATGAATTTCTGTGGCCCCCAAACACGGACGCGTAACGTAAATAAATGAATTTTGAGTATGGGGGTCACTTTTGGGGGGCAAATTAGAACTACGCATGTGACGCATATTTTCTCTCAACTTGTTCTTTCGTGTTTGTGTTTTTTTTTTCTTTGCGTTATATTTACCGCAAATAAACGTATTTTCTTTCTTTCTTTTCTAACTAGAAAAAGTTTTGCAAACGGTACCGTGTCACATATCAAATGAAAGGGCTTATTGTACCTAAGGATTGCAGATTTTTTTTTTTTAATAAATAGATATTATTAAAGTAATTTAAGAAAATAGATGAACAGTGACCATTCCCCCTTATCTCCGAAACAACTGTGCCTAAAATTTTGAAAAAAAAAAAATATAGATGACAAGAAGATCTATAAGAAGTCTATAGTCTTAAAATAACACTGATATCTATGGTCTGGACACACCTTTAATATATGCTCTTATTATTGACCAAAAAGTAATCGTTAGAATATAATCATTCAACGTTAGAAATTATATTTACTATAATTACATAGATAAGAAAAGAATGTTCTCTGTTTTGTAAAGACCAAACCTTAGTATATTAGTGATGTCATCAACTCATCTACCGAGGCAGCAATTTGGTATTTCTTAAACTAATTACTTAGGTTACATTAATCCAATCACAAATGAAAAGAAATGAAATGAAATCGTTTGTAAATAGGATATCGGAATCACTTTAACACGTCATATTAAAAAATAAGCTAGATGTAGTCGACACATACACTGATTAAAGACGAAAACTATCATAATACTAAGTAGTATTAAATTATTTGTGCATATACTATCTACTCATACAACTGATTAAGTAATTAAAGAGCATAATACGCCATAATATTAAAATGCACAATCAATTTGTGGAATCATGCGGCGTTTCCCATTTCAGCGCGTTGTTCGTATTTATCGCCTCATTTATTTTACGTGGCAGCCCTTATTGTGACGTCAGAAATCATATGGCCTGAATTTATACCGATTCATATCTGTATGCACGTAATATGCAGTATTGCCCAAGTATTTCGGGTAATTTCGCTATATGGTAATACAGTAATGATACATGATGTTGAGAGAACAGTTCGATGAAATTACAGGCGCATACGCTCTGTCTCTTGATGAAAAGGAGAATTTCATGACACACACACACACACACATTCTAGTTGTGTAGTGGGCAGCGGTAATACCCCTTAAGGCGCTGACGAGAAGCAAATGATAAAAGTAGGCTTGTCTTAAACAAAAAATTTGCCAAATCTATATAGTTTGTGGTAGCGGAAAAAATATATTATGTTATTCTTGAACATATTTCTCAGATTTTGGTTGTTACCAAAACACGTTTAGAAAAAAAATCTTGATACAAATTAACGGTAAACTAAGGGTTAGTTTACCGTTAATTTGTATCAAGATTTTACTTTCAGTTTCAATCCAAAAAATCTATATTAAATATCAACGTACGGTTGGTATTTAATAAATAACAAGAACGTCTTATTTGTATGCAGAACTTGGTTGATTTTTATTTTCGATTACTCAACTCATTTTTGAGTAAATAAATAATTGCTTCATATTTTGCAATAAATTACAAGCGTCGTGTCATCGCGCTTCTCTTTTTTTTTGTATGCAGTCTGCACTGAAAAAAAAGAGTGTTTGTCAAACATCTTGTTTAATGTGATCTTGACTACTGGAACTAGGAGAACTTTGTTAAATTATCATAGTTCCATCAACTAAGTAATTAGTTAGTTTAATTACGGGTAGTTATTTAATTTAACTCAAATGTTGGTCAATTTAAGAATGATGTAATGCTAACAAGTTGCTTGTTACCATCAACTAAAATTGTTATTTGATTTAAAAAAGTGAAGAAGTAAAATCAAACAAAGCAAGTATGATGTAACAAAGCCCGGTGATTATTCTATACATGTCACATTGTCGATATAAATAAAATGAATCTGTTCTGGCAAATATGCTATTTTGTTTATATTAAATAAATAAATAGTGATTCCAAACATTTTAATGCCAACTAAGAGAAAATGTATCATAGTTAGCTCGCATTTTTTTCAGTGTGACAGTGGTTTACCTGTTGTCAGCGTCTTAATATGTAGGTACCTATGTGCGTCAAACGTCAGTTTTGTAATCAATCTGCCCGCCTTTTCCCAACCATGTTGGGGTCGGCTTCCAGTCTAACCAGATGCAGATGGAGCGACTGCCTATCTGACCTCCACAACCCATTATCTGTGTAATACGATACCCCTTGGTAAGACTGGTTGTCAGACTTTCGGGATTGTGACGACCCGTAACGACTGTCAAAGCTCCACGAATGACAACCGAGACCAACGGCTTAACGTGCTTTCCAAGGCGGAGGAGGAGTCTCGGTACGTAAAGATGGTCACCCATCCACGGATCAAACCCCGCAAGTGTAGCTTAGGCTCGGCGCAAACGGGCCACCGACCACAGCCACTGGTGGCCAGCGACAGCGACTTAACAAACTTTTTCATATATTTTGTATAGACGCGCCGCACACGTGTAGCCGGTGGCGGCCACACGCTACAGCAGTGTCGGCGACTCGCCACTTGTGGTCGCTACGGGCCACACAAGACGCCGACACCCGCCTCTGTCGCAGTACTCCACCCCCCGCGCAGTTAAAGTTAAAGTCTGACACTCTCTCCCGCTCCGCCCAGAGCGGGAGAAGTTATTTGATAATTTCCCACCCAAAAAAAATAAAATAAAAAAGAACTCTGCAGCAGAGAGCGGGTTATAAAATGTGGCGGCTTCCGAACACCGGTGGCTGTCGCTCGCTTCTGCCACTGTTACAAATGTGGCGGTAGCGCGCGACAGCCACCGGTGGCTGTGGTCGATGGCCCGTTTGTGCCGAGCCTTAAGCTGATGGATCGACTCATGCGGCTGTTATGACTATGCCACGAGCTTCTCCGCCAGTTTTGTGGTGCCACAATTATTGAGCTCGCGTGGAGGTCGGAAATTATCCCACAAGAACGTGCTACTGGGATAAAAAGTATCCTATCCAAGTGCCAAATTTCATACAAATCCATTCAGCCATTTTAGCGTAAAAGAATACCAAACAAACGAACTCATTTTCGCTTTTTTAATATAAATTAGTTAGGATTTTCGGGAACACGTGACACATTATTGTTAGTATTTAGGATAATTAAGTAAGGATAAGCGCATTTACCGCATTGGGTTGCTCTGTAATGGTAGATTGTAAGAAGAAAATAAATAAATAAATAATCTTTAATAGCAAATGTGTGTTTCTGATCATTCTTGAAAATGTCAGTATACGAATAGTTCAAGCACGTAATCATTGCGCATTTGTTAGCGATTTTTGATAAACTTAAGGACTATAAATTATATTAGTGACTTTTAAATCTGTTGTAGCGCCATCATATAACGCAAGTAAGTTGCAATAAATGTATGTTAAACTAGAACGCATACACATTAATTCTATAGGTGAATATTTAAGTATTGTAGTGAAATACTTTATGAAATAAATTCTGGAAGTAATGTCTACCCAAAGCATAAAAAACGATATTACTTTCAAACTACTTAAGATATTTTCATGTTTTTTTTTGTATGAACAGACTATTTTATTATCTATAATTATATCTGTGTTTTTTTCAAATATTCATATTTTTCGTTACTAAAAATAAATATTCCCTATGAAACCAAACGGTGGCGCGGCGGCTGCGGCACGGTGCGGCGTGAGCGCGACGCGCATTTTTATGGCCAAGGTCAACGGCGATTACCCGACCCTGAAGGCTTAAGGCAAAAAAATACTTTTAATGAATTTATTTATTCCACACAAGTGATCCATATTATTGTTGGTATACTTAAGAACTATGTTAGTAACCAAGCTTTAAATACACACCACAATTATACTATATTAACTAAAATTAAATAACAGATGTACCTACTCACATAAATAAAATCCTTAAATTCATTCAAATGTAATGTTATAAATTACCATCATCAATATTATTAATAAAATTAAGAAATTCACTAAAATCATAAAACAACAAAATAAGAATAAAAATTAATAAATGAAAATCCATATAATTTCATCAGTTGCTGTTCTTTTTAACATGCAACTGTACACAATGCCACACTCCATTTCTTCCAGGAAAAGTTATATCCTATTTCAAGACAAATTACAGATCCCAAGAAAAAACTCTTGAACTCTCGTAAAAGAAATTCTGCCATGAAACGATCAACTAAAGTGTCATGAGGCGATTTTAATATAGCCTGATTCTTAACTAATATGAATATAATGTCGTTCGCTTATAAAAGTAGTTTGGTTTACCAAGTCTTGGTATAGTTTTTGTGAAACTTTACGCGGACGAGGACAACTTCTGAATACTTTTTGCATGTCTAATGACCGATTCTATTATATTAAATAAAGTTTGTGAAAGCATTTTGCAAAAGTTTTCATGAATACTAAGAGGAGTTTTTAAGTAGTCGGTATGGTTGGGAATGTTTTAGTTACACAGTGCCGTATCAGGAGGTTTTAGTGATACCAAACAAAAGTTTATTCACCGTGTGGATATAAATCAAGCATCACGACAGTTCAGAAATCAATTTAAAAGCTAGCAATCATTCGGGAGCAGTCGTAGTAATTCAGCCTAGTGGTTAAGGCCCCGACTTACGAGTTTTGGATCGTAGGTTTCAACCCAAGCAGGCACATTTCTTCACAGAAAGAAAAACGTGTTTGCTTTAACAAAAATCTTGTTTAATGTGATCACGCATCTTGACTCCATACGAGCCTAACAACATCTTGACTTATGAAGCTACGAGAACTTAGTTAAAGTATCATAGTTCTGTCTACTAAGTAATGAATTAGTTTAATTACGGGTAGTTATTTAATTTAGCTCAAATGTTGGCCAGTTTCAGAATGATATAATGCTAACAAGTTGCTTGTTACCATGAACATAGATTATTATTTGATATACAAAAGTGAAGAAGTAAAATCAAACAAAGCATGTATGATGTAACAAAGACCGGTGATTATTCTGTACATGTCACATTGTCGATATAAATAAAATGCTTTTGTTCTGGCAAATATGTTATCTTGTTTATAGTAAATAGATAAATAATGATACCAATCATTTTAATGCCAACTAAGAAAAAACGTATCTTAGTTAGTCTGCATTTTTTTCAGTGTTTGTGTAAATAATTTCATCACCACTGGTCTCAAAACCGTGAAGGAAAACATCGTGAGGAAACCGGCATGTCCTAGTGATATCTATCAACCCGCACTGGGCTCGCGTGGTAGATTACGACTCACTCCCTCTAGAAGAGAGGAGGCTTGTATCCCAGAAGTAGAAACATTATAGGCTGATTATTCTAAGCAATCTTTCAGGTCTTGTTGTAAGACGTTACCAACTGGAGTAAAAATACTCTAAATAACATTAGGTATAATATCCATGCCCATGACCTACGCAACTCAAAATTGGACCCGTGTTTATTAAAACAAACAAAAGTCTCCGTGGACGACCTCCCTATGTTATGCAATACATATAGTTCATCATCATCATCATTTGAGCCGAAAGACGTCCACTGCTGGACATAGGCCTCCCCCAACGGGGCATCGCCACGCTTGGCAGGCGGGTTGGAGATCGCAGTATGGTGTTAAAATGCATAGAGAACGCTGCTGCCCATTCTCTTGTAAGTCCCTTAGTCGCCTTTTACGACACCCACGGGAAGAAATATGGTAGTGCTATAATTTACGTACCCCCATGACAACACAATCTGTACTCTGCTATCCGTGTCGTCAAATATGGTGATTAGTTGATTACGTTTAATTAACTGGCAGTCTGTCACGACTGTGTCAGTAATTCGATTACGAATACATCAAACATTACTAATCGGCACTGTCTGCGGCACGACTGGCTGACTAATTGCTGTTCGTAGCTTGATTAGTAGGACGAGATTGTGTTGTATCAACAATTTAACACCGGTCGCGCGCCTGTACCTCGCGGTGCTTGTTCCGCGGCTCCGCCAGTGCCTAGTGCCTACCTATACTGCTCACTGTGCTCCCACAACCCAGACGATCAATCTGCTGAACGCCCTGATAACTCAAGAGCCGGATGTTGACATATTAGTATAACAGTAAATCTATGTTTGATGTTTGCATGAAGTTTTTTAGTTAAATGTGGAGAGGGGGTAAGGGACATCGACACTCAAATTATTTCCACGCTTACAGGACGCTGTCCCACGTAATAGACGGGATATGAGCATAATTCGCGTATATCCTGCGAAAACTGCACTCATGTGCAAAAGTATCTTGGGACTTAAACATAACTTTAAACGAAATGTGGGTGTACTATAGGGGCTCCTACTATATTTAACAAGCTACCTAAACGTTAGAAGGAGCTAAATATGAAGGCGTTCAAACGTCAGTTGATACTATTTTTATCGCAAAAAGCATATTACAGTGTGTCTGAATTTTTAGTCGAAAAACTTGTCTGACATCAATCTTTGTAAGTTTGCATAGCAGTTTGGTTAAATTCTTTATATAATTAATGTGACTAAAATATTTGTACGCCAATATACAGGCTGACTTTGAAAACATGCGACAAAATTTAATGGAATGTTCTACCCATCAATATGAACAACTTTTACTATGGGACCAAATTACAATTCGCAAAAAAAAGTCGACCTTCCTATAAAAGTACATAACCGATTGGACCATTTTGTATAAGAAGATCGACTTTTTTTTTTGCGAATTCTAATTTGGTCCCATAGTAAAAGTTGCTCATATTGATGGGTAGAACACTTCCTTAAATTTTGTCGCATGTTTTCAAAGTCAGCCTATATATAAGGCTAAACATGATTGGACTTTATTGTAATTTATTATCATCTTGCATGCTGTTGTATGTATATACCATGTTTATACAAATAAATGAATCTTATCTTATCTTATCTTATCTCAAACTGTACTACACCCCCTTTTTCCAGTTATCTTCTTATATATAAAATTCTCGTGTCACAATGTTAGTTACCATACTCCTCCCAAACGGCTTGACCGATTTTGATGAAATTTTATATGTATATTCAGTAGGTCTGAGAATCGGCTACTATCTATTTTTGATACCCCTACTCGTAGGTGTTAGGGTGGCTTTCCCACGGGATCGAGACTTACGCGGGTGAAACCACGGGTTGCAGCTAGTAAAGTATAAAGTCTAATGTACCTAATAAGGAAATCTAGGCTCCCGTCTACTCCTGAGAAATTTCCTGTGGAAAATACGATTTGGAATAGGAACTTTGCCCGACTTAGGAAAAACTGGTAATCAATACTTTTAGATTTATTAAAGTAAACCTTATTCATCTCAACGTGTGCAAAAACATAATAGAAAATTTTCTTTCACATGAAAAACATCGCTCGTAAAAGTTGGAAGATAAATCGGTAATGTTAGGGCGAGCGCGCACTAAGACTTTTTATCTCACGATTATTTTGTCGCAAAAATTCAACGTGTTGGTTTATATATATTATACAACATTATTTTAGTATATGCGAAACCCGAAACACGCGTCTAGTATTTTTATGTAAAGAATCTATGTACAAAATTTCAAAACTGTATCATGAAAAATCACAAGGTTATAAGGTTGTTATGTTACCGGGTTGTCCGTAAAAAAACATGCTAAGGGCGACCCCGCGCCTCCAGGGTCGTCTTGCGTTCATTGATAATAATTTGGCAGTAGGTACCTAATCGTACGGCGATTATATTATAAGTAATTAAATGGTGATAACATTTTCCATCACACTTAAATATTTTTGGGACAAAATATAACATGGTGTAAAAAATATTGAAATCGATTCAGTTCCTTATTCTGAACAAACTATATTCAGGCTTTGCATAAACTAAAAATAATGATGTATAGGTATAAGTACTATTTACTAACATTATAGGGAATGTTTATTCTAAAATAACATAACATTACGACTGTGATTCCCGAAGGGTTAGGCAGAGGTACACCCACATTTCGCCAGTTATGTTTAAGTTCCATGTAATAGCCTATTGCCATCAACCAGGCACAAATCCAGAGTCCGGGCTGCTACTGAGGAATTCCTATAACACTTTGCCCGACCTGGGTATCGAACCCAGGACCTCATGCTCAGCAGTAGCGCTTGCCACCACTGGAACAACGAGGCAGTCAATTGGTATTCCTAAATAAATTAGGTATTAGGTAACGTATGGTAAATCGCGGCGATATTTGCCTCGTATAAGCCATTTTTCTGCTAGTGCCATATAAACCAATATGTTGCACATCTGCAACAAAATAATCGCGCGATAAAGACTCGTAGTGTGCGATCGCCCTTAGGTATGTTTTCAGTGTAAACCTATAAGAAAGGCCAAGGCAACTTTCAGGTTCAAAAGTTATAATACTATAAAAATATTTGGATACTGCTTGAACTTTTCAGCGTTGACTATTAAAAGTAAACAAACGAGTGAGAGTAATAAAACTTCTAAACTAATACTTTATCCCGAAGCTTTATTTGCTGTAACATTACCAACGTATTTTATTCAAGGATATAGCGTAGCTATTGTCGTGAATAAAAACTTTTGTCAGGAAAAAGGCGAGATTTTTAGTTGAAAACCTCGTTTTTTCCTAAAAAAATCTTATTATGATTTAAAATAATAAAAAGATCACAACAACCATTAAGATTATAATGAGCATTAAAAGACAATATTATAAAATTAGGTATTTTTATTTGATTGCCTTGAACACACAAAGCTTTTATTTCCACAAAATATACATATTTCGTGTATCAACCTACCTCTGGAATATAATTTTTATATCCATATTGGTGCTGCTAAAGCCTCCCACACACAGGCTAAATCTGTTTATAATTTGTTTCACAAGGTACATAACTTCAGTTGATCGGAATTGTGTTTGATATTTTTTTTGCGAGACGATAACTTTTTCAATATAAAAATATGTTATTCTTATATTTTATTCTTATCTGATACACGTTCCAACATCCTGACCTTGCTGTTTTGCTATGGAGTAGGTAGCTAAATAAAAAATATGATCTGATTTGTATATACAACAAAAACGTTACGGGATTTAGGGATCCTTTATCTCCATTGACACGTTCATGCTGCTACCATTTTTCTAACACACTTTTGAACAATATGACAATTTTTTTTAGCATGACATTCAAACAATACAGGGTGTTAAAGTAACTGCGTGCCATAGCTTAGGTTCGTAAGTTCAGTATCGATAAAGGAACCCAGAAAAATAAAAAATAAATCAGTAAAAACTAACAAAAAATTTAATTAACATAATAAGTCTTAATTTTTGTTTTTATTTTTTTTTCTGGGTTCCTTTATCGATACTGAACCTACCCTTAAGCTATGGCACGCAGTTACTTTAACACCCTGTATATTAAAAAAACACTTTGATAGGGAATCAATAATAATGATTTGTCTTACTGCAGGTTCGAAATAAGACTGCTTTTTTTCTTTTTTGCTGTGGGGACTTCCTAATGGATACCCTCCGTCTGGGAAGAACGGAAGGTTATAATAATAATAATGCTTTATTATCAGGCAACTAAGGCCCATGGATAAAATACACAAACAGTCGCAACAGTAGTTATGTCGGACTCCTATCAAATAAAACCCCACTGCTCCTTCTAGTACCATGAGTCGGGGTCTACTTTTATTTTATTTTATTTGGGAAAATAAACGGTTACACATTACAATGTTATGGTATAGAACTTAAAACTAAGTTATGAGTATAAATGTATAACCAACGACATTTTCCACATAATATAACAAAAAAGTTAAACAAACACGAACGGCGTGCGATATAAATTACCCACAATGGTTAAAATTAAATATAAAAAGTAAAACTAAATTGAAACATATACAGGAATAAATAATAATTATAGAAAAAAGATATAATATAGTATTTAAAATAGAAATTATGATTTTAGAATTGCTGTGTACTTAATGCTGCTATGATTTTAAACGCAATACTTCTACTTAGTTAAACGTACCTCACGTTAGCTATCCAAGCAGTAAACTTGACAATATAACCTAATACGTACACAAATATCTATTTAATATTCATAATCTTCGATTCTCCATTCACAAACTTAGCACTATCCAGTGGTATTGTCATTGGGTACTCCAGTAAATTCGCCTTTAATATATTCGTGATCATAAGTTTGGAAACTGTTGGACCTTCGAGCAAGGCGCTTGGTCTTCGAGATTCAATGGTATTCAAGCAAGAATCAACTTGGTCTTTAACTTTGAAGTAGGGACTGTATGCAAGTGTGAGTGGAGTAGTTTTGTGGCCTTTTGAGTGACAAATATTTTGGTTGTTACGAGTTTTAGATAAGAAGGTCCTGAAGATTTTTTGTTTGCAATAAAACATACTTTTTAGTTTGTGGGGTGATTTTCTTTTAATCATAACTAATTACTGGAACTTTGAACAAATGAAACACTGGTAAAGGCTAAAACAATATATTTGGAGATATTATTCCTATCTTTGATTTGTATACAAATGAGTAGGAAATTATAATAAAGTCACTTGCATTAACTTCGGAAATCCACTGACCTTTCCCCTTCACTGGATTCCTAGTAAGTTATACATGAACAACAGCTGTTACAGTTTTTGTTTTCTGTGTAATAAATAGGTTAAAATATATTTATTTTCTAAAAGTTACGTTTGTTTTCCTTCACGGTGAATACACGTGTGTATATCGAATACGCCATGCAGAAGTGATTAATCGTAGACTTGTAATAGTTTACGGTTTGACAGTTTGCGTTCGCTATGTGTTTGCGTCTGGACGCTCCTTGCGGGGCTCCACATCGCTGTCAATGCGGTGAAGAAGTCGACTGCCTAGGACACCACCACGTTGGTCTACTCTTCACGCGACCAGAGGGCTGGCCTATTTTTAGCCCAAAGAATCAGCATTGCCATCCAACTTGGCAATGCTGCCAGCCTTTTGGGCACTTTTCCCATTGACAGCGATGCGGACGAATTTTTTTTCCCCTCTTTTTTTGTTTTATTTTAAACTTGTACATACTATAGATATTTTAGTGTTACCATGTATATTTTAATAAATAAATAGTTTTACGGTTGTTTTTGTTTCGGGCCTTACCAAGCAGCCTCGGGCTCGAGGGTGGATCTTTGTCATGAGTTCATCAAACGTCGAAGGATCACTAGTTGAAATAGTAGAGCGAGTGCTAAATGCACGCAATGGTCGCCACCATTGCGTGCATTTACCGATCACAAACTAGTTAATAACGCAATTAGTAAGTCGCTTCGTGTACGAATCGCCATTGAAATACTAGTCCCCAGTAGTCTTTAAATTTGAAACTCGGTGGTTTCTAGCATCATAGTGAACGGTTGTCTATGTTCACAGCCCTTAAGAATTCTCACCAAAATATAATAAGAGTAGTGTCCTAAATGAAACAATTGTGTCTTATAAAGGGTTCAGAATATTAATCTAATCTCCGTCCTTTTCTTTCCAGATCTTCTCATCCTACGGTCTTCCCTTAAAAGAACTAGACTTCTCCCACAACAGCTTACGAAGACTACCAGACCGACTCCTGGCTGGAGTGAGAGGAAATATCACGAGGCTGGCTTTATCCGACAACTTGCTTGGAGACAACCTGAACCCTATATTCTCAACTGCTGAACTTCACAACTTGCCAGCTTTGGAAGAGCTGGACCTGAGCGGTAACAGTATTCGAGGGTTGGAAGAAGGTCTTCTGATTGGATGTGAGGTGTTGAAGGTAAAATAATTCAGTCTCGTTCAGTCAATATTATTATTAATATATATTTATATTAATATTATTATTTTATTATATATTTTTTATATATAGTTATTATTATTTTATTTTTATTTATTTTTTTATATTATTATTTTTTGTTCAGTTATTATTATTATATTCTTTTGTGGAACAGGGTTGCGAATGAGTTTGTGGCAATCCTGGTTGGCCTAAATCCAGCAGTGGACGTCTGTCGCTGAAATTGATTACGGTTATCTGACCTGAGTCATAAAAGTTAGTTTTTTTAAATGAAAGTCCTGCAAATTCACAACTTTGTCAGCTAATGCGAAGCATGTAAGCAAGAATGTGGTTTATAAAACCCGGATGCCATGCGCTTCCTCCAACAAACTCAATACCTAACGTTAACGCAAAAGTTAAAGTTTGTTAAGTAAACATACATTTTTCCCGCAGATCTTGAGACTGGACCGTAATAACATGAACTATGTGCCTTCATCTTCATTAAACGGACCGCAGGCGTTGAAAGTTCTGTCGCTCAGAGAAAATAGAATAGGTAAGAATATTTATTTTACTCTTTACGAATGAGGTTTCTAGGAATATATTTGGCAACAGAGGTGTTTTACCCTTTTGGTTCATTAATGAGAGACTTATTTTTGAATTTCAAGTTAAAGACCTTTTCTTCTGTGTACCTTGCTTAGTTTTACCGCAGTTTTTAATTACACCGATTTGTTCGCCGCGAAGTTATTCTAGTGCAAATTGATCTGTGGTCTGTTGACATGGGTAGCGAGTGAGCGAGTGATAGAAAAGAGCTAGCTCTTTTTGATTGACGTCACTCTCGCTCACTCATTCACTCGCTAAATAGCTCACTAGCTCAGTTAGTTCACTCAGAATTTTACAATGTGAATGATTATTGAGCGAGCCGAGCCATTTCATAGTCGCGCGTGCGGCGCGCGGCTTGATTCTTGAATGCGCTAGCAGTAAGGCCGTTTCTTCTGTGTACCTTGCTTAGTTTTACCGCAGTTTTTAATTATAACGTTTTGTTCGACGCCAAGTTTATTCTAGTGCAAATTGATCTGTGATCTGTTGACATGGGTAGTGAGTGAGCGAGTGATAGAAAAGAGCTAGCTCTTTTTGATTGACGTCACTCTCGCTCACTCACTCACTCGCTCGCTAAATAGTTCACGAGCTCAGTTAGTTCACTCAGAATTTTACAATGTGAATGATTATTGAGCGAGCCGAGCCGTTTCCTTAGTCACGCGTGCGGCGCGCGGCTTGATTCTTGAATGCGCTAGCAGTAAGGCCGTTTCTTCTGTGTACCTTGCTTAGTTTTACCGCAGTTTTTAATTATAACGTTTTGTTCAACGGGAAGTTTATTCTAGTGCAAATTGATCTGTGATCTGTTGACATGGGTAGTGAGTGAGCGAGTGATAGAAAAGAGCTAGCTCTTTTTGATTGACGTCACTCTCGCTCACTCACTCACTCGCTCGCTAAATAGCTCACTAGCTCAGTTAGGTCACTCAACATTTTACAATGTGAATGATTATTGATCGAGCCGAGCCATTTCCTTAGACACGCGTGCGGCGCGCGGCGTGATTCAAATGAGCTAGCAGTCAGTGTGGCGTCTGAGTCACTGAGCTATAGAAGAGCTAGGAGAGTGATATAGCTCTTAGGGAAAGAGCAAATTGTTTTTTTTTTCATCGAGCTATTTCACTCTTGTCTACTAGTCTGTCCTTTAACTGATACTTTATAACTTTACTGGTTTTAAGCCTGTTGGAGTATAGCAAAAACAAATTCACTTCAACACTATCCCAGCCCGCTCACCACTTGACCTCCTTACTATTCCTTTAGCCTTGCTTAGGACCACACGTCTCACGTAATATTAGTTAATCACACCTTCCAATATACAAGTAAAAGGATAATAAACACATTGTTGAAATCCTTAACAACAGCCTTTCTTTTAACCACTATCTATGTTCTATCTATGTTAGCGGGTTTGGTTTCCGCACTTAGTCCTTCATGTGGACCATTGTGCGTGGGCCATGGTGGCTATCGTTGGTTATTCCAACTAGCCCACCTCCCCTCCAGAAGCTGATTAGGTCTCCTGGTCTGCTTATGATATCTGTGAAGGATCTGGATGACCCGAAGGTTTCTGTTCTGATCTGGGTGACGCCTGTGCATTCAAAGAGCACGTGCGCAACGGTTTCTTCAGCCTCCATGCAAGCCCTGCACAGAGGGCTGTCCGTTATGCCTATTGTGTGGAAGTGCTTGTTCAGTGAGCAGTGTCCCGTGATGGTCCCCGTCACCAGCCTACCAGCGTAATTGCCCCTATTAACCCTAACAGGTTATTAAATAATGAAAAGGCATTATAACTGTTATATTATAAACTAGTGGATCCCTGCTTCACACGGGTGCAACAACGACATGACAAAAAATCGAGATTTGATATAAATTTATTTTGAATAAATGCTCCAAATAAAGGTGAAAACAGAATCAAAACCCATTTAGTATTTATGAAGATATAGGCGGTTACACAGACATATACCAAAAGCGACTTAATTCCATACTGTATAGAGACTATGAACCTAATGTTTGCATGCTATAATTTTAAGCAAAACATGTATGATCTCATTTCCTTTAATAACACCTATGTATACCATGTTTTAAGTAAATAAATTATCTTATCTTATCTTATCTAATAATGTAATTTCTATTCCAGCATTAATCCGACAAGGGTCCTTCGTGTCACAAAAAACTTTCGAAGAAATTGACCTCCACGGGAACATGATATCTACCATCGAAGGTGGCGCGTTTATAGGTCTTGCCGATTTACAG
This sequence comes from Tiliacea aurago, assembly GCA_948098905.1. Lineage (NCBI taxonomy): Eukaryota > Metazoa > Arthropoda > Insecta > Lepidoptera > Noctuidae > Tiliacea > Tiliacea aurago. The sequence continues at coordinate 8,506,121 of OX402588.1, forward strand.
GCCCTTGATCTTGGTCGTAACAGGCTCTCAAAGTTCAACAGCGACGTTTTTCAAGGAGCAGAGAATTTGGAGAAATTAGACGTCTCAGAAAACTTTATAACGGACTTCCCAACAGTGGCGATGAAATCATTTGTCGCTTTGAAACACTTGAATCTTTCCAGCAATATGATCACGGTGAGTCCTCTTTAAAGTTCACTGAAGTTTGTTCTTGATCGTTATTTCTGTAATGATCTGGAAATCAAAAACGGTCTTTGTTGATTTAGGATGGATGTAATTATTTGAGACACTACGTAGGGAAACGAGATTTTATTTTTAGAGTAAGGAACTTTTTGTTTCTAAATCTAGATTTATGTTTGTTAAACGATGATTAAAAGTAATTTAGCGTATAGCAGAATAAAAACCGGCCGACTGCGAGTCCGACTCGAACTACTAAGGGTTCGGTACCGTATTAGGATCGAGAAAAAATGCAAAAAAAAATACTTTTCTTGTATAGGCCCCTTTAATTATTAACTTTGTATAAATTTGATAGCGGCAATATAAATACATAATCTGCGAAGATTTAACGGTTCATGAGATATAGCCCGCTGACAGACAGACGGACGGACGGACGGACAGCGGAGGCTTAGTTCCGTTCCGCTTGGCACCCTCCAGGTACTGAACCTTAAAAATGCATAGGCAGCGTATTATTTTCTGATGACTACTCTTGACAGTTGCTACGGCGTAGCCGTGTTGCTACGCCGTAGCAACTGTATAATTTCAAGATTGTAAAATAGTTTCTTCTTGTCATTTATAATTTCAAAATACCTATGACTGTGACTTCTATTATTTATAAAAAAAAGGAAAATTTATTTTTAATAATTATACTTTTAGGAACAACCTGAATCAATCTAAGTCAAGTCCCTTTACCACTTTTTGTTTGAAGGACGGTCAAATCGGTCACCAATGTTCGCCCGTTTGTTTAGTAATAGATAAACATTTCGTTAAATAACCCTCGTTGTTATTTTTATTGTTGTTTAATTTTAATTAAGTTTGGTTTAATTCTCTAAATTTTGTGGTCAATGATTTTGGTGCTCGGTAAAACCCTAATGAGTTTGCGACATTTTATATATAAAATGTAAGTATACTACTGAATGAATAAATAAAAATAATATTAAAAATCATTTAAAAGACATGGATACACACGATAACATTATATTATAATAAAGTCGTTTTACCTATACAAAACCACATCTGTAAATCTACATCAACTTATTCAAATGATCCCGGGATAACACGAGTTGATAGTCAATCTTCCAGAAATTTGCCTAACCCGTAATTTCTCGTTAACAAGTTAATCAAGGCCTTTGACACGGGAACTAATATTGGCGTTAATAACTGATTGAACATTAATTCTGGCAATTTTCGACTTAATTTATGCTGTAGCTGTTTCTGGCTTGTTTTTTAATAATCTGTGTTTTGATTTTGATGTTTTATGGGTATTATGTTTATATTATGTATACTAAACCTAAAGTTATCCAGGTCTGACAAAATAATTTCATTATTATGGAGTTCCCGTAAAAGGCGAATAAGGGACTTACTAGAGAATGGGCAGCAGCGTTCTCTATGCATTTTTGAAAACCATACTGCGATAGCCAACCCGCCTGCCAAGCGTGGCGATTATGGCAAATCCCGCTCCTATTTGGGGGAGGCCTATGTCCAGCAGTGGACGTCTTTCGGCTGAAATGATGATAATGATGTGATAATCCAGGTTATAAACTATCTGTGTGCCAAATTTCATCCAAATTCGTTCAGGCGTTTTTGCACCAATCCGGAACGTACATACAGACAAACAGACAAAAATTAAATTTTATTTACAATATTACATTTTATTACATTTTGAGGGACAGTCAACAGAGAAAAGATGAAGATTATATTTTTTCAGTTCTTCCGACAGTATTCCATGTTCAGGGTGTCGAGTCCGAAGATAAATCTGTTAAATGGTGAATGTTCGGCCGTTTCCCGACTACGGCTAACTATGGCTGACTAAGGCAAAAAAAAATACGACCCCCAGATCTCCTGTCCTACAACAGATGCTATAATCTGTCGACCATTTTTATTTTGTTAAGTACTTGGTACTTGTGGGCCTACACTGTCTTATAAATAAATAAATCACGGCACGGTTGGCGCAGTGGTTAAGTGATTGACTGCTGCGCTGCGTGTCGCGGGTTCGATTCTCGCACGGAACCAATATTTGTATGACCTATAAGTAGTTGTTGCCGGGTCTGGCTGTTTGTGTATGTGAGTTTAAATGTTTGTAAACGCACCCACAATACAGGAGAAATACCTAGTGTGGGGCAAAGCTAAAAAAAAAAAAAATTGAAGTGTTTGTAATGTCAAAATATCAGCTTTTTACTAAATGCATATGAAAGTATAAGCGTTACTTAAAACAACTGTTTTTTAATGTTTGTCTGTCTTTCTGTTCCGGCTGATCTCCGAAACGGCTAGACCGATTTTGCCGGGACTTTCACTGGCAGATAGCTGATGTCATGAGGAGTAACTAAGGCAACTTTTCACCGTGTAATTTCAAAATATGTATTGCAAAAGGAATCGACTAATTGGAACCGTGCACCTAGCTTCTGACGTTTCATAAGTGCCCATGTAGGTTTATGTGAAATAAAATATTTTGAATTTGTATTTGACAATATTTTATATGTATGCTTGCAGACCATAGACAACAGTCACCTGAGCTCCCTGATATCTCTTCAAATCCTGGACCTCAGCAGGAACAACCTGGTGAAGCTGGCACCTGGCACCTTCGTAGGGCTGACTGAGCTAAGATACTTGGATGTTGGGGTCAATGCTCTCCGTACTGTAAGTTATCATACATCATTCTCCTGCATTCCACTCAAGGGTCCCGACCTCCCGCGCGGCCCTTCTTTGTGTCCCTGAACAACGGGCCGCCCGACCCTCATTGAAACGGCGTATAAACGAACAAAAAAATTCTCCAGAATTCTGAGGCTACGCAGATTGATTTTTGGGATGTGTGTTTTCGATGATAACAATTGTAGTATCGTGGAAGTCGGAAATTATCCCACGTGAAAGTACTACCGGGATAAAAAGTATCTAATATTTGTAACGTTACGTTTGCCAGCCGTAGGCCCCACGTTGGGCGCCAAACTTGTGTAAATTCTCCGGCCAACGGTATCGTTACATATTCTAACCCAGGTCATGGTCTCCCCATATGTGCCAAATTTCATCCAAATCCCTTCAGCCATTTTAGCGTGAAAGCATAACAAATAAACTCACTTTCGCATTCATAATTAATATTAGGACAGGATAGGGGGGGGGGAGAGGGGGGAGTGGCCTGATGTTTTATTATTTAGTTTGTAGACGGTCCTACTCGCTCGATGATTTAGTGCTTGGAAGCGTGACAGTTAAGACGGAGATATATGCCAGTGACCTTGAGTGGTTAGCTTGCGTGTTCTGTACTGAGCTCACGCAACGCGTCGTACGTTCAGCCAGTAATAGGACTCGCCCATCAAAGAGCACTGTCTCCAATTTGACGCATTATTAATTTATATTAGGATTTACTCACCACAATCATACAAAATAAATAACAAAATACAATTTTGTCTAGTTACCTACTGTTTTTTTTTAAACATCTGGGCTGAAACGTAGTTTTTTATTTAAGCCACCAGGATTCAAAGAGATTTGATTTTCATTTTAACAATTACGATTCCATTTCGTTCTATGTTCGATCTAAATGTAGATTGTATTGTGATGGATGACGTGACTTGATGAAGTTTTAATTTTTGAAGTGAAAACTTCTTTAGGCGCGTTGAGCACTTTTTGTGTGAACAAAAATCATGGAACTCGCGTCATCGTCACCGAACGCTTTCCATGTATACTGTTTTCACTTCTATCGGCAGTCCTCAAAGACTGCCCCGCAGGGACGAAAGCACCGTATAACACGATTCCTACCGGCTTCCCTTCGGAAATTTGGAACACAACCATTCTATCGTCATTGAAAAATGGCATAGTCGAAATGTTGATGGGTGAATGCCAAATAATATCATCACACTATAGGTATCTAATACGCCGTAAAATAAAAATATTACAAAACGAATACATTACATTTTTTGTCTTTTTATCCCAACAACAAAACATTTTGCTCTAAAATAACTCGTACGCGTGTCCGGCTTGCCGTGAGTTTAATTTCTTTGACATCATGATGAGTTTATTTTGTAAAAAAAGATTTTTTTTTGCTCCAGCTTACCTTTCTCATAAAATCACCCTTCGCCACTGCTGCCCCGCATGTTTTTTTCACTATTACACTCCTTAACGAAAGCGTTATTCATGTTTCAGGTGGAAGACGATGCCTTCGATGGTCTGACGAGCCTTGAAACACTACTTCTCCGAGACAACAACATCCTGCTCATCCCCGCCACAGCTCTCTCCCGTCTCCCTAGCCTTGTATCAGTTCACTTGGGCTACAACAGAGTCACAGCACTATCCAGTGATATACTTAAAGCAGTATCAGACAGAGTAACATCCCTAGTTCTGTCAAGAAACGTAATTCGAGAGTTACCTCCCGCAGCATTCGAACATTTCAAAACATTACACCATTTAGATCTGTCCGGAAATCTACTGAACTCGATCAGCGCCGAAGTGTTTAGCGGATTAGAACAATCTCTCCAATTCTTGTCTTTAAGCCAAAATAGAATACTTGAATTTGTCGGTGAACCATTAAAGTTTATTAGTCTTTGGTTCTTAGATATCTCTGATAATCAGATTTCTGAAATACCAGTGGATGCATTCCAATTTATTCCGAGCTTAACCCATCTGAATATAAGTCGTAACTCTCATATGAGCGTGCTGCCCCAAAATGTGTTTCAAAATAACCAGGCGTTGATCAGTATTGATTTGAGCAGCGTTGGTTTGAAAGCACTTCCAGTCAATCTTTTCTCCAAGAATTTTAATTTACAACAGATTTATTTGTCTAACAATCTTTTGCAAGAGGTTTCAGAAAACTCATTTAAAAATCTTAGAAATTTAACGCATTTGGATTTGTCCTACAATAATATCGTAAATATAAGGACACCATCGTTCGTGAACGTGATGTCTATACAGTACTTATCTCTAAAGGGCAACCAGCTGAACGCGTTTAAAGGGGAGTTCTTCAACACCGGAACGAGTCTCGAAGTTATAGATCTCTCTGACAACCAACTCAGTTACTTGTTCCCGTCGTCGTTCAAAATCCACCCACGCTTGAGAGAAATCATACTTACCAACAACAAGTTCAACTTCTTCCCGTCAGAACTTATAAGTACTTTACAATATCTTGAATTAGTGGATTTATCTGGTAATGCTCTTAAGAACGTAGACGAACTTGATTTTGCCAGACTTCCGAAATTAAGGACCGTTTTGTTGGCTAGAAATGAACTTGAGACAATAAGCGAAATGGCTTTTCATAACTCAACGCAAATTCAGTATTTAGACTTGTCAAACAATAAAATCGATCGTTTGGGAGATAGACTGTTTGAAGGATTAATTCGACTCGAAGTATTGGATTTAAGCGGGAACCTTTTAACTGAATTACCCGAGAATATTTTTGAACGATCAAGATTACACATGCTTGAAAACATTGATTTGAGCAGAAACTTATTTGAGCACCCTCCACTTAGAGCTTTGCAGAAGCAGTATTTCTTTGTTTCTTCGGTAGATTTGTCTCATAATCAGATAATCGATATACCAGCCGAAGACAGTGTCATGGTCAATATAAAAAAGTTGGACCTGTCGTTCAATCCGCTATCTGAGAAAACAATTAACAATGTTTTGACTGAGCCGAAAACAGTCCGAGACTTAAATCTTGCAGGAACTGGAATCAAATCATTCGAACAACTAGAAACGCCATTTTTACACAATTTGAACTTATCGTACAATAACATTAGCAAGTTGTCGCAGAAAACTTTCACTCGAACGACATTATTAGAATCACTGGACCTCTCCCACAATCAAATTACTGACGTCACAGGGTCGCTCGCCGTGTCTTGGCCCAAACTTAAGAATCTTTTGCGACTTAATATCTCCGGTAACCCAATGGTAATGATAATGGACGGGAACTTTGAAAATCTTTCTTCCCTCCAAGTTTTAGATATTGGCAATCTGGAAAAGTGTACAAGAATAGAGAAAAATGCTTTCAGAGCACTCCCTAATTTGGTCGAGCTTAGGGCGTATGGGTATCCTAGGCTAGGATATTTTGATGTACAAGGTGCCTTGCAGTACTTACTTGCTCTTGAAAAACTGGACGTTGAAGTCAAGGATACTACAATTGGTGCTGACCAGTTACATTCCATATTACATCCAAGATTAGAAGAGTTAGGTCTTAGAGGTGTTCGACTCAAAACAGTGTCTTCTGGTGTGTTAGCTGGTTTGAAAGCTCCGGCGATCACTGTAAAGTTCAGGAACACCTCTATTACCAGTCTACCACCCGCATTGCTCTTCCCCCTGCCAAGATCTTCGCAAATAACTATTGACGTAGCTGGAAGCCAGTTGACTACTCTACAGCCGCAGCTTTTGGTGTCTTTAGACGACAGGCGGGCAGATCTCTCGATGTTTGGCTTAGACACCAACCCGATCCGTTGCGATTGTAATGCTCGAGCGCTCAGAAGATGGCTACCGAATGTTGGAGTGAACGATGTTAGATGTGAATCTCCGGATCATTTATCAGGATTTCTTTTAGTAGAGATAGGTGACGATGAATTGACGTGTGAAACAAAACGCAGAACTACAGCCACTTCTAGTAGCATGTCCACCACTCCCTCCCCACGACTGGTCCGTACATCATCGGAGCCTGATATAATTTGGTCGATAGCGCCTTCTCATGATCGACCTAAAGTGACTGGGGAGCCGAAAGGAGCTCCAGTGGTCGGGGTAGCAACATCGAATAATGATGACAATCTGATCATTGGAATTGTTGGTGGAGTGGTCGCGTTTATAGCTATTTTGATTGTTGCGATTTGTATCGTTCGGTTGAGAATGACGTCAACATCGTATCGGGGTGGTCCGCTGGCCAGCAGTCCCACTGCGGGCGGGCCTCCGATGTGGGGCCCTCCATGGCCGGGCTACGCTGGCACCTTGCCTCCACCATCATTGTCTAACGCCACATTACCGCACAAGGTGCAGTCCGGGCCGGGATCAGTTAGATACTTACACGCACCGCCACCTCCAGCGCCATATTTTATTAGCTTGCCACCTGATCATGACAAAATCTATCGGTAAGACATTATTCCAGTTTCTAGTTTTAAGTTATGAGTTAATTATTCTGTTGTAAATATTATTTTTTCTGCGATAGAAATTATCATATCATATTTTTTACGAAATAAAATTGGGCCTTGAACTTGTGCGAAGCTCATATCGTTGTAGATATCATCATAACTATATAAGTTAATATGAAATATAACTGTTTTGTAGTATTTTCTATCATAACATGGCTTGGACTAGGTTGAATGCATCTAGTCAACATTGACAGACTTTAACGTAGCTTAATCTGAATAATTTAATATTATAAAAGGGTTCTGTATGTGCTTGAGTGAATAGGGCAAAATTATATTTCTGTAAAATAGTTATTTATAAAACTAAAATATAAGCGGTGCGCTAAATCGACCACAATTCATAATTTTGCGTGGATGTGGCGAGCTGTAATCGATTTTGCGCATTACTAACATAATGTTAATTAGCTAGTATTATCTAACAAAATTTCTAAAATAAAATATTATCTAAGAATATTTGTTTCTTGTTTTATTTTACACGTCTTAAATTACAAAGTGTTTTGCCAAGTAACATTACGAGTTCGTCCACATGAGCAATCACAGGCGCTTGGGACGTGCGTGAGGCGGCGTGCCCGCTCGCGCACGCATCGCGTCCTTCAAAGCAAACGGAATTAGGCAAAGCACCCCTAGAAGCATGACTCTCATTAAGTCTCGAAAGAAGCGCTCTCAGCGCCGCGGGCACTCTTTGAGAATAAAAAACGCCCTGAGAAAACACATCTTTTAATGTTGTTCTACATTATTAATTATACGGTGGGCGCATTTAATTGCGGATTAAGTATCTAATGGTGGTACACTGCAGTATTATTCCGGTAAACTCGTTTTTATCACCTATCAAGGGTTAATTAAGTAAGTTGAAGGGGTAAAAGGGTTGCACGCTGTATTCGGGAAGCTTTATTTAAAATAAAATCGTGTAGCGTGTCATTTTTTCGCCGACGCGTAAATGGGAATAGGTCTGGTAAACAATGTAGCGGACTCGCTTTGTGAACGTATTTCAAAATTGAATTGTGCCGGTCGTGGCGCCAGCTGATTTGATGAACGGCATTTATGTGAATGTATGGTGCCGTTCAAACGTCCGTGTTGTCAGCAACGTGCGTACTTCTGTGGAAACTGCATTATATATGTAGATCTAAGCGTGCTAATCTGAGTATGACTGCTCTGTGGCAATTGTATGGGGATTTCGAATAGTACAAAGGCGTATGCCTATTGTAATAATATTATTGTACAACTTGTAGGAGTATATCTGTGTATTGAGGCGTGAAATCTGAACAAGAAAATTAACCACTTACATTCCATTTAATTTTATTAATCTTATTGATCGCCCGCTTTTGTTTCGCAAGTTTGAGAGACATATTATTAATGTCCAACACTGAACTGAGATGGGTAGGTAGATTATAAACTCATTAACAAAATTTTGTTGTTTTATTTTTGTATTTTTAACTCGCAACCATTTCACAATACAAAATTCATAAGGTATTTTTCATACTATCAATTTAGCCTGGACCTTTATGCGTGAAATGGGGTGCGTCTACGAGGCCGAGATACGTATTTTTCCGGCACGTGCGATGACAGATAGCGATATCACAGTGATTTTAGCAGTACACTTCAGGAAGACTTCTTCGTAGTACAGAGGCAGACAATTGGACAGTTATTGCAAAAGTGTCCAATTGGTGACAACGTGATGGCCCAGTGGTTAAGGCCTCGCCTCTCATGCATGAGATTGTGGGTTCAATCCGGGCGAGTACCAATGTGACTTTTTTCAATTCATAAGTAGTTTCTGTGTTTAATTTGGACATTACTGACATTGGTGAAGAAAAACATTGAGAGGGAACGTTCTGGAGTTAATATAATTCTAAAATCGCCAACCCGTTTGAGTAAGCGTGGTGGGATCAACATCGCCACAAATGTGAACTACGCGTCACACTGACGTCACGCAAAATCCTTCATCGCGCAAGCAGATTTTACCGCGCCACTAGCATAATATACAATGTGGAGACAACAATACGACGATAAATGAAAACACTGGCAATAATAATGTATAAGAATATTTTGGAACGATCAAATAAATTCTAACATCGGAATTAAAAAAAGTGATTTATTCAAACAAACTGAATAGCAGTGGTGTACCGACTATGGGTTTTTCCAATCTTTGACTAGTTATAGCGACTAAACTATTGGATATATTTAAATGAATTTTCGTGTGCAGACTGCGAACGTCACTAGTTAAACGCAGTTGAATTTATTGTCATATTGTCGTCTCCAGGTTGTATACAAAATCCCGACATCAACCGTCGGGCAATTGCGCACCAGACACGACACCGGTCTGGTCGGAGGATCCTCCCTTTTTTATAGAAGATGGTGTGCCGACTATGGGTTTTGCCAATCATTGACTAGATAGAGCGACTAAACTATTGGATATATTTGATTGAATTTTCGTGAGCAGGCTGCGAACGTCATTAGTTAAACGCAGTTGAATTATTGTCACATTATCGTCTCTACGTTGTTCATCATTCCTCTATAATACTCTATCCTCTATAATAGAGCCATTTTCTCATACAGAGAAAGCACGAGCATTGATCATAATGCTCGTGCTTTCTCTGTATGAGAAAATGGCTTTGCCCTGCAGGGGGACAATAATAGGCTGGTATGATTATTATTAGTTATGAAGGTAGGTATTCAAAGCAGGTTTCATGAAAACGACTTTAATCCCTGACATCGGCGAGACAATGTGTAGCGGCATCAACATCGCCACATGCGAACTACGCGTCACACTGACGTCACGCAAAATCCTGCATCGCGCAAGCAGAGTTTACCGCGCTACTAGCATGTATACAACATTCCGACATCAATCGTTGGGTAGTGGCCCACCAGACACAGCACCCATCTGATCGGAGGATCCTCCCTTTTTTATGGAAGATGAGTGAACTTTAGACCCTATTCCTCATTCCTCTATAATACTCTATATGATCAATGCTCGTGCTTTCTCTGTATGAGAAGATGGCTTTGCCCTGCAAGGGGACAATAATAGGCTGGTATGATTATTATTAGTTATGAAGGTAGGTAGTCAAAGCAGGTTTCATGAAAACGTCTTTAATCCCTGACATCGGCAAAACAATGTGTAGCGGCATCAACATCGCCACACGCGAACTACGCGTCACACTAACGTCACGCAAAATCCTTCATCGCGCAAGCAGAGTTTACCGCGCGACTAGCATACGAGATATACAACATCCCGACATCAATCGTTGGGTAGTTGCCCACCAGACACAACACCTGTCTGGTCGGAGGATCCTCCCTTTTCTATAGAGGATGAGTGAACTTTACATCCTGTTCCTCATGCATCTAAAAATGTATCGACGCTGTAGGTACGAAGAGGCAGCTGTTTTCCTGACACAAAGGCCAATATTCCTATCTTTCGCTCATACGGTTATTCAAAAAATTCTACCGAAAAATCCTACGTGTATTTTTGATGGAATTCAAAATAGCTGCGTTGTTTAAACCGACGGATCGCAGCAGCAAAACATGGAATTTCAATTTAACATCACCTGCATTGGAATATGGACGGCTATGTCCCGCTGTTATGTTTCGAAGCACTTTCAATACTTTTTGGGGTTTACTTTGTTATCGGTGTAAAGTGTTTTTGTATAAAAAGGCAGATGGAGTGAGTAGGATTTGTTTTTTGACAAGTATGGAGTCAGAGTGAGCAGTGGTGGCTTAGTGGAAACGACCGCGATTTACGAGTTGTAAGTCGTAGGTTCGAACCCAGCCAGGCAAAGCCGAAAGACGTCCACTGCTGGACATAGGCCAAAATCACGTTTGTTGTATGGGAGCCCCCCTTAAATATTAATTTTATTCTGTTTTTTTTTGTATTTGTTGTTATAGCGGCAACAGCAATACATCATCTGTGAAAATTCCAACTGTCTAACTATCACGGTTCATGAGATACAGCCTGGTGACAGACGGACAGACAGATGGACAGCGGAGTCTTAGTAATAGGGTCCCGTTATATCCTAACCCTAAAAAACATATAATACATCATCATCATCATCTGCCTAACCTTTTGTCAACTATGTTGGGGTCAGCTTCCAGTCCAACCGGATACAGCAGATTATCATTATTATCATTATCACCATCCTGTATTTTACATGAAGTAACTGCGTATCTGACCTCCACAATCCACTAACTAGTAACTGTACTAGATAGCACAATATCCCTTGGTAAGAAAAAAAAACAAACTTTATAAAAAAAATAAAGATTCTAGATTTACGAAGATATTAAAGAGGGTGAAATGAAAATAAATAAATGGAATGTTCCAAAATTACAGGTTACAAATTATTAAAACTACTAAAAGTATTTTTTACTCAAACTGCACACACAATTGTACAGAAATAGCATCGTAGGTAGAACTCCTAGATTCAATAAAGGTACTCCAACCCTGCCTCGCTAAAATGTTAGCAAAACTATCGCAGTTTTGCGAAAGTGGTGAAATCTGAGTGAAGCGATGCGTAATGGTTTCCAGATATGAAACATGGGGAAAGGTGTTAAAATAAGAGTTGTAAAAGTTTGGATTCTACGTAGGTAACGTAAGGTATGTTTATTAGGGTGCCGTTCCAAAATGGTAAAAAGGAACCCTTATGGTGAGACTAAGTCTGTCTGTCTGTCACACCTGGATATCTCAAGAAATACTGATGCTATCAACTTGAAATTTAGAATAGTTTTAGATGACGCTTGCCCAACTATTTTGCAAGCAAGAAAGAAATTAAAAAAAAAAAATCTTTTTCAAAAAAGGGACTAAAAGGGGGTCTTAAAATTTTTAAGTGAGGCTACTAGGGTATGTGGGGTATCATATGAAAGAACGCTGTTTGCACATTCTCAAACATTTTTATTTTTTTTAGGCAGCATAGTTTCCGACTTTTGATGAAAAATGTAAAAAAAAATACCGTTCCCCCCCCCTTATTTTTAAGTTTGCAGAGATAAAAATCTGAAATTATTCTATATGAAGAAGCTTATGTAAAGATTACAGAAAAAAAATAAAACGATGTTTCTAAATAGCACAGTTTTTCAGAAATCATCAACATCTTATATTCGTACGGAACCCTCGGTGCGCGAGTCCGACTTGCTCTTGACCGGTTTTTTTTTCATTGCTTCATTTTTGATTATTTTTACCGATTGTGATATAGTAATTTTATTTTATTCTAGGTGCATCGTCTTCACATATATAATGCAGGGATTGATTCCTTTTTCGGCACATTCCTCTTTGGACATATTCCGTTTTCGGCCTATTCTTGTTTCGGCACATTCCGTTTTCGGCATAAATCATTATATACAACAAAGCATCATTATTCTGAAAATTTTAAATACCTAGGGCTATTTTCTGATATACTTACCCACAACAAATACCTAATACAAGGTAGACGGCAATTAAATAGTAAGGTAATTTTTGTAATGAGGATCTTATTCATTGAAGAGCATATTAGGCTTTGTTTTATAAAAGACGGCAAGCATAAGCATATGAATTTAGATACCTAGTTGGTTATCATCATTAGTTAGTTGCCCAATTATTTTAAGTAATCAGTGTAGTTACTGTTTTATTTTTGTCTTTTATTTCTATTGATTGAAATATAATATTTTACTAATAAATATTATTTTATTTTATTACGCAAGCAAACTCACAAGTATTTCATAGTATATTTTATTTACTAAAATGTGCCGAAACAAGAATATGCCGAAAACGGAATATGTCCAAAAAGGAATGTGCCGAAAAAGGAATCAATCAATGCAGGTACCTTTTGCAGTGAAAGACTTGAATGGAAAATATACTATATAATTATGAAAGTCGTAAAGAGAGAGGGTACAAAATAATAGGAAAAACAACTTGACGGTTTCACTTGACACACACCAGGGACACAATGTTTTTTTATGTATAATTCTATGTCACTGCAGAGCTGTAGCATATCAAACCTTTAACAAATCTTATAATTAATGTACTTAAACAAATTATCGTAAAACATTTTTGTAACGTTGGAGTTTCTTGCCCATTCTTATAACCATACGAAACTACCTTTTTGAAGGGGCAACTAGAATCAATTCAATGGGGCCGGCAAATGAAAACTGATCTCAGATGGCGCCACTACTGTACGAACCCATGTCATTAAGTGAGATAATCATATACACGCTTCGGATTTCTTATCTGCGTTGATTTCTTGACAATTTTCCGATTTAGAATAGTTTTAAATTGCATTAAAAAAGTTCAATCAAATTTCTTACATTATAAGTTATGTGATCCAGCCGATGTAGGTAGTATAGGTTACATACAAATGAAAGGAAATACTTATTGAAGATCTAGTCAAACTTAAAATAATCATTTTTAAGTTTCTCATCTCGAGGAAACTGGTGGCTTCCAGTTTCTTCACAATTTGGTACACAACATCTAGGCATTTCCTCAATAATTGGCTCTAATTATGAATTCACCACTAATTCCTTACAAAAACTACTTTGTTATTGGTCTTTGTGCTACTAGCGCCACTTTGACAGTTGTCGGCCCCATTTTTTTTTTGTAAATTTTTACGTTCAAAAGTGCCTCATATGTGCCTATTTGAAATAAATAATTAAACTTGGACTTTAATGTTCCATGGTTTAGAAAATGGTAATTATGGAAATAGAATATTATTTACTGAATGGTACCTTGGTTAAATACAAGTAAAATATGAATACTTTACCCAAGCGTATTATTTGTACGAGTCTATATTAAAAACTCATCATACCTTTCGTAATTCTCGAAGAATATGAGAAAACTTTTAAGTACAGGCCCTAACTATTTTAAAAGTTGAATCACACGTAATTTGTGCAGACGTGCATAGAAGTCAAAGTTTCGGCACCAAATTAACTGTTTAATATTTGAACAGGTCACCACAGAATAATTTCGAAGCAGTAGCTCGACGGAGCTTTATTCTCTAAATAATTTAGTGGTTCTTGATTGAGGCTTGCTTTTCAACTTAAGACGCAGATATATGCCAGTGACCTTGAGTGGTTAGCTTGCGTGTTCTGTACTGAGCTCACGCAACGCGTCGTACGTTCAGCCAGTAATAGGACTCGCCCATCAAGGAGCGCTGTCCCCAATTTGACGCATTATTAATTTATTGTACACAAAACAAAAGGTATTTTAATAAAACGCGTATACTAAAAGATCAATAATTAAATTATCTTTAAATTGGTGAAGGTTTCAGAAACATACGCTTGGTAAATTTTGCGCCATTCTCCGTTTTTATTCGCGTTAGACATAACTTTACAAATTAATTTCACTATGTAATTTAAACATACTAAAATATTCACATATTAAGTTATTGAGAAAATGCTCTAATTTATCATATATGTTTTTCAAATCATTAACACTACTCGTTTACGTGATCTTTAGTATAAAATCATTAAAAGTCGGTTATCGTCCCCTTAAAACATTTTGTCTGACACTTACTGTTGGTGACATTACAGCAGAAGGTATTGCAGTGTAACAGAAGACCGTACTGAGCGATCTAAGATGGTGTAAACAAGGTATGTTGGTGTCACGAACAAGAGTGAGGTGGTGGTGTTCAAGTCCGGTACGAAGAGCTATGACACCGTATCTCAGGTCACATTGGACGGCAGTGCTCTCAAAAGAGTGGCGCAGTTCAAGTACCAGGGCCACTGGGTCACCGAGGCCCTCGCAGATGATGTGGATGTTGAAAGGGAACGCATGGCATTGTCAGTCAGAGCTAATATGTTGGCCCGTAGGTTTGCACGCTGTACTGCATAGGTAAAAGTAACTTTATTTAAGGCGTACTGTCAGTCTTTTTATACCTGCAGCCTATGGGTGAAACATACGCAGATTACTTGCAATGCCTTGCGTGTCCAATAACGCGTTCAGGATGTTGATGTGGTTGCCACGCTTTTGTAGCGCATCAAGTATGTTTGCAGACGCTCAAGTGGATGGCTTCCAAGCGATACCTCGCAAAAGAATAGCTTCGCTGATGCGCCGCATACAAGGCAGCCCCAACAGCTTCCTGCTGCTTATTGTGGGGAGAATGGATGTGGATTGCTCCTTCATGGAACATTGGACTATACTAGATGTGTACGAGTAGTGCGGTCCTGATCCAAAGTTTCCATTGTTGTGTCATTGCATTGTGTGTCTATATAATTGAATATAAATTAACATATTATATGGATAATTATATTGTAATTGTAATTTATCTAAAATAAAATATTTGATTATGATGATGATGAATATTGTTTTAAGGTACAATTCTATGTTTATTAATTTAGAGCGAAGACGCATAGTCAAGAAAATGTGTAGCTTGAAGGGTTAAAAAAAATCCACCATTTTGATAAAAAAAAAAATATATATATTTATGAGCACAGTGTCACTCGAGCAATAAAGGCGAATCTAACGACATATAATTCATAGCATTTAATAGTTACGAGGGAACATAGGGACGGACATACATACATAATTAGAATCACAACAAATAAGATTTTTAAAACTATTAGTAAGTAACAAAACTAAAAACAAATGTAAAGATGATTATTATAAATTATTTAAAATTTGCAAAATTCTTCCTATCAGCTTAAAACATAAATACCTACTACTGGTTAACAGTCATGGCAGCTGGAGGCGTCACTCGCTAGTTACCCATAACCACGCAACTAGGATGGTATCAGCAGGTAAATTTGATGTAGGTACCTAGAATAAAGAACTATTTTGGCGACCGAACGCTTGAAGAGTTCCATACCTTCTCAATCAATTGCCTACTGATATAAGAAGTCAGGAAATAAAAGGTAAATTTGCCAAGTTACTTAAGCGGTTCTTTTTCAGGAATTTGTAAACGATGTTCTAAGGAAAATGGTTTGCAGATTGTTGGGGAAGAGCGAATGAGTGATTAGGGATATTTTAAAATAATGAATTCATAAGATTAGATAATTGATAGTTACATATTAGGTTCAGCAGATTAAAGTGTCCGCACTGTAAATAAAAGTTGTATAATTGTGTTCTGTTCCCACAGACAAACCGTGAAAACGGTTTTGCGGGGCAAAGTCCTTATGTTAAGTTTTTTGTAAACGTAGTTAATAAATAAATAAATAAATAATAATAATACATACAGACAGGCATACACATATATTCCTTTTTTGGCTTTGCCGCAGTCGGGTAAAAATGAAGGATTCCAAGACTCCTAGTGAGTGTAGTCTACGACATTTCTCCCCGTGGGTGTCGTAAAAGGCGACTAAGGGACTTACTAGAGAATGGGCAGCAGCGTTCTCTATGCATTATAACACCATACTGTGATCGCCAACCCGCCTGCCAAGCGTGGCGATTATGGCAAACGCCCCTTAGGGGGGCCTATGTCCAGAAGAGGACGTCTACGACAAGTTTTCTCTGTGATTTAAAGTTGTGAAATAAAATCATTCAGTTAAATGAGAATTGATTAAAAGTCAGGCGCGGCCTCACAAAAAGGACAGTAGGCTTAATTTTAACACTACTTAAGATCCTAATTCAATCCAATTGTATAAAATTACACTTCAAAACCATATTCTGTAGACTCGCAATCTAGAGTCTGTAAAAAAAGCGTGGTAACGTCGCAATTTATTAGAAAACGGAGTTTTATGCCGCCATTTTTCAGCAATCATTCGCCTCACTGCACCCCATTGCGTATGATAGGTGATTCTTTGAGAAAGCCCCGATACTCCGCCTACAGCTTGGCGGCACAAAATAGATACAAGTTAGAAGGTTGGCTCCATAGAACGATACAAAACACACGCACATACAGACTGCCTCATTGGTCTAGTGGTCGCAAGCCCTTATAATTTTTTTGTTGGGTGGGAAGTTTTCAAATAACTTCTCCCGCTCTGGGGGGAGCGGTCAGACTTTTACTGACTAAAACCCACCCGTGTTTCTTCATTTGCCTGTGTGCCAGGGCCACGATATCCCTTTCGGACAAACTCGCAACCCTGGCAGGGGTCGCCACCCCTACTGCTAACAATGAGGTCCTGAATTCGATTCCCGGGTCGGGCAAAGTGTTATTTGGTTTGTTCCATCTGGGATTTCTCAGTAGCAGCCTGAGTTTGGATTTGGCAATAGGCTCGCCTCCTGTTACATTGGATCTTAAACATAAGTGGCGAAATTTGCGTGTATTATAGGTACACTTTTATGTGAAATTAAGTAACTAGTACAAAGTTTGTTGAAAAAATGATAAAATGAATTATATATGCATGATAGATGACACAAAAAAAAAAATGGAATGCAAAGAAGCTTAATTGGAGTTAAAAGAAGAGACAAGGTGAGATTATAAAAATACGATTATAGAGATTATATAAACGCTTGAAATTGAGATGGACAGGACACATGCTAAGGGAAGGGAAAGAGAAGTGGACGAGACTAATAACGGAATGGTACCCGCGTGATAGTAAAAGGAACAAAGGTAGACAAACTAAACGTTGGGAAGACGACATGAAAAAGATAGCTGCATAGCTATTCACAAACGTACGATACGCTTCCGTGCCGAATCGAACATCAATCAATGTTATCAAAAGAGTCCTCTAAAGGCTGTTCACAAATCCAAAACACGAAAATTTTGTCAGTTTGAATCAAATAGACGACCGCCATTCTTCCGAGAGCTATTTGCTTGAAAATGTGTCATTTTCGATTCGACAACCTGTCGTGTGGTTGTGAATAGCTATGCTGGTCCAGAATGGATACGCACTGCGAAGGACAGGATAAAATGAAAAGCTTTAGAGGAGGCCTTTGTCGAAGGACAAGCTGTAAAAGGAAAACCAGCTAGTGATACAATTAGCTAAATTCTAAATAGTTAAACATAAATAAGTAAAATGTAATAATATGCATGTTATTAAGTCACAGCAATAAAGGCTTATTTTATTTTATTTATATATGATATTCCCGCTCGCCCGCTCCAATGGGAGCTCAATGGAGTTACAGTAAAGACGTGGCACTTTACTGAGACCTCACGCGGACTTCTTGAGAGAACTTGAAGTGATGTTATTCAGAGCACTGGCAGTACCTATTTTTGCTCATTGTATGGAGCGGGCCTTCTGCATGTATCTATTTTATGATATCGGTGCTAAAATTTATGGCAAAACCTTTTTATATGTTCACGGGAGATTATAGGCGTATTGTGGATAATGTTGGATTAAACGTTTGAAGGTCTGGTGTGGGATGACGTTTAATGGTGGGTAAAGCTGTTGCAATTGCAATAAATGGAGGGTTTGGAGATGAGGTCGTTTGATACCCGATTGTTTTTCTATCGGTGCCGTCCCAAGCACGAACGGGTGACGTAAACGTTACGTAAATTCGAATGACTTTTTAATAGTTTATTTTTTTTGTAATATTTTTAGGGTTCCGTACCAAAATGGTAAAAAGGAACCCCTATAGTGAGACTAAGTCTGTCTGTCACACCTGGATATCTCAAGAACTCCTAATGCTATCAACTTGAAATTTAGAGTAGTTTTAGATGACGTTTGCCCAACTGTTTTGCAAACAAGAAAGAAATTAAAAAAAATATATCGTTTTTGCAAAAGGGACTGAAAGGGGGGGGGGTCTTAAAATGTGAAGTGGGGCTCCTAGGGCATGTGGGGTATAATATGAAAGAATGCTGTTTGCACAGTCCCCACCTCTTATCTCCGAAGTTTGCATATATAACAATCTGAAATTATTTCATGAGATAGAAGTTTATGTAAAGATTACAGGAAAAATAAAACGGTGTCTCTGAATAGCACAGTTTTTCAGAGATCATCAACATCATATATTCGTACAGAACCCTCGGTGTGCGGGTCCGACTCGCTCTTGACAGGTTTTTTTTATTTTATAGAGAGTTTGATCAGTATGACCATGTCACCCTCATAGCATACTAGCATATAGCATTTTGGTTAAACATTTTGTGACATGCACAATTAGATAACTAGCTTTTGTTCTCGGCTTCGTCCGCGTGGAAGTCGACGTTATCCCATGGGAACGTACTACCGAGATCAAAAGTCTCAATCCTATGTATTAACCAAATTGCATCAAAATCCGTTCAGCTGTTTTATCGTGAGAGCGTTACAAACAAACTCACTTTCGCATTTATAATATTAGTTACGATAACCCATAATTATATGTACTGTACACACCCCCTCATTAACGTCCATTCATAACACCACCACACTCCACATAACCATACATTAAACACACACTCTTTACACTTCACACTTACACAAATGTGAACGAGAAAAATTAATTGTTATCATAATTTTTACTTCTCTTATTATCATGATTGCATGACTGTATTTAATAACTAGGTATTTTAATCAGAAATACAATTTTTTAAATTATGAACGTAACTTCTATTTTGCTATTTTAATTATTACTTTTGTTTGTCGTTAGTAAATGCTACCCAAATGTCCTTTCTTTGGTATTGATCGTCGCATCGTTGAGCTCCTTAAATTCTGAGTAGAGCTGCACGATTACTGACAATTGCGTGCACTGACTGGTCAGGTCCACTCAACCTGTGTGGTTCTTTCCTCAAAATACCAGCCACCAATCTACATGGTCTTCACATGATTTGGCCAAGATTATGTCTGGACTTTGAAAGAGACTGTGACCTCTGAGTTTGTTTCGGCCTTTCTTCTCAGAGTAGTCAGTTACGAAACGCCGACCTCATCTAGTTTATTTTTATTTTTTAATATGATTGACGTGTAAAAGTGTTTGTACAAACCTACTTACAGAAATAAAATCATTTATCATTTATCATTATCATTAAATTCAAACGATGTATATTTCATAAAATCCAGAAGCTATTGTTTGGGAGAACACACTGGCCCCTGTAACACAGATGTTTTACCTAGCGCTTCACTTCACGCCAGGCTTCACGTTAGGGCTTCACTTTGTTTGTACACATTTTTTATGCCAATAAAGATTTTTTTTTATATGAATAAAGAAACGAAACGAGTATATTCAATTTTAAAATCATCCGAAGTGACAGTAACTGTCAGTTTACTCCACGCGTTCGTGCTCTCAAAACGGTGAAGGAAAACGTCGTGAGGAAACCGACATGTCCAAGAACCAAAAATTCGAAGACGTGACATCTACCAACCCGCACTGGACCCGCGTGGTGGATTACGGCTCACTCATCTCACAGAGAGGAGGCCTGTGTCCCAGCAATGGGAACATTATAGGCTGATTATGTTGTTCGTGCTAGGCCCACACGTCCTCTTTTAGAAAAAACAAGCTGTTCGATAAAAAGGTAAGGTCAGATTTTGCATGTAGGTAAGGTCAGTTACTTTCTAATTGTAAGACACAGGCAAACATAATAAGCATACCTACAATATAACTGTTTTTGTTCAATCATTATAGGCTGATTATGTATGATTATGTAGGGCCCACATAATCAGCCTATAATGTTCCCACTGCTGGGACACAGCTATTTTTTGCATGTTCTTTCTTGCACTTTCTTTCTTTCACGTAAGTTCTTTCTTGCACGTTATTTCTTGCATGTATTTTATTTTTTCTTGAACGATCTTCCTTGCACATTAGTCCCGCTCCGCCCAGAGCCCTCCCGCTCCGCCCAGAGCCCTCCCGCTCCGCCCAGAGCCCTCCCGCTCCGCCCAGAGCGGGAGAAGTTATTTAATAATTTCCAACCCAAAACACAAAAAAGAGGCAATCTAAGCCCCGACCCACTGCAAGACATACTCCTCACCCAAGTTGCATAGTAAAAAAATATCAAATAACTTCTTCAGCGGGAGAAGTTATCTGATAATTTCTCAACCAAAAAAAAAAGGTCCAGTTTCTCACAAAGTTAGCTCCTTGTTCGACTGCACTACTGTCAAAGTTTAGCATTAAGTTTATAACTTGGGTAAAGAGAATAAACGTTTTATATAATTTAATTTAAAATAAAATAATTTTCTGTGTGTTCAAATTTTAGGATTGGCCTTTTTGTGCAAACCAACTCTTTAATAACGTTTTGTTTTAAACTGTTTTCTATCAGTGAGTTTGCAGTATTATTTACTTAATACAACGACAGCTGTGTAACTGACATCTGCTGTTCGTTTGGTTCGCGCGTGGTATACGAACACTTACAGAGTTGGTTAAAAATCAGTTTTATTAAGTGGCTGACTGAGACCTTGTTAATTAAGCATATCTACGAATTTTGGCTAAATAACTAAGGAGTTGTTCGTGTGTACCGGATTCAAAATATCTACTAGATACTAGAAAATAGTTAGAAACCGGCATGTCCTAGAACCATCCGAAGAGATGTGACATCTACCAACCCGCACTGCCCCCCCCCCACCTCTCACAGAGATGAGGCCTGTGTCACAGCAGTGGGGGGAACGTTATAGGCTGATTATGATACAATTATAGAAAAAATCATAAAAAAATAGGTATTAAATTGGAGTTTTAACGTTAAGAATTCTATGAAAGAAAGGAACAAATTATCCTCAGGATCAGCTGTTCCCTACATTTATGTTCTCATAACTCGTCAAAATGTAGGGAACAGCTGATTTTTTTTTCGCGCTTTCAGGATTGGTCCCATAACATTCTTGGACATGTTGGTTGAGAACCGGTGACTGTTATTTTAGTGATAGCCGTTCTTCAGATCTGTAAGAATGTATCAATCAATGTAGCAGTGTTGTGAGATTAGGTAGTGTATGCAGGAACGCAGGCGTTCATTAATTCACTAAAAACGAACAAATTCGGAAGCAATGGGGTCCCATGAAATACGGGGCGATCCTATTGCCACTAACCGAGCACAAACTCAGATTTCGGACTGTTACTGAGAAATTTCAGATGGAAAACCCAATAACACTTTACCTGATCCGGGAATCGAACCTAGGACCTCGTGCTCAACAGTAGCGCTTCCGACCACAATATCAACGAGGCCGTTTTCTATAAAAATGAGGCTGTTATTTTAGTATATTGTGGTATCTTACGAGTTTCACGCGGACGAAGTCGCGGGCAAAAGCTATTAAATACATAAATGTAGACAATATTAATATCTATTCATCATCATCATCATTTCAGCCGAAGAACGTCCACTGCTGGACATAGGCCTCCTCAAAAAAGGGGGGGGATTTGCCATAATCGCCACGCTTGGCAGGCGGGTTGGGGCAAAAAAGCATAGAGAACGCTGCTGCCCATTATCTAGTAAGTCCCCTTAGTCGCGTCTTACGACACCCACGGGAAAAAATGGGATGGTGCTATTCTTTACGTCCGGCACCAAACAGAATTATCTATTCATACTTATATGCACCTAAAAGTTTCAAATAAATATTTCCTTCCAGTATTTACATTCACATCAAACACAACTGTTTAGCAACTAAATACGATTCTTTTCAAATTAACACAAGTTAAAATTGGTTCGCTAGAAACAAGCTCAAGTTAAAAGCGACTACAAAAGAGCAGGAAAGATCTTGTTAAACAAGAACTCTTAAAAGGGAAATCAGCGAAAAAGTTAAAATTAAAACTCATTCGTGAGGCAATAACTGCAGAACTACGTCCTCTGAATACTGAAGTAAAGAGGTGGAGTTTTAGAGTCGTTTAGCAATCAGTAAATTGTGGCACTTCAAAGGATGGTCTGAGTGATTGGTCTCTGTTTGACTAGTTGGGAAAAGGTAGGAATTTCACATACCTAAGTGGAGGATGGCGGCGTACTTGTATGACCAGATGTATGAAAGCAAAATAAAAAAGAAAGAAAAATAATTATATTTGTCACAGAAGCATGTGCATACAAAAACATTATTAACTCGAGCATTGTAAACATTACACAAAACAGATCTACATAAATTATTATAGTCACGAGCACAAAAAAAACAAATAGGAGAAGAAAAAAAACCGGCCAAGTACGTGTCGGACCACGCACAATGAAGGGTTCCGTAGTTAGGATGAATTCATCCCAAAAACAAACTTAACATTGTAGTTGAAAAACATGCTCTCCGATACATCTATATCTTCTTACGGTCAATTCTTCAACTGCAAATTTAAGTTGGTCGACGATTACTCGTTAACTTGTAAACCCTACTTAGCTGTGATAGTTTTCCTTTTAATTTCGTTATATAATATACTACTGTCATGAATTTTTTCACATATCCAAAACCAACCATTTAGCTGGCAGGGGGGGACACTTGACTCTAACAAAAAACAGCACTTTAAAGCTTAATATTACGCAAACGGATCTCAGAATTGAAAAATGTCTTTGACAGACCCACAATATTTTTGAACGGCCTATCCAACGATACCCCACACCATGTATTAGACGAGAAAAAAAAATATCATCCCCGTTTTACGTGCAAGGGAGGTACCCTAAAAAAAATGTTTTTCATGGTTATATTTTACGACTTTCTCGGCGTGATTAATATGTACACCCATGCCAAATTACAGCTTTCTAGGACTTAGCGTCTCTGAGCTAAGTTGGGGACAGACGGACGGACGGACAGACAGACAGACAGAAGACGGACATGGCGAAACTATAAGGGTTCCTTGTTTACTAAGGAACCCTAAATAGGAGTGTGTTAGAGTCGTAGCAGGTAGCGTTCTGTAGTTTCTGCCTACCCCCCTGGGAAGAAAGTGTGAGTTTATGTATGTATGTGATAATTAAGTTAGTGTTGATTATACAATATTAGTTTTAGTATATGCGAAACCCGAAACACGTGTCTAGTATTTTTTGGAAATAATCTATGTACAAAATTTCAAAACTGTATCATGAAAAATCACAAAGTTATAAGGTTGTTATGTTACTACCGGGTGGTCCGTACAAAAACACGCTAACGGCGCCGGCGCCCCCGCTCCTCCAAGGTCGTCTTGCGCTCATTGATAATAATTTGGCAGTAGTTACCTAACTGTACGGCGATTGTATTGTAAGTAATTAAATGGTGACAACATTTTCCATCACACTTTGGGACCAAATATAACATGGTGTAAAAATTATTGAAATCGATTCAGTTCCTTATTCTGAACAAACTATATTTAGGATTCGCATATAATACTAAAAATAATGTTGTTTAAGGCCCGTTATGAAATAAAAATGGTTTGGTATTAGTCTATCGCCTGATATTTTATGCATTGCCATCAATTTAAATTAAAAATGCACTAAAAGTACCTCCCAGTGGCTCCCAGGCACATCACAGCCTAAAAACTTTGCAAGTCCATCAAAAGATGGATGGATAGATGTTATAATTGTATATAAAATTTTCGTATAATTTGTATTAGTAACAAAATTCTCATTCATTTATTTTTCTTTATTGGATGGACAGAAACAAATCAGGGGGTCTATTCCGAACATAAATCCGAAGTAACGGCCGAACGTTCGGCCGTTGCTTGACTACGGCTAACTATGGCTGACTACGGCGAAAGAAAAGAAAAAGAAGCGACAGTTAAAAAGATAAGCCAAAGTCAAAAATGTGACTTTAAATCGGGTAAGGCTTCAAAGTCAAAAAAGGAAACTATGGAAGTTATAAAACGGCCGAACATTCGCCAGATACTTGGGATTAACGCTTCGGAACCTCTGGTATTGCATAGTATTTTATTTATGATTCTTTCCATGCCATCATTTTTCACTACAAATTCTTCATGCTTTTCACTTTTTTGCTTTTTACTTCTCATTCAATATTGTTGGCTCTAGGTATAAACACAAAAGTGATTCGCCGTTCTCAATTTGCACTAAAACGCGCCTATTCTCCTTTATGCCATAAGAAAATATACGGAGAGGAAAAATTGATGAGTTTTCAATGTCTATTACATATAAACGAAGATCGATCAATCTCGGCTTCATTCCAGCCGTGACACATTTTTACGGAAGTCCATTTTGAGTTTAAGACAATCTGTTACACTTGACTGCATAAGTTATTTCTAAGTAACCATTTTTAAACAACGTAACTGCAGTAAAAGGTCATAAATATCAAGATATTTATGGAGAAAGCTGGTTAAATGTGTCATTTAAATTTTTCTTTAAATATTATTTTTAACTTTCAAAAATTCTGAAGTATTGTTTCTAGTTCTGTGCTCGTTGGACCCACTAAACCTACATATTTGTCCCCTAGTGACCTATTTCCACCGTTAAACCCTGTTCATCTGTTCTAGTTGATAACTTAGCTCCGGGCCTTAGCCAAGTCCTCAAATAACGTCTTTCCAAGAAAATATCTTAGTGAGCTAAACCCAATAAAGCTACACTAACGAAAACGAAGGAACCTCTTATTCCTAACCCTTTATAAACCAAGCAAAGGGCCTAGTGATAATTTACCAGTATTGAGTTACATTGAATTCGAGAAATATTGTTTTACAAGAAAGTATTTTCAAAGGCTTGTTTTTGAATTGTGATTATAAAAAAGTATAACAAAGGAAATCATTCCCGTGGAGTCCTCAAAAATGTCAAAGTCAAAAACGCCTGCTTCGGATTACCAAAGCTTGATTATTTCGGGTCAATTAATTTGTTTTAAAACTGCAATTTTTTTTTAACTATCACTTTCTTATAATTAGGCATAATAGTTGCCTAAGATAGCTATCTTATTATCTAATCTTAATAGAACAGAAATGGCATGTATTTCATATTATAAATACACTAGCTTTCGCCCGCGGATTCACCCGCGTGGATGTCGAAAAAAAAACAGCTTCTCTATCAGCAGCATTCCCCCAAAACATTATACCATATCTTAGTTGGAACCAACGTAAGCGTGGTAAGCAGATAGGAGTGCAGTTAGATTTACAACTTTACGTAGGATATAGATAGCATATAAATATCAACTTCGTTTTGGTACATACTTGTTCAATATACGTGTCCAGCATTTCATGTCTAAGTCTATTTGTAAGAAATTTTGTATTGTTTATTTTTTATACGTTTTTGTTCTTAAATAATAATGTTTATATACTTACCAACTTTTGAGTTATTCAAGGTACTCAGTAAAATTGTCCCGAAAACTTTATTACCCCTTTTTCCGATTCTCGAAAACTCCATATTTTTTTTCTTTTTTTTGTCTAAAGTATGAGCATTGAGTTTCGAGTTAATCGGACCTCGCCTAAAGATTAAGATTAAGATTCTTAAAAACAAACTGTAACACTCCCTAAAATCCTTTTGAAGGGTAGTTTTGAAAAACGCAACCGTCATTACAAACTTTGTTATTTAAGAACGTATTCTTGCTATAATTCACGTTTATTAACTCAAAAAATATGATTATTCATACAATCTAAATCCCTTTTCACCCTGATAATATTGATCTAATTTTCAAAAACCGAATCTCCGAGTTCGCCTACAATGTATGGAATGTAAATATTATATATTCTCAAATAAAATTAGTATTATAATAATTAAAAATTTCTGTTGTTAGTCAGTCAGGACTTCGCCCACGACTTCGTTCGCTTGGATTTCGTACTTTCCCCTAAAAATTATTTCAGCAACACCTCCACCTCCTTTAAATGGTGTAGTATTAATTATTACGATCTTTATTATTAAATGGTATTCTCTATTTCTATCAAGTAACGACTGCCTCGTTAGTCTAATGGTCACAAGCATGGCTGCTGAGCATGAGGGGTGGGTTTGATTCCCAGGTCGGGCAAAGTGTCATTGGATTTTCCATTACGAATTTCTCAGTAGCAGCCCGGAGTCTGGATTTATGCCCGGTTGATGGCAATAGGCTCGCCGCTATTACATGGGACTTAAACAGAACTGGCGAAAGTGGGTGTACTAAAGGTACACCTCTACCTGTCCCTTTGGGGATTACAGGCGTGATGTTATGTAAATAAGTACTCGGGCCAAATTTCAAGTTTATATATCAAAAGAAATAAGATTCTGTTCATACAAACTATATCGCCTCTTTTTACGCACTCAAAGAGGTAAATTGTTGAAACATCGTTTTTGACGTTTCTATTATTGGACTTATAAGTTATTTATACCAATTTTCAAGTTAATCTAGCCAAGCAAAAAAATCCTTCCTTGTAAATTGACTATCCCTTTTCACCCCATTAGGGGCAGATTTTCAAAAAACCTGATACAATTTATTCTTTTTTTTTTGTTTTCAGTATAGATACTGAGTTTCAAGTTAATCGGACCGTGCGTTAAAAATCTTCCATACAAACTGACATCCGCAAATCCCCCTTTAGAGGGTAGTTAAAAAAAATGTCAAACTTTATCATTTACTTAGGTTAGTATTTGTGCCAAGTTTCAGGTTTATTAACTCAAGGAATAAAATTTTTCGTACAAACAAAATCACCCCTTTTCACCCCCTTAAAGTTCGAATTTCAAAACACCCCTTCTTAGCTGATGCCTACGTCATAATTTGGGGTTAATCAAGCCACACAGTAGAATCCTCCCTTGTAAAATTGACTACCCCTTTTCACCCCGTTAGGGATAAATTTTCTAAAAACTCTGATCAATTTTATTCTTTATATTTGGTTTACAGTATAAATACTGAGTTTCGAGTTAATCGGACCGCGCGTTAAAATTCTTCCATACAAACTGACATCCGCAAATCCCCCTTTAGAGGGTAGTTAAAAAAAATGTCACACTTTATAATTTACTTAGGTTAGTATTTGTGCCAAGTTTAAGGTTTGATAACTCAAGGAATAAGATTTATCCCCGTTTTTCACCCCATAAAGGTCGAATTTCGAAAAATCCCTTCTTAGCGGATGCTATGGTTTCCAACCATAAGCCGAAATATTAGTATTTTAACTTAAAAAGAACTTTCATTAAAAATAACATTTTATCCCGTTTTTTACCCCTTAAGGCTTGAAATTCTATCAACACCGTTGCATTAGCTTCCAACCGTAAGCCTAGATAATAAATTTTTACTGTGAAAATTAAGGACTTTGATACACAACTTCATCCCTCTTTTTAACCCTTCGGGGGTAGAATTATCAAAAACGCTGACACACATATAAATTATTTTTTAATCATCAGCCTATACACCAAATTTGAAGATCCTAACTTCAAAACTGACGGACTTTCATATAAACTTCCATCCTCTACTATACACTCTTTACAAAGAACGCACCCTCCAAATTTCATGTCTCTAGGACCAGTGGTTTAGGCTGTGCGTTGATATATCAGTCAGTCAGTCAGTCAGTCAGTCAGGACTTTGAATTTTATATATATAGATAAAGTCTACGTTATATTATTATGTTTTAATGTAACATGATTTCTGGACGAAAGCAGTATGCAAGTAAGACGCCTATAGTCCTTCGATCAATAATAGTACCCATGGTCATTAGATATGGCAATAATTTGAAAAACTATTATTTTTGGTGTCGAAGTAATCAGAGGAATATTCCGGAACGAATATTTTTCCTCAATTCGTGGAATTTTGTCCTCTTTTTTTATCTCCGTACACTTTATGGCCGAAATGAAACATCTCCTTTCATCACAATCGCTCGAGCAATTTTCGAGTTTTTGCGAGACTAACGCACGCCAATTGATTTTTATACAACCTGTTTTTTTTGATATCCCATAACTCTAGGGTTATATTCTGTAGGTAAAAATAATACTAAAACTCCTAGAATAGGTTGTCCAAAAATGCATCGTTTCGGAGATATCATCAATCATAATTAAATTAGGTCAAAAATTGTCACCAGTATGACGATTCTTTACTTTTGCGAGGTTGCCAAACTTCGCAGTAGTGTAGTAAAATAAAATATGTAGGTATGTTGGTATCGGGGCTTCCCGGCGGCAGCTAGTGAAGGGAAAGCTACCTTGTCGACGTTGTCATATTTCACGTAAGGGTGTTTTACATTAATAATCGTGACTTTGCCGAATTATTTTGTATGAAAAATGAAAAAAAATAAATAACGAAGGATTGGAACATAACTCATATGCCAGTTGATTCTTTGATATGGCCTCAATCATACCCTAGAGTTATGGGATATCAAAAAAAACACGTTGTAGAAATGAGGGACTCGTAGCTAAGTAATAGCAGCTGCATGGGTCGGTTCATCAGGTTAAGCTACGCTTGCCAGGGTTGGTCCGTAGATGGGTGACCATCTTTACGTACCGAGAC
Source organism: Tiliacea aurago (assembly GCA_948098905.1). Taxonomy (NCBI): domain Eukaryota; kingdom Metazoa; phylum Arthropoda; class Insecta; order Lepidoptera; family Noctuidae; genus Tiliacea; species Tiliacea aurago. Next base: position 8,535,418 of record OX402588.1, read on the forward strand.
TCCTCCGTGCCTCGGAAAGCATGCCGTTGGTCCCGGCTGTCATTCGTGGAATAATACATTAAACAATTATATTTCTACTGTTTGCTATCTGTTCTTTGTGTAGGACACAAACCATTCATGAGCTTTTCCGCGAATACCTATTCCGTATAATTTGTTAAGCAATAAATTAAATTGTACGTTGTCGTAGGCTTTGGTCATGTCTAGTAATAAACCTACTGCGTATTTTTTATTATTAATTATATTAAGTGCTTCTTGAATATATTTATAAACTGCCAAATTTGTTGAGCGGTTTTTACGAAAACATTGGCATTGGGTTTGGCATTTGTGAAATTGTGAAATATTTTATATTTTTCGCAATATTTGTACTTTCCGGTCACTCATGACTTTTCAATGATTTTTGAGGCTGTAGGCAAGAGATCTATTTTTGAATTTTTCTTATGGATCGGTATTATTAGCGTCTTTTTTAATAGATCAGGGAAGGCATCTTCCTGAAATGACTGGTTTAGTAGGAGGTAGAACGGTAACGTTAGTTCGTCTGTGCATTGTCTTAGTAAGATAGGTGGAATTTCGTCTATTCCATGGAAAAAAAGAAAAATATCATTTAGAAGAACTCCGAAAGTGTGACCAACAGTCTTACCAAGGGGTATCGTATTACCCAGTAACTGGGTTGTGGAGGTCAGGTAGGCAATCGCTCCATGTAAAATACTGGTATTCAGCTGTATCGTATTAAATGTCTCGCTGATGGTGGCGCGTGTGTTGGATCATTCAGTTCCCTACAAAATGGTTGAGTTGGATGGTGCTGATCCACGCGTCATTTTCGTGAACGGGCGTCGTCAGTTAAGACTGGTCTTCTCTTAACTCCCAGGGCTTATTTGTAATCTTTTAATCTTATATTTTGTATTGTTTTTTAAGTAAGTAAATTAATTTTTTACATTGTTCGCACATAAAGAAGCAACATGAATAATGTACCCAGGATTTTGTAATATCTTGATTTAAAAGAATATCCTTGGAGTTTCTTGCCTGTTCTTCTCCATAGAGATCTACGTTTTGGAATGGGCAAATAGCTTCAACTTTCTGACTAACTTACCGACTCTTTGACAATTCAAAAGTGCCTGTAATAGGTTTAATTGAAATAAATGTTTTGAGTTTGAGTTTGAGTTTATCCAGTTAGACTGGAACCCGACCCCAACATAGTAGGGAAAAGGCTAGTCAGATTGATGTATCTATAGAAAGTGAAGTCTGCTTATCGCTAATTTTCTGAATGTTTTTTTTTTTTTTTTTTCCTTCTGGCTTCGCACGGTTTGTGCATTAGCCAATGTCACGTTTTAGTTCTTGTATAGTATTGATGATATGAATTATAAATGCATGATGATGATATCCCCGGCCACTCCCCTTGAGTTTCAGTAAAGATGTGGCACTTTACTGAGACGTCACGCGGACTTCTTGAGAGAACTTGAAGCGAAGTTGCACTGTTTTGTTTCATTTGCCTACACTAATGCACGTTCACAAACACTTAATGGTTAATAATCCACCTTTATTACACATTAATATTCGGCTAAATACAAATTTTGGAAAATTAAACAAACTGTTGAACATGACGCTTCACTTTCCCGCCAAGAAGTCTTGTAAGTGCCCATTGGCGTAGGCAACCATTTTCGCCTTCAAACGGGGGTCTACTCCGAAGCGTTGATAGTTCGGATCAGCCGAATGTTCGGCCATTTTATAACTTCCATAGGTTCCTTTTTTGACTTTGAATCCTTACCCGACTTAGAGTCACATTTTTGACTTTGGCTTATCTCTTTGACTGCCGTTTGTTTGCAGCCATAGTTAGCCGTAGTCAAGCAACGGCCGAACATTCGGCCGATACTTCAGATTTATGTTCGGAGTAGACGCCCTGGAAAGTTTGGCAAGTGAAATTGTAAAACCAACAAATAATGTTCCCATGTTTGAGAAAAAAAAAAAAACATGTAGTAGACTTGTATCTAGTTGAAGGTCGATTTAGACAAAATGAATCTTGAACCAGAGTAAGATTAAGAACATTTTTTTCTCGATTTTCTTGATTAGTAGGTATAATTATTATTATTAAATACTTTATTTCAGACCATGGTGTCCATTTTGTTAGTAACAGTTTTCTTATTAACTAGTGTTAGTAATACTTAAAACTACCCACAACAATACATATAAAGTAAGTAAACACAACAATCACTCCATGACTAATGGCGCAGCAATGACTGATGTAACCACAGTCCAGCCCACTAGCGATCATACTAAGGATGCTGTTGGCGCTGCCACGTACTTACTCTACGCACCAGGGATGCGCACCTTTTACGCATCGTAGCGTAAAAGCAGTCTATGAAAGGATGATGTATAGACAGAACTACGAACGAATGTGCTTTCTCTGTTTACATGAGAGAATTTGACAGAGAATGATCAGAATCAGATCCAAACCCACCTTTAATCAAACCGTCAAATTAACTAAATAATCGCCCATTCGATGTCCATCGCGCACAGGATGGATGGATAGCAGCACATGAAGTAATTTGTTGTTCCGTCGGCGTAATTGCTTTAGGGCGTTCCAGTGAGAGGATAAATAAATAAATCACTGTGCCATAGGAGGCTTGTGTCCCAGCAGTGGGAACATTATAGGCCGATGATATAAACTGTGCAAAAAACATAATGTACCTATAGTTATATTCTGGACTACACCTAAACTTACTGGAATTTAATTAAGTCTGCAGTCAAGCACGGTCTTATGAAACTTTAAGGTGTAGTTCCTACGTAACTGCTTCGTAAGGAACCCGCGAAGACCTAAAGTAGTAATACCGGATAATATTAGTTCAAAACTTTTGTAGCTTTATTTCATTAACTTGGGTTTCTGTTACAGCATATACTTTTGGGTCTAAATAAAAACAATGCTCGCTATTATTAGGGTCTTACGCTTTATATGGTTTTTAAACTAGATGTACGAGTATACAGAATGTTAAAGTAACTGCGTGCCATAGCTTAAGGGGTAAGTTCAGTATGGATAAAGGAACCCGGGAAAAATAAAAAGAAAAAAAATATAAAATAAATATGAAAACACAAAAAAAAAATTGCAAGATCAATCTAATTTAGTACCCACTAACTTATAATAGCAATAGTTTAGAATTAAAAATATTTTATTTGACGGTCCTAAGCCCGTTAAAGTACGAAAAGACTTATTTTTATTTATTGTTTATGTTTAATTTTAAAAAAAAAAGTTTTTTTTTCTGGGTTCCTTTATCGATACTGAACCCTACCCCTAAGCTATGGCACGCAGTTACTTTAACACCCTGTATAAAAGAAGGGTAATTCAATGATGAAGGGATGAGTAAATAGACTTACTTACGTCCTTGTCTTGTTAACAAAAAAAAAAACTAAGCAATGATCTTCGTAGTCTAAGCGCGTATTTTTCGTACGGTAATGACTGTAGGTATAATAAGATTATTTGTTTATAGTTTCCATCAAAATCGACCCCGAGACTATTAGTAGTATTTTTCACTATTCGATAATAGAATCGAATTTGGCTATCCACAAACAATTAAAAAAAATCAAACTGTCTATTATAAATTCTCTGTTCAATGTATATAATAATAACTCTTGAAAAAAAGCTAAACTTTCAGTAGACTTAGGGCTTAGTGCACTACTCGCAGTCTTCCGTAGTAAGATTATATACCTAACCAAGCCGACGGTAAGCCAATATCGGTTTCTGAGTAAGCTTGTTCTTCCGCCACTGCGCTATTTCGTACCGTATTTTTCTCGTGCAAAAGTTAAAGCGTGGCCGATATTTTATTTGGTAATATAAAGGCTTTTGAGGTAGCGTTGCTATTGAATTAAATTGCTAACCATTTTTTAAACTTGATTTTTATCTGCCAAGGTAGTACAATGAACGGGTTAGAAACTGCTGTTTTGTCATCACCACAATGAAAATGTACTTAGCATAGCGTAGCTTTATTATTAACATCTGCTAAGCTTATCGCCGGCCAGCCCAAATTGTATACAGGATGTTCAAGTAACTGCGTGCCATAGCTTAGGGGTAGGGTCAGTTTCGATAAAGGAACCCAGGAAAAAAAAATTAAACAAAAAAAATATTGCAAGATCAACCTAATTTAGTACCTACAACTAAAATAGCAATCGTTTAGAATTAAAATTATTTTATTTGACAGTACTAAGCCCGTTTAAGTACTAAGAGACTTATTTTTTTATATGGTTAATTAGATTTTTGTTTTTTTTTCTTCTTTTTTTTTCTGGGTTCCTTTACCGATACTGAACCTACCCTTAACCTATGGCACGCAGTTACTTTAACACCCTGTATACATAAATAAAATAAAAAAAAACTCTAATAATAAGTTCAAAACTATGTGGAGTATAATGTAAGTATAAATGAGAGAACGAAAAAGAAAAAAACAAACTAAAAAAAATAAAAATAAAATAGCAAACAAATAAAAACATAAGATCTGAACCTACAAGTAGCCGACATTTTTATCACTTCTTTGCATCAATTGGGGAGAGTGGCGTCCGACTACCTGGCTGCCGGGAGCCTGACGGCACCTTCGTGCTAAACCCCACGGAGAATAGCATGTTCCTTAGCCCAATAGACGTTTGGGAAGTAAACGAAATAATAATAAAAAAGTAGCCATGGAATAGACGAAATTCCACCTATCTTACTAAGACAATGCGCAGACGAACTAACGTTACCGTTTTACTTCCTACTAAACCAGTCATTTCAGGAAGATGCCTGCCTTCCCTGATCTATTAAAAAAGACGCTAATAATACCGATCCATAAGAATAATTCAAAAATAGTTCTCTTGCAGCCTCAAAAATCTTTGAAAAAGTCATGAGTGACCGGATATAAGTACAAATATTGCGAAAAATATTTCACAATTTCACAAATGCCAAACCCAGTGCCAATGTTTTCGTAAAAACCGCTCAACAAATTTGGCAGTTTATAAATATATTCAAGAAGCACTTAATATAATTAATAATAAAAAATACGCAGTAGGTATATTACTAGACATGACCAAAGCCTACGACAACGTACAATTTAATTAATTGCTTACCAAATTATACGGAATAGGTATTCGCGGAAAAGCTCATGAATGGTTTGTGTTCTACATAAAGAACAGAGAGCAAACAATAGAAATATAATTTTTTAATCACAAGAACAACGAAATGGAAAATTTTAAATCCAATACCAAATCAATTAGCGCCTCAATACCTCAAGGAAGTGTAACAGGTCGTCTCTTATTTCTGATATACAGTATGTTAAATAACAGAGGGCGTTCCCCTAAACTCGTTAATCTATATCATTAATATATTAAAATAAAAATATCAGCATAGAAAAATAAGAATAAAATAATCCGAATTCAAAAAAAGAATTAATTGACAATAAATTCGAAACCTGTTTAAAATCAAAATAGTAGGGCGGAATAGTACCTTGCGTAGTAGCATTGCCCAAACCGGCAACGTTGCAATACGCACGATGCCGATCGTCTCACGAATACTCACGAAGCCGAGCGAACCGGCCGCCGCGCGCCGCGTTGAATGGCGAGCGGCGACTTTTATAACGTCTGGGAACTAGAGCTCCCACGGGCACTTTAGCGGATATGAATTAGAAAGACTCGTCGTCGTCGGGTTGTTATCAGTAAAATTAAACATTTATGTAAGTATGTGTAGGTTTAGCAATAACATTTAAGTACCCGTCTCAAATGCCCGGCTGACAAAGGAATGCGTCACTGAGGCACCTTGGACTTGGAAGGACCTATTCGCAAACATAGTAGGTAAATAAAAAAAACATAAATTCATGTACCTACCTATCTAAGCCACGTTTCAATAACATTAAAATTAAAATACAGAGTATTAGACAGTTATTCTGCACGCAGCGACCGAGTAATGAACGGTTAAGTTTGGAGAAAGTTTCATTTATTTAAACCACAGTTTAGGCTAGTATTTAAATGATGATGACGGTATTACACGTTAGCAAGTGATTTTTTTCTCCAATACAGAAATTAAAAACTTTTACTTTATGCAGATGCCTTCGTAATACCTAAGTACTTGCGTTTAGTAGTAGTAACACGTTCGTTGAGCGGGGTACTCCCTGAGTATACAAGCAGTTTTAGGAAAGAGTGGGCCTTCTGAACTTATTAATTTTGTAGCACAGTCGTTTAGTGTTATTTTTTATTTTAATGTTTTCGAAATGTTTTAGCTGATACATTTAAATAATGTTAAAAACTTAACTAGGTTTTGAACTGCTCAATATGCTGACCTCCTCTGTCTACACATTGTTGCAATCGCCGACGGTTATTTTGGTGCACTCGTCGCATTTTTTCTTTAAAATTTTAAAGACTGCGACGTGACTGACTCATGTTTAACAGGCGGCCGGCTCTTCTAGTGCTTGAACCGGGCTCCTCCTCAAAATGCCTTAGCACGTTCTCTTCCTGCCGCACAGAGATCACGGGTCGGGGGCCACCAGAACGACGCGGCACTACCGGTTCATTGTTACGAATACCTACCAGAGCACTCACAATAACACGAGAATTCCGCGGTTGATGTGCATTGGGGTACCTCTCAGCATACATCCTCAGAGCACGTGCACCATCAGAATTACACTCAGCATAAATGAGCACCATGTTCGCATACTCCTGAGCACTGAACTGTTATCGCGGCATTTTTCACACAAGAATGACGCAAGATGGTGCAATGCGAAAATAATGCACATCCGGTCAGCGCGTGATATTAGTTCCGACTAAAATTAGGTGGACATCCGGGGGCAGGGGGCGGGGCTAGGCACATCAAATAGATCGCCGCACGCGCGGCCGGCCCGTCATTCATAAATAGGTAAATTGCGAATTTGCCGTCCTTCCAGTACGCGTGTACAGAGTGTTTCTTTTACGTATCAATTTAACATTTTTAGTGAATATTTTAATATTAAAAAAAATTAAATCATTTTGTTTTCGAATGGTGTTATTTTTTTTAGCATGTATGGATGCTATACTATTGCGGGTTAACGGGAACGCCCTCTGTTAGTTAACATACTGTATATTGACATACCGAAACCCATATAGGGATCATGTGTTTTATTCATGGATGACATTTTTCTACTAGTCTCATGTGAAAACAATCTTAATTAAATGAAGAATTAAATTCAATACTAACCAAAACTATCACCTGGATGAACGCACACAATCTCGAAATAAACTTCCGCAAATCTAAACTGATTACCTTTCCCTATCAAAAAACACTTTTAAATATAGATTTTAATTTTAATGGCTCAAAACTAGAAATTGTTAATGAATTTACTTTACTTGAACTATACTCCATTTGAAATAAGATTAGAAATTTAAATAAACCTTTTTTACAGTCCGTTCAACCGATTTTAACTTCTATTGCGTTGACGGCATGACAAATGGCAACTGTAATAAACAGTTGGTATTGTAACCACGTTTTTGCTTTTAATGCCATCCTTATGCCTACGGAATAGAAGTCAAAATCGGCTGAACGGACTGTAAACAAGTTTATTTAAAATCTTATTTCAAATGGAGTTTAGATTTAGACACATTTATACCTACTAGAAAACACACACACTCAAAATGAAGATTAAAAAATTCAGGATTTTCGTATGCTTTCCGTGAAATTAAAAAATAAACACCAATCTTCAAACAGCACTCACCACCTACTATGCGTATGCTTATGCATGGCTGAGCTACGGCGTTACTCTTTTGGGAAATAGCACGAGTGCACCAACTCTGTTCACCCTTCAAAAGAAGTTAGTTAGAATCCTAGTAAACATCGATCAAACTGACAGCTGCAAACCTCACTTCCAAAATATAATAATAAATAATCAAAAATTCCAATAAATAATCCTAAATCTTAAAATCATAATATTTTAACCCTCCCCAGAATATATACTAGAGACCTGCAAATTTGTTCGTAATCGCATCGAGAATTTTATACAAAGTAGCCAATAGTACAATCATATTTTAAGACTATGATGAAAGACTACTTTAATACCAGAAAAAAAAATGCTAAAAACCTGGTATTCAAAACCCACCACTACCCCTACTACCTAACCTGTTTGGACGCACACACTATTGAGTGATTTACCATGTTATGTTGAGAATATAGACTTCTTATAGGTTTTCCTGTAAAGAACTAATTTCTGTAATTTTTCAAAATTATAGGTTGGTTTCGGAGATAAGGGTCAATTTTCATCAATTTTCTTAATTAACTTTAAAAGTTTCATTTGATATGCCACATGGTAACAATTCCAAAACTTTTTAAATTTTCTAATTTGCCCCCAAAAATGACCCCTAATTATTTTAGTTTTTTTTTGTTTGGTTCTATTTGCTATGGACCCGTTTTTGTATGTGAAGCATCCATAGGCGTACGTAAAACCGATTGCTGGCCGGCGACGCATGCCGCGTGGCGATCGGCCACTATACAGTAGTGTGTAAATGTGTGTGTAGTGCGATGTTTCACATCTGCCAGTCATCCCGTGAGGCTCAATTTTTTTTAATAAATTTATCACTAAAGATGTAACAATATTTTTGTAACATTATAATTTAAAATAGTGTCGCTGTTCTTGCCCTTTCTTCTCCATATGTACCTACTACTCGTACGCTTTGGAATGGGCAACTATAGCTTCATATTTCTAACTGACCGACTCCTTGACAAATCAAAAGTGCTTAAATGGTTTAATTGATATAAATCATCATCATCATTTCAGGCTTCAGACGTCCAATGCTAGATATAGGCCTCCCCTAAAGGGGGGTTTGCCATAATCACCACGTTTGGCAGACGGGTTGGCGATCGCAGTATGGTGTTAAAATGCATAGAGAACGCTGCTGCTCATTCTCAAGTAAGTCCCTTAGACGCCTTTTACGACACCCACGGGAAGAAATGGGATGGTGCTATTCTTTACGTCCGGCATCAAACGGATAAATGATGAATTGATATAACTGCTTTGAGCCTAACCCCCGGGCCTAACCTAAGGCTCTGTCTAACCTTCCGAGGAATGCAGGCGTGTTTTATAGAGAGTTTGATCAGAATGACCATGCCACCCTCATAGGGGCATTCTACATCTACTTATCTACGCTTAATACCTTGGAGTACAATTTTGAATAATTTTTTGGCTGTCCTAGACAAGGGAGCACCCAAGATACTATTATACATGCCAACATTAATAGGATTCAAACCGTTTTCTATGACATAGATACTCTTCTCAGGCGTGATTTTATGCTATGTAAATGCTTTGAGTTTGAAATGCATTACCGCAATGACGTAACAACATAACCGTTCCTCCGCATTCATTTCGAAACTTCCCAAAAAGTCACGTACTTAAATGTACATTTAAGTATAAAAGGCATGAATACATTTACGGTTTGCCAGCCCATAAAAATTCTTAGTGAGCTTGTTAAAAAGTTCCTACGCAGACGGGATGCACAAAGTGTCCGTGATGTTAAGGGACTCTCGATTTATGGGGCAACTTGCTCCGTTATGGAGAAGCAATAAATTTACTCCGTTCCCATGTCGCTTGTACAATTTATTTGATGTTATTAATACAAAAATATTTTGCTCGGTGTATAAATCAAGTTTGGTAGATAATTTGAGAGGGTGGGACACAAAAAGCCACATTTTTTTGGCGTGATTTTCAAGGATTTATTGTTGCCGTGGAATTGTTGGAAACATTCGCCAAATTTTCCTCCATTCTTTATTATTTAAGAACCAACGATGACACTTTATCCTTTTAAAACAACTTTTCGATTTCCAATCGTAATTCTCTGCATTATAGACCAGTGCCAAGAACCCCTAAAAGAAGCCAAACAAGCCTTTCAAAATGGTAAAAAAGTGAAAAAAATAATAGTAGGATGAAACCAATCGGAAAAAGATGAAAATATAACAAAAATTAAAGGAAAAATAATTTACGTGGGACTTTTTTCCATAGGGCTTGTAGTTTTGCTGGAAATCAATATAAACCTTTTTTTACCCTTAAAAACGCAGCCCCATCCACTTCCCGACCTCAGATCGCCCATAAATTATTTTTTCTTTAATTTTTCTTTTCCAATAGGTTTCATCCTACTATTATTTTTTTTTGGTTTAAAAAAATATCGACCAGGTCTATAATAATTTTAGATAACATAGACAGAGTTAATCTGCTTATGAATGCAGCTGATGTACTCAGGTACATCAATAAAGCTAAAGAATGACTCAAACATTTTTACCTGCTACAACGAATTGAGCTGAATTCCGTATTCAGTTTAATAAAATAAAACAAACAAAAGTTTATTATCACATCAGTTCTGTATCAACATGTGAACGGTTTGATTCATTTGATAATAATATTAAAATGTTCTCAAAGTACTCCACTCCATTTAATTCAAAAAGCTAATTTAAATATGTACCGCATTTATTTTAAGCATTTTTGTGACTGACTGTATTTTATAGGTAATTATGTAGATGGAGCAGTTTGAGAATTGATAACGAATAATCGGTGTAGTACTCTGGGAATAATTCCAGATACCTATGGAGCAGAATGGGAAAACATAATAAGTATTTTTAAATAATAATAATTCCTTGGAGTAACTCGGGAATTAATGTATGAGATTATTATCTTTTTAGTACAAAAGAATGGAGTACTTTGGGAATAACCCGTTATAACTTACACATTGAAACGAACTTGAGGAGAAACCCAATTTGTTGACCCTGCAATTTGGAAAATTGAAGAGCATTACCTATAATAATATAAGAATTGTAACCACAAAGCCAAACCTAGAAAGTATTTTTTTTTATATTTTCTTTGCAATGATCGCACCTGCTTAAAGTAGCGGCATTACAGACCTATACGATGCTATGAGGCATTCTGTCCCAGTCAATCTTTGGATTAAAGAACAAAAGAATAAAAAAAAAAAAAACGTAAGTATATTTGCATAAACAAGACGCAAAGAAGGAACACAAATACAAAAAAGACAAGTTGGGGGAAAATATGCGTCACATCCAAGCAAAATGGCCATCGCTCAGCATAATCGAATATTGCAGTGTGGTCTGGTCACCTGAGTATAAGGTCCACATCAGGCTCATCGAACGGCTGCAAAAACGGTTTTTATGGCATCTCACCTATAATAGTAATATGGGGAAAAAGCTAAACTCGTACCAAGAAAGACTGAAGTATTTTAAAATAGTGTTGCTGGAGAAACGAAGGAATGTGCTAGATTTGGTTTTCCTTATGAAATTAGTAACAGGCTCTCTGAACTGTCCCGATTTGCTCAGTAAGGTGTTTTTCCATGTGACGCGTAATCATCCAAGAAGTTCTATTCTAATAGGAGACTTTTCTGCATGGCAAGATGTCATACCAACTTATACTGTCCACTATCTAGAATGCATGCTGCATACAAAGAGCACGAACTGGACATTGACCTCTTTCACTCGTCAGTACCTGCTATAAAAAAAGCCGTGCTATCTTATATACAAATTATCAAAAATAAAATCTCATCTATTTTAATTTATTTTATTGTAATCAATTTAGCTTTTAATATTTTTTATTTTTACCTAAACTATGTATAATGTACTGGTTTTAATTATTTAATTGTGTTATTATCTACGCATAATGTAGTGCATGCTGTGCTTTTCTTAACTAAAGAGGTTTAGAGCCATGAGAAACAGGGTGTAAAGTTCACTCATCCTCTATTTTTTTGTAGTTGCGCGGTAAACTCTGCTTGCGAGATGAAGGATTTTGCGTGACGTCAGTGTGACGCGTAGTTCGCAGAGGCGCTTAGACTTAAGTTTGCAATGTACAAATTCTAAAGTAATAGTGTACTCATTGTTAAAGAGGCTAATAAATAAATAAAATTAATAAATAATGCTGCGACCCTATGGGAGAGAGAGCACCAGCGCTGGTTTTCAGCAACAGCGTTGACGTGATGACGTCAACGCAGTTGCTGAAAATACAGCATATCATTGAGATTATAAATAAGAAATAAAAAACTATAAAAAACAAACACAAAAGAAAAGCTATTCCAAAGGTTTACCCGAAAAAACCTTATTTTTCGGTTAAATATTGTTTCTGTCTATGCAGTTGCAGGAGCCTTCAATTCTAGAATATGCTGAGTCTACTTTTTGTTTCCCCAATCAACGTGAAATAAAAACGAATACACACTCACTCGTTTTTATCGTTGTTTCACTTACATGTCCGTCGAACGTTTTCTGTACTCCAATTAAAGCCTGATGCTGGGCGAACGAAAATCGAAAACTGATGTAAATATACGGATGTTTAACAAACGAAGTGATTTTTCATCTTTTTATTTTATATACCTATTACGAGCTGTTGCCCGCGAGTTTGTCTGCGATCCAGGATAAAAATTACATGTCCTTCTCCAGGTCTTGGTCTATCAATGTGCCAAATTTCATACAAATCCGTTCAGCCGTTTTAGCGTAAAGCGTAACCAACTCACTTTCGTATTTTTAATATTAGTCAGGATTATTAATTTATGTACACACATAAACAGAGGAGAAGAAAGAAACAAAAAATATGTACCAAGATGATGCTATGCTTTATATTTATTTTTAATATTTAGAGTAGATTTCCAAACTGTAAACTGCTGCAACTGTGTAACTGTGTACTTAAAACATAAAAAAAAATTAATGAATGTAAATAAAAATACATGAATGTTTAAAACATAACACTCCCTTTTTCGGGCAGTCGCTCGTCTAAAATACGGCAGCCTCTTTGAACTTCGTTCCTTGTGAAGAAAATTGTCGTCTTTCATTTATTTTTGCTATTCTTTGAAGGACAATGACCTTATGTGTAGGTGGCTCGCTTTTTGGTTGTTGGCGTTATTGCATGATTTTCTGTACACATAATATATAGAAAGATTTCATTTTATCAGTAGGTGGATCTGTTCTCAAGTACGATCTTTTATATAGAGGCTTTAATTTACAGATATTTTCTGTTACGTGTTTTGTAATATGTTACGTGTACTTACTACGAGTACCTTTCTTATTTGGCCTTTGATTGTGAAATTATTATAGAAGTTATATCCATAATTACATATTATTTACTTATCCAATAATTTCTTTCGAAGACCTCACTACTATTTATAAAGTCGCACGTAAGTAAATAAATAAAACATAACAAAACTTTAATAATGACAAAAAATAAACGCTTAAAAGAGAAAACATGAAAATTACAACACGCAAAAGCGAGAAAACTACATTTTCGAGATTAAAAAATCCGTGACTTTTGATTCGACGCTACACAATTTTACGGTTATTTTATTTTTAAAGTCTTTCAGATAGCTGTAATTAAGAGAGAACTTATGCGTTGGAAACCTCATTAAAATGGGGGTTGTATAAAATACGGTGTACCTTATACAAGATAGAATAAACCTGCATTGAATGAAGAGGTTTCGTAACGAATACCCGGGATATTCAGAGCGCTGCGGATTTTATGTCATTTTTGAATTCGTACGAGAAATGCGGGCATTTTATAACGTCAAAAGACCGTTGAATGTGGAGTTGGACAGTGGTCGAGCATTTTTTAGCAACTGTGTTTGCATAAATATCATTCATGCTTTTCAACCTGCGGCATTCAAGTTGTTTACTGAAAATGGGCATCGCATTCTGAAATTCTGAATACATACGAAAAGTATTATTTAGGTAGTTAAGTAATTGGTTTATGGAGTAATATTCTTATATGAAATATAAAAAAGAAACTGGCCTTAGAGAAGGATCAAAAGGATATTATCCAAACATCTTCAGGTACCTATCCATTTTTCGGTAAAATCTAAAAATAATAAGTCCAAATATTTACAAAGCATACCAGCACTTAGATAATAAGAAGTTCAAGAGAACGCGAACATCAGCTAAGTACCTTTTGGCAGCGATTACGAAATACGAAGGAAGATAATAAAAAATCCGTTATATTTTTGCACAACGGTAAAGAATATTTTGCGAATTGCTCGCGGAGGCATTTCGCGATTTCAAATTGTACGCGTTATGTTCGCGAAGACGTCGCTATCTCTGTTATTACATTCCATCGTAAGCTGCTCTTGAGTATACAGGAGCATGCCTTGCCGACATATTGCAATATTTGAGAATCAGCGAAAATATCGCATCATCCTTACGAAACAACACAAATTGGAATCGAATAAACAAGGGGTTCGTAAGGGGGGTGTCTATAATTTATTCTTCAATAAACATTCCGGCCTTCTTTTGGGTGTTAATGAGAATCGTTTCCATCAAAGTGATCGAGAAGCGTTTTGCGTCAGTGGGCCGAAATTGAAATGAAAATATGAGTTCAGGATTAGATTTTGCTACCGGATTTACTCGCGTAAATAATGGTGTTTGTTAAAATTGGGTATTCAGACGTGTTTAATTAGAGAGAATAATTAATTTAAATGGCTTTATTCGTCTTTTCTCGTGCCCGATGAGACTCAAAAACCTCTCGAAATAGTTCTCTCTTGGAGTGATTGTACATCATAATTATTTTAACCTTAATTGAAATTGAAATTACAAAAATCACTCAGTGATTTTCATCATAAATATTATATGTAGTACTTTATATTAAAATGGATTATGTTAAATTAATAAATGAAAATTCCACTCCGTAATTATGATATAAGTAGGTACTTGCATAATGATTTTACAGAATGATCTCGACAATTATTAGTAAGTAAGTACTAAAAACTTAATTAATTATTTATTATAAAAAACATTATTTTATTCATACGGTCAAAAGTTTTATAATGTTTTTTTTACCCTCCTAATTAAAGTAAAAAAAAACAGAATGTTTTATTTCAATAAAATAATATTTTCGTATAATAAGTATAATTTTTATTTGATACCCAAATAATTTTATTATTTAATCCGATTAAAGTTATATTTGTAACATTATAAACGATACGAGTATTTCATAATACAAGAACTCTTAGTAAATTATCGTAAAATAAAAGATCTTTTGAAAATGTTTCTTTGATATTTTCTTTAAGCATTATTTATTTCGCATTTTCATCTCTGAAAGGGCTTATTCGAGAGTATCTTTACAAAACTTTATTCTTTAAAGATGTAGTTAATATTCTACTACTTTTGTCTGGAAGGCAATTCTCGCACATCTAGCATTCGTGATTGTCGCTCGATTCGTACTTTTCCCTTGTAAAAACCAAGTTGAACTATTCTTGGCATGTCGATTCAAGCATTTCTCGCAGGAAAGCCACGCGACATGCCTTAGTTTACATGCGACTTCCAAAGAGTGGTCGGGACCAGTCGACACGTCCATGACGTTATGTCCACCGCAGGTCCAACGTCAATCATTCGTTGTGTCATACATAATTGTGTCAATTGCGGAAGAATATGATAAATATTTTAATTATAATTATTATAGTTTTATTTTAATCTTTTTAGATTTTGTGGAGTAATGTAGCTGGAACACGTAGATACAGCTGCGTCGTTGGAACGGCAGAACGCAGCAGCCATTCTGAGAGCATTCAAAGAGCCGGTGATTCGGTCTTCACACAGTTTAAATACCTAGGGCTTGTAGTCACGGAGGACTTATCTGACGATGCTGATATAGAGAGGGAGCGGAGGGTGTTGGCGGTTCAATCGAAGCTCCAACAACATCCTAAAAACATTATTAGACAAAATGGACAGTCCCTTCGTAAAGCACTGGGTACGGAGGCACGTGCCAACCTGTGACAAAGACAGGTAATTGGAATGACAATTACAAAATCGAGGGTAAAGTTCAACCATATGCTTCGTCATGTGAGATCTTACGTAATACAGAAAATCTATCACGTACCCTGTCTGATGATGACATTGTTATTCTCTCGGTTGGTAAACATGATATAAATCCCTACATGTTGTTTACTAATCTGTGTAGAACTCTGTGTAGTTTGAGTAATTGTACCATATTGATTTTAAATGTTTCAGAAAATAAGTACCTTATAAAATCACCAACTCGGGCGAACTCTTGCATTGACCAAATCGCCAGTAACATAAAGGGTGTTCACCCAGAAATTCATCACTTCGGTCTGTCTGATCATGAAACAGCACAATCAGTTACTGTAAAAACGAATATACACAAAAGAATAACTTGTTGGTCAGAATTGAAACGTGACTACTGTGTAGAAAACCTTGATAAATTTCGAGAGTGTATGTCTGCTCTTTCGTTTTCGGAGTCACTTAACTCAGACACTCTAAGTGAAGCCTTCAATAACTTTTATGAAACTTTTACATTATTTTACGATCTGTGTTTTCCGGTGATTAGGGTTAAGGTTAATAATAAACCAGTTACACAAAACTGGATAACGAAAGGCATTAAAAAATCTAGCATAACAAAACGTCAGCTTTATCTAAAATTTAAATCAACTAAAATGAATAAAAAGCAAAATGAGAAATCCTACAAAGTTTATAATCATATTTTTAAGCGATGTGCACAGCGGGCGCAAAAACTTATGAATACAAGACGTATACAAAGGCATACAAATAAATGTAAAGCTACATGGAATGCAATCTCCTCAACAATAACTGGGAATAATTTGTATAAAAACGACATTGACGAAATAAATTTTAATAATGTAACATATAATAATCCATCTGACATTTGTAATATATTTAATAACTACTTTATTAATTTGACATCTAATCAGCGTTCAAGTTCTAATAATTCCAATAATTCCGATAATTCAATTAATTCTAATCCTAGTAAAAAAAACAAAAATCTGAATACTATATTCTTGAATCCTGTAATGCAATAGAAGTGTATAAAATAATTATGTCTCTCAACAATAGCAAAACGAGTGGGTATGACGGCATCGCCACAAAGGTCTTGAAAGCTTGTGGTAGTTGGATATGTCATCCACTAGCACATATTATAAACTTATCTTTTTTGGAAGGTGTATTTCCTGACCAGCTGAAGATGTCTGTTGTGAAACCACTATTTAAAAATGGAAAAAAGTCAGATCCTAATAATTATCGGCCTATCACGATAGTACCCGTTATATCGAAAATCTTTGAGAGGGCAATGCTTAATAGGTTAAATAATTTTCTCTGTACACATGACATATTAAGCAAAGAGCAGTTTGGTTTCCGTAAAGGTAGTTCAACTGCTCTTGCAATCTTTAACTTTATTAAATTTGTAACAGAAAGTATTAACAATGGCAATCCTGCTGTGTCCCTTTTTTAGATATGAGTAAGGCCTTTGATTTTGTTAACCATGATAAGCTACTAAACAAATTGGACTTCTACGGTATTAGAGGGAAAGCTTATGAATGGATATCTAGTTATCTAGGAAACAGGCAGCAGTGTACCGAGATTTCCAAAGTTGTAAAGAAAAGTGACAGAGTATATTCCAAAGAGAAATTCAATTCAATAGCGGTAATAAATAAGTGTGGCGTGCCTCAGGGAAGCATTCTCGGTCCTTTACTTTTCTTACTTTATATAAATGATCTTCCAGAGGCCACCGTGCAGAAATGTATTCTTTTTGCAGATGATACTACAGTTGTCATAAAATGTACGGATAAAAGCGACTACAAATCAGCCACGGAAAAGACCCTAAAAGATATAATAAGTTGGATGCAAAATAATAACTTAAATATAAATGTTAACAAGACAAAATTAATTGAATTTAACTCTTGTAATATCAAACCTCTAGCTTTAGATGTTCTGTATAATGGTGAAAAGGTACAACAAGTGGATCAATTAAAATTTTTAGGAATTCATGTTGATAAAAACCTGAATTGGAAAAGCCATGTGGAGCATATAGGTCAGAAACTAGATGGGTTCGTGTTTGCTTTAAAAAAGCTGAGACAAAATGTGTCTGTAGAAGCTGCTCTTGCAGCTTACCATGGTTACGTGTCATCTGTTTTAAGCTATGGACTAATCATGTGGGGTAACTCGACCGATGCCGACAGAGTTTTTAAGCTCCAAAAACGTTGCATCCGGGTATTAAACAGGGCATGGTTCTTGGATAGCTGTAGACCCCTCTTTCAAAAATTTAAAATTCTTCCACTGCCCTGTATGTATATTAGAGATGTCTGTATTTTTACGAAGTCACACATGCATTATTTTAAGCTACATACCGAGGTTATACCAAGACAACAAAGGGCTAAGTTTCGTAACCTCTTATATCATCCAGCTGTTCATAAAGATATTTATAAGAAAAATGTGTTCAATATGTGTATATTAATTTACAATACCCTACCAGACGAATTTAAATCGCTGCAGGGTAGTGTTTTTAAAACAAAATTATCAGAGTGGCTACATAGAAAGTGTTTCTACAGCTTAAAAGAATTTTTGGAACATAAAAATATCTGTTAGAATAATTAGTTGAATTTATTTTAGTTAATAGGACATTTGTATGTAATAATAATGCATGATAACAATGTGATAATAATGTAATAATAATGATAATGTAATAATAATGTACTAGGTATTAATAGAATCTGCATGATAATAAATTGTGAATTAAAATCATGAATAATTTGCACGCTTGCTCGCAGGCAGAATACAATGACCTTAAGGCTGTAAGATCTTCCCTTGTAAACCTTGTATTTTCTTGCAAATAAACAATTTGAATTTGAATTTGAATTTGTGTTGGGCTACGTCGTTATTAGTTTGTAAAAGTTTACTAACATAGTTTTTAAGTCATTGTTACTAATACTATATGGATTGTGTGTACTTGTATGTGTAGTCCGAAATAAAGAATATAATCATAATAATTTACGATAATCATGTTTTCTCTTCTCCATTTTGATAAGCCTTGATTTCGTTTTGATATTCATTCGTTAACTTATAATTCACCATTGGCAGACATTTTTTTTTTATTTGGTTACATAATTATGTTGGTAATCAATGTAAACAAACAATAAAATATGAATTTAATTTGGCGTGACAAATATCGTTGACATTGACAAATCAGCATCAGCCATGCATTCCGTTGAATCAAAAACTAAGGAGACCAATGCCTTCTCACATTAATAGAGCAAGGACAGGATTGAAAGAAATGGTAAATAAGACTTAGGAATGTATTTAATCTACTTTGCATCCCTCTATACAATATTAGTTTTAGTATATGCGAAACACGTGTCTAGTATTTTTATGTAAAGAATCTATATACACAATTTCAAAACTGTATCATGAAAAATCACAAAGTTATAAGGTTGTTATTTTACCGGGTTGTCCGTACAAAAACATGCTAACGGCGCCCCCGCTGTCCAGGGTCGTCTTGCGCTCATTGATAATAATTTGGCAGTAGGTACCTAACCGTACGGCGATTGTATTGTAAGTAATTAAATGGTGATAACATTTTCCATCACACGTAAATATATTTGGGACTAAATATAACATGGTGTAAAAATTATTTAAATCGATTCTGTTCCTTATTCTGAATAAACTTCAGGTTTCGCTTAAACTAAAAATAATGTTGTTTATTAGGGATGCAAAGTATATTAAAATATAAACTTAAATTTAACTTTTTAATCATTTATATAAATACGAAAAAAAATTACAACATGAAAAATATAAAAAGTAAAAAAGACACTTAAGCATCGAAGTACTCGTCCGCATCGCTGTCATCCGGAAACGTGCCCAGAAGACTGGCAGAATTGCCACGTTGAATGGCAATGCTAATTCTTTGGCCGAAGAACGAGCCAGCCCTCTGGTCACGTGAAGTGTCGATCAGTCGGCGAGAAATTTCCTAAAAAAAGGAGACGCGCACTCGGGCCCCATGACCCGAGCGTTTCGAATATAAACAAGTTAGATTAAAATTACTTATTAGTCTTTTAGCCTAGAGTGTAATCAAGTATTAAAAATAAAAGAAAGAAAATACATCTCTCTAAGTTAGATTTGTTCCCCAATGTCATGATTTAATGAAAAAGTCATTCAATGGAACACATTTAACTTAGAAAGATGTATTAATGATTTTAATGATTATAATTCTGTAAATACATATCTGTTATAGTCGCGAATCATTATTTTGATTAAGATACAACTTGACACCGACCTGCAAATAGCAAAAACGTAATAACATTTGAATTTCGCGGGCTACTGCTACGGATTCTCCTTAAATAGAATTTATGTGGTATTGGAGTTTATGGGTAATTGGCCTGAACCATGTACCGGTTTTAAAATTAGCCTGAACCATGTACCGGTTTTAAAATTGGCCTGAACCATGTACTGGTTTTAAAATTGGCCTGAACCATGTACCGGTTTTAAAATTGGCCTGAACCATGTACCGGTTTTAAAATTAGCCTGAACCATGTACCGGTTTTAAAATAAATATGATGTCTTTTTATTAAATTGGAGTATGTGACAGACAGTCACAATACAGAAATAAACATCATTTCATTTCATCACAGTACCTACTTTATAAAATCCAAACAAAAAAGTATGCAAAAATATTTGGCCGTTGCAAAGTTTGGTGTGTGCCCGAGAGACTGAATGCATCGCCGTAACGCTATTATTTATGGAATAAGTTACAGGACCATGCTAAAACGGATCCTGTGTACTGAAAGTTGGGTTTCAGCGGGAGTCTATAAAAGGAAGAATATGTTTTAGATGCGGTTTTTTCAGAAGGACCTACTCCGAAGATGAATCCGAAGTATTGGCTGAATGTTTGGCCGTTTCCTGACAACGGCTGACTATGGCTGACTACGGCGAAAGAAAAAAAAAACGACGGTCAAAGGGATAAGTCAAGTCAAAAACGTGACTTGAAGTCGGGTAAGGATTCAAAGTCAAATAAGGAAACTTTGGAAGTCAAGAAACGGCCAAAAATTCGGCCGATATTTCGAATTGTCGAAGTATCGTCCATCGAATGTTCGGCCGTTCAAAACAAGGGTGGCATAATTCGCTTCGGAGTAGGCCCCTTGTTATGAGAACGTGTACATCTTAAAATTGTGATTTAATGTTAATGTCGCAGGCAATTTGTATGATTCCGCTTTTTAAAAACGGTGTCGTCCGTTTAAAAACGCTCTCAGTTATGAAACATGCCGAACGCAAAATATAAATTTACATTTTATATATATAGATTTACATATTATAGATGTATCTATTTCTTAAGACGCTCGCTGGCTGCTGTCGCGGCACCGCTCATTACGCTCGCTTGGCTCGCGCGCGATTTATCAGAATTCTGACCGAACCTAACCCATTTGGTCGGGGTGCCCTGATGTCGAAATTATAGTAATTGAACGAGTTGCCAATAATTTGCCATCGGCATATTTCATAACTGCGAGCATTTTTAAACGTTTGGTGCCGTATGTATAATGACGAATCATACAATTTGCCTGCGACATTAATACCATTTGGTGATCACTGTCAACGACGATATTCTGTATTTATTTGTCAAGGATATGCGGGTAATTGCGTAACAGATGAACAGTAAAGTTGTCAAACAATAATAGGCCCGTTTTGACATTTAACTTGAATCGATTTATCGTGAGTATCGAGTATCGAGTCGTATGGTTACTTCACTAGTTACGTCGCGATGGTCAATCGCGATTCAAGTTAAATGTCAAAACGGGCCTATTATTTTTTGACAACTATAGGGTGCAAGTTAGCTTTTCTGTTAGAAATTATTATTGCCTGAAAATCATTCGTTTGACGTTCAAAAGTGCCTTTTATGTGCCTATAAATAATTTGACTTTGACTTTGATTCAACATTTGTTTCATGCGTAGCCTCTAGGCATTTATTAGGTATACGCATTAATTTTCATTTTCTACGCTTGAGAGGCTTTTTGTTTCTTTTTGAAAACGTTATTTTATTTTTTACGTAAATGTTGTTATTATTAAAGGCCAGCTTACAGCCACAAAGACTAACAGCTTTGTGTGTACTCATCTACCACAATGTAAAGTGAAGCTACGAAAATATTTTTTAACGCAACCTTTGCACCGCAAGTTACTGGCGACTGTAAGGTTTTGTTTAAAATAAGGTAATGGATACTGGCTACCATCACTTTGTAAAGAGTTCAGGTTTGTACGTAAATGTGAGCGTGCGTGCATGTGTGTGTGTGTGTGTGCTGTGTTTACATTTCTTTCTTTTATTTGTATTTGTATAAGTTTATATAGTATTTTGTTAGAGCAGTGGTGGCCCAGTGGTATCAACCCCGACATACGAGTTGTAGGTCGCGGGTTCGAACCCAGGCAGGCCGCTTTACTTTGTGTAGATAATTTCATCACCACTGCTCTCAAAACGGTGAAGGAAAACATCGTGAAGAAACCGACATGTCCTAGAACCAAAAATTCGAAAACATGTGACGTCTACCAACCTGCACTGGGCCCGCGTGGTGGATTACAGCCCTCTCACTGAGAGGAGGCCTGTGTCCCTGCAGTGGGAACATTATAGGCTGATTAAGTAAGTAAGTAAGTTTATATACCTTGAACAGGCGCTTAAAGAATAAATTATTTAAGTTGATTTGTTGTCTTTTTTTTCCAAAAAGGGTTAGATTTGCGTGAAGCTTGTTGGGCCAACCTTAACTGTCTGATTCTCGAAGTTGTTTTGCAAATTACTGAATAGGGAATAAGTGAGTTTGATATATAAAATATTAAGAAGATGGTGCTTATCTAGTAATTAAGGTACTAGGAAGGTATGTACTTACTTATATGTACTCAGTTCTCAGTTTCCGTGTGGTGCCAGACGTAAAGAATAGCACGATATCTATTTCTTCCCGTGGGTGTCGTAAAAGACGACTAAGGGACTTAGTAGAGAATGGGCAGCAGCGTTCTCTATGCATTTTAACACCGTACTGCGATCGCCAACTCAGGCGCCCAGCTTGGGGATTATGGCAACCCCCCACCCTCCTTAAACATAACTGGCAAAATGTGGGTGTACCTTAGGTACACCTCTGCCTATCCCTTTGGGCAATACAGGCGTGATTTTATGTTATGTACTTCCAAAATTATATATCATTGGGTTTTTTCATCAGGAATTTGGAGAATGGATTTGTGCCCGGTTGATGTCAATAAGCTCGCCACCTTTTAAATGGGACTTTTAAACACGAATGGCGAAGTGTGGGTGCTCGCGAAGGCTTTAGTAATAAGTTAACTATAATATTGATGACCGCAGTTTTGAGGTATATTTCCTTCCCTCTCAATTCCCATGCAATAGAACGAGAGGGATGCTAATCGCACGCGCCGAATAAGAGGCGCTTCCGCTGCAGCGAAAGCCAATCGCAGCATACATCCACTATGATTTGAGAAATCATTCTCGCAATTGGATCAGAGTTCTACACTGAAAAATTAGCGAGCTAACTAAGATACATTTTCTCTTAGTTGGCATTAAAATGTTTGGAATCACTATTTATTTATTTACTTTAAACAAGATAGCATATTTGCCAGAACAAATTCATTTTATTTATATCGACAATGTGACATGTACAGAATAATCACCGGTCTTTGTTACATCATACATGCTTTGTTTGATTTTACTTCTTCATTTTTTTAAATCAAATAATAATCTTAGTTGATGGTAACAAGCAACTTGTTAGCATTACATCATTCTTAAACTGACCAACATTTGAGTTAAATCAAATAACTACCCGTAATTAAATTAACTAATTTCTTAGTTGACGGAACTAAGATAATTTATCAAAGTTCTCCTAGCTTCAGAAGTCAAGATCTTGTTAAGCTCGTATGGAGTCAAGATGCGTGATCACATTAAACAAGATGTTTGTTAAAGCATACACTTTTTTTTTTCAATGTACCGCAACCGCACACGCTTCGCGCCGCGCCGCTAATAATCCGCTCCTATATCAGAAACTCAAAAACTCATTATATACAGGGTTATTTTTAAAACGTCAATAACCTTTTAAGGGGTCATTGTACTCATCATTATGAACAACTTTTACTATGGGACCACAATTGATATCGCGAAAAAAAACCAGCTGTTCCCTACATTTATGTTCAAATAATTCGTTAAAATGTAGGGAGCCGCAGATTTTTTTTTCGCGATTTCAGGTTTACACCTCTGCCTAACTAGTCGGGGATTACCGGCGTGGTATTACGTTATGTTGTAAAATCGATGTGCTTATATGAATTATGACTATGTAACGGCAACATAAAACAATAGAAGGCACAATACATATACGAGGTCGGAACCGGTCATTAGCACGGACACGAAACGAATCGCAAGCGTGCTCTGGCGACATCACGTTATCTACCCACACCGAAAGCGCGCTTCTACAGAGTCGTGATGTTTTGAGCCGATGGCGAAGAGGACATTCAAGATTCAGGGTCTGATCGCATCGGAGTTAACACGTCGCGGAACTGTACTCGATTCGTTGTGCTCAGTTATTTTGGTGATTATAATTTGTAGTGATTAAGTCAATTTGTGATTTCAATAAACGCTGTGTATCTCACCCAGTGCGTTTTCATTGCACGAAACCCAACTTCTGCCCACATGATGACCGAATCTAACAGAGTAAAATCCTGACGATCCGACATATATGGGACCAAATCAAAAGTTGCGAAAAAAAATTCAGCTGTTCCCTACATTTTGACGAGTTGAGAACATAAAAATGTTTGAAACGGCAGATTTTTTTTTCGCCATTTCAGATTTAGTCCCGTATTAAAAGTTGTTCATAATGACGAGTACAATAAGCCCTTAAGAGGTTGTGCATTATTTATGTTACATCTCGTATATACAATTTCTGTATTCAGAGGTAACATAAAAACAGGGTTGACAGATGACCACGACCGGTGACGATGGCGGGAATCTGTGAACAACACAGCACAAGGTTATTTTGGCAATCATTTCTTTTTTTTTTTTTAAACGTTGCCCACACTAGGAATTGCTCCTGTATTGTGGCTGCATTGGTCCCACAGTGTAGCGTTTTTCGTCTAACATGATGAAAAATGTTGATAAACGACCGAAAGGTATTGCTGTTTTGCGACAGTTCACCTGTGCACCATATTCTGTGCCCAATTCTACAAAATAAAACACATTTCAACAGATTAACTCACTTTAATTCAACCGATCTATTTGATCCGCCCAACATAGGGTTTTCTTTCATTTTCATAAAGTTTTGTGGGTATTAAAGTGGAGGCACTTGAGGGTTGCAATTTGGATGGCCGCCAGCTGTTATATTACTCTGGGCAGGCGGAGAACCCCTTCATTTTAACTTATTACGTTTTAATAAACGCCTTCGTATTTTTGCGTCTTTTATACCGGAAATGTATTAGCTATGTAAGAGTATTTGGAGGTTTTGGTAAATATTGATGAACTGTGATTAAAGATTAATGGTTTTAAAATATTTCAATTATGTTGGGCTAGCGTCTGGCCTCGAACAAAAATAATTATAGGTGCTGGCTAGACACGCCATCCAAGAATTAAAATAATTATAGTTTAGTAGAAGAAAATATTCTTGTGAACGGCCTTGTCTGGAATTCTAAATTACTGGCACTTATTACCCAAAAAAATATGCTACTGGCCACAGGGCCAAAAAAATAAATTATATTCTATTCTACAGAGAATATTATAATAAAACTTTTTTACAAACATGCTTGGAAATTCGAGCATTATTTTGACAACCTTCTTCGAGATAAATCGAAATTGCCGTACTGGCCAAATACATGCAAGCAGCGGCCACCAAAAGTTGTATGAAAATCCATATGTGTCGTGGTTTAGCGGCCAAATAAATTAAATAAACTCATATCTATCGTGTTATTTAAAAATGGAACATTCTTTTACTCCGGAACATGGCAACCAAGGAGGTAACTTAGCAAAGGTTTTATTAAAATTTCGAACTGGCTTGGAAACAGAAAGCTGTTTATTGAAAAAGAAAACAAATTAACAAATTGGCGCGTGAAAAATTATCGTTGTTTGTCATTGAATCTGGAATTTATAAATAATTTATTTTGTTTGAATTTGCGTGCATTATTTGAGCAAAGCACTATACAAGCCTTGGCCGTCACCAGGCATTGATGGACTCACACGTATGAGTGTCTCGGCTTCGCCTCGGCACACATTTTCACGTTCGTCCATCAATATGCCCGTTGCAGGCCGCTGCAGTAATGTACTATTTTACAAACATGCTTGGAAATTCGAATATTATTTTGACAACCTTCTTCGAGCTATAAAAAAAATGCTGTACTGGTCAAATATATGCGAGCAGGCGGCCGGCAATGTAAGTATGAAAATCCATATCTGTCGTGTTAAGCAGTCGAATATTTATTCGACTGCTTAACACGGCGCCAATTTGATACTCAGGGAATAACCCATTTGGGTTATTCCCTGAGTATCCCGATCCCCGAGGCCCCCGTCCCGGAGGAACCAGATTTATTTTTATCTTGATAAACTCAATCAAACGTCAGTTAAGCTTAAAGTACCGTCAGCAGATGATATGTTAAATAAAAATTTATTACTGACTAAAATTATAATACTTAACTTTAAGGATCAGAAAAAAACCGTAGCCTGGCTTGGTTGATGTAAATATTATAATTAGATAATGCAATATAGAGTCTCCTACAACAATCACAGGTTCTAATTACTATCACAATAGTTCCAATTATTCAATACAAAAAATCAAAACTCCTACTCTACATGGAACTTTAATATAATTTAAAAAATACGCAAAAACAGTCTCAAGCTCAGGATTATTTATTATAAAGTAGCTTAGTAAATAGTTAACTCTAAAATAATCTTTTAACATGCAAAGTCAGTCTTTTTCATTATTCTTTATACAATACAGAAAATCAAACATGCTTTAAAAAATTGATTATTAACTAAGTCTCAAAACACGGAAACAATAAAAATCACTTCAACTATAAAAATAATCAACATTAGTAATAAAAGTTTAAAAAAATGAAATATTTTTATTTTCAGTCAGTCTTTTTAAAACAGATTCAAAATTAACAATATTTTAAAATGTATCATAGTTATTTTTATTTAACATATCATCTGCTGACAGTACTTTAAGCTAAACTGGCGTTTAATTGAGTTTATCAAGATAAAAATAAATCGGGTTCCTCCGGGACGGGGGCCTCGGGGATCGGGGTACTCAGGGAATAACCCGAATAAATTACTATGAAAACTCATCTGTCGTGTAATTTAAAAATGGAACGAACTTTGTGCTTTGACACATGGCAACCAAGGAGGTAACTTAAGGTAGATTTTATTTAAAATTCGAATTGGCTTGCAAATAGAGCTGTTTATAGTAAAAAAGAAACAAATAAACATATTGGCGCGTGAAAAATTATCGTTGTTTGTCATTGATTCTGGAATTTTTAATTAATTACCTAATTTACTTAGTTTGAATTTCAGCGCATTATGTGAGAAAGTAGGTACCTAATATACAAGCCTTGGCTCATATTATATACCAGGCATTGATGGACTCACGTATGAGTGCCTCGGCTTCGCTTCGGCCCACATTTTCACGTCCGTCCATGCTCCTTTTGCAGGCCGCGGCAGTAATGTACTATTTATTATGTAGGTACACCCATTGATGTATTAAATAGGAAGATAAGGTACGCGCTCCTCGATGTGGACCGCATAAATTAGGTGAAAGAACACAATCGACCTAATTTACTTTCGGTTTGCGGGGAATACCCGAATCGTAGTTTGTTTCCGAGCTGTATTGGTACAGTCGAGTTCACTAATATATTGGCAGTGACAATGTTTCAAAATATTGTAAGCGTTAAAATGATCCTATAGTTCTATACAAACTTAGACATCAATAAAATGTTATCAAATAAACTGTTCATAAGTATGTTACGTTAGTGCATTCAAAAATATCTGACTACGCTTCGGAACATAAATATCTAAATACTCTAGATTTCAATATATTTGGTGCAACCTAGGATTCGTAAATATCCATACAGCTTTGAATATTCAACTAAATGGCTTTTACTATTAAATTTATTTTTGCTTGCCGGAGCAGAAGTACTAGTAATAATACAATGTTGCCGTTCGTAATAGGACTATATCAATCTGACAACGTTGCGTAGTACTTAACTGTAATAATTGATTACCTAGGTACAGGGGGTAAGGACATACTAGCCTTTTTGCTGGCCTAGGATTACTTTTTATATCCTCCGCACTTTTGGGATTAAATATGGAAAAACCTAATAACAAACAACAAAGCGAAGAGGTAGGGGGTGATGCGAGGTCGGAGTCCGACGCCGCATCTGGTGCGAAGGTCTTATTTAAGAGCCTGGAGTCCGTAGAAGTGGGGGCTCGGAAGAACTCCAAAAAGTGGAGGAAGCGCCCCACGCCAGGGGACGGCCAGGGGTCGTCCTCTGATGGCCGGTTTAAGCTCGGCCCGGAGAAAACTTGCAGGGGGGGTTCAAGGACGGGGTGTGGGTAGAGGGCACCACTCAGGAGGCCAGCGAGCCCAGCCGAGCCAGCCCAGCCGAACTGGCCCAGCGAGCCGAGAGGCTCGTCACGGAGGGGCTCCATCTCGGAGAGACTAGCCGCAGGGCGGCTCCCTCTCTCTGGCGAGATCTCATGGCGGCATGGAGAGTGCGATTGTTGCAACCCAGCGCTGGGCACGCTACAATTGTGGCGATAAGCCCCTCTTTGAGGAGTGGCTGGTGAGGCGCCACGGCGTCCTCACCTTGCGCCTGACGCATGTCCTCACCGGACACGGTTGTTTCGGGAGGTTCCTGTTCAGGATAAAGCGGGAGGAAACGCCCGGGTGTCACCACTGTGTGGATCGCTTGGAGAACACGGTGGAGATCTGCCCGGCTTGGGCGGAGCACCGCCTTGTCCTCACGGAGGCGATCGGCGGCGGCGATCTCTCGCGTCCGGCACTGGTTCAGGCCATGGTTCGGAGCGAGAGTGCATGGGAGGCCGTCACCTCCTTCTGCGAAGCAGTAATGCTCGCGAAGGAGGAGGCGAAACGCGTGAGGGAGAGGCAAGGTTCGCGCCCTCGCGCCTCTGGTCGCTGCAGGAGACGCCCCGGGCGTCGAGAGTAGCAAGCCGATTTCCGGCCACCGTAGGCGCGGGCTTGCGGACGGAGAGCGATGGGTAGCTCACCGTCCGATAAGGACCAGGCCCGGGTCGACGGCGCGTTGTGTTCCACGCGCGCCTCAAAGAGATGTCAGCACCAACTGACGGGGTCCGTCAGGACCAATGCCTGCCAGGGTTGCAAGTTTGTCCGAAAGGATATTCCTTTGCCCTGGCCCTGGCCCGTGGCCGTGGCACACAGGCAAATGAAGGAACACGGGTGGGTTTTAGTCAGTAAAAGTCTGACATGCCCTCCCGCTCCGCCCAGAGCGTGAGAAGTTATTTGATAATTTCCCACCCAAAAAAAAAAAAAAAGGGCGGCTCCCTCTGAGTCACCGGGTGGTGAGCCGGACGTCGCTGGCAGGTCCAAGGCGAAAGGAGTGGCTAGCAGCTTTGAGGAGGTCGTGGTAGCCGCAATCAGGGGTGTGGCCTTGAAGAGAATTCAGTCCTCTAAAGACAAGGTCGTACCCGCTGCCACGGCCTCTATTATGGCGGCAGCGAGGGCCCTTCAGGTCGGGCCTCCGTCGGACGCAATATCCAAGATGCGGGCGGAGGACGGCCGCTTGACAGCCGCCATGGAGCTTTTCCGAAAGGAAAATGTAGATTTCCGGGCGGACCTGGCCCGGTTTTGTGGAGCTGGCCCCAGGGAGGAGCGCAGCATGGGCCTCCTGCCCTTGCCGGCAGAGGACCAGGTTTTGACCCTGGTGCGGCAGGAGCTGCCTGTTTTTAACAGCCGGTTTTCCGTACTGGAAGGTATTGTCTTGCGCCCCCCGCTAGCGGCGAGTAAATGTGGCCACTTACAATAGGATACAAGATTACAATAGGATATACTTCTGTAAAGAGATTGTTCAAAGAATTTAAGACAGCAATTCGAGTCATGTCAAATTCTCAAGATATTTTTCATCTAAAAACTGCATAGATATTTGTGATCCTAATTTTGCGCTAATTAATATGAACAAGGGATTGCGCACAATTTTTTGAGTCTTTGTCTGTAGCAATATTATTGATTTATTGTAGTCACATATTTATGATGTCACAGATTGTTTACAATTTATTGTAAGGCAAAGCTGTTTAGTGTTTTATGAAACTTACCATTGCTTATATATTTTTGATTAATGTACATGCTCATATATTATAGAACTCGACTGTACGTAACAGTGACAATTATTGCTATCTCGTTCCCGCTATAGCCCGCGTAATATCTCTCTATTTCGGTTGTCGAGCACATGACGCACGACATCGGGTCATTTAATATTTACCTGATGTTAGAGAGTGGCCTATCTTCCTATTTAATACATCAATGGGTACACCATATAAATTAAGATATAAATGTAAAAATACCTGCCTGTAGAAAGCTTGATTCTAAATACCTACCATAAAAAATAAACAATTGCTGAATGCTTTCAAAGTTTCACAGAATTGGGTTCTAAATAATTGTGCTTTTTTATCTGTGATAACGCGAAATCTAACAAGACCTACAACATGCTTCCTCTAAAATTAAATCTAAAACTATATCAATTTCAACCTGGTTTTGAGACTGTGTCACACGCGCCGGTACCAGGATATTATAAAGTTACCAGTATGAATAATTAGTGGCAACACTCGGAGATGTTGACTAGACCTTAATTCCCTGAAGGCGGCAACATTGTTGATTCAATCTAGGCCTCATCTCCTGTCCTCACCGCTAAAAAAATGTTGATTAAAAAAAAAGTAATGAAAACAGAATTGTTTTTTAAATAGGTACCTATGATGTTTGAGTAAAAGTGGACGGGTCGTTTGTGTTTAGATTTAGATTTTCCCAAATATTTGGTCTTATATTCAGTACCCCTTTTACTTAGTAAAAAGTGGTCGAACCAGCCCGACTATTGTTGGATAATAAGCTCAAAAAGTTACGTCGTACCTATTGTCTTACTTTTTTTTCGGTTTTCATTGAGTAACGAGGATTAAGTAAGTATCTTCGTGTAGCACATCATAAAAGAAATCTATCTTTTCAATACGTCATCTAAAAGAAAAATGTTTAACTGCCATAGACACACGTGCGCATGCGTGTATCTGCTATTCTCTTATACTACATGAAAACACAGAACAAAAATAAGCACTCTTTGAAAATGGTCAGCTAAAAGATGTACTGATATATCTCCAGTCATTATCCATAGACACCGATAGAACCGAAATGAAATTAAATGAAAATATGTTTATTTCTGTAAATAGAACGACACGTAAGTCACTTTTAAAGTAATTATTTTAAAATTAGATGCATTTCCTGACTGACCGAAACAATTCAGAGGTCATGGTCTCTTTTAAAGACCAAATATTTTATATTATCAATATATTTTGTGAGTCTAACCACGCCGGGCCATGTTTGGAAAGTTTTTTTGAAGAAAGAGCCATTGCCGCAAAGAAGTAGTAAGCAAAACTAAGCAAAGGTACTAACCAAAACCATTAGATTTTGTTTAAAAATATCTCTATTGTCTTAGAATAGAATAGAATAAAATACTCTTTATTATGTACACCATAAAAGTTACAGATATAAATGTTGAAATTTTACATAGGGTCATAGGGTGGGGTCTTAAAAGACTAATCAAACACAAAGACTATTAACTGTAGTGTTTGATTTCCTTACAGTATTTGGTCACGAGCGACCATCCTATCTCATTGTTCCCATGGGTGTCATAAGCAACCAGGGGATTATACGGAGACGAAAAGCTGCCATCTGTGACCTAATTAGGTACATCCGTGATTATCGATTGGACGGTTAAGTGTGATTGTGATGTCCCAAAGGAGCTATCTTAAATGGGTAAATATTTGATTTATGTTAATTGCCCCGTATGGATAGTGATTATAAGTCTGTCCAGATTTTGTTTGCGTACCGTCAATATTTACCAGTACTCTTTAGAAAATTGAATAAAATAACTAGCTTTTGCCCGCGGCTTCACGCACGTGGAGGTCGGAAATTTCTCACGGGAACGTACTATCAGGATAAAAATTATCTATGTTCTAACCCAGGTCATGCTCTACCTATGTACCAAATTTCATCTAAAACCGTTTAGCCGTTTTAGCGTCAAAGCGTAACAAACAAACAAAACTCACTTTCGCAATTTTCTTAGTTAGGATTAGATAATATAAATATTATAAACAACTAATTAGTCAAATTAAAGCCATCTTCCTGTCTCCTGTGAACAATGTGAACTTAGGTGGTAGGTTTTACAAAGTCATGATCTTTGTGGACCCTGTCGAACACAACAACTTTGACAGCAAAGGGAAAAAAAGAAAAAAAAAGGCCCGACATTGTGTGTTCACGTTGTGGAAAGCAATAAATAGATTGAGTATTCAGTGTTGAATGTTTACTTGTATCGATTCGAACCTTCGAACAAATATAATAAAAGTACAAAAAGTGTACACTGTGTGCACTGTTTAAGAAAAAAACAGTGACCTAATTGAGGCACGTAATGAAATTTATAGTACGAGTATAGGTATTCATATTAAAAATCTAAATTTAACCCATTGTGACTTTTATAAAATTATCCAACGTTTGGCAAGAGTGCCAATCATTGGTTTTTTATAACAAGTTGTTTAAAAATACATTAATTTTAAACTATTGAGTTCTGGAAATGTTTGCATAATTAATTATTGTTTAAAATTGAAGCAGAAGCGCCTCTAACAAGCCTGGCAGCAGAAGTGTGTACGTTTATTAATTATAATACCAAGCATTAAAACTTTTCATTTTATATGCAAAGTTTTGAGCGGCGTTAATATAATTTTAACAGCAGTGAATGAAATAATTTTAGATGTTTAATTTAATTTATACTCTTTGGGATGGTAGTTTTATACTGAGCCTTAATTACTAACGTTTAAGCTAAGTATAAAAAGGCTTTTGAACAAAATTAAAATTGTGATACCTACTGGTGTTCTCGACATGACTTTAAAAAAGTTTTTTTTTTGTTTAAGTTTAAGTTAATTAGCATTAAACGCGCGTTTTAGCGTTTATTGTTTTTAAGTATTTTTTTGTTGTTATGTTTTAGTTAATTAGCATTAAACGCCCATTTTAGCGTTGTTTTTTTTTCATTAAAAGTTTAGCTTAAGGTTTTATCTAATCTAATTCCTATGAAGAATGGAGATTTTTTGTAACTCAACGTCGGTATTTGAAAATCGGATGGACAACCCTAAAAACGGGAATAATTATTGTTTTCTTTTCTTTTCCAGCCATTATTTTGTTGATAGTGCATTTATTTATGTATCGTATCTTCCACTGTTCACTAAACTTCCAACCCCAGTCCATTTCTTTTACAATTAAGCGGAACAAGCGCTGAATCCAGTGGTATCGATCAGAAGAAACAAACGTAGTTCACAAACAATTTGCACTTCATTTACTGTAGAACTTCAACGTCGGTTAGAATCAAGCGAGTCTTAGTTAAATCCTTCGTTTCTATAGAGTAAATCTGTTTAATCTTGTCTGTAAGTATAGTTAGCTGTGTTTGTTTGATTTCTTGTTATCTTTGAGTTTAACGCCGGGTAAGATACGGCGGTTTCTTGTAAGACGTTAATTAATTAAATGTTAGATAAGTTCGCGCGGAAGAAGCGGAAATGGGCAGGCCACATTATGGCGCACACCGGATGATAGAAAGGGCATGGAACGGTTGGAGTGGAGACCCAGAAGCCCCGAACTGGCCATAGGAGCCTAGGAAAGTCACACGCCAGGTGGACCGACGAACTGGTCAAAGTAGCAGGCAAGAGTTTGATGTGGGACGTTCAAGACCAGGTACAGTACAACCCAATTGATAAGGCGCGTCGTGAATCTTCGTTTGCACAGAAAAGAAAGTATGGCCCCGAAGATTAACGAAAGAATGCTTAAAACTTACAATCAACCTTAGGTCACTATTATAAGGTTCATAATACACTGGAGCTGCTAGCGTGCACTCGATCAGAAGTATGGCGGCTGACAAACATGCCACGCGGCGCGCGCTAACATGGCGGCAGCTGCCGACCAATAGCGGTACAGGAAAAAGAACCACGGTGCGTGGAGCGTGCCGATTGGTCAATAGCATTTCCCGCACTTTTAAAATTCACCTTCTGCGCAGGTACATCGGTAAGCCATATCAATTGGGTACTACTTGTAAAGTAGCGTGCAATGGAGGAGACCTACATTCAGCATTGGGTGGGTTGGAGAAAGAGAGAGAGAGAGAATAAAAATCCATTTTCAAGACTGGATGTGGGAATCACAAGACTTGTTGTTGCGACGATGCTCGAGTGCTGCTGTGGAAGTCTTTCATCATCAAGATTACGATTGTATTGCTTAAACATCTTCAATGTGTTGGCACAAGGGGATATGATAAATTAAAGGTGATTAAGTGAGTTAGGCGTTGATTGAAAGGCTGCACTTAAGGAATTGAACTGGCTTGACGTTTACTTAATAAATAGGCAAATATATATTAAATAAGATAATTCTACGAGTTACAGCAAAAATATTACCCTTTAAAGCACACGAAATATAAACTCCCAGAAGCCCAGAGGCAAACATTATCGCATTTTTTTAGGAAACCGTATTTCAAAAGCGGTTCCAGGGAAAAATATAATAAAAATTGTGACTCCGCATATATGCAACGTCATTAAACATTGTGTGCGTAATTATACTCTCACAGAATCATGCTCCGTGCTTCTCATATCAGACACCATTATAGGGTTTTCGTTGCAATTACACAGAATCTACGATACTACGTAACGTTATTGTGCAGATGTATTTACAGAAGGTACACTAAGAACGATGAGGAAACCAGCCCTATCCAACTACTCAGGCGAGTGAGACATGGGGATGTGATATACCCGAAACTGTTCACCAACGCGTTGGAGGACGTAAACCTTGTACTGGAGTGGACAAGGTATCAACGTAAACCTTGTACTAGAGTGGACAGGGTATCAACGTGAACGAACGGTGATTACATCTGTCTACCTTCGTTTTGCCTACCTTGATTTCGTCATTATAGCAGAGACGCTGAAACAGTTAGACCCGCTAAAATGGACAGCTTAAATGGAGCCTTTCGATGGGTTGGCCTCGGCATGAATTTGGACAAGACGAAAGTCATGTACATTGTACTATTCACACGACTTGCCGAGAACAATCTAAATCAAAGAGTCACTTCTCGAAGTTGTGAAGGAGTATGTCTACCTAGGGGAAGTAATCCAGCTCGGTAGACACAACTATGAGAAAGAAGCCGCCAGAAGGATCCAGTTGGGTTGGGCAGTGCGTCCTGCCCGTTATGACATACGGTGTCGAAACGTGGACACAGACAGTCGGGCTGGTCCACTAATTCAAGGTCGCTCAGCGCACTATGGAGCGGGCAAAGCTCGGAGTTTCTTTGAAAGATAAGATCTGAAATGCTACTATCCAGAAAAAAAACGGAGTTTCCGACATATCTTACAGAGTAAGCAAGCTGAAATAGCAGTGAGCTGGCCATGTTTGTCGAAGGTCCGATGTCCACTGGAGCAGATGAGTCCTGGAGTGGAGACCACGTATCAGCAAGCGCAGTGTGGGACGCCCCCAGCTAGGTGGAAAGACGACCTTAAAAAGGTGGCTGGAACAGACTGGATGCGGAAGGCGGAGGACAGGGTGTTGTGCCGCAGTCTGGGAGAGGCCTAAGTCCGGCAGTGGACTGTTATAGGCTGAGTTTTTTCATTTACACTAAGTACTGCGCGATATTGCGCGCCCTCAGGTAGGTGGAGTAATGACATTAAGACATTAAACACATACGACCAGCTAAGGATCAAGTTAAATGACATATGATTGGAGAGTAATGGAGAGGCATAGGCCTGAGGGCCTGGTCATAAGACCAGCAGTGAACATATACAGGCTGATGATGATGCAACATCAGCCATACACATCAGCAGTTTTTATATGGCGATGATTGGAACAGAAATGTAATGGTTTTCTTTAAAAAAAACAACCAAATTCCAAAAAAAATCCCTTCAAAGTGAAAAATAACTATAATTTCGGAAGTCAGTGTCTTTAGTTTTGTATTTTCGTTTTTTGCTACCGACTTCCGAAATTTAATTCAGACGAACATAGAACCTCCTTCTTTTTTGAAGTCGGTTGTCCATTAGAGAAAATCTATGTATCTGTGAAAGTGACATAAGTAGTCCTTACTAGAAGAGCAGTGTAACCGTTTATCTAGCTATAATTAGTTTTGTTGTTTTTGTGAGCCTCCCATGCGTAGGCGCCCAATGTCTGGAAAAACTGCTATTGTTTTGTCAAATTCGTATGGAATTCGCCAAATCTATAAGAGATAAAAAAAAATATTTCATAAAGATTTCATCACAAGGTAAGTATGCTTTAAGGCTCGTGCAGACTGGCGCGATATCGTGGGTGCGACAGGCAGCGCGACACTTTCCATGAAGTTTTCATAGAAATTGTGCTACTAGTGTCGCGTCGCGCCTGTCTGCAGGAGTATTGATTCCTTCCTTCTTTGATGCTTCTGCAGTCACCTACCCTTTGACATGAACGTTTTATTAGCATGTAAATTTGCTCATCAATTAAGTGGCTATACGCTCCGTGTTTCGCGTACATTTCATATGAATTTGCATAATGAAATTGGCCTGGCATGCACCGACCTTGCGATCGCTTCGTGGCCTGTAGTTTGCCCGTAATATAACGCTGTAATCATTTTGATTGCCGGAAAGTTAACATTTATGCCTGTAATCGGAAGTCGGGGCGATATTTATAATATTTTATCGGAGAATTTAATTATTGGTGGATATTAAGGCAACGATAACCGACTTTTAATGATTTTATACTGAAGATCACGTCTAAACGCATAGTGTTAATGATTTGAAAAAAATATATGTTAAATTAGAGCATTTTCAAAATAACTTAATATGTGAATATTTTAGATTATGATTATATTACATTGTGAAATTAATTTGTAAACTTATGTCTAACGCGGATAAAAAACTGAGAATGGCGCAAAATCTACCAAGCGTATTTATGAATCCTTCACCAATTTAAAGATAATTTAATTATTGATCTTTTAGTATACGCGTTTTATTAAAATACCTTTTGGTTTGTGTATAATAAATTAATAATACGTCAAATTGGGGACAGCGCTCCTTGATGGGCGAGTCCTATTACTGGCTGAACGTACGACGCGTTGCGTGAGCTCAGTACAGACCACTCAAGGTCACTGGCATATATCTCCGTCTTAAATGAACTTTACACAGCTGAAGTGCTTGGTAGGCCAGTCGGGATGTAGGTACTGCTGTGCTGCTGGGGAGTTTGTTGCGCCACTTCTTCTTCCCAGCTAAAGCATTAGGATGTGGTGAAGGGTGGGCGTATTTGGGGGACTGTCTCATGTAATTTTGACGTTTGAAAAGTGCTGATTCTCAGCCTAGTTTGAATAAATTACTTTTGATATAAATGTAGTTATATGAAATGTTTTATATACGGTTTTTTTTTACAGTAAGTGGCTGTGATTTCCACATGGGTAGATTTTATGAAAGAATTAGTACGCTATTTGTTTTGAAAATAACCCCTAATTCTTTTGTCATCTCAATTAATGTATTTTCCTTGAATTTGTATGTATACAGGGTGTCCCGTAAATAATGGATCAAACGTAACGGGTAGGTAGCTTACCTCATTTCCAACAAATAATTTGAACAGTAAAAAAAAAACCGATAAGGTAACCAAGATTTTTTTTTTTTCGATTTTTACTATTTTCTGTACCAGCATTCTGTGTTTTTAATGCTGTTGCTGCAAATGGTATCATATTTAGGTGTGATTTTTGTCAAACATTTCTGAATAGTTTACTAATGTTATAAGATACCATTTTTTTAAATAACATTTTATTTGTCTTACAAAAAAAATCTTGAATTGAAAAGTTTTGTTTTTACGATGAAAAGACCAGAATTGGAAAAATTCTCCTGTAAAAAAAATGTATGACACCAAAGTGTACCATTATTTTAAAAACTTGTAAAATTACTAAGGTTTGCAAATTGGTATAAAACTTACGTCTAGTCCGGGCGGTTACAAAGATATTGCTATGAATGTGATGAAGAAGACAGAACAGAAATTAAAATGGTACAATCTAACTTTTCTTTCTCGTAATGGCTTATGCTTGTAATCTAAGCATGTGGTGAAGCGTGTAGCGTAATTCCGAGCCGATGACGTCATCTGTTCGGAATTTGGGACCGCTACCTGCGGAGTTGCACCTCACTCGGTGTGAAAGGGATAGATAGCGCCGCTTTTGTATTTTTGGTAAATCGGTGTCTTTGTGCAGGTATTTTTTTTCCTTCACCCTTCACTCATACAGGGCTTCATTGTTGCATGATTTTATTTGTTTAGTTGACACGAATCTCTCTTCGAGTTGATACGTACGTCAGACTACTTTCGCTCCCGCTGTGCCTAACTGTTGTGTTCCTTAAAATTAAACTTGTGCTGTGTATTTGGACTTTGCTTTGCCTAACGATTTGGAACTGTTTGTGTTTTGGACGAATGACTTGGCAATCCTACGGACTTCGAAAACAATCATTTGTGTGAGGTTGTACGTGTGTGCAGTAGTACGATGCCTCGTTACGAGTACACGCCACAGGAGTATGCCGAAATGCATTTTATCTACGGAGAAGCAAGAGGTAATGCCAGGGCGGCCGCAAGATTGTATCGTGAAAGATACCCGAACCGGGATCGACATTCCGACTATCGCGTATTCATTAGAGTGCATAACGCGCTTCTTGAGGGAAGAATTCTTGGCACCGGAGTTGGGGGTGCCAGTGAAGGGCGACCGTCACAAGTCAATGACGAAATTATTATTCGAGAAATCGAGGAAGATTCGTCGGTCTCAATTCGCGTCATAGCGCAACGCACAGGTATTCCAAGATCGACGGTACATCGAGTTCTAAAAAGGCACCGGTTGCACCCATGTCACGTGCAACGTGTTCAAACGCTGACGTCACGTGATTAGCAAAGAGTAGCATTTTGCCAAAGGATGCTTAGAATGATACGGGCGGACCCACAGTTTTTTAATAAAATATTATGGAGTGACGAGTCTTCATGCCGGCGAGATGGATATCTCAATTTGCATAATTTGCAAAGTTGGCAGCTGGTAAACCCACATTTCATGCGAGAGGACAGGAGCCAACATCAATTTAAAATTAATTTATGGGCAGGAATAATAAATCGGCAAATAATAGGGCCCTTTGAACTACCAGCAACTCTAAACGCCGAATACTATTTGCATTTTTTAAGGAATGAGTTGCCAACGTTATTAGAAAATATTCCAGAAGACGTGCGGCAAGCAATGTGGTTACAAAATGATGGTTGCCCCGCTCACTATGCGACGGCAGTAAGGGCGCAACTCAATGAAACTTACCCTGACAGATGGATCGGCCGATTAGGACCAATTTTGTGGCCTCCGCGATCTCCGGATTTAAATCCCTTAGATTTTTTTTATTGGGGATGTTTAAAAGACAAAGTTTACAAACAACGAATAACGTCGGAAGAAGAATTACGTCAGCGCATCCAATCTGCTGTATCAGAAATAAACAACAGCCATTTTGTCCGTCGGATAAGAGCTTCCTTTATTAGGAGGTGGAGACTTTGCATTCTCGTAGGGGGACGTCAGTTTGAACATTTACTGTAAAAACAAAATAAACGATTTATTTGTATTTTTTTTTTTATTTAACCTCCTAATTTTTTTCATACGCTGAGATACCTAAACATTTTTAAGAAAATAGTTGAATTGTGCACACTTTTTCAAATTTTATTTTATTTCGTAATTTGGCACCTCTGTCAGATTCATAGCAATATCTTTGTAACGACAAAGACTAGGCGTAAGTTTTATACCAATTTGCAAACCTTAGTAATTTTACAAGTTTTTAAAATAATGGTACACTTTGGTGTCATACATTTTTTTTTACAGGAGAATTTTTCCAATTCTAGTCTTTTCATCGTAAAAACAAAACTTTTCAATTCATGATTTTTTTCTAAGGCAAATAAAATGTTATTTAAAAAAATGGTATCTTATAACATTAGTAAAATATTCAGAAATGTTTGACAAAAATCACACCTAAATATGATACCATTTGCAGCAACAGCATTAAAAACACTGAATGCTGGTACAGAAAATAGTAAAAATCGAAAAAAAAAAAATTCTTGGTTACCTTATCGGTTTTTTTTTACTGTTCAAATTATTTGTTGGAAATGAGGTAAGCTACCTACCCGTTACGTTTGATCCATTATTTACGGGACACCCTGTATATAAGTACAGTATAAGTAGTATATATGTAAGATAAAATACCTATGGTATATTATAGTAAATATATGTGTATTATAACTAAGTTAATAACCTATTTATGTACTTGTGTACCTATTTTATCTGTAATTAATTATGTTATATTTTAATATTACATTTTTTAAATATTATTATTTTCTCTCAACCAAAGTCGAAGTCAAATTGTTTATTTCAAATAGCACATACATGGCACTTTTGAACGTCAATATTTACAAAAAAAATTGAATTGATTCTAGTCGCCCCTTCCAAAAGGTAGCGTTTCCACGCTACCTTTTGGAAAGTAACGGTGGAGTTTCTTGCCCATTCTTCTCCATACGAAATCGAGAAGAATGGGCAAGAAACTCCACCATTACTCTTTTAAAATGTTTTACAATATTTTGTATAGGTAGGTACATTAAATATAATATAATTATTATAGGTATGTGAAGACGATGCACCTCGAATAAAATTACTATAGGTAAAAAAAAAGGGGAGGGGGGAGGGATATAATGATAGTCTGAGTGATTTTTAAAATAGGGTGAGTTTTTCGTAAAGTTTTAAATTTATATTTTTAATTTAATGATGATCGAGTTGGCCCGTAAAAAATATTGTAAAAATAATGAAGAATAAATTAATTATGTGATAGATACATGATGCTCACATATTTACAAACATTATAATAAAGGAGTGGAACTCTCTGCCTGCGTCTGTGTTTCCGAACGCATACAACCCTAATCTCAATCTCATCATCAAAGTGAGAGTGCACAGGCTTCTTCTGGGTAAGCTCACTCCATCGTCGACTTGATCTCTGTCACCTCTGACCTAGACTAAGGTCAAGAGCAAACCCATCCCAAAAAAAAAAAAATCGTTTTCCTAAAAAAAAACATAATCAGAGCACCCGCCATCTTATCTCTTCACCACCTTTGGTTGACTGGTAGAGAATGCCTAAGGCATTAAGTCCGCCTTTGTACATTATTGTGTGTGGGAAGTTTAAATAAATAAAGAAAAAGAATAGGTACAGAATTGATTAGATACATTTCCAAAACAAACAAAGGACATTGACTTCTCTTCACCAACAATCCAACATTTAAAATAGCTAAGATCAAATTTATTTCACATTAACAAATAGCCCGTAACGACTAAGATTAAAGCTAAGCGTAAAATAAAAGTCCTTGTTATTAACATTGAACCCTTTAAATAGGGAGCAAGGGACCGCCCTGTACCCTGGCATATAGGTCACCCCAGATACTGATGGCAACCCTATCATTATCCTTAAAGGATAAATGCCGGGAAACGGGAATTAAAAAAGGGTAATTTGATGGAGTTAATTAAAGGGATGGCGCTGTTTGTTTAATCGTAAGAGATGATAAAAAACCTTTGGAGTTGGTGAGCTTTGAATCGGATTTCCTGAGTTTGGACGTAATACGGATATGCTTTCATGTGTGTGTTTAAGTCATGGACATACAAATAACTTTTTATATATTATATATAATTTATTGTTTGGTTTTTGGTTTGGTCATGTTGAGAGGATGAGTGGAAGGCGACTAACAAAAGGTATTTATAAAGCAGAAGTGAGCGGAAACGCCGGGAAGGGACGCCCTTAGAAGGAAATAACTATACTCGTAGTGACCAAATTGGTGATGTTCTTTAGAAAGGTTAAGTACTCGCAATCGGTGTGCTTGTATGACCAGATGTTTGAACGTAGGCGAAACAAAAGGAGTATGTAAGGAGCGTAGCAGGTGGCGTTATACAACCTGTTTCCCTTGATATCCCATAACTCTAGGGTTATATTCTGTAGGTAAAAATAATACTAAAACTCCTAGAATAGGTGGTCCAAAAATGCATCGTTTCGGAGATATCATCAATCATAATTAAATTAGGTCAAAAATTGTCACCAGTATGACGAATCTTTACTTTTGCGAGGTTGCCAAACTTCGCAGTAGTGTAGTAAAATAAATAGTAAAATAAAATATGTAGGTATGTTGGTATCGGGGCTTCCCGGCGGCAGCTAGTGAAGGGAAAGCTACCTTGTCGACGTTGTCATATTTCACGTAAGGGTGTTTTACATTAATAATCGTGACTTTGCCGAATTATTTTGTATGAAAAATGAAAAAAAAAAATAACGAAGGATTGGAACATAACTCATATGCCAGTTGATTCTTTGATATGGCCTCAATCATACCCTAGAGTTATGGGATATAAAAAAAAACACGTTGTATAGTCTCTGCCTACGCCCATGGGAAGAAGGCGTGAGTGTATGAATGTGTATAATTTATTTATTTCAGACATAATTCTAATCCATAGTTTTACACTCATACATTTATATTATAAACTATTTGAAATTCGAAACAGATAAAACCCAAAAATAAAATTATGACATTCAAGAACTCATAAAAAATAAAAATAAAATTGACAAAAAAAATTACAGAATCGTATAAATAATAAAATGTCAAATACATAAAAAAATTTCAAATTGTAAAATGTTATAAAAATGTCAAAATATTGAATATAAAAATTATAATTATTTATTCCACACGTTTTCTGGTTGTATAAGTAGAGGTAAACATTTGGAAGGCATAGATTCCGCTACAAACCCTGGCAATTGGCTTTTTTTTTCGTTTGGAAATTATTCTCAATGGAATGGATAACCTTCGTCTGAAAAAAAGCGTAGCTATGTCAGACTTTCTTTAACTAAAACCCAACGATGGCTATCGTTAGCACTTCTGGAAGATCGCTTTAGAATCTCGGGTGTTGCTGGCTGAGTAAACATTTTACCGAGACGTGAGCTATCACGATCCCCAGAAGCTTTAGTATCTGGTGACATTAAAATCATTACAAGACCATAGGATACCTACTCGGACCACAACTCCCTTATT
Source organism: Tiliacea aurago (assembly GCA_948098905.1). NCBI lineage: Eukaryota > Metazoa > Arthropoda > Insecta > Lepidoptera > Noctuidae > Tiliacea > Tiliacea aurago. The sequence goes on from OX402588.1 coordinate 8,578,489, forward strand.
ACAAAACAAGGTTTATCTTCTGACCCAGGTTTAAAACATGGAGCCATTATTGAATTTCGAACTTCATTCCGACTATGGTAAAGTTCCTAAACACAAAACTGACAACTTAGTACCGAATTAAGTTTTCAGTTTTGTATAAAGAACGGTAAGTATTTCAATCACAGTTAAGTACGTTCTTATTACAAAAACTGGGTCCATGGTTTAAGCCATGTCAAAATATAAATCTTGGTTTGTAATAAGACGGCAAGTGTTTATGCGGCGTCTTTCTAGAGACAATGGCTCACCTTCCATCTTGCTCCGCATGTCCTGTGCTCTTGATGATCTTATATGACTGCGTCAGCAAACGGAGAACACGGTAGAATTTTGGGCTATACATATATGATATTTGAATTTTCGCATCCATATTTGCCATTAATACGCTAAGAAACTATATGATACCTATTAGCAGGAGGGGCTAAGTAATAACAGACGTACGGGTCGATCGATCAGGTTAAGCTACGCTTGCCACGGCTGGTCCGTGGATGGGTGACCAACTTTACATACCAAGACCCCGCCGTGCCTCGGAAAACACGTTAAGCCGTTGTCCCGGCTGTCATTTGTAATCTTTGACAGTGATTACGGGTCGTCAGAAGCCCGAAAGTCTGACAACCAGTCTTACCAAAGGGTATCGTATTACCCAGTAACTGGGTTGTGGAGGTCAAGTAGGCAGTCGGTCCATGTAAAATACTGGTATTTAGCTGCATCCGGTTAGACTGGAAGCTGAGCAGATGGCAGGGAAAAGGCTGGGCAGATGACTATAGCAGGAGCCTTGACATAATTCACTCTCTACGATTAAAAAAGCCTTTTCGGTATACAAAAACATTCAATTTTTTACAACAATTTTAATATTCATATTGGAAACGTTATCGGGACAACGCAAAGGGAATCGTATCGCACCGATTGCGTAACGTCTACTATCTTATCACATTTTATTTATTCGGCACAATGGTTTTATGCAAATAATCTGTGGTTTCTTTCGTCACGCCGATGTTGCATTTTTATGTAGAGATAAACTACGATAACATGGCGCGCCCCTCCCAAATTCAAAACGTTTAAAAGTATTCACAAAGCACCCCCAAGACTCAACCCGCCCTATTAAAAAAACAGATTTATATTTTGACATGGCTTAAACCTTGGAGCCAGTTTTTGTAATAAGAACGTAACAGTGATTGAAATACCGTTCTTTATACAAAACTGAAAACTTAGTTCGGTACTAAGTTGTCAGTTTTGTGTTTAGGAACTATACCATAGTCGGAATAAAGTTCGAAATTCAATAATGGGAATCGACCTTTGCCTGAAGATAAACCTTGTTTTGTAATAAGGGGGAACGTTTCACTCATGTGTGCGTACTGAGACGGCCGTCAAACAAAAATAAATCTTTGGATTTATTATGTTTTCGTAGTTTATGTCTACTGATAAGGATTGGTGGTGATCTCTTAAAGATAGAACAAATGTTTTAAGGTTGTTTATAAAATTATGACCTATTTACAAAAATAAATAAGTAAGGCACTCTGACAATAAATAATACTTTGACATCGCAAATAAATTGTGTGTGTTTATGATATTATTTTTAACTGGCACACGTCAAAATGTAATTTTAATTCGTAATTATGCAATCAATAATGTTAATATTAACCTAATAATTGTAAGTACCTAATATTTGCACGCCACACTTGGCAGAATGTGATGATACCATTGACTAATCTTAAGACCATAATTATAATGTAGGTACCATACAATTCTGACAAATAAATGAATATGATGGACTTCTTGGCGGGAAAGTGAAGCGTCATGTTCAGCAGTTTGTTTAATTTTCCAAAATTTGTGTTTAGTCGAATATTAATGTGTAATAATGGTGGATTATTAACCATTAAGTGTAATGTGAACGTGCATTAGTGTAGGCAAATGAAACAAAACAGTGCAACTTCGCTTCAAGTTCTCTCAAGAAGTCCGCGTGAGGTCTCAGTAAAGTGCCACATCTTTACTGAAACTCAAGGGGAGTGGGCGGGGATATCATCATCATGCATTTATAATTCATTTCATCAATACACAAGAACACACACAAGAACTAAAACTTGACATTGGCTAAATGCACAAACCGTGCGAAGCCAGAAGGAAAAAAAAAAAAAGTGTATGCTATTAGCTATTATTTATTACACATTAATATTCGGCTAAACACTAATTTTGGAAAATTAAACAAACTGCTGAACATGACGCTTCACTTTCCCGCCAAGAAGCCAATGGTCTAGCATACACTTATTCATTCATCAATGGGGAAGGCAAATGACAAAATGGCGTTGTCACATAGGTACGTGTCATATGTCACAGTTACACGTTATTTCTGATTCTGAAGTGTTTTCCTCATATTATTTAATCAGCAGATAGATCAAAATGAATACGGCCAAATACAATTGATCGTGAATATTTTTACCAAGAATGATTGACTCTGTAAATAGCATTAAAGCTCTGGTTTAATATTATATAATGTATTTAATATTATAAAAAAGGTATAAATAAATAAAATAAATAAATATAGAGATATAATAACCATACATACAAAGTAAACATGATTCCTGAAACACAAAGGTTTTATGAGAAAAATAAGAAAATGCTTCAATCAACTATGATTCATCTTTATCAGGTTTAGGATTATTAATTAATATGAAACAGTGGATAATTACAATTTAGATGGTTGTATTATTGTTGGTCAAGTGTCTATTGTTTTTTTTTTTTTTATGCTGAATTCATCACAATGCAGTGCAATGGACAATGGGAGGAACAGAAATCAGAAGGGCAGATAGAATAGACATAAGCTTTTTGGTAGCTTAGGTCAATCCAATACATTCCTCTGAGTTTGTTTCGGCCTTTCTTCTCAGAGTAGTCAGATAGGAAACGCCGACCTCATCTAGTTTTTAAAATATGATTGACGTGTAAAAGTGTTTGTACAAACCTACTTACAGAAATAAAATCATTTATCATTTTTGTTTTTTCTCATATGTTAATAACATAAAGACCGACAAATCAATTTTGTTTATTTTTTTTTTTGTTTTTTTTTTGTGCGGAAATTTCGGAAAATTCGCTTTCCCAGATTTTTCAATAAGAATTGATAATATATTACAAGGCAAAACTGTGCTAATCCATTTTTAACGTGTTAGCTAATTTTATAGCGATTCCAATGACGTAAGTTTTATATACAGCTCCCATACAAAACTTTACAGTTATCTTTAATCTAATCATAATTTTCCGATTTCCGCGAGACCACCCACGACGTAGTTTGACAGTTGACAGTTTTTTGCAAAAATGGGCGTGCCTTAAGACCTCTCTTAAGGAACGCCCATTTTTGCAAAAAACTGTCGGCGGATTATCCTCTCATATCCTCATACTAGAGGATAATCCTAGGATACATATAGGTGTGGTATAGTAAACTGATTTTTCGCTCCGTTTATGGGCGGAGTAAATAATTGAACACAATTCGGTGACTTTAAAGTATATTATTTTAAATAAAAAGTAAATACTGTTACAAAGGTTCACACAATAAAATCAATCCTACTAAGGGAAAGTAACGAAACCATAACCTAACTCGACGCCAATGCCATCTATCGAGCATAAGGACAACTCTGAATCGTTATCAAGCTATTATTGATCTCGCCATGATTTCGATGCCTGTCCGAAGATTACAGTTGAAACAAAAAAAGACATTAGTCATTAAACTAGTAATAAAACTAGTAATTATAACAAAATAATAGTATGGTAAAAATAAAAACATGTGAATGGGCAAACCATCCACCTCATTTATAGGCTGCAAGTCCACGCGCAATTCTTGACACAAATAAAACATCATAGACTTTTTCAGGCTGAAAATCCGTTGGAACTCCCGTCTGGCAACTCGAACGGGTTATTTAGGAATCCCGAATGTTTTTTTCGGAATATTTTTCTACTTTGGGCCTCTTGTTTTCGGGCAAGAACATAATTATAATAATTTATTGCTATTTAGTGCAGTAATTAGCAGGAAAATAGTTTTTTTTTCAATGTTTAAATCTTATCACCCCCTCCGAACGAACTTGATAAATTTTTCTTAGTCGTCTGTCAAAATGTAACATTTGTGACAAAATGAGTGCGATATTAGCAAATAGGGCATAATAGAGTCCCAACTAAACGTCAAGAATTAATGTCACACGTCAAGAAATTATCTCACTCCGCCGTGCTAGGATGTAAGTCAAAACAATTGTATCAACCCAAACTGTGATTAAATGTGTGCCTCAAGTCAGGTCACAGTATGCCGTGCTAGCTCTTGCAACATGAAAAGCTTGTCACGCCTCTAGATTATATCACATGGTTGACCCGTGCTAGCATTTAAGATAAATTGTAAGACGATACATTATATCGTATCTTGTCACAAACGTCTTGGGTACGGCCGGGCCAGCCCCGCAGAGCTGTGTACCTTATTCCAGTGCCCCACAATAGGACACTCAACCCGTTATAGTGTTTAGAAGGTCGTTGGAGCTGCCCCGCACACGACGCATCAAGGAGGCCACTCTCTTACGCACTAATCACTTTTGCTCTAAAGCAGTCAGTGTTGGCCTCCGCAAACATCCCTGATGCACTACAACTTAATAAAAACTGTCAAAAAAAAACCGGTAAAATTACGGTCTTCATTTTTTTCATGTGGAAATATTTACACCAAGTATGATTCTGTTATGAATTGAATTGAATAGGATTCAGCTCAACGATATTTAGCGGAGGGTTATAACGAGGGATCGTTCTGTCGAACACTTTTTAATCTAAGAGGTCCCACGACAGCAATGATAATTTTATTGGTCAGCGATTAAATGAATGACCTTGCAACACTTGACGTTTTTTGGCAGGGCAGTCGTATTTGAAAGTTATTTATTTTTATTTTTTACATTTAAGTGACAAGATTTATTTTAAAATATGTAATGCTAATTGGGTGTATTTTTATTTTAAAGCACTAAAGTTGGTTTTATACTCTCGCGGCGGCGAAGCGAGGCGTGGATGGCGTGGGGATGAAATGTTCGTTTTGTATGTACATTACCTATGTTAAATTGATATCAATAAATATAGTTTTGGAAAATGTGTTCATCACGGCCTTCAATTTGATATCGTCTTCACATATAATTATATAATTAAAGTACCTATGATTTTAAAAGAGTAGCGGTGGAGTTTCTTGCCCATTCTTCTCCATACGAAACTACCTTTTGGAAGGGGATCAACTCTATTTTTTTGTAAATATTGACGTTCAAAAGTGCCTTTTATGTGCCTATTTGAAATAAACAATTTGACTTTGACTTTATCCATATTGTAATAATTGCAGGTGTTTTTTTTTTACATTTGAAAATGGAGCTATACTGCCGCCATATTGATTTTTTCGAAAATATTTATAGCATATAGCACTCAAGATGATGCAAGAATTCTAACGATACCCCATACATCTAAATTTGCTCAGGCATTTAAAAGTTATGGTGGCACAAAGAAACTCACATAGATACATACATACTCGTACATGGACCTTAGACACATTACACTCCTTTTTGGGCAGTTGTGTAAAAATACCCAAATCGCTATTTAACTCGATTCTCGGCAACTCTCATCCAGCTGTAATCGTTCTTATTTCAGAAAATAAACAAAATTACTTGTTATGTTGTTTCATTCTAAATAAATGATGTTAGAAATACACAAACGTTAATCCACAGGAAATTCTTTCCCCGTACACTCGATAATAGTCGGAAATCTCACGTTATTTACATAGAACTCACATCAATCGTACGCAGGGTTCCGTAAAAGTGGCCTACATTACACGGTGTAATAAATCATTTTATCTCACTCATAGAATTACAAATGAAGAAAGAAACCTCTAAGCTTTGATTATTTTCATAAATATCTAAATAGAGTGTCGCGGTGTAAAATAACTTTTCTCAATCATGCTTGGAAGTTTGAGCATTATGCTTATGCAAAAGTTCGTTCCATTTTTAAATTACACGACAGATGAGTTTTCGTAGTAATTTATTCGGCCGCTAAACACGACAGATAGGGATTTTCATACTAACATTGCCGGCCGCCTGCTCGCATGTATTTGACCTGGGGGTCTAAAATGGACGCTTTGGCAGAATCATAATATGATCTGCGTACAATTCATGTCTCGCAATTCATCTGTTTGACAGTTTTGTATGGAGTTTCGTAAAATGGTCCACAAATTATGAATTGCTTTAATGAAGTCTAATGGCAAATAGCAGCAGAATTGTACGTAGATCATATATGATTCTGCCAAAGCGTCCATTTTAGGCCCCCTGGTCAAATACATGGGAGCAGGCGGCCGGCAATATTAGTATGAAAATCCCTATCTGTCGTGTTTATCAACCGAATAAATTACTATGAAAACTCATATCTGTCGTGTAATTTAAAAATGGAACGAACGTTTTACGTCGGCATATGGCAACCAAGAAGGTTGCTTATCAAAGATTTTATTTGAATTTCAAACTGGCTTGCAAATAGAGCTGTTTAAAGTAAAAAATAAACAAATGAACATATTGGCGCGTGAATTGTCGTTGTTCGTCATTGAATCTGAAATTTATAAATAATTTACTTATTTTGAATTTCAGCGCATTCTTTGTAAAGCACTATACAAGCCATGGGCACAACCAGGCATTGATAAACTCACGTATGAGTGCCTCGGCTTCGCCTCGGCCCACATTTTCCGGTTCTTCCATCAATGCCCCTTTTGCAGGCCGTTGCAACTATGTACTAATAACAAACAGGTCAGCTTTGACAGGCTGGTGTGCGTGACAGCTACGTCTTACACTCGCATCACATCATTGTGCTGTCATTGTGATATTCTAGTGTGCGTACATTTTGCGGCCAACAATCGGACGCATTTTTTTCCGACGTATTCTCAGCTTTTATTGTCTATATAGACATCTTTGCCTCTAAGCTACTTTTGCCACTATGTCGTGGCGATATTTTTATAGATAGACGCTTGTTTCTGCTGTTTCTAGGCCTAAAACAACAATTGAGAAACTGCAATCACAGATTACCAGAAAAATAACTACATCTACTTACGCTATATTTTTTTAATGTTATACATGGCAGGTTTAATATGGGAAGCACTCGTTTCGACGAGGAGTTACAAGCGTACTTTGAAGTAGTAAATGGAAATAATACATTTTTGTATGCAGCAACCCTGACTATTAAGTCTTGTCTTGTAATTCTTCACAAGTTCTGAAGTTTTTCTGCAAGTCATTAGTGGACAAAAGAAAACGGAAAAAGGATTTAACTGTCCAGGACAGGTGTTAGTTCATCATGCTTATGTTAAGGCGACGATAACCGACTTTTAATGATTTTATACTGAAGATCACGTCTAAACGAGTAGTGTTAATGATTTAAAAAAAAAATATGTTAAATTAGAGCATTTTTTCAATAACTTAATATGTGAATATTTTAGATTATGTTTATATTACATAGTGAAATTAATTTGTAAAATTATGTCTAACGCGGATAAAAAACTGAGAATGGTGCAAAATCTACCAAGCGTATTTTTCTGAAATTTTTACCAATTTAAAGATAATTTAATTATTGAACTTTTAGTATGCGCGTTTTATTAAAATACCTTTTGTTTTGTGTTTAATAAATTAATAATGCGTCAAATTGGGGACAGAGCTCCTTGATGGGCGAGTCCTATTACTGGCTGAACGTACGACGCATTGCGTGAGCTCAGTACAGAACACGCAAGCTAATCACTCAAGGTCACTGGCATATATCTGCGTCTTAAGTAATAAAAGGGTCCATTTAGCATTTTGCCTTAAAAACGAGGCTTAATTTTGTTTTATTACATTACATATTTAAATTAATAACGGTACATGAATAATAAATTGATGATCCGTATTGCTATTTTTATCCTTTGTGTAATCCCGAGGGAATATACGAAATTGGTATTATAAGTAGCTTGTGCCTTTCCGGGACATAAGCTCCATACAATTTTTATGAAGCGCTGCCCCATTAACTTTGTATCAGTGTTGGATCTACATTTTGGACATTATGCCTTATATTTTGTAAAATATAAGGCATAACGTCCAAAATTTAGGTTTTTTGTACTTAATATAATCAAAATTTTACTTTGTGTACCTACACATATTATACATCACGCTTGGTTTCCCCGAGGGGTTGGGCAAAGATGTACCTATAGTATACCTACACAAATTTTGCCAGTTATATTTAAGTCCCTTGTAATAGGGGGCGAGTCTATTGCTATCAACCGGGCACAAATAACACTTTGCCCGATCTGGGAATCCCATATACCCATACCCAGAACCTCACGCTTGCGATTACTGCTACAGAGAGCCTGAGTACTTTGTGTATTTTTAGGGGTTATTCCCAAAGTACTACAAAAAGAGCTCCCAAACCACTCCATGAAAAATATAATATTTTTAATTAGGTTTCATTCTACTTCATGATAATATTAAAATGCTCCAATGTACTCCACTCCAATCAAAAAGCTAATTTAAGACGTTATAAGAAAATGCTATACTTTAATCTTTCTTTTAAGAATTTTTGTGACTGTAATGAAATATTATTATAATTATGTATTTTATAGGTAATTATGAAGATGGAGCAGTTTGAGAATTGATAACGAATAATCGGTGGAGTACTTTGAGAATAATTCCAGATACATATGGAGCAGAATGGGACCAAATAATAAGTTAAGATAAATAATAATAATTCCTTGGAGTAATTCGGGAATTAATTAATGTATGAAATTCTTATATTTTAGAACAAAAGAATGCAGTACTTTGGGAATAACCCATTTTTAGCAATACATAATAATAAAGTCATCTAGGCCGAATTTCGGCCATGGTGACCAATCTCAGCAGCGACCAGCTTTCCGCGCAGGAGATATTATAGTGCACAAGTGTGTGTGCTGACATAGGTGCACTATGTCCTCCCTAAGAGCGCTAACACACTGGGACGCCATGGCGATGTCACCAGGTCGCACACACAGCACTATGGTGGGTGGTTCACCTGGCGTCTGCTTGGTTACGCAGCCAACCATACATTTTGTTGACGCAACATGGCTGCGCCGCTATTGAGTCGCGGTGCGCTCTAACTATCATAGTCCGATGGGACGGCAATCCGACACGATCGGAAAGAGAGCAATAAGCTTAAGTACCTAAGTTATGAGTTGAAACGAGTATGATGTTATTGTAAAAGTAATTTTTGTTTCTGGTTGTAAAGTTTACGGTTTTCAAATGGCCCCATTGGTTTCCAACTCAAATGGCGGCATTGAATAAAATTGTTAAGACTCAGATATATACCAGTGACCTTGACTGGTTAGTTTGCGTGTTCTGTACTGAGCTTACGAAACGCGTCGTACGTTCAGCCAGTAATAGGACTCGCCCATCAAGGAGCCCTCTCCCCAATTTGACGCATTATTACTTTATTATACACAAAACAAAAGGTATTTGAATAAAACGCGTATACTAAAAGATCAATAAATAAATTATCTTTAAATTGGTAAAAGTTTCAGAAAAATACGTTTGGTAGATTTTGCGCCATTCTCAGTTTTTTATCCGCGTTAGACATAACTTTACAAATTAATTTCACTATGTGTAATATAACATAATCTAAAATATTCACATATTAAATTATTGAGAAAATGCTCTTATTTAACATATTTTTTTTTCAAATCATTAACACAACTCGTTTAGACGTGATCTTCAGTATAAAATCATTAAAAGTCGGTTATCGTCGCCTTAAGGCGTATATTACCCTAGACTATTCTATATTGTCCGTAGGTCGTATTCGGTCTCCGTCTCGATTTTCCACTAATTAATATAATGTACCCCCAATATTTCCATAAATATCATAACTGATGATGCAAGCAGTTAGATAATAGTTAATTAAAGTAGGAAACATATTATATCGGGTTTTATAGATAAAAATACGTCAATTAGGCTATAAATAAGCGAAGCGCCAACAATATCGGAAAATCTAAAATAAAAGGATAATGAGAACGGCAATTCAGATTTCATCTTATAAATACATCGTTCTGCAAGCATAAATATACTCCAGTAATTTGTTTCGCGTTATAAATAATAAATTTGTCAATATTCCTGTATACATCATGCAATATATTAAAGTGTCTAACCATTTGATAAATTACCATCCTCAAAAAGGACTGTAAGGACTGTGTAGCTTTCTAGATTTACTGGAGAAATCAGTGTTTAAGCAGCGTATACGAAGGGGTGCCCCTTCGTATACGCTGCTTAAACACTGATCACCTCTACGCAACGCTACAGCATCAACGCGGTATCTATGCAGCGTAGCTACGTAGCGTCAATGTGACTCATACTAATATTGATATAGATCAATTTATTGTTAATAATTAATTAAAAGTTATTAATTTATTGCAATATATTATAATCTTGTATTTTTATATCTGTAGATATTAATTACTTCGTAATGTTTAATTTCTAATATTGTAATTTAACAATGCATGCCTAATAGGGTAGATTTTTGAGGTACCATAAAATATTTTTAAGACCATGTTATATCACCAATAATCGCATTAATAAAAACGTTGACTTTGACTAAGCTCTTATTTGTTATTGCTCTTTTTATTTAATTAAAATAATAACATTATAGAAATATAACGGCATGGGGAACAGGGTGTAAAGTTCACTCATCCACCATAGAAAAGGGAGGATACTCCGACCAGACGGGTGGTGCGTCTGGTGGGCAACTGCCCGACTTTTAGATCGGGATGTTGTATATATGTACTAGTCGCGCGGTAACCTCTGCTCAAGCGATGGAGGATTTTGCGTGACATCAGTGTGACGCGTAATTCGCATGTAGCGTGATGATGCCGCCACAGCATTGTGCAGGATAAAATTAAATATATGCACACCTTAAAAAATAGTCGAATCTAAAGAGGCATTATACTTCGTTTTAAGAACATACAGTGTAAACCTACATTCTGGTAAATAAATGGATTTGTTTTGATTTGATTTGTCGTCAACCAACGCCAGATGAAAATGCAATTAATGTGTATCTTTGAAGTGAAAACTTCTTTGGCGCACTTTCCGTTCTTGAACAGTGATCGAAACTGAATCATGACGCTCGGGTCGGTGACGCTGAATGGGGTACACTCGGCTCTAGTAGGTTATATGACACCGAATCGCGCATACTCGGCGCTGAATAATCATCTACCGGAAAGTTGCAAATCCGTACCAAATGACAAAGTTTTTTCGAAACAGTTGTATATCTCTTTTCATTTAAAATAAAGAAATGTTACTATACCGTTGAGGAATTTAAAACTGTCAAATTGTGAATCGATAAATCTTGTAATAATAAGCTTAACGTAAATGTGTGACGTTTATGACTAAAATTAATGAACGAATTGTTATCAATAATTTATTTTAAAATAAGATGTACTTAATAAATTATTGATTAATGTTTAGTATAATGTAATAAATTGCAATAATTAGAATCAATAGTATGTAATTTAATACCTTAATTTAATTTAATAATAGTAATTCGATTCATTAAATTTGCAATGCCTTACAGTGTGCATGTCAAGGCTTCTACAGACCGGCGCGACACGCGACGCGACACAAAAGCCCCCCGTGTTGCGCGACGAGCGGTGCCTTTGTGTAGCGTCGCGAGTCGCGCCGGTCTGTAGAAGCCTTCATAATACTGTGTCAAGAAATTTTAATGCATGCCTGCTAAACAGTGTTTTACATGTTAGCAAATAAATAAATAAATGAATCGCGTAATAAAAGGCTCCAGTCTTAGAACAATTCTAAGGCTCCAGTCGTAAGTTTTCACTTTTATCGTGTGGTCATATGCTCTTTTTAGGGTTCCGTACCCAAAGGGTAAAACGGGAACCCTATTACTAAGGCTCCCCCGTCTGTCTGTCTATCTGTCTGTCCGTCTGTCACTAGGCTGTACGTCATTAACCGTGATAGTTAGACAGTTGAAATTTTCACAGATGATGTATTTCCGTTGCCGCTATAACAACAAATACTACAAAATAGAATAAAATAAATATTTAAGGGGGCTTCCATACAACAAACGTGATTTTTGGGGTTCCGTACCCAAAGGGTAAAACAGGAACCCTATTACTAAGGCTCAGCCCCGTCTGTCTGTCAATCTGTCCGTCTGTCACCAGGCTGTATCTCATGAACCGTGATAGTTAGACAGTTGTAATTTTCACAGATGATGTATTTCTGTTGCCGCTATAACAACAAATCTAAAAAATAGAATAAAATAAATATTTAAGGGGGCTTCTATACAACAAACGTGAATTTTTTGCTCGTTTTTTCTTGATATTGATAACGGCAACAGGTAGACGCTTGAAATATTCACAGAATCTTTAGTTATACAATTAACTTTAAAAATAAATAATTAAATTGAAATAAAACCCGCCGTTGCCGTTTTTATAGATAATGGTACGGAACCCTTCGTGCGCGAGTCCGACTCGCGGTTTTTTAATTCTTAGTGGCATTTGTATAATTATCGATCGGTGCAGGGCAAGTGGTCCAGTGTTTTTTCTAAGTCACAGATTTGACTACTGAGCACTGGAGCAGTGATCACATGCACAGGAATAGTAGATTGTTACCTGCCTACCTGGTTATACATTTCATTGGTTGAATTTAAAATACGGGAGAAATACTTGTACCCTATAATAACCAGAATTAAATAGAATCTTATTGCAGAACAACTTCAGATTCATTTTAGAGTAAATCTTTTTAATTCCAAATAGCCTACTATATTTAATTATTGTAATATAGTATTAGGCGGCCATTATGGCATTACAATTAATCCACTTAGCTAACGGGTAATACATTACAATAATACCTCTGTATAATTTATTTATAGTTAGGGCCATTGTTGTTGCTAGTCACGTTGTCATTAACTTTGAAATATTCATTGGATTATATTATTGGATACCGTGTAAATCCGGTGGGCTTTAAGGAGACGACCAACGTTGAATACAGACCTTTTTCAGACAAAAGGTTTTCCATATTATCGGATCGAGGCATAGTTATATTCTTATTCTGAAGCCCCATTTACACGGTTAAGTTTCTTGCCTATGACAATAAAATTGAAGCAACATTAAACAAAACAAAACAAACAAATTAAACATTTAAAGTTCTAACAGATTATGCAAGTGCATAATCTGTTAGAACTTTAAACGGTGCGAATTTTATTGATGCTTCAACTTATGGTTTTGGCAATTAAATCACACCGTTTAAATCTGGCTTTAGGCTCCCTTGCACCAAAAATCACTACGTTTAGCCCTAAACGAATATTAAATATCATTCAACTCCTGTCAATTAGGTATGTAAAGTATTTTTCAGGTATGTTTTTTATATTTTTATTTTAATGATAAGAGTATTTGAAACACATAATTTCATCTTTTTGTTTTTACAAGCTGTAGTTATTTTTATATATTTTTTTAAAGTATTGTTCGTACTGACGTCACTAGTAGCTGAATAGCTTAGGATCTTTGCCACGTTTAACACTTATTTAAAACCAAAATTCAGTAAAGTCAAACTGTCAAATTTGACAATTAATTTGTTTACATTTCATACTTTAGCAATTTCCGTACTTTAGTTTAAAGTTATGGCATATTAATAAAATGAATGGATTCAAAGACTACTTCTGCTAAGTTCTTCATACTGTCAAGTATAAACACCACAACAAATAGCCGACACAAATTGATTGTTAGTAAAAAAAACCTTAAAAAGGAAATGGTGCGAGGAAGTAAATGTTTAGTACAAGTCTGGGCGGCGACTGTTTTATTGTGAAGATCATTTTAACGTAAGTTAAGTTTTCCTGAGGCGATACATCGATGTGATTTGACTTGTACTGTCCGCCGCTGGTGAAAAACTACACTATTTACATATTTACTCGTACCTATCTGAATAGAATAATAATAAGTGCTTCATGTAAATTTGACGTTGGCATGACACTTGACACATAAAGAACAATTTAATTACAAGAGACACTGAAATTTCCAATTCAGGCTGCTTTGTGACGTCAATTAGAGGTCAAATAAAAGTCAAGTGATTTTAAGTATTTTTGTGAAAATAAATACGATCTTATAATTTTAAGACCTATTAATAGAAAAATAAGTCTTAGAAGCTTAAAATCTCGAAATGGTTTTGGAATCGGCATAGGTAAATTTTTACTTTACATACCGAATTGTTTAATGTTGACTGGAACAGAATGATGTTTTAAATATGTTTAGCACTGAATACACAGAAACAATATTAACCCGTGCGCAAAATTTTTTTGGTGGTTAATTATCAGTAATAGAACACATTTCCATTACTTATTTGTTCAAAACTTTTTTTTTCCCGACTTGAATTCCTAATTAAATAGGTACCTTAAATCCTACAAATCGCAAATCGAGAGAGCGCACAGCTGTTTAGATGCCTTCGCGCGTTTCGCTACACCGCACACCCGCGCCGGCCGGCAAGTCACCATAAATCCAGTTTCAAAGTAAACATCTTTCGTTAACGACAACTTTATTTTTTTGTACTTATATATAGGTTTAATAAAACCCGCTTAAGTTTATATAATTTGTCGAAATTTGCAATATGCATAATTAATTTATATTCTTTAAAAGCGTTTATGAATATGTGTACATATCTACTTCCAGAATCTTTCCAAAGGTCGTTACGAATAGTAAGAGAATTATCCGTTTTACGACTTGAAACTGGAGAAGGATAGCTATTCAAAGCACATTAAAATACGAATAGTTTCAAGAGACCAGTGGTTGCGCGAAGTTTTATATAGTAATTATACAGATCGAACGACCAGCAGATGGCGCCACTGGCTACTGGAAACCAGTGGCGTGTCCACGAAAAACTTTGGAGATATGATTTAAATCGCCAGAATTCTTGAACTTGCATGCTGAAAGTTTAAATGGTTCAAACAATTTTCTTTGATTTATATTAGTCGGTGGTTTGAGTAGTTTTTAGATTAATGAAAAATCTACAATTTAATTTCAACAAGATTTTTACTTTAATAATATGACGACGTCAGCGACGGCGGAGCGATAGGGTCGTCACCATCTTGATTCGGTGGAAAAGGGTCCATTTCGTTGATGTCGTTGAATTATAATACGAAGTGTAATATAGACTCACTTTTAATCAGAAAACTAGATAAATAATAACAAGTGATAATAATTTAACTAGATAAACCAACAGTTTCGTTTTGGAGAAGTGACTTGGTCCGCGTCTCGATGCGAAGTGCCCGTTCGACAATCCCCACCTTCCAAAATGACTCTGTCCACGTGCCGCCATTACAAAATAACGTCACGGCGTTTGCCCCACTACTACATTAATCAATTGAGCAACTTTTATTAAAACAATATCGTTATCCACGACACGGCCAGCCTGACGAGTTACACGTCCTCGTGTAAATCTGTAACAAAATAACCAACTTTGAAGCATTTTTGAGCACTCGGCCAACCTGACCGTAACTTTTAATTACAATGACTATTCAATACTCACGTCTCAACAACCAAACAAACTTCTAAATCATTTTAACAACTTCAACACAGAAGGTTCCTCTAAGTCTCCATCATATTTACTCAGCAACTAAATCAACTTCGATCACATACAACGCTCATGGCCCAGCTGCCGCAGCAGCTAGTGACACTTATGCCACCCATATCGTCATCACCTCATGTGATACGACCACACACATCACATAGAGTCTGCGACTCCCAGGTCAGTACAAGACCAATACAACAATAGTCTCCATTGAGACCCAGGTCCCCGCCGTACCACCAGCTGCCCATCGCCCCCTGAACAGCTCACAAGTGAGCTGCAGTTATGACTACAGACTAGTGCGTACGGTGCGACCAAATAGCCATGGTATGTGTCTACTACTCGGTGGAGGTACTTTCATCACCGTCCTCTACGTTTAACTCATTAGGAACATTACTTAGAGGCATCTTTCGACGACGATCGTAGTGAGCGTACTTGTAGGTTCTATTACCATTCAAAGTTTTCAAAAGATAACGATCACCGTCAAGTACTTCTACAACTTTAAACGGTCCCTTATATTTGGGGTCTAATTTAGTCTGATTCCGTTCTTCATTTTGAATTAAAACCAAATTACCAACATCAATTTTAATTACTTTAGCTTTACTTTTTCAAATCTAGATTTTTCATAAATTTGCACACTTTTCTATGTTCGTAGCCGCTTGCTCTTTTGTCTTGTCAATGTCTATTTCTGGTTTAGTATCATCCAAAGTTAGAAGATTTAATGGTCTAGCCACACGTCCTATCAGAAGCTGAAGTTGGCTCGCTCTTGTTACACGATTGACAGAGGAATTCAAAGCTAGTTGCACGTCCTCTAACGCTTCTTGCCAAGACCTATCTGATGTTTCTACAGCCGTAAGCATACTTTTTAAAGTGCTCATCGTCCTTTCAAATTGGCCATTGGCGCGACTTGAACTCGAAACGATTAAATGTAAAGAAACACCATGACTCTCACAAAAATCTTTAAACTCCTTGCTGGCAAAGCGTCGACCCTGGTCTGCAATAACTCGAGCCGGAGCTCCAAATAGAGACACTAGATTTAACGGCTTTTTTTGCATTAGCCGAAGCTATTCGAAAATCATGGTAGATAAGGACAAATTTAGTGAACGCATCGATTAAAACTATGACGTACTCTTTTGAATCATTTTTGCCACCAAGTTTGCCAGTTATGTCAACTTTTACAGTATACCACGGTATACCATGACACTGACCATATTTTCCATGTATCTAGTGAATATTGCCAGTCGGTTGAGGTCGAAACCAGTTCTATAATTAATTCAATTTTGCAAAGTCAAGATAGTTAAGTCGACCTTTTTATTTAAATACTGTTTCACTTTAAGAGATTGCAAGAACTTTTAGAATCAGTCGCAAAAGCGTTTTTTTAAAGGTGTTTTGTGTTTATATAGTGTGGCATTTTAAGTGTCTCTGTTAACGGCAGCTCACTTCTTGTATCCAATTACTACTAATCATTCATGAAAAAAAAATATCAACATGTGAATAATTAAAAAAATATATATTATTCATTATGACGCATAACGTAGTTTGAAACACCCTGTTACGAGCGCGGTACGAGCCTTGCGTTGCAATGGCGGAATGGAGCGGAAGGCTGGGTGTTTGTGTGAACAGGGAGGGTGTTTTAAACTACATCATGCGTCATAATGAAAAATATTTTATTTTTTTATTATTCAAATGTTAATCAATATTTTTTTTTACTTTCATGAATGATTAGTAGTCATTGGATACAAGAAGTGGGCTGCCGTTGTAAGACGATTAAAATGCAACGGTGTATAACCCTAACCTCCTCGTCAACATTGTCCTGACCTCTGACGTCGGCCAGTTCCAGCTGCGGCTGATGTTCAAAAAGCCATAGCGGTGGGTCACGTGTCCGCCATTAATCTGGCAACAGATGCACCGCCATCCAACCCGGAGTCGGCTCCATTACTGCCAGCCACCGTCCAAGGTGTGCGTGAACGGTATACGACTTCATTATAGGGTTAACATCTGTTTAGAGTGTTTAGGGTAAATTGTAAGGTATTAAACAGGAAACAAGCTAGGTATGGAATAAGTGTCTCTGGTTTAAGAAATAGTTAGTTCAAGAAGGTGGACAAAAGCTTCAAGAATAAACAAAAAAAAAACGGCCAAGTGCGAGTCAGACTCGGTTCCGTACCATTATCTATAAAAATGGCAAAAAAGTCACGTTTGTTGTATGGGAGCCCCCCTTAAATATTTGTTTTATTTTAATTTAATTATCTATTTTTAAAGTGAAAATATAACTAAATATTCTGTGAATATTTCAAGCGTCTACCTGTTGCCGTTATCAATATAGAGCAAAAATTAGCAAAAAAATCAATTTTGTTGTATGGGAGCCCTCTTAAATATTTATTTTATTATGTTTTTTTGTAAGTATTTGTTATTTTAGCGGCAAGAGAAATACATCATCTGTTCAACTGTCTAACTATCACGGTTCATGAAATACAGCCTGGTGACAGACGGACAGACAGACAGACGGCGGAGCCTTAGTAATAGGGTTCCCGTTTTACCCTTTGGGTACGGAACACTAAAAAGAAATAAAGAAGTTTATTTTTGCAATAGGTAATTTATGTAAGACCTATTATGTTGCCCAATCACTAATGACTAAGCCGAGTATGGTTCTTGTTTAAGGAAAGTGTTGTAGTATTGTATAGGGCGTTGTAGTCTCGGTTCGTATATGATACCCACAGGCCGCTTGAGTGGAAGGACTGACAGAACATATTGCTCCTCACTGCCAAGGCGCCAACGCCCTGCGCTTGCGCTCTATGTCACCATCATCACATATGTACCTGGTGACAACATGACATAGATACTTAAAACTATTCACTACATTAAGACGCTGATAATAGGTAAACCGCTGTCACTGTAAGACGCTGCGTACAAAAGAAAGAGAAGCACGATGACACAACGGTTGTAATTTATTGCAAAATATGAAGCAATTATTTATTTACTCAAAAGTGAGTTGAGTAATCAAAAATAAAAAACAACCAAGTTCTGCATACAAATAAGACGTTCTTGTTATTAATTAAATACCAACCGTACGTTGATATTTAATACAGATATTTTGGTTTGAAACTCAAAGTAAAGGGTTAGTTTACCGTTCATTTGTATCGAGATTTTTTTTCTAAGCGTGTTTTGGTAACAACCAAGTTCTGAGAAATATGTTCAAGAATAACATATATTTTTTCCGCTACCACAAACTTTATACATTTGGCAATTTTTTTGTTTAAGACAAGCCTACTTTTATCATTTGCCTCTTGTCAGCACCTTAAGTACTACGCCGTTGAGATATGCTAGAGGTACACGACGGAACTGTTGTAAAAATAAGATAATATAAATCAATTTCCTTAGCAAATCCCGTCATTAAGAACGATCGCGTTCTAATCTCATCTCAATCTGTCAAAAATATCTCTAAGTTCCCTACATTTTTGACAAGTTCTCGACGTTGATTGTCATTGAGATGAAATTGCAACTAGATTTTGAACGTTTTTAAATACCGGACATGGCCTTCTGACAGCAATATTCCACGTTGCTTGAGGACAAAGCTTGCTACTTCAACAGCACAGAGCAAGCACAAGATCAGTTACTCGAATTTCGTGACGATACGTGTCAAGTCCTCAAGTGATTTGAACTCGGTCCTCAATAGTGAGTGTACTGGGTAACCTCTTGGTACCGACGCAAACATTTGTTTAATTAACCGCCCGACTGTACCTCAGTGGAGGTAGTCTAAAGGTGCAACTAGACTGTGGTCTATTGAAAAAAACAGAAGAAAATAAGAGTGTGCTTTAGACCACGCGACTGAAGTAAAACAGAAATCACCGTTCGCTAGCAAAAGAGGTTTTACTTCTTCTTAAAAAAGCTGCGGTCTTGTGAGTGTATAAACAGCCAATGTGAATTTAAAAAAATACCTATTAAGCGGGACGGCCCGCAGCGGTGACGCGGTGTGTTCCATGTTTAAAATTTAAACAACTTCCGTTCGCTTCTTTCCGTAAAGCTCTCTTCACGCATTCACCAGCTTACTCCCCAAGTCAAGCGTGCGTAAAGAAGTTTTACTTCAAAAACAATCAATGTTTATTTGCATCGACATGTTCGATGTAATAGATGTCGACCGATGATATCAACTGTTCAAGCCGATTCAGTGTGGTGCATGGTAGCCGAATTACTGCAGTCAGTCAAAGATGACTCGTGCCGTGCCTTGTGGTGCCGGACGCAAAGAATAGCACCATCCTATTTCTTCCCGTGGGTGTTGTAACAGGCGTCTAAGGGACTTACTAGAGAATGGGCAGCAGCGGTCTCTATGGATTTTAAAACCATACTGCGATCGCAAACCCGCCTGCCAAGCGTGGCGATTTTGGCAAACCCCCCTTGGGGAGGCCTATGTCCAGCAGTGGACGTCTCTCGGCTTTTTTTTTTGGGTGGGAAATCATCAAATAACTTCTCCCACTCTGGGTGGAGCGGGAGGGAGTGTCAGACTTTTACTGACTAAAACCCACCGTGTTCCTTCAAATGCCTGTGTGCCAGGGCCACGATAACCCTTTCGGACAGACTCGTAACCCTGGCAGGACTCGTAACCCTGGCAGGTAAAAATAAAACTACTTATTATGTTGCGCCTAGGATTCGAACTAGAAACTCGTTATTGCTGATTCTATGCGGATACCACTAGACCAACCGAACGTTGACGGAAATGATGATGATGAAGGATGTCTCGTTTGTGGAATTCATGAGTATCAATCGTTCATATCGATCGATGGTCTATCGATCATCGATCGCTTATGTAATTTAAATAAAGAAGAAGGTTTGAAGGGGCTCGTGGCTAAGTAATAACAGCAGCACGGGTTTGCAGAGGTCGCTGTGAACTGGGTTTTGGAGGTCAGATAGGCAGTTGTAAAGTACCTATTGGTATTCGGTGCAGCCGCTTAGACTGGAAGCCGATCCATAGTTGAGAAAACACCCCACACCACACACACACACACACACACACACACATACACACACACCACACACACACACCACACACACACCACCACATTAAGTAAGGACCTATATTCTCGCAAATAAATAAATTTCATTTCATTTCAAGGCTAGGCAGATAAATGAAAAAAGATGAAAGATGATGTTTTGAGGTGACCTGTTCGAGGTCGATCGTCCGCAGTCTGGATGCACCTTTACAGACTTAGTGGAGCGTGTTCTTGAGGACATTCGCGTACACAATAGATTAGACGAGCGCTCACTAGGTAGCTAATCTAACTTTAGTTTTAACTCAGTGCACTTCGTTAAAACTATTCGGTTTTGTTCGCAAAGCTTCGACAGTTTTCAGTATGTGCGTCATTCTCGTTGGTAGGTATTGATTTTGTATTTCTTTTTTACGTGAAAAATGTGTAATGCGTAAAAGCGCCATGTTTTTTACAGTGGCGGCGCTTTTGTAATTTTTTCACGTAATTTTGTAAATAACATTTTATTAAAGTATTTTGTACTCCCAAATATGCTAACAATGCCATTGTTAATATCCAATATTTTAAATTCTCCAATGCAAAATTATATTCGCGTTTTATTACACGAAAGAGTTGAGGCGCAGTTGTGTAGTTCACATTTGAGGCAACTTTGATATCGCCGGTATGCGGACGCGGGACGACGCTAATAAATCATTTTCCACCATAAAAGAGGCATATTAAATCGAAGGAGGGGAGCAAAAATGAACGAACGACTGAAGGGAACGAGGCGATGTGAAAAATTGGGCCGTAAAAAGGCAATCCCCAATGCGCCAGAGCGATGAATAGTGAGCTATTTTCAATTACCTACCTACGGCTAGTGTCCGCATTGTCTGCGCGGGGAAATTGCCCGCATATTATTGACTTAACGCTTTTTTAAATATTTAGAATGTTTAATTGGTTTTTAAAGAAAGTTAAGACGCTGACAACAGGTAAACCGCTGTCAGTGTCAGACTGCATACAAAAGAAAGAGATGCGCGATGACACAACGATTGTAATTGATTGCAAAATATGAAGCAATTATTTATTTACTCAATAATGAGTTGAGTAATCGAACATAAGAAATAACCAACTTCTGCATACAAATAAGACGTTCTTGTTAAATTAAATACCAACCGTACGTTCATATTTAAAGCAGATATTTTGGATTGAACCTCAAAGTAAAGGGTTAGTTTACCGTTAATTTGTATCGAGTTTTTTTTTCTAAACGTGTTATTTTAACAACCAAGTTCTGAGAAATCTGTTCAAGAATAACATAACATCACATCACGCCTGTAATCCCCGAAGGGTTAGGCAGATGTGTACCTCTAGTACACCCACATTTCGCCAGTTATGTTTAAGTCCCATGTAATAGGGGGCGAGCCTATTGCCATCAACCGGGCACAAATCCAGACTCCGGGCTGCTACTGAGACATTCCTAATGGAAAATCCCAATAACACTTTGCCCGACCTGGTAATCGAACCCAGGGCCTCATGCTCAGCAGTAGCGCTTGCGACCACTAGACCAACGAGGCAGTCGCCTGTTCAAGAATAACGTATATTTTGCCGCTACCACAAACTATATATTATAGATGTGGCATTTTTTTTGTTTAAGATGCAGATATATGCCAGTGGCCCTGAGTGGTTAGCTTGTGTGTTCTGTACTGAGCTCACGCAATGCGTTGTAAGTTTAGCCAATAATAGGACTCGCACATCAAGGAGCGCTGTCCCCGATTGAACGTATTATTAATTTATTATACACAAAACAAAAGGTGTTTTAATAAAACGCGTATTTTCAAAAGATCAATAAATTGTCTTTAAACTGGTGAAGGTTTCAGAAAAATACGCTTGGTAGATTTTGCGCCATTCTCAGTTTTTTATCCGCGTTAGACATAATTTTACAAATTAATTTTACTATGTAATACTTATAAACATAATAAAAAATATTCACTTATTAAATTATTGAGAAAATGCTCTTATTTATCATATATTTTTTTCAATTAATAACACTAATCGTTTAGACGTGATCTTCAGTATAAAATCATTAAAAGTTGGTTATCGTCCCCTTAAAACAAGCCTACGTGCCATCCAACAAATCCTCCCCTTAAGGTGAGGATTTTTTGGAGAAAGCATATTATAAATTTGGTATATAGTATTAATTTGGACGTTTCCTAGACCATTTTAATCAGATTAGATTAATTAAATAGGTACAATTATTGTTCATTTATCATCATCTGCTTAGCCTTTTCCCAACTATTTTGGGTTTGGCTTCTAGTCCGGATTCAGCTGAATACCAGTATTTTACATGGAGCGATTGACTATCTGACCTAGACCTGACCCAGTTACTGGGTAACACGATACCCCTTGGTAAGAACTGGTTGTCAGATTTTTAGTTTTCTGACGACTCGTAACAACTGTTAAAGATCTACAAATGACACGGCGGGACCGTGTCTGGGAAAGCACGCTAAGCGGTTGATCTTGGTAAGTAAAGATGGTCACCCATCTACGGACGGAGTTTATATGACGCGATGACTGTCCAGATCCAGGATAAGGAAACCAGCCCCATCCAACTACTCAAGGGAGTGAGACAGGGCGATTTGATATCCCCGAAACTGTTCACCAATGCGTTGGAGGACGTCTTTACGTAAGACGCTGGACTGGACTGGACAGGATATCAACGTAAACAGCGAGTAAATCTCACCACACCTTCGTTTTGCCGATGACATCGTCATAATGGCTGAGACGCTGGAACAGTTAGACCAGATGCTGCACAGCCTAAATGGAGCGTCGCGGTGGGTTGGCCACGGCATGAATTTGGACAAGACGAAAGTCATGTATAATTCGCACGTCTTGCCGAGTCCAATCCACATCGAAGGGTTGCTTCTCGAAGTTGTGAAGGAGTACGTCTACCTAGGGCAAGTTTTCCAGCTTGGTAGACACAACTTTGAGAAAGAAGCCGACAGAAGGATCCGGTTGGGTTGGGCAGCAGTTGGAAAACTTTGTCAAGTCTTCTCGTCATCAATCCCGCAGTGTTTGAAGACTAAGGTCTTCGAACCAAAGCGTCCTGCCCGTTATAACATACAGTGCCGAAACGTGGACACTGACAGTTAAGCTGGTCCACAAATTCAAGGTCACTCAGCGTGCTATGGAGCAGGCTATGCTCGGAGTTTCTCTGAAGGATAAGATCAGAAATGAAGTTATCCGGAAGAGAACCGGAGTTACCGACATAGCCTGCAGAGTAAGCGAGCTGAAGTGGCAGTGGGCTGTCCATGTTTGTCGAAGGACCGATGGCCGGTGGAGCAAACGAGTCCTGGACTGAAGACCGCGTATCGGTAAGCGTAGTAATAATAATAATAATAAGAACTGAACTGAAAGAAGAAGTGACAAGAATTTGGAGGCAGGGTAAAGTCTACGTAGTACCCATTGTTGTCTCCACGACGGGTGTTATACCCAATCACCTCCACCACAGTCTTGAGCTTATAGACCTGAAAGACTCAATTTACATAACACTACAAAAAGCCGCAATTTTGAACACCTGCAGAATAGTGAGAAAGTTCATGCAAATTGAGGAAAATTAAATCACTACACATAACAATAATTCTCCGTTAAAAAAAATTAAAACACCACACACACGCTACGTTGACTTGACTTGGACCCGTTAATGTAGCTTAAACTAGCCAAAGAGCTAAGAAACAAAACTTGTTTACCAAAATAATAATAAATCCATTTATTTTCAGGTTACCAAGACCCATAGATGAATACCTTAACCTAAGTATACATATTATAATAACAATTGCGTCAGTAAATAAAACTTAAACCTATGTTAATATCACTTAGAAAAACTAAGTCATTGTGCGTTCTGGTGGCACTTGACCGCGAAAGCGGCGGAATACCACATCCTGAGGCCAAAAGCTTTCTTCCATCACCTGAGGCAGGTAGCACGTTGGCATGCGCACCACAAACGCCTTAAAGTTGACGTAGTGTGGGACACCCCCCAGTTAGATGGACCGATGACCTTAAAAATGTGGCTGGGACAGACTGGATGCGGAAGGCGGAGGACAGGGTGTTGTGGTGCAGCCTGGGAGAGGCTTATGTCCAGCAGTGGACTGATATAGGCTGAGTTGATTGATTTATTGTATTCCAGATTATTACACTTATTATTATACATTTATTTAAATCGATTAAACTAATCGACCACCATTACAATAAATATTACCATTTTATTACACAAAGTGACAGAAAGAACATGTCAGATTACTCCAATGAAATAATAATTCCACTATAAACCAATGAGTTGAATTTGTGAAACAATAACAAACAAAACTCGTTACTTACAACAATAAAACCGCTTAGAAATAGAAGCAAACAAAACCTAATGGAGAAAAAACACAATCCAATTTGACTTATTTCTGCAAACATTCAGCTGAGTGAACACAGTGCAAAAAGAAAACGTTAGCACAAACAGATGGACTTTTCTAAGACTTGGCTTAATCGGCTTATATAGTTTTAACCACTGGCTTCTGGGAACTTGAAACGACCTCAATATACCGTATTGTGGGACAATGACAGCCGGAAAGTTGTAGATAGAATATTGTGGGGTCTCCCGGGACTTTAACATTTAGGTTTAAGGGGCTTACAGGAGCTAAACGGTTGTGAATAGCTATGCAGGATCAGTCGCACGTTGCAGGGTAACATCACCTTGCCACAAAAGTTTCAATGAATCAGTTTTATTTCAAATGACGCACATCCTTAATTTTTCAAGTAACACTCAAAACAAATATGAATAATTTATTGTCCTCTCTATTTTCTTTGTTAGGTCTATAGCTTACTGCGCGCCGTTTCTGCGCCATCTATTAGAATACTTGGGCGTAACTTCGCTAAACCGTTTGGCTTTGGGCATCGTCGTTCGATTGTGTAAATGTGTGCATGCGTTTTTCAAGGCCACTTAGGTCCTGTAGTCCTCTTAAGCTAGTTCCCATCGAGCATCATTCAAATGAAATACGTCATGCTATTCTGAATTTAAATCAACAAAAAAATGGCGTAAGAGTTACGCTTAGGGCAAGTCCGTAGGCATGATAGTTTTTTGTCTTTTCTCTGGTAGAAAAGTAAAATATAAACAATTTTAAACTAAACATAGAATAGGCTGACTTTTGCCGTTTTATGGTTTTTTTTTTACAAGGCATGACAGGACTAATCTATGCATAATATGTTAGCCTATTTCATAAAGATTTTAACAACACATCTTTTAGCCAGCTCGCTTGAGTATCTTTCGAGTTATCGGTCGCTCAAGTCAGACGCGGCCGTTCCGCGCCGAACATAAGAGAGGTTAAAGAGCGTTTACGACTTACGGCATTTCATACAAACTTTTAAGCCCTTAATTTTCGAAATGACTAAACCGATTTTAATGAAACTTCATACGCATATGCAGGATACAAAAGTCTAAACACTCTTAACTCGAATAAAAGAAAAAAAAAAGATGTAGGTATAATCAGGAGCACTGAACAGAATTTAGTTCCTTAACTAATTTCCTTCAATCTCTAAATAGATTACACAACCAAAATTCCAAAATGGTACATTACATATTTTTATTAGATCTTAATCCGAAAAGAAAAATATAGGGCAGATTTTCATAACAATATTATTCCCTATGTTGTACAATAGCAAAAGGGATAATAAGGAGCCTCAATATTTGAAGAACACAGTAATAAATATTTTCGTCAAGGCCAATGTCTTATTACAGTCGGAATATATAAATTACGGATAATATTTTTGTGAGAACTGATATAATATTGCTTCGCTAAAGTAAACATTACATATTATATTTGGATAGTTTACATACTTATACAAGATGTATTTTAAATAATGCACAACCTCTTAAGGGGTCACTGTACTCATCATCATGAACATCTTTTACTATGGACTCAAACCTGAAATCGCGAAAATAAATCAGCTGTTCCCTACAGTTTGACGAGTTATGCGAACATGTAGGGAACAACTGGTTTTTTTCTTACTCACGGTTTCTTCCCATAGACCGATCCTTTTATACTCGTTTTGCTTCGTTTACGTTCTTACTCGCATGTCGGTTGCGAGTACTACAACACCTGACCTTTCTGAATAACATCATCGATAACATCACTATACAACAAATCCCAGAATTAACGCACAACCTCTTAAGGGGTCATTGTACACATCATTATGAACAACTTTTACTCTGGGACCAAACCTGAAATCGCAAAAAAAAAAACAACTTTTCCCTACATTTTGAGGTGCTATGGAAATATAAATGTAGGGTAGGTACAGCTGATTTTTTTTTCGTGATTTCAGGTTTGGTCCCATAGTAAAAGTTGTTCATAATGATGAGTAAAATGACTCCTTAAGAGGTTGTGCATTAATTCTTTATACAAGTTAATGTTTTATACAAGGTGTAACATAAATAACGCACAACCTCTTAAGGGGTCATTTTACTAATCATTATGAACAAATTTTACTATGGGACCAACCCGAAATCGTGAAAAAAAAATCAGCTCAGTAGCGACAGTGATCTAAAGTGACTAGTCCATTCGCGTTATGAAAATAGTGAGTCATCAGTGCAACTGTAGTGTAAATGTGTTTTAATTTGTTGCGACCCGATTGGTCGAGGGGCGGGGCTAGGCCGGCGGACAACGATGATTCACGATTTTCTTAACGCGGACCAGTATCGCTAACAAGCGCGACAGCGATAGCGCTTATAACTGAATAAGTAGGCCTTTAGATGCAATCTTCAAGACTAGAACACACCTAAGGGCGAATTTCACCAATTAAACTGAACGGCACGTCTAAACCGCGTTCATGAACTGTCAGTGCCAATTTTCAACCATGAAGGTAAAGTCCATTTCACGAAAGAAGTCCCGCGGAATTAAGTGGAACTAATTATTATTATACAAGTTAGCAATGCCTGCAGCGCCACGTCGCGCCTCGTCTCCGGGACTTCTTTCGTGAAATGGACTTTATAGATAGAACTTGAGACAACACTCTAAATACCTAAAGTGAAAACGACTGTGGTCGAACGCTCTCTTTATAAATACCTACACACATAAGAACGAGACAGTGATATGTCTTTTCTGTATCTTAAAGTATTTATTCAGAAAGAGAAGTCCGACTATAGTCGTCTTCACTTATACTCCATTTTAAATAAGATTAGACATTTAAATTAACCTTTTTTACAGTACGTTCATTTTTGACTTCTATTGCGTTGGTGGCATGACAAATGGCAGCTGTAATAAAAATTTAGTATTGTAACCACGTTTTTGCTTTTAGTGCCATCGTTATGCTATTATAATATATATATGTTATGATAATAGAAATCAAAATCGGTTGAATGGACTGTAAAAAAGTTTATTTAAATGTCTAATCTTATTTCTTTTATCTATAAGCTAAGAAGCTTATAGATAAAAGTGGAGGCAACACAGTGTCATCACACTGACATCATGACACTGACAGCTAGTGAACGCGGTTTAGGTGTGCAGATAACGTTCAGTTTCAGTATCCAAATTCGCTCAAGTTTATATAGCAGCAAAAGAAATTTCTTGAACTAAACTTGAATAGGATGATTCCTGAAAGCTTCAGGCCAAACCACGTACAGGATTATGAAGTGAGGTTAAGTTCTTCGACTTCCTTGAAAGTTGGAGCTTATTTTAAAGAGTGATGATGTAGTTAATTTTACCTGCTGCCAGGTTAGTTAGCTTCCTCATTATGAAGAAACGTCTTAATGATGCTGTTGGGCGTGGTCTGAAAAGTAAGTAGTGAAAAGTTAAGAGGGTTAGTCTTAGGTAAAAAACTATGTTTTACTTCCAGTTTGTAGTCGTACTTGAGTTGCACATATTTTATTCCAACTAGGTTTCTTGACGTTTACGTATTTGTTAGATCAGTTTTAAAAATTATCCGGACTTTTTCATAACAATTATACTTAACATTTACTAAAAGTAATAAAATATACTGTGTCTATTAATTGAAAATTATGGCTTGGAAACCACAACAGAGTTATTAATATTATAACATTACGTTTTAAAGTCCATTTTGTTTTTAATTTATCTTCTTAGTTTTGCTTTTGTCTTGTCTTGAGAGTTTGGAGGTGGCCGTTAATGACTGCGACACAGTATTATACTAATGCAGTTGTTATCGAACAGAGTTTCTGTAAACTGATTTTTTTTCGTATCAAACAATTTTTTGTTATTTTTGTTATTAAAACCAGTGACTATAATTTATTTTATAACTTTAGTACAAAGATATAAATATGTCTAAACAGATAGTGAAAGCTCTGAACTCATACCAAAAAAAAATAAGACGTAGCCGTCACGCACAGGTGACAAAGTTGGCCTGTTTGATTTAGTTCTTTTGCAGTGCGACACTATGTAGATAAAAAAAAAAACATTTATTTTGGACCAAACACTTGTACACATGTTATAAACCTGCCAAACTGCGTGACAGTTTGTCGGCAGGATTAGCGCTCGTCTTAAAATATTTGGTTTAAACAATAAAAAAAATTGTATACTTGTTCATCTAAGAAGGTAGATACAGGTAGTTTTTTTACTGGTTCAGTGATAGATTAATTACTGCCACATGTTGCGGTATATAATGTATCAACGCTTGAGTAGGTATATACAATGTCGTACTTATTTCGACTGGCCCATGCTAGGAAAATGTTTTTAGTTTTCTTTTGAATTGCATTGTGCCATATTTTACACAAAAAACAGTATTTATTAGAACACCATATCTACATTGTAACTACAAAACACATTTTAAAAAGACAGACCTACCTACCCACAATCTTATTTTTCCTCTCCCCGTTATTTGCTCCATTAGCTAAAGATTAAAACTAATTAAATATTCGCTTTCGGAAGAACTGAACTCTTCGATAGCTTCATTCACTGCCCTCGCTATATCACGTCTCTTTGAGCTTCGAGAAAATTCCAGCTTCGCCTCGCATTTCTTGACTCCATTCATTACTGAACTAGTGTAAAATAGCTGTACAAGTACAGTCGAATAAAGTGATAGGTATATACCTTGCAAACAATGTTGTGAGTGTTGTGAGTGAGTGTGAGTTAGAGCCTGGATGAGGGCACAGGAGCGTGGGGATTGGCACAAGAAAAGAGAGGCTTAGGGGGAAGCCAAACAAACGTAATTTTGTGAGTCGTGAGTCGCAGAATTTCGGAGGCATAAATTCTGCTGCATTCGGTTTCATAAAAAAGTCCTATTTGATTCACACGGCGACGCAAAATGAGTTGTCTGCCGACTCATACGCATTCGGACCGAATTGGGTTTGAGGGGGGTACTTTTCAATTACATCTGGATTTGCACATAAACGTTCATATATAGTGTGGAACTGTTCAAGCATCAGTCTTTCACTATTAAGCGGATTTACCCAGCATATTTTTCTGGCATTATCTACTTCTACGTCTTCTAAATATGCTTCGTAAATTATACACAAAATTTTCAACGGTTCCATTGCACGACACAAACATCCGCTATAAACTTTGGATGGTAACTGATGAAATGCGCTCGTCTGGCATCCCAACAGAATTTCTGCCGGGCAGAATTTCTGCGACCGAAATTATGCGACTCACAACTCACAAAATTACGCTCGTTTGGCCTCACCCTTATGGTCAGCAGTGGTTGAAGTCGGGCTGTGGATGATGATGATGTGAGTGTGCTGAGCAGCCAAGTAATAAAAAAAAGCTAGCAGAAAATGTATAACACAAAATCAAGCAAGCTGTCAAAAACCAAAATGCCAGCTTTAACGTCACACATAGTGAAATTCGCACTGTAGTTGAATACTTGGAATAATGATGTTTTGCCTGTATAAATTAAAATGTAATCGGATATTGCTGTAAAATTTTCTCATTACATTTTTAACTTAAAATTCATTATTTTAAGGTTTAAAATTATTTGGATATTTTTGCATTTTTAAATATTTGTGCTGGCGACTGTACAATACACGATACAATATTATACATATGGTAAAAAAGGTGCTAAACTATATCTGCATCTACCTTGCTTCCAATATATTTCTTATTTCTATTAGATAATCCCTTGCATAGAACATCTTATTGGAGATTGGAGAATACAAAAGTTCGCTGACAGCAAATAATGCTAGAGATTGTACGGTTTATTATTTATGATATTATGTTCTATTCAGACGGATGAAATGATATTCGTTGCATAAAATGCGAATGTATTACATTTTCCGATTTGAATGAAAACGAGGGATAGGTACAGAGACCTACTAATATTTGAAAATCTATAATCCTATTCTGGTTCAGATCATATTCATTTTCCACTTCACAAATATTGCAGAATTATAAATTGTGTAATTGCATAGAATTAATAGTTTGATAGCAGTAAAAACATATTTAGGGTGCCCCACCGCGCGTGTGCGGGGGGGATTTAGGGGGTTTAGGGGTTTAGGGTGTCAGATGTAATACATTCTGACAAAAATCGCCGAGAAAATCGCTCGTGGGCGGGGACCCTTAATCGAGTTGATTCTTAACCTTCAATGAATCAATAAACGTATAAACCCCCCCTTGCTTCCCCCCGTTGAAAGCAAAGTCTGAATAGACAGTTAGTTCCAAGGCTTCACATAAAAAACAAAAAAATATATATATTAAATACCTATCTTTTTCAGATCACGATTAATTTTAATTGAGCAGGCACTAAAATTACCTAACTCAATATACATTACCTAAAACCCTGCTTACATTAAATTTTTTTCCTTTACAAATCATAACAACCTTTAACCATTTTCTCTGTCGCCCAAACCAACCCTATCTTAAAAGCGATCTAAAAACAATATTTCTTGTAGACACTTAAAAATTAATTTACGTGGGCTGAGTTCAAATAACAGCCTTCAGAAAACTTTTCGTAATGGCTTCCCCGCCCTTGAAAGGCCGAGAACCCTAGGAAAATGTGTACTGAGGAGAGAAGCCTATATAGATAAATGGAGCGATCGCCAGCCCAGCGAACGCCGAAGTAAACGCCCAAGTAAACGCACAAGCGATTTTCTCGGCGATTTTTGTCAGAATGTATGACATCTGACAAAAATCGCCGACAAAATCGCTCGTGGGCGGGCACCCTTAATCGAGTTGATTCTTAACCCTCAATGAATCAATTAACGTATAAAAACACCTAACCCCCTTGAAAGCAAAGTCTGAATAGACACTTAGTCCCAAAGCTTCATATTTTTTTCAAATCACGGTTAATTTTAATTGAGCAGGCACTAAAATTACCTACCTAACTCAATATACATTACCTAAACCCCTGCTTACATTAACATTTTCTCCTTTACAAATCATAACAACCTTTAAGCGTTTTCCCTGTCGCCCAAGTAAACCCTATCATAAAAGCGATCTAAAAACAATATTTCTTGTAGACACTTAAAAATTAATTTACGAGGGCTGAGTTCAAATAACAGCCTTCAGAAAACTTTTAGTAATGGCTTCCCCGCCCTTGAAAGGCCGAGAACCCTAGGAAAATGTATACTGAGGACAGAAGCCTATATAGATAAATGGAGCGATCGCCAGCCCTTACGCGATCTACCAATAAATAAGGATATACGCAGTCCCAACAATAAATTGGCTCATGAGAACTTGTATCGAGCGATATCCCGGAATACACATGTCATGTTCTTGTATCGGATACTGAGAACATCTGACCTCTAAATATTACAAACAAAAGCTTTTATTTTACGCAAAAGTAAAATATTATAATTCCTTTATAATTCCTGATATAAATAAACATTGCTTATCGAAATAAAAATAATTTATTTCACCTAAGGCGACGATAACCGACTTGATTTTATACTGAAGATCACGTCTAAACGAGTAGTGTTAATGATTTGAAAAAAATATATATTAAACTAGAGCATTTTCTCAATAACTTGGTATGTGAATATTTTAGATTATGTTTATATTACATAGTGAAATTAATTTGTAAAGTGATGTCTAACGCGGATAAAAAACTGAGGATGACGCAAAATCTACTAAGCGTATTTTTCTGAATAATTCACCAATTTAAAGATAATTTAATTATTGATATAATAGTATACGCGTTTTAAAATACCTTTTGTTTTGTGTATAATAAATTAATAATGCGTCAAATTGGGGACAGTACGACGCGTCGCGTGAGCTCAGTACAGATTACGCAAGCTAACCACTCAAGGTCACTGTCATATATCTGCGTCTTAATAGGTATTGGGAGGACAATGTAGGCATGTCAACAAGTATCAGGTACTGAAAAAAATTGAAAATGGTCTACAAACTATTAAGCCGTTCGTTAAAGCGTTCTCTCATTCACAAAATATATAAAAAAAAAAACAAAAAAATTAATAATAAAATAATAAAAGTAAAACCTTGTTGAAATTAAAATTGTAGGTATATAATGTCAAATAAAGAAAAGCATAAGCCTTCCTTTTCAGGAAGGACGTAAAAAAAAAACATCATATTATGGGAGCAGTTAATAGACATCATAGCTCTTCGATGCTCGTAAAAAGCAATTACGAAAACTGGGTAGCAACAGCAATTTGCCTGCGAAGCCATTTAATTTGTTTTGTTAGCGAAACTCTACAAAAACAAATAATAATTCAAACTCGGAAAAATAAGACAAATAATAATTTTATTTCTTCTATTTTGTTTGTTCTTCTGAAGCTGAACGTACTCTGTACATACTTTGAATGTAGTACTACTACTAGTACTGTAACGAACTCATTTTCTTCAGACTGAGTTTCCCAGTTTCGCCTTAAGCACACTTATGACACAGGAGAGCAGTAAAAATATTAGATTTACTACTGCTCTATTTTAATGTTTATTACTCTTTGGTTCATTTCTCCTTGAAACAGCTGTAATTTAAAAGCGAATGTTAAAGTAGTTAGGGAGAATCATGGAAGGTATTTTGACCTCTAACGACTTCGTAGCCGGCCCGGGGTTGACACAGCTATGCGAGTTTTGTGGCAATTTCCTTATATGTGTGACCGTACTAAGCCACCGTAAGCTCCTAACTAATAAATGTGGTAATGCTGGTTTTAGAATTTCAAACAGTTTCGCTTTTTGCTGACTGAGGAATATTCTGAGTAAAAAATAGCAAAGCGAGGGTCTTATATAAGGATTTACAGACGGCTTATGCTCCGAAACATGCTGGGGTACTATCACAAACGTACCCACATCATGTTTGAGAAATTAAATTATTCTGCACTATGCACTGAGGTTCATTCGTTTTCAGTTTTTACACTATTACACGCTACTTTGTGTAAATAATTACATCACCACTGCTCTCAAAACGGTGAAGGAAAACACATCGTGAGGAAACCGGCATGTCCTAGAACCAAACTTTCCAAGACATGTGACATCTACCAACATGGCCCGCGTGGTGGATTACAGCTCACTCCCTCTCGAAGATAGAAGGTCTGTGTCCCAGCAGTGGGAAAATTAGAGGCTGATTATGCTAAATATTTATTATTATTAAAGTGAATATATAACTAAATATTCTGTGAATATATAACTAAATATTCTGTGAATATAACTAAATATTCTGTGAATATATAACTAAATATTCTGTGAATATTTCAAGCGTTGCCGTTATCAATATAGAGCAAAAACAAAAAAAATCACGTTTGTTGCACGGGAGCCCCCTTAAATATTTTTTTATTTTGTTTCGTAGTATTTGTTGTTAAAGCGGCAACAGAAATACATCATCTGTGAAAATTTCAACTGTCTAACTATCACGGTTCATGAGATACAGCCTGGTGACAGACGGACAGACAGACAGACGGCGGAGCCTTAGTATAAGGGTTCCCGTTTTACCCTTTGGGTACGGAACCCTAAAAACGAGCGGGCCTTACAGTAGTCGCATATGATGTGTAACATCTGACATCTCACCTTGGTAATCAACTGAGCAGCGACGGAAATTAATGACTAAATTAATATTCGAATAATTAATTATTCATTACTAGTGGTCGCCCACTGGTCGAAATTCAACCACCTCTACTTACAATTTATATAGTACTTAGTAATTCTAGGAGTACACTTATTCCATGCTCAAGGTGTCACTTCCTGTTACACACTTGCGTCCCTTTTCACAAAATCACTCCTACAGAAAGGTATAGGAAACACATCAAAAGTTAATGAATGAAAGTTATGAGAATTATAATGTTGGGGAGTCGGTTTTGGACCGCTATGGGATACGGACGTCCTAGTTTAGGCTAGTTAAGTTAGGAGACTTGGTGAATACCAAGAGGCCATGTCCGAGTGGGGTGTCGCAAGATAGCGAGTACTAGATAATACATTACATATAGTTTGGTTAAAGCCCAGATTAGACTAATTAGTATTTAACGCAGTATGTGTGTATTTTTGTTGGTGCGACTGGGTGAGTACCTCATTATAAAAAATATCCTAAGCTGATAGTGTTATTAACGTTCTTCTAACTAAACAGACAGAGACGGTCGTGTTGCTGGAGAGTTTTTTGCGCCACTTCTTCTCTCCAGCTCAAACACTAGGAAGTGGTGAAGGGTGATATTGCTGAGGAGCAATTAAGATAAGTCCTGAAAACTAAAATCCAGTAAACAAACCGACTGGATTTTATCATGAATACTAACAACAAACTCATTTTCTCTCAAATAACAAAGGATCCAGTTTTAAACGCGGTTTTTGTCAGCAAACAATGCTCGTTCCTCTTTAAAAGAGATTTCCTTTCCACTGTAATGAAAAAGTTTGACGGTCAGGTTCGCAATTGTTCTGTTGTTTCGATTAGTGAACTTGTTTCTGGTTTATTTTTAACTGGCTTCTGCCCGCGACTTGTTCCTTCGACCTACCCCGCCGTATCGCATCGCCTGCTCGCGTTACTTCAAAATCAAAATATTATATTTCACATAAATCTACATGATTCCGTGTGGTGCCGGACGTAAAGAATAGCACTCCCCTATTTCTTCCCGCGGGTGTCGTAAAAGGCGACTAAGGGACTTACTAGAGAATGGGCAGCAGCGTTCTTTATGCATTTTAACACCATACTTCGATCGCCAACCCGCCTTCCAAGCGTGGCGATTATGGCAACCCCACGGGGAGGCCCATGTCCAGCAGTGGACGTCTTTCGGCTGAAATGATGGATGAATGATGATGAAACCCACATGGGCACTTACGAAACGTCAGAAGCTAGGTGCACGGTTCCAATTGGTCGTTTCCTATAGAGAAGAGCCGGCAAAAAACTCCACGATTACTCTTTTTAAAGTAATGGGCTTTCGTCATAAAAAGCTGTAAATGTCACAAGACCCATTCATTGTTTTATAAAGCGAGAATATTGACATAAAAAGGCTAAACATTTATCAAAAATAAAATCTCGTATTCGTAAATCTATCGTCACGGCTGTCGAGGTGTCATGTCTGATTTATTGGAGGCAGAATTAAAAAATCACTCGATTCGGTAAAATACCGATGACGCTTTCCCGGAGTTCGTTCGCTCATTCAGTGTAATCCGGAATTATTTATCGTGTTATTATCGCTTACAGGACCGATACTCGATATTTGTAGGGACCAAAAATTGCTAGGTGGGGAAATAATTCTGATGGATGTAGCGAGAGGGATTTCCTTTCTGAATTCTTTTTCGGTGTTATTAGGAGATAATTTTGGCAATGGACTGGTCTGCTTTGTGAAAAACGTATTTGGATATTGAGAAGGCGTTGAAATGTGGATTGTTTTTTGACATTTCATTGTTTAAATGATACATCATCATTCATCATTTCAGCCTATCGCAGTCCACTGCTAGACATAGGCCTCCCTCAAAAGGGGGGTTTGCCAAAATCACCACGCTTGGCAGGCGGGTTGGCGGTCGCAGTATGGTGTTAAAATGCATAGAGAACGCTGCTGCCTATTCTCTAGTAAGTCCCTTAGTCGCCTTTTCGACACCCACAAGAAGAAATAGGGTGGTGCTATTCTTTACGTCGTACGGCACCACACGGAACACGTCCGGTACCACAAGGAACGATACATGCAGCAATGAAAATAATCCTATTACATTCAAACTGCTGAGAGAATGCGTTCCTTAGACCTGTCAGTTGGACGATTTCTAGTTGTAATAAACATCAAAATCGCAAAACACATATTCGTTAGTATGAAATTGACAGATGTCAAGAACATTCTCTCGCGGCCGGACTGTAACTATCTTAAACCTACAATACTAGTATTAATATTGACAATCAATATTTAAACGCAAAACCAATACCTCCACAGCTGTCAAAACCACAAAGATAATCCCAACTAAAGTCACAACCGTCACTAGAACTCAATACTGTCATTCATCCATTAGACATTCGGTAATTGGAACATGTCGGTGAAGTTCCCAACTCTAAACCTCTGAAAGTACCGAGCCAAAGGCCCGAGGCTAATAACTTCAAATCAGAACAGTTACAAGTTCGACAGACTGGGTAATGGTGGGACCTTAGGGAAGAACGATTGAATCGATGCGGCACGTCTCTTCGAAGCTGAACGGGTTCCCAGAGGAGTGTTATGTCCGGGTGTAAATAATGCTGATACGATATCTTAGCTGCCGTGAAGTTAAATTTTGTTGGTGTCGGTTAGTTTTGTTTTATGGGCTTCTGTGGGTGTCACGATTGTGTTTGATTTCGCATTGTTAATTTATTATTAGGCTCTTCAACAATGAGTACACTATTACTTTATAATTTGTACATCTTAAGTCTGAGCGCCTCATTACTTATAAAAAAAACCGGCCAAGTGCGAGTCGGACTCCCGCACGAAGGGTTCCGGATCATTAGGTATCTATAAAAATGGCAAAAAAATCACGTTTGTTGTATGGGAGCCCCCCTTAAATATTTGTTTTATTTTAATTTAATTATTTATTTTTAAAGTGAACATATTTCTAAATATTTTGTGAATATTTCAAGCGTCTACCTGTTGCCATTATCAATATAGACCAAAAAGGAGCAAAAAAAAAACCGGCCATGTGCGAGTCGGACTCGCGCACGAAGGGTTCCGTACCATTATCTATAAAAATGGCAAAAAAACACGTTGTATGGGAGTCCCTCTTAAATTTTTGTTTTATTTTAATTTAATTATTTATTTTTAAAGTCAATATTTATATCTACATATTCTGTGAATATTTCAAGCGTCTACCTGTTGCCGTTATCAATACAGAGCAAAAACGAGCAAAAAATCACGTTTGTTGTATGGGAGCCCCCTTAAATATTTATTTTATAAAAAAAAATTGTATTTGTTGTTATAGCGGCAACATAAATACATCATCTGTGAACATTTCAACTGTCTAGCTATCACGGTTCATGAGATACAGCCTGGTGACAGACAGACAGACGGACAGACGGCGGAGCCTTAGTAATAGGGTTCCCGTTTGACCCTTTGGGTACGGAACCCTAAAAAGCACAGCATTCACTACGGTATGCGCAGATAATAACACAATTAAGTAATTAAAACAAGTACGTACATTTATTCATATTTTCGACACCACAAATCAATATTTTTATTAAATTATTTAAATAAAATCAAATTATTCTATAATCAATCTTTAAAACTAAAATATTCATACATAGTTTAGATAAAAATAAAATAATTATTAAAAGCGAAATTGATTACAATAAATTAAAAAACAGATTAGATTTTAGTTTTGATCATTTTTATCTATGATTAAGTTAATATTTGATTTTAGACTAGAAACATCCATTGATGGCAAGCGCGGCCTTTTTTTGGACAGGTACTGATGAGTAAAAGAGGGTTTTTTTATATTTTAACGGCCTGGTTGCTAGGACCTTTTAGCCAAGTCTTTATTTAGTTAGAAAAATTGTTTATATATTGATGAAATGAATTTTATTCAATGCATGATGATGATATTCCCGCCCGCTCCCCGGTTTCAGTAAAGACTTTACTGAGACCTCACGCGGACTTCTTGAGAGAACTTGAAGCGAAGTTGCACTGTTTTGTTTCATTTGCGACACTAATGCACGTTCACAAACACTTAATGGTTAATAATCCACAATTATTACACATATTCGGCTAAACACGAATATTAGAAAATAAAACAATACTCCTGAACATGACCCTTCACTATCCCGCCAAGCTAAAAGAGGGTTCGTGCTCTTTGTATACAGCATACATTCTAGATAGTTGACAGATGACATCTTGGAATGCAGAAAAGCCTCCAAGGTATTAGAACTTCTTGGCAGAACTTTTACTTTCATTCGACGAATTTCGATACATAATGTTATGATACACATATATCATAAGATTATGTATCGAAATTCGTCGTTGCGAATTTCGTCGTATTTTTTTGCGAAGTCCAATTTTTGTTGTATAATCTGCTAAGAGAAAACAGAAGTAGATTGTGGTTTTATGCCGTTGTTTTTGATAGTATTTTACTATTGTTTATTTTATTACATCGACAGATATTCTGATATTTAACTGTCAGTCCTTTCAACCAATTGCTAGAGTTAGACTGAAGGCCTTTCAGGGACACGACCTTCAGTAATTAAGTACGCGATCAAGAAGAATAAGATTTGGACAATCAAAAAGATATTAATATGCAACTGCAAACACTTATTTCGTGTCATTTCTTCGTACGATTTGTCTTCCGCATTCTCAAACTCAAGAAGTTTTTTTACCCAAATCCCGAATCGATCCACAACTCGAGAGCTCTTGACGGTACTGCAGAAGAGCGGTCGAGCTACATCATACAGTCAATATACAGATCTGGGTCAGATCGGGTCAGTTCGTTATTTACCGAACACTCGATTTCTGATGATATTTGAACTATATGAGTTCTTTATATAACTATAAATATTAGCGTGATAATCCGTTAAATATAAATCTTTAAATAAAAATGGAAGTTGGTATAATTTATTTGACATTGATAAATTCCTACACCGTTTGACTGATTGACGTAAAACTTGGCTCATAATTTTTTTTTTTCAATGGAGGTTTTTTTAGGATATCGACCTCCACGCGGGCAAAGCCTCGGGCAAAAGCTAGTGAAATATAATTGTGTTTGGGCGTTATAGTTTGAGTAGTTTATTTGGCAAAGAATACTTTCCTTTTAGAAAGTAAAAAAAAACGAGTGTGCTTTATTATTTTTACACACGTCTGAAGTAAAACAGAAGTGTATAAACAGCCAATTTGAATTAAAAAAAATACCTATTAAGCGGGACAGTCCGCGGTGGTAACGCGATCTTATTTATGTTTAAAATTTAAACAACTTCCGTTCGCCTCGCCCGATCAGTTTCCGTAACGCTCTCGTCACGCATTCACCAGCTTACTCCCCAAGTCAAGCTGCGAAAACAAGTTTTACTTCAAAAACGTATTAATAATGCAGTTTACTTAACGCTGTTGATTTCATTGCAACTGTAATATAAGTTGCTAATACGAAAATAGTGAAGATCAAGCTTACCTACAGTAAAATGTACATGTACAACAACATAGGAGAAAATATATGAAGGCGCAGCAAATGGCTTCATATATTTTCTCCTTTGTTGTTGTACATGTACATTTTACTGTAGGTAAGCTTGATCTTCACTATTTTCGTATTAGCAACTTATATTACAGTTGCAATGAAATCAACAGCGTTAAATAAACTCAATCAATTTTTGTTACGAAGTTACTAGAATCACCGAAAAGGTCGGATAAGAGTGGCACTGGCTGCTGACAGTCACTCTAGCAGAGCGTCGCATCGATGGTTGCGTGGCGGCTGTCTTCAGATGACAGAGGAATATGTCAGAGGAGCCGCTGTCGCACCACGTCCACGACGGACTGTTATATCCCTGGAGCGGAGCTAGGTTGCGGAGCGGAGAAACTGAGAAATATTTACCGGTGGACAGGCAGCCTTATGGTGAAGTCTATCCATATACAAAAGTACTCTGTGGTCTATCGTGCGCTTAGAGTATTTATCCTAAATACTCAAAGATTCTGCGCCCTTATATTTACTGCAGGCAAACAGTTTTAAAATAGATACTATAGAGAGGCTATCAAAAGTAATTTCATAGAAAATTTGTGATCTGAAATCTAGCGTAATATAGCAAAATTACATAATAACTAAGTTTGACACGTAACATTTTTACTAAAGACATTAAATTATTTACTTAACAATAGACGGGACATATCGAACAAAATCGTAATCTGATACATTTGTCCTAGTGGGCAAAAGTCGCTCAGTCTAGTGTGGTACGCCTGCATGTTAAGTCGCATTCGTGCCATTAAAATAAAATTATTTTCGAAGTATTTTATATATACTGAATTGTGTATTATGGTATTGCAAATCACGTAGTGATAAAACGACTAGACTTAACCACGGTTTATTTTCGTTAGTATTTTGTAATTTACCCAGTATTTAGATAAAATAAATAATTTTTCGACTTTGCTCAAAAATTGCATTTACGAAGCCTGTATAAATTAAAAAAAAAAATAAAAATAAAATTTATTCAAAAATTAAAAATGGGTAAAATACAGTATCATCATCATCATTTCAGCCGAAAGACGTCCACTGCTGGACATAGGCCTCCCCCAAGCACCGCCACTTCGACCGGTTCTGTGCTTCCCGCATCCAGCGGATACCTGCGGCCTTCACAAGGTCATCGGTCCACCTTGTAGGAGGCCTTCCAACGCTACGTCTTCCGGTACGCGGTCGCCACTCCAGAACCTTTCGGCCCCATCGGCCATCAGTTCTGCGAGCAATGTGCCCTGCCCACTGCCACTTAAGCTTGGCAATTCTTCGGGCTATGTCGGTAACCTTGGTTCGCCTGCGGATCTCTTCATTTCTGATTCGATCACGTAGGGAAACTCCAAGCATAGCCCTCTCCATTGCCCTTTGGGTGACCTTTAGCCTTCTGATAAGGCCCATTGTAAGCGACCACGAAATACAGTATACATCTATGAAATAATATAGGTATTACAAAGTATGGTGCCTGTACTAGGATAAACCTGTATCACAGGCGGCATGAGTTCTTACAATTACTATTAGGACAACTGATTTCTTAACAATATTTAACATAAATCTTAAGAATAGTAACATGTTAGTTAATTTATTATTTATAATTTACACAAACACTAATAATTAAGGTCTTAAACATGTAGATAATTTCTATAATATTAAAAGAAAATAAATGTTGGCACTTAGTTACACGATTATGATTGCGACTGCAGTATTATGAAACTAGGTTGAAACAAATTGCTCGAAAGTTAAAAATTACGCACCATACAACGGAATGGGCGGTAAAATAGGTACTCTCACATAAGTACATGTTTTACCGCCCCCTTCGTTGTGCGTATCCTTTACGTTTTTTTTAAATTACCATAAAAATTATATAAGAATTCCACCAAGGAGTTTCAAATTACGAGAATAAAATATAAGCTAAATGATCGAACCTCCTTGGAAGCGTTTTTGGTCAATACGTTTATCTCACTAGAAAATGAGACGAAAGATGTGGTATTAATTTTCGCCATTTGCAAATTCGCGCCATTTTGTTATAGAAATGTCAAAGATTGTTGACTTTCCGACTGATATTTTACAAAATAATAATATGAGTTCAAGCGAGGAATCCGATATTAATATGGAATCTACTGCACCTGATATCTTGAATGCGCCGCCAAAATCGTGAGTGCTATTTAATGATTTACAATAATTTTATATCATGGAAGACTCAAAGAAATACTCAATCATTCTCTTAAAATGTTTTGATGGCTTATTTATTACCTATTGTACTGTTTTCTCGCAAATGTGTTGAAAAACGTTGTATGACACACGCGCGGAAATTGGTATTTACAAACTCGTGACCATGGTAAGCCCTCGACTTCGTCTCGGGCTTACATTCGTCTACTCGTTTGTAAAAACCAACTTACCGCACTAATATCATAAATAACTATTCTTAGATGTTTCAAACTGTCTGACGGTTGGTAATCAAAGGTTGGTGTCGGTAAAAATCAAACGTCCAGTCTAACTAGATGCACCCGAATATCAGTATTTTAAATGAAGCAACTGTCTATCTGACCTCCATAACTCAGTTACACTGAGTAATACGATACCCCTTGGTAAGACTGGTTGTCAGACTTTCAGGCTTCTGACGACCCGTAACGACTGTCAAAGTTCCACGAATGACAGACCGGGACCAACGGCTTAGCGTCCTTTCTGAGGCACGGAAGGATCTTGGTATGTAAAGATGGTCACCCATCCATGGACCAACCGCGACAAGCGTAGCTTAAACTGATCGATCGACCTGTGCAGATGTTATTACTTAGCCACAAGCCTGGAATGAAATCAAACTTAAACTCAAACCGCGTTATTACAAAACAAGATTTATATTTTAGCATGGCTTAAACCATAGAGCCAGTTTTTGTAATAAGAACGTAACAGTGATTGAAATACCGTTCTATATAGAAAACTGAAAACTTAGTTCGGTACTAAGTTGTCAATTTTGTGTTCAGGAACTTTACCATAGTCAAAATAAAGTTCGAAATTTAATAATGGCTCCATGTTTTAAACCTGGGTCTGAAGATAAACCTTTTTTTGTAATAAGGGGGAAAGCATTTATTTCAAATAAACTAATTACAGGAACTATTGAATTGTCAAGGGGTCAGTCAGTCAAACAGATGAAGCTAGTTGCCCATTCCAAAGCGTAGTAGGTTCCTATGGAGAAGAACGGGCAAAAACGCACCAAGCACTTGGATTTCAAACCAGTCACCATCCTCTAATACCCGAGCCAATTATCACTTACACCTCACTCTCCCCTCATAAAACATTCCGATCCATCACCTAATTACTCCAACAAAAGTTCACATTTAAGAGCAATCTTGTCAAGCCCTACTTACCTACAAAAGAAACGGCATCTGCATTGAAATATCGCGCTCATTCTGTACCACTTTTTTATTTCACAAAAAAAAAACAACTGCTATTTTGCAGACCGCTCTAGCACTTAAGTAGTGGAATTGAAATAGTAGCAACTTTATTTTCTCTACTTTCATTATTAAGGACGGAATTTAGATAGCTTTTACGATTTTACGAGAGCAATTTCAATGTTTTCGAAGCGAATAGGTAAACAACGTTGATCGATCGTTCAAAGGAAAATAATAGAGGAAACTATATCAGATTTTAAGCGAGAACAATTTGTGTCAGGTACTTAATTTTGAGAATTGTGTTAATGAAAATATATTGTTTTTTCGAAGTTGATACAGCGTACTAATACATTATTGCAAAGGCCGTGAAATAGGCAATTGCAGATCGAGTATGAGTTTGAAGGCCGAGCCCTAGGCGAGGACTTCACTAATATGAGACTGGCAATTGCAATTTCCGTCGAGGCATATTTAGTGCTTTTCTCAAAAAAATGCAGGGAAAGTAAATTATTTATAAATTCCAGATTCAATGACGAACAACAATAATTTTTCACGCGCCAATGTGTTCATTTGTTTTTTTTTTCAATATACAGCTTTCTATTTGCAAGCCAGTTCGAAATTTAAATAAAACCTTTGATAAGTTACCTCCTTGGTTGCCATGTTTCGGAGTAAAAAATCGTTCCATTTTTAAATTACACGATAGTTAAGAGTTTACTATGTCATTTATTTGGCGGCTAAACCACGATACAATTATGGATTTTCATACAACTTTTGGTGGCCGCAGCTCGCATGTATTTGGCCAGTACAGCAATTTCGATTTATCTCGAAGAAGGTTGTCAAAATAATGCTCGAATTTCCAAGCATGTTTGAGAAAAATGAATTATGGTAAGGCTATGTGGTAAGGAGTGGTTTTGTCACAATTTGATAAGATGAAGACCTTATTCTTAATGTGAAGACCGCAAATAGGAAATCGGAAATAATATTTGGAACCTGGTATAAGTTAATTATAATAGGCTCAAGGCTAGAAGAATTTCCTATAATACATCTGTTCAGGCATTTAAAAGCTATGCACATTGAAACATATGGCACAAAGAAACTCACATAGATAATACATACATACATGAACCTCAAGGGGAATTTTGAACTACTTTTACACGACTGCCCAAAAAAGAGTGTAATGTGTTTAGACACATTACAATAGTTCAAAAATGTTATTTACCCTGAAAATAAAAAAAAACGTTAACAGCACAATATGAATTTAAATAATTGAACACAGTTTCAGTATGTAAACAACAACATCACAAAACAAACAACATTATCATTTTACAATTTCCACTGCGCAGA
The DNA here is from genome assembly GCA_948098905.1 of Tiliacea aurago. Taxonomy (NCBI): domain Eukaryota; kingdom Metazoa; phylum Arthropoda; class Insecta; order Lepidoptera; family Noctuidae; genus Tiliacea; species Tiliacea aurago. Next base: position 8,623,293 of record OX402588.1, read on the forward strand.
AAAACAAGGTTCAACCCTAATTTAGCCTGTAGAATACTTTTCAAACACAAACTTTCCTTATTAAGGTCAAGTTTAAAAACAGATGGAGGCACGGGAGGGTTAGGGGCAGAAGTGTTTGAAGTACCAAAGTACACAGGTACACAAGTACAGGTTCGCAGGTAAACAGAAACACGATTGCAGGTATATCCGATGTCGAGTTGTTGACTATCCTTCGGATTTCGATCTTCTTACATCTGACGACTGACCCGAGCTATTTGCTTTGGTTTTATTTATTTATGTGTACCGCTCGCTCTTTTTCTATAGGGCTCATTCAAGTATTATGCAAGCACCAAAGGGGGTGGAGGGGTCTTTGCTTTGCTTATTTTTGAAGACATGGTGGACGGGGGCGATGCTGATTACGTCAACAATATTTACTTTTTCTGATTTTTCTGCAAAATTTTGTAGATTCTGATTTGAACAAATAAGGCAACCCTATTACTTGTGTAGGATCTGAAAAGCAGGATTCCCCAAAATAATTGATATTGCTTACTCGCTCTTACGCGGTGTTTTATGGTTAAGTTAGAAAAAACCGAAATAGGGTGGGTAATTAGTAATTACCAAACGAATTATTCTAAAAATAAAAACAATGTTTACGTAAGCATAGGAGCGGGGGGGAAAGAGCTTTGTTTACTTTTGCTGACAAGGGGGAGGTGGGGGGTAAGAGCTTTGCTTACTTTTGCTAACAAGTGTAGGGGGGGGGGTTAAAAATGTTCTGCTTTCGTAACAGTGTTCCCATAGATAGAAAAGGCAGGTCGTTGTTTGATGTTAGCTACAGCTGTGAGGTGTTTTGGCATGTCTATTGATTTTTCGAGTTAGAGATTGGTAAAGAGAAGCTATGTAGGCATTATTTGTAATATTTCTTGGAATGTGTCAACAAATATTCTAGTTTTATGCAATACATAACACAGAGGTATTTATTTATTGTTGACAGCAGTAACACTCTTTATTTATTTATTTTTACCCGACTGCTCCAGAAGGAGGGTTATGTTTTTCGAGTGTATGTAAGTATATTTCTTTGGCACACTCTGCAGGCTAAATGGCTTGATGGATTTTAACATAAGAGGTATCCTTAGACTCCTTTTAATTGCAAAAGTGACATAAGCTATAAAATTTTAATATGGCACCTGCGAATCAAAAAAGAGAGGGGGAATAAAAAAATATATTTTGTGATTATGTTAATATGGGTTTCAAATAAAAGCTAATAAATAGCCGATTCCAAATATATGTATATATTATAACACTTTTAAGCTACTATTTTCACACAAACTACAAAAAGTACATTTTCTTTAATAATAGAATCGTAGCGGAGTTAAAATAGTACATGGACTATTTTTGAAAAAAAGTAATTGGTGTGAGGTCTGGGATCGTTGTAATGCCGAAAATATCGTTTTTAAAATTTTTGTCTGTTTGTCTGAATGTATGTTCCAGCATCATGCAAATTCTATTCGGATACACTGTTCAATTTTTGTATATCATATAAGTCTGGTCACCCGGTAGGTTATAATACTTATTATCACGCTATTTACTATGGGGGATGAGCAATATTGCATTATGTTTGTACCTATTCCTCTATGATTTACAGCAAATTGTAAAAAGACGAGCCAAACGGTTAGAACATTGCAGATTGTTACAATTTTAACCTTTTAACTGATTATCATCACGCTATATCTTTATGGGGCTAAGCAGTCAATCATCATGGCATATGCATTGTGGATTTTTAAGATGGAAAGTAAGGATATCTTAACCGTTGCAGCGGTCTTAGGAGACTGTCCTTAAAATTTTGAGACATTTTGATCTGCATTCACAGATTTAAAAAATAAATAACAGTCAGCAAGAAAACGAGCAGTTTTTTATGACCACCTCAGATTTGATGCATCGGATTTGGTACACTTGCGTGAAAAGATGTCGTGATTTTGTGATGATTTTTCGTCATGGGTGTCGTTTTTATCGTTTTCGAGGTATCTGATAACAAAACTGGGGTCAAAATCAAAATTCAACATAGATAGCGCCACCGAAAATTTGCAAATTTTTCGTCATGGGTCTCGTTTTCGTGGTTTTTGAGGGCACTGACAACAATAATGGGGTCAAAATCAAAATTTAAAATGGCGTTACCCAAAATTTGTGAATTTTTTGTCAAAGGTGTCGTTTTCATGGTTTTCGAGGGCGCTGACGACGATAATGAACTCAAAATCCAAACGCAAGATGTTGCCGAAGAAAAAACGGAACCCTTCAAGGATCACTTCGTTGTCCGTCCGTCTGTCCGTCTGTCTAACGAGGACCACTAGTCCAACGAGGCCGTATTCTATAAAAATGTGGCTATTCTACTACTTCCACGCCAAGTCGCGGACAGAAGCTAGCTTTTCTAAAACCTATCCTATCTTATCTTACTGAGAGTCGTATAGCTTTTTAACTTACCAATACTTAACTAAACAATTTGTTCATTTATAACGCTGAAAAGCATTAAATAAAACAAATTAACTAAAAAAAAAAAACCCGACTGCAAAAAAATTAACAGCACAGAAATAAATAAATTGAGTCGGAGGCAAATTTTAAGGCGTTCGTAACATCCTAGATGCCTCCGACTGCATTTATTTATTTTTGATACATAAAGGATACTGGTTTTCTTTTCATCTTGTTTCCACCTTTTCTGTTATTTTTTTTGCAGTCAGGTTATTTTTTTTTTTAATAATTTGTTTTTATCTATTTGTTTAGTTATTGGATCTCCAACAGAGGCTACACAATTACATGCAAATATACATAGAACAGGGACAAAAACAATTATGCGTTTCTAATTATAGAAGACTTAAAAATTTACTTAAAATCTAGGTTCAGTAAATTTGACAATTGGACATTAAAATAAATCGAAATACAAAACACGAAAATCATACAAAGGAAACAAAGTGAATTACACAACCAATGAAAAATAAATACAAACGAATAATCTTCTCTTCGTAAATAAATGTTTAATCTTTTAAATAACCATGGTTACTTCTTCCACTTCATTTATTGGTCGACTCGGCTTTAAAAACAATATTTCTGTGTAAAACAAAATAAACTCAAACACTTTGATTTCTCTAAAGTTTTAACAATAATCGTGTTTGTAAATTACTAAACTTTATAAAACTAAACGTTTTAATAAAGCTTACCCATTTATTCGCTCCAACTGATACAAAAGTTAAACCATGTAGTCGTCCCTTTGTTCACTCGCTTTTGTATGGAAAACTGCTCCAATTTAAAAAAGTTTTTGTTCGGAGTTATTGAACGGTTAGATTTGATGTCGGTCAGAAAAGGAAATAAAACATCGTACAAATCTAAACTCTCGTTCCAAACGTAGAATAGAATACTCTTAAGTCTTCAGTTGAGCTGCACGATTGCTAACAACTGCTTGCACTGATTGGACAGGTCCACTCAAATTTGTGTGGTGATATCCTCAAAAGACTATTTCAGGCACGGACCTACATGGTCCTCACATGATCTGACCAAGATTACCTATGTCTGGACTTTAAAAGAGACTGATCCCTGAGTTTGTTTCGCCATTTCTTCTCAGGGGTAGTCAGATAGGAAATGTCGACTTCATCTAGCTTCTTTTTTTTAAATTTATAATATGATATGCAAAAGTGATTCCGACATCCTATTTACAGCATAAAAAAATTCATTTCATTTGTTAATAAAGAGTATTCTATTCTACGTTTGGGTCTGTAATTTGTATGGTGTACTTAATAATGTACACCATAAAAATTACAGATATAAAATGTAGAAATATTACATAGTGCGACACAATGGGCGGTCTCATCGCTAAAAGCGATCGTCTATACAACCTTTGAATGAATTAAGGGGGAAGGAGAGACAATACTGCAGGTAGTCCGTACCATTTACATATATACAATAAATACATACATACATATTACCACTTAATAAACTTATCTATAATATATATAAAAATATTCATTAATAATCACGAAACAAGTGCAAAGAACAAAAAAAAAATTGTTTACGGAGAGAGATAAGTGTTTTTACCATAAAACTGAACAAACGAACCGAACGTATTCAAAAGACTTAAAGTTTTAGGGCGCATGATACTCCCAATTTTGCTTCTTAGGAAGGATTTTTTATATTGTTATCAACTAGTTTCGGGCACTAGTTGTCTGGCCTTTTTGGCGCAGCCGTGAGGCACACTATCCTGCATTTTTTTTTTTGTATTTGTTTTCTTTTTTTTTACTTATAGTATAATATTATGTCGTGTTGTGTGCCTTTTCATCATGATCATCATTATTTCAGCTGAAGGACGTCCACTGCTGTACATAGGCCTCTTCCAAAGGGGGGGGGGGGGGGGTTCCATAATCGCCACGCTTGGCAGGCGGGTTGGCGATCGCAGTATGGTGTTAAAATGCATAGAGAACGCTGCTGACTATTCTCTAAAAAGTTCCTTAGTCGCCTTTTACGAAACCCACGGGAAGAAATAGGATGGTGCTATTCTTTACGTCCGGCACCACATGGCAAAGTGTGTGCCTTTTAGTCTGTGCTAATTAAATGTAGTATATAAATTGTAGGAAGACAAATAAAGCTTCACCAACAAAAGACTTATTTTCTTACTGAACATATTGAAACGGTATAAGAAAAATGCGCATGTTGACCTACAAGTAGACTATTCCTTTGGGAGTCGTAAGAATCGACCTTATATCAGCTAAATCTGAATCCTCTAAGGAATGCTGAGTATAGGAGAAATTCGGTAAATTACTGGTTTTGACCGAGTTTGGCGATGTCAATTCAGAAAGACTTAGGTCCAGACTTGAATCTCTTTAAACTAGACTAAGAATATAGGTACACTAATGCACGAATGTGCTACACTAATGAACTAATAATCCTTTTTTGAATAAATTAATACGATTTTTTTTTTTAATCAATACACGTTTTATTATAAGCTAATTTTTGTCTGTCTCCGTGACAATCCATCATTTCAATTCTATATTCTACCACAATTGGTGGAGGCGCCGGGTACATCGCGGCGTGCATCTTGCGACGGACTCATCGGCGAACTAAAAGGAGTAGGTGAACTATTGTCACCTCCCCCCTATCCGAAGCAAATTTGTGGACTAAGGCATGGTGTTAGTACATGTTTTTCTGGTCATTTTGATGAATCGATTGAGGAGTTCTTGGAGCAATTCCAAGATATATCTATGTTTAAAGGATGTAATAAACCCGAGGAGCAATTATTGTTATTACCAGCTTTTTTAAAAGGCAGTGCCTTGTATTACTACAGAACGATTCAAAACTCCTGTACAACCTTCGAGGAGGTGATAAATAAACTAAAAGAAGAGTTTGAGGCCTGCGATTATGCAGAGCTATTCTATAATGCAAAACAAGAACAAAAAACCCTAAATGAATATTTCTATAGCCTATCAGAACTAGCCAATAAGGTCAACATTAAGAAGGATTCAACATTCATAATACAATTTTTAAAAGGATTGAAGCCATGTTTCAAAAATAAGCTAACCAATTCTCATTATGCCACCAAGAAAGACCTAAGAGAGGTTATATTACAAATAGATGACGTTTATCCACAAACAAAGGATGAACAAGTGAATATAATGCGCAATCCCGCTGCATTAGTCCACAAAGCTTCGGATAGGGGGGGAGGTGACAATAGTTCACCTACTCCTTTTAGTTCGCCGACGAGTCCATCGCAAGATGCACGCCCGGAACCTGCACCAATTGTAGTGTGCGGGACGTTCTACACTAATTAAATCATAATCCTTTTTTGGATAAATTAATATCTATATATTTTTTTAAATCAATATGTGATTGAATGAATGAAATGCACCGACCCCAGCGTGGTTAAACCAGACTCGATTGCTCGAATGAACCCAAAGATTCACCCTAGCCCCTGAAGCCTCATGTTTCATGGGACTACAGCGACCATTGTATATCAGAGAGTAGACCGGGGGGCGCGATAATGGTAGGGAAGACGTGCCCTTGGGATATGGAAGGATTGTTAGAGCCTACCGGATATGCATCCTAATATATTTTTATAAATCAATACACGTTTTATTACAATATATACAATATTGTAAGCTAATTTTTGTCTGTCTCCGTGACAATCCATCATTTCAATTCTATATTCTACTACAATCTTTGAGTATTTAACTCTGGAGACGCCATTGCTGAGCGTTCCCCTCTGCCAAAGTCAATTGGCCATATGGCCATGCACGTTATATAAAACTGGTTCATTCGCTGACAGCCGACATTGTGAATCGTATTGTGTCGCAAGTAAGTCCTCCCGAAAAATGGTAAATTGTGCAGTTTTCTGTTGCAAACAGCGATCTGCCACTTATAATTTACGAAACCATAGTGTTTCCTACCACATGTGGCTATATAGTATACATCAACATGGTTTTATTTAAGCGCAACGTCGAAATAATCATTATGATATTTACGATAGAAAAATACAATGGTACGTTGGTAGCACAAACGCAGTACAGGGTAAGGATTTGCATAGTGCTGGGACAACGTGATAGAAAAATTGATAAAAAAAAAGATTTTTTCAGTCTCAACAACGTAAGTAAAGCAATGAGCTGTTGAGTCTACAAGAACCCAGGCACAGGAGAGAAACGTAGTGCACATCGTTCAAGGGGGCCTCCCTATGTTCGTAAACGAAGTTACGGATCCATCCGAAAGTAATTGATCCGTTAAAACAAGGTACAAATTCAATTTTTCTAACGGGTAAATACACATCGGGATTAGGGAATACTATCAAATCTCAATCTCGTCGCCCAAACCCGCAGTGTTTGAAGACTAAGGTCTTCAACCAGTGCGTCTTGCCCATTATGACATTCGGTGCCGAAACATGGACACTGACAGTCGGGCTGGTCCATAAATTCAAGGTCACTCAGCGTGCTATGGAGCGGGCTATGCTCGGAGTTTCTCTGACGGATAAGATCAGAAATGAAGTTATCCGGAAGAGAACCGGAGTGGCCGACATAGCCTGCAGAGTAAGCAAGCTGAAATGGCAGTGGGCTGGCCATGTTTGTCGAAGGACCAATGGCCGGTGGAGCTGACGAGTCCTGGAGTGGAGACCGCGTATCGGCAAGCGTAGTGTGGGACGCCCCCCAGCTAGATGGACCGACGACCTTAAAAAGGTGGCTGGGATGGGACAGACTGGATGCGGAAGGCGGAGAACAGGGTGTTGTGGCGCAGCCTGGGAGAGGCCTATGTCCAACAGTGGATAGGCTGAGTTGATTGATCAAATCATGTTGTCATTCATGTTTAATTAATTCGAGCCCTGAACTAATCTTACGTCCGTAAGTGATACGGAGTAGGAAACGCCCAAAACTTCGGCCGAAACTACGGATATATTGATTAGGGAGTTGACGCCAAGGATCAACGAGCACCACAAGGAATATCACAGAACCCATTGATTGTTTATCTCTATTTATTACTAAAGATTATGGTCTGTAAAATCCTGACACGAATGAATAGCAACAAGAAACCCATGTCACGAGCACGACGATCGTATATAAAAGAAGTATCGGCAAAACTGTCTGATGAACTTTGAAGCGATGCCTAAATAGGAAAATTGTTGAAGTACTTGGCGATACTTCGTCCAATGCTCAATCACAACCCAGTGGGTTACAGAAAAAAAAATGTGGTTTCTACAATTTAAAAAAAACGTCGAATAATAATGTACCCAGTGAAAACAAATCATTTGTATGGATCACCGAGGAATACTATGTGTTGATTGCTCTGAATAACTATTTTTCTCATTTCTATTTTATTTAAGTAATTATTCATAAATAAACAACTTTTAAAAGTCCAATGTATTTTATTGTTTTTTATAAAACTAAAATCCGCGAGAAAAATGTATACGTCTGAGAGGCGAATGTTTATGAATAGTGTACTCGTATCTACCAAGTATGTTTATGAATCTAGTGTTAACCAAAAAAGTAGATCCACAGAAATGTGTTCGACATGATATAATAAACCGGTACATTTCAATAATCAGTGATTTCCTCTAGTCGTCATCATTCAGACATATGACTGTGAACTATAGATTATGGCAATGGAGAAATAACTCGCATCGTTTCATAAATAAGATAGCAAACACATCATTTTTGTTTTGTTTCGTAATTTAGCAAGGAGAAATTAGGCAAGTGCACAAGAAAATAAACGATACCGATATTTCGCAAACCAGCCAACTCCACATTTCGTCAAACACATTTAAGATTTTAACGTTTTGATTTTTGTTTAAAGATTTTTTTTTGTTTAACATTTTAACAGCAAATATTATTATCCACCAACGGTATTTTAGGTTTTTTCATAAGTAGTCTAAGCAAAGTATTATAAAGTTTTAAGTGTCTGCTGACACTAAATTTACTCATATGGAGTTAGCTGGTTTGCGGATTGTATCGTAAAACGAATTAAAATTTTGTTCAATGAAATACCGCTCATTGTTTGTATCACATCACTAGCACCTTTGTGTTTGTTGTCATAGGACAATTGCATAAATACACACAAAGTCAATCTGTGTGTGCGTTTTTGTAATTGTGTGGTTATAATTTTTTCGTGTGCGTTTATAGCAATAGGAAGCATGTAGCTGTGTGCAATTGTCAAATTTTCGTAGTGTGCTGTATGTGTTTTCCTCGCCCCCCGCAGAAACTGGCAGAAAAAGTTGTTCGGTGATTCGCTTTTTGGCATCTCCTGAGTATAAATACTCAAAGACTACAGTACCTAAACCGTAACAATACAAAATTGTATTATACCTCAAACATACCACTCCTGTGAACAATGCCGAAATTGGGACCGGAACGAAAACGCTTGATTTAACATTGCCCAAATTGGGACTTGAAAACAGCGTTCTCTTTTTTGATTTATTTGAATTTTTTTAACGCAGCTGCGTGTGTCCGGCAAATGGTGGCGAAAAGCCCTTGTATCAAGCTATTATTAAAAAAAATATATCTGTGTTTTATCAGGCTGTGGAAATATGAAATCTGTGGTTGAAAATGACATTGTCAGCTTGTTGAACTAATATTTCCGTGCAAGTGTTTTGTGACAATTAATACTGGTGGAGATTTATACAATAGAAACTACAAGTAAAATGCTGCTGGGATCTGTAGTTCCCATGAAACAAACATTAAAAAAACACTTCAGTCATTTAAGTTACTTAACAACTTGAATTGTATAGCCTTATCTACTTATGCACTCAACGAAACAATAGTCACCTTACAACGCTTCATAGAAATTTAATGTTTACGAAAAGTTTATAAGTGGGTCGCCGGCCGGCGAGCCATAAAAAAGCGATAAAAAATAGTTCATGATCAATAACGGGGACGCGCGCGCGCGGGGCTCCTATCAGTGGTTATCAAACCTTTGCCCTGCAGTGGATGCTGTATCGTCATCATTTGTCCAGCCTTTTCCCAACTATATCGGGGTCGGCTTCCAGTCTAACCAGATCCAGCTGAATACCAGTATTTTACATGGAGCGACTGCTTATCTGACCTCCACAACCCAGTTACTGGGTAAGACGATACCCCTGGTAAGACTGATTGTGAGACGGGCTTCTGACGACGCGTAACAACTGTCAAAGATCTTTAAATAACTGCCGGGACCAACTGCTTAACGTGCTTTCCGAGGCACGGAGGGGTCTCGGTATGTAAAGATGGTCACCCATCCACGTACCAACCGCGGCAAGCGTAACTTAACCTGATCGATTGATCCGTGAGGTTGTTATTATCTAACTAATTTTATAAATGCGAAATTCAGTTTTGCTTGCTTATTTGTTTGTTACGCCTTCACGCTAAAACGGCTAGGTGCACAGATTTGGATGAAATTTGCCACATGGGCCATGGGCTATGACCTCGAGATGAACATAGACTACTTTTCATCCTGGATTGCAGGCAAAGTCGCAGGTAAAGGCTAGTTCTAAATAAAGTATAAATATTCAAGTATAACTTCTTCCATCTAAATCCTACGCACGTTTCCCTCTTAGCGTTTTCTTAGAAGTGATCTAGATACTGCACGCAAATTAACTGTAGGGTAACCCGACAAACTAGTGACGTGTCCAGCAATATTTCGTAACAGACGAGCGGTTCGAATTCACCACCACGTTAAATGTAGGGGAAAACACGAGAGATTGATGTAGGTATGCTGCCACTCTCTAAATCATATTGTCAGCCGAAATGATTTACTCCTAGCATCACTCGATAGACCGTACAGCTTGACGTAACTCATGTCCACAATTTTCACCCCTATCGCCTCACAGTTAAGACGATATCTGCGTGTGTTATTTTGACAAATAACAATAGCACTATCAGGAGTCCTGTACAATGGAGTGGTCCCAGGAGACAAAGCGTAAATCGCTGCATTTCATGGCTCTATGCCCATGCCCATAAAGATAGTGTGCTGTTCGGATACAAAGTTGATAAACAAACGGTCTGTAGTTAAATTTGATGTATGGACTACGCACCGGCAAGAATAGTTTTACAGCTGCCGAATAAATACATCGATTCATTTTGAACTCTATTGCTTGCGGCTTAAAGTTGGTCAGTAATGAAAGATTGTTTTTATGAAGTTAATTTTAAGTTTGATATAACCGGTATCACGAAACCCGGCCTAGGGCGAGGTCGTCACTCAATTTTTTTACCATCCTTCGAACAATGTTTACTGTTACTTTTTTGTTATGAAGATACAACATTTTGTTTGCTCTATATTGAAAGAATCCGGTCCAAGCTAGATTCGCAACTCTTTTGGGGGTAGTTTGAAAAGAAATATTGGCTCTAAGGAATTTTATGCTGGAGTGAATACACTTTTGAATGAAGTTGTTGTACGTTCAGAGCTGCTTAGAGTGTACTATCACTATGATCAAGATGCAATTGGATTCTCAAAATAAAACTAATTAACCTTCAACCTATGATTTCCAAAAATTCGGCATAGAATGTGCCACAACCCCTTATTCTGGTTATTATTATTCGGTATTCTGGCTGTCGCTTTGTAATGCGGAAATTTGGGGTCGCGGGCACTCAGAGTCTCAGTCTCAGGGTCTCTGTCCACCCACTGAGCGACCTCAGAGAAGGCGGCGAAAAGTGGTGCCTTGCACACTTGCACAGCTAGTTTTCGGGGAGATCCCATTACAGTCTCCCCAGAGATGTGCCCTAACAGGCCTTGTACAGAGGGTGTTTCCACACGCCCCAATCTTATCCCCAAAGCCCGGCCGAAAAAAAAACCGGTCAAGTGCGTGTCGGACCAAGCACAATTAAGGTTCCGTAAATGGGATGAATTTAACCTAAAAACCAACTTAACATTGTAGTTGAAAAACATGCTCTCCCTTATATCGATATACGTTACGGTCAATTCTCCGACTGCAAATTTAAGTTGGTCGACAATTACTCGTTAACTTGTAAAGCCTACTTAACTGTGATAGTTTTCCTTTTAATTTCATTATATATACTACTGCTATGAATTTTGTCACTTATCCAAAACCAATTATTGAGCTGGCAGGCGGGGGGGGAGACTTGACTCTAGCAAAAAATAGCACTTAAAGTGCTATTTTTTGCTAGAGTCAAGTTTAATATTACGCAAACAGATCCCTGAATTGAAAAATGGTTTTGACAGACCCACAATATTTTTAAACGGCCTATTCAACGATACTGCACACCATGGAATAAACGAGAAAAAAAATATCATCTCCATTTTACGTGCAAGGGTGGTACCCTAAAAAAAATGTTTTTTCATGGTTTTATTTTACGACTTTCTCGGCGTGATTGATATGTACACCCATGCCAAATTACAGCTTTCTAGTACTAAGCGTCTCTAAGCTAAGCCGGGGACAGACGGACGGACATGGCGAAACTATAAGGGTTCCTTGTTGACTACGGAACTCTAAAAACGGTAAGGCCTGCACAAAGAAATGGCCAGAATACCCTTAAAAAATTCAAAGACCTCAAAAATAACAACAGACGCCCACGTCCCAACATGAATAAATCTAAAAACACGCATGCCCAGTAAATATACCAAGTCAGTTGCGATTTTTACAACGTTACCTTGTAACGTCCCGCAGCTCAGTCCTCTACGTGACCAGGCCCTCATATAAAAATAAATAAATGTATTCTTTTTGGGCAGCTTCCAATTTTACCGAGTCTCGTAAAAAAGCCTACAATGACAGCTCATCGATACTAGTATTTGTTTTATGAAAGGTTTTCCGGTACTAAGGGTACCGGGAGCCATGAATTTTCGGTAATACTTAAAGTTTACGCAGATAGGATACGGAATTTGTTGATTGTAGTTGTCGAGTTTCAATATCTATTCTAGTTATATCTATATTTGAAGTATATAATTTGTTGGTAAAGTTTAATTGGAGTCGTGATTTGAAATTAAATTCCTCATTGAAGATAGTTGGAGAGGTATATGATAATCTGAATCCGTAATTACCTACGTATCATGTTTGTATTCGATTCATCGGTAGTGTAATTGTAAATTGGTAACCGATTCTTATTCAATTTGTTATTCAGATTTATTTATTTAAAAAAAACCGGCCTAGTGCGTGTCGGACACACAATGAAGGGTTCCGTAGTTAGGATGAATTTATCTCAAAAACAGACTTATCATTGTAGTTGACGGGTGTAGGGAGGGACACTTGACTCTACCAAAAAATGCAATTTTTAAACGACCTGGCCAACGAAACCCCACACCATGTATTAAACAAAAAAAAATATCATCAATATGCTTCTGTGAGCTAAGCCGGGGACAGACGGACGGACGGACAGACAGACAGACGGACATGACAAAACTATAAGGGTTCCTTGTTTACTAAGGCTTGTTTACTACGGAACCCTAAAAATTGGTATGTACGAATTGTTCCCTAGAATAAATTCTTTGTAATATTGTTATTTTATAAATTGACATTTAATGTCACCTTTACAAACTTTAGCAGTAAATTTTAATTTTTTATTTTATTTATTCGGGAAGACAAACATTAAGAATTACAAAGAGATAGGATACGGAAATGATACAAATGTGAAATCAACCACGTTCTCCACAGATACACAATGAGACAATTTGGTAAATTATAAGACTTAACGTTGTAAACAATAAAAAACCAGTCAAGAGCGAGTCGGACTCACGCACCGAGGGTTCCGTACGTATATATATTATGTTTATGATTTCTGAAAAACTGTGCTATTTAGAGACATCGTTTTATTTTTCCTTTAATCTTTACATAAACTTCTATCACATAGAATAATTTCAGATATGCAAACTTTGGAGATAGGGGGGGGGGGGACGGTATTTTTTTTTACATTTTTCATCAACTATGCTGCCTAAAAAAGAAAAAAAAATTTGAGAATGTGCAAATAGTGTTCTTTCATATGGTACCCCACATGCCCCATATTTTAAATTTCAAGTTGATAGCATTAGTAGTTCTTGAGATATCCAGGTGTGACAGACAGACATACAGACATCACTAACGCGTGTACCCGTCGCCTGCTGCAAACGGTTTTGTAAGGAGCGGGCTGTGATGCAGCGTTCTCTGCGCGCAGTCAAGCGCACGTAGCGGTCCTCTTGTGCGGTAGTTGCTCAAACTCTGCCAGATCCTCGTCTCCTGGTTAGTCTAACAGTCTCTTGAAATCGATTCCAAGCATTCTGGATCGCCAGCCGGGACAATCCCAGCTGCAACGCCACAGAACGCTGCGAATGGCCTTCGTGAAGCAATGTTACGGCCCTAGTTACGGTTGGTAAGTCCATATGTCTTCGAATTCTCGGCATAACTTTTTTAAAATGTTAATTCAGCCACTAGTTAAACAAAACAAACTGTTCTTGACAGAATCGTCACTTTGAATGAGTTAAAATCTGTCTTAAAATCGGGTAGAATAAAGTGGTTGTAGTAAATTATCAAAAACTACTCACTTTAATTAAACAATTAGGTACCTGGAATAATTAAAAAAAAATTGTAAATAAATAAGGTAACACCACAATAAACAATCAGCTACTTGAGAACGCATACAAAATAAATTATCGCTACCAAGGTCAGAAAACACAAGTGGCCCTTATTTTGTTTTGACTAGTATATATATTATATCTTACTATATAGTATCATATTTATGAAAGAGCGCTGTTTGCACATTCACAATTTTTTTTTTAGGCAGCATAATTTCAGACTTTTGATGAAAAATGTAAAAAAAAAATACCGTTCTCCCCCCTTATCTTCGAAGTTTGTATATATAAAAATCTGAAATTATTCTATGTGATAGAAGTTTATGTAAAGATTACAAGAAAAATAAAACAATGTCTTTAAATAGTACAGTTTTTCAGAAATCATCAACACCACATATTCGTACGGAACGCTTCGGTGCGCGAGTCCGACTCACTCTTGACCCCCCGCCAGATAAATGGTTAGTTTTGGGTATGTGAAAAAATGCATGGCAGTAAGTATATAAATAACGAAATTAAAAAGATAACTATCACAACTAAGTAGGGTTTATAAGTTAACGAGTAATCGTCGACCAACTTAAATTTGCAGTTGAAGAATTGACCGTAACGTATATAGATGTATGGGAGAGCATGTTTTTCAACTACAATGTTAAGTTTGTTTTTGGGATGAATTCATCCTAACTACGGAACCCTTCATTGTGCGTGGGCCGACACGTACTGGGCTGGTTTTAATTTTCGAGACTGTCATTTGTTTTTTCACTGTGGCGCGTTCTTTAGAAAATTGTGTGTCGCTATTACAATGAATATAACGCGTGAAAATTTTCGCTTAATGATTTTTATACGATTTTCACTGTGATTTAAGTCAACAGGAGAGTTGACAGAGACTTCAATTGGCATTTGGTGATGAAGCCCCATGTCGCAGCTCTGTGTATTCATGGTTCAGAGAATTTAGACGTAGACGTGATCAATTGACCAGCTACATCGCTCGGACTAGAGGCGCCGAGGTTATTAACATCGTCCATTTTTGGCTCTAAACAATGGTAGATCAACTTTGCACACAAAGTGGTAATTGCTCGTTGGACCAACCAAAAAAGTCGACCCGCACGTACAGAAACACTTTGATACGTTTGCCGATGTTATCAGCCATTGTAAGATTCTTTCAGCCCACCAGCAAGATGGTCGCTGACACCTTCTGAGTACGAAATAAAAAGATTGATAAGTTTCTACAAGCTATATTGGCTTTTTCGAATCATTAGCCATAAGGTTGAACCAAACTTGCAAGCATTTAAGTCAATGCGCTGGTTAGTCTTGCACCGTTAAGTGCAATGATTTAGGACTGTTGCTGCCGGGATTCGATGACCGTCATGTTTCACTAACTGTTGAGCGCACACTGATTTATATGTCATCGTAAGTAGTAGTATGACTTGAATCAGATAACCAGGTAATTCCCGCCAAAGGAACCATGAGAGTCTTTCTCATAGCTTGAACTACAGAGCACTACCTCGGCACCAGCTTGGGGGTGCTTACTACCAAAACAACAACACTACTTAGGACAACTTAGTCTCAGAGAATGAACTCAAAATATCTCTTTATCTGTCAATCACGTTAAAAACACCGTGGAGAAAAAAGATTGTGAGGCTGTGTTGTACAACAGCAGTTTTCGCAATCTGTTTTAGTAGCAAACACTAGAGTGTGTGAGCAAAAATTGAGAGAATGTAAAATGCAGTTAGAAGCTATGAATGCAGCAAATGAAAAGTTAACCAAAGAACGAAAAAATAATGAAGAACTGGAACATATGAAATGTTGATGTGCTCTATAATCTTTATACCAGTAAGCTCTACGAGTATACTTGGTGAAAATCGTGAAATTATGAAAAGAATATAAGGTTAGAATTGAAGGTAGCACAACGCTCAGAAAAAATTTCTTCGCTCACTGGTACACGAATTGGTTTCAGCCAATTTGACTGACATGTGCGTAAGTAGGTACACAAGTCTGGATTAACGTTTAAACTCCCATATCTGAATTTATTGCAGGCTCGCAGCTTACAGTCGTCAGTACTTTAGCGTAGGAAATCATTCTTCATCAGCAATCAGTTGGAAAAATCAGCGCTGCAACAAGCCTTTGTAACGAGCAATGTTTGTGACCCGGGGAATGTGACATAGAAAACTGTAAACTAATCTATAAAGCATCACTGAGTATCGTCCATCGGGGTTATTGTTCCATTTGGTTACCCCCCATTCTCCAAATCAGTGTGTCCGGGCGGGACACTGGAGCAGGCTTTCCAGAGGTTCCCCGTGATTGCGCGGAGGAGCGTCCGCATGTGGCAATTGTGACAACTTAGGTTAATAGAGCGGTCATGTTCCAACAGGCGAGAAATATTCAACGAGCTCAGGTCATGAAACAGCGTACCACGCGAGTTATGAGCGTGGGAATGAAAGAAGCCAAACCCACACATGCAGATGTTCATTGAATTGGACTCAATAGGTGTCATACCTAGAACGTTAATGTTGGTCAGCACATATCGCGAAAAATCGACCGCCCTGCACTGATGAGTATTGTGTATTCACAGTCCATGCAATGGTGAGTTTTCATAGAACGATCAGTGTGCGTCGTAAGGATATGTATCTTCCGACACAATAAACGAAACGATTGTTTTATTACTTTTGACTGTGCTTCACTGAAGTTGTTTTTCAATAGCATTTCGTATTCCAACGAATCAAAATCGCTCGCCATTGTACTGCCCCAGAAATGTTTTTCGTTAATTTCCTTGTTGGTTGGTACTTTCATTGAGGGCGGTTTATCCGGCAGGGGAAGAACTTTCACACACTCCCCTTTTTTCTCTGAAGCAAGCGACGTTGGAGGAACTTCTTTCGATTTTTGCTTCGCTGATACTTTTTTCGGCTTCTTTCCTACTTCATGATGTACCTTCTCGAGGTGTGGCTTATCTATAGGTTTGCCTTTTTGCGGATGCTTTTTTACATATTGACGTCCTTTCTTGACGGAGGACACTTCGTCAGCCAATGCAATGGTATTACGTGTCTTCTTTATAGTGTCTTTCGGTTTGTTTCGAGATTCCTCGATTGGTACAACACGATGTATCTCCTTTGCTGGATTTTTGCTTATTGAAACGGATCTTCTTTCCGAGCCAGAACTACTTTCTACAGATGAGTCAACATAGCGACGTTTCTTGGGTACAATCGCTGGAGGTTTTGCAGGAGCAACAGCGTTATTGTTGCCAAACTTACTTACTTCAGAAACCGGAACATTCTGCGCTGCTGGCGTAGTCTGTTTTGGAATGATCTTCGATCCCGGCGTCGGTATTGGCTGCGGATTTATGAGTTTGTAGACCATTTCTTCGTCCCCACTTGCTGTCTGATCGCTGTGCTCTTCTCTCGACCTCAAACGTATATAATTGAAAAAATCTGAAACTCGACGCACTGGTGTCATCGGCGTATTTTTCTGACAAAATGACACGTCAAATATACACTTCGAATAAATATTTAATTTTCACAATAAACTTCTGGCACAGGAGCCCGACGTTGAATATACAGAGCCACGACCTTCTTTCGCTTTTATAAGGACTGCTGGTCGGATGACGCAATGCGCATGAATTTGTTAAATTGTACCGTGTCGCCTAGGCGAGTCGAACGTTCGTTCGTTAATGAGATACGTCGAATAGTGTGCGAATGAGTTTTGAGTCCAAAAATAATGTGCCACATTGAAAACGCTTCACAGAAGTATTGCGGTATTAAGGCTTCTACATACCGGGGCGACTTGTCGCGCGACGCGACGCGACACAAAGGCACCGCTCGTCCCGCGACACGCGGGGCCTTTGTGCCGTGCCGCGTCGCGCGACAAGTCGCGCTGGTATGTAGTAGCCTTTACGGTTCTAGTTTGTGACTAGTCTGTCTGATGCTGTTTTTAATCTGATATTCTACATTAGGTTACTGTTTGATTGAGACAGGCAGTAATAGCAGTGTACTCAAAAATCTTGATCACGCTGCTCAGTCTTTGAACCACAACACAGTTTTATTTTTATCCCCGAATCTGATTCATGACATGTCTCGTGAACAAGTTGAGGAGAACCAAAGAAGTCAATGTATTTTAAACACAACAATTACGAGTAGTTTAGTTTATTATATCAGACGACATGACAACTTAAATATAACAGCACGTTTCTATGGTGACGCACATTGCAGACTAAAGAAGTTTTGCATACACAGTATCGATAGAGGTTGCATATATCATCTTTAACAC
Organism: Tiliacea aurago; assembly: GCA_948098905.1. Taxonomy (NCBI): domain Eukaryota; kingdom Metazoa; phylum Arthropoda; class Insecta; order Lepidoptera; family Noctuidae; genus Tiliacea; species Tiliacea aurago. The sequence continues at coordinate 8,641,506 of OX402588.1, forward strand.
CTTCTCTCAATGTAGTCCCATAAGATCCACAAGCTTGCGAAGCCTAGGTCTGGGCAAGAAGGGCTTGGTGAGAAGATCCGCTAATTGAAGCTCACTCGTTACTTTCTTTATTAGCAGCTCTCCATTCGTCACAAGCTCTCTTACGAAGAAGTGACGTGTACGAATATGTTTGGTGCGTCGGTGAAATTCTGGATTCTCAGCTAATTTTATTGCTGCTTCGTTATCCACTAGTAACGTAGGAAGACCCTTCAGTTTTACGAGACTTTCTATGAGCCGAGTCAACCATACACATTCTCTCGCAGCTTCACTGGCAGCGATCACTTCAGCTTCCGTTGTCGAAATAGCAACACTTTGCTGTCTCTGACTCATCCAGGAGACTGGTCCTCCAGCATACAGGCAAAGTACTCCAGAAGTCGATCTTCCAGTTCCAATATCACCTGCGTGGTCGGCATCACTGTAAGACTCCATAATTCCATTTTTATAGTTTCTTCTATACATAATGCCTAGATCAAGTGTGTACTGTAGGTATCTCATGATACGTTTTACTCTGACACAATCAGGTGGAGTGGGTTTTTCTAGACTCCTAGAGACCACACTGACAGCGTACGCAATATCAGGTCTTGTTCCGACCATTACATATGCAAGTGCTCCAACTACTTGCCTGTAGTTTTTCAGAACGTACTCATCGTTCTCGTTTTGTAAAACCATATTTTCCTTGGTTATTGGTGTAGTCACAGGTTTGCAGTCCTGCATTCCAAACCTGTTCAAAACTTTCTTAATATAAGATGTTTGATGTATTACTACTCCAAGACCTTCTCTGGTTGAAATCTCTATACCTAGAAAATAGGTAGCTGATTTGGTTGTAATCTTGAACCTTTCTTTCAGCTCTTCAATGAATTCATCAATGAGTTCTTGATCTGTTCCAGCTATTAGCCCATCATCAACGTAAAGAACCACAATCAGTTTCCGGTGGTCTTTTTCTCGTACAAATAAACAGGTATCAGCTTCACTGATTTTAAAGCCCACTTCCTTGAAGAAAATAAGAATTTTCTGATTCCAACATCTCGGGGCTTGTTTTAAACCATAGAGACTTTTCTTCAGTAAGCATACCCTTCCAGAACCATCATCATAGCCTTCGGGTTGCTTAACGTAAATTTCTTCTTCCGAGAGTGTGCCATATAAAAATGCAGTTGCCACATCAAATTGGTACATCTTCATGGCTTCGCTTGCTGCGATGCTAATCACAGTTCGGACAGTGGTCATTTTCGCAACAGGACTGAAAGTCTGATCATAGTCCTCTCCTTTCTTCTGGCGAAAACCCTTAGCAACTAGTCTAGCTTTGTATTTGTCGACTGATCCATCAGCATTCAGCTTCACGCGAAAAATCCATTTACATGGTATTGCTTTTCTGTTTTTTGGTAACTTTTCTAGAACCCATGTTTCATTCTCGTTGAGAGAACGTATCTCGCTGTCCATTGCTTTGTTCCAAAGTTTACTTTCGTTACAAGATACTGCGTCTTTGTAACATGTTGGTTCGAATAAATCGTTTGTGACCATGACATAATCATTGAACCTGGCCGGACGTCTGATCAATGATCGATCTCGCAGTACTCGATCACTCTGTGAGTTAATAAGTTCCTCAAGATTATCTTCATCTTCATTAACATCATCATTTCCAACCATCTGCTCCAGATCATCATTATCAACATTGTCATTTTCTCCCCTTGGTTCAGTTGATTCTTCATGAGTCGATACAGCATCATCGAAATTGTCTTCTTCGATAACAGGTGTATTCAATTGACTATTCTTATCGTAATCTATCGTTACGACTTGGTTATTGGTCGTAGCAGGTGTCACTACTTCGTCATACTCCCTTTGTACTTGAACGGGAATTTCCACTTCTGTGACTTCCTCATCTGGCTCTTGGAATTTCGATTCCAATGGCTTTTCATCAAAAATTACATCTCTCGACCTAACTATGTAATTGGTTTCCTTATTCCATAGTCTATAACCATCATCATTATCGTAACCAACCAGTACACATCTCCTAGCTTTCTTATGCATTTTTTTTCTTTTTTGTTTAGGAATAGGTGCATAGCAAACTGAGCCAACAATTCTCAGGTGCTTTATTCGTGGTTTCTTCCTAAACCAAAGCTCGAACGGAGTCTTGTGTTCCACGGAAGTTGGTCCTGTCCGGTTTAAAACATAAACAGCTGTCTGTACCAACTCCGCCCACAACTGTTGAGGCAACTCTTCATGAGCATGCATCATGGTTCTAGCTGACTCTACGATCGTACGGTTTTCTCTTTCGCTACACCCATTCTGTTCAGGCGTATACGGCATTATTAGTCTTTGGTGTATTCCGTATTTCGATAATTCTTTCCGAACTAGTTCATTATCGAACTCTCCACCGTTATCGCTAAGGAATTCTTTGATCGTGTGTCCTGCTACCCTAACTTCTGCCAGCATTTGCTTCAGCTTTTCAGGTACTTCAGATTTGGACTTTATGAAGTAGACGTAGCGAAATCGTGTGTGTTCATCTTTAAACAGGACGAAATACCGGAACTTCGAGAATGAATACGGGAAAGGGCCGCAAACATCCGAATGTATGCGTTCTCCAGGCATTTTAGCTTTTTCTCTACTACCAAACTTTTGTCTGTGAGTTTTTCCGAAAATACAGCCTTCACATAATATGCCATTATCCTTTGTCTTTATGTTCAGCTCTTGTTCTATAAGACTTTTCACATGCCTTTTATCTTGGTGGCCCATGCGTTCATGGTACAGCTGCAAGGCATCTACTGCATTAAACGATGCGACTACCTTTGTTTTAATTGCTTTACAATTCAGCTTATATAGTCCACCATATCTTATTCTGGTTCCCGTCACGGCGACTATTCCATTCACCTTAATAGAGCATGTAGTTACTCTTGACTCAAATAAACTATTTGTATTCTTGTCCTGTGTCGCTAGCAATGAAAAAAGATTCTTGCTAATACAAGGAACAAGCCAGACATCACAGAGGAGAAACTCTTTTCCAACATTAGGTTTCATTCTAATTGTCCCTTTTCCTAAGGCTTCTATTACATTTCCATCAGCCGTAGTAACTGTGTGAGGTTTACTGAAGTGCTCGAAATTTTCAAATAAATCTCTTCTCATCGTAACATGGTGTGTAGCTCCATTATCAACAAACCATTCTTCACGATCTTGGTTGCATTCAGTTAGATTTAGTAGTACCATCATATTCGTGCTTTCACCACTATTCCTTCTATCTTCCTTACTAGTTTTATTTGGACAATCTTTCCTAAAGTGACCAACCTCTTTACAGATATGACATCTGAACTTGGTAACTTTTTTATTCCCTGATATCTGTTCCTTCTGTTTCTCGACACTTTTCTTACTTGTTTTCGTGAGAAGCGCTTCACTAGACGTGCCTTCCTTGCTTCCTATCAGCACTTTCTCATGCGCACAAAGTTGGCTGGTAATATTCTCAACAGTTCTGTCTTTCCTGGACATCAACATCCAACTCGATTTAAATGAAAAATAATTTTCCGGCAGTGTATCTAACATCTTACAGATTAAAAGTATTTCTGGTAATTGCTTACTTTCTTCAGCTTTAAATAATTCCTGATTCAGTTTGTGCCACATATTTTTCAATTTCGATACATGAGTTGCCATGTCATCAGCAGTATCCTTTTGAAATTTAAAGAACTCCATACATACTTCATATAACCTGTCTTCATTGACACCGTCATAGAGTCTATGCAATTCATCCCATACGTCCTTAGGATGAGAGAATCTAATCACCTTGTCCAAGATTTCATCTGATATGTTGTTCGTAACCAGCAGTAACGCAGTACTTTCCAACCTAACATACTCCGATAACTGTTTGTTATACTCCGTCAAAGCCACTGCGGAAGCAGCATCAGTATCACCGCCCTCAGCTACAGGCTTATTCGGTTTTTGAATTTTTCCCTGAATAATGTCCAAAAGTCCGTCTATGCCCCGTAACAGAGCAGACATGCGGTATTTCCATTGCATCCAGTTATTTCCGTCAAGCTTACATATTTGTATTTTACTTAGCTCCATGCTTAGTTTCCAACAAATATTTAAGTGAATATATCTGGTCCCATAACCAATTACGAGTAGTTTAGTTTATTATATCAGACGACATGACAACTTAAATATAACAGCACGTTTCTATGGTGACGCACATTGCAGACTAAAGAAGTTTTGCATACACAGTATCGATAGAGGTTGCATATATCATCTTTAACAACAACAATTAAACAAAATAATCTAGTATCGATGATGCAGTACAAAACGTGAGTTCGAGCCCTACAGGGGCCTCGTGTTTATCGAAAATAGATATCTATTGGCTACTTTTTGCGCCGGATAATGTTATCTGTCATTATAGGAAAGAATGTTCCACGGGTCGACAGTTGACTCGTAGTTCATGTGAGCATTCTGCTTATCAAAAATATATATTCGTCGGCCATTTTCCGTCCCCCAAAAACCATTTTTCTGTAATTATTGCGCTCTAAGCACATGGAAGTCATGGAACATTTTAATATTCCATGGAATGTTCCACGCGTTGAGCGTTGACACGTGACTCGTGTGAACCTTTTGTTGATCGAAAATACATATCCGTTGGGTATTTCACGAGCCAAATGATGTTATCAAGTAGGATTTCTGTATATTGTGCATGCAGTAAATACTGAGGCGTGCTCGTGGATAGCGTCATAGCCGAGCGCCGGGCCACCCAAGGTCTCGTGCTTGATAATGAAACGTGTTCTATGTACTTGTCTTCATCCAACTGCTTTTTACAATGGTTTCAGCGAATCCAAACATCTATAAATTGTGAGGGCATATACTTTGAAAAACAATAAATGTATCATAAGTCTAATATCTGGTCTTATTTATCAGAATCCAGAAACTTTCAGTTTGACCTAAGTACATAATAGATACGCTATCACTTATATTTTGTCGTTTAAATATTCGTTTAAGGGGGATGCGCTAAGGCAGCCCGCGAAATTCCAATTTTCTGACGTTTTTTGCAATTTTCACGTCATTAACAGGCTGTATGTTGATCTAAACATAAATCGCGGACGTGATAAATGGCTTTACAGAATTGTTATCAATAGAATCAGCAATAAAACTCTCTAAGTTCGTAGAATCCTATTGAAAGTTTATTTCAGAAATAGGCATTCAATAGGATTCTACGAAGAGAGTTAGTTGTCTTGCTTATTCTAATGATAATAATTCTGTAAAGCCATATTTGTTACGTTCGCGAATCATATTTAGATCAACATACGACCTATTATCAGAATCGATTTTTTTTTTAATTTTACCTTTTTTTACTATCTTCGCTGACATAATGTTTTTCTTATTTGACATTAATAGACCTACAATTTAAATATCAACAAGGTATTATTTTAATCATATTTTATATTGTTTTTTTGTTCATGTGTAGACTGTAGATCTGTAGAGCATTTTCTATTTTGTTAAGTACCTGCTACTTTTGACGGGCCTACGCTGTCCTCTCATACTTATTAACACTGTAATTTTAAAACATTGTGAAAGCCATTTTTTTTAAAAGAGTAACCGTGAAGTTTCTTGCCGGCTCTTCTCCATAGGAAACGACCAATTGGAACCGCGCACCTAGCTTCTGACGTTTCATAAGTGCATGTAGGCTTATGTGAAATAAAAATATTTTTGATTTGAAAGACCGGTAGGCGATGGTTTCCGATACAGCCCACAATATACCCATAACCGATTTTTAACATTACCTACCGTAGACACCAACATCATCATTATCATTTCACCCGAAAGACGTCCAGTGCTGGACGTAGGCCTCGCCCAAGCACCGCCATTTCGACCGGTTTTGTGCTTCCAGCATCCAGCGAATACGTACACGTACGTCGTACAGCCTTCACAAGGTAGACACCAACGGAACATAATAATTATGATACAGACAGGGCACACGATCTTAAGGTGGATCAGCAGCTGTAGCCCGCGAAAAATTTCTTACGTTTTTTGCAATTTGCAGGTCAGTGTCAGGTTGCTGGATCAAAATATGATTCGCGACCATAACAAATATGTATTTACGGAAGTATAATCATTGAAATCATTAGGAGACGGATGTGTAATTCATACAAACGTAATACCATAATAATTTGTTAATCAAACATATTCCTAAGGTAGTGTGTCTTTATTCCGATTGGAATACAGAATATCTAGGTTCCCGAATATATATTTTGAATGGACACTGATTTAAACAACAGTTATGAGAAAAAACAAATAATTAAAAAAAAACAAAAACACGCCTGCCATACTTATCAAAAAGTGAACTAAAAAATTTAAAACAAGTTACATGATTTTCCATGAAAAGATTGATTATCAGTTTTCCACTTTTGGGCACAATGGCGTTTTAATTGCACAGTAAATATTATAATCTATTTAGTACCTACCTTGTGGCCATTCAACACTAAAATCATGTAACTTGTTTTAAATTTTTTAGTTCACTTTTTGATAAGTATGGCAGGCGTGTTTTTGATTTTTTTTAATTATTTGTTTTTTATTTAATACCTTTTAGTGATAAAAAAATATTTTTGCAAACGCACAATGTGCAACGAAATACAACTTAATTTTTTTTGGAACGCGAAATTATTTTTCATATGATTTATTAATAAGATCTCTAAGGCGATTCAGTTCTTGCAAATACTTTTTGTCATGGGGCTCATTGATAAGCTTTCGTGGATCTAAAACACCAATTGCCAATCCTTCTGGCTGTCTCACGCGACTAAGAGCGACATTAGCTTGCCCCTTGGCAAACATTTTAGTGCTTAGATCGACGGTTCTGTCCAGTGTCAGTTGCAGCTTGTGCACTGTCACAGCCAAAATAGGTGGTAGCATATGCCGCTCGAATTTACCTTGACCACGTACCGCGTCTAATTCGACAGTGCTAGGTTCAATTTTGACACCCAAACCGACTGTGTTGCCTCGTATCGTTTTGTCATCGAACTCTACGAAGGCTTACCGTTACCGGTAACTCTCCCGGTTCAAGTTAGTCACGACGTAGCCCTGGCCATACAAATTTTCGGATGACCCTTATAGCACCATTTACCAAGCCGTGTCCAACGTTAATATTTTTCCGCAACATTACTCTGGAACCGATACCAACTTTTAAAAATGGAACAATACCTCCTGTTTTATTGGGATCAGAAGGTATAAATTCGGGTTTTGGCCGCTGTCCGTAGGTTTTGGCTTCCACGGATGTATCTGATGCCACCACGTCATAGGTACATCCGGCAAGTTTTGGTGAGTTCGTTGGTCATCGTTTGGTTGTAGTCATCCACCTGTCTTGTCGTGGGAAATATTCGCACACACTCACCATCTGCGAATGGTCCAGTGAGTGGTACTCTATGACAATCCAGGGTTTCAAGTTGCTGCATGGTGAGTTGACCAACCCGCAGACTATTAAAAATATCCACAAATGTGGTGTCGTCTGCTTGCCTAATATTCTGTGGCAGTTCGCAGAAGCTAAATAACGCCCATAAGTCCACTTCAGCACTTAAATGTGGTGGCTGTTCAAAGCAGTATGATTGCCGCCGGCAGATTTAGCTACTGGTGGTTATATTTTATAAACTAAAAAACCGTTTAATTTCTTTTGTTAAACTTTTGTTAATTTATTTTGTTGAACGAATGCATATTGAATACTACTGTGGTATATTTTTGTTATATACTAAGCAAACTCTAGACGATGATAGTATACGTAGTCAAATTTTCATGAAAAAAAATATATTACCGTTTTTCTCATGAACCATGGCTCCCCCTTTATATTTTTTTAAAATGATCACTAGCCTATGTTACCCGGAATAGTTCAACGCTTCTAACAATACCACATACATTAAAATCGGTTAAGCCGTTTAGAAGTTATAGTGGAATAAAGAAACTCACAAACATACATACATACATACATGAACCCTGAAAACATAACGCTCCTTTTTGGGCAGTCGTGAAAAAATAAGTTTTCTATAGAAATTTTAAATTCCTCATATCTCGTCTTTATATCATTGTCCTTTCAAAATATATATTTGGGAACATAGTTATTCTATAATCCAATCGAAATGAATACACACTACCTTATGAATATGTTTGATTTACAAATTATTTTGGTATTACGTTTGTATGAACTACGCATGCTAAGTTAAATTTGTTCCAGAAAACAAAAAATCTCTTAGGGAAAAGTTCATATACTTTTTTTTATTTATTTATTGGTTCACCAACAATTGTTTACCCGGGTTATGTGCTAATAAAGGTAACATGCAAAAATGTGTATGCCACAGTGCAACCATCACTTACAAAAGCGATGTATTAATGGTTTTAATAATACCTACTCGTATTATAATTCTGCTTGTACACAATGATCCACGATGGCCAATAGTGGCTAGTACAAAATGGACCACGATGGCCCATGCTGGTCATGAGTGGCTTGTACACAGTGACCCACGATGGCTCAAGTGGTCATGAGTGGCTTGTACACAGTGGCCCACGATGGCCCATGCTGGTCATGAGTAGTTTGTACACAGTGGCCCACGATAGCCCATGCTGGTCGTGAGAGGCTTGTTCACAGTGTAAATAAATATTTGTTATGGTCACGAATCATATTTTGATTCGCGAGCTACCATTGCGGATCCACCTTACCAAAAAAATCGATTCTGCGGGTACTCATTAGAATCTCTTTAACATTTTGGACAAAAAGCTAGTGCCTTTCAAGTTTGAAGAGGGCCTTGAAATCGTACACGCCACACCACGATCTATAGCGGCAGCCGCGGCAGGGCACAACGGTAACCATACGTACCTAAAATAGTATCCAAGAATTTTTGTCCGTTTGTCTGTATATTGTATACCTACTCCGGATTGGCGCAAAAACGGCTGAATGGATTTGGATGAAATTTGGCACACAGATAGTTTATAACTTGGATTAACACAGGATACTTTCTTTTTCATTTTTGCTGGCGGGGCGACGCATGCCGTGTGGCGACGTGTCGTCACTATACATTATGTAGTAGTGTGTAAATAATTTCGATTTTTCACATCTGCCAGGCGTCCCGTGACGGTTCAATATTTTTTTTTTCTTTGATTTTTTTAGAAATAAGCATTACCTTTGTACGTATTTTTCTGTTCCTTTCTTCTTGTATGTTTATATAAAACATGGAATTAACGCACAACCTCTTAAGGGGTCATTGTAATCATCATTATGAACAGCTTTTACCATGGGACTAAACATGAAATCGCGAAAAAAAAAGCTGCTGTTCCCTACATTTTGAAGAGTTATGAGAACATATAATATGTATAATGTTAGGTATTGAACAGCTGATTTTTAGGGTTCCGTACCCAAAGGGTAAAATGGGAACCCTATTACTAAGGCTCCGCCGTCTGTCTGTCTGTCTGTCTGTCTGTCCGTCTGTCACCAGGCTGTATCTCATTAACCGTGATAGCTAGACAGTTGAAATTTTCACAGATGATGTATTTCTGTTGCCGCTATAACAAAAAATACTAAAAAATAGAATAAAATAAATATTTAAGGGGGCTCCCATACAACAAACGTGATTTTTTTGCTCGTTTTTGCTCTATATTGATAACGGCAACAGGTAGACGCTTGAAATATTCACCGAATATGTAGATATATATTGACTTTAAAAAAAATTATTAAATTAAAATAAAACAGGTATTTAAGGGGGGCTCCCATACAACAAACGTGTTTTTTTGCCATTTTTATAGATAAATGTACGGAACCCTTCGTGTGCGAGTCCGACTCGCTCTTGACCGGTTTTTTTTTTACATAGTCGTTATCTAAATAAATAAACACTTTCATCTCGGTATTACGTTCCCGTGGGATAATTTCCGACCTTCACGCGAGGGAATTCGCGGGGAAAAGGTAGTGCAAAATAATTTAGGCCAACGTCAAAAGTTGGCGTGTGGTAAATGCCACGTGTCCTATTGAATATAATCGTATTAAAGTACCACGAAGCACGTTAATTAAGTAGAATGCTGGTCCAATTGTCCACGTAGAGATAAATTAATAACCCTTTTTAAGCTTAGAATAATATACGACTGTGTTTTGTTTTTGTGCAGTAAAAAAAGCTTTAGTAAAACTTCTGCGAATTTTCATCTTTATGTATAGGTAAGATGGAAATTGTTTTTTTTCGCTAAAATATGAACTTTGCACTGTTAAGATATAAAAATATTTTTTTTTTGTTTTTAAATCGAGGGTCCTTTACTGTGTGGGTAAATCATTTTTATGAAGATCAACATATATTTTTTCGGGAGCATTACAATAACAGTTGCAGAGAATAATGGTGGCAATGTACGTCAATTTTAAATAAATTATAAGAAAGAAAGAAAATACATTTATTTGCGAAAAACATAGCGTAAAGTAAAAGACGAACACAAAAAAGATGTGTTCGGGGGAATTATGTGTCACATCCACGCACTGTGTTAAGACCTACGAGTTCTCGTAGGACCGTAAACGCAAAAAAAAAATGATTTGCAGTTGAAGACTTGTGATGTGTGGATGCGTGTGTGATTATGTGTATGTGTTTATGTGTATATATGTACGTATATGTGTGTGTGTGTGGTTGTTTTTTACGTAAAGGGTTTTACCTTATATTTAGTAGAATATTCTCTACTTCATCGTAGCTTAACTTGTTTATCCACTTAATCAGCAACGATTTGCATTCTTTGTATGGTTTAGTATGTATATCAATTTGTTTATTAATTTTATTGTATATGGAAGACGAGCGTTTGTCGTACTGAATATTTGCAAATTCTGTTCTTACAAAAGGGGTGGAAGCAATGTTATGTTTCCTTCTTCTAGCATATAACATAACATTAGGATCTAAGGGTAGGGTTTTATGTTTTTTTTAAACTATGTGTATAATATATAACTTTCGTACTGATAACAGATTACTTGTTTGATATAGCTCATGGGTGTGAAATGTTTTTTTTTTGAAGTACATTACTTTTATTAAAGTCCGTTGCGCTCTTTCAACATCAAGAAAACGTGTTTTACGCGCGCCCCCCCAAATGGAGATACAATATATTATTACTGATTGAACTAGTGAGATATACACTTCATTTAGAAGATTTTTTGCCAAGCCACTCTTGGGGACTATGTGTCTCAATGTTTTAAAAATCCAAATAAATTTTCGTAATCTCGCAGTAATTTGTTCAATTTGAGGATACCAGGACAAGCTTTGATCCAACATTATACCTAAGTACTTGACGTGGTTAACTTTACTGATGGTTGGACAATTGCAGTCATAATGAACCGTCTGCCTACACTCATGTATTTTAATGTTGAAATTAGGTTCTGGTTGGACGGTTTTATATATTGAAAAGCAAATAAAATTAGTTTTGCTCGTGTTTAACGTAAGGAGATTTGTTTTTAGCCATGAAGCCACTTGTAACATACCTATTTCGGTGTTGGTTTTTGTTTCAGCCCAGGTTGAGCCAGTGAAGACGATTGCTGTGTCGTCTGCATCCGAAAATATTTTTGCATACCATATAAGTAAAGACCTATATTTTCTATCTTTTTCAACATTTTAGGCGCAGTCATTTCAGAGATATAGGGAATGGTAAATTTTCATCTATTTTCTTAAATAACTTCAAAACTATTAATTTAAAAATTATAAAAAAAATGGTTTGTGGTACGGAACCCTAAAAATGTAGATGAAGATACACTAACGAAATCAACAAAAATAACATCAAACCCTAAAATACGGACTTGATATCGGTAATAACATTACAGGTGTATTAATATAATGCCTGTTTAATCCGTTTGAGGCACGTTTCAGATAACGAAGTTTGTGGAACATAATTGGAGAGTATTAATATCAAGTTACCGAGTTAAAGTTCGCATGAACTTTGTTGAGACTAATCGCCTCGTTGCGAGGGTCGACGTCACACTTACTTTGCGAAGCCTCTTTAAGTAAGTATATTCGAGAGTTTTTTTTTACTTATTATGTATGTATACCTATACAAGCCAAAAAAAAACTTTTTACAAAAAAAAAACATTACAAAGTGAAAAATAACCTTCATTTCGGAAGTCGGTGGCAAAAAATTAAAATTGATCCAAAGACACCGACTTCCGAAATGAAGGTTATTTTTCACTTTGTAGTGTTTTGTTTTTTGGAAGTCGGTTGTTTTTTTTTTGGAAAAAGTGTTTTTATTTTTCACTTTTTAGTGGGCCAGTTTGCAATTTATCTAAGTTACAATAGCCTAATGTCAACTGCTCATCACCTTTTACAAAATATTGCTTTTCCCGATGCAGAGGACGTTAATAGTTGGGGAGTTCTCCTGGTAAGAACCAGGAGAACTGATGGTGACTTCACCATATGCATTGTGACGAGCATAAATTGCTTAGCAACCATATTAAAGTGACTAATCGAATCGCAACAGTGTAATACTTATTATTAAGTAGTTCCGGTGGCCATCTGTGGTCTTCATCATCAGTTCCACTTCACCAAATGGTGCTTTCCAAGTGCAAATGCATGAGTTACTATAAAAAATGTTGAAATCGATATAGGTGTGCCTATAAAATTTGAGGATTGCCTTCGATTTCCATGGGATGCCCTCATCAGATTCTGACGACTTGGTGACAATGGAACCACCCCGAAAGAATACTCTTTCCAACAAAAAAAATAATTTCAAAATCGGTCTACAATTGACGGAGCAATTGCGTAACAAACATACAAAAAAAAAAACCATACTGCCGAATTGAGAACCTCCTCCTTTTTGGAAGTCGGTTAAAAAGCATAGGTAGATTATTTCATTCTCTTCCAGTATTCTAAATATAATCTCCTGATTTATATATTTCTACGATACACTTGCATCATTCCTCTGGGCCTCGCTTGCTGTCTTGAGTGTAGCTTTTGAAAAGTATAATAGTCTCAGTAGCCCTGTGTTTGCCAGCTATACGCTAGGATCAATTTCATTGTCTGGATTACCAACCAAGCCAAGCGAATCAAAATCAAAAGTCATTTATTCAAACTAGGCTGAGAATGAGCACTTTTCGAACGTCAAAAATTACATGAGACAGTCCCCCAAAAACGTCCACCCTTCACCACTTCCTAGTGCTTTATTTGGGAAGAAAAAGTGGCGCAACAAACTCCCCAGCAGCACAGCTGTCTGTTCACATATAAAACTTGAATTTATACAATAAAATGTAAAATGCAACACAAAACATTAAATTAAATTATTTGCCTTATGTTAGCTAGCACACACCACTATACAAAAAAAAAAAATATATATATAAATAATAATCGTTTACGACACGGTTGGCGCAGTGGTTAAGCGATTGACTGCTGCGCTGTGTGTCGCGGGTTCGATTCCCGCACGGAACAAATATTTGTATGACCTACAAGTAGTTGTTCCGGGTCTGGCTGTTTGTGTATGTGAGTTTAAATGTTTGTAAACGCACCCACGGTACAGGAGAAATTCCTAGTGTGGGGCAACGTTAAAAAAAAAAAAAACTATACTATTATACTAGAATATTATTTTTACCATGATATTTTTATAACACTTATGTAGCCTTTGTATAGTTACATATTCTCTTGATCTCTATTATCATGCATAACCGAATGTCTCTGATATTTCTATTCTCACAATGTGTTTCGTCATCAATCCTCTGATTAGATACTCCCTCAACTAGGTTGCGGGCTAATTTTAGAACATTCACACTCAAAAAATAAGAAATCTTTACCTTACTTCGTTAACAAGTTAAGTCTTAGAGAATGTACTAATGAGTTTCCTGGAACGTGGGTAGTTCCGTTTATCATTCACCGCAGTGCAGGGTCGGGAAGAAATTCTCCGAATGAAATACTTAACTAACCGATGCTTAGTATTCGTGAGGCGCCCCCTTATTTTAATGAGTGAATTTTTCTTGTTTGAAGTCGTAGTTATGCTGATAATGCGGTTTAGTGGTGGATGAGATATTAATCGTAAATTGTGAAGTCAAAGCTCGTTGATCTATTCCTAGGGCCGTCCGTCATCGCCGGGAGACTTTTTAATATTGAATAGGCTCGCGTTGGTCCACCAGATCGCCTGAATATTTTTGGTTTTTCGTATCAGTTTAGCATAGTCCGCCTAGTCACTCACACTTGTCTCCTCTCGGTGAGAGGGACTGGGCCGTAATCCACCACGGGCATAATGCGGATTGGTAGATGTCACATGACTCCATATTTTTTTGTTTCTTTGACATTTTTCGGCTGATGTTTTCCTTCACCTTTTTCAGAGCAGTGATGATGAAATCATTTACAGACGTGGGCCACCACTGCTCAGCCTATCGTGGTGAAAATCTTAGCCAGTTTTGGCAAGGTGGGAGACGGCTGCCCAGCCTAGAGTTCGTCAAATATAGGTAATTAGCCACTCATAGCAGCCCCGCGCGCCCATCCCCCGTTATTGATCATGAACTATTTTTTACCGCTTTTTTATGGCTCGCCGGCCGGCAACCCACTTACAAACGTTTCGTAAACAAAAAATTTCTTCGAAGCGTTGTTAAGTGACGATTTTTTCGTTGAGTGCATAGATAAGGCTACACAATTCAAGTTGTTTCGTAACTTAAATGACTGAAGTGTTTTTTTAATGTTTTTTTTAATGGGAACTACAGATCCCAGCAGCATTTTATTCCGTTTTTTAGTATTTGTTGTTATAGCGGCAACAGAAATACATCATCTGTGAAAATTTCAACTGTCTAAGTATCACGGTTCATGAGATACAGCCTGGTGACAGACGGACAGACAGACAGATAGACAGACAAACGGCGGAGCCTTAGTAATAGGGTTCCCGTTTTATCCTTTGGGTACGGAACCCTAAAAAAATTGGGAGCCTTCTCTTAAATCAGTGCCAGTTGCGCTTTGAATCTCTGCCAATGTTACGCTGCGAATAGCCAGTGATACTGTTTACGTTTTGATTATTATTTTGTTGAATGTCGCTACCTACTACCGTAGTACGAGGGGGAAGTGGAGTAGGGTTTGGTAAATAAGCGTGTTTTGAGGGTTCCGTACCTCAAAAGGAAAAAAAGGAACCCTTATAGGATCACTCGTGTGTCCGTCTGTCCGTCGGTCACAGCTGATTTGCTCCAAATCTACTGGACCCATTAAGTTGAAATTTGGTACACAAAATTATGAACTTCTGTAACCCAAACACGGTGTTATAAATAAATTAATTTTGAATATTTTATTTATTTATTAAGTTCGGACAACAATATGGTCCAATTGTTAGTAAAATACCTTATCACTAGTTTAGTAGTACACAAAATAAAAATAACAATAGCTGATTTCTGCGGCAGGATGTGCAGAGAACGATAAAGCAAGGAATATGCTACCTGACCATTCTCCCCACACAGTGCCTCAGAAATGTGCTGTAAGGGCTCTCCACCACTGTTTTCAGGATGCTATTGTCACTGATCCGCGTTCTACGCTTCAATGATGCTACTTTTATGCGAATCAATGCATGGAAGCCATCAGTTCGGTTCTGAGCAAACATTTCCGATGCGCTACAGAAACTGGACAGTTTCAACAGCATCGTAAAAACATTGTTTTATTGGATGCATTAGACATCTAGTGATCTTTTGGTGTAGCTGACCCATAGACCCCCCCGCATACAGACCTTGACAAAACGCCTTGAACAGCGTGATTTTGACTTGGTCCGCACAACGAGAGAATCTACGGGCCAACATGTTCCCTCGGACCACCAGTGTCCTACGTTCCCTTTCGATGTCTGCGTTATCCTTAAGATCGTCGGTAAGTATGTGCCCCAAGTACTTAAATTGGTGGACTTTATTTATGCTCATACCATTTAGAAAACAACTAGGTTCATAATTAGGGCACTTACCTTAGGGCCTTAGAGAGCGTGTATTCACACTTACGGACATTGTACACAAGGCCGTGCAAGGCAGCATACTCCTCGCAAACCTTCAACATTTCTCTGATAGATCCCTCAGTTGGACCCAGAAGTACCATGTCGTCCGCATAGGTGATGCTGTTAATACTAACACCACCAACCCGGCAGCCGACACGCATACCACTGAGCCCGACTATGAGATCATTAATATAAAGGTTGAAGAGCCGTGGAGACGTCAACCCCCCCTGTCTCACACCGCACTCCAACCCATACGACTCAGAGAACGTTCCGACCCACTTTACACAATTCGTTTGGTTTGCATACCAATACTGCATGAGCTTAAGCACAGATGCCGCCGGTACATTCCTGTCACCCAGCTTTCTCCAGAGCACACCATATGACAATAGGTCAAAAGCTCTGGAGAGATCCAGGAAGCAGGCATACACCGGCGTTTTGCGGTCTGTGTAATATTGGACAGTATTCTTCAAACTCAGCACAGCACTTCCGGTTGCAAGCTCAGGTTGAAAGCCAAACTGTGCATTATGCAAACACAAATACTTTTTCAGGCACGAATCAAGCATACCGTCCAATACTTTAGCCGCTCTGGTTGCAAGGGAGATTGGACGGTAGTTGCCCTTGTCCGAGATATCCCCTGTCCTGTTTTTGACTATAGGTGTTACAATAGTTTGCATCAGCTCAGCAGGTAAGTGAGAGTGACTGATGCACATTGTGTAAAACCAGGACAGGATTCTCGGCAAGTGACCCCCCGCATGTTTGAAATGCTCGATGCTGAGTCCATCGTGGCCAGGCGATTTACCTCTACTCATGCCTTGAATGATGGATCTGACTTGCTTACCCGAAAAAAGTGTTAGTGGTTGCGCCCCCCCACTGTCAGACTCAGCATCGGCCATAGCAACTGAAAGGCCCAGTGGAGATTTCACTTTAAAATGTTCCATAAACATATTTGCAATTACCCCCGGGGTAATTGGTCCCACCTACGCTCACCGGCAGACCAGGCCTAGTATCCAACTTACGTGTCGACTTCCAAAATTTACTAAAATTTTTCGTGGCTCTTTGCTTTGCTAAGTTGTCCATTTTGACCTGTTCTTCGTTTTTTTGGCACCATTGCAGGCGTCCCTTGAAGATTTTACGGGTCTCACGCATCTCTTCGAAAACTACTCCACTATTTGGTCTCCTGTGCCTAACCCATTCCTTGAATTTAAGCCAGGCCTTACGGTGAGCGTCACGAATATGACTATTCCATCCGCACACCACTTTCCCTCTCCCTGGCCTGAAACCTCATACTACATTTGTTTGCTCGGCAGCGTTACATAAAATACTTATAATTTTACCGTATAGGTAGGTCGTTCAAGACATATTTATATTCTACTGAGCTGCATGAGCCATAACTACACTCTGAGAATTCAGGTGGAAAATCTATGTCACGAAACCTATCATTACACAAGTCCTTGTAACACTTGATCTGAGATTCGTCCCTTTCGCCCCAAATAACTTTAGAGCGCGGTGTATTCTGTGTTATTAATTTAGATCTCACTATATTCAGATCACACTCAACGTGCAAGGGTTAGTGATCTGACATATAAACGTCTTCCTTTATTCCTACATATATAATAGTTTGCCAAGCCGAAAAAGACACAACACAGTGATCTAGTTACCTTCTACACCCGTGGGCTTCGCTCACAAAAGTGTAGTTATCTGTCACGCAGCCCAGTTTTTCTATATCTGCACAGATCCAAACTTGGTCATTGCAGAAATTGTTTAATTCCCTAAAAAAACAGTTCATGTGGATGTGCATAAAAATCGCCTAATATGAAAACACTTTCAATTTCTGCACTCGCAACATTTGCGCTAATCTCACCTAAAACCTCTGTAAACAAAGGCAAGTTGTCAGATGAGTCTGTTGGCATATAAATAGAGATTAAAGTCCATTTCACGAAAGAAGTCCCGCAGACGTGGCGCTGCAGGCATGGGTTATTTTAGGAATGTTGCTAACTTAGCGTATAATAATAATTAGTTCCACTTATTTCCGCGGGACTTCTTTCGTGAAATGGACTTTACAATAATCGAGCGTTCGCCGACAGTAGCTCTGATAGCAGCGAGACGCGAGCTAGTGCACCCTAATATTGTAACATCGTTAGAAATGCCCTTTTTCCAGAGGATAGCCACTCCCCCATTTTTTTTTTTTTATGGGAAATTGTCAAATAACTTCTCCCGCTCTGGGCTGGCGGGAGTGGGAGGGCGTGTCAGACTTTTACAGACTAAAACCCACCCGTGTTCCTTACGTTGTCTGTGTGCCGGGGCCACGATATCCCTTTCGGACAAACTCGCAACCCCGGCAGGAGGCACTCCCTCATATGGTCTCCCTATCCTCCATATGGTCTCCCTATCTACTGATACCCGTGTATTAAAATTTATCACTTATGGTACGTAAGAAAGGAATATCATGGGGAAGAAGCCATGTCTCTTGAAGGGCTACTATGTCTGACATCTTACGAACTAAAGGAGCGGCGCCTCCTGGCACAGGCATCTTTGTGCTTAAAAGGGGACGCCACCAACTGTATAACGTATGTAAATCGTGTAATATTGAAATAAACATTTTTGTATTTTTTTTTGTATTTACAGATTTCCCTAACACTATCAACCGAGTGCTTAACAGATTTACAGTTGAAACTAGTAAACTTACAAAGTTTGTTTTGATTACAGTTCAAAATTACGTCCATTAATAACTATTACTTAGTTAAATAAAAATAAAAACGATATTTAAGAAGTACTGGCTAACTAAGGGAAACTTTATTTGTTGACTTTTTTATTTTATTTATATATTGTAGTTTTTTTGCTGTCACTACAGATTGCTTTAGGGTTTTCTCGTATTTTTTATAATATTTTGATAATATGGGATTGTTTGTTTTAATGGTAAGTACTTTAAGTAGTCTTTTGTTTTTGCAAGATAATTTAATAAAAATTATCTTGCAAAAACAAAAAACTACAATATATAAATAAAATAAAAAAGTCAACAAATAAAGTTAAAACTATGTGGAATATAATAAGCGAAAGAACAAGTAAATCAATAAAAAACGAAAAAATTAACATATAATTGCATAAAAATGAAACCTTGATAACTGAACCTAAGCAAATAGCTAATATCTTCAACGACTTCTTTGCTTCTATTGGGGAAAAAACCTCACTAGCAAAAGGAGCCCCTGTTATGTGCCCCACAGAGAACACGATTTTTCTCAGCCCTGTCGATCCCTATGAAGTAAATAAAATAATAAAACAATTAAAAAGTAAAAAGAGCTATGGAGTAGACGAACTTCCCCCATTTCTACTTAAGCAATGTGCAGACGAACTAACCCTACCATTTTATAAATTAATTAACCAGTCGTTTGAAGAGGGAACCTTTCCCAATGAACGCACTGATAAAACCCATTTATAAGAAAAATTCTAAAACCGACCCTAATAACTATCGCCCTATCGCGCTGTTACCAACTGCGTCTAAAATCTTTGAGAAGGCAATGTGTGACCGCGTATACTCTTTTTGTGAAATATATAAAATAATTGACGACTGCCAAAACGGTTTCCGTAAAAACAGATCTACAACGTTAGCAGTAAATAAATACGTACAAGAGGCTCTATCTATTATTAATAATAAAAACTACGCCATAGGTATGCTCCTCGATATGACCACAGCCTATGATAAGGTGCAATTTAAAATACGATTAGATAAGTTACATGGGATAGGAATACGAGGAAAAGCTCATGAATGGTTTGCATCATACCTAAAGGATAGGGAACAACTAGTACAAATTGAACATTTTGATAAAAACACAAATTAGGGTAAGAGAGACTATGGGGCAAGAGAAACTGTAGTTTGTGAATAAAAAACTATAGGTTCTAGCTCCATGGTTACTCGGTCGATAAAACAGTATTGTCAAATGAATACCAAAGAAAAGACAAAGATAGCGCTATTATTCATCAACCCGGCAGTTTGACACAAACAAAAATTCAGTTGACTGACTACGAAAGTACGAGTTCGCGGCATTTTTTTTGTGTACTCATGTATATGCTAAAAAGTTTAGCTGGAACGCTGTCAATGTGTGTAAGTATTGTATAAAATTCAATTTTGATAATTTTGCATGTTAAATTGTATAATCTATGCTTTGAATATCTATTTTTGATGTGATTCGACACGTAACCTACAAATTGTAAAGTGTGGTAAGAAAAACTGTCATGGCCGGGGTAAGAGGAACACATGTTTCTCTTTCCCGGTGTCAGAAGTCACAAACATTTAACTTTCGTTGTTATATTATGAATTGGTTATTAAAGTACCTACCTAAAGCTATGACTGAATTAATACAAATACCATATTTGTTACAGAAAAATGCGAAACGTTACAAGAAAAACTGATAGAGCATCGTACCCGCCAGAAAAACTACAAGAAGCAGTAAGGGCTGTTCAAAGTGGGGAATAATAAATCGCGTATGTACCGTCGCCAACACATCAGGTTATACCAAATTGTCAAATTTCTCCAAGTTATTTTATTCCTTAAAATGTTGAAGGTTAAGTTCAAATCGAATGAGAAAATTTGACAGCTTTTGGTAACTTGATGTGCTGGCCCTGCAGTCTCAACATAGATAGCGATCGCTTTACGACCGAATTCGTTTGGAAAGCGATCGCTATCTATGTCGAGACTGCAGGGCCTGGCGACTTTACATCATATTCATCATTCTATAACAGCTCTAGTACGTATAATGTGTCATGAAATGAAACGTGTACATAATGTACCCAGATGTTATGTGTGTCACATTAGGTACATGCATTTGTACTTATTTTCACCAGGTTTATCTTATTATGCAAATGCAATGCATTATTTCAGTAAACTTTTATTTATATTCCTTTTTTCTTGTTTTAGGTATTTATGAGTGTAAAGTTATAAAATCGAATTCTTTGGGATGATCCGCCGTCTTGTCACGTGATTTAGAAGAAGATTTTGTATATAATATTTTGGATAAATGGACGGACGAGCAATGAAGGCTATCCCGGAACAGCATACGCTGCTACAACGAATGGTTGGAGATATAAACATAACCATTTAATTCTTTTAATATTTAGTAGGATTGCCTGAAAAGGCACCGATGTTTTAATTTTTAATTAAGAAGGTCTGAACGGTTAATGGGCGGACTGTTCGGGTGCAGTTACAGTCTAACAAATAATTCATTACGAACTTCTTTTTGAAATAAAGGCTACTTTATCGTGATTTTTGCCATTTAACTGTCAAGAACCTGTCAAGTTATTGCATCGAATTATTTCTTGAACTGTACGCTCAGTACCTTCGTTCAGCCAACTGAACATTTAACACTGGTTTGAGACTTTATGAATAAGTAAACTTTGTGAAAAAAAAATAAGAATATAGCACTGTGATTTTAGTGAAATCATAATTATGTTCCTCTTACCCCAAATATAAATCTTTGTTCAATAATTTTTATTGTAGACGTTATTTGAATGGCATTGAGTTCACACTTGACTAACACAGTTTTATAAAATGAGATGGTCCCAAATTGAACCACACAGGTTAGGTATTTACAGAGTTATATCGACTGTTCCTCTTACCCCAAAAACCGGGGAAAGAGGAACAATAGCACTAACCTAACGATTTGCCATTTTTTGGCTATTAGCATTGCAATTAGCTTAATAAGTCGTTCCAATAGGGAAAACTGACATACGTAGGTATATGTTGTGTTTATCAAAGTCACAAGAGGACATTACACTTAGTGGCAAGAAATTAACATAGAATTTGAAAAATAAACTATGTTCCACTTACCCCACCTGACTATAAATAATTAAAATAAGATCCGACAGTAGGTAAAGCAGTTAACGCGTCAATTCCCCAAGGGAGTGTAATAGGCTGCCTTTTGTTTCTTATCTATATAAACGACCTTCCCAAAATTATAAACGGACCATGTGTTCTATTTGCGGATGATATATCTCTGCTCACCGCATGCCAGAACAATGACAATATAAACGACAAATTAAACTCCCTTCTTTCTACAGTTGTACTCGTAAACTGGATGGATAACCATAATCTAGAAATTAACTTCACTAAAACAAAATTAATTACTTTTCATCCTCATCAAAAATCCCCATGAAAACTAAATTTTACTTTTAATAATGAAAAACTGGAACAAGTAAATGAATTTACTCTCCTCGGTTTGTCTATAGATACCCACATAAATTAGAAATCCCATATACAGAAAATAAGAGCATAATTATCAAAATTTTCATACGCCCTACGTGAAATTAAAAAAACTACCAACCTGCAAACTGCACTTGTCACTTACTCCGCATAATTATGCCCAGGTATGGCTCAGCTGTGGGGTTATGTTGTGGGGAAACAGTACATACTCACAAACCACATTTATTTTACAAAAGAAGTTAATTCGAATAATAACCAACATAGATCAAACAGACAGCTGCAAACCAGACTTCCGAAAACACAAAATACTCACACTTCCCTGTTTATATATTTTTGAATTATGTAAATTTGTCAGAAAACACCCACATTTTTACACCACTTGCGAAGAAACACTTGCAAACAAAATACAATTTTCGACACAACAAAAACAAAATAAACATACCTCAATCCCGACTCAAAATGCACTCAACCAGTCCTTTAGTTTATGTCTATAAAAATGTATAATAAATTGCCAAATAACATTAGAGAAGTTACCAAAACAAATATATTTATTAATAAATTGAAACAATTTCTGGAATCCAAGTCATACTACTCAGTAAATGAGTTTTTAGATGAAAAAACTATTGCAAAATAAAATTAATTATCCTTCTTATAAACCAAACATTATGAAATCTATATAAATAAATAGGAATATAGAAAATCAAATAAAAATATGAATACATAAATAATAACATAATTAAATAATAATGAACATACTTCTAATATTAATAACTAATAATAATAATTTCATAATAATTACCTACATTATTCTTATGCAATAGATAAAACCAAAATAACTAATATACTTACTATACCTGTTTATACAAACCTAATAATATATATTTAAATACACCTACACATAATATTATGCACCCAACTAAACACATATTAATAATTTATAATAATAATGAATTACTTGAATTTTATTGTTACTATTAGACTAATGCAATGAAACAAGGAGATTGCTTGATATTAAATAGTTTATAGACCACGTAACAAAATTAATCAGTGGCGTTCACAGAGAGGAAGGCAATAGACACAGTACAAAAAGCGCGAAGTTTACCACAGACTAACAATATTTTAACACTCCTACCAAATTCGAGCCTTCGCTATAAAACTTAGAAACTTTAAATTAATATTAATATTAGAGTAATAAAAACAGTTATTACACTCTAACCAAACTTTATAAAACTACATGAATACAAGTTACAATACTAATTAGCTAGCAAATTTTGACATCCCAATATTATCTCTTAGAAATCTAAATTTGTCTCTAGGCAGAGCCTTTGTAAAAATATCAGCATACTGATTATCAGTGTGTACATAGTTCAAACTAATAATATTTTCATGGTATTTTTCTTTAACAAAATTGTACTTGATATCTATGTGTTTACATCGCTTATGAAATTCACTATTTTTAATCACATTTATGGCACTTTGATTGTCAATGTTTATACACACAGATTTTTGATTAAATTCACTGATATCAGTGAGTAACTGTCTTAACCACATAGCTTCCTTTGTAGCTGCACAGGCAGCCATGAATTCGGCCTCAGTCGTGGATAAGGCCACAGTTTGCTGACGCTGAGATGACCACGTGACCGCAGCTCCATTTTTAAGGAATACATATCCAGTTATCGAGCGTCTGGTTACTATGTCATTCGCGAAATCAGCATCGCTATATCCAATTAAATCAGTACTCTCAGGGTTAGATGTGTAGCATAATCCATAGCTTTTTGTCTCTTTCAGGTATTTTAATATTTTCTTTACAGCATTCCAGTGGGAGTCATCATAAGAATATAAGTATCGACTCACCTGGCTCACGGCAAACATAATGTCAGGTCTGCTTACAGTAGCCGCATGGATTAGTGATCCTACTGCTTCTCGGTAAGGATAGTTTTTCTTCAGTGCATCATCAGCCTTCTGCAACTTCACATTTGGATCAGCAGGAACACAATTGGGGTTGGCATCCTGCATCTTGAATTTCTTCAACAAATGATCAATGTATTTGGTCTGATGTACTAAAATACAGTTCTCATACTTTTCAATTTGCATACCAACAAAATTAGTTAATACAGGACATACTTTTAGATCAAAGTTTGTTTGCAGATCATTAATTACTTCCATCATGGTCGGTTTATCTTTACAAAGCAAAAGACCATCATCAACATACAGGCACAGATAACATTTGAAACCATTTATTATACCAATATAAACACACTGATCTGCTTTACTTTTCTCAAAGCCAAATTTATCAAGGACAGAGCTAAATTTTGTGTTCCAACACCTGGGTGCCTGTTTTAGTCCATATAATGATTTAACAAGTTTACATACCATGTTAGACTTGCAGACTAGTCCTTCAGGTGCTGTCATCAATATGTTTTCCTTTAGTTCGCCATACAGAAAAGCAGTGGTTACATCAAATTGAATTATTTCTAAATTTTCTTGTGCTGAAATGGACAATAACACGCGAATAGAGTCGTACCTTACTGTTGGTGAGAATGTCTCATCATAGTCAATTCCTTCTTTTTGTGCATAACCTTTTGCACACAGTCGGGCTTTGTAACGAGGACCTGTTGGTTCATCTTTAATCCGGAAAACCCATTTGCAATTGGTTTTGCATTCTGAGGTTTTTCTACCAATATCCAAGTTCCATTTTTATGATGGGAATCCAGTTCTTTCTCTATTGAAATTTTCCATTTTTCAGAATCAGCTGATGTGATTGCCTCATTGTAATTCAATGGTATAGGAATATCTTCACTGCAGCACAGGTAACCTTTTCCTTGATTTTCCTTAGACTTTAACTTTGAAGACTTGTCTTTATTTCTAGGTCTCAGAGTTATGTTTGAGGGAGATGGCGTTTTAATGTTTTCACTTGGTAAGTATTCACTGTCTGTACTGTTATCTGGTTCAGAGTAATAATCAGTGTTTGTGGATTGTAGTGTGTCATTAGCATCAGACCTCTCAGATGTATGCTTGTCTGTTGATACAGTCGATGAGTCACATATTGAGCTGTCTTGTATCAAGTCCACCGGAACATAATTTCTTTTTACTGTAGATTCAAGGAAGACTGCATCTCTACTCTTTATTACTGTTCTGGAACCAGAAATAACAAATCTGAATCCTTTTGTATGATCACAATAACCAATGAATATGGCTTTCTGTGCTTTTGCATCCCATTTTCTTCTCTTTTGTTTGGGAAGATGAATCATTGTTTTGCACCCGAATACTCTTAAATGATTGACATTTGGTTTCTGCCCGGACCACATTTCTTCTGGTGTCTTGTATTTCAGTGATTGAGTTGGAGTTCTGTTGATAAGATAAGCAGCAGTGTGTACAGATTCAGCCCAGTATTGTTTAGGTAAGTTGGCGTTAATTAACAGACACTTTGCTTTTTCTACCAATGTTCTGTTCATTCGCTCAGCAACTCCATTTTGTTCGGGAGTGTATGGAGTGGTGGTTTGATGAACAGTTCCAGCAGTTTTTAAGAACTCAGAAAAATTGGAGTTGACATACTCAAGGCCATTGTCAGAGCGAAGACACTTTACGTTGCATTCTAGTTGTTTCTCCACTTGGCTTTTGTATTCCTTGAATTTTTCTAGAGCATCAGATTTCTTCTGCAAAAAGTAAACAAAAACTTTTTTTGAGTAGTCATCAATCAGAGTCATAAAATATTTTGCACCACCCAGTGAACTTGTCTCCATTGGACCGCATATGTCAGAATGCACCAGTTCGAGTAACTTTGAAGATTTAGTTACAGACTGTTTTAGAGGTAAGCGTGTTTGTTTACCTTGTAAACATGTTACACATGTTAATTTTTCATTTTTCTTTGATAATTTTACACCTTCAGTGTTATCTACTATTTTTTCCAGATCTTGAAAATTCAAATGGCCCATGCGTTGATGCCAGAGGTAAACATCTTGCTTGTCAACATCAGTTATGTATGCATGTTCACTTTTCACATCCAGCCTGTACATATTGTTGACTATGCTTGCCGTTGCAACAACCACATTATTTTTGTTTAAAATTATACAGCCTTTACTGTTGAATTTTACCTGACCTCCGTTTTTTATGATCTGACTGACTGATAGCAGATTTGTTGCCAGCTCTGGCACATACAATACATTTTGAAACAGAATTTTATTGTACTGACCTTTACCATTGCACACATCTAAACTCAACTGTCCAGTACTATGAACTGATAATGACTTGTCATCAGCTACCTTGATTGTCTTGATAAGTGGCAGTTTCTCATTTTACAATAAGTTCTTATGTTTGGTCATGTGCACTGAAGCACCCGAGTCAATATACCACGGATCTTCATAATGGTTTGCTGTAGAAGCTATGAAAGCAGCCGCATAGCTTGAACTCTCTTGATTCTTTTTATTAGGATTTGACTTGCACTCAGCAGCAACATGGCCATACTTATTGCAGCTATAGCAACGAGGTCCCTTTTTAAACTGTTTCTTGGAACCTGTTTTCCCTTTACTTTTATAATTTGCTGCAAAAGCTGATGTGTCACTTTCACACATTTTAACATCTTGTAGGATTTTTGACTTAACCGAGTCTGCACTTATTTTCATGCCTGAACTTTCAATTGCAATGATCATAGGTTTATATACTTCAGGTAGACCGGAGAGGAGCAGGGTCCCAAGCCACTCATCATCTACTTTAAATCCAATATTGCGAAGTTTGTGAGCCGTGGTCATGATCTTACTCACATATTCTTCCACATTAGAACACCCAGCGAGATTTGTTGTACATAAGTCTCGAAGCAATCCCACACGGCGTGTAAGCCCCGAGTCATCAAAAGCGCTTGCCAAGCAGTCCCACACCTCCTTTGCAGACGTTGCATCTTGTATGTGGACATAGTTTACGGAGTCCACAAGCAAAATAATTTTCGATTTTGCTTTAATGTCACGTTTGGAATCGACAGCTACGCCGGGCACAGGTTCAACACAGTCCCACAAGTCCTCGTGTTGGAGATATGTTTTGAGTGCGAATCTCCATGTGGAATAGTTTTCCCGACCAGTTAACTTTTCGATCATGACGAGAGGATTGCTTGACGACATTTTATGATGGCTAATTTGACGAACTGAATGATATTTCACAGTCTGTAAAACCGGCACTCACTTTGAGGTTATGATTATACCGGCATGTAATGTTTTTACTTAATACACTGTTTTTACACTGTGTCCACATTTAACAGGCTTCCTGGGCCCATAACCTATTAGACTAATGCAATGAAACAAGGAGATTGCTTGATATTAAATAGTTTATAGACCATGTAACAAAATTCTTTCTTTTTTTTTCCTTCTGGCTTCGCACGGTTTGTGCATTTAGCAAATGTCAAGTTTTAGTTCTTGTATAATATTGATGAAATGAATTATAAATGCATGATGATGATATCCCCGCCCACTCCCCTTGAGTTTCAGTAAAGATGTGGCACTTTACTGAGTCCTCACGCGGACTTCTTGAGAGAACTTGAAGCGAAGTTGCACTGTTTTGTTTCATTTGCCTACACTAGTGCACGTTCACAAACACTTAATGGTTAATAATCCACCATTATTACACATTAATATTCGGCTAAACACAAATTTTGAAAAATTAAACAAACTGCTGAACATGACGCTTCACTTTCCCGCCAAGAAGTCCCCTGTAACAAAATTAATCAGTGGCGTTCACAGAGAGGAAGGCAATAGACACAGTACAAAAAGGCGCGAAGTTTACCACAGAGTAACAATATTTTAACAGTTACTTAGCCCTCTTCCTCTCTCCTAATTTTTGCTGTGCCTGACAGGGTCCATATTGATCTTTTAGTTTTTTATACCATCTATTAATACATATGGAATGCAATAAAGAATTGAGAATTGAGAATTGAGTGAGCGCCTACCGTGTCGGAGGCAGGCACATTAACGCGACGCAGGCGACGGCACCGGTGGAGACCTGCCCCCGCTTCCTCGTCGTGCGCCTTGCACGCCGCGACCTGCGTGACGAGCTGCTGGAGGGTGCGCGTGTGCGTCGCGGCATGACTACTGCGGATTTGGATTTGCCGGGCCCTGCGACGCGCTTTTACGTGAACGAGCGCCTTACGAAGATAAATCAAAGTCAAAGTCAAAGTCAAATTGTTTATTTCAAATAGGCACATAAAAGGCACTTTTGAACGTCAATTTTTACAAAAAAATAGAATTGATTCTAGTCGCCCCTTCCAAAATGTAGTTTCGTATGGAGAAGAATGGGCAAGAAACTACACCGGTACTCTTTTAAAATCTTGTACAATATTTTTATAGGTACATTAATTATATGTGAAGACGACGCACCTAGAATAAAATTACTATACCACAATAGGTAATAAAAAGAGTTAAGAATGAAGCAATGACAGATAAATTAATTATGTGATAGAACATGGTGCTCACATATTTACAAAAATTGTAAAAAATATATACCTTTAATTTTTAATTAAAATAGCAACCTGTTTGATTTTGTCTAGACTCTAGATTGTCCTATGGAGTAGGACCAGCATGTTTCCAAGCATTCTTATCTTGTATCCTCTAATTTTTAATATGCTTGTTTACAAAGTGTTCTTTTAATATGAGTTTTAAATTTTCTTTCATTTAGTTGCAATATATCACAAGGTATTTTGTTGTAAAATTTCGAATCTGAGTTCAAGAGAATCTGAGGAGAATCGAGAGTTGTTTCGGAGCGCTCGTGAAGCCGGCAGTCGCCTCGGTTGGCAATTCGTATGGGCAAAAAGAGGCCGTATTCTCGCCCGGTACAAACCCGGAGACGCCACTTGCCACATCCGCTGTGAGGCTGACTTACAGCGCATCTTCGGACCGACACCGGGTAACGGCGGCAATAGCACACTATAAAATTACCTTTTCGTTGGTTTTTATTTGTTTTTTTACACTTAATACTTGTCTAGTTAAGCTCATATTATTTTCTTATACTGTCACGCTGATTGTTAAAGTCGTACCGTCGCACTTTACAGACCCTGATCTAATTAAAAACAACTTTCTAATTGTCCCCGGTAACCCCGTGGCAGGCACATCACTTATGAAATATTATAAAGATCATAATAGACATGGTGAAGAAATTTTCGCAATCACTCCAGTGGATGAGAACGACATCTCTCGCGTTATCTCCAACCTTAAAAGTAACGCTGAAGGTTTCGACAACATTACCCTGGATATGATTAACATGACTCTGCCACACACGTTAAATGTTGTAACTGACATAATAAACCGCTCCATAGTGCCGTCTACGTTCCCCAACGTATGGAAAATTGCCTCCGTTAGGCCCTTGCCAAAAAATTCAAATCCATCTACTTTTAAAGACCTACGCCCTATAAGTATACTTATATTACCATGTATATCCAAAGTATTAGAAAAAGTCGTTAGCCGCCAATTAACGCTTTTTTTGGAACAAAATAACGTTCTACCCGATTTACAATCTGGTTTTAGAAAACAGCGCAGTACATCTACTGCTTCTGGATGTTACTGATATACGAGTATCTGCCCAAGATGGGGGAATGTGCTCATTATTGGTTTTACTCGATTTTTCCCGCGCATTTGATATAATAAATATCCCGCTATTATTAGCAAAGTTAAATTATTATGATTTCGACCCCAGCGCTACGCAATGGTTCCGCAGCTATCTAAGTAATAGGGAGCAACTTGTTGACTCGCGTTTGGGTGACGGCACTACCCTTACATCAAAACTTATTTCTGTAGAGAAAGGAGTCCCGCAGGGCTCTATATCGGGCCCCATTCTCTTTATTTTGTACTGTGCGGATATTATAAAATGTCTCCAGAGGTGCAAGTACCATATATACGCTGACGATGTACAACTTTATATATCCTTTAGACATTTTTATTTTATATGGTATTTGGCACAAGACAGCAGTTGGCTCGACTACCAGTGACATTTGAGTAAAAACTTATGGGTGAACCAATTGAGCGAGTGAATGAAACGCGAAATCTAGGTATTATTATGGATAAAGACCTTCGTTTTGAGAAACACGTAGCAGACTCGGTTAGAAACTGTTTCTATCGCCTTAAGGTTTTATACAATATGAGACCTTATTTATCCGTAAGACTACGGGAACAGCTAGTGGAAACCATGGTTCTGTGTAGGTCGAACTACGCTGACACGGTTTACGGTCCGCGTTTATTAGCTCGGACCGACCACCTCATCCAAAGGGTGCAAAACGCCTGTGCTCGTTTTTGTTACAACTTTCCTCGCAGAAGCCATGTAACACCTTATCTAAACAAACACTTTACACTAAAAATTAAGTCCAGACGCAAACTACACTTGGCTTGCCTTCGGTTCGGTGTGGTTAAATATCAGAAACCGGATTGCCTATACAACAAGCTAAGCTGGGTTACGAGTAGACGAGAGTGCGGGAGAAGGCAATGCTACTCTCGACTCAGTCTCAGGGTACAGCCGCTTTTAGAGGCAGCTTACGTTATGCGGCTTCCAAAGTATGGAATAACCTCCCACCACCGATTAGAATAATTAACAAGATAAACACCTTTAGATGACACTTACGGCAGTACCTCATAGAGGCGCAACGGAAGCTGGACATGGTCACTTTTAATGTCTCAATAATTATATGAGTACGTACACTTACCGATTTAAGTAAGCGTCAGTGTTTCTGTCGGTGAATGTTGCACGAAAATGCAAATAACCGCTGATAAACATGGACGTATTATACGTCCATGCTGTTATACAACAATTATACAACTGCACTGAACTGTTGTTATACAACTTCATTACTGGGAATTGCTTCTGCCCATATTCACGCTTGGCTCGGCTCGCTAGTTTTTTTTTTTGGAATTTTACAAAAAATCACACGATTTATGTAGATACTTATTCGTTATTATTTTTTTATCTGACACAAATTGATTTTATTTATGTATGTATACACACGTTGCAGTATAAAACTGATTTACATCCGTCACTTCACACTTTCAGGTCCAGTTGAAAACCAGCGTCAGGCACTAGTTGTCTGGCATTTTTGCTGAACTGGGCCTTTTTGGCGCAGCCGTGAGGCACACTTTACTGCTAATTTGTTACATCGCATTTTTACACTTTTTACTTGTTTGATTTTTTTTATTTCTTTATTTTTTGATCTACTGTATATTAGATTGTGTGCCTTTTAGTCTGTGCTAAATAAATGTATTTTCTTTCTTCTTCTTTCATTTACCTCGCGTTTAAGTAGATCGAACTTATCAGCTGTTACTACTTTTTTCTTCCAATGCACTTAGTTGATTTTGCATATTTTAAATGTCCTTTAGCAATCTGGTCACATCTACGTGGTCAAAGGTAACCGGTGGTAGCTTATGTAACTCCTTAGCAACGAAAATAGGGAGCTCCTCAGGGCTTGTTGTCTTCGTGAGGCAGATTATGTCCTCTAGTTCTCGCATCATTTTTTTCTTCCCTTCATTACGTCATATGGGATCTTTTCGCATTGGGTAGCGAATAAAAAAGTAACGACTTAGCTTTCTTCACATCCTTTTTCCACAAAAAGCAGTAGTACCTACACAGTTGATGAATACTCTGTTCATCCATATACCGCGGACATTGTTAAGAAATGCCAATACTTCGTTAATAACAACATTACAGTTAGCACACTTGACAATGACCGAGGTCATTGACCCCTTCGTGAATCAATGGTCAAAGGTTTGGCGCGTCTGAACTACATCGCGTGCGCGCCGGTACTGCGAATATGGAGGTCACTTTTGGGGGGCAAATTAGAAAATAAAAATAAAAAAGTTGTTCTGACTGTACCGTGTGACATATTAAATGAAAGGGCTTATTTTAAGGATTTTACAAATATATTACCACCACGCGGGTTACCCACCACGCGGGTTACCCACCACGCGGGTTACCCACCACGCGGGCCCAGTGCGGGTTGGTAGCTCTTCTGCACATAAGGCGCCGACAAGAGGCAAATGATCTAAGTAGGCTAGTGTTAAACAAAAAAAATGCTAGATATATATAGTTTGTAGTAGTGGAAAAAATATATGTTATTCTTGAACATATTTCTCAGAACTTGGTTCTTACCAAAACACGTTTAGGCAAAAAATCTCGATACAAATTAACGGTTAACTAACCTTTTACTTTGAGTTCCAATCCAAAATATCTGTATAAAATATCAACTAAATAAGAACGTCTTAACTGAATGCAGAACTTGGTTGTTTTTTATTTCCTATTATTCAACTAATTTTTAAGTAAATAGATAATTGCTTCATATTTTGCGATAAATTACAAGCGTTGTGTGATCGCGCTTCTCTTTCTTTTGTATGCAATCTGACAGTGACCACACTTTAGCAGTGGTCAGCGTCTTAATAAAATAAAATATTAAATGCACATCTGACAAACGAGGAAAGAGAAACTACTCATTCACCGTATAACGCTCTAGTCGCCTTACTAACCGTCTGCTCTAAGCAACATGAAATAAAAAGAACTAAAACAGAGCCAGTTGAAAGGAACGAATGAATACAGGAAACCAATATTTCTTCTGTATCCACTTCTAAAGTGAAACGCAAGGAGGTTCTACCTGACACGGATAGTGTAAAATTGAAACTTCTACAGCCAACACGATCCTTTTCACAAAGGAACTCAATATAAATTGAAAAGTGGGAATCGAGAATATTGTGAAAGCATACGGCGATATATCTTTGCTTCTGTGTCGATGTGAATGTATGTAATTTATATTTGTAAGGAAAGCTATTTTTGAAATAAAGTGTTCGTACAGCTCGCTGATATTATCGGTTGGTATTGTAGGAACATACCATTACTGTAATGGATGTGGCGCCTGTGACGATGTCTGGCAGTCTGATTCAGGTTTCAATTTTGAATATCGAAACTCAATTCCACATAAAAAATATCAGAATAACCTAAAATTGCTAAATTCAGGAAGGTGTTACTACCTTGCCGATAAGTACTGACTGGCTAGCCTATAGAATACGCAGAACGTGCATTTGAGAATTGCCACTTGTTATTTCCCAAACGATTTTTGTCTGATGTGCGGCCTGAGAGCTGAAATACTGTCTGACAACCTGGTGTAACTTTGGACCGTCCAGTAATTTATTTATAGAGTTTTGAACAGTAGAAGGCTGTCTGATATTTGGTCGCATCTGGTTAGACTCTTGGCCAACCCTAACACATCAAGAACAGCCAGATAACAACGGCCAAGTAATGATAAATTTATTCAAAGTCCGCAGAACTTACACGTAGAGAAGTGGAATCCTTAAAATGATACGTTGTTATTTTATGACTTAGCAGTATTAAGTTCTGCTTTCTCTGGAAACTTACTCAAGTGTTCAATTATACAACTATGCATAATTGTATTAGATAACCCACTACCTTAACTCACTGATAACATTAAGTCGAGTTCAGTGGATCAGTATAATACAGTGTATTTAATGTCTTAGTCGGTCGGGTGCAACATTTGGTTGAATCGGAGTAAATGGTAGTTAGATTCAGTCAAACGGGGTATTTCCAGTGTCGAACACCGTTTTGGTGGGACCGATACTGTACCAACTGTACTGCGTTTTGAAGTTATACTTAGGTCTAAAAGTAAATGAAATGAAATGTAATGATTTTTTGTATTTTTAATAAATAATTTTTTTTTCTAGACAAAATCAAACAGATTGTTATTTTAATTGTATAATTTATTATTTTTATGACATTTATTTTAAATTATGTGATTATGATCTTATTTACTCGCACTGATATTAATTTTTTTTAGGAAAACATTTCTTTTTACAATGTTTGTAAATATGTGAGCAACATGTATCTTTCACATAAATAATTTATCTGTCATTGCTTCATTCTCAACTCTTTTTACCTATTGTGGTGTAGTAATTTTATCCTAGGTGCATCGTCTTCAATTAATGTACCTCTATAAATATTGTACAACATTTTAAAAGAGTAACGGTGGAGTTTCTTGCCCATTCTTCTCCATACGAAACTACCTTTTGAAAGAGGCGACTAGAATCAATTCTATTTTTTAGTAAATATTGACGTTGAAAAGTGCCTATTTGAAATAAACAATTTGACTTTGACTTTTTTTCTGTGATTAGGTTTGTAGAAACACTTCTACGTAAGATAACATAACACCAAGACTGTAATCCCCGTAGGGTTTGGCAGATGTGTAGCCCACATTTTGCCAGTGTGATAGGGGGCGGGTCTATTGGCATCAACCGGGCACAAATCAAGACTTTGGGCTAATACTGAAATCTCAGAAAACTCTGTCTTAAGTCACATAAATTCAGTGACGGTATAACATATTTATCACAAAATCTCAATTTTTTTTTTTTGGTTTTCTGGTTTAAATTATGAATGCAAGAAGAAATGGAGATGGAGATTGAAAAGGCCACCCATTGTATGTTTTTTACAATTTATTTTTTGTTTTGATATTTTTTTTACAGATTAATGGCCACAAAAAATGATTTATTAAGAATAAGAATACATTGCTGAATAAAATAAAAGTTATTTTGTGCTATTATAGGTGCTATTATAGGCAAGATTTCGGGTTATTTTGAGGAAAAAAAACGAGTATATCTCAATTCCCGTGACACTTAGGACATGGGTTCTTGGGGTGAAACCTCGCAAATGACCCCCGAATCCCCCAAAAAGTTGTGTTTTTTTTAAATATATCTATCTCATAAATAAATATTTGAACAAAGTCGCGAGTTTAATCATAACAAAAGTATTTTCTTAAAAAAAGATACAAAAGTATTTCTCAAAATACTAAATCATTCACTACATAAAACTGCATCTACATTTCTATTTAAATATCGCAATTACCGTGACACTTAGGACATGGGTTCTTGGGGTGAAACCTCACAAATGACCCCTGAATCCCCCAAAAAATGGTGTTTTTTTAATATATCTTATAAATAAATGTTTAAGATACTTATTGAACAAAGTCGCGAGTTTAATCATAACAAAAGTATTTTCTTAAAAAAAGATACAAAAGTATTTCTCAAAATACTAAATCATGCACTACATAAAACTGCATCTACATTTCCATTTAATCACGTTTAAAAACGAGTTAAATTGTTAAACCTGCATCGATTAGCGTCGAACGGGAAGAGTGTAAAGGAACTAATGGCTCCTAAAAAATTAGATCGACTGCCCGTCGGGTGTTAATTGGCAATTAGGTCAAATGGTGGGTTCGACGCTGGCACAAAGTTTTATCTATGAGCGTATTTTATAGTTGAAATAACAAAACTGCTTGTAAAAATCGTCCAATCGTACGTGACATCGGGCTTTCAATGCGATAATTTCTCGAAACGTGTTTTGAGAACTTTTTGAAAATACAGCAATGTACTTATACAGTCAGGGAAATTAACATGTTCAGGGACACTTAAACGCTCATAGGCGTGATAACTATAATATTATCGTGTCTCGTTCGTTGTTGTTGAAAGCGTTAATTGAGAAAATTACCACTCTACGTCAATTTGTTGTGTTCATAGAATTAGAATGTATATACAACATGTCCCAGAATTAACGCACAATCTCTTAAGGGGTCATTGTACTCATCATTATGAACAACTTTCACTATGGGACCAAAACAGAAATCACAAAAAAAAATCTGCTGTTTCCATTTAAGTATGTAGGTAATTTGAATCTATTTTTGTTTTTTGCCATTGACTTCCCGAAATTAAGGTTATTTTTCACTTTGTAGTGTTTCTTTTTGGAAGTCGGTTGTTTTTTTTATGGAAATTTTTTTTTTATTATTCACTTTTTAGTGGGTCAGTGCAATTTATCTAAGTTATAATAGCATAATGTCAACTGCTTATCACCTATAACAAAATATTGCTTTTCCCGATGATTTCCTTCAACTATTTACGACCCTGGCGTTAATAGTTGAGGAGTTCTCCTGTTAAGAACCAGGAGAACTGGAACTGATGGTGACTTCACCATTTGTTGCAGCATGAGTTACTATAAAAAATACTGAAATCGATATTATAGGTGTGCCTATCTAAAAAAACACAGCTGAACATATAACCTCCTCCTTTTTGGAAGTCGGTTAAAAATAGAATTGAATACATTTCCCTTACTTTACATTTTATGTAAATAGGCTCGTGTTTTGGCTTTGGGCAAATATCAGAACTTGACTTTTACAGACACCAACGTAAAATTGTGGTGACGCACATTGCAACGCAAAAACACGCAATGACGTATGTAACGCAAACAGCGTTGACAACCTGACCCTACGATTATAATGTTGACTGTGTCATGACGACACAACTTGAGGTGTCGCAGTGATATGTCTGCGTCGCAGTGTCTAAAACTACCTTGCCTACTGATAGTTTCAGGTTCTGGCATTGTGCTGGTGAACAACGGAAACTTTCAAGCGAAGGACGCAGTGGTAACAGATTTCAGATCCAAAATCTTAGAAAATTAACTGGAACAACCGTTTGCAATTTCAAACGGTTGTTCCAGTTAATTTTCTAAGATTATTATTTCCTTTATTTCATTATATATACATATAAATTATATTTTTAAATATTAGAATATAGAAAAAGAATATAAAAACATTTAAAAATATAAAAAATAGTAGCCCACCGGTATCGGGAACAAGGTCCAAGCCACCGGCGGTCAGGGCTCCAGAGAGAGGAACCTCCTGACAATGCGAGCCGTGTCCAGAAGTACCGCTCTCTGAATCAGGCCCTTAATCCAGCCGCCCAACGCGAGCCTCCTTAGGTGTTGGTCGAGGCTCTTGGCAATTAAGCCATTGGCTGATACAACTATCAGCACAATGATTGCTGAGTCCACATCCCACATGTCGACAACCTCGCGAGCCAAGTCAAGATACTTGATTTGTTTATCTTTCTCGGCTTTCACGAGGTTCCCGTCATGAGGGACCGTTATGTCAATAATCATTGTGCGCCGCTCTGTTCAATCCACCACCACTATATCAGGTTTATTGGCAGCAATAGTCCTGTCAGTGATGATGGATCGGTCCCAGTACAATGTGATATTTCCATTCTCGAGAACTGGGTCGGGCACATACCTGTAGTACGGCACCTCTGATTCCACAAGGCTGTATTTCAGAGCAAGTTGCTGATGGATAATCCTGGCTACAAGGTTATGTCTATGCAAGTACTCTTCGTTAGCTAGACGAGAACACCCGGAGATAATGTGTCGGATTGATTCTCCCGGACGGTGGCATGCCCGACACACGTCAACCGTGCCGTCCTTCACAATAAATCTCCGGTAATTCTTCGTCATGATAACTTCGTCCATAATTGCACAGACAAAACCTTCTGTTTCCCCAAAGAGGTCACCAAAACGCAGCCAGGCTACGGACGCTAAAAAGTCTACATCGGGTTCATGTAGGGCCCGGAAAAAGCGTCCGTGAATCTCCTTACTTTGCCATACCTCCCTGCGATCGTTAGTGTCAAGCACTACAGGTTTGCGCCAGTTCTCTGTAGCCAAGGAGAGCGGGGTGAGGCCCTTGTCCACCGCGACCACATCTCGATGCATCCCCACGTCGGCTTCTAGGAAATATTCCCTGAGACTGCATATCTCGCGGTTGTGGAGGGTCTTAGCGTTTAAAAAGCCTCGACCTCCACACTTTCGCGGGATATACAGTCTCATTACCGAAGAGCGTGGGTGATGCATTCGATATGCAGTCAGCAGTGTACGGACACTCCTATCCAGGGCGTCGAGTTCGGTCTGAGTCCATTTGAGTATGCCGAAAGAGTACATCAAAACCGGCATGACCCAACCGTTGAAGGCGCGCACCTTGTTTCCGCCTGATAGAAGACTATTAAATACTTTCTTCAGGCGGCCAAAGAAGCGCTCCTTCAACGATTGCTTCATGTCAGTAGAATTGATGCCCAACGCTTCCGACTTACCCAAATACTTATAGGTTTCAGATGTGGAGAGGGTTCTAAGGTTTATGGAATCCGAGAGTTGGATTCCCACGGATTCCACAATCTTCCCTCACTTTACATGCATGACAGCACATTTGTCCACACCAAATTCCATCCTGATGGCGCTACTGAAAGTTTCAGTTACTTTCAGTAGCTCCATCAGTTGCAAATTGTTGGGGGCAAAGAGTTTTAGGTCATCCATGTAGAGGAGGTGAGATATAACCTGACCACCTCTCCTCAACCGATAGCCTAGACCTGAATCCTCCAGCAGTGTGCTTAGAGGATTCAAGGCTAAGCAGAACCAAAGCGGACTCAAACTATCGCCCTGAAATATGCCTCGCTCGATCCTTATCGGCTCGCTTTTCCTCTGGATATTTCGACATCCTGGATAGCGAAGAACCGTCCTCCATTGCCCCATACATGATGCCAGGAAGGTGCGCAGAGTTGCATCTACTTTATACAGCTCCAGCACCCTCATGAGCCATGTATGTGGCACCGAGTCATAGGCCTTCTTATAATCTATCCAGCATGTCGACAGATCCTTTCGGGAACGACGAACCTGTTGGCTAATGGCCATATCAATGAGGAGTAACTCCTTAGCACCGCGGGACCCGTTCCTACATCCATTTTGAGAAGCAGACATGATGAAGTTGGTGTCTATATGTTTGTTAATTTTAGCTCTCAAAATGGATGTAAGAACTTTATAGACCGTCGGTAAACACGTGATCCGCCTAGTATTTTTGGGTTCCACTGTGTTACCTGATTTATGGAGCAGGTGGGTTATTCCTGTCGTTAGGAACTGGGGTAGCGAACCAGACTCCAAAGCAGTCTGGTACTGAGCTGCCAAGCGAGCGTGCGACCCAACAAACCATTTAATCCAGAAGTTGTGCAGCCCGTCCGGTCATGGAGACTTCCAATTAGGTAACGGACGGACTGCACGAGCTACATCTTGGGGGCAGATGGTAATAGCCCCCATTTCTGGTATTGGATCGCAGGCTCGCTCGACTTGCCGAGCCCAATCACCTTCAGTGTGACTGACAGGCACCGACCAGATACTGCGCCAGAAAGAACACACGGCATCATTATCCGGCAGGCGCGTGTCAGCCACAACTTGGTTCGGTCGCTCCCAAGCCCTATAAACCCACCTTTCATCGCTCTGGAAGGTGCGATTCTGGGTGTATCGGTCCACCCGCCG
The DNA here is from genome assembly GCA_948098905.1 of Tiliacea aurago. NCBI lineage: Eukaryota > Metazoa > Arthropoda > Insecta > Lepidoptera > Noctuidae > Tiliacea > Tiliacea aurago. The sequence continues at coordinate 8,680,756 of OX402588.1, forward strand.
CTTATACCTACGAATACGGTTTGCCCAGGCATACACTTTCTGCTTCAGGAAGTCTATGCGCTCTGTGACACGAGACATATAGTCCTGAGGGCTGGTATCAGTCCCTAAGAACTCTCGTCTCACAAAGCGCATCACTCTTGGGCGAGTATTGCCCTACCTGAAGCAGATTAGTTTGCCGATGAGCGCTCTGGCCCCACCAATACGACGCTCAATTCTGCACTGCCAAGCTGGTACGACTGGTTTTGGTCGTGTAGCTATAGAGACATTAGAAAATTTTACGTTAGCTACACGACATGCCGCTACAGCCGCGCAGTACAGAATCGAATGAGTATCAGTGAGATCTTCGCAGTCATCAAAATAGTTTGACAACTGCGAATCCAGAGCCGCCACCAGCGCCCTATTTTTGTTGTGCATGGGCAAACGGGGTAAGCGTTAAGTTCGGGTGACATAAACCGATATTCCCGAATCGCACCCTCCAAAGCACTCCTCAATTTTTCATTGCACTGGGTACTTACGTTTGTAGCCCTGTCATCACTCCCCCGGTCAGCTTGGCTTGTGTTAGACTGTGGTGGTACTACAGCAGCCCGCGATAGGGGGGCGATGACATGGCTACTCTGCATTTCATTTCGCAGGCGATCAAGTACAGTGTCATCCAACATATGATTACGCTGGATGACCCGCACCTGATCCGATAGTCGTTGTGCCGAAACGTTGACAGCTGGCTCATGTACCTGAAAAAGAGAGAGCATCCGAACACGGTACGCGGTCAGATTGTTTCCATCTGTAGCCCCATAGTATGAGCGCATGACATTCTCATTGATGGATTGTGTCCATCTCATGCGCTGCACACTTCCGCCGGGAGCTGGGGCCCTATCAGAGGCCGGTGGGCCTCGAGGTCCTAAGCCGTCCAACGGCCGGCGTCCTCCCCGTCGACGAACAGGTGGTGGCGTCGTGGGCGGAGAGAAATACTCGTCGCTCGAGCTCGACGCAACTGCCGCGGCCGATGTTGTCACAGCGTTCACAGTGGGGCTGGGTACCGGCGGCGGTGAGGCGGAGCTGAGCGACGAGTCCGGAGGTGGTAGGCGTGCGCGGCGAGCTGCTGATCTCGTCAACATTCCGTTTCTTGGTTTCCATAACACATTTTACATTTTATTGTAGGGCTTTGACAGCCGTCTTCTTGTTTTTCGGTATATTTTTTGGTTTTTCATTTTCTTGTTGTTTTGTTTTTCTTGTATGTATTTTTTTAAGGTTTTAATGTATTTTTTTAACTTTCTGGGACTAAAATGTGGGTGAGGAATTAATAAATAAAGAAAATATGGGATAAGCGAAATATGACGTTTGTTGACGTTGGTGTTGCCAGCTTCTTATTATTATTAAGTATTTCAAAATGCTTGCTCTAGTTATACAAAATGTAACAAAACCCCTGTTGTTCCTTCTACCTACGTTCTAAGAATCGGTATACATAACTTTTTAGTTCTTTGATTTTGACTTCTCGACTAGCCAATTCTTAATTTTTTTAAATTATAATTCCACCACTGTTGTGCTTGTAGGTTAATGTATACGTCCTTAAAAGAAACAACAGGGTTTTTGTTACATACTGTATAAAGCAGAAAAATAAAGTTGATTTATTTTTTTTATACCATGTCAGTAATGTATTATTCTTATTATTTAGCAAACTAGGTATTTCAAGAAATTTAAAACTCACACATTAGTCTTCAGCTATTGTTGAAATAAAATAAAAAAAATATTTTATGATAATACAACGTCTTCATTAAATAAATTAAAGGCGAAATAAAGTATATTTTCGAGAGCGCAAAAGTGATGAAACGTTTAGTTGGTACTGTGAGTGACTGACACGAATAGTTTAGCGCCACGAAAACTGTACTTTTAAAGTCACATAGCGTCAGTGAAGTTCTAACAGTGCGTAAGTAATTTTATGTGTGTTTTGAGATTTGAATGTCATGGATAAAGCTTGATGGCGCGCATCGTATCGACCAATCAAAACACGATAACCTGACCAATACAAACGCGTTATTTGAAAAATAGTACACTGCTTAACTCAGTTTTTGGCGCCAACACTGTGTATGTCAGGGCGCCAACACTGCGTATGTCAGCCATTCACGTACAAATTTGTCGTGCATCAAGTGCTCCGATGTTGTGATTTCGATTTATTTTTCATGGGTTCAAATCATCACAGAGTTCATTTGAACACAATAATTAAACACAATATGGCCTTACGCGTAAGTTACATTAATTTCATACAGTTTTTTCACTCTCCTGTAAAGTAGCCATTTTTGACTTCCGTACTGTTAGAACTTCACTGACGATAGACTTAAACCGCCTTATTACAAAACAAGAGTTATTTTTTGACATGGCCTATACCATGGAGCTAGTTTTTGTAATAAGAACGTAACAGTGATTGAAATACTGTTCTTTATACAAAACTGAAACTTAGTTCGGTACTAAGTTGTCAGTTTTGTGTTTAGGAACTTTACTATAGTCGGAATAAAGTTCTAAATTCAATAATGGCTCCATGTTTTAAACCTGGGTCTGAATATAAACCTTGTTTTGTAACAAGGGGGCATATGTTTCAATTATTTCAAGCTTTCTCACAATTAGATAAGAAATTGACAAAAGAGGGTTTTTTGTCACACGGAGCTTTAAGAAAATAAGTATTTATGCACATAAAAAATCTACTCCATTAAGAGCTAAGACCGCTCTGCTCATCACTTACACTTAGCTTAAAATGTGGTTACAATAATTCACATGTCCGAGTCCAGTGACTTACGACGTTGATGGATAGACCGCTAAACCTAAGCGCTAAACTTGGATTATTACGATTTGCTGACCCTTTAACTAATTCACTTGGAGTGTGGGATACATCCAGGGTTTTTGAAGGAAATAAAAACATAATATTCAAGTTAAACATATTTTTTCCTTCATATTCTTGTATATAATAATAATATAAATATTTTACTGTTAGATTGTATATTGTATTTAAATATATTATCCTAACACAAGCAACTCCTTGGTTAAAAGGTGATCTCCAATAACATGTATCGAAGAGACCTTTGACCATCTTTCATTCAAATGAAAATATTTTTTTTTAATGTCAATAGGTAGATTAAATAAAAACAATTAAAAAACAGCCGTCTTTCCATCGTTTCAGCAGAAAGACGTCCACTGCTGGTTATAGGCCTCCCAGCAAATAATCAGATTTCCTCAGAAAAACAGCAAATCCTCAGATTTGCCGAGTAGGAAAGTGTCTGCTTACGTGAGAAAAAATTATACGTGACTAGCTGCACCCGCGTAAGTCTCGATCCCGTGGGAATATAGGGATAAAAAGTAGCCTATATGTTAATCCAGGGTGTCAGCTACCGCGATCTCTCGCGTCCGGCCCTGGTTCAGGCCATGGTTCGGAGCGAGAGTACATGGGAGGCCATCACCTCCTTCTGCGAAACAGTAAAGCTCGCGAAGGAGGAGGTGGAACGCGTGAGGGTGAGGCAGGGTTCCCGCCCTTCCACCCTTAGTCGCCGCAGGAGACGCACCGGGCGTCGGTAATCGCAGGCCGATTCCCGGCCACCGTAGGCGCGGGCTTGCGGACGGTGAGCGATGGGTAGCTCGCCGTTCGATAAGGACCAGGCCCGGGTCGACGGCGCGTTGTGTTACACGCGCGCCTCAAAAAGACGTCAGCACCAATTGACGGGGTCCGAAAGGGCCAATGCCTGCCAGGGTTACGAGTCTGTCCGAAAGGGATATCGTGGCCCTGGCACACAGGCATTTGAAGGAACACGGTGGATTTTAGTCAGTAAAAGTCTGACACTCCCTCCCGCTCCGCCCAGAGGGGAGAAGTTATTTGATAATTTCCCACGCAAAAAAATAAAATAAAAGGGTGTCAGCTACCTTGATACAAAATTTATCAAAATTGGTCCAGCCGTTTTAACGTGAAAGAGTAACAAACATCCATCCATCCACCCATCCATACTTACAAACTTTCGCGTTTATAATATTAGTAGGATAAGATAGCTCTAAAAAAAATACCTCTATTGTTAAAACACAAAAGATGCTTATAAGAAAAAAGTTCTTTAATATTCATTATTCATGTTGCAAGCAAGAAACAGGTGGCTGGGACAGACTGGATGCAGAAGGCGGAGGACAGGGTGTTGTGGCGCAGCCTGGGAGAGGCCTATGTCCAGTAGTGGACTGCTATAGGCTGAGTTGATTGAAGCAAGAAACAAGCAAGAGACCTAAGATTTATTACGATTTGTTGACTCAAGGGTCAACGATTCACTAGTTCAGTAGTTTAGGATAGTTTCGGAGTTTTTAGAGGATGTGAAGAGAAAGTGAAAGGCGTTAATATGTAGCAAGCAAGGGATAGGTATGCAAAAAACTTATTGTTAAGTGACTCGGAAAGAATAAGCTAACTCCTTACAATGTAACGAAAATTCAGTACTTATCTTCGAGGGTCGATCATACTCGCAAGTTATCAAAATAATACCAAATATTGCAAGAACGTGCTATAAAAGACAATGACGTATTATAAATAGACGCGTCATACACGAACATTATAGCACTCAAAAACAGCGTAAGCCATGAATGTAGCTACATACTTGCGTACTTACAATCATACAGTGCGCGAAGAAAGGGAAAGACCTATCTACCGATAACTGTTGTTAGACAGAGATGAACATTCATAATTAGTTACGTCGCTAGCTGCTGCATGTTCATTGGCGCGTACGCGTCGGTCGCCGCAGTCAGGAAAAATGGCTGACTAGCTGTACAAGTACATAAAAAAACAAAGTTTTCTTTTAATAAAAAAATACAATATGTACTGCATTTAATGAGACATTTTTCTGTACTCCCACAGTAGTAGTGTAATTTGTACATCGTGTATAGACACGGGAAGACATTTTCTTCACAAATAATTGCTGAGAATTGCGAGTGATTGTGACGTGTAGCCGCGCCACTGGATGGCGCGTGAATTCCAAGTCAGGCTATTGCCTTGCTTTTACTTTATTGAGCACGGGTAACGTATCTAAAGGTACATCATTGATAAAAGACCGGCACTTACAAATTACAATTAATAAAACGCAACGCAAAAATAAAGTAAAAAAATCACCAAGCAGCCAATGAAACCTTTAGATGCGTTACCTGCGCTAAATAATGACAAAGTAAATTGCCAGGCCATTGCCTGACATTTACAAAAATAATAATTATTATTACGTACACGCCAATGAACATGCAGCAGCTAGTGACGTAACTAAATAATTATGTATGTTAATCTCTTTCTAACAACAGATAACGGTATAGGTCTTTCCTTTTCTTCACGCGCTGTATGATTATAAGCAAGTATGTAGCTACAACCATGGCTTACGCTGTTTCTGAGTGCACTAATGTTCGTGTATGACGCGTCTATTTATAATACGTCATTGCAAGCAGCCCTCTGATTTTCATCCTGAAAAAGAAAATTGATAACAGAAATAATCAAAAATGACGTAACCAAAATACCCAATAAATTGAAAAATGAAACTAAGTACCTACGCAATCCGATACAAAAAGTCTCCAACTTTCCTCAAAGAGCTGAGCTATAGAATTCATGTTGGTTGGCACAAAAACATGTAAGGAACTATTTCTATTCATATGACGTCATCACTATTGACTCCAGACATCTGTCACCCGTGCCTTCGAATTTTTTTTTTTTTTTTTTTTTTTCCTTCTGGCTTCGCACGGTTTGTGCATTTAGCCAATGTCAAGTTTTAGTTCTTGTTTCTAATATTGATGAAATGAATTATAAATGCATGATGATGATATCCCCGCCCACTCCCCTTGAGTTTCAGTAAAGATGTGGCACTTTACTGAGTCCTCACGCGGACTTCTTGAGAGAACTTGAAGCGAAGTTGCACTGTTTTGTTTCATTTGCCTACACTAATGCACGTTCACAAACACTTAATGGTTAATAATCCACCATTATTACACATTAATATTCGGCTAAACACTAATTTTGGAAAATTAAACAAACTGCTGAACATGACGCTTCACTTTCCCGCCAAGAAGTCCTTCGAATTTTGAATACGATTTATTTATTCATGACTCTGCTTTGTCATTGATTTCTAGTGTTCTGGTTTATTTTTGTTAAAAATTGTGATTTGTACCACCATGAAGTTGATTTTTAGGGTTCCGTACCCAAAGAGTAAAACGGGAACCCTATTACTAAGGCTTCGTTGTCCGTCCGTCTGTCTGTCCGTCTGTCACCAGGCTGTATCTCATGAACCGTGATAGTTAGACAGTTGAAATTTTCACAGATGATGTATTACTGCTCCCGCCATAATAACAAATACTAAAAAAACAGGATAAAATAAATATTTAAGGGGCTCCCATACAAGAAACGTGATTTTTTTGCCGTTTTTATAGATAATGGTACGGAACCCTTTGTGCGAGAATCCGATTCGCACTTGGCTGGTTTTTAATTATTTGTTTTTTTTTGTATTTAGTTAACATAAATTAAATTATTATTGTGTCTGCTGAATTTGCAGAATTTCTTGTCCAGCAGTGGTACACAATAAAACCAGCTAAGTGCGAGTCGGACTCGCGCACGAAGGGTTGCGTACCACTATCTATAAAAACGGCAAAAAAATCACGTTTGTTGTATGGGAGCCCCCTTAAATATTTGATTTATTTTAATTTAATTATTTATTTTTAAAGTGAATATATAACTAAATATTCTGTGAATATTTCAAGCCTGTTGCCGTTATCAATATAGAGCAAAAACGAGCTAAAAATTCACTTTTGTTGTATGGGAGCCCCCTTAATATTTATTTTATTCTGTTTTTTAGTATTTGTTGTTATAGCGGCAACAGAAATACATCATCTGTGAATATTTTAAACGTCTAACTATCACGGTTCATGAGATACAGCCTGGTGACAAACGGACAGACAGACAGACAGACGGCGGAGCCTCAGTAATAGGGTTCCCGTTTTACCCTTTGGGTACGGAACCCTAAAAATGAGTGAAAATATTATTGTTCATTTATGAAGCACGATTTTATTGAATCCGCTTTGTATTAAAATATTTTTCACGGTCGAATAATTTAAATAAAAATGTATTTAAATTAAATAAAAATGTACATAGTATATAAGTAAACATTCATGTAGCCACAGTAAATACATTATCATCACATTTATCGTCACTATTAGGCTAATCTTTCATGAGCGCTTCAATACCGCAACGCACGGTCCGGTCTGTTAACAAAAGTTCACATTTATATCAACTGTTGGCAAATTGTCAATCGGTTTTCCGATTCCCTGGTGCGGTTTGCATGAGAATTGAAACACCGAACCAACAAACTCTGTAACGATTACTTTTTGAACGAATAGTCGCCGCAGCACTATTCAAACTTAATCAATTGTGGCTTTTTGGTTTTTACACTGTGTGGAAATGAACTGAAGGTGAACTGAAAAAAATAATTGGCTTGAGGGTTATAGTGTTATAGCGTGTGTTTATTTATTCTTTTTAAGACAAAAATGCATATGTGAAATACGTTAGTGAACCGGAATTTACATGGAATGTTCATAGATTAAATCATAAGGTCGTAAAAGGGCAGGGCCTATTGAATAATCTGAAGAATGTTGTTTTAAGCCCCCTAGCTTCTTACCATCTTCGTGGTTCATTAGGATATTGTTATGTATCATAAATGTTAAAATAAGAATAGACAGTTGGCCATCTACCTAGAACAATGTAAATCTAAATAGATAGATATACAAAAAAATACACAGTCGTGTATTAGTTTTTTATGAATAATACTTGAACGACAGTGAATTGAACGCTCATATTATTTGAGAAAGTCCGTAGTGTATTACATTAGCCCCCTCGTCATGGAAGAACACTTTTGGCCGCAGGACGTGGTGTTCCGTCGCTTCCGCGGACAAGTTCCACAGAACAGCACAATCTAGTGCAAAGTGAAGTGCTACTAACATAGTCTAAGCCTTTTTATTAACACAAGTTTTTTGTTTATATACAGTATGTATGTTTAGGTTAAGGTATTTATCTATGGGCCTATGTCACCTGAAATAAATGGTATTATTATTATTTTATTATTAATAAAAAAAAATATTCTGGTACGATAATTTTTTCGATGAATTTCCCTGCCACAATCTATAAACACAGACACACGGACGTCCAGGAAAGATCATTTTTAATGTTATTATTTATTATGTTAAACAAAATAATTGTTATTGAATTATATTTTATGTGTCTGACAAATTATTTGACTTGATATTAGTACACTCATATTAACCTGTAAGTGCGATATAAATAAAAAAGAAATATTTCAGTTTCGAGAAAACCGCTTTTTTGAAATGTCGAGAGTAGAGCACAACCTCAATGCTTCGCTTAATAAGGCGTGCAATTATCTATGTAAAATAAAAGTTAGTCTATGATAGCTACTATAGAAAGTCCGTCTTGCTGGCTTGCCTTAAATGACAACATGTGGTACACAATAAAACCAGCTAAGTGCGAATCGGATTCTCGCACAAAGGGTTCCGTACCATTATCTATAAAAACGGCAAAAAAATCACGTTTCTTGTATGGGAGCCCCTTAAATATTTATTTTATCCTGTTTTTTTAGTATTTGTTATTATGGCGGGAGCAGTAATACATCATCTGTGAAAATTTCAACTGTCTAACTATCACGGTTCATGAGATACAGCCTGGTGACAGACGGACAGACAGACGGACGGACAACGAAGCCTTAGTAATAGGGTTCCCGTTTTACTCTTTGGGTACGGAACCCTAAAAATCAACTTCATGGTGGTACAAATCACAATTTTTAACAAAAATAAACCAGAACACTAGAAATCAATGACAAAGCAGAGTCATGAATAAATAAATCGTATTCAAAATTCGAAGGACTTCTTGGCGGGAAAGTGAAGCGTCATGTTCAGCAGTTTGTTTAATTTTCCAAAATTAGTGTTTAGCCGAATATTAATGTGTAATAATGGTGGATTATTAACCATTAAGTGTTTGTGAACGTGCATTAGTGTAGGCAAATGAAACAAAACAGTGCAACTTCGCTTCAAGTTCTCTCAAGAAGTCCGCGTGAGGACTCAGTAAAGTGCCACATCTTTACTGAAACTCAAGGGGAGTGGGCGGGGATATCATCATCATGCATTTATAATTCATTTCATCAATATTAGAAACAAGAACTAAAACTTGACATTGGCTAAATGCACAAACCGTGCGAAGCCAGAAGGAAAAAAAAAAAAAAAAAAAAATTCGAAGGCACGGGTGACAGATGTCTGGAGTCAATAGTGATGACGTCATATGAATAGAAATAGTTCCTTACATGTTTTTGTGCCAACCAACATGAATTCTATAGCTCAGCTCTTTGAGGAAAGTTGGAGACTTTTTGTATCGGATTGCGTAGGTACTTAGTTTCATTTTTCAATTTATTGGGTATTTTGGTTACGTCATTTTTTATTATTTCTGTTATCAATTTTCTTTTTCAGGATGAAAATCAGAGGGCTGCTTGCAATGACGTATTATAAATAGACGCGTCATACACGAACATTAGTGCACTCAGAAACAGCGTAAGCCATGGTTGTAGCTACATACTTGCTTATAATCATACAGCGCGTGAAGAAAAGGAAAGACCTATACCGTTATCTGTTGTTAGAAAGAGATTAACATACATAATTATTTAGTTACGTCACTAGCTGCTGCATGTTCATTGGCGTGTACGTAATAATAATTATTATTTTTGTAAATGTCAGGCAATGGCCTGGCAATTTACTTTGTCATTATTTAGCGCAGGTAACGCATCTAAAGGTTTCATTGGCTGCTTGGTGATTTTTTTACTTTATTTTTGCGTTGCGTTTTATTAATTGTAATTTGTAAGTGCCGGTCTTTTATCAATGATGTACCTTTAGATACGTTACCCGTGCTCAATAAAGTAAAAGCAAGGCAATAGCCTGACTTGGAATTCACGCGCCATCCAGTGGCGCGGCTACACGTCACAATCACTCGCAATTCTCAGCAATTATTTGTGAAGAAAATGTCTTCCCGTGTCTATACACGATGTACAAATTACACTACTACTGTGGGAGTACAGAAAAATGTCTCATTAAATGCAGTACATATTGTATTTTTTTATTAAAAGAAAACTTTGTTTTTTTATGTACTTGTACAGCTAGTCAGCCATTTTTCCTGACTGCGGCGACCGACGCGTACGCGCCAATGAACATGCAGCAGCTAGCGACGTAACTAATTATGAATGTTCATCTCTGTCTAACAACAGTTATCGGTAGATAGGTCTTTCCCTTTCTTCGCGCACTGTATGATTGTAAGTACGCAAGTATGTAGCTACATTCATGGCTTACGCTGTTTTTGAGTGCTATAATGTTCGTGTATGACGCGTCTATTTATAATACGTCATTGTCTTTTATAGCACGTTCTTGCAATATTTGGTATTATTTTGATAACTTGCGAGTATGATCGACCCTCGAAGATAAGTACTGAATTTTCGTTACATTGTAAGGAGTTAGCTTATTCTTTCCGAGTCACTTAACAATAAGTTTTTTGCATACCTATCCCTTGCTTGCTACATATTAACGCCTTTCACTTTCTCTTCACATCCTCTAAAAACTCCGAAACTATCCTAAACTACTGAACTAGTGAATCGTTGACCCTTGAGTCAACAAATCGTAATAAATCTTAGGTCTCTTGCTTGTTTCTTGCTTCAATCAACTCAGCCTATAGCAGTCCACTACTGGACATAGGCCTCTCCCAGGCTGCGCCACAACACCCTGTCCTCCGCCTTCTGCATCCAGTCTGTCCCAGCCACCTGTTTCTTGCTTGCAACATGAATAATGAATATTAAAGAACTTTTTTCTTATAAGCATCTTTTGTGTTTTAACAATAGAGGTATTTTTTTTTAGAGCTATCTTATCCTACTAATATTATAAACGCGAAAGTTTGTAAGTATGGATGGGTGGATGGATGGATGTTTGTTACTCTTTCACGTTAAAACGGCTGGACCAATTTTGATAAATTTTGTATCAAGGTAGCTGACACCCTTTTATTTTATTTTTTTGCGTGGGAAATTATCAAATAACTTCTCCCCTCTGGGCGGAGCGGGAGGGAGTGTCAGACTTTTACTGACTAAAATCCACCGTGTTCCTTCAAATGCCTGTGTGCCAGGGCCACGATATCCCTTTCGGACAGACTCGTAACCCTGGCAGGCATTGGCCCTTTCGGACCCCGTCAATTGGTGCTGACGTCTTTTTGAGGCGCGCGTGTAACACAACGCGCCGTCGACCCGGGCCTGGTCCTTATCGAACGGCGAGCTACCCATCGCTCACCGTCCGCAAGCCCGCGCCTACGGTGGCCGGGAATCGGCCTGCGATTACCGACGCCCGGTGCGTCTCCTGCGGCGACTAAGGGTGGAAGGGCGGGAACCCTGCCTCACCCTCACGCGTTCCACCTCCTCCTTCGCGAGCTTTACTGTTTCGCAGAAGGAGGTGATGGCCTCCCATGTACTCTCGCTCCGAACCATGGCCTGAACCAGGGCCGGACGCGAGAGATCGCGGTAGCTGACACCCTGGATTAACATATAGGCTACTTTTTATCCCTATATTCCCACGGGATCGAGACTTACGCGGGTGCAGCTAGTCACGTATAATTTTTTCTCACGTAAGCAGACACTTTCCTACTCGGCAAATCTGAGGATTTGCTGTTTTTCTGAGGAAATCTGATTATTTGCTGGGAGGCCTATAACCAGCAGTGGACGTCTTTCTGCTGAAACGATGGAAAGACGGCTGTTTTTTAATTGTTTTTATTTAATCTACCTATTGACATTAAAAAAAAATATTTTCATTTGAATGAAAGATGGTCAAAGGTCTCTTCGATACATGTTATTGGAGATCACCTTTTAACCAAGGAGTTGCTTGTGTTAGGATAATATATTTAAATACAATATACAATCTAACAGTAAAATATTTATATTATTATTATATACAAGAATATGAAGGAAAAAATATGTTTAACTTGAATATTATGTTTTTATTTCCTTCAAAAACCCTGGATGTATCCCACACTCCAAGTGAATTAGTTAAAGGGTCAGCAAATCGTAATAATCCAAGTTTAGCGCTTAGGTTTAGCGGTCTATCCATCAACGTCGTAAGTCACTGGACTCGGACATGTGAATTATTGTAACCACATTTTAAGCTAAGTGTAAGTGATGAGCAGAGCGGTCTTAGCTCTTAATGGAGTAGATTTTTTATGTGCATAAATACTTATTTTCTTAAAGCTCCGTGTGACAAAAAACCCTCTTTTGTCAATTTCTTATCTAATTGTGAGAAAGCTTGAAATAATTGAAACATATGCCCCCTTGTTACAAAACAAGGTTTATATTCAGACCCAGGTTTAAAACATGGAGCCATTATTGAATTTAGAACTTTATTCCGACTATAGTAAAGTTCCTAAACACAAAACTGACAACTTAGTACCGAACTAAGTTTCAGTTTTGTATAAAGAACAGTATTTCAATCACTGTTACGTTCTTATTACAAAAACTAGCTCCATGGTATAGGCCATGTCAAAAAATAACTCTTGTTTTGTAATAAGGCGGTTTAAGTCTATCGTCAGTGAAGTTCTAACAGTACGGAAGTCAAAAATGGCTACTTTACAGGAGAGTGAAAAAACTGTATGAAATTAATGTAACTTACGCGTAAGGCCATATTGTGTTTAATTATTGTGTTCAAATGAACTCTGTGATGATTTGAACCCATGAAAAATAAATCGAAATCACAACATCGGAGCACTTGATGCACGACAAATTTGTACGTGAATGGCTGACATACGCAGTGTTGGCGCCCTGACATACACAGTGTTGGCGCCAAAAACTGAGTTAAGCAGTGTACTATTTTTCAAATAACGCGTTTGTATTGGTCAGGTTATCGTGTTTTGATTGGTCGATACGATGCGCGCCATCAAGCTTTATCCATGACATTCAAATCTCAAAACACACATAAAATTACTTACGCACTGTTAGAACTTCACTGACGCTATGTGACTTTAAAAGTACAGTTTTCGTGGCGCTAAACTATTCGTGTCAGTCACTCACAGTACCAACTAAACGTTTCATCACTTTTGCGCTCTCGAAAATATACTTTATTTCGCCTTTAATTTATTTAATGAAGACGTTGTATTATCATAAAATATTTTTTTTATTTTATTTCAACAATAGCTGAAGACTAATGTGTGAGTTTTAAATTTCTTGAAATACCTAGTTTGCTAAATAATAAGAATAATACATTACTGACATGGTATAAAAAAAATAAATCAACTTTATTTTTCTGCTTTATACAGTATGTAACAAAAACCCTGTTGTTTCTTTTAAGGACGTATACATTAACCTACAAGCACAACAGTGGTGGAATTATAATTTAAAAAAATTAAGAATTGGCTAGTCGAGAAGTCAAAATCAAAGAACTAAAAAGTTATGTATACCGATTCTTAGAACGTAGGTAGAAGGAACAACAGGGGTTTTGTTACATTTTGTATAACTAGAGCAAGCATTTTGAAATACTTAATAATAATAAGAAGCTGGCAACACCAACGTCAACAAACGTCATATTTCGCTTATCCCATATTTTCTTTATTTATTAATTCCTCACCCACATTTTAGTCCCAGAAAGTTAAAAAAATACATTAAAACCTTAAAAAAATACATACAAGAAAAACAAAACAACAAGAAAATGAAAAACCAAAAAATATACCGAAAAACAAGAAGACGGCTGTCAAAGCCCTACAATAAAATGTAAAATGTGTTATGGAAACCAAGAAACGGAATGTTGACGAGATCAGCAGCTCGCCGCGCACGCCTACCACCTCCGGACTCGTCGCTCAGCTCCGCCTCACCGCCGCCGGTACCCAGCCCCACTGTGAACGCTGTGACAACATCGGCCGCGGCAGTTGCGTCGAGCTCGAGCGACGAGTATTTCTCTCCGCCCACGACGCCACCACCTGTTCGTCGACGGGGAGGACGCCGGCCGTTGGACGGCTTAGGACCTCGAGGCCCACCGGCCTCTGATAGGGCCCCAGCTCCCGGCGGAAGTGTGCAGCGCATGAGATGGACACAATCCATCAATGAGAATGTCATGCGCTCATACTATGGGGCTACAGATGGAAACAATCTGACCGCGTACCGTGTTCGGATGCTCTCTCTTTTTCAGGTACATGAGCCAGCTGTCAACGTTTCGGCACAACGACTATCGGATCAGGTGCGGGTCATCCAGCGTAATCATATGTTGGATGACACTGTACTTGATCGCCTGCGAAATGAAATGCAGAGTAGCCATGTCATCGCCCCCCTATCGCGGGCTGCTGTAGTACCACCACAGTCTAACACAAGCCAAGCTGACCGGGGGAGTGATGACAGGGCTACAAACGTAAGTACCCAGTGCAATGAAAAATTGAGGAGTGCTTTGGAGGGTGCGATTCGGGAATATCGGTTTATGTCACCCGAACTTAACGCTTACCCCGTTTGCCCATGCACAACAAAAATAGGGCGCTGGTGGCGGCTCTGGATTCGCAGTTGTCAAACTATTTTGATGACTGCGAAGATCTCACTGATACTCATTCGATTCTGTACTGCGCGGCTGTAGCGGCATGTCGTGTAGCTAACGTAAAATTTTCTAATGTCTCTATAGCTACACGACCAAAACCAGTCGTACCAGCTTGGCAGTGCAGAATTGAGCGTCGTATTGGTGGGGCCAGAGCGCTCATCGGCAAACTAATCTGCTTCAGGTAGGGCAATACTCGCCCAAGAGTGATGCGCTTTGTGAGACGAGAGTTCTTAGGGACTGATACCAGCCCTCAGGACTATATGTCTCGTGTCACAGAGCGCATAGACTTCCTGAAGCAGAAAGTGTATGCCTGGGCAAACCGTATTCGTAGGTATAAGCGGCGGGTGGACCGATACACCCAGAATCGCACCTTCCAGAGCGATGAAAGGTGGGTTTATAGGGCTTGGGAGCGACCGAACCAAGTTGTGGCTGACACGCGCCTGCCGGATAATGATGCCGTGTGTTCTTTCTGGCGCAGTATCTGGTCGGTGCCTGTCAGTCACACTGAAGGTGATTGGGCTCGGCAAGTCGAGCGAGCCTGCGATCCAATACCAGAAATGGGGGCTATTACCATCTGCCCCCAAGATGTAGCTCGTGCAGTCCGTCCGTTACCTAATTGGAAGTCTCCATGACCGGACGGGCTGCACAACTTCTGGATTAAATGGTTTGTTGGGTCGCACGCTCGCTTGGCAGCTCAGTACCAGACTGCTTTGGAGTCTGGTTCGCTACCCCAGTTCCTAACGACAGGAATAACCCACCTGCTCCATAAATCAGGTAACACAGTGGAACCCAAAAATACTAGGCGGATCACGTGTTTACCGACGGTCTATAAAGTTCTTACATCCATTTTGAGAGCTAAAATTAACAAACATATAGACACCAACTTCATCATGTCTGCTTCTCAAAATGGATGTAGGAACGGGTCCCGCGGTGCTAAGGAGTTACTCCTCATTGATATGGCCATTAGCCAACAGGTTCGTCGTTCCCGAAAGGATCTGTCGACATGCTGGATAGATTATAAGAAGGCCTATGACTCGGTGCCACATACATGGCTCATGAGGGTGCTGGAGCTGTATAAAGTAGATGCAACTCTGCGCACCTTCCTGGCATCATGTATGGGGCAATGGAGGACGGTTCTTCGCTATCCAGGATGTCGAAATATCCAGAGGAATAGCGAGCCGATAAGGATCGAGCGAGGCATATTTCAGGGCGATAGTTTGAGTCCGCTTTGGTTCTGCTTAGCCTTGAATCCTCTAAGCACACTGCTGGAGGATTCAGGTCTAGGCTATCGGTTGAGGAGAGGTGGTCAGGTTATATCTCACCTCCTCTACATGGATGACCTAAAACTCTTTGCCCCCAACAATTTGCAACTGATGGAGCTACTGAAAGTAACTGAAACTTTCAGTAGCGCCATCAGGATGGAATTTGGTGTGGACAAATGTGCTGTCATGCATGCGATGCGCGATGACACAACGTATGGCGTAAAAATGCAAATAAAATCGTATAAAATTAGATATTAACTAATTAATAAAAATTAATCCATCACCGGATGCAGTTTGGCATTTGCAATTTTATGGTATACTTTTAATTATAATTATAACTGTTAACGAAGGGATAAACTGCTTTTAATAATAATTAAGAGTTGTCATTGAAGATTTTTTTGATGTATTAAGTTATGTTTAATTATATTTTGAGTTCCATCACCATATGCACAAAAGACTTGAAAATATCATACTGTTTTTGTTTTGGAAATAATTATTTACGGTATAAGAGATACACTGCTTTAAAAAACCACATTTTTGACCATTTTCAGAAATCTCCGCCTTAAAGGCGGTTGGTGCATTATGATATATCTACTTTAAAAGCTTAAATTAAACTTTTTTCAGAACGAGAAAGAAGCATACCATATATTTTATATATATTTGTTTTTACTTAAATATAAGTAAGTTGTTGCAAGTGTGTACGTGTGTATATTTTATATATAGGTAGTTAAGGTATAGTATAGGTATATTTAGCATTTTAGTTTAAGGCTTCGCATATTCATATTTTTCTCTTCTTGTTCTCACACACTATGTCTACATTTCTTTTTCATTTCTCTTTTCTTAGGTCTGCTGGAAGAAATTTCTTAAGAAATAAGCAGTAAGTATAGATACCTTTGTACTAAAATTATAATTATGTCGTATCTCTCTGTATTTTACTGTGTGTACATAAATTAATAATAAAATAAATCATAGACAATTCTAAACTAAATTACATAAAGACTAAACAGCCAGCTTGATCACAAGCCCGAGCCGTGAAGTCAATTGACGGGTACAAAATTACGTAGATACGACACGACACGCCCAGTTATCAATAATGGAGCCAATCAAACGTCAAAGGGTTCCCTTAATTCACCACATTAATTAATAAGAACATTGCTCTGTTAATTTTGATACGTCCGAATAATCCCTGTGAAAATTAATTCTTTATAACATCCATCGATCCTCGTTAGTAGAAATTCAAGCATATGAAACTGTGAACTATTGAATGGATTTTAGTTGATTTGTCGCTAGTGATTTGGTCCCGTTTTGACATTTGACTCTAGTCATTTAATTTGAAAAACATAGTTTTTTTATAAATTACTAAAATATATTATTAATATCTATAAAGTCCCTTTAGGCAAGGTTCCGAAGATACTGGCAGCATTCCCCCTTTGAATAGCTAGACTAATTCTAAACCTTGCCTAAAGAGACTCCTTTTAATAATATATTTTAGTTATTAAAAAAAAATACAATTTTTTTTTAGTTATAGATAATGTAAATATTTTTTTTATATTGTTACTAATACTGTATGTCTCATGGTTACTCTGTATATCCTTATATTGAAATAAATCAACATTTGAAAAACTATATGTGTGAAGGGAAATATTTCAGCTGCTTCTTGTGATCCAGTAACAACAGACGACTGAGCAAATAGACCTGATACCTACCTCAATCATACCTACGTCTATTTTGCGTACTGTAAATTGCGTATTGTAAATTAGTAATTTACGTAGGACTATAATCTAGGTATAACAGAGGCGTAAACTTTGTACGCGGCCAATAAACAGTACGTCGAATTTAAGAGAAAGATATATCTCACCAGTAAATATGCATCAGAGAAACATCGCTCTACAAAGTCAACCTATTTCTGAAACCCGGAAGCAAAAACGGCATAAATATTGAGAAGGTACGCATGTAAAAAAAATTTGAAGGTAATATGAAAAGAACCTCTACGATTTCTGAGGTCCGGTATTGCTTTGACTAGTCAATCGTACTAAACGTATTTGACTGAAAATCGAGCTTTGCAAAACGTTTGATACGGACCTCAATAAATTCAGGCTTTAGAATTCCTGCATGATTTATCCAACTAGTGTTAATAATGCGTCAGTTCGGACGCTGCAAATGACTAAATGGTATTTGATGACATTCCATTCAGTGTTACATGATTACGGTGAAATCAGATGCTCATTAAGCCACGTTTTATCTCATAATTGATGAAGTTTTAACCAGTCAACTTTATTACTATCAGAACCATTTCATTCATAGACTGTTGTCAGTTGTGTGTGTCATCCACAATACCACGACTGATGACGCATTCGTACACAGAACTCAGGCCAAGATCTAAAACCGTCACTTATCACGTGCTTATGCTTAGATATGTCTCCATCTCTATCTTGCAATTGTAGTTGGATAGTTGTGCGACAGTGACAGAGATAACACTTAGCCAAAGTATATGCTAAGTAACGTTTATAGATCTCGGTCTAAGACGAACGCGGAGACTGAGACGGGCCACAATCCACCTAGCTGTCTTGGGCTATTATTTATAGAAAATATATTCAAGCAATAATAAACAAAACAATGTCCATAATCCTTCCCATCAATCACCAAGACAATTACGCGTAATATAATCTTTATTTTTTTATTTTCCTGTGTTTACTAACTAATTTGGTGTCAGAGTTTTTATGGCACCCATGATGGGCCTCTGACTTGGCTTCACATGCCCTCTAGAAATATCTGTCAGGCATGCCCGTTTCCTCACGATGTTTTCCTTCTCCCTTTTTAAGCAAGCGATAATTATACCTACAATACGCACATTGATCCGAAAAGTCAAAGGTACTGCCCTTAGGTTCGAACTTGACACCTATGACTTGGCAGTCCGACGATCAGACCACTAGGCACACTTACTGCAATGCAATAAGAGATTAGGTATCACAGCAGGTATATATTTCAATGATCATTTTACGTCCACACGATGCGGTAATCAGTTGCGTCAGTTGTGTACGATCTAATAAGTTAATGATACTGATTACGTTGTGGGTAGATATTGATTTGTGAGTGCTCTGGTTTATTATCAGTATCGGTTTGATTATCTCCTTAATGAATTCTACTTGGCACTAAGTTTGGTGGTTGATATGGTTGTAGTCTTTTTGATCGGTTTGGCAAAGGTTTTGCAAATTATGCCTTAACTATGTTATCAATGGGTAAAAATTAATGTAACTAATTGCGTTGTTAAAAATCAATGTAAATTAAGTGCTTATTAAAGAGCACATAAGCTTTAAAAACATTTTTTCCCAACAAAGTTCCCTGGGGTACGCCAGCTACATTATGCACCTAAAAATTGGTAAATTTCTGAGTTCAAAATGTAGAACTTTCAAAATATTATTATTGTGATTTAATACCTTCTAATTGTAAAAGAAAGAAACAACCGCTTCCCAGGCATTCACCAAAAATTTGAAGATATGTTGTGAGATGTCAAACGCTTTTCATTAGTCTACCACCTAGACTACGAAGCGTAGGAACAGATAAGCCGAGAACAACTTGCATGCCTTGATATCACGCCGTAGGACGAATAACGAACGCATCTGAAGTTCGCTGTAGAGACTTGAAGATGCAGATATTGCAATCGTGTGATTGTTGTACGTTTCTCTTAGTCGTCGAGATGAAAATGTAGAAGATGATATTACAATTAAAGGGGACATACAGAGAAAGAATGATTATTGTCAAAATGTTATAATTTTTGAGAAAATTCAAGAACTTTAATATCTTTAAAAAACAATTTATTTTAAATGTTGTCTGATATTTTTTTAATACTGCAATATGAAGGCGATACAATAACTACAGTATGTACCTGTCACTTAATCTGAAAAACAAAGAAGCGCGAAAAATGTGTGAATATTAATGTCAGCTGTCATCACTGTCATGTCAAGTAAAACGAGAAAAAAGATCAGAGTCCGTAGGGCGTAGACAGCGATCTTTTTTTTAAACAACAGCGATTACCAGGATCTTTTTTTTCCTACTGCCATAAAAAAACATTTTTGAGTCGCATGATTACACTGATCTGTTTTAGCGTTTTATTGTTTTTTAACCTGAAAGCTTTATGAATTTTCTACTAGATGGCATTGTCAACTCAATATTAAAAACAAATACTGACAATTACCCTTCTTTCCCTGTACCCTGCAATTATCAGAAGTAATAGCAGCGACTATACGTATATTATGTATATTGGTAGAGGAAGTTCAAAAACACATCTTCATTTATTTAGTGACTAAGTTGAGTCGGGAATTCCCAATCACGCAGTAAATGAAGGAAGATGAAAATGAATTCAAATTGAAAATCATAACAACTTTATATCTGTATTTGTATCTGCAAACAGATATTCGAATAGAACCTTTCCCGAACCCAACTTTAACGAAGGTACAAAATTCAGGGTTCTAATTAATGGTCCCCGGGGCTAAGCAATTGATACTTTCTGTAAGTATTTGAATTTACAACTCGCTTTCTGATTAATTTTATGTTCTTAAATTGGTACAAATTAATGTGATTGGACCCAAAAATAAGTGTGATCAGTTTAAGTAAAACTTGCAACTAATAGCACGACCAACATCGATAAATGTGATCGATAAATTATTTAATCGGTCTCAACTACCTCATAAATATCGAATGCAAATGTTTGCGATCCAATTTCGAATAGATTCCATTAATTATTATCGTGATGACAACGCTGACTAGCTAATGTTTTAGTTGTTCTATTTGGCTGTCATTTGGCATGTAATTAACGCAAAATTGCTACAGCTGCTGTTGTTGACAAAATCTGTAGTTTTGAATGCTTTGATTATGATTATTGCAATGGCCGCGGGCTGTCCAATTAATTTTGCCTTTTCTAATCAAGTTTTGGTATTTTTCTGAATATTGCTTTTGGAAAAAATATTCAGTTGAAAGTTTATGAAATGTATTTTTTTTTAATCTTTGCATATAATCTGACGGTTATTGTTTCTCCAGATTGCAATTTCAGTTATTTATGATTTTTTTAGTTTCCGATTTTACTGATTCATTCTGTTTTGTTTAAATAGTATGCTTATTTTAGTCACGTTATGGTTTCTATCAATATTAAACAAACAAACATAGTGTGTTTGCAAACACCTGTGAATAAACAAATCAGCAACCAATTAAAGTAAATATTTGATTTGACTGCCTCGTTGGTCTAGCGGTCGAAAGCGCTGTACTGTTGAGCATGAGGTCTCGGGTTCGATGCCCAGGTGGGGCAAAGTGTTATTGGGATTTTCCAATAGGAATTTCTCAGTAGCAGCCCGGAGAGTTTTGCCCGGTTGATGGCAATAGGCTCGCCCCCTATTACAATTACTTAAACATAACTGGTGAAATGTGGGTGTACTATTAGGTACACCTCTCTGTCTAACCCTTCGAGGATTACAGGCGTGATGTTATGTTATATGTGTGTTGAATTTACTACTAATAGACGTAATCTAATCTAACTACTTACTAGACGTAATCAAATAGGTTACCAAACAAATGCCATCTAAATTACGATGAAACACAAAAACAAAACAATCAATTCACTAACCACCAAACAGGATGGTTTGTATCAAAACTAGCACAAACCACAAAAATCAACCGGTACAGTTCGCTAACCAACCTCGTCGATTCAGTGCCTATGTTAATTATATCAAATGTAATTGCGTCAGCCGCAACTGAACGATCGTTTCAGATTTATTAGTTTTACTAATTAAATTCTATTTGTACGGACTCATTACATTGTGGTTTAAGAAAGTTGAACTGTCGCATTGTTTTACTTCCTAACTAACTCATTGTTGATGAGGCAGTTAACTGCTTTAAAATTTTCAAAAGTCTGATACTGAAAATAATTCTAATACCTACCTACATAATGCGGGTTCAATCAACTCAGTCTATAGCAGTCCACTGCTGGACATAGGCCTCTCCCAGGCTGCGCCACAACACCCTGTCCTCCGCCTTCCGCATCCAGTCTGTCCCAGCCACCTTTAATGCTGGTTATGTTAGGTTATTCTGTGAAGAGGGAATCCGCTGGAT
The DNA here is from genome assembly GCA_948098905.1 of Tiliacea aurago. Lineage (NCBI taxonomy): Eukaryota > Metazoa > Arthropoda > Insecta > Lepidoptera > Noctuidae > Tiliacea > Tiliacea aurago. Next base: position 8,702,742 of record OX402588.1, read on the forward strand.
GTGAAAAGCACAGGGCCGGAAGATGTGGCGACGCTCGGGTGAGGCTTATGCCCAGCAGTGGACTGGACTGGTAGATTAACTTAACCTTTTTTGAAGTGAAAACTTCTTGAGGCGTGTTGAGCACTTTTTGGGTGAATAAAAATCATGGAACTCGCGTCATCATCACCTAACGCTTTCCATGAACTATATGTGTACTGTTTTCACTTCTATCGGCAGTCCCCAAAGACTGCCCCGCATGTTCTTTTTTTATTTTTCTGGGGTGGAACATCCTCGTAGTTGTCCTCCACCCTTGGGCGGGCGGAGCGGTCTGTCAGATTCTTACTGATTAAAACCACCCCAGTGTTCCCTTCCCACACTTGCACCGGGCATCATGGGATCTTCTGCGACTTTCTCGATTTCCGGCTGGTGCCGATGCCGGCCTGCCAACTTAACGTTAGTTTTGTAGGCATCAATCAAACTTAGATCATGTGAATGATGTCAGTTTTATTGTTGGCAACATAAACACGCCACATCTAGTCTTACCTCCAAGCGAAATCCTAACTATCCTAATCCTAACTTTAACATCTTATATGCGGTAGTGAGTTTATTTGTTTGTTACGCTTTCACGCCAAAACGGCTGAACGGATTCGGATGAAATTTGGCACATGGATAGACCATGACCTGTATAAATACATAGGATACTTTTCATGCCGATATCCCCACGGGATCGAGATTTATTCAGGTAAAACCGCGAGGCGTAGCTAGTAGTGTATAAGGACCGAACAATGAATATAACATACCTATATGATGACGTATAAGGGCTGTTCTACATAATCTGGCAAGTGTGGCGACCTCGAATAACGCCATCATCGTTAACCCATGGAACAACATAGGATAATGGCGCCGAGGGCAATCAGCAGATTGATATCTATGTCTTGTTTGTTTGTATGCTAAATACTTGCGCGTTTAGTGGTCAGGAGGTGTTATATAGAGCTGTTTGTATGATGTATTTATTAATAATTTAAGTGTGTAAGTAAGTACTGTTAAAATTACATTTCATGAAAAAACTGTCGTGGAATTAACAGAAAAGGGCAATTGAATTTAATTTCACGTAGGTACGTCTGTCTACTCTCTCATTCAATGCTGCACCGGTTGACGTCATCACGTCAACGCCACCGGTTGTCGCTGAAAACCAGCGCTGGGTCTCTGTGACTCTGTCTCACATTAGGTCGCAGCATTATGCTGAGCGATGGCCGTTTTGCGTGAATGTGACGCATAATTTCCCCCAACTTGTTTTTTTGTGTTTGTGTTTTTTTTTCGTTGCGTTATGTTTGCCGCAAATAAACGTATTTCCACTCTTTCTTTCTTCTTTCTAGATACCCACTAATAAATTGAATAATTATTTCACAACTTATATAAAGAAAAATACTGACATCTGTTCAGTAAAATGAAGTATCGTAAACCAAACTCAGTTTCCCTTTAGTTTAAAAAAAAACTTGAGCATACTAAAAGTTATCCACAAAGTTTATAAAAATATGTATATTAGAGAGAAGGGTAGCAAAAGGCTGACGTGTAAAAAGCCTTTTAAATGTAAACTTTGTAAAATTCGCAGTGTATGGAAACGTGTTCTGTCGGGCCGGTCGGGAAACTATTGCGGAACTAAAGTTCCGACGTGCGCGGAATAATTGATGCTACAAACACGTAAACGTTTTTTTATGGACTTAGTTTTGAGCAAATGAAATATTATTTACGATACGATATATAAGGTGTATCTATTCATACACGAAATCTCTTAGGGGGTCATTGTACTCATCATTATGAACAACTTTTAATGGGACCAAACCTGATATCACGAAAAAAAAATCTGCTGTTCTCTACATTTATGTTCGCATATCTCGTCAAAATTTAGGGAACAGCTGATTTTTATTTATATAACTGCCCGCCCCCATTGGTCTCGTTGTCGCAAGCACGACTGCTGAGCGGCTTTTCCAGGTCGGACAAAGTTTTGTTATTGGGTTTTTTCATTAAGGCGACGATAACCGACTTTTAATGATTTTTTAATGAAGATCACGTCTAAACGAGTAGTGTTAGTGATTTGAAAAAAATATATGTTAAATTAGAGCATTTTCTCAATAATTTAATATGTGAATATTTTAGATTGTTTATATTACATAATGAAATTAATTTGTAAAGTTATGTCCAACGCGGATAAAAAACTGAGAATGGCGCAAAATCTACCAAGCGTATTTTTCTGAAACCTTCACCAATTTAAAGATAATTTAATTATTGATCTTTTAGTATACGCGTTTTATTTAAATACCTTTTGTTTTGTGTATAATAAATTAATAATGCGTCAAATTGGGGACAGCGCTCCTTGATGGGCGAGTCCTATTACTGGCTGAACGTACGACGCGTTGCCTGAGCTCAATACAGAACACGCAAGCTAACCATTCAAGGTTACTGGCATATATCTGAGTCTTAAGTCTTCTTCAGTCACAGCCGCAAAGTTGGTGGTATGACACCCCCGTGCGAAAGCACGTAAAGCCAACGTCCTGCGCCTGATCTCACCCCAGTCCTACTTATGACGGATTGCCGTCCCATCGCCCTATAATGCCCCCCGCGCACTAGGCAGCCAGTCGAACAAATGACGGTGGTAAAGGAAAAATATATATACTAAAAACAAATAAAAAAGATTATTTCAATTATAAAGTGCATTTACATAAATGATTTGGAGATCACTTTTTAAGCAAGAGTTGCTTGTGTAAGGAGACTCAGAAAATATAAATAAGTAAAAAAATTGTGAACCGTCACCGGATGCCTGGCAGATGTGAAACATCGTTTAAAAGGTCAAGGTCGCGTAGCGCGCGCGCGTAGTGAGCGGTGAATTGCCACGCGGCATGCGTCGCCCCGTCAGCAATCGGTTTTACGTGCGCCTATAGATGTTTTACATCAATAAATAAATAAGTAAAGAGGAAAGAGACTGTACCCGCGTTTGCGCAGCCACTGTGCACTTTAATATCTCATGTATACTTGACTAGTATCTGTTGAGACTGGCCGCCCGCCGTGACCGTAATTTGGTCGGAAGGACATTATTATTATTTTATTTATTCATACATACTTCATAAGGTTCAAAAGCCTACATAATGCGGTTTTAATGCCACAAGGCAATCTCTGTCAGTCAACCTTCGGGTTGGTTGTTGACTTTTTGTTTTTGATGTGAAACATCTATAGCCGCACGTAAAACCGATTTCTGGCGGGGCGACGCATGCCGCGTGGCCACGCGTCGCTACTATACAGTCTATATGTAGTAGTGTGTAAATAATTTCGATGTTTCACACCTGCCAGGCTGCCCGTGACGGCTCAATTTTTATCAATAAGATTGATTATAGAAAAGGAATAAAATGAAGTCGCGGGATCAAATCTGAGGCAAAGCTAAAAAACCGGACAAGTGCGAGTAGAACTCGCTACCTGAGGGTTCCGTCTCAAGGCTGTGCTCGGCTGCGCGCATTTCCAATACCAGATTGATGGACAAACATAACTTTGCCTTTGAAAAATTATCACCTATAGATACATCATGCTACATACACAATTTTAGTGTTTAGGTTTTTAATATAACTACAAATAATTTTTTTATTTTTTATTTTCCTTCACTTGTATTGTAAGATATTCAATCAACTCAACCTATAGCAGTCCACTGCTGGACATAGGCCTCTCCCAGGCTGTGCCACAACACCTTGTCCTCCGCCTTCCGCATGCAGTCTGTCCCAGCCACCTTTTTAAGGTCGTCGGTCCATCCATTGTAAGATATTGCTTCTCGCTAAACATGCGGTTAACGGGAAGTACGTACCTACCCTTTACTTGATTTATTTGTTTGTGTCAAAATATGCGGAATAAATGGCTGTAGTTTTAATGACGTTAAATTAGATGCTTGATTTTGTTATCGATTTTGATATAGAATAGAATATTCTTTATTATGTACACCATAAAAGTTACAGATATAAATGATGATTTAATATTTGATATCAATTTCAAATTGATGCTTCCATCACGCGTTCCTGATAAAAAGGGTCTTAACAGATACAACTGTGGTGATTTTTTTTTTTTTTTTTTTTGGGTGGGAAATTATCAAATAACTTCTGCGGGAGGGCGTGTCAGACTTTTACTGACTAAAACCCACCCGTGTTCCTTCATTTGCCTGTGTGCCAGGGCCACGATATCCCTTTCGGACAAACTCGCAACCCTGGCAGGCAATGGTCCTGACGGATCCCGTCAGTTGGTGCTGACATCTCTTTGAGGCGCGCGTGGAACACAACGCGCCGTCGACCCGGGCCTGGTCCTTATCGGGCGGCGAGCTACCCATCGCTCTCCGTCCGCAAGCCCGCGCCTACGGTGGCCGGAAATCGGCTTGCAACTCCCGACGCCCGGGGCGTCTCCTGCGGCGACTAGAGGCGCGAGGGCGCGAACCTTGCCTCTCCCTCAGGCGTTTCGACTCCTCCTTCGCGAGTATTACTGCTTCGCAGAAGGAGGTGACGGCCTCCCATGCACTCTCGCTCCGAACCATGGCCTGAACCAGTGCTGGACGCGAGAGATCGTCGCCGCGGATCGCCTCCGTGAGGACACGGCGGTGCTCCGACCAAGCCGGGCAGATCTCCACCGTATGCTCCACCGTGTCCTCCGGGCGATCCACACAGTGGTGACACCCGGGCGTTTCCTCCCGCTTTATCCTGAACAGGAACCTCCCGAAACAACCGTGTCCGGTGAGGACCTGCGTCAGGCGGAAGGTGAGGACGCCGTGGCGCCTCTCCAGCCACTCCTCAAAGAGGGGACTTATCGCCACAATTGTAGCGTGGTGATCTACAATCCCACATGCAAACTATGCATCAACTAAGTGACGTCACACAAATCATGCATCGTGCAAGCAGAGTTTACTGCGCGAGTGGCATATAGTCGGGCAGTAGCCCACCAGACAACACCCGTCTGGTCAGAGGATCCTCCCTTTTCTATGAAAGATGAGTGTACTTTAGACCCTGTTCCTCATACCTTTATACAACAAAGTGAATTGTTGAAAAGTGAATTTATAAGGGTTCAGTTTTTTTTTCCATTTGAGGAACAGAACCTTAAAAACAAGTATAATTTATTTAAAAACACTACCAATAGCACTGCTTGAATCCTCCTGTAGACTCTCGAAAACAGAGGTTTGGACTATCCTACTATCTTGCGATTGAGTGTTATAACAACTCTTTATCGATAAATTAGTTGCGAACAGAACATTCTTCGGAGCAATCAAGATATGCTAATACGAGTAGTCATCTTTGATAGTCAAACTCGTGTGCAGATGACTTCTATATTATACGGTCATCAGCAGAGATATCTGACCATGTTGGGTGGAATAGAGACAGTAATTGTGCATTTCATGCTTATGACGTCACTAAATGGTAATTATTATACTATTATAGTGAGATGTGCATGCGTGTTTGTTGTGGATAAACATAGTTATGAATATATTTAATTTTGGTCTTGTCATTAAAAGTTGTTGATTGCATGGGTGGTTAGAAATTGGTAGGTATAAAAATTGGTAGGTATATACCTACCTGTTAAACTCATTAATAATGAAAATGCTACATTAAAATAAAATGACAGGCTAGACAATCAATCGGATAACAGTTTCACTGTCCATATTGTAGACAAAATTGTTAAATAATCAACCTGTACCATATGTGGTTCATGGGACAGGGAAAGAGCGGTTAAAAAAATGGTAGGTATAAAAATTGGTATACTCGTACACCTACCTATTAAACCCATTAATAAAATGAACATGCTGCATTAAAATTAAACGACAGTCTAGGCAATCAATCGGATAACAGTATCACTGTCCACAAAGTTGACACAATAGTTAAATAATCAACCTGTACCTTATGTAGTTCATGGGACAGGGAAAGGGTAAGAATGTGTTATTTAACAAAACACTTAGTGAAAATCTCTTATTAAGTACTCCCTTTTTCATTTTTTTTTGGGTGGGAAATTATCAAATAACTTCTCCCGCTCTGGGCGGAGCGGGAGGGCGTGTCAGACTTTTACTGGCTAAAACCCACCCGTATTACTTTATTTGCCTGTGTGCCAGGGCCACGATATCCCTTTCGGACAAACTAGCATTCCTGGCAGGCATTGGCCCTATCAGACCCCGTCAGTTGGTGCTGACAACTCTTTGAGGCGCGCGTGGAATACGACGCGCCGTCGACCCGCAGGGCCGGACGCGAAAAATCGCCGCCGCCGATCGCCTCCGTGAGGACACGGCGGAAGTACTTACCCCTGATACAATCATTTCTTTATTATGTTTTTATTTTAGTTTATAAATAAACTCACAACACACATAGCAGCTACAGTTTCAAGACAACAATAAAACAAAGCAAATCAACATCAACCCAGATTTTGATGTCTCACCCATTAGTAGACAAGTGACAACTTGTTAGAGACGTTAAAGTTATCCTCCAGTCCTTCTCGGAGGACATTAAGCAAAGCCCCAAATTTTATGTCTTATACAGATGCCAGGACTACTCAAACGAAGTACCCATTCGGTGCATACGTTGCCTTGTTTTACGGTACTTCGAATTTCTGACATTACTGTTCTAGTTTAAGTAGCCTGATTCAAGTACTGGCAATATTCAATATTAATATTTAAATTAAATTATTAATATTTAATATTCTTTCACCTTTCACTCCGCCAGTCTAACATCCATAATTCCCTTGAATTATGGATGTTAGACTGGCGGAGTGTCCTTGAAGTTTTTTGCCTGTTCTTCTCCATAGAGATCTACGTTTTGGAATAGGCAAATAGCTTCAACTTTCTGACTAACTGAACGAATCTTTGACAATTCAAAAGTGCCTGTAATTGGTTTAATACCCCGACATTTTGCCAGTTATGTTTTTTAAGTCTCCTGTAATAGGGGGAAACTATTGCCCCCCGGTTGAAATGAATGCTTTGAGTTTGAGTTTATTCTTTTTGTGATAAACAAGTCAATGTTGTAAGTAGGCATATAGGTACTATAAAAATGTTATTTAATATTAAGTTATGTAAATTAGCTATTAAATATACGTTTAGGCCCCTTGCGTGTGACTTCAGAGAGCTCATAAAGTTTTGCGCGTACTATATACCCCTCTGGTTTGTGGAATTATGTTGTTGGGTTTAGTGTGTTAGTTCCGTGTAGCAGTATCCGTGGTGTTTGGAAATTTTGTTGGTCACAAGATACTGTTACAATTACTGTTAGCAAGGAGTTGTAATTTGGTATTCGGCAACTTAGTAACTAGTACTGTCCTGGATATCTCAAGAACTACTAATGCTATCAACTTCAAATTTAGTATACTTAGTTTTTGATGAAGTTTGCCCAACTATTTTGCAAACAAGAAAGAAATTTAAATAAATATATCTTTTTTGGAAAAGGGACTGAAAAGGGGTCTTAAAAAGAAGTGGGGCTACTAGAGCATGTAGCGTACCATATAAAAGAACGCTGTTTGCACATTCTCAAACATTATTTTTTATTTTTTAGGCAGCATAGTTTCCGACTTTTGATGAAAAATGTAATAAAAAATATCGTTCCCCCCTTATCTCCGAAGTTTGCATAGATACAAATCTGAAATTATTCTATGTGATAGAAGTTTATGTAAAGATGACAGGAAAAATAAAAGATGTCTCTAAATAGCATAGTTTTTCATATATACGTACGGAACCCTCGGTGCGTGAGTCCGACTCGCTTTTGTTTTTTTTTGGGTGAGAAATTATCAAATAAGGGCGTGACAGACTTACTGACTAAAACCAAGCTTGTAACTCTGGCGGGACAGGCCTGACAGGTGACCTTATGGGTCCAATAGTGGTAAAACGATTATAGGTATCTCTTACAGTGACAGATAGTGCTGCCTAATTATTTTACTTTCCAAACTACACATCGATTTTTCGTAGCAGACTAAGTCCCGGATTACAGAACGTCACTCAATACTCAAGTATTAAGTAGTTAAAACTAGTTTCAACCAATCAAATGCTTTGAATCTACGTAAATGCTTGAATATTGAGTGCCGTTCTGTAATACGGGCCTACGTGTACATCATCATCCCCTTGAACTATCCCTTACTGAAGTACATAGATGTTTCTTAAACCAGGTATGACATGGTAAAATCAAATCAAATCCTTTTTATTTCAGGAATACACCCATATCAAATTTACACCAGAATACAAATTATTCATTAGGTATTAATTATTACAAAACAATCATATTACATTACATTACAGAACAAATAACTAAGAAAAAATTCAGTAAAATCATAAAACCACAAAATAAGAATAAAAAAATAAAAATAAAAATCAATATAATTTTATCAGTTGTTGTTCATTTTTAACATGCAACTGTACACAATGCCATAATATTGGGCAGTCAGATCTGCCAGCCACAATACTAAGAATGCTGTTGCCACTGCCGCGGACACGACTTAGCAACGATAAAGCTCTCTTTCTGAGGATGGCATGGAAGCCATCAATACGAGCGTCGGCAAACATGCCCGACGCGCTGCAGTGCCTCGGCAGCCGCACCAACATCCTAAAGGCATTGTTGTACTGAATGCGCAGTAAAGCAGTAAAGTTGCAAAAGATATTTTAGAATGCTCGCTGTTACAATATAAAGTTTAGACTGAAACAGCGCAGCGACGACATATTTTTTTATCGTGTTTTGGCCGCATCATAGTTCGGTGGACCACAAGTTGCAGTTCGGTGTAGCGAATAATAAAAACCCAGCGAATTGTATATGAAAAATGCACGGTCGGCGCAGTGGTTAAGCGATTGACTGCTGCGCTGCGTGTCGCGGGTTTGCTTCTCGCACGGAACAAATATTTGTATGACCTACAAGTAGTTGTTCCGGGTCTGGCTATTTGTGTATGTGAGTTTAAATGTTTGTAAACGCACCAATACAAGAGAAAATCCTATGAGGGGAAAAAAAAACTAGCGGGCTGCATATACAGGGTCAAATTGAATGAGCTAGCAAAACTCCACCGTGGTGATCGTGGTGATCTAAAGACGACAATAAAAAAAAATATATATATTAAGTCAACAACGTGTTGTTATTTTTGAAGTATGAGTTGAGAAAATCTTTTTGTTTTATCGTGCTGTGAAGTTTATATTATAAAGAAAACTGATGTTCCTAGTGACTACACCTGCGGATGCTGTCCCCCAAAAAAAAAGACCTCTTCAAATTATTATTTTTTTTGGCAGTTGGTTGTTTTTTTTTTTGTAAAAAGTACATTTTTTTCCTTTTAGTGGGTCAGTTTGTAATTTATCTAAGTTATAATAGCCTTATGTCAACTGCTCATCACCTTTTACAAAGTATTGCTTTTCCCGATGCAGGGGCGTTAATTGTTGAGATGTTCTCCCGGTAAGAACCAGGAGAACTGGAGCTAATGGTGATTTCACCATAAGCATTGTGACAAGCATTAATTGCTTAGCAACCATATTAAAGTGCCTAATCGAATCGCTATCCGTGGAATACTTATTATTAAAATAAAAAAATACTTAAAAATAAAATAGTTTCGGTGGCCATCTGTGGACTTCAACATCAGTTCCACTTCACCAAATGGTGCTTTCCAAGTGCAAATGCATGAGTTACTATACAAAATACCCAAATCGCTATAGGTGTGTTCATAAAATTTGAGGATTTTCCTTGATTTCCTTGAGATCCCGTCATCAGATTCTGCCTTGGTGACAATTTTTTCTTTAGTCGCAGGTCAGTTTAAATATCTAAGGATACAAAAATATACAAAAGGAATTCGGTCTTTAGTGGCTGGGACTCGGAAAAACAGGTACGGGAAATCGTCAGTCGGCTTCAGGAGGCAAGTTTAGAAAATAAAACACAGACAGGTGACAATTTTTATTGAAATATTAAGTCAAAGTCACAAATATTCTAAGATTTTTTAAATTATGAAGATTAATACTATAAAATACAGTATTTGTATGCAAAAACAGTTAAAAGTGACTAAAGGGTTGTGTTTTTAGCGTTAATAGTGTTCCAAGAATATGTAAAGAGTATTATGTGAATGTTATAATATGATTTCATGTTTGAAAACAAAGAATAGATTTATAAAGAAATGTTGGACCAGCAGCCCTTTAAAAGGTTATAAAAGTATAACTATAATAAAGATGTGGCTTTGAATGGCAAAATACCAAAATACCTACAAAATAAAACATATATTATATTATTACAGATTGGGTTGGGGATTACTCTATTTGTACGATTTACTTGGAAAATAAAAGGATCACAGAAAAAATGTTGACTTTCATATATTTTTCTATAATTACAGTTTTATAGTAATAAAAAACAACTTCTTTTTTAAAAGTACCAAAGACCGGTGGACCGATAGTTGCGTGCCATAGCTTAGGGGTAGGTTCAGTATCGATGAAGGAACTCAGGAAAAAAAAAATATATAAAAGAAATTAACTAAACATAAAATAAATAAATAATAAGTCTCTTCGTACTTTAACGGGCTTAGGACCGCCAAATAAAATAATTTTAATTCTAAACGATTGTTATTTTAAGTTAGTAGGTACTAAATTAGGTTGATCTTGCAATATTTTTTTATTTTTTTTTCTTTTATTTCCTTTATCGATATTGAACCTACCCCTAAGATATGGCACACAGTCTCTTTAACATCCTGTATATACAATTTTAGTGCGCAACCCGAAAACTGTGTCTAGTATTTTTATGTAAAGAATCTATGTACAAAATTTCAAAACTGTGTCATGAAAAATCACAAAATTATAAGGTAGATAAGTTACCGAGTTGTCCGTACAAAAACATGCTAACGGTGCCCCTGCGCCTACAGGGTCGTCTTACGTTCATTGATAATAATTTGGCGATAGGTACCTAACCGTACGGCGATTGTATTGTAAGCAATTAAATGGTGATAACGTTTTCCATCACACTTAAATATTTTTGGGACACAATATAAAATGGTGTAAAAATTATTGAAATCGATTCAGTTCCTTATTCTGAACAAACTATATTCAGGTTTCGCATGTACTAAAAATAATCTTGTATATTATACTTGGAGATCAAATGAAAGGCTCTTTATTAATACAGGCCCTAAACTTGTCAAGAAAATAATAATATTTATGACGATAAGATGAGAAAGGACACAAGACCGTAGCTTCGTAATTAATTACTTAGGCCTCCTAATTACAAGCATGACAGTTATAATCTTTGTTGCCTGTCTCATGTTATTTACAATCGATGGATTACATGAAAAATAATATGATGAGATATTTTGCTAAAAGAAATACTAGATTGTGCATGCTTTATGTGTATGCTATATGTAGGTATGTATTTATTCATTGTATACGTAAATGGTACACCACTGACTACCTGCAGTATTGTCTCTCCTTCTCCCTTTAATCCATCCAAAGGTTGTCAGTAATAGATCGCTTTTAGCGATAAGGCCGCCCATTTTGTCACCTGTAACATTTCAACATTCATATCTGTAATTTTTATGGTGTACATAACAAAGAGTATTTATTTTATTCTATTCTAGATATTTCAGCTACACTTAGCAGCGTGGTATATTCCCCCAACTAGATAGACCGATGAACTCAAAGGGCTTATAGGGGCTCCAGGGTCTGGATGAGAATTGCGGAGAATTGGCTATTGTATTGATATTGGCAGAGGCAAATGTCCAGCAGAGAATGCGATGGGATGAGCTTCAGCAGTTTATTTATAGTTCCCAAAAGGCCATAGTTGTATTACTTCTGATCCAACTGAACAACTTTCCTTTTGTCAACTGAACAACGTTCCTTTATCAACTGAACATTGTTTCATTGTAACTGAACAATGTTCCTTTGTTAACTGAACAACGTTCCTTTGTCAACTGAACATCGTTCCTTTGTCAACTGAACAATGTTCATTTGTCAACTGAACAACGTTCTTTTGTCAACTGAACAACGTTCGTTTGTCAACTGAATAACGTTCCTTTGTGGTAGTTTCGTTACGGCCGATTTTGCTTGGTAACACCTCACCAACGAAGAGGAAGAGGATTTTGCTATCTGGCAGAAAGAGAAATGATTGTTCGGATAGGTATGTCATCATCTGCCAGCCTTTTCCCAACCATGTTGGGGTCGGCTTCCAGTCTAACCAGATGCAGCTGTATACCAGTATTTTACATGGAGCGACTGCCTGTCTGACCTTCACAACCCAGTTACTAGGTTTCAGTCCCTTTGGTAATTCTGGTTGTCAGACTTTCGGGCTTCTGACGGCCAGTAACGATTGTCAAAGATCCACGAATGACAGCCGGGACCAATGGGTTAACGTGCTTTCTGAGGCACGGAGGTGTCTTAGAATATAAAGATGGTCACCCATCCACGGCGTATCCGTGGCAGGCGTAGCTTAACCTGATCGATCGACCCGTGCGGCTGTTTATTACTTAGCCACAAGCCCCTCCTCGGATATATGTATATATCATAAAAAAGAGCGGATAGCAGAAGAGGGATCAGTTTTTAATCCCTCCAAAAATTCAGTATCCTACCCAATGATGTATTACCTACCTTTAGATGCGTTACCCGCGCTCAATAATGGCAAAGTAAATGCAAGACAATTACCCAAAGAGGAATTAGTCGCGCGACATCCAGTGACGCGGCTACATGTCACAATCACTGGCAATTCTCAGCAATTATTTGTGAAGAAAATGCTTTCCCGTGTCTATACACGATGTACATATTACACTACTACTCCGTACAGAAAAACGTCTCATTTCATGCATAAGTAATTATTGTATTTTTTTATTATAAGAAAACGTTGTTTTGTTTTGTACTTGTACAGCCAGTCAGCCATTTTTTCTGACTGCTGCGACCAACGCGTACGCGCCAATGAACATGCAGCAGCTAGAGACGTAAATGTATGTTCATCTCTTTCTAACAACAGTTATCGGTGTATGAAGGGTATAGGTCTTTCCTTTTCTTCGCGCACTGCATGATTGTACGCAAGTAGGTATGCTACATTCATGGTTTACGCTGTTTTTGAGTGCACTAACGTTCGTGTATGACGCGTCTATTTTGAAGTCATTGATCCTATCCACTTGCATTATCATCTGTAATGAAATAGGTAAAGTACCTATTAAAATTTGATTGTAATAAAACTCAATATAAGAACAATTCAGAGAATTATGTATCCCAAGAAACCACTTACACACGAACAAAGTGTAAGGACCCGCCTACCCAAGTAATAATCTTATTTACTCGTGTATCCTTTCCAAGAAAATATTTTAAATACGCACCTCTATCTTTTGGTCCATTACACATTCAAAGATAAATTTTCCATTAGATGGCACAAAGGCGTCACACCGGTCGCGCAGGTAAATAAGCGTTTGAGCGAGAGTCCGCAGAAAATCGGCGTCTTCCTCCCCGTCCGAGACCCCAATAATAGCCTGTACGTCCGAAATGTGGCCTCTGAATGTACCAATTTACCCTTCCAGTGGCCCGGCCGGGTATCTCCGGGCAAAAGAGGCCATTCAATCTCTAGCATACCGGAAGGATCGCGTTATTTTTAAATGAAATGCTTAGATAACGCCCACGTCTTTTTTTTTTCAGGTACGATGTGACAGCGCCGTGGTTTCATTATGTTATAACCATTGGATTATGGTTATGTTACGGGGATGTTTTTGCTGTAATGATGTGGAATTATAAATAGATTTTGTGGGGTGATCTGGGTGTACAAGAGGGTTTTAAAATCGTACGATTACGTGGTTTTTCTTCGATTTCTCAGGTATGCGGATGCTGAGAGTAAACTTTTCTTTATTTCAAACATCGTTTCGTTTAAGATTTTATTCAAAAACCGATAAGTAATTTTTTAGAACCAAAGAAAACAACCGTATAAAATAAAGAGTAGGTATGTAAGCATGACAATATTGCCTAATACTTAAAGCCGAAACCAAATAAAGTTCAATATTATCGATGTTAGTTAACTTTCCGCCGAAAATCACGGTTAATAGAAATATTTAATAACAAAACACGATATTACTGTTCAAAATTAAATGCTACACGGTAAAGGGTTGCTGGGCCCTCGCCGGGTGCGACTAAAAGCCTGTCAGGGTCTCTTTACCAACCTACTCAGAGCGGCTTTGCATACCATTTACGTGAAACTACATCACTAACTATCGACAAACATACATTTTATCTCGGCCACCCTAATACATTGCGGGCTGGACTAAGTCATACAAAAACATGTACTTTGGTGAACTTCAATGTATTTTGAAGACTGTGTAAACCACAGGCCCTGAAAGCTCGGCGTGTGCTGTTAGTCTTTGAGCTTTCTTTGAATGAATATTGTTTTCGGTACAGCGACCCGACATTTGTACCATCTGTTGCTGGAAAATTTTATATTCTATTCTGCTTTATTAAAAAGTAAAAGATGCTAAACATTATGCGAAATTTTGTCTGAATTTATTTTAGTCTAGAGAGAGAGAGAGTGATCATTTTAGCTTTTATTTTATGGAGAAATTAAGTAAATTAAATCCCTTGACAGCTGTGTAGGTACTGTAGAGGCAGTACCTTACATGCTATCAGCATGGAACCTCCGCCAGTTAAAGTTGATGGCATGAATACGAGGCAAACATTTAATTTATATTTAACCCAACCCCCCCAGCTCGGGGACCGACTCTCTGCTCTTTTCTTGGCATGGCATGGCATGAATACGAGCCAAATTAAATATTTGGCTCGTATTCATGCCATCAACGGTAAATCTGCAGCTATATCCCGCGGAATTCAAACTTTTAAACTTTTTTAAATTATAATAATTAGAATAATTAATACATCTCTCTTAGATTTGTTCCCTAAGAACAAATCTCTCATGGAACAAAACTAACTTAAAGAGATATATTCATTAAATGATTTTAATGATTACAATTATATAAAAACATAGGTATTTGTTATAATCGCGAATCATTTTGATCAAGATACAACCAGACACTGTCCCGCAAATTGCAACAAACGTAAGAAATTTTGATTTCCGCGGGCGACAGCTGCAGTTTCACCTTAAACTCGCGCCCCCTTATTACAAAACTAGGTTTATCTTCAAACCCAGGTTTAAAACATGGAGCCATTATTGAATTTCGAACTTTATTCCGTCTATGGTAAAGTTCCTAATACAAAACTGACAACATAGTACCAAACTAAGTTTTCAGTTTTGTATAAAAAACAGTATTTCAATCATTGTTACGTTCTTATTACAAAAACTGGCTGCATGGTTTAAGCCATGTCAAAATATAAATCTTGTGTAATAAGGCGTATTATGGAGTTTATAATTGCCAATAGCTCATGTCAGGTTACA
Source organism: Tiliacea aurago (assembly GCA_948098905.1). NCBI lineage: Eukaryota > Metazoa > Arthropoda > Insecta > Lepidoptera > Noctuidae > Tiliacea > Tiliacea aurago. Next base: position 8,718,068 of record OX402588.1, read on the forward strand.
TCCTCTACAGTACTTACCTCATTTTCGTGAAAATAAAAACAATAATTAAAAACAGTTTTTTATTTTATGCTACAGTTGTTATAAACAGAATACTGTTATAGTGTAGTGTATTATTGTTGTAAAACTTCTTTACGCATTCTTGATTTGGGGAGTAAGCTAGTGAATACATGACGAGAGCGTTACGGAAATAGGCGAACGGAAGTTGTTTAAATTTTAAACATGGTACACACCGTGTCACCGCTGCGGGCCGTCCCGCTTAATAGGTATTTTTTTTAAATTCACACGGGCTATTTTTACACTCACAAGACCGCAGCTGTTTTGAAGTAAAACTTCTTTTGCTAGCGAACGGTGATTTCTGTTTTACTTCAGTCGTGGCACACTCGTTTCAGCTTACTCCCCAAGTCAAGCGTGCGTAAAGAGGTTTTACTTCAAAATATAGCACGAAGGCTCATTGTCGGTAAGGATTCACATCTAATTACGTTTATTGGTTTAATCCTGACAGTTCTAATTAAACAACTTAAAAAATAAGGTGGACAGACGGCGCTAATTAAAAATTCCCACAGCGACAGTATCTTTGATATTAAGCGGTCGGACGGAACGTAAAAGATTAACGTGATAGTACGTTGCCCTTTTCAAAAAAACTGGCGAAATTGACTAAAGGTTCCGTACCACTAAAATTACTATAGTTTACCTTCTTATTTGCTAATACTATACTCCATTTGAAATAAGATTAGACTTTTAAATAAGTTCAACCAATTTTGACTTCTATTGCGTTGGTGGCATGACAAATGGCAGCTGTAACCTATAATATTGTAACCACGTTTTTGCTTTTAATGCCATCCATATGTCTACGGAATAGAAGTCAAAATCGGTTGAACGGATTATACACAAGTTTATTTAAATGTCTAATCTTATTTCAAATGGAGTATAGTTTCTGCCCGCGTCGTCCGCGTGAAATTGAAATATCTAGTTGATCCGTTGAATGACTTTTTCATGCAATCATGACATTGGGGAACATCTCTCAATCAAACTTAGAGAGATTTATGATTCTAATGATTATAATTAAGTATGTAAATCAATCAACTCAGCCTATCGCAGTCCACTGCTGGACATAGCCCTCTCCCAGGCTGCGCCACAACACCCTGTCCTCCGCCTTCCGCATCCAGTCTGACCCAGTCATCTTCTTAAGGTCGTCAGTCCATCTAGCTGGGGGGCGACCCACACTACGCTTGCCGATATGCGGTCTCCACTCCAGGACTCGTCTGCTCCATCGGCCATCGGTCTTCGACAAACATGGCCAGCCCACTGCCACTTCAGTTTGCTTACTCTGCAAGCTATGTCGGTAACTCCGGTTCTTTTCCGGATAATTTAATTCCTGACTTTATCCTTCAAAGAGACTCCAAGCATAGCCCGCTCCATAGCGCACTGGGCGACCTTGAATTTGTGGACCAGCCCAACTGTCAGTGTCCACGTTTTAACACCGTATGTCATGACGGGCAGGACGCACTGGTTAAAGACTTGACGCAGTTTTCCAAATGCCGCCCAACCCAACTGGATCCTTCTGTCGGCTTCTTTCTCAAAGTTGTGTCTACCGAGCTGGATGTCCTAGGTAGACATACTCCTTCACAACTTTGAGAAGCGACCCTTCGATGTGGATTGGACTCGGCAAGACGCGCGTATTGTACATGACTTTTGTCTTATCCAAATTCTTGCCGAGGCCAACCCGCCGAGAGGCTCCATTTAGGCTGTGCAGCATTCGGTCTAACTGTTCCAGCGTCTCTGCCATTATGACGATGTCATCAGCAAAGCGAAGGTGTGAGATGTACTCGCCGTTAACGTTGATAACCTGTCCAGTCCATTGCAGCGTCTTGAAAAAATTCCTCCAACGCATTGGTGAACAGTTTTGGGGATATCACATCCCCCTGTCTCACCTCTCTGAGCAGTTGGATGGGGCTGGTTTTCTGATCTTGGATCTGGACAGTCATCGTGGCAGCATCATACAAGCATCTCAACACTTCTATGTAATTATGTAAATACATATCTGATAAAGTCGCGAATCATATTTTGATCAAGATACAGCCAGACACTGACCTGCAAATTGCATAAAACGTAAGAAAATTTGGATGTCGTTGGGTACAGCTGCAGATTTACCTTAAGACGCAGATATATGCCAGTGACCTTGAGTGGTTACCTTGCGTGTTCTGTACTGAGCTCACGCAACGCGTCGTACGTTCAGCCAGTAACTGGACTCGCCCATCAAGGAGCGCTGTCCGCAATTTGACTCATTATTAATTTATTATACACAAAACCAAATGTATTTTAATAAAACGCGTATACTAAAAGATCAATAATTAAATTATCTTTAAATTGGTGAAAGTTTCAGAAAAGTACGCTTGGTAGATTTTGCGCCATTCTCAGTTTTTTATCCGCGTTAGATAGAGTTAGAAATCATTAACACTACTCGTTTAGACGTGATCTTCAGTATAAAATCATTAAAAGTCGGTTATCGTCGCCTTAACATAAAATACTGTAGCTCCCATTGGTGAACGAATTTTCGGAATCAGATCAGGCTATGCATTAGTTCCAAAGATTACCCCCTGCATACAAACTCCCAAATACCTCTTTAGTATAGATGATAAACTGCCCCGTTGGAATCGTGGTTGCGTGCGCAACTGCTGAGCGTGGGGGGTCCTGGGTTTGATTCCCAGGTTGGGCAAAGTGTTATTGGATTTTCTCCGGAGTTTGGAAGTTTGCGGATACCTCCTGCCTCGGAAAGCACGTTAAGCCGTTGGTCCTGCACCTGATCTCTCTCCGGTCGTGTCGGATTGCCAGCCTATCGGACTATGAGAGTGAGGGACGAGTGAGTGCAACTGTGTCTGCGCAAGCACTAGTGCACTTTAATATCTCCTGCGCCGAAATCTAGTCTCCGCTGAGGATGGTCGCCATAGCTGAAATTCGGTATGGAGGACTATCGATGATAGAAGCCGTAGTAACGTTTATATTCTGTGAAAATATCAACTGGCTAACTAAAATAGCTCTGTGACAGTCAGACGGACGGATAGATAGCTTCGTAATGGGGTCTCGTTTTCACTCTTAGTGTACGGAACCCTAAAAGCTGGAGGAAGTACGAGAAAAAACCAAACTTGTTTAGCAATGCTGTAATTGCGAGGGCCTGCCGAGATAAGCTCGTTTCTTTTTAATTTTCCTTCTAGAAATTACTTCAATTCCCCCGTTGAATAAATGAAGGCTGCACTACGTACAGTACCTACTTTAACCGTTTTTTTTTATTTATTTTATTACCGCGAAAGAGATCTTGGAAAGTTCTCGAGAGCTTTTAGTTCAAGGTTTGATTAACTAGTCTTAAGACGGTTAGGAAAAAACCTGAACTAAGTGCAACTTTGGATCGTGTTTAAACAATGGAGTTTTACAGCGGATTGGAATTAAAAGTAATGCCTTTTGCTACTGCTCTAAGATTCTGTTAATATCAGTTCATATTTAAATGTAAGGGGCTGAGGGGCTAAGGGGCTTGTGGCTAAGTAATAACAGCAGCACGTGTCGATCGATCAGGTTAAGCTACGCTTGCCGGGGTTGGTCCATGGATGGGTGAACATCTTTACATACCGAGAATCCTACGAGAAAGCATGTTAAGCCGTTGGTCCCGGCTGTCATTCGTGGATCTTTGACAGTCGTTACGAAGCCCGAAAGTCTGACAACCAGTCTTACCAATGGGTATCGTATTACCCAGTTACTGGGTTGTGGAGGTCAAATAGGCAGTCGCTCCATGTACAAAACTGATATTCAGCTGCAGCTGATTAGACTGGAAGCTGACCCCAACATTTTTGCGAAAAGGCTGGACAGATGATGATTTATATGTAAGCCAAAAGCTTTTTTTATGTGTTAAGTTTTGTAGTGGTTTGACTTAAAATTCCAATGTAAGCGAAAAGCTTTTTGTGTGTGTTAAGTTTTGTAGTGGTTTGACTTAAAATTTCAATATAAGCGAAAAGCTTTTTGTGTGTGTTAAGTTTTGTAGTAGTTTGACTTAAAATTTCAATATAAGCGAAAAGCTTTTTGTGTGTTAAGTTTTGTAGTGGTTTGACTTAAAATTCCAATATAAGCGAAAAGCTTTTTGTGTGTGTTAGTTTTGTAGTGGTTTGAGTTAAAACTTAAATGGAAGCAAAAAGCTTTTTGTATGTGTTAAGTTTTGTAGTAGTTTGACTTAAAATTTAAATTTAAGCGAAAAGCTTTTCTGTGTTAACTTTTGAAGTGGTTTGATTTAAAATTTCAATGTAAGAGAAAAGCTTTTTGTGTGTATTATGTTTTGTTGTGGTTTGACTTAAAATTCGCCGCGTGATGAGCTCATGACTGGCAGTCAGCAGGCAGCAGGCAGTCTAAATCGCAGTTAGCCGGCCATACCCGAAATAGATCCACGAATATTAACCGCAAAAAAATACAAAAAATTACCATCCAAAATGTAAATCTGAAGATTTGATTTGGTTTAATACACTGAGTATTGTAGTGAAGTCAAAGTCAAAAACAAATTATTTATATCAAATAGGCACTTATTTATTTAGAAGGCACTTTTGAACGTCAAAATTTACAACAAATGGAATTGTTCAGAAATAAAATAGGAAAGGAAAAGAATGGAAGGAGGAGGTGTAAGAATTGTTGGTTTTAGTTCCTTGTTTTGTTGTGTTGTTTGTTTGTTGTTTTTGTTGTTTGTGTTTTGTTGTTGTTGTTGTGTGAATATATTCGTCAGAAGTTGGCCGAAACATCCCAGCGGTGATCTGCTGGAGTCGTTTTCTTCGCTACCGGTCGTTATTTCTCCTGACAAAGTTTATTTTGGTATATTATGTATGTATTTGTATTTAATAGTTATTTCCGAGCTATCTATCCCGTACGTTGCACCTGCCATGTTTTGTCTCTGCATCACCCTAAGGTTGACTGGTAGAAAATGCCTCAGGCATTAAGTCCGCCGTTGTACAGTGTATTATTTTACTTGTGCATAAAGTTTTAATAAATAAATAAATAGTTCTAGTTGCCCCTTCGAAAATGTAGTTTCGTATGGAGAAGAATGGGCAAGAAACTGCACCATTACTCTTTTAAAAATGTTTTACAATATTTTGTTTAAGTAAGTACATTAATTATATAATTATACAGTTAAAATAGCAATAAGTTTGATTTTGTCTAGTCAATTAGTAGTTGTAAAATATGTCGGAAATATCAAAAATACATGACTAATTAGTTTATAATAATACCTAAGGCGATTATCACACTGCACCGCGCTCCGTCGCGTAGCGCAGAACGGCCATAGCACATAATCTGCGCACCCGCGCGTCCCGCGCGCAAACTTTGTTTTCGATACAAACTGATACAACGTTAAATCTGCCGCCCCGCGCTAGGCACCAGAGCACGGTGCAGTGTGTTAATCGCCTTAATGCAATATATTCCTCGATCTAGAGCCCTTTTTAGGGTTCCGTAGTAAACAAGGAACCCTTATAGTTTCGCCATGTCCGTCTGTCTGTCTCTCTGTCCGTCCGTCTGTCTGTCCCCGGCTTAGCTCAGAGACGCTTAGGCCCGTATTAATAAACGTTCCCCAATGACGTACTCAAGTGCGTATTTATATGATACGCCATTATTACGATATTAGCATCTCAAGATCATTACTAATTAATAAACACATGAAAACAGTATCTCAGTTACCAAGATCAGTTCCTCAAGGAGCTGTACTTGATGAACGATTACGTCACAGTGACCGAAGTTTAGAATGATTTTTTAATTTACGACTTATCAAGAATGAAATGTGATGGATGTCCATCACATTTCATTCTTGATAAGTCGTAAGATTTTTTGAAATACTTTTATTTTGTTAAAACTAGAAGAACACTATTATTAGATTAGATAATTTTATTGGATTTATAAGATACCTACTTTTAAAGTTTATTTATTAAACTTTATGCAACTAAAGAAGTACATATTATGTACGTTATACATAAAAATAGTAATTGAATAAATTGTTAAATGTATTTACCTACAATATTGACGTATTTACCTGGGTAGGTTACTCACCTGAAATAATGCTGTAGCATAAAACCTTAAAGCTAATAGGATGGCTATTTCTGGGGAAATTGAAAGACCTCTGTTACTGTGTTTGAGCAATGAGTCTTTTGTAACACTGACTCTTGAACAAAACGGAATCGTTTTTTAAAACTTTCCCTTTGTAATTCCAAAGGATTCGAGGCATCCCTTATATGTATAGATTTTTGGTAAATGATATCGCAAAGGCCATAAAATATCATCATTGTACTCTATTTCATCATAATAATTCATTTCACCCAAAATATTTTCAAACTCCATATTTCGCGCCACTAATCACAACCTCAAGTCACGGGCTGCCTACACTCAGATTTAAGCATCTTGAGTACACACACCTATTGTATACTTAAGTGTCGATTTTCGTTTATTAATATGATCATGACCCCAAGACTGTTATCAAGTGCGAGCTCTGCGGCTGAGTAACGTTTATTAATACGGGCCTCAGTCCTAGAAAGCTGTAATTTGGCATGGGTGTACATATTAATCACGCCGACAAAGTCGTAAAATAAAACCATGAAAAACATTTTTTTTAGGGTACCTCCTTTGCACGTAAAACGGGGATGACTTTTTTTTTCTCGTCTAAAACATGGTGTGGGGTATCGTTGGATAGGCCGTTTAAAAATATTGTGGGTCTGTGAAAGACATTTTTAAATTCTGAGATGCGTTTGGGTAATAATAAGCTTTATAGTGCTATTTTTTGTTAGAGTCAAGTGCCCCCCCCTGCCAGCTAAATGGTTGGTTTTGGATATATGAAAAAAATCATGGCAGTAGTATATATAACGAAAATAAAAGGAAAACTATCACAGCTAAGTAGGGTTTACAAGTTAATGAGAAATAGATGACCAACTTAAATTTGCAGTTCAAGAATTGACCGTAACGTATATCGATGTATGGGAGAGCATATTTATCAACTACAATGTTAAGTTTGTTTTTGGGATAAATTCATCCTAACTACGGAACTTCATTGCGCGTGGTCCGACACTCACTTGGCCGGTTTTTTTTTGTGGTTAGGAATTTATTAAATAATTTCTCCCGCCCTGGGCGGACCGGGAGTGCGTGTCAGACTTTTACTGACTAAAACCCACCCGTGTTCCTTCCGTTGCCTGTCAGGGCCATGATATCCCTTTCGGACAAACTCGCAACTCTGGCAGGCTCGATCTGGAGCCACAACATTGGACCTTGTTCACGATGCCGGTGGGCAATTTTTTTTTCATTTTTGTTTAACTACCTATAATTATATTGAATATTCTGTGTGGTGCCGGACGTAAAGAATAGCACCACCCTATTTTCTTCCCGTGGGTGTCGTAAAAGGCGACTAAGGGACTTACTAGAGAATGGGCAGCAGCGTTCTCTATGCATTTTAACACCATACTGCGATCGCCAACGAGCCTGCCAAGCGTGGCTATTTTGGCAAAACTCCCCTTTGCGGGAGGTCTATGTCCAGCAGTGGACGTCTTTCGGCTGAAAGACGAACTTATTACTGCTGATGATGATGATATTGAATATAATATCGAAAATGAATAAACGATACAATAATTAATTCATTTATTTCAGACATAGTCCATGCATTATATAAAAATGAAAATCCAATTAAACACATTATAACATTATAATAATCAACAATAAATAAATATCAACAAATAATACGTATACGAGGTTTTTCATAAATATAAATGTTAAATTCTGCTTATTTTCAGTATCAAAATCTAACTTGTAAAAAAACAAACTCAAGTCGTAATGTCCGCTGCCCGTCATTGTGAAACAGAATTGATTAAAGTAAAGTAGCTTCTTGCTCAATTGTATCAGCAAACAAAGGAGGTAAGGCTGTTTTATTCGTTTTTTTTTTTCAGTATTAACTTTGTAATTATGTTGATTGCTTATCTTTTTCAAAGATAACCGTGAAGGATTTCAAGATTGTTTTAAAAATATAAAGTCTTATTACAAGAGTAGGTCGAGCTTTCATGAAATAGGGATAGGGAAATGAATAATGAAAACCGGCCAAGAGCGTGTCGGGTCACGCACAATGAAGAGTGCCGTAGTTGGGATGAATTTAACCTAAGAACAAAATTAACATTGTACCTAGTTGAAAAACATGTTATGCCATACATTCCAACTGCAAATGTAAGTTTGTACGCATATTATTGAGAGATTTACCATGTTATTTTACGACTATAGACTTTTTATAGGTTGTTCTTAACCCCATATTCAAAATTCATTACGTTACACGTCCATGCTTGGGTCACAGAAATTAATTTGTAGATACTAAATTTCCACATAATCGGTCCATTAGATTCGGAGCAAATCGGCTGTGACAGAAGGACAGACAGACAGTCACACGAGTGATCCTTTAAGGATTCCGGTTTTACCTTAAGTTTGTACGCATAATATTGAGAGATTTACCATGTTATTTTAAGACCATAGACTTTTTAAAGGTTTTCCAAATCGGTCCATTAGATTCGGAGCAAATCGGCTGTGACAGACAGACAGACACACGAGTGATCCTATAAGGATTCCGTTTTTACCTTTTGAGGGACGGAACCCTAAAAATGGATTACTCCAAATGGAAGCAAATACTTTAGTACTGAGTACTAAGAATCGAAAAATTATAATATTTCGCTTTCGAACTCCAATTTCTCCAAATTATGTCCCGAATGGTACTTATTATTTGTATTGCTTTGGAAAGCTGAAGGTCAGTGGAAGTTTTTTAAACTACTTTGGGGTAATTGCCACACTTCTTGTTTTCCTTTTGTAAAACTCAATATCTAGAACGAATCTTGCCGAGCAAAAACTTTTCCTTTGAGCAAAATTTTTGTCTCTTTGTTTTTTTTTTTGGTGGGAAATTATTAAATAACTTCTCCCGCTCTGGCCGGAGCGGGAGGGCGTGTCAGACTTTTACTGACTAAAACCCACCCATGTTCCTTCCGTTGCCTGTGTGCCAGGGCCGGAAAGAATAGCCGGAAATTGGTCTGCGACTCCCGACGCCCGGGCCGTTTCCTGCGGAGACTAGGGGCGCTGGCGCAAATCTTGCCTCCCCCTCACGCATTCCGACTCCTCCTTCGCGAGCATTACTCCTTCACAGAAGAAGGTGACGCTTTAGGTTCGCTAAGGTAACGCTTCGCTTTAGGTGATGTTTAGGCATATAGTATTTTTTATCAATCGTAGACATTAATTGAAGGATTTATATCGTCGCTTGATAAAAAATACTACTAAATACTTATTGGTGATATTCTTCAGAAAGGTGAGATGCGTATCTACTCGCAACCGGCGTGCGTGTTTGACCAGGGGGCCTAAAATGGACGCTTTGGCAGAATCATAATATGATCTGCGTACAAATCATACATCCCGCAATTCATCTGTTTGACAGCTGCTATTTGACATTAGACTTCAGTAAAGCAATTCATATTTTGTGGACCATTTTACGAAACTCCCTTTAACACTGTCAAACAGATGAATTGCGGGATATGAATTGTACGCAGATCATATTATGATTCTGCCAAAGCGTCCATTTTAGGCCCCCAGATGTATGTAAGGGTCGTAGCAGGTGGTGTTCTGTATTGTATGTATGTGTATGTAAGAATCGTTCCCAGACCTCGTAGCAACGACTTTTTTTTTAAATAAAAGTACAGTTTTGAATCCGCTACGATTTAATTTTGTATGTATAGATATTGACATACCTATGTACATCGCTAACAGGTTATTGTGGCGCGTGGTCAAAATCTGAACAACCGTCGCCATCTTTTTTTGTCAATACAATTTCACAAAGTTTACCAACAACTCGCAATGTCACTCAGGCCCTGCTAATATCACTCAGGCCTCAAAAGAAGTAATGAGATGAAAAAAATAAATTATCGATATTTACATTCTAAATGATACAAAAAAAACAAATCATAAAAGTTGTTAACTTCGTTTCTCTTCAAACATTGTTTGTTTGTTTTTAATATTTGAAATTGATTTTCATCCGAGCAAAAAGCAACACCTGCGGTATTTGACGTCTGTTTTTCATTAATATTCTACTTCAAATTGAAATGTTAAGACCAAATGTTAAAGAAATATTCGTTTAGGTATTATTTTTACAAACACTTTTATTCCTTTTTACCTTTAATGTTCCCTACATTAAAGTAAAAAGGAATAAAAGTGTGTGATATTAATAAGATAGGGACCAGATATGTGTAAGAAATAAAATAAAAAAACCTATAGAAATCTATAAAAACTTACAAAAAACAAAGTTGAAACAAAATTCTATAGATTTTTATATTCTTTTATTTTATTTGGGAAAATAAACGGTTACACATTACAATGTTATAGTACTCGTATAGAACTTAAAACTAAGATAGGAGTATAAATGTATAACCAACAACATTTTTCACATAATATAAAAAAAGTTAAACAAACACGAACGTCGTGCGATATAAATTACCCACATTGAATAGAGAGTATGGTTAAAATTAAATATAAAAAATAAAACTAAACTGAAACATAAACAGGATAAAATAATAATAATAGAAAAAAGATACTTAATATAATATTTAAAAGATTATATTTTTTTATTTTAATTAGAATAAACAGCTCGATACAACCACCCTTTTTTTTTTTTTATTTCACTCAAAAAGAATACCTAAAATAATTATTAACTTCTATGAGGAAAAACAAATAATTAAGATAAGTTATGCGACAGTTTCGCCAACGGGTGTCGTATTACCCAGTTCAGGGTCGTGGAGGTCAGATAGGCAGTCGCTCCTTGTAAAATACTGGTATTCAGCTGTATCCGGTCAGACTGGAAGCTGACCCCAACAATAGTTGGGAAAAAGCTAGGCAGATTTTTTTTTTGTTATCATAGAGACCCGTAGTACACCATATACCTATATTGGTTATGAATAGGTACTATGCTTCTTTTTTTTTAAATAATATTTTAATGGCCTGTTTGCTGGGACCTTTTAGCCAAGTCTTTATTTAGTTACAGAACTTGTACTCGTATAATGATGAAATGAATTATGTTCAATGCATGATGATGTATTGCCCCGCCCGGTCCCCTTGAGTTTCAGTAAAGATGTGGTACTTTACTGAGACCTCACGGGGACTTCTTGAGAGAACTTGGAGCAATGTTGCACTGTTTTATTTATTTTGCCTACACTAATGCACGTTCACAAACACTTAGGGCCTTATTACAAAACAAGATTTATATTTTGACATGGCTTAAACCATGGAGCCAATTTTTGTAATAAGAACGTAACTGTGATTGAAATACCGTTCTTTATCCAAAACTGAAAACTTAGTTCAGTACTAAGTTGTCAGTTTTGTGTTTAGGAACTTTACCATAGTCGGAATAAAGTTCGAAATTCAATAATGGCTCCATGTTTTAAACCTGGGTCTGAAGATAAACCTTGTTTTGTAATAAGGGGGAAAATGTTTAATAATCCACCATTATTACACATTAATATTCGGCTAAAACACAAATTTTGGAAAATAAAACTAAACTTGAACATGACGCTTCACTTTCCCGCCAAGAAATCCCCTGAATCTCGTACTATGCTTCTCAGACATTCCAGCATGTCGATTCTGTAACCATCTCACCGTGAAAACATAAGTAAAGTGAGCGTGGAGTGAACTGTCAGTGTCATCCTGATTCTAGGGATGAACCAAGTATTACATTTACAATCATAATCGCGGTTTTAATAATATTTTGTATGCTAATTCTGTTGATTATTTTATATTATTTCAAAGCTAGTATTTAAGTGTTTAAACATAGTAATGTTTAAGGACTAGTTTAGGAAAAAAATGGAAAAAAAAAACTAAATTGTCTTTCTGACTGAATTTCTGTTTTGTTATTTTATTTAAAAACCGCCTCTTTCGTAATGTTTAGACACTTAAGAGGCTGGCGATGGATACGTAGTTCATACAAACGTAATACCAAAATAATTTGTAAATCGTCGTGTGTTCTCCAGGTTCCCAAATATAAATTTTGAATGGACACCGATTTAAACAAGAGTTATGAGAAAAATAAGTTTTATGTAGAAATTTCCATTCCTCATATCTCGTCTTTATATCATTGTCCTTTCAAAATATATATTTGGGAACATAGATATTCTGTAATCCACTCGAAATAAATACCTTCAAAATATGTTTGATTTACAAATTATTTTGGTATTACCTTCTTATGAACTACGCATGCTACATGAGTAAAGACATAGTTAAGAGATTTGAGTTCAAAACAGACAACTATTTTTACTGCATTTTCAGAATAAACTTCGACACGTGTGCTTCCTTTTGCATCACACAGGGTTGGCAGAGGTCCAGGCAACATCAAGCCACTTCGAAGCAAAAGAGCATCAAAAACGCTTTTACGAAAAATACTATTTTTATGCAGTTAAAGCGACGGATTTTTATTGCAATAAAAGTAGTTTTCACGGATACTTTCGTCGTTTATTTGTTCACAGTTTCCATGATTTTGAGAAAATTCTCACGGACCACTGAATATCAAACAGTGTAAAAATAATTCGAAACTATGACTACTGGCAACTCTCAGTATGATAGTATCGATTTTATCGGAACAATGTAATGTGCAAATAAAAATGTGGTGCCTTTTCTGCTGAAAAATATTTAATATCGGAAAATAATGTATTGGTAATTTCCATAGCTGGCTGCTTTCAAATAATTTCATTGATTTAAACAGTTTCTTGGTAATATTTTCAGCGGTTTTAACCGCAACCCAATTAATTTCAATATTATTATTTATGATCAATCAATGATGCATCTTTTAGCATATCTTTTGAGCGAATATGTATTATTGTCTGTTTTGAGGGGTCTGGCGGTTTATGCCAAGATACAGGACTCATCCTAGTTCAGCTACAGATGCTCCCATGTAATATACTCCCTAGTAGTACTAGCCTACAAGTTTGTGTAATCCGTTGTATTATTTTTGGTGAAATAAACATAAACATAAATCAGTTTCTTTTTTCCTAAAATTAAAACAGCCTGCTTTCGACAGTCAACAATTATATTGAAATAAAAAGCTCTGAAAATAAAATATATATAATTATGTATCGTTCGAGACTCTAGTTTGGAAGCCAAAAGGGAATCCTTTGTTACCTCGTTCCACGGAGTTCAATGGAATGGGTTTTTCAAACACAACCTTAATAACAATAGGCCGTTTGTTAATCTTTATGAAGAGGAAATTTTTAGTAAGTACCTTTAGGTAAGAAACTTTCGTACATACAATTTGAGTTTATTACCAGCAAGGTAAACTGGTAGATCTATCCAATTCTGAATAAAAGAAATAACAATAAAAAAATCGGCCAAGTGCGAGTCGGACTCAGACAAATATTTGTTTTATTTTAATTTAATTATTTATTTTTATAGAGAATATAATATAACTAAATATTCTGCGAATATTTCAAGCGTCTACCTGTTGCCGTTACCAATATAGAGCAAAAACGAGCAAAAAAAATCACGTTTGATGTATGGGAACCCCCTTAAATATTTTTATTCTGTTATTTAGAATTTGTTGGTATAGCGGCAACAGAAATACATCATCTATGAAAATTTCAACTGTCTAACTATCACGGTTCATGAGATACAGCCTGGTGAAAGACGGACAGACAGACAGACGGACAGACAGACAGACGGCGGAGCCTTAGTAATAGGGTTCCCGTTTTACCCTTTGGGTACGGAACCCTAAAAAGAATCTTGTTATAAGTACATCCAGCTTTTTATCCCAAGGCCGGCCTTAAAGCAGTCCATCCTGACTGCCTCAAGCTGCCCGTGTATGGCTAGCCTAAGGGCTGATTTTTCAAAACTCCGATATTTTTTATCTAGGGAATAATATATCGGTTTGACAGGTTTTGTGTAGAAAATACTTATGTCATAATGTCATATCATAATTATTTATTTTATTTATACAAGCTGACTCTAAAATATGTATAGTATGTACAAGTATATAATAAAATAATAAAAAAGGGGGGAAGTGCTCATTAGGCATCAAAAAATTCGTCCGCATCGCTGTCAATGGGAAAAATGTGGGTTTACCTATAGTACAACCACATTTCGCCAGTTATGTTTAAATCTCATGTAATAGAGGCGAGCCTACTGAGAAATTCCTAATGGAAAATCCCAATAACACTTAGCCCGACCTGGGAATCGAATCCAGGGCCTCATGCTCAGCAATAGCAGTTGCGACCACCTAGACCAACGAGGCAGTCGCACACAGACAGTCACATATACAACATGGCCCAGAATCAATGCAAAACCTCTTAAGAGGTCATTGTACTCATCATTATGAATAACTTTTACTATGGTACCAAACTTGAAATCAGCAGTTACCTACATTTATGTTCTCATAACCCGTCAAAATACAAGAACAGCTGATTTTATTTCGCGAATTCTGGTTTGGTCCCATAGTAAAAGTTGTTCATAATGATGAGTACAATGACCCCTTCGTTGTGCGTTGTTCTGGGACATGTTGTATACATACATATAGATGAATAAACTTTGTCAGGAGAAATAACGATCGGTAGAGGAGAATTAACGATCAGTAAAGGAGAAAACGAATCTAGCAAATCAGCGCTGGGATGTTACTGCGATTAATTATTCAGACTAGCTGCGCCCCGCAGTTTCACCCGCGTAAGTCTCGATCCCGTGGGAATATCGAATAAAAAGTAGCCCATATGTTAATTCGGGATGTCAGCTATCACCATACAAAAATTTATCAAAATTGGTCCAGCCGTTTGAGCGTGAAGAAGTAATAAACACTCAACTCACAAACATTCGCCTTTATAATATTAGTATGATGATAATTGTTTTATCTGACCATTTACAAATCAGCCTTCAGACGGAGATATATGCCGGTGATCTTGAGTCGTTAGCTTGCGTGTTCTGTACTGAGCTCACGCAACGCGTCGTACGTTCAGCCAGTAATAGGACTCGCCCATCAAGGAGCGCAGTCCCCAATTTGACGCAATATTAATTTATTATACACAAACAAAAAGGTATTTTAATAAAACGCGTATAGTAAAAGATCAATAATTAAACTATCTTGAAATTGGTGAAAGTTTTAGAAAAATACGCTTAGTAGATTTTGCGCCATTCTCAGTTTTTTATCCGCGTTAGACATAAATTTACAAATTAATTTCACTATGTAATATTAACGTAATCTAAAATATTCACATATTAAGTTATTGAGAAAATGCTCTAATTTACTTAACATATTTTTTTTTTCGGTAAAGTCGGTTATCGTCGCCTTAAGAGGCCGGCGATGGATGCATGGTTCATACAAACGTAATACCAAAATAATTTGTAAATCAAACATATTCTTAAGGTAGTGTGTCCTTATTCCGATTGGAATACAGAATATCTAGGTTCCCAAATATATATTTTGAATGGACACTCATTTATACAAGAGTTATGAGAAAAATAAGTTTTCTATAGAAACTTTAAATTCCTCATATCTCGTCTTTATATCCTTGTCCTTTCAAAATATATATTTGGGAACATAGATATTCTGTAATCCAATCGAAATGAATACACACTACCTTAAGAATATGTTTGATTTACAAATTATTTTGGTATTACGTTTGTATGAACTACACATGCTACGCCGGCCCCTTAATACAACTTCTTGTGCACAAGACTACATTGAAATGTAGCCTTCGTCTTCTGACGAAGGTTTGTTTGACAGGAGATCATCAAAGAACGAAGAGAAGTCATAAATAGTTTCCTTATTGTGTTCATAGTATGTTTCTTTGTTTTTGTAACCAATAGGCATATTGGTCGCTTCATGGGTATATTTGTTATTTTTATGGCAGTTTTCATCTCTCCATTTAGTTAGGTCAGGACCTTCAATGTTGCTGCACGGGACAGGAATGTTCCTGGAAAAAAAAAACTAAGTTTTATTGCGTCATTCTTCTTCACATAGACTGTAATGTTTGTTATTATTATAGGTAACTAGCTGTTGCCCGCGACTACGTCTGCGATTCAGGATACAAAATAGCCTATGTCCTTTAGTAGGTCCCAGGCTACTTATTTATAAAATTTTACCCAAATCCGTTTAGCAGTTTTAGCGTGAAAGCGCCTTTTTTTATTGCACTCCGCACAAGTCCGTTCCACTTTCTTAGAGTCTGATATTATAATAATATAAACCCTTAGTTCACGTGTTACTACTATTATTTCTACACTTTTTACAATATATATTTTTTTGTTCCCTGGTTGGAAAATCTTCATGGATGTCCTCCGCACTGGGCGGGCGGAGGGGTCTGCCAGACTCTTACTGACTAACAATCACCCCAGTGTGGCCCTCTCCACACTTGCACCGGGGATCATGGGATCAAATGAGACTTCCGCGATCCCCGGACACTTTTTACACTACACTAACCCAACGGGTTTTGTTCGTTTTAAGGCTCCTGCAGATTGGTGCGATATCGCGGGCGCGACAGGCAGTGCGACGCTTTGCGCCCGCGATATCGCGCCAGTCTGCACGAGCCTTTTGTCTTCGCACTATATTTGTTTAAAACAAATATACACAAATACAAATAACAAATATAACACCGACATGTGAACGTCGTCGAGGCAATTCAGCTGTTAGACAAAATTTGTCTAACTGCTGAATTGCCTCGACGACGTTCACATGTCGGTGGAGTCGGTGTTCATGGGCCTCAGCATTATTGACAAGTAAGTTCTTGTAATGAAATTCAAACGTGATTAACGTTTTCCGGTGTCGTAAGGTGATTCCACGTACAACTCCCAGTACTATCCCTTATAAGTATAAGAGAGACTTAACAAAGAGATTGATGATCGTATGGTATTTTCTAGTTCGCGCTGAGAAATACGCAGCTACCTAAATCCTTCTTAACCTCTAATAGGCCACTAAAGGATTAAGAGGATTACAGTTTTCACAGGATATAATATCTGCCAGTAACTGTGCTGTCGATTCAATTAGACTTGAAGTAAAAGATGTATTAACGTAAACGAAGCAAAAGGAGTATGTAATGATCGTAGCAGTTGGCATTCTGTAGTTTGACCACCTCCATGGGAAGAAGGCGTCAGTTTATGTATGTAAAAGATGTACTGAACTGTAAACTCTGAAGTATACATACCATTTTTTTATTTATTTTTTCCGGGGTGGAAAATCCTCATGGATGTCCTCCGCCCTGGGGCGGCCGGGGGGGTCTGTTGGACTCTTACTGACTGACTGAAAAACCACCCCAGTATTCCCTTCCTACACGTCTTGCACCGGGGATCTTGGGATCTATTATTACTACCGCAATCCCCGGCTAGTGCCGGCCCGCCTCTGCGGGCTACCTCATGTCTCGGGGGGGTGGATGTTTGACCCCCCCCCGCGACGTTTGAAAGGAGCGCGCGTAGAACACTACGCGCCGCCACCTTGGGTCCAGTGTGATAGGGGGCGGCGGACGTCCCCAAGTCCGCCGACCCTGGACCCATTTAAGGGGGCCGGAAGAGGGCATTGTCTGCCCTCTGCCGACGCCTAGTGCTCCTGCTGCGGGCCGGATGAGCGGACGAGATCTCCTGCACCCTTTCCGCTGCCTCCTTCTGCGACACGACTGTTTCGCAGAAGGACACCACCGCATCCCAGGACTCCTCACTGCCGACCATCGACTCGACCACGGCCGGCAGCGATAGGTCACTGCCTACTCCTGAGATGAGGGCACGGCGTGGCTCCTCCCAAGCGGCACACTCTGCCAGCGTACGCAGTGGTGATACCGGGCGTCCGGCTCCCTGTTTATGCGAAGCAAGTATACATACCCTGGTCTAACACTCATGAAGGCTTGAGGTTGGAGGTACTTGATTCCCTCAGCATTGTCACATGTGACACGCGCCATGTTGGATTTACTGATTTCATGCAGTTGACCTGTGGAGATTTAGTTAGCTGCTGTATCGATTTAGTTAGAAGAAATTGCAACATACAGGAATGTTTAAAAGCTTAACTGGTTTTGCTGTTAAGCTTTTAAACATTCCTGTATGTTGCAATTTCATAATCAGAAGAACCTACACATCGCACTGTTAATATTTTCTATCTAAAAATATTATGTAGTATCATCAAATTAATTGTTGGAGGCCATTTTTATCAGACTTCCCACCTAACCATAGCCGTCAGGAGCAATTTTAAAGTAGGCCAGTTAGGCATAGGTTCAAGTGTCTATTCACACATAATTGCTTAGAAAACTTACCCAAAGTGAAGCTATGGAACTGGTCGCCCCTCTCAAACCAGAACCTGTCAGAGTACCTAAAAATCTGGAGCTGTTTGGTCATGATGCAGAACAGTGTGGGGCCCACGTGGATGCCCTGGATGTCGTTCTCACACATGATACCGGCCAACAAATCTACGTCGTCTACTTTTTCGTATAATTTCTTTAGAGCTTCCACTTTCTAGAAAGAAGGTTTAGTTCATAAGAAATCAAGAAGAAGCATCAGTAGTAAGAACGTTAAATAATAGAGTTGGATGAAGAAACTATAAATGGTAGGTTAAATTACCAAAGATCTACAGGTGCTCTTGCTAAACACCTTAAGAGGCAGATGGATGCGTAGTTCATACAAACGTAATACCAAAATAATTTGTAAATCAAACATATTCTTAAGGTAGTGTCTTTATTCCGATTGGAATACAGAATATCTAGGTTCCCAAATATATATTTTGAATGGACACTGATTTAAACAAGAGTTATGAGAAAAATAAGTTTTCTATAGAAATTTTAAATTCCTCATATCTCGTCTTTATATCATTGTCCTTTCAAAATGTACAACATTAGGTTTTGTTTATACTAAACCCGAAAAGGGGTCATTGTACTCATCATTTTGAACAATTATTTCTATGGAACCAACCTTGAAATCGCGAAATAAAAATCAGCTGTTCCATACATTTTGTCGATTTAAGTGAACACAAATGTAGGGAACAGCAGATTTTTTTTTTCGCGGTGTTTCGGTTGGTCCCATAGAATTTTTTTTTCAAAATGACGAGTACAATGACTCGTTTTCGGGTTTAGTATAAACAAAAACTAATGTTGTATATTTGGGAACATAGATTTTCTGTAATCCAATCGAAATAAATACACACTACCATATGAACATGTTTGATTTAAAAATCATTTTGGTATTACGTTTGTATGAACTACGCATGCTACGCCGGCCCCTTAAATAAACCCCCTTAGCAAATGATTTTTTCACAAAACAATTCGGAGAAAGAAATCGTTTCCAGCTGTATTATTTCTATGTAATTTTTTTTATCAAATGTTTTGCAGAAGTTATAGGTTTAATAATAATGTTGCTAAGTAAAACCGAAACAATTTCCTCAAAAGCTACGTGTAATGTGACATAAACAGTCTGAAAATGTTCATCTAAGACTGAAGCAGCTTTAGTTAATGTTTAGTCTTAGTAATAAGATATTACTGCAGACTTGATAAGCAACTTGATATAAGTGAATGCAATTTAATTAAAGAGGAAGCTTAAGACGAGCTTGGAGAGTACTGAGTAACAAGACTGTAATCCGACTTGAGGAGACAGAAAAACTAAGTTGTCCAACTATTTTCTGCTTAATTTTATGCGATCTTAGTATACAATATTAAAAATAACGTAAAAACTAAAAATTATCTTATTAAGAATCAATAATCGAATAAACATCTTCCGATTTGTTTAGTGAAAGTCACATTTACACGACGCAACTTTTATTGTTACTTCAACTTACGCCCCTTTATTCATAAACGTTGGTTCAAGTTAAGGACGGCCAAACCGTCATACTTTTCATACAAACGCTCGTACTTGATTATGGCGTTGTAAAACATCTTTCTTAATATTTATCTTGTGCACTATATCTAGGTTATTTACTCGTACCAAAGCAAAAAATACAAATTTGCAGAAACAAAATTCAGTAAAAGCCAGCAAAAATCTGCTTTTTTGCATGATTTTTACCTGAACTTTGGTCGTTCATAATGTACTCATAAGTTGGAAAACATCTACATAAAAACCTCGCACTTTTAATGGAGATTCTAAATGACAAACATTTATTTCACAAAGTTGTAAGGTTTACTCAAAAACATTTATTTCCTGGAACAAGTTTTTCAAATCTCGGCACATTATTTTTCGTTCAATTTTATCGCGTTCTCACTTGCTTCTTAGTAGTTCTCACTTGCTCTGGATGACACAACAAGAATTTCAACCATGCTCAAGTTGATGATAGCCGGACCGGGAGCGGCCCTCTTAAGTAATGATTAGTGACTGTTTATCCATACATTTTTAGGGTTCCGTAGTCAACAAGGGTTCCTCCCTCATAGTTTCGCCTTGTCCGTCTGTCTGTCTGTCTGTCTGTCCGTCCGTCCGTCTGTCCCCGGCTTAGCTCAGAGACACTTAGTACTAGAAAGCTGTAATTTGGCATGGGTATACATATTAATCAGGCCAAAAAAGTCGTCAAATATAACCATAAAAACAATTTTTTTTTTTTAAATATCATCCCCGTTTCACTTGTAAGGGAGGTTACAAGTGAAACGTGGGGTATGGTGTGGGGTATTGTTGGACAGGCCGTTCATAAATATTGTGGGTTTGTCAGAACCATTTTTCAATTAAGGGATCCGTTTGTGCTATTTTTGTTAGAGTCAAGTGTGTCCCCCCCCCCTGCCAGCTAAATGGTTGGTTTTGGATATGTGAAAAAATTCATGGCAATAGTATATATGTATAACGAAATTAAAAGGAAAACTATCACAGCTAAGTAAGCTTCACAAGTTAAAGAGTAATAGTCGACCAACTTAAATTTGCAGTTGGAGAATTGACCGTAACGTATATCGATGTATGGGAGAGCATGTTTTTGACCTACAATGTTAAGTTTGTTATTGGGATAAATTCATCCCAACTACGTAACCCTACATTGTGCGTGGTCCGACTTGCACTTGGCCGGTTTTTTGACGTTTAAGCTTAAGCGTATCTTAACTTGAATCAACGTTTATAAATAAACCCCCTCGTGTGCCACAGGAAATTAAATGTGTCAATCAGGCTTTATTTTAATATAAGCGTTTTACAACTTGTGTCATATCAATCATAAGCAGATACATATAATATATAGGTACAGCAGCACACATCATATTTATAATGTAGGTACAGCGTATTGATTCTAGTTTATTAGTTGTTCATTATTCAGCCTACTCATATTTCTCTAAAGCTTAGTCAGTATAAAACCGCCTGTTATTGGCTGATATAAAGTTGTGTATCTTTGTCAATAATGAAACGTAGTCTGCATTGAGTGGCGGAGTATATTCGCCTATTTGCGGTTTACGACTGGTTGAACAGTTTGATACTTGTTTGGTGGATCAAATTGGTCAGAAGGTTTAACGATTTGGTTTTAGATATTGGATCTGGAGGTTTAGCAGCTTATTTTACTACCCGCCCCAGATTATTTAGCCCAAACTTTTGCGTCTGATGTATTGGTTAGCCGTAACGCTTTTAGGACTAACTAAATGTTTGGTTTATTACAATGTATATTGTTACGGTTTAAGACATCTATTTTCTCAAAATATTACATTAATCACTTACAGAGAAAATACAATATTATGTAACCAAAATAACCGATTAGTGTTTTTAGTAGGGTAGATGTAAAAAATGTTAGCGGAGATTGTGTGTGATTGTTTATCTGAAAATCAAGTCTAGAGAAATATCTCAACATCATCATCATTTCAGCCGAAAGACGTCCACTGCTGGACATAGGCCTCCCCCAAAAAGGAGGGGGATTTGCCATAATCGACACGCTTGGCAGACGGGTTGGCGATCGCAGTATGGTTTTAAAAATGCAAAGAGAACGCGGGAAATATCTATTGATGACATAAAACCACGACTGTAAAATTGCAACATTCAGTTGATCCTGCAATATGGCGGTTTATTTGTCTCGAAAGTTACAGTATTATAGTGATTGTACCTCAATTTCCATAACATCTATGAAGTCTCTGAACTTCTTAGCTGGTTTCAAGCCGCACATGTGCCTATAATCGTTGTAACCACGTACACCCATGTCTCTGCCTCTTTGTATGTCCAAAGCTGGTAAATCATGAGCTCTTTGAAGTTTCTTGCCATAGTAGTTTTCGGAAATCTGGAAATAAAGAGGTTTATGAAGCAGACGCACTTATAGGAAATAAACTAAGGTCTGTTAAATACTGGCTGGGTACATTTATTTATCCGGCCTATCCAACGATACCCACATAGGATAGACGAGAAAAAAAAATCATCCCTACTTTACGTGTAAGGGAGGTACCCTAAAAAAATATTTTATCGTGATTAAAATGTATAGCCATACTAAATAACATCTTTCTAGTACTAAGAATCTCTGAGCTAAGCCGCGGACAGACAGAGAGACGGACATGGAAAAACTATAAGGGTTCCTTGTCGATTAGGAAACTCTAAAAAATGGTATTGAATTTAATGATGATGGCACCGAAGTGTGGAGATTGACACAATCTAAGGGATATATATGATACAAGAGGTAGTAGGCGAAGTCAGGGTATCAAAGATGATGACGATGGTATCTTATCCAGAGGTAGTGATTCTGATAATATAGGATAAAAATAATAACAGAAAATAATAATAATTATTAAATAAATAATAGTATTGTGATAACGTACGTCAGGATCTTGAATATCGTCAATCTTGGCAGCGTACTGATGGAAGCACGGTTAATTTCTTCAAAAATTTTTCCTTTTTCTAAAAGGCCAGATCGGAAAAGTGTTTCACTGTAGGAATACTCGTCTTTATAGTGATAGCCCTCGGTGTATGTTCTAAAATTGAAACACTTAATATAGCGTATTTTATTTCTAACATCTGTTTTATTTTGAATTTAATTTGAACGAAGGAGCTGGCAGATCGAGAGATACAGCAGAGAATTAGTTTTTCGAGTCTAATATGTACATAGATCTACTTACTTTATTCTGCCATCCAAGAATGTATGGAAGTATCTGACAGCGATATCATACTCTGCATATACGAGGGGCACCGCTTCTGCGTCATAAGTACTCACGTGCTCCACATTTTCTGACAGCAGCCCATAGTTCACCATATTTCTATAACCTACAAGAGTAAAGGCAAAAAAGATGAATAATTTTAAGATTTAAGACGGAGATATTTGAGTGGTTAGCTTGCGTGTTCTGTACTGAGCTCACGCAACGCGTCGTACTTTCAGCCAGTAATAGGACTCGCCCATCAAGGAGCGCTGTCCCCAATTTGACGCATTATTAATTTATTATACACAAACCAAAAGGTATTTTAATAAAGCGCGTATATTAAAAGATCAATAATTAAATTATCTTTAAATTGGTGAAGGTTTCAGAAAAATACGCTTGATAGATTTTGCGCCATTCTCAGTTTTTATCCGCGTTAGACTTAATTTTACAAATTAATTTCGCTATTTAATATAAAAATAATCAAAAATATTCACTTATTAAGTTATTGAGAAAATGCTCTAATTTAAAATATATTTTTTTCAAATCATTAACACTACTCGTTTAGACGTGATCTTCAGTATAAAATCATTAAAAGTCGGTTATCGTCGCCTTAAGGGGGATGCGCTAAGGTAGCCAGCGAAATTCAAACTTTCTTAAGGTTTTTGAAATTTGCAGGTCTGTGTCAAGTTGTATGTTGATTAAAATATGATTCGCGGTCTTAACAAACGTTCATATAATCCTATTGAATGACTATTTCATGAAATAGTCATTCAATAGGATTCCAAGAAAAGAGTTAGTTGTATTGCTGATTCTAATGATTATAATTCTGTAAAGCCATATTTTTTACGACCGTGAATCATATTTTAATCAACATACAAACTGACACAGACCTGCAAATTGCAAAAAACTTAAGAAAATCCGTATTTTAGCGGGCTACCTTCGGGCGCATCCCCTAACCACGTTTATAAAAAGTCAAAATTCTATAGTTTCAACTTTCTTGAATTGACATCACCAATGACTTCATTGATATTAGTGGTCATAAATTCATAATGATATCTTTCGGTACAGATTTCCTTACCTTTTGTTTCATTTGTTTTGGATAGCTGGTAAGTTTTGTTGACACGATGTAATTAAGAAATGATGCAGTCAAGAAATTCAATTCTTTAAAGGTTTCTGTCGAGACAGTATTCAGGAAGTAAAGAAAACTTTATCAACTCGAGACTTACCTAATAAAGCAGGTAGCAATTCATACATAAAGATGTGGGAAGCTATTCCGATGTTGATCTGTCTAGCTACTTTGAAAAGGCGGTCGTCTTTCCAGCAAGGGTTGATCTCATGAAGAGCTTTAGCCAACCTATTGTGTTCTCTCATGAAGAATATTGTCAAGGCTGTGGTTCTGAGGTCATAGTTTCCTACTTCTGGGAATCCTGTACAGTAAATAAGTGAGAAATTTTTTAAATCACCTGTTTCTTATAAATATGAATACGTAAATAATTTCTTGAACTTCAAGTATTTCTAATATTCTTATTGGTTAGAGGTTATTATACATCAAGCCTTTTGGGTTCTTATTCAAAAGTTTTAAAAAAACACACACATTGAAATTACTTACCAAATTGATAGCAAATAGGTTCCGTATCGTTATTCTGTATACAAACGTTTTCTGATACATTCGGTGCTAGTTTCGTCACCATATCTGATACCATACCAACCATTGAATTAGCCAGTATATTTGCAATAGTATCTACCAGCATATCCGCAGACATATTAGTCATATTTCTCTTATTCATGTTTTGGTTCATGTTCTTCGTAAAATTCGACATTATTTTTGGCATGACATCAAACATCATGTCGTTAAAATTATCGGGCATTATTTCAGGCATCATATTCGGCATGTTAGGAGCCATATTACCCAACATGTCAGATGACATATTGGCCAATAAATCAGTCGTCATATTTGCAACCGTATAGTTCTTGTTAATCATCGTCATTGTCAGTTTAATCATCATATCGTCTTTAATATTTGATATTATATTGTTTTTAATATCTTTCAACATTTCCGATGATAAATACGGTTTATTAGCAGTTATATTTGCGGGCACATAACGGTTTTCTCGCTTCTCGAGTATCAAAAGGCCGTCTTCATATTTTCTTACTTTAGCTAGCCCTTGATAATCCACTCCGTAGATTGTTGAGAGATCAATCACTGGCGTTTGATAGTTTATCTAGAACATTATACAGTTTACTTGATAACTGACTTAATTTGTAGTATGTGTAACTATGTGACATAATTTAAATAGTGGTCAGGATGTATAATAAGCACTAGGAAGTGGTGAAGGGTGGGTCGTTTTTGGGGGACTGTCTCATGTAATTTTTGACGTTCGAAAAGTGCTGATTCTCAGCCTAGTTTGAATAAATGACTTTTGATTTTTGTTTTTCTTTTCTTAATAAAAATAAATAATACATTCATTTATTTCAGGTAAGTTACACCCGTTGCCAAACAAAAATTAATAGAAATAGACCATACAAACTATCCAAACAGACAAAAACCCAAAATAAAATTGCAACCAAATAAATTTAAACATGAAACAACTCATTAAAATCATTAAAAAATTGCCATAATGCGTACAGACCATTACCCACAGATCCTTTAACTGCTTGACTATAAACTCTTGGCAACATAAAACAAATACCAAGACGAGCATAGGCAATCAAAGAGTTAATAAGGTTTAAAAAAGCCACTCAGACAGCGAGAGCACCCCACGCCCCCCTCTTGCGAAGGGAATGAACGATCATCGAGGGCTGATGGTATGTCTACCACCGCCCGCCTCACGCTCAGGGCACCGCGCCACGACTCATCAACGTGAGTTGTGAGGACTCACATAGTGTGAAAGTCTCGAGAAGAGCTAAGCTATAGAAATTATCCTATAAAGTAAGGTCTTAATTCGAAACACGAAATCGAGGGATGACATTCATCCGCGGTGAATCTAAACACAGCGATTCAGAAAGTCACGTCATTGGCACAGCGCCATCTAGCGATACATTTTATAAGTTTTTATTAATCTTGACTTCTAACTATCGTTATAGGAATTCGCCATGACAAACACGTCACCACGTGCGTCATGATTTTACCCGACAGCAAAGCAGGTTATGTTTTATCTTGTTGTTAATTTTTGATGATTTAATCTATATTAAATTACTTAGGTCTCCATAGTAAATAGTATACTTATAATTTTAAAAACTTTATGTAGATATTCGCAAAGCTTCCATTTAAATAGTCGGATAAAGTAGAATTCTTAAATGTAAAATATCTAATCAAAAACATTGTTATGATTTGATTTGATTTTATAATTATTATTATTATTGTAATACTGGTGATAACTTATTTGGGCTGTCACAAGTTTTGACGAATTTATTTAATAAATTTGTCAAAACTAAAAGTATGGGAGATTAATAAATTTTATTTATCTCCCATACTTTTAATTTTAACGAGTTATTATAACATTGCCAACTATTTATGTGATTGACTTGAGGGTCTATGAAGTTGAACCAAATAAGAGAAGTTGCTAGAAAGTGAAGTGATCTTATCAAGCAGATACTGTTAAAGTAGAGAAAGAGAATTATAAGGTTTAAAAAAAGCCACTCAGACAGCGACAGCACCCCACGCCCCCCTCTTGCGAAGGGAGTGAACGATCATCGAGGGCTGATGGTAGGTCTACCACCGCCCGCCTCACGCTCAGGGTACCGCGCCACGTCTCATCAACGTGACTTGTGAGGACTCACATAGTGTGAAAGTCTCGAGAAGAGCTTACTATAGAAATGATCCTATGAAGTAAGGTCTTAATTCGAAACACGAAATCGAGGGAGGTCATTCAATAGTGGAGAATCTTAACACTGCGATTCAGAAAATCGCGTCATCGGCACAGCGCCATCTAGTGAAACTCTTTATAATTAAAAATATAGGTATTGATCATTGATCAAAACATTATTAGGAGTTATTGAAATATTTATACTATAATTATAACAATACAATAACAACTAATGAAACAGAACCTGTTGTAGATGAGTTTGCGCATAATAACTATTACAAAAATCGTTGAATAGCGACGGCTTCATTTTATATTTAGTAACGTAATTCGTTTTCATCTGAACTTTAAACAAATAGTTACGTAATTCTTTTTGATCTGAATTTTCAAGTTCAATTGTATTCATCTGAATTTAAAAACAACAAATAGTACAGTGATACAGTGATATACAATTTTATTAATAGAAACAGTCAATTAAAATCATCAATGTATTACACTAAGCAGTCCCAGGAAACATTGTGAGTTGACCTATATTTTACTAAAATATGACATCTGTAGCGACATCTAGTGAAGTATTTCAAAACGTTTAGTTCCTATAGATCCCGTTTTACAGGGCGGCCATGATAGCTGTGTGCTCATACGTCATGTATGTAAAGCGATTATATTTAATTTAAGCCCTTTTGATGTTTTTCCACGTTTACTACATACTTATTATGTTTATAGTAACATCTATGATAGGAATATGTTATAATGATGAATTGAATGGTTGTTGTTATTATTACCAAAGAAACGATAGACGTATGAAAGGCCGCCAGAAAGGGGATATATGAGGTGACAGCTGGTACAGATGAATGGAAGAAGACACCAAATAAACCAGGATAACAGCAGGATAATGATACTGGTGACCAAATGAATACTTGTTTTTTTCTTTAACAAATATTAAAGTTATATCTAGTCTAAACATTAGTGTTTATGAGACAGCGATTCGCTTCTTCAGTGTTCCAACGATACTATTCGGTTATTTTAAACACCGCTAAAAAGCCGCTGAATGATTCCACGGATTTGTTATTGAAGCAAAACAGTAAAATGTTATTACATAATATCTTTATTTCCTTGAATCGACTTATTAAAAATAACTTCGGAAAAAAATATAAAAGACAACGAGAAGACAATAATTTTAACTGTTTGGACGCTTGTTTTCGATTTCGTTATTTCCTTTTTATATGAAAACATGTCCATGGATATTTAATAATGAAATTGTCCGTACGTCATCGCTGCTTGAGTCACAACCAATTAGTTCTTCAACCTAATAATTCAAGGTTGAAAAGAATCAACTCGTGAAAGACTTTTCAGACTATTTGGCTATGCTTCTGGAATGCCATAAGCCAGTAGGCATGGTTATGAAATGGAAACTTTGTCCATTTTTAAATTATGATATAAAACACTATGTCTCTCCTTAAACATAATTTATATGTTCTTTGCACTTGTTTCATGAAGTATTTGTATAAAATAAGTATATGCTTTATTATTATGTAATTGGTACACCACAGATTATCTGCAGTGTTGTCTCTCCTTCTCTGTTAATCTATCCAAAGGATGTCTTTAAAAGATCGCTTTTACTATTAATACTGCCCATTGTGTCACCCCTTGTAAAATGTCTACATTTATATCTTGAATTTTTATGGTGTGCATCATCATTTCAGCCGATAGACGTCCACTGCTGGACATAGGCCTCCAAAAGGGGGTTTGCCATAATCGCCACGCTTGGCAGGCGGGTTGGCGATCGCAGTATGATTTTAAAATGCATAGAGAACGGTGCTGCCCATTCTCTAGTAAGTCCCTTAGTCGTCTTTTACAACACCCACGGGAAGAAATAGGGAGGTGCTATTCTTTACGTCCGGCACCACACGGCACACAGTGTGCATATTAAAGTGTATTCTATTTATCTATCTACAATCTACATGCACACGTTCTTTACGATAATTATTTTCTTTCAACGCAGGAATAAGTCAGTTCCACATTTCTGTCTATACTTTTCACAATACGATTTAGTAAATATTGAGGTAGGCAAATCGTCTTTAACATTTCCTCCACGCCACTATTAGCATTCCGTCCTCATTCCCCAAGAAGGATAAAGTCACATTAATTTAAGTTACGAGGTATTAATATTGAAACGTTCGTATTAAACAGGACTTCAAAGTGATATCATTTTCACACGTATCATAGAACTTATACATAACTTTGGGAGTTGTACACAGGACTACAAGCAACATATACGTCTCCGGTATAAACTCACCTTCCATTGCTCGGAAAGTCTGTACAATGCGAGGTCTGCTTAAACTGGAAATGCATTGCCTGCTATGCCGTGATATGCACAAGACTTTGATTAAGTACTAACCTGTTCGGGAAGTATTATTTCGGGAGTACAACCGGAGTCTTGGAAAGTTTCCGCTCGAGAGAAGTTAAGACAACGTATATCAGTCACTTTGAGATACGGGTCGTCTTCGGGCACACGTATAGGGATACACTTCGAGTCTTTATCACCTATCGGCGAACAGCAATATTGCCTGCGTTTGAGGTAGTCGACTGGAAGGTAGAACTTGGTGATTGATATTGGAGTTAAGATGAAATATGTTGAAAGATAATATTTAAACTGCTACTGAGGATGTATAGTTACCAGTTAGATGAATACAGAGATTACTTGTGTGGTATGTGTATGTTGGATAGCATGAGATAGAAGTAAAGGCTATATATACTGACTGACTTTCATAATTTTTGTCATGCAAAAAGTGTATTTGTCAGACTTTGAATAAATTGATTTTTGGTTGAGTTCTGCAGTTCGCAATGATTAATTCTGAATGCTACTACGAGTACTTATGTATTTTCACGAATATTTCTAAATAATTTCCAAAATTACATATGTTTTAGCAGAAATAAACAATAATCATCTTACGTGGTCCATCCATGATACTAATATCTCTATGTATAAACTCCAGCATATGAACAGCAGCCGCGTTGAACGTGACCTTATCTTCGACCCGTCCGGTGGACTGTAGTTCCGTTCTGACCTTCCGGGCTGAGGGAAGCGGCTCACCATCTCTATTCATTCGGATATCGCGATCTGGGGGTGAAACCATATTGTTTTGTAGTTGCTCTGGATTTCGGCAAACTTGAGCTATATCCTCTTTCATGTTTAGTACCTACGTCTATTATTGGAAGACGTGTCTAATGGAAGTACTGTGGATGGAATATTATTTACGCAAGATAAATAATGTAAATAATAATAAATAATCACTCAAGTGTCGTATTAAGAATATTTTTTTTTTTTTCAGAATATGATTAGGTGTCACAACTATCAACAAATTAATGTGAAACCAATTATTCCTGATCTCATTATTTCTTTGCTATATACTAGATTATGAACCAAGGGGATGAAGCAGTTGTCGCGGGCGCAGTATTGAATCCCAATGGTAACGGAGGATTCTAGAGTTAACTGCCTCGCGTCGGTCGGGAGTTAAGACAAGAATCTTGAGTGCAGCGACGGATTAAAGCCCACCCAAGATGAAGGCACCTATATCCTCGAGGAGAATACTCTACTATTCACACTATCTACAAGACAATAAAAAGCAATAGTACCTGCTAGAATCAAAGTATTTATTAAAATTACAAAAAAGGTTAGTATACTTAATTAGTGTTTATATTAGAGGGGCGTAGAGCTTGGTACTACTCGATCATTCTTACGTGTTCTCCATGGACTACGAATGACAGTTCTTTCTTTGATTTTGTACCTGATTTTACCAGCAACAAATTATCTGAATGTTTTTCACTATCTTCGATTTTAATATTTAAGAGCACATTTCCACGACAAGCATGGCCCCGTCCCTTTCACAGAGAGGAGGACTGTGCAGCAGTGGGAACATTATAGACTAATACTATGCACATTATACACATTCTAAAAATTTTATGTTTTGTTACGTTGGAGTTCCTTTATTCATAGCTAGCTGGCACTAACGTAGTCAAGTATTTTCGTTTTGCTGGATGTCATATTTACAAAACAATAGAAACAAATATCATTTCTATTCTATTCCTGTCTTGAACTGCTCCAAATCGTTTTAGTATTATTAGGTATATATATTTATTTTCTTGTAGGATGTACGAGTGTCGTAAAAGGCGGTCATGTATACTGCCCGGAAATGTGCATCCGCCTTGATACGTTATATGAACGCTTTAACGTTCTGCAAACATTAGGGATTTAATTGTAAATTAAGTAATAGCAAACATATGGCTTATATTCTTTCTTTTGACTGATTAAACGGTTTTAATTATTTTTGATATTACTCAACAGAGGAATATAAAAAAAAAAATTAAGTTGAATTGGTATTTTCAGTATCTACTAGGGTCATCAGTATCTAGTAGGAATCTACAGTATTCAATGTATTTTTGTTTGTTAACAAAAATACCATTGATTACTGTAGATAGACTAACGACTAATATCTAGAAGTTGGGGGGTGGTTAAAGATAGTATAATTTTTTGGTCACATAAAAAAATCTAAAGACATAATTCTAACTTATAATATTATAATGTAATAAATATCACTACATATTATAAAACAAAGTCGCTTCCCGCTTCCTGTCTGTCCCTATGTATGCTTAGATCTTTAAAATTACGCAACGGATTTTGATGCGGTTTTTTTTAATAGATAGAGTGATTCAAGAGGAAGGGTCATATGTTTAGAAAAGCCACGCGGGTGAAGCCGCGGGCAGTACCTAGTAATATTATACATGTTAAAGTGAGTTTGTTTGTTTGTTACGTTTTCAGGCTAAAACGGCTCAACGAATTTGGATGAAATTTGGCACATGGGTAGACAATGACTTGGAGAAGGACATAGGCTACTTTTAACCTGGATTATAAATAGAGCCGCGAGCAACAAACAGCTAGTCGTGGCATAATACTGAAATCCTTCTCTTTGCGTACAATTTAACTGTTTTCCAGAAAGATAATATGATATCCAGGTTTCAGCAAGTAAACTGCCCCTACTCTAACAAGTTACCACTTATTATTATTTATTTATTAACTACGTCTACAAAAAACTTAACATAAGGACTTACCGTTGGCATAGT